>OY019131.1:63864855-66264855 GCA_955652365.1 Eristalinus aeneus
TTTTAACAACAAAACACAGTTTTATAAATACTTACACAACTTTACGTCTCACGCATAATCGGACACCCTAACGAAATCACTGTAATTTCCTAAATAACGGTACTTTTCTAGTCAAAAACTGTAAATTTAATGTAACTGCAATAGCCTTACACATATTAAGTCCTTTTATGGTAAGCAAAATTGCTTTGTTGTGTATAGCCGCATCGAAATGGTCCTAAAAGGCAAACCAAAATCCTTAGAAGTAGGATGATTAGTGTTATCGCATTACCAAGACCGAAAATCTGTTCGCGAAATAGCCAAAATCGTAAAATGCAACCATTCCATAGTATACGACAATATTTTACGCTACAATAATGAAAACAGGATTCAAAATGTGAGCAGAAAAGGACAAGGATGATAAAAAGCTACTTGTACGGCAAATCACCGAAAATTCTTTTGTAGCATCGAAATCTCTTAGGGTTTTTGTGAAAGAGACGAAGAATAAAGGAGTGCGTAATGAGACAATTCAGAGAGTACTTCGAAACCATGATCTAAATGGAGGTGTAGCTCAGAAAAAGCCAAACATAAGTGAGAAGAATAGAACGGAAAGACTCACCTTACGAAGAATATTTTATTCTGGAACAAAACTACACTGGAACTACAACTACTTTAGGTTTCTTTCACAGTCGAACGCAAATTCAACTTGAAGTGTTCAGACGGGCGAGCGTATGTATGGGGAAGACAAAATGAAAAATTCTCTCATAAACATACACGGCCTACAGTAAAACATGGAGGTGGGTCAGTCATGGTATGGGGATGTATTTCGAGTGCTGGTGTTGGTTACTTGCATTTCGTTTAAAACGTTTTTTTACTTTTTTTTTTTTTGAACTTGCTGATGCGAAGCAGTTTTCTGAACAATTACATCACATGTCGTGGCATCTTTAAATAAAGCCAACTGATTGAATCAATTTGGATTGAATTTTCTAGCAAAATAGAGTCCTTGAAAATGGTGCTAGAGCAATAAACGTAACTGAACACCAACCAACTCCAACGCAGAATTCTAGGACGAATCCGGATCATCAAAGAACAACGAGCATAAAACTCGTGCCCCGCCAAAATATTGTTCAAGAGACTAATGTGCCAGTAAAGGCGTTAGAAAAACAAACCAAAATGACAACGTCCCTCCTGTCAAAACACGACGTGTACACGCAATAAAAGATTACGCCTAATAAAATCTAGGGCCTTCGCGGTGGAATCAATCTTGCCGATGTTAATCAACGTCCCGACGGAAACAGCCTGGACCTAGTCACAACCATAACTAAATCAAAATCTATGTAAACAACCATGATCTGCAGAAGATTGATGTGTTTCTTGTGAGCGCTGACTGGCCAGATGTTTACGCATAAACACCCACGCAGATTCGGATTCGCAAGACAGCGAAATGGAAATAAAAATGCAAAGAAATGTTCTATTAGATTGAAATTGTTTTCGCATTAAAATGTCTTCAATTGCGTCCTCGTCGGCTGTGGGCTTTGCAAAGATATGGCATCCATATGGCCTTTCTTTCGTACGTGATGATCTGCGAGAGCTTGATATTTGTGCTATTACGTGGAGACAAGATGATGATTTCGATGAGGTTTGGGAAAATGCTTAGATATCCGGTCGTAAATGATGTTGAAGGCTCTTGTTGGGGTCATTATTCGTGGCCAAAATGTGACTGTGAATTTGCAATTAGTTTTTGCTCGCAGGTTTTATATAATGTCCTAAAGCCTTCGGGGTCAAAAGATGTACCCTACAAATGTCAGGCTGCAACACACTTAGCACTCACACTAAAACTGTATCGCGGTACTACCAGCCATCAACCTGGGGAATACCGGCTGGTACCCCTAGAAGAAGGAGTTTAAATCATCAGTTCTCACCACACCAAAGTGAACAGCAGTGTCGTCGCATAGGGTCGCCGCTCAGCTGCAGCACACTAAGGTTTCCGACAAAAGTTTAGTTGTTTGACTGCATAAGGGAATCAAGGAGATACTCATCTTAGACCAGTTCTTGCCCCTGGCCCTATGCCTTTCCAATCCAGGGATTTTGTAGTTGTATGAGAAATCCCTTGAGAATCGCCAATACTTCTACAAAATCCCTGGACCAAATCGGTGGATAATCGCGGCATATCGGTGGATCCACCACAATAATGGCGGCAAATCCGTGGATTCAGCTCGGTAACGGTCTAGTTTTTCAAACATGGCGGCAGATTCGGCGATTTGGCCAAAGGTGCTCAGAAATGCAACATGAGACTTAAAAAAATATTTCGCAATGAGTGCTTATGCCCATGCTTGTAAAACAATGTTTTTGCAATAATATTATGAAATACCTAGAACCTGGAAGGATCATTTCTGCAGACTCCTAAACGGCGATGACGACCCAAGTCCCGCTGTTAGGCAGAATGTTCCACTCAATTTGGACGATGATAGACAAGCATTCCGTCCCTCCGACTAAGACGAGGTAAAGATAGCAATATCAAAGCTAAAGTCGAACAAAGCTGCTGGAGCGGACGGACTGTCCGCAGAACTATTTAAAGCAGCTGGAGATGACCTGGTTGGGCGCATGCACCAGCTCATCTGTAAGATATGGTCGGAGGAAAGCATACCCGATGAGTGGAATCTCAGCGTCGTTTGCCCCGTCCACAAGAAAGGAGACCCCTTTGACTGCGCCAACTACAGAGGGATTAGTCTCCTGAACATCGCATACAAGATCCTCTCTGCCGTATTGTGTGAGCGTCTGAAACCATTTGTCCATGACCTGATAGGTCCCTATCAGTGTGGTTTCAGACCAGGGAAGTCCAGATCCTAGAAAAGACCCAAGAAATGCAAATTGACACTCACTACCTATTCGTCGATTTTAAGGCTGCATATGACAGTGTGCATAGAGACGAGCTATACAGTGCCATGTCTAGTTTTGGCATTCCTACCAAACTCGTCAGATTGTGTAGGATGACGATGGAGAACTCTCGCTGCTCCGTCTAGGTCGGTACCGAACTCACCGAGACCTTCAATGTCAAAAAAGGTTTTAGATAAGGCGACGCACTGTCATGTTACTACTTTAACATCATCCTCGAGAAGATCGTGCGTAACTCACAAGTCAACACCAGAGGCACGATCTTCCAGAAGTCAGTTCAACTGTTAGCTTACGCTGATGACATTGACGTGATTGGACGAACACAGCGAGCCGTCAATGAGGCGTTTGCTGGTATTGAAGCGGAAGCGGCTTAAATGGGTCTGGCGGTAAATGAGGGCAAAACGAAGTACATGCTGTCATCAAGGAAGGACACACAACATCGACGTCTCGGACGGAGCGTCACACTAGGCAGCAGAAACTTCGAGGTAGTTAAGGACTTCGTCTACGTCGGCTCCGCGGTAAACAGGGACAACAACATCAGTACCGAAATCAAACGCAGAATCACTCTTGCCAACCGCTGTTTCTTTGGGCTCAAGAGGCAATTGAGTAATAAAGCCCTCTCTCGAAGGACTAAGCTTGCTTTATATAACAGCTTGATCATCCCCGTCCTACAATATGGCGCAGAACCCTGGACGTTAGCAAAGGCGGATGAGGAAGCCCTTAGTCTTTTCGAGAGAAAAGTTTTGCGTGCGATTTTTGGTCCTGTTTGCGTTGATGGCATCTGGAGGAGAAGATTTAATGACGAACTCTATAGGCTGTACAGCGACATGCGCCTGGTTAAGCGTCTACGGATACAACGCTTAAGATGGCTAGGCCATGTAGAGCGTATGGACACCACTGCTCCGGCCCGAAAAGTCTTTGAATCCGAGCCATTGGGACAACGCAACAGAGGACGGCCTAGACTGAAGTGGCGCACACAAGTGGAGAAGGACCTCAACCAACTTGGAGTGCGCAACTGGAGACAGCTGGCGAAAGATCGTGCTGGCTGGAGAGGCATGTTGGTTGAGGCCCAGGTCCACCCCGGACTGTAGCGCCACAAGAAGAAGAAGAAGAAGAAACTAGGAAAGTCTAAAGTGAAGATGTTATATAAAATACGATCCAAAACTGATCCATATGGAACGCCCACAATAAAGTTAATGTTATTAGACAGACTTGTGTTAACTTGGATAGACAACTGTGAACAATTTTGAGTAGATAGGATAGTTTAATTTATCATCTTATAAAGACGACCATTATGACGACTGTATCGAAATTTGAATGGAACATAAAATCGAACTTTATCTTTCCATTTGCGGTATATTAGCCCGTCAATCATTTCAAATTGCGAGCTTTCTGCCTTTTCTAATTTGGAAGAGATCGAAACAATTTTGGGGTCTTGTCGCTGCGCTGCTGCTAGCACAAATTCGAAGGCCTCATCGTCAACATGAAGAATATTGAACGATCGACTCAATGCATCGACATGTGTCATGCGTTCTGCCTTTCTGTGTTCCACCACGTATTCAAAACTCTGTAGTTCAAGCGCCCAACGGGATATACGTGCATTTAGTGTTTTCTTTTTCAAGGTAAGAGTAAGAGCCTGACAATCGGTAACAATCTTAAAAGGTATTCCGATAAGATAAACTTTGAATCTTCTGAGTGCATAGATAATAGATAGGGTTTCGAGCTCATAGCTGTGGTATTTACTTTCAGCCTCAGTTGCTCGCTTTGAAAAATAAAAAACGGGGTGGAATTTTCCGCCCCCTTGCTTTTGCATTAAAACTGCCCCAAACCCGATGCTACTCGCATCACAATGAAGCTCAGTAATGCAATGAGGGCTGTAAATAGCTAAAACTGGGGATGCCACAAGTTTGTCCTTTAACAGTTCAAAAGTTTCAATATCTTTAAGGCCAAATACGAAAGGTGTATTCTTCTTTAGTAAATCGTACAAAGGTTTTGCAATATTAGCGAAGTTTTTTATAAATTTACGGAAGTAGGAGCAGAGTCCTAAAAAGCTGTGTACGTCTTTCACACAAGTCGGAGTTGGAAAACGCCTAATTGCATTTAGGTTAGTATCGTTAGGTCGTACTCCATTTTGACTGATTTTATAACCCAAATAAGTTATTTCTTGTTGTAAAAATGTACACTTATCAAACCGGAGTCTCAGACCATTTTTAACAACAATGTTTATGACATTCGATAAGATGTCCAGATGTTCGTCAATACTCTCAGTTGCGATAAGAAGATCATCAAGATATGTAATAATTTTACCTTCCGAAATTAAATTTTTGAAGACATGCTTCATGTACCTCTCGAAGACTGAAGGCGCGTTTTTGAGACCAAACGGCATCCTTTTAAACTCGTATTGACCCATTGGAGTAATGAAAGATGTGTACCTTGTGGAATCATCGGATAACTGGACATGATAAAACCCATTTTTCAAATCTAATGACGTAAAATACTTTTTATTTTTGAGAAGATCGAGATGGTCTTCGATCAAAGGTAATGGGTAATTATCCCGTACAGTGATCTTGTTAAGTTCACGGAAGTCGACACAAAGTCGCAACTCCTTGTTCTTTTTGTGGACAAGAACAATCGGAGATACATATGGAGAATTGGATTCTCGAATAATATCGTTTTTAATGAGGTCATCTATTATCTTTTGAAGCTCTATCTTATGAGTATACGGAAGTCTTCGCGGTGTACAATGAAAAGGGGTGTCTTTTGTCAAGATAATTTGCATTTTGAAATCAGAGTCTGGGTTGAACAAACTTTTACTTTAATTGATTCACTTAATTCTGTATTAATATTAATTTGAAACTCACCCGATTTCTCATCGACATCAATGTTCATTATTTGTTGAAGGAATCCGTTGTCTTCAACGTCAACGATGACGTTTTCGGTGCAACTATTGGACGTATCTTCGCAGCCTTCGGACGTCTTCTGAGGATTTTGATTCTTCTCGCTGCCGTGATGAACTTGAAGCGCCAAGCCCGACTTTCCGAAAAAATCTCTTCCTAAGATTGCTGGATAATTCATAGAGTCATTTTTCACAACTAGTAGAACCAAATCTATTAATTTATTTTCAAATGCGATACAAGTATTTATACTTCCCAAAGTTTCAAGACGACTGCCATTGACTCCGTAATACGATCGTGTTGTTTCACCTAATTCTGTCAGTAACACTGCCGGAAGGAATCTTTCCTGAACAAAACTTATGGGGCTTCCCGAGTCTAAGAGAGTTAAGAGTGACGTTGAACTTCTTCCGAACTCTGTTGTCCATCGGAATTCTAGTACCTTCTCGAAGTCGTTGTAGTTCTCATTAACGGAAGAGGTGGTGAGGAGTGTATTCTCCAGAGCTTGATTATTTATAGAAGTCGCACTGGTTGTCTCTTCGTTTTCGTTGCTTAATACCATCACTGGATCCTGGCTTCCACATGCTGTCGATATGTGTCCTGGCTTGCCACATTTGAAACAAACAACATTCCTCCTAGAATATCTTACACGTGGTTCACGGCTACTGGAAGTCGCTTCTGGTGTTTTAGGGTTATGGTTGACGGCCACTCGCGTATGATAACTCGATGTAGTAGATGTCGCCTTCACCGCTTTTCCCGAATTGCTATGATAGGAGTTTTGTCTTTGCTTTTGGTATTTTCTTAATGCCACTTTCAATTCCGCAATATTGTTTGCACTATATAAAATTGTTTTATTTAGTTCCGCGTCGGGTATGCCTTTGATTATGAATTGTGTTAATTCCAATTCATCAACATCGCTATGCGAAGCGATTTCTTGCATATGCAAGACATATTGTTGTAGGGTTTCATCCTTACGTTTTTTTCTATCGCGGAGCTCACTATACACATCTGATCTTGTGACAATTTTTCGAAACTCACTCTTTAATGCAATTTTAAGATCAAGCCAATTTTTTGGACTAACTGTCCTAATATACAATCTCGCTGTCCCCGTGAGAAGTCTTTTGCAGTAAATATATTTTGCTCTTTCGTCCAGATGTATAATTTCTGAGCATTCCTCGAACTGCTCGATCCACTTCTCTATTGAAAAATTGTCATCTCCGCTGAATGGTGTGATTGAATCCTCGATGTCTCTGAAGTTACAAGTAGTAGTTGAACTTGAACTAGCGATTGTTGCTTCCTCCATTTGCAGTTCACGTAGCTTCCGTTTTAATTTGGCTATTTCTTTTTTCTTCTCCATGATTCGTTTCAATTTCGCCAACTCCTCATCCAGACGTTCTTCCTCGGTGTCCTCGGAACGGATTTCGTCCTCTGATTCAGCATCATCATGTGTATTTGAATTGTCTATCCCATTTTCAATGCTCTTCGCGGAGGCATCTTGTATCAATTTCTGAAGATCCTCTTGCAGCCAATCTCTTGTTGCTTCGAGTACTCGAACTTTTAGCTCCGCCTTGGTGCCCGTAGTTTGCGATTTCAAATTCCGTAAAATTTCCTTTAATTTTACAACCGTTGCCGATTCTATGAAAACCGACCATTCTTCGGACATTATGTAACTAATTACTACGAACTATACGCGGTATATTTGTTCAATAGAAACAACAACGGATTTAGACTGCGATCGAAGTTACTTCGGTAAAATCACATGTGCTCTATCCCACTTCTGAAAAGCTGTGGGGGATTTCGATCAAAAAAAACACACTGACAGCTTCAACTCGAGGTGAAATATCAGAAAGAAGACTTTATTGAAGTAAACAACTTGCTTTTATAGACGTTCTTAAGTATAACGTTAGTGGAGAGTTTTCGGTATCATCAACCCATCATATGGCACGGTGTGTTAGCAGTTCGCTTCCACTAACCCATACAATAACCAATAACATAGAATGCATTCACAATGGTGCATAGTTTAGAAAAGTGAATTTGAAATTAAATTTGCCTACAAAGTCGAATACAAAAATCGCCCAGTTGTAGTGTTAGCGGTCCTTTCCTTCCTTTCCTTTCCTTCCTTTCCTTTCCTTCCTTTCCTTTCCTTCCTTTCCTTTCCTTCCTTTCCTTTCCTTCCTTTCCTTTCCTTCCTTTCCTTTCCTTCCTTTCCTTTCCTTCCTTTCCTTTCCTTTCCTTCCTTTCCTTTCCTTTCCTTCCTTTCCTTTCCTTCCTTTCCTTTCCTTCCTTTCCTTACCTTCCTTTCCTTTCCTTCCTTTCCTTTCCTTCCTTTCCTTTCCTTCCTTTCCTTTCCTTTCTTTCCTTTCCTTTCCTTTCATTTCCTTTCCTTTCATTTCCTTTCCTTTAGTTCCTTTCCTTCCTTTCCTGTCCTTCCTTTCCTTTCCTTCCTTTCCTTTCCTTCCTTTCCTTTCCTTTCTTTCCTACAGAAAGGACAACCTAGTGTTTCGAATTAAATCGCTTTTATGGAAAAAGGATTTCGGGATTAAGTCACAGTACGGTCCGAACGCTTAAAGGAAGGGAGGAAGAGAAGGTACCAGTTTGCATTGGTTATTGAAAAGTGAGAAAGTGCGTTGGAAAAACTATTCTATATTCTTAAAGTAGGACTTCATCTATTTCTTCTCCGCGTTTAATGAAGATAACAGCATCAGTAGTGAAATCAAACGCAGAATCACCCTTACCGATCCCTGCTTTGGGCTCAAGAGTGAATCGAGTGATAGAGCCCTCTCTGAAAAGACTAAGCTGGCTTAGAAAACGGCGGCAACTTGCGGCGCGGAAGCTTGGGCGTTATTTAAAGTGGATGAGGAAGCCCTTTGTCTTTTCATTCGTTTCCCGATCAGACGCAGAAGATGATTATGCCATTTAAAGAGTATGTGAAGAGTAAGTACACCACTGCTCCACAACAACGCAATAGAGGACGGTCTAGTCTGTGATGGCGCCCGTCCCATCGCACCTCCTGGATGGCGGCAATGTCTGCTTTGTAGCTGTCAAGAGCCTCAGCAAATTGTGCACGTGATCTGTTAAGGGACCCCTGTTAAAGGACCTTTTTCCAAGAACCGAAAATCATTGTCCTTATAACGTTTTCCGGTGTCGTCAACAGTTGGTCCTTCTTTATCCGAGGCATTTCGGCCTTTCAGAACAATTTTAGTTTTACGTGGTGAGGAAGTTACCCTCACGCACAACCCACAGACTGATACGCCAGACCCACTATTTAAAACCTCGGGCAGAAGGGTTCGCTGCATACATTAGTTCACCACAAAACGGGTTTTGTGATGGCTACCAAGGGGGCGCCGCGAAGAGGCTATATGTCAGGGAGAACTAAGTGAATGTAAAAGACGCGCTAAACCAACTTGGAGTGCGGAACTGGAGGCAGCTTCCAAGAGATCGTGCTGGATCGGCAAATTGGATGAGGGCTAGATTCACCCCGGACTGTAGTGTCGCATATAGAAGAAGAAGATCCAGGGAGAACTAAGAGCATCCAAAAGAGGTGCTTAACCAACTTGGAGTCGGGAACTGGAGGCAGTTGCCAAGAGATCCTGTTGGATCGGCAAATTGGATGAGGCCTAGATTCATCCCAGACTGTAGCGTCGCATATAGAAGAAGAAGATCCAGGGAGGACTAAGAGCATCCAAGATACGCGCTAAACCAACTTGGAGTGCAGAACTGAAGGCAGCTGGTGAAAGATTGGCTCGCTGAATCGGCAAATTTGTGGGGCCTAAATTCACCCCAGACTGTAGCATCGCATAGAGAAGAAGAAGATCCAGGCAGGACTTAGGAGCATCCGAAAGACGCGCTAAGTTTAAGCTGCAGGCGCATATACACTTTGTAACATATATTGTGGCCATATCAAAAGGGGTGAAAAACCTCTTGTATTGTTTCAAGATACCGGGACATTCCGCTGTTTTCTTGGCAATGTTCCCAACTTAGTGGTGAGTTGATATACACACCGAAAATGGAAAGTCGGTCTGTTTCATAAATGCAAAGTCCATTAGGGATAACTGCTGGTTCGTTTGAGTACGCTTAAGCGACAGTTGACAGCACTTGGTTTTAAGGCACTAAAATCCACTCTATTCTGTTTTACCGCAATCGATTGTACTGCCAAAATTAGAATTTAATGATCTAAGCAAACGCTGCAGTTCCAAGACTCCTTCTAAAGGGAAAAGACATCCAAGGAACGAATATAAAAAGTTGGAGGCATTGGAATAAAGGAAGGATTGAATGAGATTAGAAGTGAGAGGCAAAGCTTCATTAATGAAAATGAGGAAGAGTGTCAAATTGGAGCTTTGTGGAACACCAGCATTAAGTGTGGTGAATATCAGACTTGAACTCTCTTAACACAGCTCGTATCGAAGGGTTCGAATGGTAGTTTCTAATCCATTGAAGAAGAAATTCATCGACACCTGGCATGATACCAAACTCTCTGCACAATGATCGACAATGTAAATCGTAGACAGGCCGAAAACGAAATTCACCGCATAACCCAGTCACTCATTGAGCTAAATTGGACCTCCTTTGTGGGAAAGCATCTTCCAACTCAAAACTTCTTCACACATTTACGAGAAAGGAAATGTGTCCGACGCGAATACGTTCCCCACGGACAACGCAATAAATTCAGGCGCCCTGCAGTCGATAATCGTAACCGAGACGTATTTCTTCTCGGAACAAGATGAGTGTCACTGTTACCACAAAGCGTTGAAGCTCTATATTCTAATCATAAATATATACTATGATTCCCTGAGCTAGAGACCGTTTAAGCCGAATTTGCTTTACAGCTAATTTTTCGCTTAAACATTAAATATTTTGACCTTCCCGTCAAATTCTTTCAAAATCGAATTTAAATTTTAATATCCCCCCTTTCCAAATCCTCAACTGCCCAGGCCCGTGTAGTCAATCTCCAAAACAACAGAAGCCCAACAAACAACGCCCTATGCCTTCAACTGAGTATCCAAACAATTTGTACTGCTTGTTAAAAGTGATCTTGTAATCGATCATAACCATAGAAACGTGGCAATGACTCGTCCAGGGTTGCACGCCTGAGTGCGTGCCCAGCCAGCAGGCGCCGTGCCGTGCCGCCGATGATACAAATAGTCCCTCACACAAGAATGACACTCCCTGCCTGGGGTGCACGGTACTTAAGTCAATTCGAAAAAAAAACACAGAAATGAGACTAATTGTTCGAGTGGCTCGTTTTATCACTTTGGGCCACTGCGGCTGTGCACTGCGCCGACCCTCACTTCCGAAATTACACATCGCCTAGCCTTTCAAGAAAGAGATCACCAAATTGGGGTAAGCATTGTTCTGAACTGACACGGTCCAATGAACTGATTTCTGATACGCATTTGGGCTGGATTCAAGCAATTTTATGCCTCTCTCTGAGTGGCCAATAGATGGATGGAATATATTTCCAAGGATCGTTTGCTTAATTAAGTGTGCTTTACGACACCGCGCGATCGTAAAGTTGACATGGAATGAAATTTGCAAAACGAACTAGAGCTAATGAGTAAATTGGAGTCAATCAATTTCCTAAAGCCATTTTTAAAATGGGGGTTCGAGAAATGTTCCGCTACGTTCCTTGAACTCATTTACAAAATTGGTAAGTTGCTTGAGAAAATTAGATTTTGAAACTAACTATATTAAGCAATAGGCAATAATTAACAGAGCTAACTCCTCGTCCACGTTATTAATACAAAGTCTGAAGCTTCAACGCTAAAAGAATAATGAGAGCGTCTCATTGCTCAGGAATTAACATGAACTACGCACTCTTTCCTTGATTGGATCATTATTGAAATAAAGCAGCAACAGGGGATGATGAAAGTGCAAAGCTTTGTGCCACTAACGTACACAAAAGGTCCTCGCGTTTGGAATTGCGTAATCTGCTCCAGAGCAGATCTAGCAGTTTTGACACTTTAAAACGCAATCCGTAGAAGTTTGCGGGCCGTCACCAAACCATGAACTCACTGGCATCCACCGAAGATCAATTTGATATGGGTCTTTCTTTTCTTTAACGGTTTTAGTCTTCATCTACCTACATATATTATAAACCCGAAAGCTGCTACTGACGCTTTGATGAAATGAGATTAAGGGCGATCCAACAGCAGCTGTTAACAAATCACTCAATAAGTCCTGGACCCGACATATAGGGGGCGCCATTAACAAAAAAGCCATTTTATTTTTAGGAAGTACAAACATTCGAATGATACCTCCCAAATTCTCATGACAATCTCACATTTCGATACCTTTTTTTAGAACGCTTTATCTTTCGCCTCAAAATAGGCTTTAGTTTCGGCCATCACCTGCTCTTACAAGTGATATTTATTTCCAGCGAGCACGTTTCTGAGGTCTGAAAAGTGGTAGAGGTCGCTGAGGGCCAGATCTGGAGAATACGGAGGGTGCAGAAGCAATTCAGAGTCCAATTCGTGCAATTTGATAATGGTAAGCAACACTTGTGACACGGTGGAAGAGTATTTTTTTGACTTGGTGGAAAAGAATTTATTTCTTCTTCATATAGGACTGTTTTTTGCAATTTCTTAATTCAAATGCACCAATAATGCCATGTAGTATTCGTTGTTGATCCTTTTGCCTTTCTCAAGATAGTCGATGAATAAAGTTCCCAAAATACTGATGCCATAACCTTTTTGTTTTTGGATGCTTTGGGCGTGGTTCACCTGCTACTGTACACTCCGCTGACTGCCGATTTGACTCTGGAGTGTAGTGGTGTATCCATGTTTCATGCCTGTTTATTCTGGTGAAACGGCTCCAACCAGCTCTCAGAATCGTCGATACGTTGTTGTTTTTGGTCCATTGTGAACAAACGCGGGATCCATTTCGAAAACAGCTTTCTCATGGAGAAAGGTTTAAGCAAAATAGTGCACACACCGCCTTCTGATATCTTTAAAGTTTCAGACATATCACGCAATTTCAATTTTCGGTTTTCCAATACGATTTTGTGTACTTTTTTTGACGTTTTCAGGCGTAACCACCTTAATTGACCTTCCAGAGCGTACAACACTGTTGGTGTCTGTACGGCCGCGTTTAAAATCAGCACACCACCGTCAAATACGAAGGTTGCCTTTTATATTTTGGGATTAGGAAACCCTAGTATTGCAATCTAGCAACTGCCAACTCTATCGTAAAGTTTAACATTTTTGAGGTTATACGTACTCAGAACGTTTTGACATGCGAGCGCTATTTGTGTTGTTTACAGTAATTTAAAAGATTCATCTCGCCCAAAAAATGGAATTAAATCGTGAAAGTGTTCGTGCGATTATTTTTTACAACTTTCGACATGGATTAACTCAACAACAGTGCAACGATGAACTTAATTCAATTTTTGGCGATGAAGCTCCATCAAGGACGAGTGTTTATTGATGATACTGTCAATTCAACCGAGGTCGTAGTTCACTCCAAGACGAGTTTCGAGAAGGTCGACCAAATCAGTTGTTGTTCCGGAAACCATTGATGCTGTGCGCCAACTGATATTGCAGCATCGTCATGTGACCTATTGTGAGATTGAGACAACCTAAGGCGTTAGTGGGACCAGCATACATTCAATATTGCATGGACATTTGACGGTCAAAAAAAGGCTCGTGTCGATTGGTCGAAAGAAATGCTCCACAAATAGAATCGCGGTGCTTCGAAACACGTCTATGACATCGTGACAGGTGATGAATCGCGGACTTGTGCGTATGAGCTCGAAAGTAAACAGCAGTCGCCTGTATGTATGTTTCAAATTGAGCCAAATCCAACTAAAGTTGCTCGCGCACGAAGCACTTTCAAAAAACTGGTCGCCTTGTTTTTCGGAAAAACTGGACATGTTGCAACCGTACCACTAGAAAAACGTAGAACAGTCAATTCTGAGTTATACACAACCATTTGTTTGCCAGTTGTCTTCCACGAAATCAGGAAAGCCAACCGCCTAAGACGGATCACTCTTCACCACGACAATGCAAGCTCCCACACATCGGCTCAAACAACTGCATTTTTGAGCACTCAAAACATCGATTTGATGAGTCATCCGCGGTATAATGCTGACTTGGCACCGTATGACTTCTTTTTATTCCCGTACGTAAAAAATAAAATAGGAGGTCGTTTTTCGACACCTGAAGAAGCGATTGATGCGTTCAGAATGCATGTTTTGGAGATACCTTAATCAGAGTGGCAAAAGTGCTTCGACAGATGGTTCAAACGCATAAAAAGTGTATAGATTAATGGGGAATATTTTGAAAAACAATAAACCTTTTTTTGATATTTAATATTTATTTTTGTTCTCTAATCCCGAAACATAAAAGCAACCCTCGTAGTGGTGGGACAATTTTCAAGCCATTGCTGAGCTTGCACGGTATATTTTCCCATCAAAAAGCAGTGTTTAATCAACACATGAAAATCTGTTTTTTTCCATTGTTTTATCAATTGAAGCACTGTAAGTTATAACCTAATAATAACACTGTCATGAAAATTTTACGGGTATCATTTGAATGCTTGTACTTTCTAAAAATAATATGGATCTTTTCTTCATGTTGAAATAAAGAACACACAAGAACAATTTCGAAGACATTTTTTTAAAGAAAATCCAGTCAGTCGAAGAATCGAAGTGTACGAAGGGCGTTCAATATATTCTCGTTATCAGATGAAGCTTTGGTTATAAATATAAATCAAGTAATACTATTATTTTAGTGCATTCATGTAAAATTTCATATAAAAGTGATTTTTAATTCGCGTTAAACATAATCATAATAGCAACTAAGACGATGATGGTGAAAATTGAGCATCGCGCTGTAATTAAATTTCTCACTAACCAAGGAAAAGGTCAAAACACATATTTTGAACAGATGGTGGCTGTTTACCAGGGTTCCGCACCTTCATTATTCACTGTGCAAAAGTGGTCAAGTGAGTTCAAGAGAGGCAAGGAGAGCATTGAAGACGACCCCCGCTCCGGCGCCCCGGCTACTGCTACGGGAGAAAGCATCAAAGAAGTCGAAAAACTTGTTCTTGAAGATGCCCGAATAAAGGCGCATATGATGGCAGAGATTACCAACCTTTCAACTGTTACCATTCACACCATTCTTCATGACCATCTTAACCTTTCAAAGCTCAGTGCAATGTGGGTGCCACAAATGCTCACAGCGCCTCAGAAAAAAGTGAGAATCGCATGCTGTATAGAGCTTTTGGAGATGTATAGTGAGAACGCGGACGGTGTTATGGATCGAATTGTTACTGGGGACGAAACATGCGTTCACTATGATCCTGAAAGCAAACAAGAGTCCATGCAATGGCATAAAAAAGGAACAGACCCCCCGAAGAAGTTCAAAGTCACTCCGTCTGCTGGGAAGCTCATAGCCACTGTTTTATGGAACTCGAAGCGAATCTTGCTCATTGAGTTCAAAAAAAAGGTGAAACTATCAACGCCACATCCTACGCTTCCACTTTGCATAATTTGCGGGAGGAAATTAAGAAGTAAAGAGGGGGTAAACTCACAGCGGGTGTGTTCCTTCTTCAGGACAACGCTCCTGTTCACACGACTCAAGTTTCCAAGGCTGCTGCACGATTTCGAAGAAATCCAACACCCACTGTATAGTGCAGACCTTACAGCTAGTGATTATTTCCTGTTTTTGGATTTGAAAAAATGTCTTCGTGGAAAACGATTTTCGGATGATGAAGAACTTAAGTGGGCAATAAATGGGTATTTTGAAGAAAAAGAGTTAATTTATTTGTTTGAGGGTTTAAAAAAGTTTATCTCAAGATGTTTTGATGTTAGGGGAGATTATATTGAAAAAAAAAAAACAATTTGAATTTAATTTGCATTTCCCTTCATATCGATACCGAGAATATATTGAACGCCCTTCGTATAAGTCGGGCGGATTTTGTGAAATGCATAAATATTCAATTGCAAAAGTTAGATGCTAAGTCCGCCGCCGTGGCGTAGTGGGTAGAGTGCGACACGAAGGTCTGGGTTCGATTCCCGACTAAACACCTCGAATTTTTCATGGCACCACCTCTTTCGAGCTTCTGACAACACTCAAAGAGTAATAACTGTCTAACAAAGCTACTCAAACTTCACCATTCGGAGTCGCCAAAAAACTGAAGGTCCATTCTACTCGTGAGAGAACAGTAGCGCGCACAACGCGAGTAGTTGATGAGCCAGCTAGGCCCTGGTCCCCCTGTGGACTGTCGCGCCAACAGTTGTTTCAATTTTAAGATAATCTAAAAATGCGAGTCTACCCTTAATTTTGTCGGCAGGCTGAATTCGCTAAGACTTGTCTGGGTCTCGTGACATCACGGGATCATGGGAAATGAGATTGCCGATGAACTAGCTAGGCAAGGTTCAAAAGAGGCATTCGTGGGGCCCAAACTCACCTTGGGACTACACGCATCCTTGGTCAGGGCCTCAGGGTCTACGGCGACGGTTGGGTCTCCCTACAGAACAACCAGGTATGGCATGACTCTCCAGGATGCAGGATAACCAAGTGCATGCTCCCGAACATTAGTGAACAAGACGCGTTCACTAACGATCTGTAGACAGAAACGAGTGCAGACGACCTGTAGGCGTACAAGCGGGACACTTTACCTTCGCTAAGTCTAACCTAAGACGGCTTGGACTCAGTGATGTCACTCTTGTGCAGAAAGTGAAGACACATCAGAACGATTTCTCTGTATCGCGCCTTTGCTTGTATCAGGTGGCGGTTGTTTGGCGCCGATGATGGAAACTGAAAACCTAAGTTCTTTATGACAGAAGCACCTCCTGGTCTTTCTTCGGAAAACTAAGAAATTGCATTACATTAAGATTACTGCCTGGTAGTACAATGGACCAGTATTTGAGTCTAAGCGCACCAATGCAGTTAAAAAAAAAACGAACCGGTTTAATTCGTATTTCAAATAAGTAATTGTTTCAAAAAACTGTAAATCTACATATCGGAACTAATCTGGAATAACTAAAAAACTAAAAAAAACTAACTAATCGGGAAACCGATTTTACATGTACATTAAACTAGTAAGTCAACGGATCAGGCATATTGCGATGAAAACTTAAACTTGCCCAGAGATGAACATCACTTTTATTCCTCTGTCCCTGAAGACCAGTAGGAAAGAGTGTTTTATGACATGGCCCCAGGAAGAGTGTGATCGAATCTGCAAACCTAGTTTTTCTCACATACACTAATTTGCAATGTCATTGAAATAAGGCCAAATTAACGTTCGGATCGTGAGGAAAAACTGGACACAATCATAGAACAAAGCTTTTGGGAAGAAATATGTCACTTCATACGAAGTGTTTCTAAAATTATTTTCAAATTCAATAAAATTTCACCTGCAGTTCAAGTCGGCGTGTGGCTTCTGTCAAACAAACGACATATCCAAAACTATTCCTAAAAAAAACTCTTCACCAGCATGCAATATATAGAAGACGCACTTTAATTTAGGAGTCACCCGAAGAAAATATTTTAAATTTTCAATTTTTGTTGCAGAGGAGAGATTCACGAAGTTCGACATATTTGCTACAAATTTTCTTCTGGAATCGTGGGCTGTGCCACCAAACGTCTTGCTTCCGTCCCTTTGATTGGGACACAAATCACACACACACAATATCTTCCGAACTAGACAAAAAACGCTTAAAACTAGCTTAAAAAAACAATCTATTTTTAACTTACTGGCTCTTTTCGAGAACTCTAAGCTAACCTAAACTTGCCTAAACCTGTCTTTCGACGTCTCAACAAAGTTCTTTTCTCTTCCTAGAGGGCTAAACGTAAACTAGGAAAAATTTTGATTCAAAAACTTAGTGTCTAAACAACTTATAACTTAAACTAACTTAACATCTATACCTTAAAACTAAACTTATACGTAATAAAAAATGTACACTGTATATTGTCTTTATATATATGTATATATTTTTTTTTTGTTTGGCCGCATATAGTTGAATTAAATATCTATATATAACCTATATACTATTAATGGTTATACGCGTTTTTGTTTTTTTGTTTATTTTAATAATAACTCAAACTACCTTAAAAACTACTATTAAAAATATGTGAGCCAGCCGGGGCCAGGCCGGGACAGGCGCCCAATCCGAAGCCTGCGACCGACTAGGTCTCAACCAACCCCAATCTACCCCGGGTCTAAAGGTTTCGAAGCCGGAGTTCTCTCATTTATACCCAACGGACTTACTGAGCCAGAGACGATCTTCAGTGATCAGCTCTACGACATAACGTTCGCAGTTGAGTCGCCCATCCACAACCGAGGGCGATGTGAAAGATTATCAGAACCGCATCTTAGTCCTGTATCAGGCCGTTCTGATTCGGGTAGACGAATGCTTCTGGGGGGACGAAGCCAGTATGACGTACACTTTCGCGGTACATGGGATAACGATAGTAAGCCCCAAAGATGAGATTATTGATCGAATTCATCGCTCTCGCAATATGACTACGAATCATTTTCACCAGAAAATTGTCCACTCTTATCACGTTCGCCTTGTTGTATAAGACATCATTACAGATGTGGGATTTGGTTTTACGTGATCACCTGCCTTAACGGCTTATATCACGGAGAACCTTTTTTTTCTTTTCCCAAGAGTCGTAAGTAACGCAAGACTTAACGCCTTAGTTACCCAAGTACCAAACTGAGATCATGCTTGAGGGGCAATCACCCCACCTTGGTTTGATGCGAAGCCTTTCTAAGACCTCTTCCGCTCTTTGGGTCGCAGCGCCCGGTTGAGAATGCAACTCCACACTGAGAAGGGATAGTCCCCTAACCGACTTGCCTAGTTTTGCTTGAATAATGGGCTAGACAAGTCAGCACAGTACACTATCCTCGACTCTACCCGTGATGTTAGGTGGTAAACCAGAGTCACCACGAAACTCCCACAAGGAGGCCTACCGCACGGTCAGGCTGGAACCGAAGTTCCAGGGGCCCCTGACCTCCCGTGGCAACAGAATATAGCCTCTGATTAAGCTGTCACTACCAGTCTGGTTCCCTCAAAGCCTGGGTCTGTTAGCCGCCATCCCGCCACAGACGGCCTTTTCTCCATCAGTGTTTCCGTTGTCACTATAAATAGTGATACGAATGTGATTTTGAATCATGTGATTCATAAATCCAGCCACATCATCTGGAAGGACATCATTACAGTAATATTTTGTGTACTCGGACTCGGGAGTTCGATAAAGGCGAAGGCAACCGAACAGCCGCATCTTTTCCATTACGCTAGCCCCCACGGTAAACCACACGGGACAACCATAGACAAGCATTGGCCGGATAAGGGCCATGTAGCAAACCACCTTCACCCTTGCATCGAGTTGACTGCTGTGAAACAGTCTTTGTAAGGGCAAAATCGCCTTTTTCTCTCTTCAGGGCAAAAGCGCCTTTGGCTCTCTTCAAAGCATTTTCTACATTTTTCTTAAAATATAGGAAATGATCCAAGTAGATCCCAAGGTATTTGATTACAGTTTGACATGCCAGTGGCTGCCCGTGCTGTCCAGCGATTGAGAACTTACGCCAATTCTTTTTGGTCTCCGCCGAGAGTGGTTTCCGACTTCTGAAAATTCAACTTCCAGTCGTCGCAATAACGCTGGATCGACTCAAAGTCCGCTGCAAGAGGAGGAAAATAACCTTGATCTTCGGAGCTGTTCTGTAAGCCAAGTCGTCTGCGTATGCAATTCCATGGTGAAGAGAACCCATGAGATCGCTCGTATAAATATTGAACAGGATTGGCGAATTAACCGCTACTTTTTGCAGACCATTTTTTACTTGAAATATACCGGTAGTGATCACATTGCCGTGTTTCACGACGAATCTTCTACCGGCAAGCATACGAACAAAAAGGTACAGTAATAGTTTACTGATGCCCAGCCCGCTCAACTTACAGAAGAGACCCTCTAGTCAAACGGTGCCGAAGGCCTTTTCGAAGTCGACCAGGCAGGCACCGGTTTGTTTTGTTGTTTCTTAAATTTGTTCATTGGATGTCCCATACGAATTTCGACGTGGCATGATTAGTGTCATGTCCCGCCTTGAAACCGAATTGGTTATCTGAAATTATATAGTTTTCCTTAACCCACTTTTGCAGGACTCTATTGATCACCTTCTCGAATACCTTGCTGATGTTCGGAAGGAGACTTATTGACTGGAGATTGCCCGGATTGGAGGAATCCTAAGCCCGCTTCGGGATTTGATGCACTCCCGCAGTCTTTCAATGCTCCGGATAATGTGCATTATTCAGTGCATTGTTGAGCAGGATACTGCTCCGGATAATGTGCATTTTTCAATGCATAGTTGAACAGTATAGTGTCCGACTTATGACTTTTTCAAGATGTTCCACAAAAATTTAGATGCATCGGTTTGTGAAAATCCTATTGTGTCTTTGTTGTTACCAATTTAAATGAATCTGATTCTCCTGGAATTGAAAGGGACGAAAAAAGTAATTCGGGTCGAAACCATCGGCACGTTGTCGGACATGTTTCCCTATCTTCTTTTGACAGCAAAAATTGTGCGCCAAACACATCAACTCCAACTTCTGGAAGCTAGCACATCTGTCTGCTTTGATTATCAATTCTGATTTAAGAGATCATTACTTAGCTGCAGTCGAAACTCAGACTCAAAGAACTCAAAAAAGGTTCAGTTTTTGAGAAACCTGTTTGACCTGAACACACGCTCTCACTCACTACTCTTGGGGAATCCTTGCTTCAAAACATGACTTCCACGTCTGAAATATCTCCCACTTTTTACCTAATAATAATTGTTGGCGCGACAGTCCACCGGGGGACCAGGGCCTAGTTTGCTCATCAACTACTCGTGTTGTGTGCGCCATTGTTCTCCCACGAGTAGAAGGGATGTACAGTTTTTTGCCGACTCCGAACGGCGAAGTTTGAGAAGCTTTCTTAGACACTTATAACTTTTTGAGTGTTGCCAGCAGCTCGAAAGAGGTGGTGCCGTGAAAAATTCGAAAAATTCGTGTTTTGAGCTGGGAATCGAACCTACACCTTCGGCGTGTGAGCGTCGCACTCTAACCACTACGCCACAGCGGCCACACTTTTTACCTAATGGCGCCTTAAAATAATCGGTAGCCAACTTCGGTGTCCATAAGTCACTTCATATCACCGGCGGTGTGGTTACACAGCAGTTAGCGACTGTTCATTCCCAATCATCCCGAATGGCTCTAGATGACTGACATTTGCCAACCATAATTCCAGTGATCGATCATGTAACACAGCAACCATCCTTGAGTCAGTTTCCTCTTGACTGCAATTATGCTTGCCTCCCAGATAGACTATCGCTTTGTTCGCAACGCCACCCCTTGCCAGCTGGTCAAGTGGCATGTACACAGTCGTTCAATTTGATCTCACTTTCATCTTAGATCCGAGCAAGTGCCAGATAGCCGCTCCGTCTCGCATCACTTGGTATGTAGCAGCCACAGCAGCCCAGACAATTATGCTTTGTTGCGCCTTCTCGTGGACCTTGTGTAACCTGTGCTGCTGGTCTTATAAGCCGATTGGATAATCGGAGGAGTTTCGTTGATTAAGCAATCATGCTGCAATCAATTACAGAATCAATCTAATTAAACTAATCTCGATTGCTGGGATGCCTGGCATGCGGTCTAGATTAATTAGCTCTAGATACCCTTGCTGCTTTTCGCGGAAAAACATTTTAACAATTTAAACTCTATAAACATGCCAGAGGGTGTGGCGGCGGACGAGTTATCGGGTTAAACTTCTGGTTTGTTTTGTATGCTCAGCGGAAGTTGAAGGAAAATGTGTTTGTGAGTCAGCTCGGATAAAGTGTTAAGCTTATTAACGTTTATTGAGGGGTGTTACAATGTTAGATGTTCGAAGTAGTGAACACAGAAACTTCTGGGAATTGTGTCAAGATGACGATGGATTTAATTGCTGGAGTGATGGTTTAACACCAACTTAAATAAAGTGTAACAATAAACGGGTATAGAGATAGCTAAGCACTTTATTAAAACTTTAACACAGCGGACGAAAGGTAAAGAAAAACTTAGCTAAATACTAACTGAGAAATAGAACATTGTCTCTAAGGTCTAAGGTGCATACTCGTATTTTTTTTTTTTTTTTTTTTTATAATTGACGCGTGCAAAAGGGGTTGCGAGTACCCTTAAGTGACCGGATCAAGTCACAGCACGGGCCGAAGGTATAGAGGAAGAGAGGGAGAGGAGGTACCGATGCACATTGGTTTTAAATGCCTGTGGATTGTAATGAGGAGGAAAAATCGTGCTGGGAAGAGCATTCCAGATTCGTGTAGTGCGGCTAAAGAACGAGTCTCTGAATTTGACTGTACGTCCGAAAGAGGGCTTGAGGGTGAATTGATGGGCATTCCTAGCGAGGCGTGTATTGCGGGTGAATTCTTGAAGGGGAGGAATGCAACTGGCTAATTCGTCTGAGCATTTCTTGTTGAAATAGCGGTAAAAAAGTGACAATGACGCGACATTACGTCGGTGTTCTAACGAGTCAATCGACTTCGCAATATTACTGTCACCTATAAGTTTTATCGCTCGCTTTTGAATTCTATCCAGCAGGTGCAGGGGGGTCTTAGAAGCACCTGACCAGATAGGAGCGTTATACTCAAGTTTTGGGCGTATGTATGCCTTGTATATTGTAGCCAGATCAGAGGGGGTGAAGTACTTCTTGCATCGTTTAAGGAAACCTAGACATTTCGCAGCATTTTTGGCGACCTCAAATATGTGATCGTTCCAACTAATTGTTGGGTTGATACACATACCGAGGATGGAAAGTCTTTCGGTTTCAACAACACAAGTGCCGTTCATGGATAACGGCTGATTATTTTGTGATCGCTTTAACGACAGTAGACAGCACTGTGTTTTGGAAGCATTAAATTCCACTCTATTCCTATTTCCCCAATCGATTATGCTGTCAAGGTCGGAATTTAATGTGCTTAACATACGCTGCCGTTCCGAGTCTAAGGCCGAAGTGGAGGGACGTGAGCCAAGGAACGAATATGAAAAGCTGAGGGTACTGTCATCAGCGAAGGAATGAATAGGATTAGAAGTAGCAGACAAGAGATCATTTATAAAAATGAGAAAGAGTGTCGGAGACAAAACGGAGCCCTGGGGAACACCAGCATTAATATAGTGGATATCAGACTTGAATCCATCCAAAACGACTTGTATTGAACGATTCGAAAGGTAATTTCTAATCCATTGAAGAAGAGACTCATCGATTCCAAAAGCACGCATTTTCGACAAGAGAGCCTGGTGCCAGACCCTGTCAAATGCCTTAGAAATATCAAGCGCAACAATCTTGCTTTCTCCTGCATTGTGCAAAGATTGGTTCCACTTTTCAGTGAGATATGCCATCAGATCACCAGTGGAACGGTTGCTTCGGAAGCCGTACTGCCGGTCATTAAGAAGCTTCCGGGACTCAAGATATTTCATAAGCTGACGGTTTATCAGCGTTTCCATGACCTTGGAGAGAAGGGACGTTAGTGCTATGGGTCGGTAGGAGGTGGGTGACGAACATTCGCCCTTTTTAGGGACGGGCTGGACAAATGCAGTTTTCCACTTACTCGGAAAGAGCCCTGAAGAGTAGGACAGATGGAAAAGCTTACGCAGTGGTTTTGCCAGCGTAGAAGAACACCTCTTCAGAAGAACAGGGGGTATACCATCCGGGCCAGCGGATTTGTGTATGTTTAGATCTTTAAGTACTCTTGCTACTGTACGAGTGCGAAAATGGATTTGCCCCATGGAGAAATTTACGCTCTCAAGTACAGGTGGGGACAAAGTGTTATCTGGCAGCGTTGAGCTAGCTGCAAAGTGTGCAGCAAGCAGATTAGCTTTGTCCAAAGAGCTGACAGCTGGAATGTCATTGCAAATGAGCGTTGGGATCGAAGACGAGGCTGAATTCCTTATGTTTTTTACGAAAGACCAAAAGCTTCTGCTACCCTTGGGGCATTGTAGAACTTTTTGCCTCAACTTTTGGTCAAAGGAGAATTTAACACGTCTTATTAATGCATTACAGTCATTTCGGATCCGTTTGAACTTTTTCCGGGCTTCCTCAGAAGGGTTGGCTTTATAATCCCGGAAACTCAACTCTCTCACCCTGATAGCCTCTTTGCAGCTCAAGTCGAACCACGCGTTTGCCTTAGGCTTGATGCTCTTCACTCTGTGAGGAATGAAGGACCTCATGCCCAGCGAAATAATGTTTGTGATCGCATCAGTAGCGGCATCCACGTCACTATCGAGGAAGCATAGTGACCAGTTAAAATTCCTAAAGAAGTTGTTAAGTCCGCTCCAGTTGGCTTTCTCGTAGAGCCATACTGTTCTTTTCGGAATTTGTTCTCTAACTGTGTGGGAGGAGTACGAGAATTTGGCTGACACGACACAGTGGTCGGACGAGCCTAGAGGCGACAATATATCAATTGAATATTTTTCCGGATGAGAGGTGAGAAACAGATCCAAGGTGTTAGCGGTATGATCTGCAATGTCAGGTATTCGTGTTGGCTCATTCACAAGCTGGGTTAAATTATTTACCTCAGCGAAGATTTCAACATACCTTCCTTCGGGTGTTGTCTGGCCTGAATGTCGAAGCCAAGTAGAATTGTGTACATTGAAATCGCCCGCAATAGCGATTTCAGTGCGAGGGTACAGGGATACAATTCTTGTGATGGAGTCAGACAGCGCATCAAACTCATTATAAGTTGAGTTGCTGTCCAGGTTTGGACTTCTATAAATAAAGCTTCACAAAACAAATCAACGTAGGTGTTATGCCCGTACATTGACTTGAATTGGTCCACTAACAAAAATTCACACTTCCGAATCCGCTATGTCAGATGTTAGGCAGACTCGGACATCGCCCCAGCCCGTCTGGTAAATCAAACGGGAGTTGCGACCAAGAATGCCCAACAGTGGCTTGTGAAGGAGTGGGAGAGGGGGGAGCGGGCCGAGTGCGCTCTACCGAATCACTTCACTGCACTACACTGCACTACACTGCACTTTTTTTTATTTTTTTTTTTTTGTAAGAAATTATTTATTTATTTTTTTATTTTTTTTTTTCACTCGCGGAGGTGTTGGGCTGTTTGTTTGTATAACCCGTATTTAACTCATGCTAACTGGAGTAGAAGTCATTTGCCCGGTCCACAAGAAAGGAGACCCCTTTGACTGCGCCAACTACAGAGCCATGTCTAGTTTTGGCATTCCTACCAAACTCGTCAGATTGTGTAGGATGACGATGGAGAACTCTCGCTGCTCCGTCAAGGTCGGTACCGAACTCACCGAGACCTTCAATGTCAAAAAAGGTTTTAGACAAGGCGACGCACTGTCATGTGACTTCTTTAACATCATCCTCGAGAAGATCGTGCGTAACTCACAAGTCAACACCAGAGGCACGATCTTCCAGAAGTCAGTTCAACTGTTAGCTTACGCTGATGACATTGACGTGATTGGACGAACACAGCGAGCCGTCAATGAGGGGTTGGGGTAAAGCGGCTAAAATGGGTCTTGCGGTAAATGAGGCCAAAACGAAGTACATGCTGTCATCAAGGAAGGACACACAACATCGACGTCTCGGACGGAGCGTCACACTAGGCAGCAGAAACTTCGAGGTAGTTAAGGACTTCGTCTACCTCGGCTCCGCGGTAAATAGGGACAACAACATCAGTACCGAAATAAAAATGACAAGAATCACTCTTGCCAATCGCTGTTTCTTTGGGCTCAAGAGGCAATTGAGTAATAAGGCCCTCTCTCGAAGGACTAAGCTCGCTTTATATAACAGCTTGATCATCCCCGTCCTACTATATGGCGCAGAATCTTGGACGTTAGCAAAGGCGGATGAGGAAGCCCTTAGTCTTTTCGAGAGAAAAGTTTTGCGTGCGATTTTTGGTCCTGTTTGCGTTGATGGCATCTGGAGGAGAAGATTTAATGACGAACTCTATGGGCTATACAGCGACATGCGCCTGGTTAAGCGTCTACGGATACAACGCTTAAGATGGCTAGGCCATGTAGAGCGTATGGACACCACTGCTCCGGCCCGAAAAGTCTTTGAATCCGATTCATTGGGACAACGCAACAGTGGCGCACACAAGTGTAGAAGGACCTCAACCAACTTGGAGTGCGCAACTGGAGACAGCTGGCGAAAGATCGTGCTGGCTGGAGAGGCATGTTAGTTGAGGCCCAGGTCCACCCCGGACTGTAGCGCCACAAGAAGAAGAAGAAGAACTGGAGTAGAAGCATAACAAGTATTAAACGATAAAAATGACAGTTTCAGCCGCTGTTAGAGGAAATTCCTTCGAATTCTATTCGATCCTCTTGATAGGGAGGGCATTTGGAGTTTAAAATACGCAAGCTGTGCAAATCTATAAGCCTACTTATATAGCCTGGGCTGTAATTACGTAACTTTTTGAGCCACTATCGTCCTGACGATCAACCAACACGACATCGTCGATAATTTGCATCACATAACCTAGTCACTATCGTCTCGGTTACGGTCTATTATTTATACAGTTTGGGCGCTACTGAAAGCAACATATCTCTTGTCCTAATTGTACACACACAACAAAACCACGAATAACGACTGCCTGATAGTTTTCATGGTTTTGTTGTGTGTGTACACATTACGAATGAACGAACGACTGTGCGAGTGGTACTCATAAAATGCAAGTTTGATTTCAGAGAATATTTTTTTAAATAATTTTGGATGTACATTCATAATTCCGTAAGCTGAGGATTATATGCAAACATGTTGTAATTACTGATTACATTTTTTTTTTCTTACTTTTTCTTCAAATTTTCGCCACTTGCATGGCAGCCCAATGCAAAACGATAGTGGATAGCTACCGTCAAAAACCGATCGTCAGGACGATAGCAATTGGCTGTTTTGAGAGTACATGAAGCAACCAAAATGAAATCCTTTTGTCGATATCGTTTTTTTTTTTGCTTAAGTGATGCTAAACTCTCATTTCATCGATATCGTCGCACGATAGTCGTCACCCGTGGTTAGACCCCTGGTCTTCGATTCTAACCCAGAGAGACAACGCTTTAGACAAAGACTTCGTTTCCGATTGCGTCTGCAGCTCGAAGCGGAACAGCTGGGTGAATGAAACTGTAGTCAATTGGTTCAAAACTGTTCTTATTGAAGAGGCTTGTTAACTAAGTCTCAGATTCACATTGGGCTCTGGCGCTACTCGAAAATGAAGGGCTAAGAGTAGCATAGTAATAATAATAATAATTGTTGGCGCTACAGTCCAAAGAGGACCAGGGCCTAGCTTGCTCATTAACTACTCGTGTTGTGCGCGCTATTGTTCTCTCACGAGTAGAAGGGGCCTACAGTTTTTTGCCGACTCCGAACGGCAAGATTTGAGAAGCTTTCTTAGACAGTTATTACTCTTTAAGTGTTGTTAGCAGCTCGAAAGAGGTGGTGCCGTGAAAAATTCGAAAAATTGGTGTTGAGCTGGGAGTCGAACCTAGACCCTTCGGCGTGTGAGCGTCACACTCTACCCACTACGCCACGGCGACCACTCAGAGTAGCATGCCTTTGGAATAAAAACTCTATTCCTTCTTTCTTCTTTGGCTCCTTTGGAAATATTTTCAGAAACTTCTGTAGCGGCTTCCCCGGTTGATTTTAAATCTCTGCTTGCAAATACGATTGACTTTTTTAATTTGACAACAAGAAGAAGTTGCATGCAAGATGAAGTACGCCCTTTTCGATACCGAATGTAGCCAATAAGCAGGCTTAACAACAGAATGATTCAATTTAGTACCATCTTTGATAAAAAAAAACAATTGAAAACAAAAGCATTTAAAAACCTTAGACCTGGGCTTAGTGGAGTCCTCATAAAAATACCTTTGTGATATAAATACCAAAAAATGCCGAATTGACAGTAATATTCTTTTTCAGAGCATATTTACAGTTTGTACTACACTCTATCCACTGTTAGGGCTTTATCACTGGCCATCTACAGGGCTCAAGACGTACTTTGGATTATTTTACGATTGGTTGTGGCTATGAAGCAGATTGTACAAAAAGAACAAAGTGGACACATTGATTTCCCCCGAACACGAAAGGTTCAGTTATTTATTTATTTATTTCCTGTTCAAGTAATACAGTTACGTGTATAAAGATAAATAAATTGTGTCAAAAGGAAAACATACATCCATTGATAAAAGGATTTTCGAGATGTCCGCCTCGCCCATTCCTAGCAAAGGTGCTTGTTGTAAGTGGTCAATATTTTTGTATTTTTAGTGCCAACGTTTGCCAAGCCTCAAACGGATTTTGGACAGTTTGCAATCCACTGTGTCAACGAAATGAAGTGTGGAACATTATTTTTCAACCAATCTTGGTCAGACGGTGCCGAGTCTTATTGAGTCTTGTCCACCTAAGTTTTTCTTTGCCAAGGGCATCAATATTATCTTACAGCCATTACGATACATAGCCGTATTGATTTAAATCCCACTGTACAAAAGTACTTGTGGAGAGCGATTGTCGGTGGAAGTGGCAGCAGAAACCGTCACCATCAATTCTGCCTATTTTCTGATGGGCTTCCGAATTTCGAAAGATTTTTCTGGCAAGTAAGCTCGGTAATTTGGTCTGTTGGCATATTGTTGTTGTGAGCAAATGGCGACTCATCAGAAAATAAAACATTTAGGCAACTCACCACTTTCATGCAAGCATCCCTACTCCTCGCACTGTTTTCTGTTTCGGTGTAAAATCGTGTGGGCTTGAGCGCAAGTTCATTTTTTAGTTGGTTTTATATCCGTTCTAACGATAAATTGAGCTCAAGAGCCACTTTTTCTTCTCTTCGACGCGCATTTTATTCAATTCAAGCCTTCACTTTCCAAAACATGCCTCTCCAGCTAGCACGATCTATCGTTAGCTGCCTCCAATTGGTTGAGGTCCTTCTCCACTTGTGTGCGCCATCTTAGCCTAGGCCGTCCTCTGTTGTGTTCTCCCAATGGCTCCGATTCGCTCATCGGGCGGGAGCAGTGGTGTCCATACGCTCTACATTCTTCGGATGGCGCTACAGTCCGGGAGGGACCTGGGCTACCAACGCTTAAAATGGCTACACCATGTACGCTCTACATGGTCCAGCCATTTTATGCGTTGTATCCGACGACGATTGAAGAAGCGCATGTCACTGTACAGCCCATAGAGTTCGTCATTATATATTCTCCTCCATCTGCCATGCCATCAACGCAAAGAGGATAAAAAATCGCACTCAGAACTTTTCTACCGACAGACTTCCTCATCCGTTTTTAATAATGTCCAGCTTTCCGCACCATAGAGTAAGACTGGGATGATCAAGCTGTTATATAAAGCGAGCTTAGTTCTTCGAGAAAAAGCCTTATTACTCAATTGCCACTTGAGCCCAAAGAAAGAGGGATTGGCAAGAGTGATTCTGCGTTTGATTTCGGTACTGATGTTGTTGTCCCTGTTTACCGCGGAGCCGACGTAGACGAAGTCCTTAACTACCTCGAAGTGTCTGCTGCCTAGTGTGACGCTCCGTCCGAGACGTCGATGTTGTGTGCCCTTCCTTGATGACAGCATGTACTTCGTTTTGCCCTCATTTACCGCCAGACCCATTTTAGCCGCTTCCGCTTCAATGCCAGCAAACGCCTCATTGACGGCTCGCTGTGTTCGTCCAATCACGTCAATGTCATCAGCGTATGCTAGCAATTGAACTGACTTCTGGAAGATCGTGCCTCTGGTGTTGACTTGTGAGTTATTACGCACGATCTCACGATCTTCTCAAGGATGATGTTAAAGAAGTCACATGACAGTGCGTCGCCTTGTCTAAAACCTTTTTTGACATTGAAGGTCTCGGTGAGTTCGTTACCGACCTTGACGGAGCAGCGAGAGTTCTCCATCGTCATCCTACACAATCTGACGAGTTTGATAGGATTTGCAAAACTAGACATGACACTTTATAGCTCGTCTCCATGCACACTGTCATATGCGGCCTTAAAATCGACGAATAGGTGTTGGGTGCCAATTTGCACTTCTTTGGTCTTTTCCAGGATCTGCCGTAATGTATGTAAAAGCATGATGTTCCGAGTACAGGGTGGAACACCATTTGCACTAAGTATTTTTTTTTATCTCATCGGTGATGATTACAGAAATTTCCCTGTCCGATTCATCGTGATAGCTTGATTGATCTGTCTCTAGACTGTCTTTTGCCATCTTTTGCAGTTTTATCTTGTTCCTAACTGTGATGTGAAAAGTTTGACCACTTGTCCAAATTACCCTCCCTTGCCTTATCCTTATGAGCACTTTGGTAAACATTTTCACATTTTATATATATAAAAAAAAATGACAAAGCATTTATATTTAAAAATAAAATTAAAAAAACACAAACAAAAATCAAACAAATCCTTGGATTTTCTTCTTCTTCGCGCGTTGCCCTGGACTGCTCAACCTTCACTGAAGTATGTTTCACCTTATTGCCCAGTAGTGCGGAAAAACCTAACTGGTAGTCCAAGTCAACCGAGCGGTCCACAATAGTCCACTTTACTCTATGCATGGCGGGGTAAAATTGTCCATTTTGCTCCGTGAAAATTTCTACGATAAGCTTTAGTTAATTTAAAATTAAATTTCCTTACACTCAAGATCAAACGTGCTTACATCAGAAGTTTTATAAAAGTCATATAATAAGTCTGGGGAAGCAGGAGGAGATATGCACAGTGATACAGACTAGTAGGAGGCTAATAATCGAAGCTACAAAGGTTTTACGGTCACGAAACTGTAAAAAACTCCTCGACTACTTTTAAGTTAGAAAAATCGGCCAAAAGTAATTTTCAGCCTCCAACGCTGGAGAGAAGCATTCAGTGAAATAGCCAATTGCCAGAAGTAATGACCAAAACTACGCCACCTTCACGGCACACCGTTTAAAAGAACCCAAGAATATGTGGCAATTTGTTGAATGAAAACAACTCAAGTTTCGCTCAGAATGTCCATTTCTAATTGCCACTCTAATCGAAGAGAACAGAAAATTACCATCAGTCAGCAAACCGAAGAATGCCCGTCGCAGTTCCCAGCGGAAACGTCCGCAAACTCAAGAGTTACCTCATCCTTTCCGCGAAAAGCCGATTACTTTTCAAACCCAGCCACGAGCGCAGCCGTTCGTCGTCGTCTGGTCGGCAGAGGTTTTTATTGGTTCAACAACAAACATCTTTTAGCGTTTAACTGTGCATCACTGCGTGAGGCACCGTTCATTAAATTGAAAGTCACGTCTCTTACTGCTAACAGCTAACAGTAATTGCTGTTAGCTCTCCTCGCTGCAGCCTGCTAAGTGAAAATCCCCCGTGCGGTGTGTCGGGTATAAATAACTTTGTGGTTATGACGTATTTATTAATCATAGATACACATTCGTGTGGCGGCGCAACGCGCCATCGATCCCTGCGGCGGGTGGCAGCGGTATGGAGCCTAAACAAGCGAAGACAGTTGCAATCGACACTCCGTCTGGCGAAGCCGCCAATACCAGATTTCGCCGCGTTAACGAATTAAAATTCATTAAGCGGATGTCAGTGAACACACCTCGCCACCAAAACACTGAACCGCGATCAATGGAGTGCGGGCAGCGGATCGTGCCCCGCAATTTAGTCGAATCTGAATTCAAATAGTTAACAAGCAGCTACTGTTCGAATTTCAGTGGAAGTGATGAGAGCCTGTCACGACTTCGAACGAACGGTGAGCACGATAGCGCAAGCGGAAAAGGAGCGGTCGGTCTTGGGACCAACACTCAGCAGGTGAATGTCTAACTCTGCGAAATCGATTAGACCAAGTGTAAGGGCGCCGATCATGAACTGGCGGCGGATTGTAACCTGATCGGCCCTTTTGACCTGACGTGGTGTAGGTTATGGTCGACTTCTTGTGCGGTCGGGCTCGAAGACGCTCATTGCAAAGGGTAAGCGCGTTCATCGTGTGCTTGCTCGTGCCTGAGTCTGTTGTGTGTTTATATAATTCAAACGAGTTCAGTTGAGCAGCGCAAGCGGGGATTGTGTATTATTTTTGTTCTGCGATATTTCGTCTAGACAATGGACGGTTTGCTTATACGCCACGGGGATCTTTGGTTTAGGATCAACGATCTCCGTAAACAAACAAGGCATTGGCCTAGCTATGTGCAGCGCAGAAAATTGTATGTTTATTTAAAATTAATGCAATAGTATGCTTGGGTGTCTTTATTTAGGGTTAAGGGTAATTAATTAACATCATCTGTTGTCAACCTTGATAGCAACTGCAGGAAAGGACTTGACAACGCAGTGTTAACTGTCTGTGCAATGAGCCTAGTCAAGCTTATGTTTTGAAGCTAACTTTAAACATCAGCTGGGATGATGCTAAGTTTATTCAAACTAATAAGGAAGGTTCACGGGGGATTGAAAGAAATGAAAATATCCTGCACGATGATGAAGGAATTAAAGAAATATTAGTGATTATCGTCATAAATTTGAAGGCCCTTAAACAACCGACACTTTGACATATTTGCTCAGTCTTGAGGTGTTAGTTTAGGTAGGCGTTAAAACAAACTTACATTTTTATTATTGCCAAGCATGATGCTTGCAGTTATAAAAACTGATCTCATTGGTCCAGTCCTTTTTTTATTCTCGATCAGAGAAGCTGGATGGGCATGGGCCTATGCACGCGAGGTAACGTCTTTGATTGCGCTCAACATGGCGAGCTGCCAAGGCAATCCTCGTTAGTGCACAGGTCAAGTTGACATACAGCCTCCAAGTGGCGCCCCCTGGATAGCCATCACAACACCCGTTGTATGGTGAACTAATGTATGCAGCGACCCCCTCTGCCCGAGGATTTAAATAATGGGCCTGGCCTACCAGTCCGTGGGTTGTGCGTGAGGGTAACTTCCTCACCACGTAAAAAAATGGAAGTTCAGAGACAACAACATGCCTCGGATAAGGACGGATCAACTGTTGACGACCCCAGCAAACGTTTTAAGGACAAAGATTTTCGGTTTTGCACGTGGAATGTGAGGTCCCTTAACAGGCCACGTGCAGCCGAACAACTTGCGGAGGCCCTTGACAGCTACAAAGCTGACATAACCGCCATCCAGGAAGTGCGATGGGATGGGCCTGGCATAAAAGTGATGAAGAACTGCGATATCTACTACAGCAATTGCTATAGAGAGAGAAGGCAGCGCTTATTCGGATGCGGATTTGTTGTTCGAGGCAGACTTAGGCAAAAAGTCTTGAGCTACGACCCAGTCAGCGAACGCCTCATGACAATCCGCATCAAGGCTAAATTCGGGAACATCAGCCTAATATGCGCTCACGCCCCGACAGAGGAGAAGGATGACAACATTAAGGATGACTTCTATGATCTCCTAGAAAGAACATACGATCGATGCCCCAGCTATGACACCAAGATCGTTCTAGGAGATTTCAACGCTCAGCTGGGAAAGGAGGACATCTTTGCTGGAGTCATCGGTAAACACAGCCTGCACGACAACACATCCGGAAACGGACTCAGGCTGTTGGACTTCGCCTCGGGGCGAAACCTCTCTGTGGCTAGCACGCGGTTCCCACACCTGAACATTCACAAAGGAACCTGGCGATCTCCTGATCAATCAACCGTCAACCAGATTGATCACGTTGCGATCGACGTCAGACACTCCTCCAGTATTCTCGATGTCCGAACCTTCCGAGGTGCAAACATTGACTCGGATCATCACCTTGTTGTAGCCAAGGTAAGAACCCGGATATCGAGAGAGCAACGGAGTCGAGAAAGGCCAAAACGGTTTGACGTCGAAAAGCTACAATCGCAGCTGATTGCTGGGAACTTTGCCGACCGAGTCTCCCGGAAACTCGCCCAGAGTTCGACGCTTCCTGCACTAAGCATAGAAGAAGAATGGAAACGTTGTCAAGAAGCCATCAAAGATGCTGCCACTGATGTGCTGGGTTTCACGTCACCACCCAGAAGGAACCCATGGTTTGACGACGAGTGCAGGCAAGCGCACGCAGCTAAACAAGACGCCTATAAAGCGACGCTGCATCGAACAACGCGAGCTGTTCGTGAACTCTACGAACAGAGAAGAAGGGAAGAGCACCGGCTTCTCAGAAGGAAGAAGAAGGAGCATGAGAAGCGCGCGGTCGAGGAAATGGAAAGGTGCTTTGGCAGGAATGAAGTCCGAAAGTTTTACCGAAAGGTAAAACAACTATCCGGAGGATACAAGGTTCGGACCAAGGCCTGCCGGGACCAAAATGGACAACTAGTAGTAGAGTCGCAGTCTGTGCTGAGAATCTGGAAGGATCATTTCTGCAGACTCCTAAACGGCGATGACGACCCAAATCCCGCTGTTAGGCAGAATGTTCCACTCAATTTGGACGATGATAGACAAGCATTCCGTCCCCCCGACATAGACGAGGTGAGGATAGCAATATCCAAGCTAAAGTCGAACAAAGCTGCTGGAGCGGACGGACTGTCCGCAGAACTATTTAAAGCAGCTGGAGATGACCTGGTTGGGCGCATGCACCAGCTCATCTGTAAGATATGGTCGGAGGAAAGCATGCCCGATGAGTGGAATCTCAGCGTCGTCTGCCCGGTCCACAAGAAAGGAGACCCCTTTGACTGCGCCAACTACAGAGGGATTAGTCTCCTGAACATCGCATACAAGATCCTCTCTGCCGTATTGTGTGAGCGTCTGAAACCATTTGTCCATGACCTGATAGGTCCCTATCAGTGTGGTTTCAGACCAGGGAAGTCCACAATAGACCAGATCTTCACATTACGGCAGATCCTGGAAAAGACTCAAGAAATGCAAATTGACACTCACCACCTATTCGTCGATTTCAAGGCTGCATATGACAGTGTGCATAGAGACGAGCTATACAGTGCCATGTCTAGTTTTGGCATTCCTACCAAACTCGTCAGATTGTGTAGGATGACGATGGAGAACTCTCGCTGCTCCGTCAAGGTCGGTACCGAACTCACCGAGACCTTCAATGTCAAAAAAGGTTTTAGACAAGGCGACGCACTGTCATGTTACTTCTTTAACATCATCCTCGAGAAGATCGTGCGTAACTCACAAGTCAACACCAGAGGCACGATCTTCCAGAAGTCAGTTCAACTGTTAGCTTACGCTGATGACATTGACGTGATTGGACGAACACAGCGAGCCGTCAATGAGGCGTTTGCTGGCATTGAAGCGGAAGCGGCTAAAATGGGTCTTGCGGTAAATGAGGGCAAAACGAAGTACATGCTGTCATCAAGGAAGGACACACAACATCGACGTCTCGGACGGAGCGTCACACTAGGCAGCAGAAACTTCGAGGTAGTTAAGGACTTCGTCTACCTCGGCTCCGCGGTAAATAGGGACAACAACATCAGTACCGAAATCAAACGCAGAATCACTCTTGCCAACCGCTGTTTCTTTGGGCTCAAGAGGCAATTGAGTAATAAAGCCCTCTCTAGAAGGACTAAACTAGCTTTATATAACAGCTTGATCATCCCCGTCCTACTATATGGCGCAGAATCTTGGACGTTAGCAAAGACGGATGAGGAAGCCCTTAGTCTTTTCGAGAGAAAAGTTTTGCGTGCGATTTTTGGTCCTGTTTGCGTTGATGGCATCTGGAGGAGAAGATTTAATGACGAACTCTATAGGCTGTACAGCGACATGCGCCTGGTTAAGCGTCTACGGATACAACGCTTAAGATGGCTAGGCCATGTAGAGCGTATGGACACCACTGCTCCGGCCCGAAAAGTCTTTGAATCCGAGCCATTGGGACAACGCAACAGAGGACGACCTAGACTGAAGTGGCGTACACAAGTGGAGAAGGACCTCAACCAACTTAGAGTGCGCAACTGGAGACAGCTGGCGAAAGATCGTGCTGGCTGGAGAGGCATGTTGGTTGAGGCCCAGGTCCACCCCGGACTGTAGCGCCACAAGAAGAAGAAGAAGAGAAGCTGGAATCCTTTTAGACTGTCCATTCTCTTACTTATGTATCGACTTCGTAGCAGAAGATGTTAACTACACCATCATCGCCATCAAAATAATGAAAGAGGTAATGTGAAGATTCGGTAACGAATTCACCGAGACCTTCAATGTCAAAAAAGGTTTTAGACAAAGCGACGCACTGTCATGTGACTTCTTTAACATCATCCTCGAGAAGATCGTGCGAAACTCACAAGTCAACACCAGAGGCACGATCTTCCAAAAGTCAGTTCATCTGCTAGCTTACGCTGATGACATTGACGTGATTGAACGAAAATAAGGACATTGTGTCATCAAGGAAGAACACACAAGATCTCACAAGACATCTCGGACAGAGCGTCACACTAGACAGCAGAAACTTCGAGGTAGTCAAGGACTTCGTCTAGAACTTCGTCTAGAACTTCGTCTAGACTTCGGACCAGAATGAGCTCTACGAACAGAGAAGAAGGGGAGAGCACCGGCTTCTCAGAAGGAAAAAGAAGGAGCATTAGAAGCGCGCGGTTGAGGAAATGGAAAGGTGTTATGGCAGAAATGAAGTTCGCAAGTTTTAGCGAAAGGTAAAACAACTATCCGGGGAGTACAAAGTAGGATGGAAGGATCATTCCTGCAGACTCCTTAACGGCGATGACGGCCCCGATTCCGCTGTTAGGCAGAATATTCCACTCAATTTGGATGGTGAAATACAAGAATTCCGTCCCTCTGACTTAGACGAGGTGAAGATAGCAATATCCAAGTTGAAGTCGAACAAAGCTGCTGGAGCGGACGGACTATCCGCAGAACTATTTAAAGCAGCTGGAGATGAGTTGGTTGGACGCATGCACCAGCTTTCGAAGGGCTAAGCCCGCTTTATATAACAGCTTATTCCAGTCCTACTCTATGGTGCGGAAACCTGGGCGTTAGCAAAGGCGGATGAGGAAGCCCTTACTCCTTTAGAGAAAAGATTTGCGTGCGATTTTTGGTCCTGTTTGCTTCGATGGCATCTGGAGAAGATTTAATTACGAACTCTATGGGCTATACAGCGACATGCGCCTGGTCAAGCGGCTACGGTTACAACGCTTAAGATGGCTAGGCCATGTAGAGCGTATGGACACCACTGCTCCGGCCTGAAAAATCTTTGAATCCGAGCCATTGGGACAACGCAACGGAGGACGACCTAGACTAAAGTGGCGCACACAAGTGGAGAAGGACCTCAACCAACTTGCAGTGCGCCACTTGCTGGTGAAAGATCGTGCTGGCTGGAGAGGCATGTTGGTTGAAGCCCAGGTTCACCCCGGGCTGAAACGCCACAAGAAGAAGAATGTGAAGACTACTTTGTGTCTTGAAGGAGTTTTGGCTTACACCGCATATGTAAAACTTTGTTTTTTTTTTCAAAACGATGATCGAATTGCCGGATCAAAAGGTGGATGAAAAGGGATTAAGACCAAGTCATAAGCAAACAGCTGGAATCATGGTGATTCCGAGAACTCGTAACTTCATTTTGCTCGGCAACTCCTAGGTTTTGCTGGGCTTAGAACCTTATCAGGGACTACTGGATTAAGACTTCCTATGGCCTACGCAGCAACTAGAAGTGTTTTTAAAAAACAGAGAAAGTGGAGAATGTGAACACGAAGAAGACGAAATTTGGCTCGAGTGTGCAGCCGATTCTGCATTATAGCCGTAAACTTACAGGTAATGAAGGTAAATGCTACAGCCCGCTGTTGCTAACGATCATGGATGACACATTGGGAACTGAGTCCCTACTTTTATTGGATTGTAAGATGGCCGCCGTGGCGTAGTGGGTAGAGTGCGACGCTCACACGCCGAAGGGTCTAGGTTCGATTCCCAGCTCAACACCAATTTTTCGAATATTTCACTGCACCACCTCTTTCGAGCTGCTGACAACACTCAAAGAGTAATAACTGTCGAAGAAAGCTTCTCAAATTTCGACGTTCGGAGTCGCAAAAAACTGTGGGTCCCTTCTACTCGTGAAAGAACAGTAGCGCGCACAACACGAGTAGTTGATGAGCAAGCTAGGCCCTGGTCCCCCTTTGGACTGTTGCGCCAACAATTATTATTATTATGTAATGACAGGATCCCAAGTTGTTTCTCTATCAAAAGAAAGTTTAAGTGTCTCCAATAAAAAACCTTTAAATAGGATATTAACCAGGGTAAGGAAATAGAGTTGGAGAGAGAAAAGAAACATTAAGCACACAAAACCGATTGACAGTTAGGTCGAATTAGCATTGAATGGCGAGCGGTACAGTTTGGCACAACCAGCAAAAAGTAAAAGAGCTCTTGTTAAATTCACAGGCAGGCATAAGAATTATAAATAAATTGTGCAGTAGGCTAGTTAAGGACACCACTGCGACAAGTGGACTCCCAGTATCGTTTGCCCGGTCCACAAGAAAGGAGACCTCTTTGACTGCGCCAACTATCGAGGGATCAGCCTTTTAAGCATCGCCTACAAGATCCTCTCTGCCGTATTGTGTGAGCGTCTGAAAAGGTTTGTCCACTTCCTGGAAGGTCCCTATCAATGCGAGTTCAGGCCAGGAAAGTCCACAACATACCAAATTTTCACTTTAAGTTAGGTCCTGGAAAAGATCAAAGAAGTACAGATGGTTACCCACCACCTATCTTTGATTTTAAGGGCACTCCTGATAGTGTTCATAGAGACGTGCCATGTTCAGTTTTGACATTCTTACCAAAGAAGCAGTTCAAGTATGACGATAGAGAACTCTCGCTGCTCCGTTAAGGTCGGTAACAAACTCCCCGAGACCTCCAATGATAAACAAATTTTGTATATAATAATATAATTTTGTATATATATCATTTTTGAGTCCTTGTGCAACTCACGAGTCTACTACAAGTGCACGGTCTTCCTGAGTCACCTTAAATAGCTTACTCAAACGACATTCACGTGATTCGAGGAAAACAGCTAGCTGTCAATGAGACATTGGCTATCATTGGAGGAAATCCGTCTTTTATGGGTGTGACAGTAAATGAAGGCAAAGGTAAGTGTCTGCAAAGTATTTGAAGCCGAGACATTGGGGCAATGCAACAGAGGACCACCTAGGTTGACATGGCGGACACAAGTGCGCACACTTTTAGCATATTGGATGAAGCCCAAGTCCACCCCGGATTGTAGGGTCAATCAGAGAAGAAGACGATTGATTCCCACGATCATTCCCAACCAAAAAGAAGGTCTTCAATTTTATCCGCGAAAGCCCTTTGTAAAAAAAAGATATAATGTCTAGGATTTGGTATCTGCAACAAAACTTTGCCTATGTTTTAGCAAGAAAGAGGCAACTACTACTTTAGTTCGTTGAACTTGTGACGGCTGGTTGCGCATCAAAAGTTTTGACGGTTATGAATCACAGCACAGTTTAGAGCCACCGATGAAGGTTTAATTTCAATAATCTGTGACCTAAATACCTTCCAAAAAATGCCCCAGAATACCGGCACACCATAAATTAAAGTCGTCAGAGTCTTCGTCATAACTTACAGGTGGTTAGAAAGGTCCATAAATCCAGTCTCTATAGACCTAAGCTCATTATGCCTTCAAACGACTTCTCATCACATAGCAGTGCCAACACATCAGCTGTCCAACAAAGCCTCGCTCGACAGTCGACAGATTGAAGAAAAGAAAGAAAGTGAGAGTGCTGATCAACACCGTAACAAAATACCATCCCATCCCACTGATAACACCGTCCACACATTAATTTTGAATATTTCCAAAATTAAAATGATAATTTCCCGCCTCAGCGTCCCGCGCACCACTCACCGCCGAGAGAGTCGATTTAATGACCCAAATCTTGGCGCCCAACGAAGAGAGAACTGGGCGCTGGAAAGAGGAAAAATTTGAATGGAAAAACTATTGACCCGATCGTAGCGGCTAATTGCATCCACTTAACGCTACGTTTCCAGTCGATCTCTAAAGTCGGCTTACGCTGACGCGGCAGCGGCGACCCTCGACACTAAGAAGATTACACTTCCGATAGAGCGAACGGCAGCAATCCCCCGAGCGGAGATACGCCTTCAATTATACACTTGATGTCACCCGGCAAAGAAAAAACAATCCAACACTGACGGGCTCCCACTCCCGTGCGAAGCTGGTGAGACAGCGTCTGACAGATATTCGCATCAAATTATACAATTATCTGAGTGGGCGAGATGGGACGTGCGTTTTTTCATATTTGGCCGCGACTCAACTGTTTGCGCTGATTGATATCTATTTGCTCGTGCCGGGGAACTTTGCAAATACGACTGCTTAGTTCGCACGCATGCGGCAATTAAAGATCGGAGAACGTGGTGCGGGCTAGTGGCGGTTACTCCTAAGTTTGCATTGTGGCGTGTTTGCATTTGGCTTAAGACTTTCGGAGGATGTTTACCCTCGACATTGAGGCTCGGAAACAGCAAAATATCATTTGACTGAACGTTTTATTTATCGAGAAGTTATGCGATACAGACGCACACGTGCAGCAGTGAGTCATACCCTTGCGACGGCTGGGTGTTGGAGCGCTGTGTGATATGCTGCCAAACCCTGGTTGAGCCGGTTCCACGGGATATATGGACAAATGACTCTCACACGCATGATCGGTGACACGGAGCAATTGAGCTAGTTTCTGTGACCCACATGCTGTCCGGACAGCAATGGAAGTCGGTTTTAGTTTCGATTTTATTTGTGAACTGATGCGAAAAGAATGGAATTTGTGTCGTACGATAGAGTGTGGCAATCAGCACGAGAGAGTTGGAATCTGATCTTAAGATTGTACAACAACACTGTTGCTTGTGACAAGTTGTGCTTCGACTTTTTTGACAAGTAGAGCCCGTTGACGTGACGGTGTTTTATATCTTTTTTAGTTCAAAGAATGCTAGGGTACATGAAAATGTTCCTCAGGGCTCTGCATTGGGCCCCATTCTCTACAACATCTATACATCTGACTTTCCTTTACTTCCTGGATGTCATTCTGCAATTTATGCAGATGATGCATGCATTTATTCGTCTGATTCCCTCGGCTCGAATACTGAGTCTGATTTGCAATCTGGATTAGAATGCCTGCATAAATATCTTGGAGATTGCCAAATTAAAATTAATCCTCAAAACACACAAGCACTCTTTTTATCTCGAAAAAAATCTTGTTATCTGCTGGGAATTAAATAGTCTGCGGAAATCAGGTTGCCTGGGCACCATTTGTTAAGTATCTAGGAGTCATTATGGAAAAGAGACTGACTTTTGGCCAAAATACAAAAAATGTTGTTAGGCAACAACACCATTAAAGTATTATACCCATTTATTTGTCCCAAGTATGAATTAAGCAAAGATAATAAGCTTATAATTTATAAGTCTATAATCTAGGTCATTCTCTGCTTCGCGGCTCGAGTTTGGGGAAAAATGGTCCAACTGTCACCTTAAAAGTTGCAAGTTCTTCAAAATGGGGCTCTTGAAAATGAGCCTGAAACTTCCATGGTAGTTTTCAACTTTAGAACTTTACGAAATAGCCAAAATTGGAATAGTAAAAGAAAACTAAACTAAAAAAATAGTGGCCGCCGCAGCGTAGTGGGTAGAGTGCGACGCTCACACGCCGAATGGTCTAGGTTCGATTCCCAGCTCAAAACACGAATTTTTCGAATTTTTCACGCCACCACCTCGTTCGAGCTGCTGACAACACTCAAAAAGTAATAACTGTCTAAGAAAGCTTCTCAAACTTTGCCGTTCGAAGTCGGCAAAAAACTGTAGGTCTCTTCTGCTCGTGAGAGAACATAGGCGCGCACAACACGAGTAGTTGATGAGCAAGCTAGGCCCTGGTCCCCCTGTGGACTGTAGCGCTCAACAATTATTATTATTTAGAGAAAAAATAGCTCGACTTTCTGGAAAATTTGTCTTTTCATGTAATATATGATTTCACACTCTCGCTTCTAATCTTGTCAATGTTCTTTGTATGTTTTATCAATGTATTAAGTTATTTCATCTATTTACTTAATTCTGTGATATAGATGCCCACAAAGGACCTACCCATATACAAAACTGTCATATTTTGTATGCAGTTTTTTAATTAGCTTTTCCATTGGCACCTTTTATTTGTAAAGTTAATATTGTGCTCTAATTTCCGGTTGTCATAACCATATCTACAGCATATCTCGTGGCCGCCGTGGCGTAGTGGGTAGAGTGCGACGCTCACACGCCGAATGGTCTAGGTTCGATTCTCAGCTCAACACCAATTTTTCGAATATTTCACGGCACCACCTCTTTCGAGCTGCTGACAACACTCAAAGAGTAATAACTGTCTAAGAAAGCTTCTAAAATTTCGCCGTTCGGAGTCGGCAAAAAACTGTAGGTCCCTTCTACTCGTGAGAGAACAGTTGCGCGCACAACACGAGTAGTTGATGAGCAAGCTAGGCCCTGGTCCCCCTCTGGACTGTATCGCCAACAATTATTATTATTATTACAGCATATCTAATATCACCATGTTTGACTTTGTCACTATTATGCTAATTACTTTTTCCTATGGTCAGTCAGGCGCTTCATATTTTCCAGTTTTTAACAAACGCCAAATAAGAGCTACACAACCGATTTCGTTTTAACGATTGACAATTGAAGTAATAATAATTGGTTGGCGCAACAGTCCAAAGAGGAACCAGGACCTAGCTTGCCCATCAATTACTCAACTTGTGCGTCCTACTTCACGAGTAGAAAGGACCTACAGTTTTTTGCCGAACAGCGAAGTTTGAGAAGTGTTTCTTAGACAATTAATACTCTTTGAGTGTTGGCAGCAGCTCGAAAGAGGTGGTGCCGTGAAAAAATCGAAGTATTCACTTGAAGTACCAATTGTCAAATAACAAAATGTGTTTGACATCACGATTACGTCAGCAAACCTACAAATTCAACCAAAGCGACCTAATACTTAGTTGCCAACCCAATAGATAACATTTTCCACAAAATAATAATAATAATTGTTGGCGCTACAGTCCAAAGGGGGACCAGGGTTTAGCTTGGTCACCAACTGCTCGTGTTGTGCGCGCTACTGTTCTCTCACGACTAGAGGGGACCTACAGTTTTTTCCTGACTCCGAAGGGCGAATTTTGAGAAGCTTTCTTGGACAGTTTTTACTCTTTGGGTGTTGTCAGAAGCTCGAAAGAGGTGGACTTCGAAAAATCGGTGTTGAGCTGGGAATCGAACCTAGGCCCTTCTGCGTGTGAGCGTCGCCCTGTACACACTACGGCATGGCGACCACATACTCCACATTTTTTTTTATTCTCGAGCTATCCTTATTTTTAAGACTTTTAAAATTTTTCGAACTAACGTTACCTTTGTTGTGCTGGTTTGCGACCACATACTCCACATTTTTTTTTTATTCTCGAGCTATCCTTATTTTTAAGACTTTTAAATTTTTTCGAACTAACGTTACCTTTGTTGTGCTGGCTTGCTTTCGCGTTTGTCTTGTTTGCTTATGAAATTATGGGTTTACCAAGTTTGACAGTGTTTGACTTAGGTTAAACATTTTTGGAATATCACACTAAAAATTTGTATCCAAGTTCAGTGAGTGCTACGAGGCTTTTACAAAGTCGACTTTTCTTGTATCCAGGGTTTGCTCTGGCCAGAAACTGAGCCAGGGAATGTTCTCGGGTTTTTACAGCCGAATTAAATACAATGAAGGAAAGCCTGCCCCACATGGAGAACGAAAACAAAATAAGACTTCACATATTTTTAGGTAACTTGCGTTTGGTTTTACTACGTAGAAATCCTTGCAATCCTTATGGCCACAAGCTTTGAGAAACGTTTAAAAGGCTGTCTCTAGCGACAGCCAAGGCTCAAAGCCTTACTGAACTTTGTAACCACCTCAAAGACAGTTCATGAATAAAAGTCTTTCCTCAATTCGGTTTGGATCTCGGAACAACGCGGGATTATAGGAAACGAGATTAATGCTTAAATTGCTAAGCAAGGATCAAGAGAAGCACTTATAAACCTCAAATAAAGTGCATGCCCCAAACAAAAGCAAGAAATCCGCTCAGTTCTGCTATCTCTCGACAGAAAAGACTGCGAAAGAATCTCTAGGAAACACTTCACCTTTGCTAAGCAGAAACTGTGCTTGGACTATGTAATGAAACCCTCTACGACGACTGTAGAAAAGGTGACGACAGAGAGAACTTCCTTTGTTAATGTCTCGCTTTTGCTCGGATCAGGTGGAAGGCGCTTGCTGCTGATATGATTCCAACTGAAAACTTATGCCCTTCATCACAAAAGTGTTATAATTGTATACAATTATTCAGTTCTTAAGTCTCTGTGCTCCGGTGTAGTGTTTCCCAAACTCCAACAAAAATAACAATCTTCATTCATGATTCGCACCTTAACGAGTCAGTAAAATTGAAAATCTACGTCTTAGCTTAATATTTGTGCAAATTTGAAGACTTTCTTCTCTCTCCATCGAAACAAATTCATCACAATAAAAAGATTCCCTAAGACCTTGTGAAAAATTTGTCAATCGCATGCTGCAGTTTTTACTCTTTCAGGAAGTTACCTTGCACTGCAGAGATTCCCATGAATTACCCAACCACCGATACAGCGATGCAGTTTTTTTCCCTGCACAGTTAAGGAACACTTCTCTTTGCCAAGTAACCTTGAACTTTTCACATCGACGTGGACACCGTCGTCCTGCAGGCGCCATAATTCTCAATAACATGCAGCTTATAGGTCATAAAGCTGAGCACATACTTTCGTAATGCGTGCACCCAAAGGAGAACCGCCAACCAAAAGCCCGGCACCAGGACTGGCATTTGCGGCGACCCAGACTCACAGTCGGCTGTTGTATTCGTAATAAAGCGAATTGAAACCGCTTCTGCTGGTCGGGGTAGAGCGGAGTGGGGCGTGTGAAATAATTGGACTGTCGCCAGTGTTTCAGTGTTCCAGTGGCTGGGTGTTTTTCATTTCATCTGCAAGGGCACCTTGGACTCCAAGTTGAGGAGTACACTTGTGAGTGCTGAGGTATTTTTTCAGGAAAATAGTCCATCGTTGAACTTGGACGAAATGCTGTGGGCAGCAAAAGATGAAGAATTCATCTCCTCCACGCCACCCACACTCCCATGTACAGTCCGATTGATTTTCGAAGAAACGCGGGGCGAGGCCATTCCCAGCGCATCAGCTCACGCGCCTCGAAATGGTAATCGAAGCGGAGTAGCTTTTGAAATCGGGTCAGATCTAGTTCCCCGATAAAGGCAGACAAGCGTACTCGATCACCCGCTGGAGTGGATTGCGGTGTCTGGCTTTCGTTCGTTCCGCCCTCTTCAGAATGTAGAACAGAACGGCGATCTGCATCGCACACACGCGGATGCAGAGTATCGCCCACTCCGATGTTCAAAGTGAAGTTCGATTTCGATTTGTGCGACAGAGTACGGCGCAGTGTGGGTGTAGCTGACAGCGGCCGATTACTGAAAGTCATTATGCATTCGCACTTGGGCCACATTAAACGGGCAGTCACGATCGGCATTACATGGTGATTTGCACACACATCAGCGATGTTCGAGGAATGACGGTGTGCCTCTGCGATCCGGCAATGACTTCGTCCGAGCGGCACGTCCGTCTGTCCGAACTATGTGCAGTCGCATGCAGACAAGTTAGAATGGAAGCAGGAAATAAATCACTCGCGCTGCAGGGCTTATGAATCCATAATTGGTCTTCAATTGGAAATCCATTGGAGTCGGGTGCGCTGACAGGGCCTCGAGAAAGTGCAAGCATTCTCATTTGACACCCGTTCTTGGTAGTGTTCATGGAACATGGTTGCGATGTGCATTTCGCCGCTGCCTGCAGGTGGTGCGAAATAAGTTGTATTGCAAAATTGTGGTCTTTGCAAAGTGAGACTGGACGTTGGCTAAATATCAATTGCTCTGTCAGCAGAATGAAAGAGAGCTGTAGGGTTCTGGCAGCTACAAATGGCTAAATTTGACAGCCACAATTGGCGAGAATTCTCATTGGCACGTTTGAATTGAAATTTGATGTGTGACGCCTTGACTAGAATGTTGTAGATTGAGTAGTCGTTTCCACCGTCTAAGGTACGGGAGAGGGGCAAAGGAATATTGAACAATACAAACTTAGTTGTGCATGAGGGAAAACCTTCAGAGTCTTAATTTCAATTTGTCCAGTTTTTCCAATTTTCTAACAAACTCTGCTCAGGACTGATATTATTTTTATTTTGCAGGTGAGTGTTCCAATGCAGTTAAAAAACTTCACTAACATTCAAGCGCTCGGGTAATGCTAAAATTAAGGTGAAGTTATGGTATTTGCCACTTAAAAGGACAGGCCGTTTCATCTGGTATTTGGTGAAATTATATCTTTTCCAATGTGAACAAAAAACATTGCATCTACAGGGTACATACAATCTCGTTCCTTCTTCATCAATTTGGCTGTGAAAGGAATCGAATGGACGTACGTATTAGCCCAACGACCAAGGGAAAATCATTTTCACGTTCACTTCCTGTTTGTTTTTTCTGTTTTAGCGCAATTTTCTTCTTCTTCTTCGGATGGCGCTACAGTCCGGGGTGGACCTGGGCCTCAACCAACATACCTCTCCAGCTAGTACGATCTCTTGCCAGCTGCCTCCAATTGCGCACTCCAAGTTGGTTGAGGTTCTTTTGCACTTGTGTGCGCCATCTCAGTCTAGGACGTCCTCTGTTGCGTTGTCCCTGTGGTTCGGGCCGGAGCAGTGCTGTCCATACGCTCTACATGGCCTAGCCATCTTAAGCGTTGTATCCGTAGACGCTTGACTAGGCTCATGTCGGTGTGCAGCCCATACAGTTCGTGGTTGAATCTTCTCCTCAAGATGCCATCAACGCAAAAAGGACCAAAAATCACACGCAGAACTTTTCTCTCGAAGAGACCAAGAGCTTCCTCATCCGCTTTTAGTAGCGTCCAGGTCTCTGCGCTGTAAAGCAGGGCTGGGATTATCAAGGTGTTGTACAAAGTCAGTCAGTCAGTCGTTTGGGAGAGGGCTTTATTACTCAATTGCCTCTTGAGCCCAAAGAAACAGCGGTTGGCAAGAGTGATTCTGCGTTTGATTTCGGTACTTATGTTGTTGTCCCTATTCACTGCGAGGCCGAGATAGACGAAGTCTTTGACTACCTCGAAGTGTCTGCTGCCCATAGTGACGCTCTGTCCGAGACGTCGATGTTCTGCATCCTTCTTCGATGGCAGCATATACTTCGTTTTGCCTTCGTTTACCAGTAGTCCCACTTTGGCCGCTTCCGCTTTGATGCTAGCAAACGCCTCATTGACGGCTCGCTGAGTTCGGCCGATCACGTCAATGTCATCCGCATAAGCTAGCAGTTAAACGGACTTGTGGAAGATCGTGCCTCTGATGTTGACGTGTGAGTTTCGCACGATCCCCTCAAGAATGATGTTAAAGAAGTCGCATGACAGTGCGTCGCCTCGTCTGAATCCTTTTTTGACATCGAAGGTCTCGGTGAGTTCGCTACTGACCTTGACGGAGCAGCGAGAATTCTCCATCGTCATCCTACACAATCTGAAGATATTGGTTTTGATGCCAAAACTAGACATGGCACTATATAGCTCGTCTCTATGCACGCTGTCATACGCGGCCTTGAAATCGACGAATAGATGTTCGGTGTCGATTTGTATTTAGCTCAATTTTATTGATCTGTAAATAATAGTCTTATTTTTTAATCCTAGGAAAATATTTAAAAATAACAAACTTTATCTTAGCAATTATTTAAAATCGAACTAAGTGACCGTAAACAGGTGCTCTAAGCTAATCTAAAGTCTAATTGAAATGACCTTTGGGTATAATTAGCGTGAAATTATTTATATGTGTTAATTTGCTCCATAAAAAGTAAGAAAACAACTTGGTAGGCTATTTTTTTATACCACATTTTATTCAAAGTATTGGCCATTGTTTTCTACACATTTTGACCACCTTTCTGGCAATTTGTGAATACCACGCCAATAAAATTATTCGTCTTTTTAAGTACACCAATCAGACACCCGTGGCCGCCGTGACGTAGTGGGTAGAGCGCGACGCTCACACGCCGAAGGGTCTAGGTTCGTCTAGGTTCCCAGCTCAACACCAATTTTTCGAATATTTTACGGCACCACCTCTTTTGAGCTGCTGACAACACTCAAAGACTAATAACTGTCTAAGAAACGCTTCTCAAATTTCGCCGTTCGGAGTCGGCAAAAAACTGTAGGTCCCTTCTACTCCTGAGAGAACAGTAGCGCGCACGACACAAGTAGTTGATGACCAAGCTGGGCCCTTGTCCCTCTCTGAACTGTAGCGCCAACAATTATTGTTATTAATCAGACACCCAATATTCGAGCTCCTCGTAGGAATCAAAGTGCTGCTCAGCCAAAGCGTGTCCCATCGATGAAAACAAATGGTAGTCGGAAGGAGCCAAGTCTGGTGAATACGGCGGGAAGAGGAAGCTGCTCCCAGCCAAATGTTTTGATTGTATCCTGAACCGGTTTTGCTTTGTGTGCAGGTGCATTGTCATGAAGCAAAATTACCTTGCCGTGTCTTCTGGCCCATTCTGGTCGTTTCTCGATCAATGCATGGTTCAAATTGATCATTTGTTGTCAGTAGCGATTAGTATTAACGGTTTCATCAGATTTTAGGAGCTCGTGGCACAGCACACCTTTCTGGTCCCACCAAACACACAGCATTGTCTTCTTGCCGAATCAATCTGGTTTTGCAGTCGATGTTGATGGTTGTACCAGATTAACCCATGATTTTTTCAGTTCAAGATTCTTAGAGTAAATCCATTTTTCATCGCCAGTAACAATCCGATGCAAAACCGATTTTCTTTCGTGTCTTTGAAGCAAAATTTCACAAGTGTTTTTTCAGTTTTCCATCTGTCTTTAATTCAATTCATGTGCCACCAATTTTCCGCACTTTTGGATCTCTCCCATAGCTTTTAAACGGTCAGAAATTGCTTGTTGTGCAACATTTAACATTGCTGTCATTTTCTTTTGACTCAAAGTGTCATCTCTATCCAATATCGTTTGCAATTCGGCGTCTTCAAACTTTTTTGGTTGTCTTCCACGTTCTTCATTTCTCACATCAAAATCATTATTTCTGAACCGTTGAAACGCTCTTTTACATGTTGCTTCTGATAGAGCATGATCACCATATGCCTCGACAAGCATTCGATGCAACTCAGCAACACTTTTCACTTCAAATGAAAACAAAAAATTAATGCTTTCCGCAAATCATCACTGTAAAACTATGATGTTGTCTGTTCAATGACCTGATGTATACTAAATATTTTTCACAGATGTCATAGCAAGCAAACAAAAAAATAAATAAGGGTTCGTTCACAACAAATGTTCCCTATCGAGACATTTGTAACTTGGCGCTCACTTATTACCGGTATAAATTTGATAAATGATAAATTTAACCCATCCTAAAATGGAAGTAAACAAACGTAAAAAAATAAATTAAAAGTGTTTACTACTATTTAACTAACTACTTAAACTACTTAAAACTACTTAACTATGCCCGTAATGCTCAGTGCATCATGGCATTTATGGCATTAATATGCGTGACATATCTATTTTATATCATGTCATGGTGCACCTTTTTTCTTATATTTCTTAACTTAACGATCTATCTATAAAACTATGTAAGCTGGCCATAGGGTCAACTTTCGGGTTTATTTACGAACGATTTTGGTGAATAATAGCGCTACAGTCCACAGGGGGACCAAGGCCTAGCTTGCTCATCAACTACTCGTGTTGTGCGCGCTACTGTGCTCCCACGAGTAGAGGGGAACTACTACTTTCTGCCGACTCCGAACGGCGAAATTTGAAAAGTTTTTTTCTTAGATAGTTGTTACTCTTTGAATGCAACTCGAAGGAGATGGTGCCATAAAAAATTCGAGGTGTTCAGCCGGGAAACGATCCCAGAACTTCTGCGCACTCTACCCACTACTCCACGGCGGCCACTAGTAAAAGCAACGTTCTTTGGCGGACTGTGGCCTGTCTCGGGCGAAGATCGCCCTCCTTAACCGAAGAAGTTCCTCGTAGCTTCGAGCGACGTTCGATTCATATTGGAGTCGCTTATCCACTGTTCTGCGTACGACATGGAATATGATAGGACATCCTTCCGTATTCTGTGTCAGCCCTTTGCAGTCTAGGTAGAGAAAGACATCGGGCGGAATGCAGCACCTTCTCGTGGTACATAAAGTTTGGATTGTAAGCCCCAAAGATTAGACTGTTTGTTGAAGTCACCGCTCGTGCAACATGCCTTCGAGTCAGCTTTATAATAAAATTATCTATCCTGAAGAGGTTTGCCTCATTGTACAAGACATTGTTGGGAAAGAATTTTTTTGTTATCGGAATCGGGTGTTCGATACAGCCGGAGGCAGGCCCGAAGACATTGGCTCTCGAACACCCTCATCTTTTCTGTCTAGCAAAGATCAGATTGAACAACACCGGACAACAGTACACCATGATTGGCCATATGAAGGCCATGAAGCAGATCACCTTTACTCTGGTATCAAGTTGGCTGCTATAAAACAACCAACTTGCCGCAGCAAAGGCTTTCTTACTTTTGTTAGAGTAGTAGCTGCATGCTTACCGCATTACTACATACATTTTGGTCCAAACAAATGCCAAGATATCTAACTACATTTCGCACAGCTAACGGTTGGTCGCGCAGGTCAAATATACCGAACTTGCGCCATTTATTTTCGTGTCCCTTGAGGCCCTGGACAGCGGGGTTCTGAAAAGAAAAGTTTGACACTTCCGGAAATTGATGAACTTCCAGTCGTCGCAAAATCGCTGAATTTCGTCGAAGTCACGCTGCAATAAGTTATTTATTATTTCGATTTTCGGGTCTGATGTGAACGTACGCGATCAAATGCTGCGTGAAACCAATAAGATTAAATAGTCTTTACACCGGAGACTCAGTCTTTCACTCCTTCTGGTACACAGCTTTGAAACCGTCCTTACTGGAACAATGGTTTCGACGGATTTCGGGTTCTCCGACTACATCCTCATCATTTTACAGCATTGTACATGGCTCAGAAATCCATGAGTTTACGGATATGTCTTCTCCTCCATTGATCTTCCTCGCAGAGAGGACCATACATCTGACATAGATTGTTCGTTTAGAAGGAACAAGAATCGGCTGCTGAGTATCACCTAGCATCCAGCTTTTCGTTCTGTAGGGCAGATCTGGTGAATTAAGTGTTTTGAAGAGCATCAATTTGTTCTCTTGAGCCACCTGTCTAGTTGCCCAGTTGTTACCGGTTGTCAAGGACGATTCCAAGTTGGATCTCCACTAGGATGTCATTTGTGAAGTTTAAAAACTTTCGACTTGGAGTAGAAAATTTTAGACTGCTGCTCTGCCTAAATGGTTTGTTAATGCCCAGTTTCAACACAAACTGAAATGTCACTGAAAGAGATTTTATTGATGGCATTTTTAGTGCATTCCGAAAATTTATGTACACAACTTTAGCGAAGCAATGCCTTTCTGGTTTCGAGAATAGAGTCAAGCAACAGAAAGCACTAATCGTTCAGTGAAAAATCTTGTGTCCGTTCCTCCTTTGGTCTTAGATTCGATCGTGCAGTCTTCTGGGGCAGCAGAAGTTCTTCTTCATGAGTTTTCCGAGTTGATAAATGATATTCCCTCAGGTGTAAAAGTCTTATAGCTAAATTAAAAGTTCTCGTAGAGCTCGCTGTTGTAAAAATGTCTAACTTTTATTTTGCCCAAGGTTGCCGTCCTTGCAAAAACTCTCTCTTCTCGGTCTTCTAGTAAAAGTCAATGGGTGCTGCCGTGCTGCCGAAGAAATGGAAGTGGTGTTGTTTCCCACTAATGGTTAGTTGTTACAGCTGGCTATCGAAACAGAAGGGTGAACGTCCACAAACTTTTTTGAATCTCTATCCGATTTCTAAGAATATTCGTACACCCGCCTATTTCCATCAAATTCTGATTTAAACGATTAACTTTTCGCTGCACAATGCGCAGCCTCTTAAGGCACTTAACGTCCTGCACAGATATATGAAAACCTGCCAACCAACTGCTTTGCGTTTGCAATCCTGTACAGAAAACACTCCCGCTTCATACCGATCATATCTATTTTCAGCGGTCGCAACAGCGTGCATTTTTGAACACACAACCAACTAAAACGTGCTCTTCGAACTGGCCAATCTATCCGCTGTCCACGTCGACGAACGAATGGATTTGTGTGTGTGTGTGTGTGTGTGTGTTAGCGTGGGTATCCAAACTATGCGCATAAGCATCTGGTGTCTGTAACTGCAGCAGTTCCGCGTGAAATATAGAACGCACATGAATTCGAAAATAGAAATTCGTAACGCGATTCGTGCATAATTTGTTTTTAAGCAACTTTTCAGTTACGCCCGCCAGCCAAATATGCAAATACAAAGTCCGTGAATGATCTCCGCGTATCTGTCGTCATCTTCGGTATGGAGATAGTCCAAAAGACTCATCCATAAACCCACTTCGACTCCCTCTCGTGCATATGTATGAAATGCAATCGCGCACCCTGCATCTCGAAGGGTTACCCCACTGGTGAATTTGAATTTCTGGCTAAATCGATTCCTTTCCATAAAACGGAGTCGTTCTTTTTTTGGGGTGGTTTATGGGTATTTTTAGAGAGAAACGGAAAGAAGAAGACACGGAGGAGTTGCGGAGCGTGACTCACTGCGTCTGAGATAAAGAAGATGAATTCGCCTCTCAAGTAATCACTTTTGCGCAGACAAAGTTCTGTAGTCGATTGCAATAGAATAAATTCGAGGGGGTTTGTCTCTGCCGATACTTCTGACAGTTGATGGAGCGGTGCATTAGTTGCAGGAGTAGAAATGAAGCAGAAACGCTGCAGGAACTTCTATTTTAATGGCTGATTGGATTGATAAAGTGGTTGGTGTGTTGGTTGAACTTATTACTGGCTGAGAGTGCGATGAGTATATTCCAAATGCAGAATTTGGATTTTTTGTCAATTGATGCATGATGAGTCATAGAAAGTTTGAGGAAAAGTTTTAACCTCTGACTCGCTACCGAGTAATAGTGTGCATTCCTAAATTCTCCTGAAAATGGTTTGGGTGACACAGATTCCAAGTCTTACTCAAATACAAACGAAGAGCTGGGAGAACTAAGAACGCTGATTTTGGAGAACTTTGTTTTAGGGTTTCCGAAGTTCACTTGCTATTTTAAATTCACTGAAATGTTAATTCTTGTTACAGGGTAGAGTAGCTGGAATGAACGTAAATTGCGGTAGTGAATTTAAAATCCCAACTTGACAAGTGAACGAAGAAGGCTGAGACATTAATGCTCTCATAATACAGAGTTGAGTGTGTTGAAATCTTGGGTGTTATTACATCCTTTGAGATATTCGGCAATATATGATGCATTTCATAAGAGAACCCAAATACAGTCTCACAATAATAATGTATGCAACCAAATATGTTTTTTTTTTCTACTTCAAACCATCTTCCTTAAATTGAGTTTGGGAATAAACAAAGCACTGCTTGATATGGAAGCAGATTGTTGTTGAAAGAGGATTTAAGGCTTTATGATTTTTAAAAATAAAAATCGGGCTAGCAGGATACGTTACAATTCCTCTGCTATCTTCACGAGTAAACTTATGGACTCCATGTAGGAGAAGAACTGGTTAGGCTACGCTGACGACTGTTTATGGCACAGGACAGTTTCGGTGGCAAAGGCCAGGCTTACATCGATTTTCTATCAGTTGAGCAACAAGTTTAAGCGGCATTCCTGAGTTATCGAGCGGCTGTAAAAATGTCGTTTGAAATAGAGTATTTTACGTTTAAACAAATACTGGGTGTTCAACCAACAAAAAGCTGCAATCGCAACTGATCGCAACTGATCAGTCTTCGACGCTGCCTGCACTAACGATAGAAGAAGACTGAAAACGTTGTCAAGAAGCCATCAAAGAAGCTGCCATTAATGGGCCAGATTTCACGTCACCACCCAAAACCCATGGTTTGACGTTAAGTGCAGGCAAGCGCATGAAGCCCAACAAAACGCCTATAAGGAATATTGCATCGAACACCGAGGGCTGCTCGTGAGCTCTACGAAAAGAGAAGAAGGAAAGAGCACCGACTTCTCAGAAAAGAAGAAGGAGTATTAGAAGGTCGCGGTCGAGGAAATAGAAAGATGTTATACCAGGAATGAGATCCGAAAGATTTATCAACACCTTAACGACAATGACGGCCTCAATTAAGCTGTTATCCCTATTCCTTCCTCCCGACATAGACGAGGTAAAGATAGCAATATCCAAGCTGAAGTCGAACAAAGCTGCTGGGGAGGACGGATTGCCCGCAAAACTATTTAAAGCAGCAGGAAATGGCTTGGTTGGGCGCATGCACCAGCTTATCTGGAAGATATGGTCCAAAGACAGCATTCCGGATGAGTGGAATCTCAGCGTCGTTTACCCGGTCCACAAGAAAGGAAACCCCTTTGACTGCGCCAATTATCGAAAGATCAGCCTTTTCAACAACGCCTACAAGATCTTCTGAAACCCTTTGTCCATTACCTGATAGGTCCTTATCAGTGTGATTTTAAGCCAGGAAAGTTCACGATAGACCAGATCTTCACCTTACGGCACATCGTGGGAAAGACTCAAGAAGTGCAAATCGATGCTCACCACCCATTCGTCGATTTTTAGGCCGCATATGACAGTGTGCATGGAGACGAGCTATACAGTGCCATGTCTAGTCTTGGCATTCCTACCAAACTCGTCAGGTTGTGTAGGATGATGATGAAGAACCAAAAGGATTTTAAACAAGGCGACACATAGAAATGTTACTTCTTTAACATCATCCTCGAGAGGATCGTGCGTAACTCACAAGTCAACACCAGAGGCACGATCTTCCAAAAGTCAGTTCAATTGCTAGCTTACGCTGACAACATTGACGTGATTATACGAACACAGCGAGCCATCAATGAGGCGTTTGTTGGCATTGAAGCGGAAACAGATGAGGGTAAAACTAAGTACATTCTGTCATCATGGAAGGACAGACAACATCAACATTGCGGACAGAGCGTCACACACACACACAACATCGACGTCTCGGACAGAGCGTCACACTAGGCAGCAGAAATATCGAGGTAGTCAAGAATTTCATCTACCTCAGCTTTGCGATAAATAGGAACAACAACACCAGTCCCGGAATCAAACGCTGAATCACTTTGGCCAAACGGTATTTCTTGTGGCTCAAGAAGCAATTGATTAATAATTGACATAAGCCTGCTTTATAAAACAGCTTGATTATCCCAGCTATTTTTTTATGACGCGGAAACCTGGACGTTATTAAAAGCGGGTGCGGAAGCCCTTAGTCTTTGCGAGAGAAAAGTTTTGCGTGCTACATTTGTTTCTCTATGTTCTGTACAGCTATGTGCACCTGGCAAACATCTTTGGATACAACGCTTAAGATGGCTAGGCCATGTAGAGCGTATAGACATTACTGCTTCAGCCCGAAAAATCTTTGAATTTGAGCCATTAAGACAACAACAAGCAACAGACAACGACCTCAACCAAATTGGAGTGCGGAACTGGAGGCAGCTGGCATAAGATCGTGCTGGCTGAAGAGATATGCTGATTAAGGCCCAGGTCCACCCATGCGCCTGGTCAAGCGTACAGATACAAATTTTTAAGTTCAGTGGTGACCATACCACTGCTCGGGCTCGAAAAGCTTCCGTATAGGATCCATTGTAACAACGCAACAAAATACTAGATTGTTATGGTACACACAAATAAGAAGGTACCATAGCCAACTTGAAGTGCGCAATGGACGAGATAGCTTTCGGGAGATCAGTGTAGCTAGAGAGGAATATTGGTCGAGAGCCAGGGATAACCCCGAACTGCAGCGCCATACGGAGAAGAAGAAATTGTTGGTATGATCGCGCTCCCGGCACACTCTACTTTATAATCTCCTCGGTTTCTGCAAACAGCTTGTACTACTGATAAATGTTATTTCGGTCAAAGAAACTTATTGACTTTTTTTAGGCACAACATTTTATAGAAGTCCTTGTTGTTTTGCCTTTCCTGGCCCCTTTTTTGAATATATAGCTGTTTAATATTTTGACTGGCTCCAAAGGATTAACCATCCGGAAGGCTCATAAACTTTAGATCAAACCAGTCAAAATACATATTGATCAACACAGCTGGGAATTTGATAACTAAAGTGTTTAGAATAAGTGAGAAAAGTTTCATCCGAAAAACGAGAGTGTTGTGAGAGATATTATGATTTTTTTTTTTTTTTTTTTTATAATTGACGCGTGCAAAAGGGGTTGCGAGTACCCTTAAGTGACCGGATCAAGTCACAGCACGGGCCGAAGGTATAGAGGAAGAGAGGGAGAGGAGATACCGATGCACATTGGTTTTAAATGCCTGTGGATTGTAATGAGGAGGAAAAATCGAGCTGGGAAGAGCATTCCAGATTCGTGTAGTGCGGCTAAAGAACGAGTCTCTGAATTTGACTGTACGTCCGAAAGAGGGCTTGAGGGTGAATTGGTGGGCATTCCTAGCGAGGCGTGTATTGCGGGTGAATTCTTGAAGGGGAGGAATGCAACTGGCTAATTCATCTGAGCATTTCTTGTTAAAATAGCGATAAAAGAGTGACAACGACGCGACATTACGTCGGTGTTCTAACGAGTCAATCGACTTCGCAATATTACTGTCACCTATAAGTTTTATCGCTCGCTTTTGAATTCTATCCAGCAGGTGCAGGGAGGTCTTAGGAGCACCTGACCAAATAGGAGCGTTATACTCAAGTTTTGGGCGTATGTAGGCCTTGTATATTGTAGCCAGATCAGAGGGGGTGAAATACTTCTTGCATCGTTTAAGGAAGCCTAGACATTTCGCAGCATTTTTGGCGACCTCAAATATGTGATCGTTCCAACTAATTGTTGGGTTGATACACATACCGAGGATGGAAAGTCTTTCGGTTTCAACAACACAAGTGCCGTCCATGGATAACGGCTGATTATTTTGTGATCGCTTTAACGACAGTAGACAGCACTGTGTTTTGGAAGCATTAAACTCTATTCTTATTTCCCCAATTGATTATGCTGTCAAGGTCGGAATTTAATGTGCTTAACATACGCTGCCGTTCCGAGTCTAAGGCCGAAGTTGAGGGACGTGAGCCAAGGAACGAATATGAAAAGCTGAGGGTACTGTCATCAGCGAAGGAATGAATAGGATTAGAAGTAACAGACAAGAGATCATTTATAAAAATGAGAAAGAGTGTCGGAGACAAAACAGAGCCCTGGGGAACACCAGCATTAATATAGTGGATATCAGACTTGAATCCATCCAAAACGACTTGTATTGAACGATTCGAAAGGTAATTTCTAATCCATTGAAGAAGAGACTCATCGATCCCAAAAGCACGCATTTTCGACAAAAGAGCCTGATGCCAGACCCTGTCAAATGCCTTTGAAATATCAAGCGCAACAATCTTGCTTTCTCCTAAATTGTGCAAAGATTGGTTCCACTTTTCAGTGAGATATGCCATCAGATCACCAGTGGAACGGTTGCTTCGGAAGCCGTACTGCCGGTCATTAAGAAGCTTCCGGGACTCAAGATATTTCATAAGCTGACGGTTGATCAGCGTTTCCATGACCTTGGAGAGAAGGGACGTTAGTGCTATGGGTCGGTAGGAGGTGGGTGACGAACTTTCGCCCTTTTTAGGGACGGGCTGGACAAATGCAGTTTTCCACTTACTCGGAAAGAGCCCTGAAGAGTAGGACAGATGGAAAAGCTTACGCAGTGGTTTTGCCAGCGTAGAAGAACACCTCTTCAGAAGAACAGGGGGTATACCATCCGGGCCAGCGGATTTGTGTATGTTTAGATCTTTAAGTACTCTTGCTACTGTACGAGTGCGAAAATGGATTTGCCCCATGGAGAAATTTACGCTCTCAAGTACAGGCGGGGACAAAGTGCTATCTGGCAGCGTTGAGCTAGCTGCAAAGTGTGCAGCAAGCAGATTAGCTTTGTCCAAAGAGCTGACAGCTGGAATGTCATTGCAAATGAGCGTTGGGATCGAAGACGAGGCTGAATTCCTTATGTTTTTTACGAAAGACCAAAAGCTTCTGCTACCCTTGGGGCATTGTAGAACTTTTTGCCTCAACTTTTGGTCAAAGGAGAATTTAACACGTCTTATTAATGCATTACAGTCATTACGGATCCGTTTGAACTTTTTCCGGGCTTCCTCAGAAGGGTTGGCTTTATAATCCCGGAAACTCAACTCTCTCATCCTGATAGCCTCTTTGCAGCTCAAGTCAAACCACGCGTTTGCCTTAGGCTTGATGCTCTTCACTCTGTGAGGAATGAAGGACCTCATGCCCAGCGATAATGTTTGTGATCGCATCAGTAGCGGCATCCACGTCACTATCGAGGAAGCATAGTGACCAGTTAAAATTCCTAAAGAAGTTGTTAAGTCCGCTCCAATTGGCTTTCTCGTAGAGCCATACTGTTCTTTTCGGAATTTGTTCTCTAACTGTGTGGGAGGAGTACGAGAATTTGGCTGACACGACACAGTGGTCGGACGAGCCTAGAGGCGACAATATATCAATTGAATATTTTTCCGGATGAGAGGTGAGAAACAGATCCAAGGTGTTAGCGGTATGATCTGCAATGTCAGGTATTCGTGTTGGCTCATTCACAAGCTGGGTTAAATTATTTACCTCAGCGAAGATTTCAACATACCTTCCTTCGGGTGTTGTCTGGCCTGAATGTCGAAGCCAAGTAGAATTGTGTACATTGAAATCGCCCGCAATAGCGATTTCAGTGTGAGGATATGATGAAGAAATGGATACCCTGACGAATTTACACAGGTGGCTTAAACGGCACCACAAGATAAGTAACAATCGGTCTGATTCACGGACGAATTACACGGCAGACTCTTTGTACAAAAGCAGCGTTTACATACCAATTTTGTCGGAAAATTTAAAGAAAATCATATTCGACCATTGTAACAACATTAAGTAAGCAGACTCTTACACCACTCTTTACCAAACTCAAACCGAATATTGGCAAAGAAAATAATACTGATGTCGTATAAAAAATTAATTGTAAAGGAAATGACAATTTTTATGAAACGACAATTTTTACGACAGAGGTTGGCTGGCCATAAATCCGGCATAAACAATAGGAACGCGTCAAAAACAGCACTGGTCAACGACTGCCTACTGACTAACCACCATCCGGACTTCAACAATGTTAACATTCTGCAGACTGAAAAACACACCAGCAAAAGGTTTACATTAGAAACACGTCACATTATTAACAACAGCAACAACAACGACAGCCCTGGTCCCACTTTGGACTATCGCGCCACCTATTATTATTATTATTATTATGTTCTACCTAGATCAACAGGGCCTTAATATTTCATAGTGTTTTTGGTTATCCCAAATATGCCATCATTCTAACCCAAAGTTGATTTACATACCAATAAATGTAAGCCATCTGGTTTCAACAACGCAGGAGCCATGGATAACGGCGGGTTATTTTCTTTTAACACCAATCGATAGTACTGTTTAAATCGAAATCAGGTTTAAGATACGATATTTAAAATAAGTTAAGAAAAGTGAATTGATGGTTTCTTGGTAAATGTCTCATTGTTTTTATAAATAAGAATAACAGGGAAAGGAATGATTCAACGTATGCAAGGGGGATACATTTATTTCAGTCTCGACACTGAAAGGAATGTTTTGTAATTTATTCTTGTGAGTTTAGTTTATAATAAAATGTATAACATTTTTATTTCTCTTAATAAGGTTTCTTACATGCTAGACAAAAATACTTAAAACTAGCTTACCAAAGTAATCTACTGATCTTAATTCTAACTTACTGACTCTTCATGTGTACTCTAAGCTAATAATTTTTTATTGTTTGTAAACTAGTGCTAATTGTAAAAAAAACCGGCGTCAGAACAATTCACTCTTTTAGAATTAAATTGTTCAAGATTTAACACTATTCGTACAGGTGAATGTTTATAGTCACAAAATGAAGATGTGATCACACAAATAAATGAATCTCTTATCGGCGCATTTGTGCATTGCAATAATCTTAAAGTCTTAATTTAAATTTGTTATGAACCGCAATAAGTTAGGAGAAAATACAGAGGGCCTATATAGAAATAGCATACATTTCTCTTTTAAAACAAGTTGTGCATAATTTTCCAAGAAAATGGAAATTGCGATAATTACACACCGAAGGTGTAAGAATCGATTCCTTGAGTGAACACCTCGCATTTATTCACAATATCAATCAACCAATTGCCTATGAAAAAATCGTAAATTTCGCCGTTCAGAGTCGGTAAATAACATTAGGCCCCTTTTACTCGTAAGAGAACAATTCGACCCACAGCACCAGTAGTTGATTAAGTAGCTACATATGCCTTGGTCGTGGTATGTACACATTTTTTAACGTTGACGATATGCATAAAACTTATGACATTGAAAGCATAACCAACCGAGTTTACATGGAGACGCGGACATATTAGGCTTTTCCGAAATTCTTGACCAGTACAGATGTGTATGTGAAAGCAATGCCTAAGTGAGTTACTGTAAGCCAAATTGGTGTAAAAAAATATTTTTCAAGTTTAAATAAACTACATATTTATAAAGCATAATAGGCTGTTAAAGAGTATAAAGAGAATAGCACAAGCAACTTTCAAAGTGATCCAACGAATGGTTCAGGGAAAAATAGTAAGAAATTACTTGTACTAATTTTTTATTTCTGCAATAATATCCGCCAGCGTAGTGGGTAGAGTGCGACACTCACACGCAGAAGATCTAGGTTCGATTCCCAGTTCAACACAAATTTTTGAAATTTTTCACGGCACCACCTCTTTCGAGCTGCTGACAACACTCAAAGAGTAATAACTGTCTAAGAAATCTTTTCAAAACGCTGTTCCTAGTCGGTAAAAAACTGTAGGGCCCTTCTACTCGTCAGAGAACAGTAGCGAGCACAACAGGAGTAGTTGTTGAGCAAACTAGGCCCTGGTCCCCCTGTGGACTGTCGCGCCATACAATTATTATTATTAATATCCGCATGTGAACCAATGTTAATGTAAATGTTTAAAAAAAAATGATCTTTTTACATTCCGTTAGTTCTACAAATATATTTTTTATGAAATTCTAAGAAAAAAACATTTTACGAATAATGAAAAATTGGGAAATATTATTAAAATAATATACTCATACATGAGCAAAGAGCACTAGCTGCCAAGGCTTTCGACCCTTAGGTTTTATTTATTTTTCATTGGTATTTTTTTTTATATAAACGAAATTTGAAATGTTTGGTTCGGTTGGAGAGTTTTAGATGGAATGATGGGTTTGTTGGGTTGTGTGGAAAGTCCAGTTTGAGGTGAACTTCATATCATTAGAAGTCGGTTTTGCATGTAAGTTTGAGAAGCTGTGAAACTGAGTGTGTATAGGCTGTGTGCCCCAGTCGCGGTCATGTTAAGGTAGTGTTTGGCGCTTTTGAGGTGGTGGCACGATATGATGGACTGCTACAGTCTGGGTTATATAGAGCGTAGTGATGGTGGTAGTGTTGCAAGTTTGACATAAGAGGGGTGTTAAATTTGCACTTTTTTAACGTTATCGTATCTGGTTTGAGAACTTGCCCTGCTTGAAAATGCGGTTATCCATTTCCCATTATCACTATGAGTGGCCGCCGTGGCGTAGCGGGTAGAGTGCGACGCTCACACGCCGAAGAGTCTAGGTTCGATTCCCAGCTCAACACGAATTTTTCGAATTATTCACGGCACCACCTCTTTCGAGTTGCTGACAACACTCAAAGAGTAATAAATGTCTAGGAAAGCTTCTTAAATTTCGCCGTTCGGAGTCGGCAAAAAACTGTAGATCCCTTCTACTCACGAGAGACAGACAACAGTAGCGCGCACAATACGAGTAGTTGAGGAGCAAGCTAGGCAGTAGGCCCTAGTCCCTCTGTGGACTGTCGCGCCAAACAATTATTATTAACAATATGAACAGAAGGCAGGATACACATAACATATCGGCGGTTTACTCAGCAATGGTAACGGCCCGTCAATTTTGAAATATTAATGTCATTTTTCTACAAACGCCAAGACTGATCTTCGTCCAACGAATTACTAACATTACGTGGAATATTAGTTTTTAGCTTAAATAGAAGATTTTCAAATTTATAAGTTTAATTTAATGTTAAATGTTAACAAGTCAACGAAGTTGTGTACTAAACCCAAAAGTATTAGTAAGTTACTCAATCCCATATTTATTAACATGCACTAATGCTGTATTATTTCTATCGTCTCAACAAAAAAATATCCCCTGAGGATGACAGCATTCCCTGTCGAAACGTCGGGACAACACAAATGACATAAACTCGTTTCATTGGCTCCTTCATGACCAAAACAGCCGACGAGGAATCAGACTCCTAAACCACAACCTTTACTAAATATTTAACATGACGTATTGGTTTAAGAGATATACAAATAAACCAACATAACGTGATTAAAATCACGTGTTAATTTAAATTTGTGATGCATATTGAATGCACTCTGTTAACTAAACATAGTTTGCATGTTATCGTCGTTCCCCGTTAACTAATTTGCGCCCTCTGTACTAAAAAAACGACACCACTTTATATCACGAATGAAATAGAAGAGATTACGCCTTCGTGTGTTTTTTTTTTCTTGAATTCTGACAGCGTGACGTAGGCCGCGATGAAGACATCTGACAGCTGCTTAGAATTCGCATTTGTTTACATTTAAAGTGAACAAGCAAAATTTAAAGTTCTCGTTTTTTTGTTAAATTTGGGGTGTTTTTAATGTGATATTGTTATGATTTATAATTGTCTTCTGCAAGCAAATACGCAAATTTACTTTTAACAAACTAAATCAGTGAAAACTATGTTTTAAAGTACTTTAATCGTAGTCACATCTTAAACACGGCATAGGTCATAGTAAATAACTGCCGGCGCAGTTAAATAAATCTATTAAAATTACACCAGAATCGACATAATCGTTTCAAAATAATACCAGGCAAAGAATTGCGAACATGTGAAAATCTACATGAATATGAAAGTGAAATAAAAGAAAGCTTTTTGTTTTATTGTATTATTTTATTGAATTTTCTTTTTCTCCTATTTTGGTGCTCTAAAATTTCCTTATTCAGTTATTCAGCAATCAAATGCGTAGAAAACAGGTTGCTTCCATTTAGCCATCAATCCTAGAGGAATAAAAGATATAAGATTTCTTATGTTATCATGTTATAACAAAAAAGTGCTAAGTATGTTTACCTTGTAGCATTGCCACCTGTACATAATTAGCGCGGGCTAATGTGGCGTCTGTGGATCTATCGTAGCAAAAAGCTTTTCTTACTTTCATCTCATAGAAACTCAGTACACAAACTTTCTGAGCCTCGTCGAGTTGTGTTGCTGCCGTCAAGATCCTCATTACGGGTTCAATGATTCCAGGCGAAATCTCGTAAGAGGAAAGTTTTTTTTTCGCAAAAGTTTATAAGCCTTTGCGCTTGTGGAATAAAGCGTGATACTTTGCGCAGTCAGCTTCAGACCATTGCACTCGTTCAATGTCGTTCTTGATTTTATTTACTTGACCTAATTTTTTGATGAACACACATGCATTTTACATACTACAATAATTTATCAATTACTTACCTGATGTAAATATTCCTTTCAGGTATTTCTCCATTTTCAGCCTTTCAAATTCTGATTTTGCCAGCTTTCTTTGAAATGAAAGAATTTCTTTTTGATAGCCCTTTTCTCTTTCCACTATAATGCAGTTATTTTTCTTTACGTTTTCACTGTAACAATATAAGGTTTTAATATTAATTTATTGAAATGTCTTAAGAAATATGCTTACATGTCCTGTTTCAGCAGTTCAATCATACCTTTTAATTCCTTTATATTTTCATGATCATTAATTAGGTCATTTTCGAGTTAAGGAGTTTTTTTTATTTGAACAAAACCCCACTTCAGGACTCACGTATGTATCGACCTCAGGCTCAGCAACTAACGATTCGTCTTTTAGAAGGGTGGCAATCATTTCCTTCTTGGCCTTAGATTGCATCCTGATATCTCGGGATGCAGGGTTGGCTGTTTTTAAAGGCTGAATAGTTTGCACAGTTTCTGCCTTTAGCTTGAACCCATTGTTTTTGCAAAGGCCTGCCATTAAACGACAATCATTATTATATTTTCATGAACGTGCGATACTATTAACTTACTCATTTCAAATTGCATATTTCGTTCAATATCTTCCTCGGTAAAATGTTCAGACCAAATCCTTGCAGAGTCCGGATTTAAATTATCCTTCCTTCTGCAGAAATGAATCCATTGCTTCCGCAAGACTTTGTCTTTAGCAAAGCAGTAAAATCGCACACTACTCCTTCCCCTATCGTTGTTTTGGTTGCAATTGTACACGGCACACCTCATTTTGCTAAATAATTATATTTATTTTCGTATAATTAAATCTTTTAATTACTTTTAGGTAAATTTTAAAGCTTAACGAGCGGAAATCTTGATATGTCACATCCGTATATATAGAAATGAATATCCGGCGCATTACGGCCTACGTAAGCAAAATTTGACAGATAGTTGGAAAACAGCCGATTTGGGGAGAGCGTAATCTTGTAGTATGACATTCGTGACTTTATATCATCATATATCAAACATCTTTCACAATAATCAAGAAACTAGTAGGCATATTTTTGAATAGACGTCACTATTTTTCAATTTCATATGATAAATAGGGTTAACAGACAAATAATAGCTATTCTTTGACATTTGGCAACATATTTTTTGGTGGAGAGAGGTACAATAAACTAATTTTATTCTTCTAAGGAATTTTATATGATTTTAGCCTAGTTTTGATTCTATTGAATGTATAATATAATATCGTAACAGAATATCGTAATTTATTTGACCAAAAATAAGTTTTATGTACATAAGTGTTTACTTAACTGTCGTTTTTTTAGTACAATGGGCACAAGTAAGATGAGAAATTTTTGTTTTTACTATTCATATCTGGTATAAAATGTCATTATTTCGAGCTTGTAAGAATTTTATTGGCCTCGAAGAAGCTGTAAATGCTATAGCAGACAAAGAATGTGAGAATGAATATGATGTAGTTATTATACCGCCAGATCCAGACGTTGTTACAGACGAAGAAGAAGGTGAAGATGACACGCAAACATTGGATTTATCTAGGGACATAGCAGGAACATTCGAAGTGATGCGTCGACGTCGTGATTCTTCTCTATCGGAGGATATTGATAATGAGACGATGTCGTCTAAAAGAGGTCACCCAGAGTCTTCTGATTTAATTCTTAAATGGAGACAATATCCACCATTCTACTCAACTCCATCTGAATTACCTAACAACACATGTTCGTCACGGAGAACACAGGTAAAAAATCAACTAAAAGGCTAGTCACCCGTTGAAATTTTCGAAAAAATATTCGATGAAGATGCTTTTGACCTATATGGATGGATCTATATCATTGTATCGTGTGAGTATTCGTGGCAAAAAGTGGTGGTGACCCATTTCCACATACTGGGTGGATATGAGCTTAGCTAATGCTTGGCGTCTACATATTTTGACCATGTCTGAGGGCTTTGACCAACTAGCATTTAGAAGACATATAGCTCGACATTATCCTCACTGTCGAACTAGCAACAAAACACGTCCATCTGGCTCGGCACTAGCGGGTCCAAACCCAGCCAACAATGGACACAACCCAGTAAAACTACCTAAACAGTTGCGTGTTGTGTTTTATGCCATATTCGAATAAAATGCGAATGTGAACAGTGTTGGAAAGCTATGTGTTTTGATAAGGATTATTTTAAGAATTTTCATTCTCAAGTGCCCACTGTACTATAAAAAGTACGCCCCAAAAACCACCTCATATTAACTTTTTTTTTAATTTCTAATTGTAAAATATGTGTAATGTAGCCCCTAGTATTCCATTATTAAAGTTATAAAGAAATAGTAATAGTTTTCATTTGGGCGTTAACGGGTTAAATTTCCCGCCCACATAATCGACGTCTTTTCAGAAACTCTGTGACTACACTGACGTGTGTCATCTCATTGAATTCACAACACAATCCGAAGTTTCACCTGTGCCCTTGGCAGTTAATTGGCAAATCGCTGAGTATATAACTAAGCCGCCGGGCAATTTTATGCACTTTCGAAAGTGTGAAAGCTAACACGCCACCAACCGAACTTCACAACTAGGCGGCATTTGTCGTCTTCAAAGATCTGCATTGCACAACGAAACCTATGTTTAATTTGCATATAAATCACAACATAATGTGGGAAGTATCCCACCGCTAATTTCAGTCTGTTCAACACATTTGAATACGTTTTCCATGACAAACAAGTGAACCTTCGACCAAAGTATTCCACAAAGAATTTCAATTAACGCCTGCTTACGTAACGAAACCTATCCCAAAGAAGATCCATTTTCATTTTGTGTACACTCATCTCTGTAGTGGCGGCGACGACGGCGGCGTTTTAAGGACACTCGATAAAGCTCTCCGTCGCAGACAGTTACTTGCCAGAATCCCCGCCGTGCTGCGCGTATTAATTCACAGGACTCTCCACTGCAGATGGATGTCCTCGAAGAACCAATAAAAACCCACGCCTCCGTCCTTGAGTCGCCCAATAAGTTCAAACATTAAATTCTCGAAATGTCTCCCCGTCATCGGCTTGCCGACTGGGTCAGGGTGTCTTTCGAAAAATGCGAACACTTCGTCCCGCAACCCATTCCGTCGGGACATTCTTGTGCGTATGCTGCTACAAAATTCTTATTGGTCGTCTGTGCGGAATAATGACATCAGACTTTCGATTCGAGTTTCAGAAGAAAGTGAGTGAAAGTGATGCGAGACTGCTGGGTTAGCAAATTTCGCAACTACATTTCGTTAATGGTTACGGACAACGAAACATTTTTGCATATTATGGTTGCAGACAGACGTTGTCAGGTGTCGTGCACGTGCAAATTCGTGGATAGGGAATACTATGTGCCAATGTGACTTGCATTGACATTCAAGGCGTTCAATTTTAAGTTTGTGTCATGCACAAACTATAAACTAATTTGATTGATGAAACGAGTATAATATGCGGACCTTGCGGATTTAAGTTAATCATCCTAAATCTAATTTATGGGGTATATGCATAAAAGATCCGAGATGGCTTGCGATCAGAGCTGAATAATGATGATGTCCGATAAGTACTAGTTCCTTATGTTTGTTCGACTGATAAGGTAAGCAAATAGTGCCGAACTCAATCTCCACTTAATGCGTCCTAGAAATCGCATCCAGCACTTGGTTTGTTTTGACTGTTTACCATTTGGATTCCTCTCTGGCAAAGCGGCGATAGGTACTAACGGCTATGCTTGGCAGGAAATAAAAATTGGTATTCCATGAGTATTTTGAAAAATATTCATTTATACCTTGAAGCACAATAATGAGTCGTCATACGCCCGCCCAAAAATTATCCAAATCGAAAAGTGAGGTAAAGTTCGGGGCTTGTTGCCATTGCTCCCTCGACACACTTTCTGCATAGGTTCCTTAAACTTAGGTTTTATAGACAGCATGTACTTTGCCGTACTCTTTCCCCATTTCTTCCATCTCTTCTCGATGACACAGTGGTCGCATGAAAGCGCATCACTTTTGCCACCAAGGCTAAGATCAGCAGAAGGGCGTCTTAATTAAACAGGGAAAAGAAGCATAAAACCTTTTAAAAGAAAATTATAAGCATTTTGCGATGTTAAGTTACATTAGAACGGCAATTATGAATGTCCCATGTTCTTGGAGGTTGGGTACACTACACTGGAGCGCTCAGACTCAAATACTGGTCCATTGTACTACCAGGCAGTAACCTTTATTTAATGTAGTTTCTTGTTTTTCCGAAGAAAGATAAGAGGATGCATCTGTGGTATAGAACTTGGGTTTTACGTTCCCACCATATTAGCGTCAAACAGCCGCCACCTGATACCAGAAATGGTGGGACATGGACAGAGAAAGTGCTCTCAAGTGACTTACCCTTCTCCACAGGCGTCGCAAAAAGTGACATCGCTAAGACCAAGCCGACTTAGCAAAGGTGAAGTTTCCCGCTAGTACGCCGACAAGTCATCTGCATCCGTTTCTGCCTAGATATAGCAGAAACGAAGAGGATTTCTTGCAGCCGTTCAGGCGCATAGTCTTAGTCATCCTGCATCCTGGAGAGTCACGTAATCTCTGGTTGTGCTGTAGGGAGACCCAACCGTCGACAGAGGCTCTGACCAAGGATATAGGTAGTCTTAAGGTGGGTTCAGGCTCTACAAATACCACTTCTGGACCTTGCCTAGCTAGTTGATAGGCAGTCTCGTTTCCCGCGATCCCGTGATGTCCAGGGACAAGACAAGTTTTGGCGAACTCAGCCTGCCGACCAAATTAAAGGAAGACTTGCATTCTTGGACTATCTTGGAAGTGGTTAAAGGGTTGAGTAAGGCCTTAAACACAGTTTGGATGTCGCTATAGACGCAGATACTTCGTCCCTTCAACCTATTCTTCACAATATAGTTCGTAGCCATTAGACGGCGATATTGCCTAAAGAGACGTAAAGTCTAATGTTGTCGAGTATTTCTTGCCAACGTTCGGGAGCATACTCTTGGTCATCCTGCATTCTGGAGAGTCACGCCATCTCTGGTTGTGCTGTAGGGAGACCCAACCCAACCGTCGACCAAGACCTTGACCAAGAATGCAGCTAATCTCAAGGTAAGTTCGGACCTTACGAATGACTCTTTTGAACATTGGCTAGCTAGTTCACTACAGACACAGATACTTCGTCCCTTCCAACCTTTCTTCACAATATAGTTGGTGGCCATTAGGACCGCGAAGGCTTCCGCCTGGAAAACCGACACGAAATCGCCTAAAGAAGACTGAAGTCTGAAGTTGTCGTTTTCCACGAAGGCCCCAGCTCCAGAACCCTCCGTCGTCTTGGAGCCGACTCCGACTACATTCCTTTCTCGATTCGGTTTCTGGCCAGAGCCAGTCCAGGACACTGGGAAAGTCAGCTTTGTATAAGCTTCGCAACTGTATTACAATGTCAATGAAACAATCAATCAATCAATCAATCAATCAACCAATCAATCAATCAATCAAACAATCAATCATTCAATAATTCAATCAATAAGTGAAGGAATGAATCAATCAATCAATTAATCAATCATTCTTTCAGGATTGATTGAATCATTCTTTCATTCATTCATGATTGATTGATTGATAGGTTGGTTGATTGATTGATTGATCGATTCATTGATTATCGATCATTCAATCCTTCATTTATTGATTGATTGATTGATTGTTTGATTGATTGATTGATTGATTCACTCATTCATTCATTCATTTAATAAATTGATTGATTGATTGTTTGATTGATTGATTGATTGATTCATTCATTCATTCTTTGAATAAATTGATTGATTGATTTATTGACCGATTGATTAATTCGTTCATTGATTGATTATCGCTTAATCAAACGCAATTCTCTACATTGTATGTATTGCGAAATTATAAATTGCAAATGCAAATTGCCTTGGTAATATAAGTAGGAAAATGACACATTTTCGGTATTTTTACTAGCAAGGTTATGCGAATACACAAACTATTTATAAAGCACGTGTACATCATTTCTTAGAACTTACCCATTTTTTATGTATGAACTTTTATCAGTTTTTAATCTCAAATACCGCCTAAGCTCAATTGCTAGCTTATGGTGATAACATTGACATGATTCGAAGAACATAGTGAGCCGTCAATGAGATGTGTGCTGACATTGAAGCGGAAGGGGTTAAAATGTTTCTGGTGTTTAATGAGGGCAATATGAAGTACATGTTGTCATCCAGGAAGGACACACAACATCGACGTCGCGGACTGAGCATCACACACGCACACAACATCGGCGTCTCTGACAGAGCGTCACACTAGTCAAGGTAGTCAAGGTAGTCAAGGATTTCTTCTGCCTCGGCTTCGCTATAACTAGGAACAACAACACAAGCACCGAATTCAAACGCTGAATTACTCTTGCCATCTGGAGGAGAAGATTCAACGACGAACTCTATGTTCTGTACAGCGACGTACGCCTGGTCAAGCATCTTCGGATACAACGCTTAAGATGGTATGGACACCACTGCTCCGCCCCGAAAAGTCTTCGAATCTGAACTATTGGAACAGCGCAACAGAGGACGGCCTAGGCTAAGATGGCACACACAAGTGGAGAAGGACCTCAAGTAACTTGGAGTGCGGAACTGGAGGCAGCTGAAGAAAAATCGTGATGGCTGGAGAGGCATGTTAGTTAGGGGGCCAAGGTCCCCCCCGGACTGTAGCACCACAACAAGAAGAAGATTATATTTCTAATATTTGGTAGTATACAACTTTATATAGTATGTCTGAGTTGTAGATTTCTAGAGTTATTAAAAATTTCCGACATTTCAAGAAAAGCTTGTGCTTATCTTCGTGTGTCTTGAACACTGTTTTGTATTGGCTGTTGAAACCGCTTGTCGTCATAGTACTCTAATAGCGCCGTTATTCAAAAAATTCCATTGCAATCTGGGACCTTGAAGTTGTCATACTCCTATTGATTAGCCTTATAAATCGTCTCTGCAAATTCACTAGCTTATCTATGTGTGTTTTAAATTAACTTCTCCAAGCCAATATCCCGATTCAACTAAGAAAGGACATACCTATTTTTGTACGTTCGTTCGTTCGATATTCAGATAAACCATTGCAAACCATGCGCTCTTTAATTTGAGCTACTCTGTCTTAATTATCTTTTTTAACACTCTTTTTGAGTCGCATATATTTTCCTAGTTTAAAAAACCGAAAGACTCAGACTTTTGACCTATAAGCTGCCTGTTAATCAGAGTTATGACGCCTGCAAGAAGATGTGCAAATTGAACTTTCATTTCACCTTAATGATTTCTGTCTTTCTCTAAAAATGTTCATGTAATTGATTTCAAACAGTGTGATTACTTTGAGTCTGGGGTCTAAAGGCATCAACGGAAGGTAGGCGAATACAAAAACGTCATAAAACTCCCGTCAAGAGTTCAGAAGTCGACTTTTAAAAGTCTGATCTGCAGAAACTGTTTCTCTAAAACACATGTTTCTCTAAAAGGTTACAATGAGAGACGACAATGAAGGAATCGACTAGGTATTTGAAGGTGCAGAGAGATGACCTAGCCACATATTCGACATAAAGTCAACTGCTAGTCGCATTTTACATTAATGTTGTCCCTTGTCCAACACGATCCAATCAACAATAATTGCTGCATGATAACATCACCACAGTTGACGCTTAATTTGCACACAACGAATAATTAAATCGCAATAAATGTAGATGGGGACGCCTTTCAGCGCAATGCTTTTGTTTCATCTGTTCCAGCAGCTTCACATAGAGCTGGAGCTTGAGCAGATTGCATAAAGGGGGATGATTCACAGCTCTCCAGTTGATTTTCAATGAGGAATTGAATATTTATCGCACTCAAAGCGACAGTGCTAATTCGATGTTGCACTGATTTTCAATTACGCTTACTCATCTGACTATCATTCGCGTGAGGCGAAGAAGGGAATCGTAATCGGTTATAATTGGTATTAAAATTGAATGCGAGCATGGATGTTGGATTGGGGCTGGAGACTTTGCTGTTTTCCGTGGTATCATTAAAATATAGTGCTGTAGATAAAACTAGATCTTTAACCAATTTAAAAAATATTTTCAATATTTTTTTAATTATTATTTATGTTGTAGCTGTCTATTTTTTATTATATTACGAAAATCATTCAATGTAGCGTATAAACTTACACGGGTCGAAAGCACAGAAAGGATTTATCAAATTTAAAAATGTGCTGCTTGGAAACAAAAATGGAGCTGAGGAAAATATTCAACATACGTGTTTTGTGCACAGTGAAAGAACCAGTGTCATTCGATTAGGTACTGATGAGCTGATGGTCATTCCTAGTCAGGCGTGCATTAAAGAAGAAGCTTTTCTTTCTTTTGTTAAATACAAAGTGGTTAAGACGAACGACGTGGTCGCCGTGGCGTAGTGGGTAGAGTGCGACGCTCACACGCCGAAGGGTCTAGGTTCGACTCCCAGCTCAACACCAATTTTTCGAATTTTTCACGGCACCAGCTCTTTTGAGCTGTTGACAACACTCAAAGAATAATAACTGTCTAAGAAAGCTTCTCAAACTTCGCCTTTCGTAGTCGGCAAAAAACTGTAGGTCCCTTCTACTCGTGAGAGGACAGTAGCGCGCACAACACGAGCAGTTGATGAGCAAGCTAGGCCCTGGTCCCTCTTTGGACTGTAGTGCCAACAATTATTATTATTAAGACGAACGACAACGGTTAAATGTATCTTGCAATACTTCTCCTTAAAATTAATTTCCGGCTTCTGAATTTTCGTTTTCTTTTTAGGGTTTGAAAGTGACAGAGTATTAAGAAGCATTATATTTTATCCAAGGACGGTGATAAGTATATATGATTTATTGGCGTCAAATCTTGTATCGTTTCAATTGGCATATTCTTTTTTATTTGACGCTACAGACCGGGTTGATCTATTCTTCAACTTACTTAGGTACATCTCCAACTGACGCGTACAGTTTTGCGCACTCAGTTGAGTAAAGACATTTTCTACTGGCGCATTCAGCTTAAAATTCTGACGTTTTCTTTTGACCTGCACAAATGGATCGGACTTTACAGACTTCTCAGACTGTTGTTGCATTCTCCATACAAGCTGTATGGATTACTTTTCTGAAGCGTTTCATCATCGTTACGTCCCTTGATTAGACGCATGATCAACCAAAAACGTCACGCAAAACTTTTCTGTCACCAAAAAATTCCTCCATCCTCTTTTCTTAAAGCTGGTGCTGGACAAAGTTAGATATTAGGCGACCTCAAATGTGTAATCACAAAAATTAATTGTTAAGTTGATAAACATTGATGGAAAGTCTTTCGAATTTAACGATAAAAGTGCAGCTGAAGCCAGAAGTTTGTGGTGATCCAATCCAACCATTATGCAGAAAGTGGTTTCGACTTCCAAAAAGTGGAAAGTTTAGCGTTAAGGACAAAGGGCGTCTTGAGGTATTAGGCGCTTTATTGGATCAAGAACAGCGCCAAAAGAAAAGTGAACACGTAGAATTGTTGGGAGTCAGTAAGCAATTTCTATTCAGATAAAGAATTTCTTGGGTCGCACGATTTAGAACAGATATATTGGCCCCTCCGAGTTGCTTCTTGAAAGACGTCAAAGGAAGGAATTTTTGCACCTGATCGCAACTAAAGATGAAAAATGGATATGCCTACTACGTTATTCGCAAAGAGAAAAAATACTAAGCAAGGCCTGGTGAACCTGATGCATGATCGTCTCGACGCCGAAGCCAAAGAAAAACCTCTACATTTCAAAAGTAATGCTTTGCATACGGTTGGAGCAGACGGGTGTAGTGTACAATAAGCAGCTTAACAACAGGCGAAACCATTGGGAGAGGTTATCAGCTACAACTATTGCGTTTAAACCATGCATGTCGTGAAAAACGGCAAGAAACGATCAATTTAACAACACGACAGCACTCAGTCTTATGAGCTGTAGCGGTCCAAAACGATCTGGAAACTATGAAATGGGTGGTCTTATGCCTTTCGCCGTATTCCCTAGATCTTGCCCTTTCCGATTTCAAGCTTTTTCGGCGAATAAAAACGATTTGGAAAGTCAGCAGTTCGGGTCTTTCAAAGACATTGAAGAATAGCTCAATGATTGGTTCGGTGGTAAAAACTCATTTTTAATAAATGATGTTTGATAATTATCAGAGAGAAGGGAAAAAGATGTCGCTTCCGAAAAAATATTTGAACACAAAGTATTTGAACACAAAAACTGACTGAATTAAGAGTTCCTAATTTTTACAGTAAACCGCTACTTACTATGAAGTCCAACAATTAATATTTTGATGAATTGAATTTTGCTTTAAGATTCATATTACAGGTTACCAAACGTTTTATGAACCTGTTGCATAAATAGTTCACTTGGTATTCTGTTTTTTTTTTTTTTGTATATATAAACTTAACCTTTCCTAATATACAACTAAAATAAAACATCAAAAATCAGATTAAAAATGCCTACAACTACTTAACTATTTAAAATACTTAAAACTTCTTAACTATGCCCTTATATGCAGACACGTGCATCATGCCGTATATGACATTTATATGCGTGACATAAATTTTATATGCGTGACATCAATTTTATATGCCATGGTCGACCTTTTTTGTTTTTTGGTTTTATGTTTTTTGATTAAATATATATTTCTTTCTTAATCTAATGACCTATCTTAAAAAAAACTATGTAAGCTGACCACAAGGTCAACTTTCAGAGTTAATTACGAACTGTGACGGGGACTGGTTTTGGTGAGACCAGTAAAATTGACGTTCTTTGGCGGACTGTACCCTATCTCGGGCGGAGATCGCCCCACTTAACCGAAGGAGTTCCTCGTGGCTACGAGCAAAGTCCACTTCGTTCTGGTGTCGCATATCCACTGTTCTGCGTTCGACATTAAAGATTATAGGACATCCTTCCGTATTCTGTATCCGCCCTTTGAAGTCTTCTTCTTCTTCTTGTTGTGGCGCTACAGTCCGGGGTGGACCTGGGCCTCAACCAACATGCCTCTCCAGCCAGCACGATCTTTCGCCAGCTGTCTCCAGTTGCGCACTCCAAGTTGGTTGAGGTCCTTCTCCACTTGTGTGCGCCACTTCAGTCTAGGCCGTCCTCTGTTGCGTTGTCCCAATGGCTCGGATTCAAAGACTTTTCGGGCCGGAGCAGTGGTGTCCATACGCTCTACATGGCCTAGGCATCTTAAGCGTTGTATCCGTATACGCTTAACCAGGCGCATGTCGCTGTACAGCCTATAGAGTTCGTCATTAAATCTTCTCCTCCAGATGCCATCAACGCAAACAGGACCAAAAATCGCACGCAAAACTTTTCTCTCAAAAAGACTAAGGGCTTCCTCATCCGCCTTTGCTAACGTCCAAGATTCTGTGCCATATAGTAGGACGGGGATGATCAAGCTGTTATATAAAGCCAGCTTAGTCCTTCGAGAGAGGGTTTTATTACTCAATTGCCTCTTGAGCCCAAAGAAACAGCGGTTGGCAAGAGTGATTCTGCGTTTGATTTCGGTACTGATGTTGTTGTCCCTGTTTACCGCGGAGCCGAGGTAGACGAAGTCCTTAACTACCTCGAAGTTTCTGCTGCCTAGTGTGACGCTCCGTCCAAGACGTCGATGTTGTGTGTCCTTTCTTGATGACAGCATGTACTTCGTTTTGCCCTCATTTACCGCAAGACCCATTTTGGCCGCTTCCGCTTCAATGCCAGCAAACGCCTCATTGACGACTCGCTGTGTTCGTCCAATCACGTCAATGTCATCAGCGTAAGCTAACAATTGAACTGACTTCTGGAAGATCGTGCCTCTGGTGTTGACTTGTGAGTTACGCACGATCTTCTCGAGGATGATGTTAAAGAAGTCACATGACAGTGCGTCGCCTTGTCTAAAACCTTTTTTGACATCGAAGGTCTCGGTGAGTTCGTTACCGACCTTGACGGAGCAGCGAGAGTTCTCCATCGTCTTCCTACACAATCTGACGAGTTTGGTAGGAATGCCAAAACTAGACATGGCACTGTATAGCTCGTCTCTATGCACACTGTCATATGCAGCCTTAAAATCGACGAATAGGTGGTGGGTGTCAATTTGCATTTCTTGGGTCTTTTCCAGGATCTGCCGTAATGTGAAGATCTGGTCTATTGTGGACTTCCCTGGTCTGAAACCACACTGATAGGGACCTATCAGGTCATGGACAAATGGTTTCAGACGCTCACACAATACGGCAGAGAGGATCTTGTATGCGATGTTCAGGAGACTAATCCCTCTGTAGTTGGCGCAGTCAAAGGGGTCTCCTTTTTTGTGGACCGGGCAAACGACGCTGAGATTCCACTCATCGGGCATGCTTTCCTCCGACCATATCTTACAGATGAGCTGGTGCATGCGCCCAACCAGGTTATCTCCAGCTGCTTTAAATAGTTCTGCGGGCAGTCCGTCCGCTCCAGCAGCTTTGTTCGACTTTAGCTTGGATATTGCTATGCCCTTTGAAGTCTAGATAGAGAAATACTTCGGGCGGAATGAAGCCGTTTTGCCGCACCTTTTCGTGGTACATAAGGTTGAAGCTTACAAAGAGCATACTGTTTGTCGAAGTTATCGCTCGTCCAATATGCCTTCGAGTCAGTTTACAAATAATAAAATTATCCATCCTGATTAGATTTGCCTCGTTGTAGAAGACCTCGTTAAATTTGAACTTCTTGAAATCGGATTCAGGTGTTCGATACAACCGGATGCAGGCACAAAGACATCGAACACCCTCATATTTTCTTTCTGGGAAGGACTTAGATTGAACCACACTGGGCAACCGTACACCATGTTTGGCCGTATGACGACCATGTTGCAGATCACCTTTACTCTGGTATCAAGTTGGCTGCTGTAAAACAACCAACTTTCCTCAGCAAGGGCTTTCTTAACTTTGGTCAGAGCTGTAGCTACATGCTTAATTACAATAATTGGCTGGCGCTACAGTCCACAAGGGGATCAAGGCCTATTGGGGTAAAAAGAATAGATTGAAATTTAATGCTTCCAAAGCTCAGTGCTGTCTACTGTCACTCAAGCGATCTCAAAACAACCTGTGAATGGCTCCTGCATTGTTGAAGCTGAACGACTTTCCCTCCTCGGTTCGTGTATCAACTCAACACTAAGTTGGAACGATCACGAGATCGATCGCAGCGAAATGTCTAGGTTTCTTAAAACAATGCAAGAAATATTTTCCCCCCGCCTCGCTAGGAATGCTCACCCGTTCACCCTTAAGCCTACCTTCAGAAGTACAGTAAAGTTTAGGGACTCGTTTTTCAGCCGCACACACGAATATGGAATGCTCTTAACAGCCCAATTTTTCCCTCCCATTACAATCCCCAGGCATTTAAAACCAATGTGCATCTGTACCTCCCTTCCCTCTCTTCCTCTATACCATCGGCCCGTGCTGTGACTTAATTCCAGTCACTTAAGGGTATAAAGAATCTCTTTAGTGCGCACCAATTATAAAAAAAAGCCTAGCTGGCTCATCAACTACTCATATTGTGCGCGCTACTGTTCTCTCACGAGTAGAAGGGACCTACTAGTTTTTTCCGACTCCGAACGGCGAAATTTGAGAAGCTTTTTCTTAGACAGTTGTTACTCTTTAACTGTTGTCAGCAACTCGAAAGAGGTGGTGCCGTAAAAAATTCGAGGTGTTCAGCCGGAAATCGAACCCAGACCTTCGGCGTGTAATTGTCGCACTCTACCCAACACGCCACGGCGGCCACATGCATGCTTGCAGAAGTCAAATACTGGTGGAACCAAATGCCAATAGTTCTAACTACATTTTGCGCAGCTAACGGCTGGCTCCTCAGAACTTGCGCCAGTTTTTCTTTGTGTCCCTTGAGCCACTTCCGTGGTACAGCTGGCTCAGATGTTTTTAGCGTTGTGGTGTTTTCTAAGCCAATGAGGTGTAAGTAACCATTGCTTAATATGTTAAAAGCACACATATTTCATTTTGCTACTCAAAATTTTGTACTAATACTGTGCGAAAAAACCTTGAATTTTGTTTTTAAATTTGTTATACAACAACTTCTACGTATGTGCCAAAATTTAACTTCTTAAGCTGCCTAAAACAACCAGAAAAATAAATATTTATCTAACCAGTGTAGTAGACACTGATTTATAATATTCTTCTCTTTAATTACAAATTGTTGAAACAAAACACTTCTTCAGAATAGAAAAGTGAAAATATAACATAAAGGACACTACCGGATAGAAATAAGGAAAGAGGGTTATTCGATTGTGAACGGTTGTTGATGACGAATGTAAATAATAAAAGTTTGTGTATCGATTTCTTGTGTTTCTTATTTTTCAAATAGACACAAATTTATAGTTTAAATATAAGACGGTTAGACCACGAAAACAGCAAAGTACGTGAAACAGAAAAAGAAATTCATCCGCATTCGTTCATTCTTATTAACTAACCCTTATCTTATTACTAACCCATTACATTAAGATCAATTTACTTGTTCACTCTGTAGAGTAGTCTGTATTCAACGAATGTTCCCTCTACCGGAAGCGTACCGTACTTCGAGTTTTCCATTCTAGAGAACACTCGCTCATGTTGCGGACGCAATCAACATGAATTTCCAATTCATAGTAACAAAATTGGTTGTTTACAAGAAACTTTGTTTCTCAACATAATGCCTCCGGAAACAATGTCAATAGAGGGTTCTATACATGTCGTCAATGTTGATATATTTTCACTTGAAAAAGCTTTCAAAAGTTTGTTTTCTGCTTTAATTTATCAAAAGTGAAGCCAACCAACACTTGTTTGCTCTTTTTCTTGTGAAAAGTACCACATGCAGCAGAAACAAGAAAAAGAAAAAAAAAATGGATTGCCGAAACCCGGGATTGAACCGGGGACCTTTAGATCTTCAGTCTAACGCTCTCCCAACTGAGCTATTTCGGCAGTTGAAGACAATGGTCTCAACCATTGAATATAAAATATATGTGGTGGCGAAATTTATACTCTTAAGAACATGTATAGGCTGTTTATATTTATCTCGACCGATCATTTACAGAAATTAAAAAATTCCTATCGTAATACAACTGAGCACCATTGATTGCAGACATATTAACTTACATAGAATAGACGAATAAATGATTTCTTTTTTCGCGTTAAATGTAAACAGCTAGTATCCAGACAGAATCATATTGTGCGAAACCTTCAAACTTAATGTTTTTTCTGCTCAGCAAAAGGTCAATTCGTCCAACGAAAGAAATCGTACGAAATAATCGGGTTTTTTTGTTCTGATACTGTCCACATGGATTATTCTCGCTTTATTAAGATTTAAAGATTGTACTCAAATTTTGGTTTGAAGATTTAGTGGCAATTTGACACTTGATTCCTAAGAATGACTTATCTGCGCTGCAGTATTGCAATCTGAGGTTATAGAATTTGGAAGATAACCTTTTTGTAAATGGCGTGAAATTTCCTTTATTCGAAAGAAAATTGCCTTTTAATATGATTTCTGCTACTTATAAGGTTGCCAAATATTTCCCTTCTGCTTTTTTGCTCTTCATTCAATGCTTCATAAAAAGTGTTACAGTGATCGGATTTAGTTCAAATATGCTCTGTTTTGTTAGATAATATGTCTCCATCTAGACGGCAATTTCATAATACCCCCTCGTAGAAGCCCGCCTCCTTATTTGCGAAGAACTCGGGCAGCCACATTTCACAAGCCTCTTTTGAGCTCAACTTCACACCAACAAGGGCGTTCGCCATGGACAGGAACAGGTGATAATCACTTGGCGCTATATCCGGGCTATATGGTGGATAAAACCTCCCATCCGAACTCCCGTAGCTTCTGACGAGCCATCAACGAAGTGTGTAGTCTAGCGTTGTCCTGGTGGAATATTACACCCTTCCTGTTGGCCAATTCTGGACACTTCTGGTCTTCGATCGCCTACTTCAAGCGGTCCAGTTGTTCGCAGTAGATGGTAGAATTAAGAGTCCGGCCATATGGGAGCAGCTCATAGTGGATGATTGCCTTCCACCACCAAACACACAGCAAAATCTTTCTGGCCGTCAATCCCGGCTTGGCCACTGTGACGATTCAGCAGCCTTCAACGTTTTTCGTCACCATCCGCTTCAAAAATGGGTCGAGTTCGTTCCGTTTCAGCAGCATATCGCAGACGTTGATTCGGTCCAGAAGGTTTGTTTGCGTCAAATCATGCGGCACCTATTCTTTCGTATCCAGCCTTCTGCAGATGGTTTAAAATGGTTTGTGACTATCTCCCATATCCTGGGCGATGTCACGAGATGCCACATGCCGATGATTTCCATGATTCGTTCGGTATTTGTCGTCACAGGTCTTCCGCCGTCTGGCTTATCCATGGTGTCGTTTTCACCGGCTCTGAATCGTCGAAACCATTCCTCTGCGGTTCGAAGTGATAGAGTATCATCCCCCAAAACACCATTAATCTCACGGAACGTTTCTCTAGCGGACTTGCACTTAACGAAGAAAAACTTTAGAATAGTGCGAATTTCGGCGTTAGTGAACTCCATGTTCACACGTCTATAACTGTTGAACGCAATATCCAAGCTAATCATGCGTAGCGTCGTTTTCTAGGTTATGTCAAATGAGGTATAGTATTGCCAGATGCGATCTCTGTAGCGCTTTGCACATAACCGGAAAATTCAAAAGACAAAAAGGCCAACCTTATATTTCGTGAACCAGGGTGTGAACCATTACGCTTCTCTCTAACTTCTTGCGATCAGTTGCACAGCAGAGTGTGACGCAGCTGAGCTCATTGTGTTTTTGTAGACATTCACATCCCCAAACCCATTTGACAGTTATGACATTAGGACTTATTTAAAGAAGTCCCTCTACAGCATTCAATTCTGAGAGAATTGAAAGATGATAATGCGGTGTAACACATGGGACTCAGTCCTTTACACTTTTTCTTTTTGGGATCTTGACCCGTCAGACGATGTGTAATGTGAGTTCGTTGCCCTGAACTTTTTTGTATCTTTTAGGAATATTGCACCTTCAAGGAATACTAATATCTGAACCTTCATTTTGTTTGAGGACATTCTTAAATTCTCAGTTTTACGTTAGCATAAAGCATTATTGTCAAGCACACCTATTATTAGTTAAGAATTGACGATGTCTGTGTATGGTATATGAGTACTTAAAAAGTTAATCAAATTTGAAGTTTCGTAGGAAGTTTTTGTTACTTGATGTCAAGTGCTTGAGGCTCAGCGTAAAATCATTTTAACCAATCGCTGTTCCTTCCTCGAAAGACAAGCTGGCTTTGTATCAAGGGGTGAATGTATTTTTTTAAGTGTCCAATCGTTTCGAGCTTATCAACCTAGAATAGCGATGTCAATACGCATCTCCGTAACTATACGATTTCCAGTCGTTTTCTTCAATAACTCCATCGTCCACAACAATCCACAATAGGACCTGAACTTTGGTTAGTATTTTTCCGTGAAAATGTGTGGAATTCACTCCAGCAATCGATCCTGGGACCTGTGTTCGACAATATTGGATTATAAATTACCTTTCGAATCGTTCAATACAAGTCGTTTTGGATGGATTCAAGTCTGATATTTACCATATTAATGCTGGTGTTCTGGCTCTGTTTTGTCTCTCACACTCCTCCTCATTTTTATAAATGATCTCTTGTCTGCTACTTCTAATTCTATTCATTCCTTCGCTCATGACAGTACCCTCAGCTTCTCATATTCGTTCCTTGGCTCACGTCCCTCCACTTCGGCCATAGACTCGGAACGGCAGCGTATGTTAAGGACATTAAATTCCGAACTTGACAGCATAATCGATTGGGGAAATAAGAATAGAGTGGAATTTAATGCTTCCAAAACCCAGTGCTGTCTACTGTCGTTAAATAATAATAATAATAATAATTGTTGGCGCTACAGTCCAAAGGGGGACCAGGGCCTAGCTTGCTCATCAACTACTCGTGTTGTGCGCGCTACTGTTCTCTCACGAGTAGAAGGGACCTACAGTTTTTTGCCGACTCCGAACGGCGAAATTTGAGAAGCTTTCTTAGACAGTTATTACTCTTTGAGTGTTGTCAGCAGCTCGAAAGAGGTGGTGCCGTGAAATATTAGAAAAATTGGTGTTGAACTGGGAGTCGAACCTAGACCCTTCGGCGTGTGAGCGTCGCACTCTACCCACTACGCCACGGCGACCACAACTGTCGTTAAAGCGATCACAAAATAATCAGCCGTTATCCATGAGCGGCACTTGCGCTGTTGAAACCGAAAGACTTTCCATCCTCGGTATGTGTATCAACCCAACAATGAGTTGGAACGATCACATATTTAAGGTCGCCAAAAATGCTGCGAAATGTCTAGGCTTCCTTAAACGATGCAAGAAGTACTTCACCCCCTCTGATCTGGCTACAATATACAAGACCTACATACGCCCAAAACTAGATTATAACGCTCCTATTTGGTCAGGTGCTTCTAAGACCTCCCTGCACCTGCTGGATAGAATTCAAAAGCGAGCGATAAAACTTATAGGTGACAGTAATATTGCGAAGTCGATTGACTCGTTAGAACACCGACGTAATATTGCGGTCCAGTTTCACTCTTTTATCGCTATTTTAACAAGAAATGCTCAGAATTCACCCGCAATACACGCCTCGCTAGGAATGCCCACCAATTCACCCTCAAGCCTTCTTTCGGACGTGCAGTCAAATTCAGAGACTCGTTCTTTAGCCGCACGACACAAATCTGGAATGCTCTTCCCAGCTCGATTTTTCCTCCTCATTACAATCCACAGGCATTTAAAACCAATGTGCATCGGTACTTTCTCTCCCTCTCTTGCTCTATACCTTCGGCCCGTGCTGCGACTTGATCCGGTCACTTAAGGGTACTCGCAACTCCTTTTGCACGCGTCAATTATAAAAAAAAAAAATGAATGAAAAAAAAAAAAGTCAGTAATCAATAGAGACCAGCTAACTTATTGTAACTTCCTGACCAGCATCACTTCTTAAAAGAAGTATGATACATTTATTCCACCATAAGGCGCAGCATCTCACCATCCCACGATTGATTTGTAGATATAGGAACTATGCTACGGACTTCTTGTTACTGGGATGAAATTGAAACTTTACAAATATCAAGTGCTTAGATCAAGTACTGTACTTTCTATGTTTATTTAAAAAAAAGGCATTGAAAAACAAAATTTTTCGGGTACACCAACTTTCATGCAGATGTTTCGCTATCTTCAAAGGTATTTTTTGTGATCAAAACAAATGTTCAGATGTTGTAGCTGCATTTAATTTTATTAGAAAGCAGTCAATCCATCAGACAACGTTGCACGTACCTTTTTACTAAGAACATACACATACTTTATTTCTGTTTGTTCTTCCCTACTACTTCCCAACGCAGAAGCTAGCATTTTTAAAACTCCGCACTTTAAAATGACTTTTGTGCAAATTACACACAACATTTCCTCATATTTTCCACCTCAAGAGGTTCCACAATGAACCAAGTTTAAACGTGCACTTAGCGTTTAATTTAAGCCATGTAAGTTTGTATCAAAAATCCTGAAAGGAAGCGACCTACATATTGCCCACCAGTGACTTCCCATTTCTCCTGCAACTACAGAAAGAGCCCACAAGCCTATCTGCATACGCTTTCATGGAATCAAATTCAACTGTCTACGTACACACGTCAAACTATTTCTCCAATTCAGCGTGTGCTTTGGTGTAATTAATCTCTGAATCCTATAGAAAAGTGTTTCACATCTCACGTCACCGTCAACTAATCACCGTCTCCTTCGGATGCTGCTTACACAACATTCTAATTATTGCGTCCAAGGACGAGTAATGTTCGTCCGTCCCATCAACAGCCGCCGCAATGAGCACCCTCGCTGCGACAGCACGTCGCCACGGTCTTCTAGCTGCACACTCCTACGTCGCTCAAGTGGAATATCATCAGCTCAACTCCGGCACACATTCCACACAGAATCATCATGTCCTCGTCATCATTACGTGCGTAGTATACTATTGTGTCTCGTGGATGCTTAAGAGTGTGTACGACTCAGGACCCACCACACATCCTAGCATCCGCGGCCCTTGTTGCGATACACTCGATTGTCTGCGCTACTTGCCCGCACAAACAAGGATGTGGGGCCCTGATTGTTTTAGTGCCTCTTGTGGTGTTTTGTGATATTAACCCAAATACCCATAACTGCCATCAAACATGTGGTGCTTGATGGAGCCATCGTCCGCAGTAATGGCTGGATGGAGAGAGGAAGGTGACTAAGAGCCCCTGCTGTTTCCCTCACGAAGGAAGTGGAGCACGCTTACTTGTCGTTGACATTAATTTACATTCGTGCTTCATTGTGAAAGTTCACACAAGACTTCTTGCGCTGTTGATGCAATCTGACAAGCTGCGAAACTGATTAGAGTCTCTCTAAGTAGCCGAGGATGTTGTTATCGCATTTAACGCTTCAATGCGGAGAACTTTTACTTGTGCGGATACTTTGGAAAATAGGTGATGATGGCATAAGATGCAAGGCGCCATCATACGACTGTAGTGATGGATTACATCAAGCCACTGAAGAGGAAGACATGGTGTGACTTTATTGCCATTGTTTCTTTATGATTCTCTTCATTTGGCACTTTTTATGATCATAATTATAATGGCAACAGTTAAAATGATCTGTAGAATGCCCTTGCTTCCGTCAAACCGGGATCTACAATCGAGAAAGCCATACATTGTAGTTGCTTAAGGCTATTTTGAAACGGGCCTGAAAGCGAGAAAGAATTGAATAGTAGGTTTCGAAACCATCCATACAAGGGGCATTCAAGAAATTTTAACATTTTTGTGCCTCATAAAAGTTGCCATATATTATAAATCGTTAAAAACTTAATAGATTCCACACAGGTCTAGATTTAAAATAAAAATGCTTATTATTCATAAGCCAAGTAGCTGTGAAATACAAGTTCTTTAACATAGCAGTATATGAGCTATGTTAGGATAGAAATCTCTCTCGCAGAGAGTAACTCTACCGAAACTTGTGAAACGACTTTTCGTAGAAATTAGTAAACAGCTATCAGATATATGAAATGTTAGAAATTTTTTTTTCATTTTAGATTTGACAACCATCTGCTGCCCAAGGATTTTTTCTTCGGCCATATTCATAGGGAGGGAAAATATTTTGCTCTCTTTTCTACGAAGAAATCAGCTAATAGAACGCCTTTTGAGAGTTTTTCTGTCAAATTGTCTACGAATTCTTAGCAATTCAGAGCAATTGGAACGAACCTAATTCTATAATTGATCCTCTTGTTTGACTGGGTGCCTCATCTCATTTAGACGTTGTATGGCTATATATGTAAGTAATTTATCATTCGACCTATCGCTCCTGTGACATCTTCGGAGAATTCCGTATCACATTTCAACTACAAAACACACTAAAATTTTAATTTGAGTGAATGCAATAGGATAAATAATAGGTCCGTTCCAATTGCTCTAAATTGCTACGAATTTTCTCAAAAAACTATGTAAAAGCGTTCCATTAGCTAATTTTTTCGTAGAAGAGCGAGCTCATGAGAGAGCAAAATATTTCCCCTCCCTACGAATTGCTGCCGAAGAAAAATCTGTGGGCAGCAGATGGCTGTCAAAGTGAAAATAAAAAACCTCTGACAATTCTCATATCTGAGAGCTGATTACATTTAATTTTCTGATGGTTCGTTAATTCTGCGAATTTCTACGAAAAGTTGTTTCACAAGTTTTGGCAGAGTTATTCTCTCTACTCAACTACGAATTTCTGTACACAAATGAATTGGAATAGACCTAATTTTTGTGGAGTGTATTCCTCTTTTGTAGAACATAACCAAAAATCTGTCGTGCTCACAACAAATGCTGCTAAATTCACTTCGTGTACTAAAATGCAGGGCTAATTTTTCGTATCATTTTCCTGATAGCTTTAGCCAGTTTTTTAATTTCTGCTTCATTGTAAAAAAATAAATATTGTTATTTTTACTTTATTTTTATAGTATTTCATATCCACCGTCTGAAATGAAAAAAAAAAACAGTAAGAAGTCATAAACGAACAGACCTCTTATGTGGACATAAAAATATGAACAACTCGGACAAAACCCCCCATTTCCCTTTCATTCTTGTTAATCTTATATAAATTAGGACATATTCAATTAAGGGAAACTACTTAATGTTTTAAAAATTTATAAAATTTTTATTGAAAGACAACACTCTATGTAAACCCTGCGAACATATAAACGAACCAGCAAGCCGCAAGCTGATGTTACTTCAATTCTCGGCTAGTGCATCATTCGCAAGAAGAAGCGCGTGTGTGTGGCTTCATCTTGTGTACGTATACGAATGAATTGAGTGGAATTTTGTTGTGGTTTCGTTAGTGGGCGTAAGATTCGAGTGGTTTCGCTGGGAGTTTCTCCTTCAAAAGAAATTAAAGAAAAGTTACCTTTTTTTCTTGTGGTTGACGCGAAAATAAACGTTTTTATTCCCAAGAAATCTCTTTAGCCGGCTGATTTGTTCACATATACTGATATTTAAATTGGTGGAATCTTTTTAATAGATTAAGGTACGATTAGCCAGAAAATGCAAGCATGAAATTAGAATGCCAAAGCGGTCTGGTGAAACTAAATTGACCGCATACGTGTTTGTTTTTTTTCTTCCTGAATTTGCACTTTGGAAAAGTTTCGCCTTAACTTTGAGTTAATGATCAAATTAATTACATTGCCGTGATCGTTTATTTAGGTTATGGTGAATTTGGTGAACAAGCTTCTTACTTGAGAAAAACACCTATTTTCAGGAAATGGCGGAGTCTGATGATGAGTACGACCGTAAACGGCGCGATAAATTTCGCGGAGAGCGTAGCTCTGGTGACAGCTACCGATCGGATCGAAGGGATGACCGCCGGCGAGAAGAATGGTCCGATAGGTGAGATATGATGTGAATTTATGCTTTCGTAAGTTAATCGCGGGTATTAACCTTTTCTAGAAATCCATTTAGAAGTGGACGTGCTAGGCCAGACTATCGGGACTACAGAGGGCCAAGGGATAAGTATTCACCGGGCAGAGAGCTTCCCCCGGCAAAACGAATGAGACCGGACTGGGGTGAGGATATTCGACCAAATCCACGATATGGAGGTAAGCTTACTGTCTATGCAATGGGTGCAAATTAGGCACAGGAACTTGAGTATATATGCTGAAAAATAGATCATTTTTGTAGATATTTACATTATATGTATGTCAATTTTGCCAAAAGTGAGGATATGTCGATGATATAGTGTTTTATATCATTCTTATTGCCAAAAACAAGCGTCACGTGGTATGCCTTGACACAAACACAAGAGAGGCATCCTAATGTAAGAAACTTCATTCATATTATTTAGCGTCTGATACTTGGGCAACAACATAACAAGTTCTATAGGGATACAAACAGGGGACAGAGAGTGCTCCCAAAAACTGCCCTGTCTTTTAAAACTGAACACTGTTCGTTCTGTTCATGAATAAGCTTCTCAAACTTGGCCGTTCGGAGTCGGCAAAAAATCTAGTCTACTCCTAAAAGAAAAGTAGGGCAGTGGATGAAAAAGCTAGCACCTGGTCCCCTTTTGGACTGTTGCGCCATCAAATCAGAGATAAGGACAACATATGCCTTTGACCTCATTAATCCACTGCCTTTAATTTACTCACCTCTGCGTCATAAAACGTCTCCTCTTTCCCGATTCTCTGCTTTCGATTAGTTGCGTCCGTCTTGCCTGCACAAGCTAAAATGTGTCTCTGCTGCCCTATTTTACTCGTGGCCTAATTTTATTTTTTTCACTTAAAAGTCAACTTATTTGTTTTTCCACAGGCTACGAGCCATATCTCTTTAATAATTGGGGTCATGATCACTATCCAAACCATGGTATGCATGGATACCATCTACCTTCTAATATGCACCCTCGAGAATTCCCACCGTCGAATAACGATGTTCAAACACAACCGGCAATGCTAACCATCAAGCAGTTCCTCGACACACAAGAGGACGGCATCTCCGAGTCAGAAGTATTCCGCAAGTACAGCGAATACAAATTGGAGTTCAAGCGGCAGCAATTGAATGAGTTCTTCGTTGCGCACAAAGATGAGGAATGGTAAGCACTTTCAAATATGAAAACTAGAAAACAAAAAATATTTGCCTAAATAACAATGCGTTTGCATAAGCCTCTTAATTAGTGTATAAAGCAATAAAGTTTTCCCAACAGCTATGTACGTACGGTGTTAATACCACTTGCTGTTTGTATCATTATATTCTTCAATGCGTTGTTGCACGACGATAGTTTGCACCTGGCGAGCAATGCCATGGTGTGTAAAATAAAAAAACAGAAAATGAGAAACAATGAAACGAACTTCAATCGCGATTACATTTTCATTTCGTTATACAAAACAAAACAAAAAATATACATTTAAACAAAAAATTATTAAAATGATAAGAGATGAGGTAAGATTTGGGAAGTACTCTTTACTACTACTATGTATAAACATTTACTTTTAATTTGTTTTCCGCTTATGACATACCTACATTACTAAATAAACAATGACAGTTAGTGTGTGTGAAGAAAAAAATGATCTACAGGTTGAATTTGGAGTTGGAGTACTTTCTTTTAAAGCTGCACCGGTGCGGCTACACATGACTTAAGTGTAACCGTCGAAAAATTTGCAATGATCAAAGCACTGACATATTTTCAAATATTTAAAAACCATATTTTGTAGGAAATAATCATAAAAAAGATGTGATTGGAGACTACATTTATTCATGCTTTTCGTTTTCAATTTTGTACAGGTTCAAGAACAAATACCACCCAATAGAGTCCGTGAGACGTAAGCAGGAGCAGGTATCGTTTCTAAAGGTAAGTGAAAAATTAATTTATATGCCTCTATTGACGTATAGTTTAAATTAGTTTGAGATAACCTGGATCTATCAGTTATTATCATGAAGTATTAGATTACTTCGCCTGCAATGCATATACTTGAATGTATACGCTTTAAACTAACTTGATCGTTATATACCTGCGTGTTTCAACCAAAAGTGTTTTTGAATGAACAGAAGAGATAGAATAAAACTCATTCCTGGACAATAATATGCATTATAACAGGCCATTTTAACTACTGCAGTAGCTGTAAACAAGTGGAATTGGTAAAATCTCTCTCTCTGCTAAGATTTTGCAAGGGTAAGAAACCCCAACGTAAATAAAGGGTGTTCCAACAAGAACGCAAGATTTAAATTTGGCGCCATTCGAATTGTCATTGTTTGACATTTGAACAATTATTATTCTTTGTTAGTAGAAGATATAAGGTAAATAAAAATGGAGCGTTACACGAATGAACAACACATTCTCATTGTGAACATGAAAATGCTGATTTTGCCGATAAAATCATCTTTAGCGATGAAACTCGTTTCCATCTTGATGGCTTCGTCAATAGGCATAATTGTTGCATTTGGGGCTAGGAAAATCCTCGACTGATTCATGAGAAGCAAATGCATCCTCAACGTGTCACTGTGTGGTGTGGATTTTAACCTGGAGGAATCATGGTCCTTTTTTTATGAAAATAAGTCAGGTCAAGCGCAAACAGTCAATGGTGTTCGGTATCGTGAAATGATAACCAATTTTTTCGTGCCTAGAATTGAAGAAATGAATGTGGAGGGGAGGTGGTTTCAACAAGACGGCGCCACAAGTCATACAGCCAGAGAAACCATTCAATTGCTGCATCAGTCATTTAAATCTTGCGTTCTTGTTGGGACACCCTTTATTTCTCCGATAATTTAAGCGATCTCAAAGGCACTACCGTTGAGTCTAAGGGTCTTAACAGATCCACTATGCGCTCGACGTTTGTTTTGTTGTTGTTGTTTACCTAATTAAACTCGCTCTTTGTTACTTCATCTCGAGTGTGGCGTCAGTGTTTTTTTTCTTTTCGAAACATCTGCCAACCTTAAAGACTACTTATGCCACAATGTATAGTTGGTTATTCTGTGGTCCAAACCAAAATCTAGAAAAGTGCGATTAATTTCTTAACAGTTTTTTTTTTTTAACTGCATGCATTCGGCCACATAATGCTTCCTACAACCCTGACTAAAAAACTTGAGTTTCGTGTAGGCGATAATCGAGTTGTTAAGTCAACGTAGAGATCACAGTTAGGCTTGCCTGCAGAACACAGAACAGACTACATTTGTCTTAGCTGTCTAGCTTCATCTTATCTTCTATAGTCCTTGGCTTAAGTCGGGAATAACTGATGTGCGTCTCACTTTCATCGTACACCTCACGTTCAGCTTTCAGTCCAAAAACAATAATCAAATAATTAATCTTTTTCAAAATTTCCGAAATTACTTGAGCGAAAAGCTGCGAAAATATTACGAGTCTGTTTGAAAGATATCATCTAAGAACATTATAATATATCCCCCCCCTCCAATGGTTAATTTGATACTAAAGTTGTTCATGGTTCTTGAGCGCATATGTGTGTCAGGCTATAATGATATCCACTCTTGCATGACAGTTCACAGCATAGTTAGTGTTGTTGACGGTTTCACTAATAGGTAAACCCCTTAATTATTTAGTCATTATTTACAAAAAAGCGCCATGGTGTGCAATGATACGAAAACCTTTATTGCGTACTAGTTTTTCTCGTCTAAGAGGAAAAAGATATTTTCTCAGCAATTATTTAGCTTCAGATGTCAATTAAATCAGACACTGATTTCCTTCTACTTCAATAAGCATATATTTGTTTAGCTTATCATTCACGCAGCAAATAATCTAAATATTTAAGGAACTATTGTTTTCTAAACTCAACCTTTCCAAGCAGAAGCATTTTGATCAGTATTCTAATATATACACATTAACTGAGTATGTTTACACACCTTTACAGAAACGTGCCGAAGTTTTTAATGAACTCCTTGAGAACGGAACACTGGAGAGTGTTACATTGGACTCCTTCCAAAGTGATCAACTTTTACGACTTCTAGACACTGTTGTAATTAAACTTGAGGGTGGAACTGACGCCGATTTGAAAGTATTAGATGAGCCACAAGGAAATAGATACTCTGAAAAAGCCACTGACAATTCATCTGAAGTAAATGACGTCATAATAACAGACGTAAAACCAAAACAAGAAGTATCGCCAAAGAGAGTATCGCCGCGATTTGATTCACACACTAATGACGACGAGGAGAACTGGGACGAAGAAGAAACTCAAGAACCAACAGTGAGTGGGTCCAAATTTAAGAACGACAAAGAGAAGAAAAGATCACGATCCGCATCGAGTTCTTCTTCATCCTCGGCCTCTGGCGATGAAGATCCAGACTACACTAAGCCGGATAGCTCAACAGCCGATAAAGAAGAAGAGGAGCGACCAAAATCAAGTGCTTCAGCAAATGCTGAAACACAGAAAACGTCTCCAAAGCGGGACGCTGACGACGAAAAACTGGAGGAAACCTCCCCAAGTCGGGGAGGAAAGAAAACAATTTTCTTCGACGAAACGAAAAAGGAGGAAGAAACCGAAGAAAAGGATAACAAGGACAATGACACAAATGAAGCGGAGAAGATTGAAATTGACGATAGTACAGAAACCATTGACCTCGAGAAAGAAAAAAGTGTCCCTCAACTTCAGGCCCTACATCGGACTAGTTCAATTTTCCTGCGCAATCTTGCGCCAACAATAACGAAGGCCGAAATCGAAGCGATTTGCCAGCGCTTTGCGGGTTTTCTAAGAGTAGCGATTGCCGATCCGTTGGCAGAACGTCGGTGGTTCCGTCGTGGATGGGTTACATTTAAGCGAGATGTAAACATAAAAGAGATCTGCTGGAATCTTAATAATGTACGATTGAGGGACTGTGAGATAGGAGCTATCGTTAATCGTGATCTCAGTCGAAGGGTGCGGCCGATCAATGGCATAACGGCGCACAAAACAATCGTTCGTAGTGACATTAAGTTGTGTGCAAAGATTGCACTCAACTTGGACGATAAGTTCAATTTGTGGGTAAGTGTATTTCAGCAGTCAGTTAATTAAAAGCATACTTTCTATTTTTGCTATTCTTTAACCCTGACCAATTTCAACTTCAGGACGATCAAGCTAAGAAAGAGGGTGAAAATGGCAAAGCGCCCGACACATTCGGATTTAAATCAAACAATCCAGTTATGCAGAATATAACTGACTTCCTAATCGAGGAAGCATCTGCTGAGGAGGACGAACTATTAGGGATATCGGCAGAGAACAAAGAATCCAATGATGGTGAAACTCTGGAAAGGGATTCCCAAATAATATCGGTTCTGGATAAGTTGATACTGTACTTACGTATTGTACATTCCGTTGATTTTTACAATCACTGCGAATATCCATATGAGGATGAGATGCCAAATCGCTGTGGAATCATACACACACGTGGTCCAGCGCCACAGAACAAAGTGTCCAACAACGACATTCAGGACTACATTAAGAACTTTGAGAACAAAATGCAGGCATTCTTAGTTAAGCCAGCACCCATTGACGAGGAGGAACTGAAAAATCTGGGTCTCAAAGACCCCACCACAGAGGTTGAGAAATTCATTCAAGCTAATACTCAGGAGTTAGCCAAAGACAAGTGGCTCTGTCCTCTGTCTGGCAAGAAGTTCAAAGGGCCCGAATTTATTCGGAAGCATATCTTCAACAAGCACGTGGACAAGGTCGATGAAGTTCGCACAGAAGTGGAGTACTTCAACAACTATCTGAAGGATCCCAAACGACCACAATTGCCAGAGCACTCTGGCAACCAAAGGCGCACAAACTCAGAGTCATCTGGGCCAGTTGGGTAAGTGTGCCTGCATATTACATCGCAGTGAAATTAAATTGTGAAAGCGGTTATAATTGAATATTATTTTTGGTGCGTGTTTAGGTTCAGACAAGGTGGTGGATTCATGCCAAATGCATATGCTCCGCCCTACAGCACATATGCACCTCCAATGATAATGGCGCCGCGCGGTGGCCGAGGTTTCGTTGGAGGCAGAAGGTGAGTTTAATTTTGAATTCAATAAATTAATGATAGGTTATTTGGCAAAAAACAGTATTCCTTTTATTTACAATATTGTACTTGTTTAAAACAATTTCTGAACATGGCAAAACTACAATTTTACAGAGAATTGCCATTGGAACACCAACGTCGGGTTATAGGTTACCATGATCTGGATGCACCAACAAATTTTGACATATTTGACTAAAAAATATGCAATCGCAACAGATTTAAAAAATACATTTATATACAAACAAAAATAAACTGCAATAAAACGAGAAAAAAAAACACTAATGTTTCATCAAACCAGCATAGCTATTCGAAATAAAATAAAACCGCGTTTTGTCTGCAGTGTCAAAAAATACGAGAGAACAAATATAGAAATAGTATTTGTATATAATTTATGTGAGCGTTCCTTTTGTTTGCGAATTTTTTAATTGTTTTTAATTTTTTTTTACAATTCTGAGATACTGATGTGTATGCTTTCCCTTACCTAAATAAAAACATAGCATTTATTCATAGAATGAGCTGCAGCTTATAAATTTCGTTTCTCTTGTATTATGATTGCAGACCATTCGGAGATTATCGACCAATTATTCAGTATAGAGACTTGGACGCCCCACGTGATGCCCTAGATTAGTGTTAAGCAAATATTTCATTTAAATTGATATGAGTAAATAAAATTATCAATATTGGGTACTTGAAAGGAAAATTTGTTATATTTATTTGTTTGTTTATCGCCTTTCGAGAATTTCGAAATAAGAAACTAGACGAAGATGGTATTTCAGAGGCTTTTAAGTAATTGTTCGACGTAACAAGTAAGCGAAATAAAATTATTTGTTTTGTACAAACTTGTTTTAAAAAGAATTGAGCATTAAACCAAAACTATGTCGGTGTGACCGTATGGCCTTCCACTGAAAATTGCACGGACATAAACTGATGCTTAATTTGGTGACAGAGTAAACATAAAATATCTGCTAAACTCTAAGAGAACACATGCTCTGCAGCATATGAGAACGATGTAATAAATCGTCATGTCACATGAAAATAATATTCGCAAAAATAAAAGCATAAGAAAAAGGTCTGTTCTATCACAATGCGGTCAAAAAGAAAGTTGATGAGGAAGTTCTCTTTACCCTCTGAAATTCGTTTGAAAAATGTTTCTTAGCCATTTTCTGACATTCTATGAAAGCTACAGAAGCCTTGTTCCTCGTAATTTTCGAACTCTTCGACAGTGTTTTAAATGAGTTACTGCTTAACAGATCTAAAATTGGTGTTGGATGAAATTCTACTTGAGGAAGACCATACACAGAACAAAAGTAGTGGAAAACTTTTTTCGACGGCAACTGTTGCGATTGGTTTGAGTTTAAACCCAAGAACTTGAATAAGAACACAAGAACATAGCTTATTTTAAAGTGGTAAATGCCCTTATGTAATCTGAACCAAGTTACAGTTTTGATCGAAGGTATAAAAAAGAGATAGAGTGAGAAGGAGACCAAGAGAGCATCGATCTTAAATGATGGCGATTTGTTATCGAAGAGAAATTTTAACTTGAAAAGAACAGAAAGTTTACCTTTAATTCATAGGGAAAGAGCCTTATTGATGACAGATCAAAGATCTACACACAACATATTCGTCGACACTAAGTCCGCACATGACTGCATAGGCACGAGCTATACAATGCAATGTCTAGTTTTGGCATTCCTACCAAACTCGTCAGATTGTGTAGGATGACGATGGAGAACTCTCGCTGCTTCGTCAAGGTCGGTAACGAACTCACCGAGACCTTCAATGTTAAAAATGGACAAGTCGACGTGCTGTTGCATTACTGCTTTAATCTCATTCTTGAGAAGATCGTGAGTAACTCACAAGCCAAAACCAAAGGCACGTTCTTCCAAAAGCCAGTTCAGTTTACGCCGATGACATTGACGTGATTGGACGAATATAGCTAACCGTCAATGAGACATTTACTGGCATTGAAGCGGATGGTTAAAATGGGTCTATCAGTAAATGAGAGCAAAACTAATACCATGTTGCCATTAAGTAGGGATACACAACACCGATGTCTTGGACAGTGCGTCACATTAGGCGGAAAAAGCTTTGAGGTAGTTAAGGACTTCGTTTATCTTTGTTCCGCCGTAAATAGTGACAACAAAATCAGTACCGAAATCAAACTCAGAATCACTCTTACCAATCGATCGTTCCTTTGGGCTCAAGAGGCAATTGAGTAATAGAGTCCCTCTCTTTAAAGACTAAAATTATGTAGTTCATAAAACAGCTTGAACATTTCTGTCCTATTTCTTTAAATACCATATTAAGAAGTTAAACATAATTTTTTTCGTTTTAAAAATTCATTGACGGAAAAGAAGGAGAGGAGATACCGGTACACATTATTTTTAATTGTAATGAGGAATATAAGTTAGGCTGGAGAAAACGTTCCATATTCGTGTAGTGCGGCCACAGAACGAGTCTCTAAACTTAACAGTATGTTTGAAAGGTGGCTTAAGGATGAACTGATGAGAATTTTTACGAGGCGTGTAAAATGGGGGAATTCTTGAAGATGGGGTATAGAATTGACCAATTCATTTGAGTATTTTTTATTGAAATAGCGATTTAAACAGTAGCAAAAACGAAACATTACATCGGTGTTCTAGCGTGTCACTTGACTTTTCAATATTATTATTACCTATGATTTTTATGGCTCGCTATTTGATTCTATCTATTAGATCCGTGGAAGACTTGAGAGCACTCGATAGGAGCGTTATACTTAAGCTTGTACATTTTAATCAGATCAAAGGGGTTAACAATTTCTCGTATTCTTTAAAAAAAACCTAGAAACCTGTGTTTTTTGTGATTTCAAATAAGCGACCGTTCTAACTAAGTACACACTCCAAGAATGTAAAGTGGATTGAAAAATAAAGAGGGCCATTTATGGATAACTGCTGGCTAGTTTGAATACACTTAAGTGACAGTAGATAGCATTGGCCTTAAATTTCACCCTGTTTTACCTGATGCCAAACTCTGTCAAATGACTTTCACATATCAAACGCAAGGATCAAGTCCAAGGATTTGTTCAATTTTTCTGAAAGACAAGCCATCAGGCATCGGTGAACTTGTTGTTGCAAAAGCTGTACTGCTACTAAGTGTAACTTCAGGGCTTCAGACTCAAGATATTTCAGAAACGGACTCTTTATCAGCGTGTCTATGAACGTAGAAGGAAGGGACTTAAGTCTATGGGTAAGTAGGATGTGGGTGATGAAAATTTGTCCTTATTAGCTGTTTTTGACTTACTCGGAAAGAGCCATTAAGAACAGGATATATGGAAAAGCTTTCATAGTGGTTTGCAAAGAAAAGTACCTCTTAAGAACAGTGGGCATATAAAAATGGGGCCGCGGATTTGCGCACGTTAAGACCTTTAGTACTTTTGCAGGTGCTCTGGCGTAAGAATGGTTTCTTCCCATGGAGGAATGTAGTACAAGTAGTACAGTACATGGAGGAATGTAGTACAGCGTGGAACTTGCTGCAAAATGTGCAGCTAGCGGATTTGCTTTATCCGAACACCTCCGAGCTGGAATGTCATTATAAATGAGGATTGTGATTGAAGACGAGACTAAACTAACAAATAATGTAAATTGTAAGGAAATCTTAATAATAAACGTCTGTTGAGCCTAACGGATTTTCTTTTGAGTAATGTTTTCCAAAAAACAACACTAAGAAGGAAAACGTATTATGCTATAAATTAAATAAAAACACATCATTTAAAATACACATTAACATTCGATTACTTTTCTTCATATCCCGTTGTAACAAGAAACAAATTGCTCCCATTCGAAAATGCAGCCACCACATGGTTAGGTTCGAATCAATGGAAATTAAAATACAATGAAAGAAAATAATTTGGGGGTAAAAGGTGACGTCAGCAAATACAATTAGAGACTGGGACAGAATAAAAGGATTTTTATGTATTCAAGTGAGCAATAATAAAGCACACAAGACATTTTTTTTATTTCATACGTCTTTTTTCAACTTTAAAGGCATGTCCTATTCAACTCAAATTGCATTTAATTTTAAAGAAAGCCTTTAAAGCAGTGTGGGGCCGTTACAATTTTCTGCGTTGTTCTATAACATTTGGACCGATATTCAGATCCCCAATCACTTCGATTGATAACAGCGAATTATATACCTACAGTTGTGTTCATAAAAATAGCAGTAGTTATACGACTTAGATAATTAGCAACATATTTCTAAAAAGATCCTTTTTCCAAATGTATATCCAATTTCATTGTATTTTCCGGTAACTAAGATACCATACCAGAAATAAAAAATAAAGGCTTACTTTCTCCTTTTTTCACTCATTCATTGAAATCTGTTGATTGAAGCCTGTTCATAAAAATAGCAATGTTTTTTAGTTTTACCATAAAGTGTCTCAGAAATTGTTGTTTAGAGTTTAAGAAATATTTGTGTATTCTTGTTTGATCAGTGAATAGTTTTGCATATGTTGTCTTTTATTAACATACTTTAAAGTTAGAAATATGGGTCGATCAAAATATTGTACCGAAGATATGCGGAACTTAATCAATCGGAGGGAAAAACATGTGCTTCAATCCAGGAAATCATAGGATATTCAGCGAACATGGTCAGCAATGCGCTAAACTGGAAATCTAGGCCAGAAACACGCGGTCCAAAAAGAGTTACGGTTAAGCGAACTGACCGAAAAATTATCAACATGGCAAATTAGAACCCTTCAATAAGCTCCAGACAGATAAGGAATGAACTCCAACTTCCGGTGAGTGCTGTGACAGTTGGAAGACGTCTTCTAGAGGCTAAACTACCAGCTCGAAGCCCGCGAAAAGTACCGCTTTTGATAAAAAAAGCATGTGCAAAAAAGATAATGCCAATCTTGCAAAGTTTCACAAAGATGGGCCTAAGGAGAAATGGAGGAATATTCTATGGAGCGATGAAAGTGATATAGTCTTATTTGGGTCCAAGGGTCGTCGGGAATATGTAAGAAGACCAAAGAATAAAAAAAATAATCCCCGTTATACAGTTAAAACTGTTAAACACGGAGGAACAAAACTAATGATTTGGGCCTGTTTCTCATATAATGGGGTTGGACCTATATGTCCTAGGGTATAATGGACAGTGCTGAGTACGTTAAAATTTTAGAAGAGGTTATGCTGCCATATGCCGAGGTTAGTTTGGGTATATCAGTAAGATAATGACCAAAAACATACGTCAAAACGGTCAAAATCTTAGTTTGATGAAAAAAGAATAACCATTATGGAGTGGCCAGCACAATCTCCTGACCTAAGCCCCATTGAGAACTTGTGGGGCGATGTTAAAAATTCTATCCATGAGGCCAAACCAAAAAACGCCAAAGAATTGTGGGAGATCTAATGGGAAACTGATGCGAAGCTATACCAGTTGAGAGATGTCGAAATCTGATGGACTCAATGCCACGAAGATGCACCACAGGCTTTGCCACAAAGTACTAATAGTAAGCTGTAAATAATAATGTTTTCATATTGTTTCGTTGATTTCTGTTGTCTAGGCACAGCCGAATTCTAAACACTGCTATTTTTATGAACAACTACGAAATATTACTACGACCAAAGGAATTATTAATTATATTATTATGAACAACGTATATTTTGTGATATACCTGTTAAGACTTAAGACAGTGACCGCCGAGGCGTAGTGAGTAGAGTGCGACGCTCACACACCGAAGGGTGTAGGTTCGATTCCCAGCTCAACAGCAATTTTTCGAATTTTTCACGGCACCACCTCTTTCGAGCTGCTGACAACACTCAAAGAGTAATAACTGTCTAAGAAAGCTTCTCAAATTTCGCCGTTCGGAGTCGGCCAGAAACTGTAGGCCCCTCCTACTCGTAAGAGAACAGTAGAGCTCACAACACGAGCAGTTGATAAGTAAGCTAGACCCTGATCCCCCTTTGGAATGTAGTGCCAACAATTATTATTACTACCTATTTAGACTAAAATACTTTACTTTTGTATACGTTTTTTGAAAAAATAATAAAACAACTTGAATTAATGAAAATTATTTGTCTTTTTTGAGGAGCACTGCTATTTTTATGAACACAATTGTATATGCTTCTATGTTCCAATGCGTTCATAGATCCTTTAACTGAATTCAGTGATCGACGTGCTTGGCGGAATTCATCCCCAATGTATTAAATCGCAGAATGCATTCATGTACGTACAAAATAAGAAGACATCTAGATGAATAATATCCTTTTAGATGCATTCGTGAATAACAAAAACAAATCAAAAGTATTCAAAAAGCGGTTCCTTATATTGCAAATATTATAGTTTAAAGCAGTTTCAATCAACTTTTCGAGTAAGTATACGTGGTTTGTGGTTTTTCATTACAATGGTAAATCATATGTAAATCAATTCTTAAAAAAATCTTAGATTTCTTTTCGTGGAAATTTGTTTAAGCCTATACATACATATATACACCTACTCACTATGCTCCAGTGGCACGCAAACATACACATAATCTTTCATTTTATGAAACTTATTAATATTGGTAGAATTTTATTTGTTGTTTTTATAATTACTTTATCGTTTTTGCTTCCTCTGTTCCGAAATAAAAAATAAATGTACATACTAAAATAAATTACAACTACCTAACAAAACACTCGTCTTGAATTGAATATCTATGATAGTTAGATTTGTGTGGTTGCAAATCGGTTCATTTGAAGATGTTCGGTTCTGAAGTTGTTTATTCTGCGTCTGGATTGGGTGTTAAACTGATCCCGGGCTGATCACCGAAGACTTTTCCAATAAATTATTATGAGCTAAGACGTGGCCTTGTTGAATATTAATTGATGAAGAATGAACATTGGATTCCTGTATAACTCTCCCTTGCTCGGCACGCTCGTGCAATAGTCTCTCTTGTATTGCTTGTTGATCTTGTAAGGTGGTTTCCTGAAATGCGTTCCCATGCAGTATACGTTCCTGATTTGTATGTTGTGGCTCGTGAACAGTGCGCTCATGGATGTTTCTGGCATCTTGAATTAGGCGATCGCTAATGGTCATAGGGCGTACTTCATTAAGATCTGTAGAGAAAATCAACAGAGAAGAGAAGAGAAAGAAGAAAAGAGATCGGAATGTAAAGTGACTGGAATGGGTTGGAGTTGTGCGTTTAATACTTATTTGACCACGATTGCTTTCTGGATGAGTCAAGGTAATAGTTTGGCTATTGCCGGTCGGAGACAACTGTGAATCTCCGGGCGATCTGTTAACAACTAAATTCGGAACAAATCTAAGAACGAAATTTGAAGATTGATTTTATGAACAAAAAACAAAAAAGAAATAAAATTGAAAATTTTTAAACTAAAAAATATATTAACAGCTTCGGGCTCTGATACTTAAAAGCTTTAAAAAGCATTTATATCAGGCTTTAGTAAATTAAAAGACGAGAAAAGCGAAAACATTCTTTTAACGATAAGTTGGGGGCATGGACAGAGGATTAGAAAGTCAATTGCTGAATATTTATATGAAGGAAACAGCTCGAAAAATGGCAATGATTTCAAATAGACTAAAACGTTCATGGTAACAAAGTGAGTATATGCAATGCATGCGGACATCATTGTGGTCTACGTCCCGACTAATCATCCAAATCAGAGTCTTTTCGTTTGGAGGAAAGTACATTATTTAAGGAAAAAGTACATTCGAATCAAATTTTTATTGATTTTATAAATACTAAAGAATGCATTCTCTGGGACGCCAGGATGGCTTTTTTTGTTGCAAGGTATTAAACCTGGAGAGCAACGGCTTAAGCGAAATGTGCAATCGCCTGCATGTCAGCATGAACGGTTGTGCTAAGCGAACAATATCGGTGTGCTTCTCGATCCCAGTAAACCATTGTAAATGGGAATTGCAAAAAGCCAAAAGACACATTTTGGAAATGAACGAATTTTCGGATCACAACTGGACAAAATGTTGTGATTGACAGTTTCAATTAAAATTAAGAAGGATGTAATTCAACATCATCGAATTGTTCAATCGTATGCGAAATTACAACTGAGAGGTGTCCTTGGCAACAAATTCAATCAAGTGGATGGGCGGAAACTTTGTCTGATGACAATTTAAGAGCAACAAAATAGAACTATAATTTGGAAGTTGAGAATTGCACAAGTCTATGAAGAATTTTCGTCTTTTGTATACAAAAACTACATGTTCATTCAAAACCTGGGAGTAATTGTAACTAATAATAATAATAATAATAATTAAGGGCGCTACAGACCACAGAGGACCAGGGCGAAGCTCTACTGTTCTCTCACGACTTTGTCGACTCCGAACGGCGATGGTTAAGAAGTTTTTTCTTAGACAATATTACTCTTTGAGTGTTGTCAGCAGCTCGAAAGAGGTGATGCCGTGAAAAATTCGTGGTGTTTAGCCGGGAATCGAACCTGGACCTTCGGCGTGTAAGTGTCGCACTGTACCCACTACGCTACGGCGACCACAGTAATTGTAACTAGTCCAGTTAATTCGAATTTGAGCAGAGAAATATGCGGCCAAGGAGCTTTAAAAAAGATACTGATTAAAAAAACTTCTAGTCTTTCGATTTGGGAGTTTCCTTTACAGTTTTTAGAAATTTTGGAAATTCTTCGAAAGTGGAAGTTCTAACAATTCTTTTAATATTACTTTAACCTTAGTTCAGAAACTTATAAATCATAATCATAAAAGCTGCATACTTTAATGAAAAAAAGGGATAGTTCTTTAAAAAGAAGTGTAAAAAAAGTGTAAAATTCCTCTGAGTAACGACCGACCAAACAACGTGAAATGTGGAACAGTTTTTTAGCGGCAAAACAAAATATAGAAAAACAAACAAAATTCAAATGAAAAGGTAAAGAACGACAAAAGTAGCCATGTGCGGTTAGATTGATAGTTTTATTTCATACTCAAATTTACCACATATTAATATGGCACATATTGAGGTACAAAATCCGATATAAACTTTTAACTACTAAATGCATTATTTGTATATGTCTGGTCAAATATTTACGCCGGTTTTATCAACTTAATTGGCAACATCAAAGCGGTAATGTACGATTCTTTTAGATGAGTATTTTGCTTCGTGCACAGCAGGAGAGATTAAGTATTAATACATCATATTTATACATACGAAATTACCGTAAATCACAAACTTGAGGGCTGTTCGATTCGAAGACATCAACACGATCCGGTGTGCTTGCATTGCCAATGTCTTCGCCAGTTGCTACACTATTGATTGTAGCTATGCTATTTGCTGTTGTACGCTCCTGTCGGTGCACACGATTGTGATGTCTGAAAGTAAATGCGATAAACGCGTGATTTCGATTTCGTGTTTTTAAATATTTTTTACTTACCTTATAAGATAACTATCACGGATAAATGCTCTTCCACATACATTGCATTCAAAATTTTGACCCGCTGAATGTGTACGAATATGCACGGCAAACTGTGATTTGCTAGTGAATGTCATAGAGCAACGGTCACAGCTTAATGGTTTTTCAGATACGTGAGACCATCTGGAAAAGAGTGAATACATAAAATAAAATTAAGAAGTAGACAAACATTGAGAACGAATAAAATAATGAGAAGTGAAAGTAAAGATAAAGTTGTCCGTTTTCAGGAACTGTAGACAGTTCATTGACAGAAATTCACTCTAACTTGATACATACATTATTCGAAGCTTGGTATAAGCTAAAGACAAGCCCGAATTTGCAAGTACGCACTTTGTCATAAAACTTAAAGAATTTAAACGAACGTACACATTTTGGAATGTACATTTTTTTCATTGTATAATGGATCCTTCTGTGTTTAAAGCACTTGATCCTTAACTAATCAAAAACCCAACTGTTGCTGTTAACGCCTAGGAATAGTCGTTGTATAAAAATAAGGTAATTTCCTAAATAAAACAAACCAAGTACTTTCGAGGTAAACACGTTATCCTACCTCAAACATACTTATATTTTTTTGTGGTTGTTTCAACGCTTTGTTTAGATATCTCCGAAATAAACTAATATCATAAAGTTATCTTACAGCTTTTATGATTGAAAAGAGTTTATCAAATTATGCAATTTATATTTACTTTAGTTCAGGAGGAGTTTTCAAAACTTTTATTTTGGAACATTCGGCACGAGTGTTAGTTTCGAACTAGACAATTCCACTTAACTCTATTCTTAAATATATTTTCGTGTATACATATCATCCTATGTGTTACCGGAGATGTGAGGGATTTGTTTACATTCCGCTAATGAGATCGAATATCGCCAATCGATGAATAAGGATGGGGTAGTTTTGTTTAGATTTCACTTAAAGACAGAGTGTCGCCGATTGTGTAAAAAGAGGCAATTGTCTCATGAATTTTGTGTCAAGTGGTGTCATTAACTTGCAGAAATATATTTTTATGCTCTTGTGTCAAGTGTTTTGCCGCCACAAAAATATTTCGGAAAATAGGACACTGTTTTTACTGCGACTTTACAAATTATGAAGTGAAACTATAAAATATTTCTTTTTTCAAACTCATGGTACTAAATAGTTTATTCGCATATTATCCCGGCCATTTAAATACATATTGTTTAAAACCTTTAATAAAAAAAAACTTTATAAATACATGAACATACCTGTGTGCAGTAACGTAACTTTTAACAGCAAACGTCTTGTTGCAAATATCACATGCATAAGGTCGTTCACCTTTAAGAAAAAAGAATAGAAACAATCAAAGCTATTAAAGTAAAATGCAAATATGCTCTTAATATATTGGACTTTGTGTTTGTTTTGTTTCACATCAAAGGTTATCGGACCAGAAATGTGTCAATGATAGTGATAGCAATGATGACTGTAAATCTTTGTAACGTAATTGGCTAGAATATGTTCCACGTACTTAATGCACACATTTTATTTATAATTTATTATTTTAATAATAAAAGGTATCGGAACTTACCTGTATGAATTCGTTTATGTATATTTAAGGTTGATCGTTGTGAAAAACGTTTGGAACATATTTCACATTCAAATGGTCTTTCTCCAGTATGTGTACGCTGATGGATATCAAGATAAGGCTTGCGTACAAATGCGGCCGGACATAGAGTGCATTGAAAAGGCCGTATACCTACTGTAAATTGAAAACAACAATTGTCATATTTAATTTAAGTTTACAAATATAAAATATATTAGTTAGACGTATTTCCTTACCATTATGAACAGTTTTATGAATATTTAATGATGATTTCTGGGTAAAGCGTTTTAGGCACACTTCGCATTCAAAGGGACGTTCACCAGTGTGCGTCCTCATATGTATATCAAGATAAGGTTTACGTGCAAATGTCGCTGGACATTGTTCGCATTGGAAGGGGCGGTCTTGAACTGCGTACATAATTAAAGAAAAGATTTTAGAATTAGATGATACACAAGCTAAAAGTTGTTTATGCAATGTATTCAAAAAAAAAATACTGCTGTATAAAATATCCCTATTCAATAAACTTTCAATGGCCACTACTAGTCTAATCTAAGACTACAAATTCCTAATAACACTAGTCTCTGAAAAGATCTAAACAATTTTAATTTACTCAAAATCTTTGTATAGTTCAATAATGTTTTTCAGCCTTTGCGGCTTTCTAACATATAAAGGAGGATATTAAAAGTTCAGTATTCCTATGGGGACAAAGAAGAAAGTGATTGGAGCGCATTAAATTCACGTAAAGGCTTGTTGTTGAAATACTATGGTAAACATGCGGACACGGTAATCCCAACGTGAAAACAATAATTGTGTCTAAAAGAAATTAAGTGTGCGGTATATTTTCCTTCCTATTTGATATGATTTTTAAGGGATATGACAGACACTTAATCCTTTCATACTACAAGTCTATGTTGGACATTTATTCTCTCTGGGTTCCTTAATAAATAACGTTTGATATGACTTTCTCCGTTGTAAATTTTGAACCGAAATAAAGCTCATATTCAATTCACGATCATCGATGTAAATAGATCGTCGTAGTTAAAAGAAAAAATATAAATTAGCGAGTTTGTGCCCCAGATTTTATAGTGTCATGACATCACCGTGGAGGTTTATAAAAGATTCAAGCAATCTCATTAACAGGCAGAGAAAGTTTTTAAAATTATAAATCAGCTCATCCAGAAATTAATTTGCTGCCCTCATTGATTTGATAATATTATAAAATCGCTTAGAGCAAAAATGAATATTACGATATTTGCACTTGCGTCTGTAATGAGCTTTTCGTTGCTTACTTCTATTGTTTGCATGTGTATTTTGGCACCAATTTTCTGTGTTTTCTGTTTCCGATACCAGAATAACAGAAAAGGTTTATACTGTGAACATACTCCTAGTGGGTTCACGATAAATAACACGTATTCACGGTGATTCCCTAGAGTAATGATTTGCAACTGACTTATGACTCTCCTAAAATTCAGTGAACTTATTTACGAGCAAGATCTGTTCCATTTTGGTAGCGCAAAGTATGTATAAAGAAAGACGCAGAAGTAGTTTACGCATAAAAACGTAATCTACTCTTTGAAAGCATCATATAACATTCGAAACGGAATTACGTACATAAGGATTAAACCTGTACTCATAATGAACACCACAATAAGAAACACACACGTGAACTAATTCCTTCACAACGATGCCATCACCTATCAAGTAAAATTTATTTCATGTTTGTCTAAGCAATGGGCTTCCATGCTAATAGGCATAGTCTGAGAAGTTAACAGACCACAACTTCATTTCGCACGAATTTGTTACAGAATTTAATATCGCACTCCTATTAAAAATGTTCCCCTAAGGCGAACCAAAAAAATATATAAGGCGCAAGCCCCTGCAAGTTCTGACCTTAACAAAAATACTTTAACATTTTCTGCGATAAAATACGCTAGATCATGTCTTTAAGTGGAATAAACCATGCGTTTCACATGCAATTCTAATGCACCCTGCAATCTGCTTACGACTTTATAGTATAGATTCGAAAAATGTTTTTTTTTTTTTGCAAAATATTACGAAACCACATTCATTAAAACTAATCGAAATGTTACAATATATTAAATTACAAAAAAATATTAAAAGCAAACAATTTACCAAAATATGAACAAATAACTGAGAAAAAAGAAAAAAAAACAATAAGACTGGGAAACTAACCCGAATGTGTCCGCCTATGGATATTTAAAGTGGATTTTTGCGTAAAACGTTTTAAACAGATATCACATTGAAATGGCTTTTCACCAGTGTGTGTTCTCATGTGGATATCTAAATAGGGTTTCCGACAAAATGATGAACTGCACTGACTGCACTGGAACGGTTTATGAATGCTCCAATAACCTAGAATAAATAGTTGTAGGTTAATATATAACAAAAATATAAGATCAGAGAATCAATATTTACGTAACAAAAGCAAGAGGGAATCAAACATAAATATTAAGTCTCTTTTCTCTAGATGCTTAATATGTTTTATTTTGAGCTATATGTGGGCCTTGTTTTTTTCAATGAAATTTTCCCTTTCATTTACGAAAGTGTCAGAAGTTAACAAAGAGCTTCAGAAGGGTGTTACTAAGCTTAAAGGAATGTTTGTGTACATACAAAATTTTAACAGGTAGGTGTTCAAATAAAGACTACTTTTTAGATATGTAATATTGAAGGTATTTGCGAATGTATTTGAAATAACAGCTTTTAATACACAGATTGTTGCCTTTGGCCACCGAAATAATTGTTTAAAGCACCAGAAATCATGAAACGATAAGTGACTTTGCATACATTTGGACAAATTTCTAACGCTCCTTTTCAAAATGCTAAATGAATATTTAGCACAACACATTCTCTTTCTTTTTAATTACATTCGGATAAAGTTTTATCTCCAAATCAGTTATTTAAGGTTTCACCGCATTTCTGTCGCATGTGATATATGAAAAAGGATACCATTTTAAAGATATAAAGTCACAGTAGCGAGGTGGGTCAAAGAGTCCAATCTTAAGCGGTGTATTTTTGTTTAAATATTGAACTAGGAATTTGTTTGCCTCGCATTTTATTTCTATATATCTTAATTTTCTGCTAGTGTCACTCGGATCTGTAATAACACTTTTGCCTTCCATCGCTCATAAGTCAACATTACACATCATGTAGGATTTTTCAGTTATTCCACACATTCAGTTCACATTTTCTATAATCAAAAATGTTTGGTTGCCTTTAGTATGAAACAACACATTGGTGCAGAAATCAAGCACGGAATTGTTCTACTCGTTGTTCATATTTAATTAAAAATGAACGGCATTCGCCTAATTAAGCGAAAGAGTATGTAATACTTTATTAAGAAGACCATTCGAATTCGAGTAACCGGAATAAACCATCAGAAGACGTCTTCATTTGAGATAACAAATACCAATAAAGGGCCTCAGTTCGCTTATGGTGCATGAAAACGACCAGAGATATTTTGGTAAGGACAAAATTTCGGAAAATAGTTGTAAATTTAGTCTAATTCTTAAGACCAATAAAGTCAGACTTCTAGCTGTTCATAAAATTAAATTTGTGTTTAAATGTATGTTTTAAATGCCTGAAAAGAGTTATCGGTAAGGAATATCTCAATTGAGTAACTTAATCGAAAAATATATTGGAACATCTCACAAAAGCTCCTGTACTTCCTACAGGCATGCAGTTCATCTCTAAATGGTGGCAATTTTAAAACCGTCCAGAGCCGATATAAATACTTTCGATGGCACCATTAACCTACAGATTTCCCTACACAAAAGACTTCTGAATATAATTATACTTATCAGATTAACCACTCAACTCAAAATAATATATAGTAAATCTGTCCTATATCCTAAGGCTTTGACTAATTTAGTTTTCGGTTTGTCTGCCTACTTCTTTCAATTTTGGGCATACAATTTGTATTCAGAAGCAAATTTTAAAATATTCATACCTGTGTGAATACGCTTGTGAGTGTTAAGTGAGGATTTCTGACTGAATCGTTTTAAGCAGAGTTCACACTGAAATGGTCGTTCGCCGGTATGTGTTCGCATGTGCACTTCCAAATAAGGTTTTCTACAAAACGCTGCGTCGCATACCTTCAAATTAGATGCATGAAAACAAACCATTGTTATTCCTTTAACAGTGCAAATTACAGTATAACATCTTACCGTGCATTGAAATGGCTTTGTTCCAGAGTGTAACTTCATATGTACATAATAGCTGCTCGCGGAAGAAAGCATTTTACCACAAACTTTGCATGCTTGCGGTTTACTTCTCGATTGTCCAGAACTTGTGCTATTTGTTGACGATAGCGATATTGACATAACATTTGATTGGAGAATTTCTGGTTTTAACCCATCGGAAACAACGGATATTGGAGTATTTGTTTGTTGTGCCTGAAAATATATTAATAAATTGTAACTTAAGTTTAGTTTAAATTTTAGTGAATACAGGTATAAAAGAAATATGACCATCAAAGCACCCCAATGATCCCTAAACCTTCCCAGTTTTGTCCATATCCATGCCCATAGTCTCTATTTCAAACTTCTTCAAAACTTCTTTCAAAATCCTAATAGAAATACTTCTAGGTGTTCGGGTATCATTTGAATACATACCTAGTTTGAACTGATCTCAAATCAAAATGCCTATTTTTCTAATGTATGAAATTAAAACAATAAATATTTTATTCTCTCTTCAAGAAAGTCAGTACATCGAAAATGGAAAAAAAGGTGAAATAATGTTCTAACGTTAAAAAAAATCCAAAAATTCCAAGTTTCCGTTCTTGGAAAAAATAAAACCAAACCCGTGGTCTATGTTTACTTGTGGGAACGCTAAAATTCTAAAGTCAGTTAAAGAACTTAAAACTAAATAAATTATTGGCGATGAAGATTTAAAGGGATCACTCAATTGTGTTATGCGAGCTATTATTATCTAACAAATTTAATTTATCAATTAAAAAGAAGAAAGAACAAAAAATTGCGACACATAGCAACCACAATTTTTTGGATCATCAATCATTTGCATAACTTTTCTTGTATAAAACAAAACCTTCAAGTCGAACGCTTAAACTCAGTATCAAATAAATCATAGATTTGTTTCTTTTTTTTTAATTATTACTGATATATGAAGCCCATTCCAAAAATATATAAGTAATTATAACTAAACAGGAAACAGAAACGGTCCAAAAATTAACGGACACTTTCAGACACTTTCTACTTTAATTTTTCCTTTGTTTTCTGTTACTTTAAAAAAATAAAACTTACACGCGCCGACTCATTTGAATACATTGTTTGAACTGTTCTCAAATCAAAATGCCTAAATGTCTACTCTAATGTATGAAATTAAAACAACAAATATTGTATTCTCACTTCAAGAAAGCCACTACATCGAAAATGGAAAAAAGTGAAATAATGTTCTAACGTTAAACAAAAAAACTCCAAAAATTTCAAGTTTCCGTTCTTGGAAAACAATAAAACCAAACCCGTGGTCTATGTTCACTTGTGGGAAAGCTAAAATTCTGTTACAACAGCTGTTGATACCAATCAGTGCCTACCCTGTTCCCACATCACCCAGCCACCAAGCTAAAATTCTAAAGCCAGTTAAAGAACTTTAAACTAAATAAATTGTTGGCGATAAAGATTAAAAGAAGTCCAGTATCAAATAAATCTTAGATTTTTTCTTACATTTTTTTAATTATTACTGACATATGAAGTCCATTTGAAAAATCAGACCTTGCAGTCGAACACTTAAACTCAGTATTAAACAAATCATAAATTTTTTCTTAAATTTTTTTAATTATTACTGACATATGAGTAAATAATTATAACTAAACAGGAAACAGAAACAATCCAAAAATAAACGGACACTTTCAGACACTCTCTACTTTAATTTTTTATTTGTTTTCTGTTACTTTAAAAACCACTTACACGCGCCGACTCATTTAAGTGAATGTTGTCTTAAGCTCCTTAATATTTTAAAAGAAGGCATGTCGATGATACAATTAGGTAAACTTAAACAGGAAGAAAGTTGTAAAATAATTTGAAGCATTCCTGTGTTCTTCTATTTTAAAAGATGATATAAAAGTGTCAATGTGTTGTTTTAATTCCTTAGACTTGTATACAACAAAGAGATAAAAACGCATTTCAATAGATTCGAAGGAACATTACTAAATTAATTAAAAGGCGCTACAGTCGACAAGAGAATCTGCTCTATCTTCAGCAAATACATTATTACTTATTAGTGCGTGCATTGTTCCCTCATGATATAAGACAGCATATTTTTTATGGCGAGTCCAAATGGCTTACTTTCAATTTACAGTCCTTGAATGTTAGCTCAAAAGAAATAACAGAAAAAATCGAGATGAACGTTAAGTCCACGACTCGAAACTAGCCCGGAATTGATATGCGAGACTAACGTCATGCACACCTCTATAGTTTACCGTCATTTATTGCCAAATTCTTTGATAACATTTAAAATGCGATTCATTATACTTTCATTCATTCATATATTCTTTCACAGTACCTCTTGATATGCCACCACCACTTACCAATCTCTACAGTAGTTTTTGAAAAAATTGAAAAAATTACAGGTACATAGTTATTCGCTTAAGCCTAAATATATGTATATATTTATATGCATAATATTTTTAATTAATGGATTCGTGTTTAAATCTTGATCAATGCTAATATTCCCTAAACAATCAAAGCAGACTTCAACGGACCTCCACAAAAAGCAACAAAACATAACTTACGGCTAATACTGTACGTTGGTGAATGAAATGTTTTAAAAGTTCAATCACATTTCAAGTTTAAGGTCATAAACAGATATAAGTTACATAAAGCAGTTGCTCTAACTTTGAAAAGTAAATTACGTAAATTCAGTGAAGTAAATAAATGGATATACCTACCAACAGAATCTGAGAATGATGCAACACATTGTTTTTATTGTCAATTGTCGTTATAACTGATCGCTGTTGATGTTGGTTGGGTTGTGGATTTTGTTGTTGCTGTTGTTGTTGTTGCTGCTGCTGTTGTTGCTGTTGTTGTTGTTGCTGCTGCTGCTGTTGTTGTTGTTGTTGCTGTTGAACATGATGTGAATCCTGTGTTTGAATCTGATGGCCCTCTTGAGATGGTGGCGGACATGTAGAATAATATGTCATCGGTTCTGATTTAATCTGTTGTTCAAACATGCTAATTGTCGCCAGTATATCAGTTGTAGGAGGTACGGGCATACGCCCGACCCCCCAAGGAGCTGGGTAACTTATCTTGACTTCTATGTCTTACATTCTATCATGAAGTTTACCCCAAATGCATTACCATTTTGGTATCATTAAAAACAGTCAAATTAGCCTTGATTTTCCTACAAAAATAAAATAATAAATTACAATATATTAACTCGTAATATAATTTATAGTTTATTGGATAAAATGAAAATGTGATCAATTCATTCTGGTCTCGGCTATCAGCAGCATTCCATATCTACTTCGAAGAACAATGACACCAATTTACAAAGTTATTACGGACGAAAGAGGAACAAATGACGTCAAACAACCAACACAACTGGGAAAAAAAATTTCTAGAAAATATTCTTTGACCAACTTTAAAGTGTGTGCACCATATTTAAAACCAGATTTCAATCTTTTGTTTGCACTAAAATATTACCCAAATAAAAGTTATAAAAATCAAGAATGATTCATGCATCTGTTTTAAAGATTGGTATTGAGGTCTACATTATAGACGATTTTCGGTATAGGCGCATAAATTGCATTCATCATGCAAAGATGGTGTGGAATTTTTTGTATAATTTTCCTTCAAATAATTTTGGAATTTAAAATTGAGCATTGTGCTATTGTAAGACGACACTTCCCCATCTTAGTGCCCATTCTCAAATTAAATCGAACATGAAGTTTTTCTGAATATTTCGCCAGTAGCACCCTTTATCGCAAAATAGTACTAATAGAGGGTGCTTAAGTCTACAAAGTTGGGCGTCGTGGCGTTGTGGGTCGAGTGTGACGCTCACACGCCGAAGGGTAGGTTCGATTCCCGGCTGAACACCTCGAATTTTTTACGGGATCACCTCTTTCGACCTGCTGACAACACTCAAAGAGTAATAACTGTCTAAGAAAGCTTCTCAAACTTCGACGTTCGGAGTCGGCAAAAAACTGTATGTACCTTCTATTCGTGAGAGAACAGTAGCGCGCACAGCAGGAGTAGTTGATGAGCAAGCTAGACCCTGGTCCTCCTGCGGACTGTCGCTCCAACAATTATAATTGTTATTAAAGTCTATAAAGACTGAGTTTTAGCTTTTTCAGCGTTTTGTGTTGTGCATGATATTTTTCTCTTTCGAAGTCTACAATTTTTCCGTTTCCTTTTCAATACTGACTATTGTCAATAACCCAGGCTGGTGCCTGGGTCCAGTCCAGGAATCAAAGCATCGACAAATGAGTCGGCGCACTTAGCCAGAACATCACAACGGGAAACCTCTTTTCAAAAGACTATATTACATAAGTGTTTCATCCATTTTTCAAAAGATTCCACAAGTTGTAGACAAATCCAACATCATTACTCTGCCGAGTATCTTCGTCGGTTAAGGGTTTTGTCTCAAAATGATATCAATTTTTCAGTTCATCCTTTGTCTATGGAAGTACTCACTTACAAGTTTAAAACCATTACTTATACTCCTCTGGAAGTACTATGTTAATATAATTAATAAAATTGTTTTAAAATAATTTTGAAATATAGAATTGATGTTCTAATCGGATGGCGCACTAATTTTCTAATCTAGTTGTTCGATGAATTTACCAGGTATATCTCTGCTCTCTAGAACATTCATTTGAACTTAAGTTCAAACAACTAATCTTTTAATTTCTTCATGACAAGTTTATTGTATGCTTATATAATTTGTTGATGCACTGGTGCGTTGGACCTTAATTGAATATTTTTTTATAATCCATCTGAAGCATCCTTAAACTATGGTTAAATTTCACCGCTTACATATTCATGTGTTACGAAATTATAATATAGAAAATTTGGCTATTTCATAACAAATAAAGAAAATATTGACTGAAAACAAAAAAAAAGTATATATTAGCAGGACCTTATCAAAATTTTGTTAGGTACCCAAAAACCTTTCGATACAGTCTTTATGTAGTCTAACCATTTCTGCTATATTCCAAGCAAATAACAAAGAAACGAACGAAGTCTTTGAATTCAGATAATATCAAGACAAACCGGCCTTGACTTAAAAGTTTGGCTTATATTTCCTTCCTTCCTTCCTGGCGCTCTCGAGCCTAATTGTGCGTCTACCTTAAAATTTCTAAGCAGATTAGTGGAGTTATTGTTATCTAGTTAAATAACTCGATGAAGTCATCTCACCAACAAACGCTCTCAAAATACTCATGCAGACAGTAATTAGAATATCAACCAGTTGCGTTTCGTTGAACGAAATTATTTAAAATTCGTATGTGTACCATTTCTTGTGAAACACCTAACAGCACAACAATGGGAAGTCAAATGAAGTTCCAAAGACCCACCATATGCGAACATAATTGTTCCACATGTGCGCTTCCTCCAATCTGTTGCCTCCTTTCCAGGTAAAAGAATGCATATTAAATGCTAAAATCCATGTGCAGGAATTCCATTCCCGCCTCACTTTAAACCACAGTACACACCATCAAACATACACAATTAAAAATTGTATTAGATATTTAAATCGACAAAATGTGACCTAACAAATATTTGTAACAAGTAACCACTCCTTCCTCGTTTCCTTTTTTTGCATTTAGTCCATATTGAATATCAAAGTCTCCAACACGTTTTACCAACTCTTCCGAATAACAAAAGACATTAAAGGTAATAAAGTTCTAATAGGAGTACCCATTGAATCACACCTCCGTATCAACCACCTTAAGTGAATACAAACTGACTCCGCTTTTCAATGGAGTAGGAAATAAAAAAAAAAATATGAATAAATTGCATGAATCTTGCAAGAACGCTGTGGCGCCAAATGTGTATGATACGTTTTTTTATGTATTTATGTGTGCATCATATGAAGGATCATAATGGAATTTACATGAAATCAATTTACTCAACAGTATTTGTGATAAACAAATAGAAACAATAAATTTTAATGGGTATAGTCTAGTATTATCGATTCCCTTTCAACAGCATTCACTTAGAAAAATAAATTTAATCGGCTGCATTCACTCTACACCCCTGAGGCACTTTGCATTTTTATTGAAGAATTACTTCCACAAAAACCGAAAAAGAAAACATTTTTACTGAATACACTTAATCAACATTTAAATGTTAACCAGAGTATCTTCTCCACAACAAAAAAAAAACGGGAATTAATTAAAATCCACAAATCGCCATTAATCCAAGTGTCAGTTGATGGGAAACAAAGTATATATGAATGGGCAAAGCAGCCATTAGCGAAAATTAGCATTCACTATGGCCAAAATGAATCTTAATTCTTTACGGCCACCACTGCCGCTGCGGCTACAACTAACGTTGTCACCGTCACCGTCACCGAAAAAAAAAAACTTCAATTGCACAAAAAAAATCACCGACAAACATAAACAAATCCCCTATGGATATGCATACACTTCGCACCGCACCAGTCGAATATAAAGAATTAACTCGTTATATACTGTACATATCGCCGAGTGTAAGCCAAAAGAACTTCCTGATTGCAAATCTACAAATGGGATGGGTGTGAACGTTTGATCCCACAGAAGGAGTAACCATCGAATCTTAAATAAAATAATTATGTACTTCAATTCATTAACATCTTTCAAAAATGTACATACATTCGTATGTATACATACATAGTCGTGCATTTTGTTTAAGCAACTTTATATATGGATGCGAATGTTTTTTTCTTTCTTTAATAATATTTGATTCATTTTGAAGTTCAATTAGGTTTTGTTCTCAAGCAAAATGAAACTATCAAAACAAAATATATACATACATACAATTCATATCCTGAACTTTTGATGGCTATAATTGCATCTAGCCGTACTCTTATTTATGAAGCACAAAGTCGTGGTATTTGCATTATTTTGTTAACGATAAAGCGCACAAAATATCTTTATTTGTGGATATTTATTTAGATAATTTCTTCTGGTCTAGTATTTTTATTGTTTAATCTTTCTAAGGGTGAACTATTGGTATTGAATACGGCTGGGTACGAATTTTCCTTTCGATTACACCTTCATTTCCCGTAAATACACCGTGATTATTCTTCACTTCTACTTTATATTTAACAACAGCGATATACCTATGTATTAATACGTGAGTATGTATGTATGTCGGTTGGTATGTGCAAAAATATATACACAGAAATATATATGTAGTGTATATATATGTATATATATTTTGAGATATATAACGAGGTCTGAAGAGGCAAACTTAAACCACAGACCGTATGTAATGAGATTTTCAACTTCGGCAGGGTGCGTTCGTTTTTTGTGAGAGAGACCAACTGAGAGGGAAAAAGCGAAACGAAACAATTTCATGACTTGATGTATTTAAGTGGTGTTAGTGCTCAATGCGCATGGAGCTCACGTATCTAAAGTTACTTGATTTACTAGTATTTGTTTGATATATCGCTGTGTCAGTCTCCCCTGGTTTACATATGACAATTTTATTGCTGTTTAATTTGTGCATGAGATGAAAGTGAAAACAATCATTCTGAAGATTGTGTTAGGTTGAGGCTATTAAAAAAGCAGAATGATTCTAATTAGCTTTTCTGTTCTTTGGAGTTGGTGTAGGACGATCCAGGTAGCGGTACCTTTATCTAGATGCTATGCTAATTCGATCAATAAACTTTAATGTATTCATTATTCGGTTACGGTAGTTTCTGATCGTTTTATTGAAAGGTTTGATCACCAATAAAGAATATAAGCATGTAGGGCAGTTTCTGAAAAGAAGAATTAATACCGGAAATAAGCTGTTTAATGACACCTTAACAAATAGAAACAAAAAAATTTGTTTGATATATAAGATATAGAATTTTTCATTTTTTAACTGAATTTTCAAGAAACCAATACTTGGTCTGAAAAGCATATCCCACATGTTCAGATATTTTTACTAATTTCATTTAAGGGGACAACTAAAAGTATGCAAAGACACACGAAGAGTCTCTCAAGCTGTAATATTATTCGTATTCTCTTCCAAATATCAAAAATATTGTCAATATATAGTAATAAAAAGCTATGTAATGTTGTACGATAAAAGGGATTTAGGAAAGTTTCAAATTAACATTTGTTTTGTTATTTTGGCATTGATTTTTGCCAGTATTCTTTTCTTTCTCGGTGAAAACAGTTTGTTTGTATAGACGAGTAGTATAAGTAGTTTCATTGTATTACTTCTAGTAAATTAAATTCCTATATAATTTAGTTAAGTAAAATCATATCGTAACGTTAATTTAGTGATGAATTTGTGTTGTATGAAATAACACTACGGCCTCTCAAGTCCAGCTTAATAAAAATTCTTAAATTTTCTTATAGTTTTCAAAATGTTCCTTCACAAAACTATGTAAAACTATGGAGAGCAAGTCACACGTAAAATTGCTTTTTAATTTGCGTTCATCTCAGAGCTAACACATGACTTTAAAAACTAACTAAACTAAACAGGGTGGCCGCCGTGGCGTAGTGGGTAAAGTGCGACGCTCACACGCCGAAGGGTCTCGGTTCGATTCCCAGCTCAAGACCAATTTTCTGAATTTTTTACAGCACCACCTCTTTCGACCTGGTGACAACACTCAAAGAGTAATAACTGTCTAAGAAAGCTTCTTAAATTTCGCCGTTCAGATTCGGCAAAAACCTGTAGGTCGCTTCTACTCATGAGAGAACAGTAGCGCGCACAACACGAGCAGTTGATGAGCAAGCTAGGCCCTGGTCCCCCTTTGGACTGTAGCGCCAACAATTTTTATTATTAAACTAAACAGGACTTTCACAAACCTTACAGCAAATATTTACAGTGCAAATGAAGGAAATTATTTGCATTTCTGAAAAAAGACGCGACTTTCACTTTTCCAGATTAAAATAGACGAACAACGATATGACCAAACCACCTCTTTATTATTTTAATGTTTCCGTAAGGATATTAAATTTTTAAGCTATTGTTGGATTTCAACTGGCCCTAAACTTTTTGCCTACAGTCAAGTTTGAAGTTAACACATTTCTCGCCAGCAAGTGTGAAGAAAACATGGCTGACCTTTGGTGTGGTTGAAAGCAACTTTTTCTGGATACACCAATGCTTATTAGTGAAGTATTAGGGAACTACAAGAAAGGTTTACCATATGTATGTATTTATAAAACATGAATAATATTATAAAATGTTCCAAATCTTGCGATCTTTTATAAATCTGCGGTCCCTGATAAATCTGTTCTGTTATTAAGCGATATTAAAGTTTTTGAACTGAAGTATTGCTTAACTCTTGTGAAGTATTACTTCACTTTTTCAAAGTATTACTTCACTTTTGTGAAGTACCATTATATTTTTGTGAAGAATTGCTTCACTATTCTGAAGCATCGCTTCATTTTTGAGAAGTGTTGCTTCACTTTTGTGAAGTGCAACTCACTGCAATTCACTTTAAGCAAGTAAAAAGGAATAGGTTATATACTACAGGCTATCTACTTACCGTTAAATTATATCAACAATGGCAAGATAAATGTTTGTATAAGTCTCTCTACTAGATACACACATAGGTTAATATAAAGAATTGTTATGAGAAAGAAAAACAACCTTCCATTTTATTTTGATTTCTTTTTATTAAATACGAATGTATGTATTTGTGTATAATAAGACAGCAGTATTCCGTAAATGTGAACTTTAGCTTCAACTTGCAGTCCATTTCATTGTCTTTAAATCTAGTTGCATCATTTCACATTTATCGGCAGATACGTGGGCAGTTCCCGCACCATTCCTGCTAAAAATGCACAACAAAAAAGACTTCCAAAATGCAAACTATAAAAAAAAACGTAAGTTCACATAAGCCAGATACTACCATGCACACTGATTTGTTTCAATAAATGAGAAGACGTCGTAAAAATTTGTTGTTTTGTTGTTATTATAATTGTTTTGTAAAATAAAATCAGAAACAAAATATTTGACAAAAAAATAAAAATAAAAAATATAATAATGCTTGCCTAAGTTATAGTAACAAATCATAAATCACGTGGATCACTTAAAAATTACATAAATACATAAATATCTAAATTACAAATGCTTTAAGGTAACGTAATATTTACTTGATATCAATAATAGCTGCGTTTTATTGTGATTTCATACAGTACATACTATGTTAGGCATTTACAAATAAAAAATTCTCAATAAAACCGCCAGCGTTATTTGGTAGTGAGTTTTCAAAACAAAAAAAATGTATATTTAAAATATAAAAATAAAACTAAAACAATAAATGATAATAACAAAAAGTATGAAAACTTTCGGAAGTAGATAAGCAAATGTTTTGACTCAGAAATTGCGAATTTAAAGGTTTTCAAGTGAGAAGTGTTGTTTTGGTCTAACAATTGGATACAAATGGATAGTAATTTAATTCATGTAGTCACATCGATGAAAGTAATCATTGCTATTAAGTAAGGTTTAAGTATAAAATAACTGAATCGAGTATTACAATTCGGTACTTAAGGATTTATGTTTAAACTATGCCTGAATTTTGTAAGAATTTTCCTGCAAAGCAAATGCTAAATTAAATCCAAATATTTTCATTTTCAAATTCTCTTTAAACTTATAATAGATCTAAAAATTGGATCACATTGTAATATAATTTGAAGATGATTTTCGAGTTTAGATTTTTCACTTCATTAAGGATTGTTTAACGACACCCTCTGCCTGCTGCAAAACTTATTTTACTTCTTAAAATTTACATTTAAAGAATAATGTATTTAGATGTTTGAACATAATGCACAACACAGAAAGAAGGTATGAAGAGGGAGGCAGATAGTTTTGAAAAAGAATGTATTAAAATAGTACTCCACCAAGTCCTACAAATAAATTGATTGGCATCCGCCGTGGCACTGGCATTACTTCTCACTTATGATCATTTCTTTTCAGAGAAGAATTGATCACAGCGAGTTTAAAATTCGGCCAATTTGATGTAAACTCACTCAACTTTATCAAGAATACACTAGTATCTTTTGATACAATAAGGTTAACTTCTTTAAGAAATTGATTAATTTCAAAACCTTACCAGAGGTTGTGTTATTTATTCTATACTTTCAACTTCAGTTACGGTACAAGGTACATTTAAAAATTTTATCAAAATATTCGAGGGGTTGAAGATGGCTTTGCAGTTTTATTCTTACAGAACTTTTGGCTCGGACTTTTCAAACTGAATGTATAAAAATAAGCATAAGTGGTAACACATTATTTTTTAGGGAAAAATAAATACAATCGAAGGAGAAAAAAAGGAACAGATGGATCTTGAGACATCCCTTGAATTCACGACTCGTAACACGGAACTGTGGAAAGTTGTTCGTTTAGCTGTTAGTTTTGTTATAACTTAGAACCGCAATGAATGTTATCTATTTGCGCAATAGTAGTAGTCATTGCGACAATATTTTGCATTAAATGCAGAAGATGTGAAATAGAGCTGCAGTAGAGGTCAAACTTATGTTGATAACATAATTGTTATAGTACACAAGTCCATAAGACTCGAAATAACAATAAAATACGAACTGAATTAAATACTTAACAATATTACGCGATTAATTCCCTCACTCAATGAATCTTCTTACGATTGCTTTGCAAGGAAAATTCGCTACAAGATCATCCTACCACTCACTCCCTTATTTTTGTTCAAGCACAACAAATAAAAATATTTATGGTGCACAGTTTGTTTTGTTTTGATTTGATCGGTAGTGATATAAAAGTGTTATTATTTAAACGCAGCTACTAGTATTAAGTTTAGTAATGCAATCGCTACCAATACACAGAATCCCATACCCCTCTGACAAGGATCTTGGTATCGCCTAATGCATGCGTCAAGCCTTATTGTGTCTCCTGAATTGTTTTTTTTTGCATGTAATTGCTGTTGTTTATTATTTAAATACAATTAGAAAATAAAACACTTGAACGTTAGAGCTTAAATACCACAAACACACACACGTAATGTCTTTTGTTTTTATTTGTTGTGTCGATCGACGGGATCCTAAATCTATACTCTATGTCATTCGCTATACAGCACTTGTCCTGTTCTTTAATTAATTAATACGTATTATATTGTATGTTATGTATGAATGTAAGTTTATATAAAAGAAGAAAAGGTTACACTGCCGAGGGTAGAATCGAATGTAAGAGTTTACATGTATATAGTGTGTGTTTAATTTTTCAACAAGAGTTTAGCGATCCAAGACCCAGCGTCAGGGAGCTATGCTTGCAGCCTGTGTATATGTACATATAAATATATCTATATATATATTAGTTTCTCTTCTGTTTAAAATATTTGTGTGTGCTCTCAATAACGAAGCCTAATTAAATCAATTATGAACAAGTTGTTCTGTTCCAGATGTTCGCGTTAAATTACAATACAAATGCGTGTTATCTTCGACAATTTTAAGGGTTTCATCTCGAGGTTCCATTGATTTGGATTTTGTCAAATTGGAACGCTCCAGAGAGTTTGAACTCGAGAAATGTGTCGTTCCTAAGTCGGCAGATATGCCACTATCTTTTAGTTTCTTTGGATCGTTTTCGAATTCTTTTGCTTGCTCGCCGACAATGCACTCATTATCATATATTCCAGCCATCTCGATTGGCGATAAACTGGAAATCTGGCTGTTAAGCCTAGCACCATTACTGCTATCGTGTCCGTCATTGGACATTATTTGGTAACCTTCTTCATTCACATTTGAAACTGGCTGCATCATTGTCATTAAGGAATGCTGATGATTTTGTATTGGAGTGATTTCTGCATGAAATTGGTTGCTTGGTGTTGATTTATATTGTTCCTTAGAACTTGTTGTTATTGTTGGGACAGCTGGTGTTGACGGATGCTGCTTTGGTCGTGGGGGTACTATGACATATCGTGAGCGTATTGAATCAACCACATCTAGTAGATTTTTTGCATCCATTGCTAAAACATGAGCCGCTGATAACATACTTCTATAAAGAGAAAATTATATTTTTTTATTGTTGTAAGTTAAACAAGATATCAAACCAAACAAATTTTTCTATTATACTGTGACGAACATCGACACCAATTCGATAATTTGGTTTGAAATACATCAATGAAATATATCGAAATTGCCTTGTTTGAACATTGTGTACTGACAAACAATCTGAACAATGCTTAAGTATATATTTAGAGCTATTTGAACAAAGGTGGAAGTCAATTGTCGAGTAAAACCGGAGTTCAGCAAACTTCTTGGTCTTCATAAGAGAAAAGTTAATCACGAAATAAACTCAGAAAACAATTATTTCGCCATTATGTTTAATGGTTTAGATCAGAGTTCTGGTTTGTAAATAACCATTTTCTGAGGAAATGAAGCGTACAGTGCTATTGTATTGCGTTTCTTTTTTAAATGTCAATATAATACATTGACACTGCTGAGCTTTAGTAGAGCATACCGCTTTTTTCTTACAAAAATAAGTCAATAAAAAAACAGATTTTTCTATGTTTACATATAGTGAGTATTCACTAAAAAAAATATACAGCAGTCAATTATTTTCTAATTCTAAGTTACATTTCTGCTAACTTCCAATTGCGTCGCTTCCAGAGAGTGTAAGTTAATCATTTAAATAATGCAAATTCTTTCTTAAAACTTACTTTCTGTATTCCACATCCAAAGTTGTTTCACTGTACTGTTGTGCCAGACGCATGGCCGACACCAATTCGTGCATATCCTTGGATAATACTTTATGAGCCATCTCCACTTCCCTGTAAAGTACATATGATAGATCTCACAAGTGGTACTTTAATTCAATGCAATGCTTACTTATGTACTTGTGGAGGAAATTGTGTTGATAATGTATCTACAGAAACAAGTAAATTTCTCAATTCAACTCCAACCTGTTTCACCAGAGTAAGATACTCCGCTGCACAAGCCTTCTCAACACCCTGAGATAGTGCCATTATTGCCTTAACAACATTAGTTGTTGCCGCATAAACTTCATCGTTTGATCGATCCAATACATTACTCTGTCTTTGTACTTTCGACGAATCGCTACTTTTTGTGTGCTGATCAAATTTTTCGTCCGATGAAGAGGACATCATTGCAATGCGTTCAGTCGAAGATGAATTCGACTTGTGGGTGCCAGTATTCGAACCGGGTGAGCTTGGGCGAGATGTTCCACTCACACCATGGGATGCTTGCTGGGAATCGTGCTGATTTCGAATGCTTTGATGCATTGTCTGAAGATCATCGGCATGAGGGTTGCCTTCACTGTCCGAATTTATAAGACTAAGACGTTTTTTCTGTAAATATAAAATTCAAAGACATATACTTTCATATTCATTGTAAATCTGTAAATGCTTGTATAATCTAATGATAATAAACTGCTGGTCAAGGGTGCAAGACTTCTTAGATGAGATGGAATGAAACAAACAAACAGCTTCACACTTGAAGCGCTATTTTCAATTGGCGTCAAACACGAACAACAAAACTAAAAGACCTCAAGCAGGTGAAATGTGGAATAACGTTCAGAAATGTATACCTTAAGTTGGATCAACTATTGTTCATGCGTTATTCTGGTGACATTAAGATGTGGTTAAATCGGTCCCCAGGACGAACTTTATTAAGTTCAGTATTTAGCTCACACAGTCACAGGCAGTCTCAAGCGTTTGTCTGCTACCAATCTGTTGCTTGTTTCAAGTCATGAAGGAAAAAAATTGAACTTTTCGTTATAACTGCCATTCTGTTTTCATAAGATGCGCAGATCTACAATAACGTACTTAAATCTTTCGAAGCATGTAATTCCTGAAAACTGATTCACCAAGGTTACAGAAATTAAATGAAACAGTGTAATACAATTAAGCACTTAAGTTAAAGAACGATCACAGATTCACCACGGAAGTGACCAAGTGTAGTTGTGATTGTTGTAGAAGTTTGTTAAAATAAGTTTTACGCCCGACTTCAAGTTTCTGTGCACTACATATATGAAGCTACCTCTATGCTTCACCCATAAATTACATACAGTTTTCAACTTACCAAAACATTCTCCTCTTGTATAAGCCATTTGCTGTCAATTTCGCTTTCGATTTGCTGCTTGCGAAGTTTTGCTTCAATGTCCTCTTGAACTTGCTGCCTCTAAGAAAAACAGAAATCGACTTATTAGTAAAGAATCACACGCTTAATAAAAATTAAAGAAAATAAATAATAAATCAATTAACGACACAAATAAAATTAGGGGTTATCCTTAAAAAAGTTAAACAGAACTTAACTAAAAGAAAACCGAGACTGTAAACTACATTAAAAATAAAGTTGTAGGATCTCAATTAAAATTATGTAAATAATGTAGAAAAAACTACGAAAACAACGCAAATGTCAAGCAGCACAAGATGTATCCAAACCTGCTTGCACTCATCACCAGCAGATTGATTAAAATTTTCATGACTTCCAAAATCCTCTGGACGACCCTGCTCAAAGTACTGTCGTGTTATTTCTTGTTTTTGCATTACATTCGACGGTTTGTGAGGGCTTATTACTGAACTATCCATTGGAATGTTTTCTGGCAATATAGGCAGTGAGTTTGGTTGAGGCACTGACGCGGTTTGATTGCCGTCACAGGCTCTTAAGTAGCTCATACCGGACATCATTGGTGCATACATTGAGGTTTGAGAACAGTGGACATTATTCATGTTCAAGTTCATGTTGCTGTTTGGTTTGCCAAAATGCACATATGGTGGCGGTGGCGGTTGGTGCATGTACGCTGAAGGTTGGTGCACATTTGGTGGAGAGTTCATAAATTCATATTGTGTTGTATGCATGTGGGTTTGTTGGGGTGGGGCAACTTTTTGTTGAGCCATTCCCATAATTTGTGCACAACTCTTGACATTTGCTCCACCAAAATCATAGATGCCTTCCTGTTCTGATTCGATGGTCGGTCTCATTGGCGTGCGATACATTTGATAGCTTGGATTACCTTCTAGGCTTCCAGATCGACGCCCGGTGATTTGTTGGTTTCTCTCAAGACTTCCTCCACGGAACGTGCGATTTCTAATCATGTTGTTGACATCCGCAATTGACTGGTTTCTTTCCAAGCTACCACCTTTGGGGCGCATGCATACCTGTTGCACAGATTTGAGAACCTGTTGGTTACGTTCAAGACTGCCGTAGAAGGTGCGTGCTTTTTCGAAACTTTCCGTCATATTTGCAACGTTGGGGTCTATTGGACTGCCACTTGTTTGACGGATAAGTGAACAAATTTTCGACGATTGCAGTGGTTTCATCTTGTAGAGTTGCTGCTGCTGCGGCTGTTGTTTCGTATCTATTGGATATTGTTGGACATACTGTTGGTCATAGTATTGCTGAAAGGGAATTGCGTTATTCCTAAAAGCTTGTGGCATCGTAGCCATTTGCTCGCTGTTGCAATTGTTTTTCGGATCGGCTTTATTCAAGGTTTTGGACGCGTCAGTATCCGAAAATGTGCATGAATCGCCGGTAAAATTATTCGAAACAACTTGTGGTGTATTCATTGCTGTTAGAGGAGGGGAGGAGGCAGCATGAGGATCGACACTATTTGATTTCTGCGACGGCAGTGAAACATTGTCATCGATAATTGGATCCAGTTTAAGCAACTCCGAAGCGGGGAGTTTTTTTGTTTTAAGAGATATTTCGGCCGGGTTAATGTTATTAGTTATTTTAGACTTAGCTTCATCTACATCTACAGCTAAAGTATTAAATACCGAGGCTGGTGTTGTGTAGCACGATGGATTGATGCTGCGATTCTCGTTTTCCATCATTAAGCGGGCGAGGACTGTTGAATTTTGTGCTATGATGTATGTAAGTGGTGCTCCTTGATTTTCCTCCAGAGCTGGCATCAAAAATGAAGAATCTGAAAAAAAGAGCATATCATTCAAAATCTGTTGAAAAAAATAGAAATCGGTGGTATTACCATTTCCAGAATTGTTTCGTGTTGGTTTTGGTGGCGGCACATTCTCTCCAGCTCCCCACGACATAGCAGCTACTCTTCGATTTTCCCTTCGCATTGTCTCTGAATCACTTAATTTTTCTTCAACCAGAATTTCACTAAAAAATTAAGCTAATTAGGGTGAAAGGCCTTAATTGCATAACTTCAGGACATTACTATAATATTTCCTTGATACTTTTGAAATTCGGCCTTTTCAGTGGCTCATACGACCAACATTGTGACATGAGGGAGTATAAACGAGGCGGGCAGTTGTTGGGTAGGGGTAAACGCTCTCCATTGTCTAATTTTATTATCACATCATTGTTTTTGATTCCTTGGAATGGTTTCACACCTAACATTAAAATTTCCCATACGCATACACCAAACATCCATACATCACTGGCTGTTGTGAACCGCCGGAAGTTGATTGATTCTGGTGCCATCCATTTGATCGGTAGCATGTACATGCTAGAGTGATAGTAGGATTGATCTGATACCCATCGGGAAAGCCCAAAATCTGCAAGCTGTACCGACAAATCAAATATTAGACGTGAATTGATGGATAAAATGATTCTTCATACCTTAATGCATGTTGGTGTGCTGACTAGTACATTTCTTGCCGCAATGTCCCTATGGACAAATTTCTTTGATTCTAAGTAACTTAATGCCGTTGAAAGTTGATAACAGTATAAGAGAAGGTATCCTCTTTTAAGTCTGAAAGGAAAACAATCCCATTTAAAATTTCATTTAAAATATAGTGGTAAAGATAAATTATGAAAAATGTTCTATGCAGTAAATTTTCCTCTATATATAGACAAACAAGCACAAACAGCGACCCTTAAAAGCTTGAAGTCATTCAAATCCGTTTATATTAGATTTAAAAGTGCAAACAAATGAGAACAGATGTTAGATTGTTTCAGCTTCCTTTTTGTTCTTGTAGCTTGTAAAAAATCATTAATGTTAACTCTTCTTGCCGGGAGAAATCATTGTCTTCTTATCGGATGTCTCCCCACAACTAGTCTAATATTTTAGCTGTATTTACTCTTTGAAGCATCGTCTGTTTCCACATTTTCTCTACAATATAACTTGCGTGATATTTGCTTTGTCAGATGCAAGTGCAATTTCCGATTCTACGTGACGAGAGACATAAATGTTCCTGTATAAAAGACAACATCAATGTACACTTCTCAAATTCTTCAGCCTCAAAGTTTTCTAAGAATCCTTTAAGCTTCTTAAAGTTTCAGAATTTACCGATTTCCAGGCTCGCAAAAACTGCATAAAAATATAGGAATTATTGTTTTACACAAGTCTTGATAGTACTTTTAATGAATAGTAGTTATTTGTGGGTGGACGCCGTGGCTTACGCGTACGTATGCAGTCGCCAACGACCCAGGTTCGATTCCTAGCATTTTTCACGGCACCAGCTCTTTCGAGATAACTGGCTAAGAAGAAGCTTCTCAAACTTCTCCATTCGAGGTCGGCAAAACAACAGTATTTCCCTTCCACACGTGAGAGAACATTAGCTCGCACAACAAACGTAGCTGATTGGAAAGGATGGCCCTGTTCCCCTTGTGGACTATCGTACCATCCAATATATATACTCATATTAAGTTATTTTTGCTTGGTGCATATTGCAACGAAACAAGTTTCTCTGCCTAAGTTCAAAACATCAAGCGTAGTTTTAGATACCGATTTGAAATTATAGTATAAAAGTATAGTATACTATACATATGTAGTATAGTATATCTCGATTCGCGGTCAATGGTATAATTTTATAAGAGATTTGACAAACAGTCACGACATTTTATGGTTTAATTGACAATTCTTAGTTCTCCATTGAGTTTTATGTTCTCAAATGAGTAATGTTAATTAGTCTTGTATGTACATTTTATTCCCAGTCGTGGTTTTTACAAGCCTTTCAAGAATGCCTACATACCGTACAGTTTTTTGTATGAATATCAATAAAAAAAATAAGAAATAATAATATCTTTTTTTTTTCCTGAAGAAACATGCTTAGTAAGTGACTTTACATAGAAACGACATTTACTTCATCATTTCCAAATATGCTTAGTGACCTAATGCGTGACCTAATACTTAAAAAACTATCACGTAAGTTCAAATGAAATCGACTCGATTGACACTTAAATGTCGCACAAGAAATTTATTTTTTCTTGTCGAGTTGATTTCTTAAAAAGGAATGCATTTGTTTGAAAATCGATCACCAGGGCTCACTGTTGCCTTGATTAAAAATATAATTGCATTCCTTCTATAGCCGTGTATAGAGTGATAATAGTTTACAATGCCCTTTTTGAGACGTATATAATTTAACAAATTATTTAATCGAAAATTTACTGAGTGAGATCCTTATGACCCCCGAACTACTGAAATTGAGCTACTCTTTTTGTATGTAGATTTACCCACAGTCGTTTGATATAATGATCAACAAAACGGTAGCCAACAAAAGTTTATTCTACATTCCCTATTGTGAGCAATAACTCTGACTAGGCAACTTATTGATTAAATTCTCTGGTTATTCGGATTTAGTACATAAATGAAGGCGATGACAACAGATTTCATGTTGAAATCATATTAAAATATAACTTCTCTTTTACTTACTTCTCACTATTTGCTTTGAGGAACGCCCTCAGTTCCCCATGTCTCGCCAGCTCCATGACAATCCATATTGGAGCGCTGCTACAAATACCGATTAGCCTTATAATGTGAGGATGATCGAATTTTTGCATAATGTCTACAATTAGAAACCAACCCATTGAAACATGTCTGCGCAAAAATAAAAGCTTCAAAGTAACTTACAAGCTTCTTGAAGAAACTTCTCCGTCTTATCAGGATCATCGTCTGCCTTACACGTTTTCACAGCTACCTGCATAACACCAGTCTTGTTGTCGTTACCTGCATTGTGGCCAGATGATGCGCTACTGTCGCTTTCCAAGCCATTTAAGCTGTTGTAACCTTTTTTCTGCGAAGACTTATCTTTACTGTAGTAAGTGCCAATGTGCACATCACCGAATTGGCCTACACCAATTATATCATTAAGAACTATTTGTGATCTGTCCAATTCATAGTTTCGCACTGAAATGACAGGAGAACTGCTATTAGACAAGCCTTTCAGGGGTTTATGGTTTCAAGCTTACCGGCGGGTGTAGAATAATCACCTTCCTCATCGATCAATCCAATTTCCGCATAGTCTTCACTTAATTTTGGAGTATTCTTCTGTTGATCATTCGGTTGTTTTGTGACTAATTTATTGGTTTTAAGGTTAGGTACCACTGACGATAGGTTCGAAATGTCATTGTTTTCGTGTGTCTTTGCAGTGCTATTCTTAAGTATATTGTTTGACTTGTCTAATGAGTTTGTATTGCTGCTACTTCCTGCCGTCCCAGATCGATCCCACAGCGATATTTCACTATTGTTGACTAAACTGCAGTATCCATCCACCAAGTCTGCAATGCTGTCGGCAGTCTGAAATAGTGAAATATATTGCCAAATATTATTTCCTTTATTAACTTAAAAAAAGTGCATTTGTTGATTTTGATATGGAAGGAGTTACAGCTTTTTAGAGGATTTTGACTTGTCGGATTCAAAAGCATTATTTGTGTTGATAGCAAATAGAAGAACGAACTATGTCAAGTTTACACAAAAATGAGCAAACTTCTATGATACCCATAAGTGGAAAATAACATTTGGGGGACATGAAAAACATAACCCTCCTTAACCAAGCTCGAGAAATGTTTAAATCAGATCAGAATATCAATCTGATCCAAATGTTCCTCAGTCAATTTGAATGCTATAATTACAACTGACTTACATTTACGCCAGCGCAATTTATGACCAAATCTTCATCCTTGCTACTGGTCTTCATTTTCAACTGAGTCTTTATGTCTCGACAGTTGCATGTTTCCTTCTTTTCAGCCAATGACTTCTCATTGTAACTGTTGTTCGAATGTTTCTGAATGCCTTTCAATCGATCAGATCCTGGATCACCAATTTGATTGCTGTCTTTTTGTAGTATGCACGTTTCGATTCTCTCAATGTTATCAAAATCGGCAACTTTTGTTAGCTTCTCTTGCGGGTTTGTGCGATAGGAGATTCCTGAAATAATGAATTGAATTTATTTCACGCCGAAAGCCGAGACATTAGTACTTACCAATGTTAGGACCAATGTGCAATATGCCCGATATATTCCAAGCTGAACTGAGGGTTACCGAAAACTGTTCTTGATCGAATGTGTATTGAGTTTGCAAAAGTTCAAAAAATCTAAAAACCCAATTGATATCAATAATAGATTCAGAGTGTTCGAAATATAAGGAATCTTACTTAAGAATATACTCAATATCACTGTAGTTATAGACCTTCTTGTAACCAGTTTGTATCAACTTTTTTAAATTTTTTTGCTTAGTGGTAGCTATCACAGTTTTTGGTATAAAAGATTTGAATCCAATCTCCTTGTCGATATAGTCTACATGATGTTTTTTGTCGTCTGCTTTGATTACATCCCTGAAGTGGTGTCTTATTGCTAAACAGCACAATTGTATCGCTGTATCGAGGTCGCTTGTTGTTACGTTAGAATTAATGTAGTCTTGTCTAACCTTAAAACCAACCAAACAAAATAACATTAAAATGAACTTCATTAAGAGTGTGTGAGGACATACTTGATCGAAGTAAAAATGGCAGGTTATTCTGTCCTTTTCGTAGAGTTCCTTTAGACTCTTGGGAATATAACGTACTCTCAGTTCAGCCCTCCAGACCATATGCGTATGAGTATCTCCGTTGTCTGACTTGTGTAATTCTTTCTTTCGTGTCGCTGTTGACTGCTTATTAAATGGACAATCAGGATTCGAACACGACGGATTCGAAATGCGTGCGATAACTTGCGACATTTTTGTATCTCTGGATATCCAGACGATTTCTTTGGTAATAACATTGCGCAGTCGCAACGCATAGTTTTGTGAGTTTGCTTTTTGTCCCGGTATTAGGTTTTGGACGAGTTTTTCGATTATCTTTCGTACATCGTCAGTGTTTGTGTTGAATTTGATTGTTCGAAAACCGTTATTTGGTAGATAAACATGTAACGTATCTTGTTGACCTGAAATTATTTTTAATTATTTCATTGAATACCATATATGTGGTTTTGGTGCCACTTACTACTGTTGTGCTGTTGCATTGGGCTAAAATGAGGAGAGTGACATCGACTGATGCTTGAATCTGTCATGTTGAACTGTTTAGTTTGCTGTACTCAATATGTACCCAAAACTGTCAGTATAATTGTGTTTGTTGAATCGACTTCAATCAGTTGTTCAATACCCCAACTAATTTAAACTTTTTTTTAACTAAAAAAAGAAAAGAAACAAAATTGAGAATGTATGGTAATATATTTTTTAAGCATGTTTCTAATTAAAAAAAAGAACCTTACAATTAAATGCATCCATCTAGGCAAAAGAACGAATTTTTAGGAAAATATATTGTAAAAAGCCTTCGAGTCTGAGCCATTGGGACAAGCATAAGGTGGGGCACACATGTGGAGAAGGACCTCAACCAAACTTGCGCTACTCAAAGCAGCTAGCGAATATCTAAAAGGTTTTTCATAACATCAGGGGGACTTTGGAGCTTTACAGATGAGACACTTGATGTTCCTTAAATCAAGTCCTTACATATCAATCTGTGCTGTTATTAAAGGTTCGCACATATCCTTATAACACACAGACCATAGGTGAATAATTTTTTTATGCCTCCTATTCTTTCGAGTTAGTGGGGCCTGACAATATTAAAAAAGCACAAATTATTTGTTATTATTAGTCGTTCGAAATTTTCTGTAGATACCGTCGAGTAATAACTTAAGAAGAAACACTAATTCCTAGTGGACCTGATTGAACAACTTCCTTTACTTCACACTTAAAGCTATCAGCATTCTTCATACACCTTTCTGGACCGCCATAAATCAAATGTTTTCCTCCAGTCTGTTAGATATGGGCAAACTGATTTCGTAACACGATACATTTAAACTCACCCCTATTAACTTGGGAGAGGTAATTAGTCGCCCTAAATTTCGAGAGATCGTACAGCCTGTCTTCTGGATGTCTTTTAAAGGCATTGCCTTCATTGTAATCAAAACTTTATTGCAAACATCATAATGAATGTTTCACTACTCGTTCACTCCAGATCTCGATGTCACTAATTCCTCCACCACTTTCACCAGCTTATCAGATTACAGCCTAAACGTTAGCTTTAACCTGGGTTTGCCTATCTGTCTCTAAAGAACGAATCGGCGTTTTTGATGATGGGGACTAACGCGCAGCATCAAATGACTGATGATGAGGAGTAATAGCACATACAAATTTTGTCTCGGCAGGTTGAATTCTTAAATTTTTTTCCAGTTATTACATAAACTTCATTTTGCACAGTTGACCCAAATGACACAAATGACAACAAACACGACCTTCTTCCAAGCTCAGTAATATTGATCCGGTGGTATTATAATGAACTAAAACGAATAACGTCTGAACAAAGCTAGAAAATTCACTGCTTTCGAATCTCTGGGCGATAAACATGACAAATCGAAAATGAAATTACCAACAAGTTATCTTTAAAAGGGAAGCTATACTGATAGTAGTCCTTTATTAATATTTAATTAGTTTACAGAACTGAGATCAAAATGTAAATGGATGTTCGAATCATACTACACCACTTCCACGATCTCAATAAAATGCTTTGTTGGTAGTTAAGTGCAAAATTGTAGACAATATTGTTCACTTTGAAAATGCTCAAGGACATGCTTTCGCTGCCACTGTTTTTTCCGGTTACTTGGGAACAAAGAGACATAGAGCCCCAGACAAACTGACCGCATGTATTACTGTCAACATCTGTATACAACACGTCATCATCAATGTAATAAATTATAAATGATAAAGTATTGTGTGTTGGTGTCAACGTCTTCAACAGGCTGAGTAAAGAACGAGCTTGACTATTTCGGTGTTTAAGGCTAAACATTTCCTCGAGGTTTGTCTTCTATGGTTGTTTCCGTCGTGGCCCAAGTCTTATGTTGGAAATTCTTCGTGATTTTGTTCCCGATTTGATTCAGTGACGTATTAGATATTTATCGGAATTTGCTCCATGGTGACAAATTATTCGTTCCGTTTACGTGTACGGAAAAATGTGAAAAAAGTGTGTGATTACATAGTCTCTTGCAAAAAGATTACGTTCTCGGAAGGAAATACAAAAAAGTAACTGGCTATTTTTAAGCGACACAAACACTTTGCATTCTGTTTACAACATAAATACCATTCATCTGCACCCACTAGCACACGAAATGGTTGAGAATTAATGTTGCAACATACATAAACACGCTTGTCATCCCACACTGAAAATCTTGTCCTATACGCAATGTTTCTCGCACACTTCAAACTTTGAGGGAGATTCATGTTATTCACCCTTCCCAGCAAAGATTTGAAGCGAATGGGGTGAGATATGTTTTTGAGGGGTGGCATCTGCAGACATTGGCAGTTAAATCAAAAAGATGTTCCTCTCCCAAACTAGATCAAATGCATATGCACAAACTGGTTTTGAAAGCTGTTTGAGACCAGGTAGTACATATGCACACCTTGCATGAAATTTTTAATAACTTGAATAGTCCTAATGTGTTATCTGTTCCATAAACGGGCATCCGAACCGGGTGGTTGACCATGTCTTGAATACATACTCCACCCTACCAAAGCACTCTTCAATGCAGGCCCTGAAACCAAAAGAGAATACAAAACAAAAGGAAAAAAGCAGAAAAAGCGTATAACTGCAACAACCAAGACTTTTAACACATGAGTTGCATATCATTATGTTCACATAAGAACTTCAACGATTTATTAATTCTGTAAGACCGCCCCCTTCTTTTGCCCTCGTAAACCGTATCCGGACAAATTTCAGTTTGTGTCATACGAACTCCCCAAAAATGAAGAAAAAATTTAGGGATTGGCTAACAGAAAACAGAAACAAAAAAAAATTAAACCTGCCATGTCCACGAGCCATGTATCATAAATTGCTTACGAAAAAGTCGTGGGATATTCTGAAAATTCCCAGTTGTACATTGTTTATATACCCAAGATAAGACTCATTTCTCTATTCCATTATTTTTTACTCTTCTCTTCAGATTCAGATCTGTAAAATATAATTAACTCGCGAAAGTTCAAGCCATCCTGAGATACGGGAAACACAAAACAGAAAAAAAAGCAAAGAGAAAAAAAATTGATGATAGGAAATCAGAAAAACCACTTACCCAGAGAAAGAGTGCACTATTTATACTCGCAATATTTTTACTTCTTCAAAATAAAAAAAATATCTTTTCGATATGAATTTCTATGCTCGTATCACTGCAGTGTTTTTATTTTCACTTTCAGCAAACAGAATCGATAACATCATGTTGCACTTTTTGATTGAAAGAAAAAATAAAAACGGAATAGAAAAAACCAGTAAATGTGAAATTTTATGCTTCGCTGACACTCTAGAGAATTCAATATTGCATTTGAGATGATTAAAAGAGAACTATGTATAATTTCTTTGGAACACTGTTTTGAAATCACATCTTGTTCAGATCCACAGGCACCGATAAATAGGCGGAGACCACTGTCATAATCCACGCAAAATAACTAAATGGGGGGAAGTGGGTGGAATGGAAAAAAAAATAATAAAATATATTTTTAAAGCGCAATCTGAAAAAGATATTATATCTGAATTACGATGTTGGCGAGGAATACGAAGACAGTCAAGAGGAGTATATCACTGAATGAGCAGGTTGCGTGCGAGTTGTCAAACTTTATTCACACAAGCACCATTGTTGGGTATTCTGACGTCAGCTAGTTGTTTTCAATACGCATCGGCGGCAGTCGGAAAGGGATGGTCATATTTGTGTTGTATACAATATACATCGGTGTGAGACGTGTGGACTTCGATGACAAGAGCTGTCAGCTATAACTTGGCCGTCGTTGCGCCTGCATTGAATTCATCCTGATAAGGAAAGTTTATGGGCATAGAGAAGTGTCAAACGGAATGTAACGTAAGGAAACAAACGAAGATTAAGTACTATGCTGTGAGCGTTTACACGGGAGTACAATTTTATATATATAATTTCTTATAAGGAATAAATTGTTGATGCTATCCCATAGTTTTCATACTTTAAATGAAATTTATAAACGTGTCAATAGTCATGAATTGAAGCGGTAGGATGCTAAACATAATACTGGCGAAAAAAGAAAGAAAGTATAGTCAGAAATCAATTAGAAAGATACACGTCAGGCTCGATCGAAAACCAATAGGAGAAGTAAACAAACGTCTTTCACGTCTCCCATCCTAGAATTTCATTAAACAGTTTTGATAACATGATTGCTACATTTCTGTCAATAATAAACCTAAATCCAATAACAACTTGGAATTAATCAGTAGGTTTGTGGATGGGCTGGGGAATATCAGCTGATCAATCAGCTTTAAAACTGTGCACCTTGTTTTTCTCTCATCCCTGATTAAAACACATCCTCCACTCGTCGGGCTTGAAAAATATATATATATATTTGAATTTGTTGTGATTTTTTTGTTTTTATTCTTATCATTCAATTCGATCATTGTTCCAAAAACCAAGCGAGCCTTCTGTTGTGGTTTGAGAATTATGCGAATTGTTTCGTTGTAGATCATCGATTTGTGTGTTATTCAAAACATTTCAAAATCAATACAATACTGCTCTCCACATGAACGGAAAAATGATAATAAAAATTGGTAAGTCTTTAAATATATGTAAAAACTCTGTATTAAATTACTAAATACTTTGTATAAAATTACGAAGTAACTAACTTGTTGTACTAAATTGTTGTAATTAATAAAAAGTCAGCAGGCGCTTAAAGATTTACAAATTTTAAAAATATACACTTTACAACAAAATGCTCAGTCATTACAAACTATTAATTGTTTATAAATACTAATACTCGACACATTTCACAAGGAAATAATTCATGTGTTAATAATAAATGCTCTAAAATCATCGGCTGAGTGCTAGAAGGCCTGGTATGCCTCTGTAGGACTTACGATATTACGATGTAAGATCTTAGTTGTAAGAGTTCGAGCCATCGCGATAGAGTGATTTCGACTTAAATAAAAAATATTGAGGCACGCTCAACACTTAAGGTAAAACGGTAACACAGCGCCACCGCCGTCGGACTTAGGCTGGCTTTGGTTTGTTTACTCAATAAATCAGATGCATGTTTGTCAGACGACGGAGTAGAGAACTGCTAAACTAGTTCATGCTTGCAAACTGTGCAAGTGTCGACAACCCTATCCCAGTTTGGAAAATAGGAAATGCATATAAATAGAATATATCAAAGCCCGACCGCGCGTGCACAAAGTTGCGATTATGCCTCTAAGGCTTAAAAAAGTTTTAAAAAACAATTTAAACACTTAGAAAGAGTAGTGGTAAAGTAGTAAGGAATTTTCGGATATTTTTTATTGAAACATGTTATGAAAGTATTTATTCTCAAGATAAGTTTTCGCATCTAAAAAAACATACTTGCCTATTTCTTATTTCATATATACTGTATTGCACACAGAAAAATTTTAAACTGTGAGTACTTTATCATAGAGTTTTAAATAAACAAATTTCTTTCACAAGAAGAAAATTGTTGAAAAAATTGTTAAGGTACTAAAGCGGAACTTATATTACTTCCATTTCCTGTATGCATATTTTTCTTTATAATTATCTATAATATTTTTCATATCAATGTTTGGCACAAACTATAAGTATATAAATTAAAAGTGGGGAACTTCAATTGTACCTATTTTGATAACTGCTATGCAGCAGCCAACACAATCCCCGGGATTAAAATTAATATAAAACTTGTGGAAGATAGTAAAAAAAAGAATCGGATGCTAAATTTTTAAGCAGAAGGACGAAAATTATGCTGAAATTCTGTTTTTTTATTTTTAAGCATATCGTATTAAATAAGTAAAATAACAGTTTCTTAATTCCAAAAAAGGCTTAGAATAAGCTTACATCTGTCTTTACAAAAGTTCTTATAATTTAACTTACTGACCATTAGCAGGTGCTCTAAGCGTATCTGTATCTAATTTTAATAAATACCTTTGGGCATATTTTGTATTTTCCCAAGAAAAAGTTGAAAAAAAAAATGGCCCCGCTCTTTTTTTTAAGTTAACCTAACCTATCCTAAACTTAAACGTAACTAAAACTTACAAATAAATAAAACTAAGTACCAACTTCAGCCACAATACGGCCACTGTTCCAATCCGGAATTTAATTTCCTGTGGTTAAAACTCCATGCCAGTAAGCAGTTGATCTACTATTGCTTTATTTATATAAGTCCAAACCTGGATAGCAACTCAACTTTCAATGAGTTTGATGCGCTATCCGACTCCATCACAAGAATTGTATCCCTTTATCCTCGGACTGAAATCGTTATTGCGGGCGCTTTCAATGTACACAATTCCTCCCGGCTTGGACATTCAGGCCAGACAACACCCGAAGGAAGGTATGTTGAAATCTTTGCTGAGGTAAACAATTTGACCCAGCTTGTGAATGAGCCAACACGGATACCTGACCTATATCTCACATCTCATCTTGAGAAATACTCAGTTGACATACTGTCGCCTCTAGGCTCGTCAGACCACTGTGTCGTATCAGCCAATTTTCCGCACTCGTCCCAATCAGTTAGAGAGTAAATCCCTAAAAAACATTTTGGCTCTACGAGAAAGCCAACTGGAGCGGCCTAAGCAACTTTTTTAGGGATCTTAACTGGTCACTATTATTCCTTGATAGCGACGTGGATGCCGCAGCTGATATAATTACAAAAATAATTTTCTCGGGTATGAAGTCCTTCATTCCTCACAGAGTGAAAAGTATCCAACTGAAGACAAACGCGTGGTACGACTCGAGCTCCAAAGAGGCTATCAAATTGAGAGAAATAAGCTTCCGGACTTGAAAGCCAACCCTTCTGAGGAAAACCGGAAGAAATTCATAAGAGCCCGTAATGCTTGCAATGCTTTAATAAGACGTGTTAAATTCTCCTATGATCAAAAGTTGAGGCGAAATGTGCTGCATTGTCCCAAGGGCAGCAAAAACTTTTGGCCAATTGTAAAAAACGTAAAGAACTCCGCCTTGTCTTCAGTTCCTACGCTCATTTGCAATGACATTCCAGCTGTCAGCTCTTTGGACAAAGAAAATCTGTTAGCTGCACATTTTGCAGCCAGCTCAACGCTTCCAGATTGCGCCCTGTCCGCGCCTGTGCTTAAGAGCGTAAATTTTTTTATGGGACAAGTCCATTTTCGCACTCGTACAGTTGCAAGAGTACTTAAAGATCTAAACGTGCACAAATTCGCTCGGATGGTGTCCCCCTCGTTCTTCTGAAGAGGTGTTCTTCTACGCTGGCAAAACCACTGCTTAAGCTTTTCCATTTGTCCTACTCTTTAGGGCTATTTCCGAATAAGTGGAAAACAGCATTTGTCCAGCCCGTCCCTAAAAAAGGCGAGCCATCTTCACCCACCTCCTACCAACTCATAGCACTTACGTCCCTACTTTTCAAGGTCATGCAAACGGTGATAAATCGTCAGTTTATGAAATATCTTGAAACTCGGAAGCTTTTTATTGACCGGCAATACGGCTTCAGCAGCAACAGGTCCACTGGTGATTTTATGACTTATCTCACCGAAAAATGGAACTAATCTTTGTATAATGTAGGAGAAAGCAAGATCGTTGCACTTGATATTTCAAAAGCATTTTACAGAGTCTTGCATCAGGCTCTCTTGTCGAAAATGCGTGCTTTTGGCGTCGATGAGTCTCTTCTTCGATGGATAAGAAACTACCTTTCGAACCGTTCAACACAAGTTGTATTGGATGGGTTCAAGTCTGATATTCACAATATTAATGCTGGTGTTCTCCAGTGCTGTGGTCGCCGTGGCGTAGTGGGTAGAGTGCGACGCTCACACGCCGAAGGGTCTAGGTTCGACTCCCAGCTCTACAACACTAATTGTTCGCATTTTTTACGGCACCACCTCTTTCGAGCTGCTGACAACACTCAAAGAGTAATAACTGTCTAAGAAAGCTTCTCAAATCTCGCCGTTCGGAGTCGGCAAAAAACTGTAGGTCCCTTCTACTCGTGGGAGAACAGTAGCGCGCACAACACGAGTAGTTGATGAGCAAGCTAGGCCCTGGTCCCCCTTTGGACTGTGGCGCCAACAATTATTATTATTAAAACTTAGTGCTGTCTACTGTCACTCAAGCGTTCTCAAAACAACCTGAAATTATTTATGAATGGCTCTTGCATTGTTGAAACTTAACGACTTTCCATCCTCGGTACGTGTATCAACTCAACACTAAGTTGGAACAACACATGTTCGAGATTTCTTAGAGCGATGCAAGAAATGTTTCACCCCTTCTGACCTGGCAACAATATATAATGCGTAAGTCCGCCCAAAGCTTGAGTACAACGCTCCTATCTGGTCCTATCTGGCTCCTAAGACCTCTCTGCACCTATTAGATTGAATCCAACAGCGAGCGATAAAAGTTATTGGTGATAATAATGCTGCGAAGTCAATCGACTCGCTTGAACATCGATGAAATGTTGCGTCTCTTTCACTATTTTAGTGCTATTTTAACAAAAAAATGCTCTAACGAGTTAGCCTGCTGCATTTCTCCCCTTAAAGAATTCACTCGCAATACCCGCCTCGCTAGGAATGCTCATCTGTTAACCCTTAAGCGCACCTTCGGGCGTACAGTAAAGTTTAGAGACTCGTTCTTCAGCCGCACACACAAATAAGGAATGCTCTTCCCAGCCCAATTTTTCCCCCACATTAAAATCCACAGCCATTCAAAACTAATGTGCGTCGGTACCTCCTTTCCCTCTCTTCCTCTATGCCTTCGGCCCGTGCTGTGACTTAATTCCAGTCATTTAAGGGTATAAACAATCTCTTTAGTGCGCGCCAATTATAAAAAAAAACTAAAATTCTGTTGTTTTAAGTTGCAAATGTTTTGAACGGCAACTTGTATATCCCGAAATTGTGACTGCTTGGCGGATATAGTATGCATCAAATTTCTTTATTTCAATGACAGTTTACAGTTTACCTTAATTGTATTTCTAAAGTAAATCATATTTGCGAAAACGTTCATTTCATTTAGCCTATCTTAAATTCCTGCAAACCTTCGCGATTTTTAATAAACATCAGAAGAGATTTCGAATAATTTTTGTGGTGTACTACAAAAATGAAAAGGATTTGCGGATATGCCATATGATTCGGCATTCTCTCAAGGGTCCTATACAGAGTAATTTAAAAATTCATTAAAAACTGGGATTTTATACAAAAACAACCCTCCAGCAAAACTACTGCCGAGGTTAACTATTAATCATAGGAAAAGAGATAAAAACCGAATCCTCAAAAGTAAGGGAGACATTAGGTCGCATATCTACAGGCTGTGGGTTCTCCCCCAAGCTGACTCAAATTTCACGTACCAGGTAGATTGGGGGTTTTTTTTCAAATTGTTTACTTATTCCTTTTTCCATTGCCCATATGAAACGAATTTAAGCTTAAGACTAGAAGTATGTAGTTTAAAACGTTAGGTTCCGAACTAGAGTTTATTATTTACAAATCACTAATACAAACAAGACAAGCACATAGAAGTTCAATAAAAAAAACTTCGTTGTCCACTATTCATTATGTACGAAATAGAACAAATATAGCGAGAAAGGAACGATAACGGAAAATTTTGTATTATTTATCGCCTCTTAAGTCTAAAGCAAAGTCAGTGAATAAATAAAAATAATAATTGGGTGGCGCTGCAGTCCACAGGGGGACCTAGGAGTAGCTTGCTCATCAGTTGCTCGTGTTGTGCGCGCCACTGTTCTCTCACGAGTAGAAGGGATCTACAGTTTTTTGCCGTCTCAGAATGGCGAAGTTGGAGAAGCTTTTTCTTATCCAGTTATTACTCTTTGAGTGTTGTCAGCAGCTCGAAAGAGGTGGTGCCGTGAAAACTTCAAGGTGCTCAGCCGGGATCGAACCTGGACCTTCGGCGTGTGAGTGTCGCACACTACACACTACGCTACGACCGTGAATAAAGAATACCTTAAATATAAAGTTGTTTGTCATTTCTTAAAGAGTTTATGTTTGCATATTATTATGTCATATCATAACATAATAATGTATACTTATTTCTCTTAAAAATATTTTAATTTACGAGACGTCACTTTGATAGAGAAAAAATAAGGCAGGTGCCCATATTTTACTATGTTTGCTAGGTTGTTTTGTTTCAATTCAATTGGAATATAGGACTGGGGAAGCAAAAGACCTTATGGCTAGGCAATATAATTTTTTAGGCAATGCCCCTTAAAAAATATGACTGATAATTTTGCAAGGGAGCGGTGTAGGAAACTACAACAATGAATGAAATCTGCTTACCCAACTTACTGTTCTCCTTCACTTTAATGAAATATACCTATTTGATCTTGCAATAAGTTGTACTTTACTCAATATATTTTTTTAACTTTTTAGATTCCGTATGGCATACAGGATTAATACACAAATTGTTTGTATTCGATTTCCCGGTATATCTTATTTAACTTATTCAAAGTTTCCTGTCTGGGAGTACTTTTTTCGTTTATGTAAATAGTTCGTTATCCTCGGAACATAACGTTCCGGCAGGTGTTCCCCAAGGTTCCGTCTTAAGTCCTGCCTTGTTTAACACTTACATATCTGATTTTCCTCAACTGCCAAATTGTGAATTAGCTATGTTTGCTGACGACACAGGGATATATTCCACAGATGTTCTTGGTATCGATGTCGAAACCAAAATTCAATCTGGACTAAATATCATATACCCTTATTTGAGCAAATGGAAAATAAAACTAAATGCTTTTAAGACTCAAGCTATTTTTTTACAAGGTAAAAAAAAGCTTGTTTTCTGCCAAGCAACAACTTATCAATTAACGGTGTTGAAATTGATTGGACTGATAGCGTTAATATGTCGGTATAACGTTAGACAGAACACTTCTATTTAATAAGCATATCCCTAATACCGTCAACAAAGTCAACCAAAAAATTCGTGTTATGTACCCATTGATAAATAGAAAGTCCTTACTTTGTAATGAAAACAGACTAATTATATTTGAAGTAATCTTCCAATCCTTTATGTTATATGGCAGTCCTGTTTGGGGTAGCTGTGGCAAAACTCACATCCAAGAACTTCAAATAGCACAAAATAAACTATTAAAACTTATCCTAAACATTGCATTTTTCGACGAGGGAGTTGCGTGATAGGGCTAACATTGACCGTATTCAAGATAGAGTACTTCAACTCAGAGAAAAATATCGGTCGAGATGTGAGTTATCCGATAATATTCTCATCAATAATCTTATCTGTTCATAAACATATTATTGTCAGACGACTTATGTTATATCTTCATTAATTAATCAATTTACTTATTTATCTATTTATTTATTTATTTATTTATTTACTTATTAATTTATTTTTTTATTTATTTATTTATTATATATTTACTCATTTGCGCAGACACAATAAATATTGATAATTATTTGTAAACAAATACATATTAATATTTCTTCAAACTGTGATATTTATGTATATTTACACTTTTTTTTCTTTTTTTTTAAATTAAAGGTTTTTATCTTGTAGCACTTTCCTTTAGAATAATCTATCCACTAGATCTCTTCAGAAATATCTACACTAATTTTTTCAGAGAATGATAAATCACTTATCGTATCTTTGTATTGTATATAAGACAAAAATTGTAAACTTTACTGGCTAAATAAAAAATATATAAATATATTAAATTCAATTTTTTTTTTAACATCGTAATGAAATTTTTATTATTTACTGATATTTTTCATTAATTTTGAAACAACAACCTTAACGTCGTTCAAAATAAAATTGTATATTCTTGAGCATGCAATTACAGTTCTTATCGTTTGCTTTTATTTGCAATCAAGATTTCCATTTAAAACATACACAATCCAAAACTGTTCCCACTTCTTATCACACTCAGGGTATCTCTTCTCTCTCCGACTTGAACATCAGCTCCTACAATTAGTTTGTTCAGCTCCAACATCAGTGGAGGTTCATACGTTCAACAAAGCACAACGTACTTGAACATTATCATCGGGAAAAGAATTGTATTCTCTGTTTGATTTATTAATTGAAAGCAATTACAATCTTGTATCAATTCATTGTTTAATTGTCTCGCGCGGCTTGTAAGCGTACAACCAAGTGTTTCCCATGGCCAGTCAGAATGGAGAAAGTGATCCGCCAAAGAGGTCATCGGTGCTGGTGTTTTATGTAAACGGAAGAAAGGTAATAGTTGTGTACAGACTTTTTCGCGAAAGGTCAACCGTGGTGATCGTGTCTATATTTGGAACAGAGTACTTCAAAAACTGATTAACGAAGCAAACCCTCATTTGTCGGAAATTTTTCTATTCTCCGCGCTGAAAATTATTGATAAGGAATCTGACTTAGTGATAGTGATGCCATACAAAAAAAAAAATCGTAAAAACTCCCCTGATACCCCATGGTGTTTTCAATGGCAATTTTAATTCAAAACAACAAATTACAGATTTTACGTCAAATATATTGAGTGCAAAACATTAACTAGCTACTTTTGTTTACCGCAAAAATTCAAAACATGTTTCAGTAGCAATAAGCAGCTGCATCAGTTAGAAGGCTGACTTGATCTTGCCCACGTGTATTATACAGGTTATAAGTTGATTTATTCCCCGGGAGTGTCTTAATATGTGCAAGTTGAATTGTTGTTAGTTTGTTTACTCGTTTGTTTACCCTCAGTTTAACTGTATTTAACAGGGTGACCATTGTTCGTTTATTGCAATCTAGGTCAAGTACAGATTGTAGGTTTCAAGATGTAATTTTGTTCTGTAATACTTCGGTTGACGCGCCTCTGTTTTTCATGTTTTCTTTATCTCCCTCATTTGTCAATATTATCACCTACTTTGGAGTGTTCACTTTCCCAGTGATCAATGGTCGTTATTGGTAATTGCCGGTTTGATAAGCATTAATTTCGTAGTCTGTGGATATTGTTCCTATTGTTATCTTCCTTTTCTTGTTGTACATTTAATGAGTTCACATTACTTCACTTTGAGCAGTTACTTGCGTGATAAACAAACTAGAAACACACACAATGGCAAAAAAAACCGGTTACTTCTTAGACACATTTATTTCTTTTGACGTGAGCCAGTTGTCCACGTTCCTGTTTGCAAGATTTTAGCTGATACACTCGTGCGCCGAAATGAATACATGGTCATGTAAAAGATATATCGTCCTGAAACATGTATGGCTTATGCAATTGCCTTTGTATACCTTTTTACGTGCACCTCTTTCCTGAGATTGAACCAAAAGTATCAGCAGTGCTAAATCAGCGCTAAATCATTCTATTGTAGTTAATGAGGATGTGAAGTAAGTACATGGACATATATGTAAATCTCTTTAAGAAGAAGCCACACAGTTTTCAGTCTAAATCCAGCTGAAAGAAGTTGTATTCATAAAAAGTAAAAGTCAGCCATGGACCGCAAGTGATTGCTGCGAAAGCTTGTCAGTGACAGTTACACTAATAATGCTCTACTGATTAATGCTGTTACACTGAATGACGCTGTAACCTTAATAGCACTAAGTGGGCTACATGAACCCTGATAGTGAATAACATTTGAATTACCTTACATTGTAGTAGTTGAGTTGTCTTAAGATGTACACAAGTAAACTTAACTTAATCGCAACTAAGTATTGCGAATTAATATCCACCAAACCAAACCATTTTCGTATTAATTTAAATTTGGTGGTTTATAAGTAATGGTTAAGATTTTATTTTGAAAAATATAACATTTATGTACGCCAATCGTGGACAGTAATATGTTTTCTCAACTTTTACTGAGATAAATTTTGGGCAATTTATATTTTTGACATAGCGTTTACACTAAGAAATTTAAATGCCTTATGAAATTTCATACACTTCTGGGGAAAATAGACGAAAGTTCCTTGAAAGACGGTTCAACCTAAAGCTTGATCTTTACTTGATTTTGTGTTCATGTTTTTATATGTTAAAATAGTTGTAGTAAAAATTGCTTTGTCGTTGCAAAACTTTTTTACTAAGACAGAATTTCAAAATCGTCGACTGGTAATACTCGAAAACACTGGAACTTAATAGAAATTCCGAATAGAGATTTCAGTAAATGTTTGAGACTTCGTTTTGGGGTTACCTTAGTATCACTTGTGTTGTAAGAGAAAAGACCAATGTGGCAAACATATATGGAGTAAACCGCTAGAAAAAAAAAAAGCTTTGAACCAAACATTCTTCTTAAATAGTCATCTAGACAAGAGTTTAAGAACAACAAACATTTGCACAAAAATTGGAGCTTTGCTATTCACTAATGAGCCGACATTCATCAACGAAAACAATTTTTTTTATATAAAGAGTAATCAAACGGAGTTCCCTACAGAGGAGTTTTTTATGCTGCGAGCAGTAGGTCTTGTGATGGAGACAACATTATCATCATGTTAAGATTTTCTCTTCTTTCAATCTCTTGGAGGAGCTAAAATTGAATTCATTTTAATAAGCTGATGATAAAAGCTTAATTGTTTCAATGTGATAACATTCTATGAGAAAATGGTTTTTCATTTTACAAATAAATTTAAAAGGAAAGCATATATTATTGTACGCAGTACAGCATATATTATTGTAGCATATATTATTGTACGCAATATATTCAAATTCATACAGAATTGATTTATTATGTAATAATAGAAATTGGATGGCGCCACGATTCACAGGGAGACAAGAGTTTATCTTGCTCATCAACTACACGTGTTGTGCGCGCTACTGTTCTCTTACAGGTATAATGGACCTACAGTTCTTTGCTGACTCCGAACGGCAAAGTTTGAGAAGTCTTTTCTTAGGCAGTTATTACTCTTTGAGAGTTGTCAGCAGTTCGAAAGAGGCGGTGCCGTAAAAAATTGTAGGTGTTCAGTCGCGCTATATCCACTAAACCACGGCGACCACTGATTAATAATGCATTGGGTGTGAAAAATTCGTCCGTTCATTTGCAGAAAAGAAAAAAAAATATAGCTCAAAATATGTTGTCCGTTGGAAAGGAGCATCTTTCTCATCTTTCTGGACAAAGAAAGGAATTACATCAACAGGTCCGCTCTGATATCAACCATTCTAAGATTAGTTCAAAGGTTTCGAACCTGGTGGGTGGGATAACAACACACATTTCAACGTTTACAGCTGGTTTTTGACCACAACTGCCATCATGCCACGAAATCATTATGTCATGTCTTTCGGTCATTTTGTTTTTACTCTCTTTTACTTGGGGTATCGTAGAAGGTTTTTGGGGTTATCGTTTTCATCTCCAGTTACTATCCGGCGCAAAAACCCTCTCTGCATGATTTATCGATATAGATCAGCTTCAGCTATACTTTTCTTTCAATTAAAAAAAAAATCGAAATTTCTCGCAAATCCCGTTGATATGAGACAATTCCAAACACTTTCGAAGGATGTTGTTGACTACAACATTTCGAAGCGGCAATGTTGTTGACAACAACAATTACTGCTGCACACCAATTATTGCTAACATAAGTATGTCACACCTTTTCAATGAAGTAGATTATCGCTTCCAATATCAGTCACAACGATTTAATGTGTAGCCCAAATAATATGCAATACAAATTTAAATGTGAACTAAGTATTTTATTATTGCTTAAAAGTACAATTAATGGCATTTACTTGTTAAAAGTGATACCATATCAATTTTTGCCAAAATTGAAATGGTTTAGTCCGAAGGTAGAATTTGCGTGACTCGTTCGAATATGGGACTGATATCTCACTGATAATACGAGCATTATTGGTAATCGATGCGTAGAATCGTGGTTGTTTTATTTTCAAAAACTTGAAAATTAATAAAAATATGATATCGCACGGAATTAATTTCTCACGCGCTGTACGGCTTGTAGTGCCGTCTTGTTGAAACTAGAAGTTACCGAAACTAAGTGCTTGAACTTCGGGGGCACATAGCGCGTTAATAGTCAACCTGGTATGAGCGACGAGGACTTATTTCGTTAAATTATTTGTATACGTTCGCAGGTACAGCTGATATAGTCTTTTCACTACGTGTAGGATTCGGTCTAATGACTAGAGTAACATCAATTTATGAAACCGAGGCTCAAATTTATGAATATTACTAACAATATTTGCTTCACTGGCTCGATTTGTGCCTCACAAGTTCCTCGAATTGCACGCACGTTCTCAAACAACGTCATATTTGTAGTTCAGCTTAACAATTGAGAGATTCAGTAGTAGTGTGGTACTTTCCACTGCAACCAATTAATATTGGACAGAAAACACAGAACAGTTTGATACGACTCGCGTGGTCTGTCAAAAATGTTCCACTGAAAATCAAACTTTAAAATAAAACTATATGTATATACCAAACGTCGTTCAAGGTACCTGTCTTATAAGCTCACATCTATTGTAGTCTCAGATGTTCAAATTGCACGCTCTTTTGATCACGTTTTTATCATCCTTACTAAACGACCCCTTTGACATAATATAGAAATCTTTTAATTGTTGATGTTAAAAACTGTTGTGTTTGACATCCAAGCAATAGGGGTTAAAGAAGACTTGCCACTCCAATTGTTATTCAATATAGCCCATCTTGCAACCCTCTTACACAGTTTTTCATAGTTGAAAACAGTCAATTGGTCTCTCAATTTATCTCGCCATTGGTTTTAGCGCGAAATATGAGCGCTACCCGCCACCCTATAGAGCTCATATTCTACTGGCTTGAGCCTGCTATTTTTTTCTTTTTGGGTTAGATAAGTAAATGGCGCACGATGTACTCAGTCCTGAAATCGAACCTGGGATATTTGGTGTGTGGACGATGCAGTGGGCTTTGTGCGGATTAAGAATCTAGACGTGTTTAGCTGCGCTATCGGCTTATACCACGAAGTCCATTTTCCCAATAGCTGTAGATAATGCAAAATTAGATGCCGTAGTTACGCAAGTACCATACTTGGGTCGAGTAGTCGTCATCCCACTAAAAATAATATGTCTTTGGTTTCATCAGTGTATCCATTGATTGTGATTTTGAATCATATGAAAATGCAATAAATCCAGACACATAACCTGAATTGAACAATTGAAGTTATAATAGGAATTTAAAAAAATGTCACATGATTTCTACACCAGCTTCTGCTATATAAGCGCCAGTTGAAGCCATATCTTTTCCTCGCCGGTCAAACGTACTTTATCATCTTTTACCATGCCTTTTAGCCATTGCTCGTAATCCGATACATTTTCATTTCCATTGTAGTGGTTGTGAAGAAATGATGTTGGCACATATGTGCAAGGGGAGTTTAATATATTCTCGATATCGATATGAAGAAAAATGCAAAATCAATTTAAATTGTTTTTATTTTTCAATATAATCTTTTCCTGGTGGCCGCCGTGGCGTAGTGGGTAGTGTTCGACGCTCACATGACGAAGGGTCTAGGTTCGGTTCCCGGCTGAACGCCTTTAATTTTTTCGAGCTGCTAACAACACTCAAAGAGTAATAACTGCCTAAGAAAGCTTCTCAAACTTCGCCGTTCGGAGTCGGCAAAAAAACTGTAGGTCCCTTCTACTCGTGAGAGAACAGTAGCACGCACAACACTAGTAGCTTATGAGCAAGCTAGGCCCTGGTCCCCCTGTGGACTGTCGCGCCAACAATTATTATAATCTCCCCTAACATCAATGCATTTGTTACATCTTAAGCTTTTTTAAACCCTCAAAAAAATAAATTTCCTCTTTCTCTGCAAAATACTCATTTATTACTGAATTGAGTTCTTCATCATCCGAAAATCATTTTCTACGAAGACATTTTTTTTTAAATTCGAAAACAGGAAATAATCACAAGGGTCTGGACTATAGTGTGGGTGTTGGATTTCTCCGAAACTACAATCTCACTCAGCTGCCTTGGAACAGGAGCGTTGTCATGAAAAAGCAACACACCCGCTGCGAGTTTACCCCGTCTTTTCTTTTGACTTTCCTCCCACAAATTGTGCAAAGTGGAAGCGTAGGATGTGGCGTTGATTGTTTCACCTTTTTTTTGTACCCAATGAGCAAGATTCGCTTTGAGTCCCAAAAATCTGTGGCCATTAGCTTTCCGGCAGACGGAATGACTTTGAACTTCTTCGGGGGGTCTGTTCCTTTTTTATGCTACTGCATGGACTCTTGCTTGATTTCAGGGGCATAGTGGTGGTCGCCGTGGCGTAGTGGGTAGAGTGCGACGCTCACACGCCGAAGGGTCTAGGTTCGACTCCCAGTTCAACACCAATTTTTCTAATATTTCACGGCACCACCTCTTTCGAGCTGCTGACAACACTCAAAGAGTAATAACTGTCTAAGAAAGCTTCTCAAAATTCGCCGTTCGGAGTCGCCAAAAAACTGTAGGTCCCTTCTACTCGTGAGAGAACAGTAGCGCGCACAACACGAGTAGTTGATGAGCAAGCTAGGCCCTGATCCTCCTTTGGACTGTAGCGCCAACAATTAATATTGTTATTATTAGTGGTGAATCCATGTTTCGTCCCCAATAACAATTCGATCCATAACGATCCGTCCGCGGTCTCACTACACACCTCCAAAAGTCCTCTACAGAATGCGATTCTCACTTTTTTTTGCGACCCTATGAGCATTCGTGGCACCTACCTTTCACTGACATTTGAAAGGTTAAGATGGTCATGAAGAATGGTGTGAATGATACCAGTTAAAAGCTTGGTGATCTCTGCCATCATTTTCACCTTTATTCGGGCATCCTCAAGAACAAGTTTTTCGACTTCTTTGATGATTTCTCCCGTACAAGCAGTTGCCGAGGTGCCGGAGCGGGGGTCGTCTTCAATGCTCTCTCTGCCTCTCTTGAACTCACTTGATCATTTTTGCACAGTTAATAATGAAGGTGCGGAACCCTGGTAAACAGCCACCATCTCTTCATGAATAGTTTTTTTTTTTTTTAATTTTTCCTTGCTTCGTGAAAAATTTAATTACAGCGTGATGCTCAATTTTCACCATCATCGTCTCAGTTGCCGTTATGATTCTGTTTAACTAGAGATAAAACACGAATTAATAATTACATTTATATTTTTATCAAATCTTACAGGAATGCACTAACATAATAGTATCACTTGATAAATAAGTCAATTTATATTTATAACCACAGCTTCACCCGATGCCGAGAATATATTGAACACCCCTCGTATGTTAGTTTCATATATTCTTCTTCTTCTTGTGGCGCTACAGTCCGGGGTGGACCTGGACCTCAACCAACTTGCCTCTCCAGCCAGCACGATCTTTCGCCAGCTGTATCCAATTGCGCACTACAAGTTGGTTGAGGTCCTTCTCCACTTGTGTTCGCCACTTTAGTCTAGGTCGTCCTCTGTTGCGTTGTCCCAATGGCACGGATTCAAATAATATATCAAAATTTCACATTTTATTTATATCCATCACAGAGTAACACAAAACACTACGTTCTCTAAGTGTTAACTCTCAGTATCGCTTTACACAGCAGATGTTTGCTGAGCGACTTAAGATCATCTACCGACTCTTTTCGTCTTACAGATTACTTCAATAAATAATATTAATTCAAATACGATGCAATAATCATGTTTTAAATTCTAACCGTGGCAAGCTAAAATCAAATTCGTTGCAAAGATCATTAAATGTATTTATACACCTTGTAATAGGTTCATTTCGACCATAATTGGTTCTGTGCCTTTTGTCAAAAAGTAAGTTTCTCACCCGTAGAAATCTTTGGGGAGCATATATATTTATGAGAAAAAGTAATTCTGGTGAATTCAATTGATAATTAATAACATCACGAATGAACATGGCTGACGTTGCCTTACGCCTGAAACTTAAGGTTTTCAAGATAATTGTTCTGCATCTTTCAACATAATTAGGAAGATCTTCAAAGGAATACAACTTTCGGAAAGCATATATCGTGAAATTCGTTTGAACTCGTTCGAGTCTAAGTTCTTGATTATCGTAAGGTGAGTCCCAGACAATGGATGCATATTCCAAATAGAGTCATACTAACGAAACAAAGATGGTCTTTAAACTGGATATATTTCGCGAAAATCTTTACTATTTCTTTTTAAAAATCCTAAGATAGAATTAGACTTCGCAAGGGTGTAATCATAATGAAGTGAGAAATCCAACTTGGAGTCGAATATTACTTCAAGGTCTTAAACTTCATCTAGGCGATTATTATTGATAAGATAATCATAAACAATAGGAGATGTTATTCTATGTGCCGTAAAAATTTTACATTTTGAAATGTTTAGATCTAGAGCATTATGTTTACACCATTCCGCTAGGTTATGTATATCCGACTGAAACTTAATGCAATCACCTATACTATTAATCGACAAAAATAATTTAAAGTCACCCGCGAATGTTAGAATTTCGCAGAATCTAAATATTTCGTGAACATCGTTTATAAATAAAATAAATAATAATGGGCCCAAAAGGCTACCCTGTGGCATGCCCGATGTTACCTTTATTACGCGAGAAATATAACTATCGAACTTAACCATTTGCTTCCTTTCCGTTAAATAATTGGAAAACCATTCTAGTATTGCTGAATGAATTCCCATGGATTTAAGTTTGTTTAAAAGCAAAGTGTGATGCACTTTATCAAAGGCTTTCGAAAAGTCAGTATAAAGTACATCAACTCGTAGGCGATGTTCTAAATTTGTAAATATATAATTTGCAAATAAAGATAAGTTAGTAGAACATGACCTATCTCGCATGAAGCCATGTTGCCTATTTGAAATAAGCTCTTTTACTAGAAAATACATTTTTTTTCTTTTACGAGGCTCTCAAACAATTTTGGAATGGAAGAAAGCTTTGATATAGGCCGATGATTTCCTAGTTTTTGTTTCAACCCGCTTTTATAAAGTGGTGTTAAATAGGAATACTTCCATTCATCTAGGAATTCACCCTTTTTTAGCGATTGATTAAATATAATTCTAAGAAGTCGATACAATGAACTCTAACAATTTTTTAAAATTGCTGCCGGGACCCCATCGGGGCCTGGGTTGTAATTAAGTTTAAGATTTTTCAATTCGTTCATTAGATCGTCATTCGATAATTACACTGTACCTATGTCCAGAATTTCAGGTATTTTTGAGTAATAGTTCATCGTTAAATGGTCCTCGGTTTCATTATAAACTGACTCAAAAAAGTCCGCAAATAAATCACAAGTTCCATTTAAGTCATTTGAAATTACGTTTCTATTACATTTCTATTGTAGGGAAAATTGTGCTTATATGAAGACACTTCTTGCTACATTTGCAACAGTATGTAACATTTTTCTTTGCATACTGAAGCTAAGTTTTTAATTTGTTTAGTGAAAAAATTTTTGTCGTCAAATTGTTTGTATAGAACGTTTCGTTAGAAAGGTTTCCTTAGAAACGTTCTGGGGACTCTAGTAGTGACGCAACCAGCGACTGTCCTTATTGTATCAGAACTGTACTAGTATTTGAAGCATTGAGTGCAACCTCAGTGGAATATTCATTCAGGACATGAAGAGGCGCCACTAACAAAAATAATTATTATTTAATTAATTATTTCTGTTAGTGGAGCTCTCTATATGGGACATGTTGAGTGATTATATTTTTTGCATTTATTATTAGATTTTTATATCTTTCTTAATTCGATTATGGCGACTTCAACCATCTTTTAAAGTAAGTTTTGAAGTTTGTGCGACGGTTGTTCCGCCGTACATTCTGCACGGGTAAATACCATAAAAAGCATCAATGTTGATAAAAAACATTGATTGCATTAAAAGTTTTCGTACATATGTAACACATTGAAGCTTCTAAGCAGCTCTCAATTTTTTGGTTGTGTAAAGGAGACGAGCTATACAGTGCCATGTCTAGATTTAGTATTCCTACCAAACTCGTCAGATTGTGTAGGATGACGATGGAGAACTCTCTGCTCCGTCAAGGTAATGAACTCACCGAGACCTTCAATGTCAAAAAAGGTTTTAGACAAGGGGACGCACTGTCATCCTCGAGAAGATCGCGCGTAACTCACAAGTCACCATCAGTAGCACGATCTTCCAAAAATCAGTTCAATTGCTAGCTTACGCTGATGACATTTACGTGATTGGACGAACACAGCGAGCTGTCAATGAGGCATTTGCTGGCATTGAAGCGAAGCTGCTAAAATGGGTCTGGCGATAAATGAGGGTTAAAATAAGGACATAATGCCATCAAGGAAGGACACACAACATCGATGTCTCGGATAAAGCATCACACTAGGCAGCAGAAACTTCAAGGTAGTCAACGACTTCGTCTATCTCGGCTCCGCGGTAAACATTGACAACAACATCAGTACCGAAATCAAACGCAGAATCACTCTTGCCAATCGCTGTTTCTTTGGGCTCAAGTGGCAATTGAGTAATAGAGCACTCTCTCGAACGACAAAGCTCGCTTTTTATAACAGCTTGATCATCCCAGTCCTACTCTATGTCGCGAAAACCCCTGGACGTTACCAAAGGGGGATGAAGAAGCCCTTAGTCTTTTCGAGAGAAAAGTTTTGCGTGCGATTGTTGGTCCCGTTTGTGTTAATGTCATCTGGAGGAGAAGATTTTACTACGAACTCTATAGGCTGTATAGCGACATGCGCCTGGTCAAGCGTTTACGGATACAACGCTTAAGATGACTGGGCCATGTAGAGCGTGCACATCACAGCTCCGACCCGAAAAGTCTTCGAATCCGAGCCATTGGGGCAACGCAACAGAGGACGACCTAGACTAAAGTGGCGCACACAAGTGGAGAAGGACCTCAACCAACTTGGAGTGCGCAACTGGAGGCAGCTGGCGAAAGATCATTCTGGCTAGAGACGCATGTTGTTTGAGGCCCAGGTCCACTCCGCACTGTAGCGCCACAAGAAGAAGAAAGAGAAGTACAGGAATTTTAGGTAAGATCTGGGTTCTATCACCAAAAAGATCCGTCTGTATCTACATGATAAAGATAAGACCTCTCTTTTCCTATGCATCAGTTGTCTAATGGCTTCCGCGTAAATACGTGTCTGCTACAAAGAGCGGTCTGTTTTGGTTGCACGGAGCCTTTCTCTAGCACACCTGGCCTTGTCCTTGATGCATTGATGAATCTTCCCCCTTGATATTCACTTCATTGGATACACAATCAAGGCCATTTTCCGATTTTAAAGAAGTGGTCTTTGGTTGAACTCGTACTACAGGTTTGATGTAGTTGCGCACTGCATTTCCAACGACACCAGTCTCATGGATATGGCGTCGTGTGCGAGCACATGCATTTTTCAGCTGGGAAACATAATCCATGTGTTCAGGACTGGCTCGGGCCGAACTAAGCCAGAAGGGGTATGTGTTCGGACTTTCACGGACGCCTCCAAGACGACGGAGGGACCTTCGTGGAAAACGACAAAATTAAACTTCAAACGCCGTTCGTTAATTTCGCCTCGGTTTTTCAACTTAAGCAATCTTAATGGTCATAAATTAAATTATGAAGAGCAGGTGAGAGGGGAATGACGAAGTGCATGCTCCCAATCGTCAGAATCTATGTCATTTCTGTTATCTCCAGACAGAAAGGACAACCGGCATATGGGACATTTCACATTCGTTAAGTATTTAAGTGAACTTGAGCTTAGTAATTAAACTTTCAGCGACGCCTGTGGAGAAGGCGAAGATACTGCAGAACACTTCCTCTGTTTTTGTCCTCTACTTGCTGGGTTCGGGTGGAAGCTGTCAATTGCTAATGTGGCTGGAGCTGAAAACTTAGGCTTTTTTACCACAGAAAAGAAGAAGTGAAAAGAAAATACTTTAAATGTAGGTTACTGCCTGTGGACCAGTTTTTGGGTCCAAGTGCTCCATGGATTTTGGTGGTGTTTCCCAAACTTCAACAAAAATTAATAGTTTTCACTAAGCTTTAGCTGCAATATACAAACAAATTAATTCGCTTACTGAGATATGATAGTAAACAATCCATCGATAGTTTTATCGAAATCTATACACGCTATTCCTGTCTATAACTATACAAATTTGGTGAAGACTGTCTAGTAAAATCTTGTGAAATAAGTGGGTTCTACTGTTATATTCAATGGCTTCTTATTTTCAAAGCCAATTTGTTTCATGAAAGTTATAATAAATGCTAGATAACAGGGGTTGCGGGCATTTTAACAATTCCTTTTATAAAAAAAGGTGGCAATTTATCTTATCTATCAAGAAGTTCTGATATGAAAGAGACGTTCTTCATCTGTATTTGTTTACTTGTGAATTACCTAGATTTTTTAATTGCTTTGTTATCGTTGATTTCATTTCATACGTAAGTTTCAATATGCTACCGTAAAAGTTGCTAGTTAAATGAAGCAATTATTCAGTAGCTTGTATCTCTTGATTTGAGTTCATGCATGTATGTAGTATATAAATTTTTATCAAAGAGTCTGTTTACAGCGCAAAAAAGTATTGTTTATTGTATGAGAGACTGTCCTCCCAAGCCGGTAGAAAACATCAGTTGCATTATTTGTCTAGTTTAAATGTTTTCACTTTTTTTAAATGAAGTTCTAAAGTACATCTTGGTTAGATGAAATAACAGAGCTCTGTGAATTTGATATACGTAGTGCATTTGCAATTTATCTTATCTAGTGAAAATTGCTTGTACGCAGAAGTTCTGTTCACATTCATCTTACTTATCGTACCTCTAGTTTCACAGTTATCTCTAAGTAAACTTATTTGTGTTAATTATTTTAAAACCGAATTCTTGTTTTACACCAAGTTGCACACTTAAGCATTTTCGTCCACGTGAGAAGTTGTTTGAATAAAAAATGTGAGCCGCTAAATATACATATATACATATTTCTTTTTGTGAGAGACATAAGTTTTTATTTATACGATTGCAACACTAGGGTTGGTGGTCGCCGTGGCGTAGTGGATAGAGTGCGACGCTCACACGCCGAAGGGTCTAGGTTCGACTCCCAGTTCAACACCAATTTTTCTAATATTTCACGGCACCACCTCTTTCGAGCTGCTGACAACACTCAAAGAATAATAACTGTCTAAGAAAGCTTCTCAAATCTCGCCGTTCGGAGTCGGCAAAAAACTGTAGGCCCCTTCTACTCGTGAGAGAACAGTAGCGCGCACAACACGAGTAGTTGATGAGCAAGCTAGCCCCTGGTCCCCCTTTGGGCTGTAGAGCCAACAATTATTATTATTATTTAGCACTAGGATTGCCCAATCCCGGAATATGAAAGGCAACCTTCGTATGGACAACTGTGATTGATTGGCATTGCGCTGTAGGTAAAAGTGCGACACTTGTACACCAAAGATTCCAGATTTGATAACAAGACAAAACACCTCCCATTATTCCTCTCTTCTGAGGAGCTGACAAAGTGTAAAGACTGTATGTGAACTTTCTTCTTAAATTTGATTGCTCAATGGCGCAAAAAACAAAGTCTGTTGGTGCTTTTTAATCGTAAAAGAACAATAGCAAGCACAAAGTGAAGAGTTGTTAGGGAACCTATGCCCCAGGCCTCTTGTAGACAATTACACCGTCTAATTATTATTAGTTCTATAGCTTGAAGATAATTATAGTGATAAACTGTTGTGTTTTTAATTGAAAATAATTTGTTCAGTAGAAAACGTGATTAAATAATTATAATAAGGACAAGAGAAATTCCCCATTTAAAAAAAACAATGCATAATCATTGATTGCAAATTTAGAATATAAGATCGTTTAGATAGTGGGACAGTTTTAAATCAATTTTGATCTGCTCCGGCCGATAAATCATGCAGAGAGTGGCTTTGACGCTTCAGAAGTGGAGAGCGTCGAACACAAAGATCATATTGGTCAGCAAAAAATGGAGGCCCAATTGAAGGCTTTACTGGATTTAGATTCGTACCAAACGCTCAGCAAACATGAGAATCATTGGGAGTGACTCAAAAAATAATTTTCGTTCGGTTCAAGTTGAAACCGGGAGATGTCGAAATGCGATATTTCAGCTCGGAACTGCTTTGTCAAAGACATCAAATGCATGGATTTTTGTACCGAATTGAATAGGTATAAAAAGTGAATATTTTTCGATAACTCCAAGAAGAAGGAATACTTTGCAAGTTCAGAGAATCCGTGCTATCACTGACTATATTGACGCTAAAGAAAACATCAACGGCTCAACGTTTATGCTCTGCATATGGTGGAACCAGATATGTGTGGAATTCTATGAGTAGTGCTTTCAAGATCAGTGTCGATCTATTTAGTAAACTGAACATTATCATCATATTAAAATGCAAGTTCGAGTAACGCCTGCAAATTATAAATGTTTAGTTTAATAATAATAGTTTTATAATAATAAAAATGTTATGGCGCGATAGTGCACATGAGACCAGGGCCTAGCTTGCTCATCAACTACTTGTGTTGTGCGGACTACTGTTCTCTCACGAGTAGAAGGGACCTACAGTTTTTTTGCCGACTCTGGACGGTGGAGTTTGAGAAGCTTTCTTAGACAGTTATTACTCTTTGAGTGTTGTCGGCAGCTCGGAAGAGGTGGCGGTGTAAAAATTTTAATGTTCGGGTCCCATTTTATGTCTGTTCTCACCGCAGTACTAATACTTTGCAAAATAAGCAAACAGATATAGAAGCAGACATTTTTCTTCATTATAAGTTTTAACACATCGAGTTCAGTCATGAGGTATTATTTTGCCAAGTTTGAAATTGGGCGCGAAGCACCTAGGGACTACCCGCATCCTTGGTTAGGTCTCCCAACATAACAACCACAGATAGCACTACTCTCCAGTACGAAGGTTGCCTTTATATTTTGGAATTGGGCAACTGCAATCTGGCAATTGTCAGCTCTATCGTAAAGTTTGACATTCTTGAGGTTATACGTACTCAGAACGTTTTGACATACGAGCGCTATTTGCGTTGTTTACAGTAACTTAAAAGATTCATCTTAGCCAAGAAATGGAATTAAATCGTGAAAATTTTCGTGCGATTATTTTTTACAACTTTCGACGTGGATTAACTCATCAACAGTGCATCGATGAACTAAATTCAATTTTTGGTGATGAAGCTCCATCAAGGACCAGTGTTTATCGATGGTATGGTGAATTCAACCGAGGTCCTAGTACACTCCAAGACGAATTTCGTGAAGGTCGTCCAAAATCAGTTGTTGTTTCGGAAACCATTGATGCTGCCCCAACTGATATTGCAAGGTCGTCATGTGACCTATCGTGAGACAATCTTAGGCATTAGTGGGACCAGCATACATTTAACCGTCAAAAAAATTTGTTCGCGTTGAATCCCACACAATTTTTCAATCGCTCAAAAAAAGGCTCGTGTCGATTGGTCGAAAGAAATGCTCTAAAAATACGATAGTGGTGCTACGAAACACGTCTATGACATCGTGACAGATGATGAATCGTGGATTTACGAGTATGAGCCCGAAAGTAAACAGCAGTCGACTGTATGGGTGTTTGAAATTGAGCCAAATCCAACAAAAGTTGCTCGCGCACGAAGCACTTCCAAGCAAAGGGTCGCCGGTTTTTTCGGAAAAACTGGACATGTCGCAACCGTACCACTAGAGCAACGCAGAACAGTCAATTCTGAGTGGTACACAACCATTTGTTTGCCAGTTGTCTTCCAAGAAATCAGGAAAACCAACCACCGAAGACGGATCACTCTTCACCACGACAATGCGAGCTCTCACACATCGGCTCAAACAACTGCATTTTTGAGCACTCAAAACATCGATTTGATGAGTCATCCGCCGTATAGTCCTGACTTGGCACCGAATGACTTTTTTTTATTTCCGTCCGTAAAATAAATACGCCAATTTCAGTCATGAGGTATAATTTTGCCAAGTTGGAACTTGGGCGCGAACCCACCTAGGGACTACCCACATCCTTGTTTAGATCTCACAACATTGCAACCACAGGCAGCTTTACTCTCCAGTATGCAGGCTGATCAGGTGCATACTCCTGAACGTCAGCAAGAAATCCGTGGCTTTTTTATTATCTTTAGACAAAAACGAATGCAGACGTATAAACGGGACACTTCACCTTCGCTTAGCCCTAAGTCGGATTGGTCTTAGTGATGACACCCTTTGCGACGCCGTGTGGAGAAGGTGAAGACACTTCAGAGCACTTTCTATGTCAATGTCCTGCCTTTACTCGTATCAGGTGGCGGCTGATTGCCGCTGACGTGGTGGGAGCTGAAAACCTAAGTTTTTCTTCGAAAAACCAGGAAACCGCATTAAATGAAGGTTATAACAATAAACCAGTCTTTGAGTCTGTGCGCTCCAGTGCAGTGCATTCCAACTTCTAACAGCAAAAATAAATTGGAACTTAAGATTAGGAAGTAGTTAGAGTTTTTCCCTTAGATTTAGTAATGTCTTAGCGTTTCTTTTTTTCAGAAGTTCCTTACAAGTTATCCCTTCATTTGCAGTAACAGTTGCTATTAAGGATCTCTTTCACAACATTTATTCCGTTTCTGTCAAAACTAAAGTCAACCCCAATTCACACTTTTGTTACAGGTCGTTGATTCAGCGCCTGACCCAGAATGCACGCTCCTCAGCTACTTGAGAGAAAAACTTCACCTTTGTGGAACAAAGCTCGGTTGCGGGGAAGGAGGATGTGGTGCCTGCTCCGTAATGATATCCAAAGTGGACCGAAGCACAAAAAAAATTGTTCACTTTGCCGCTAATGCCTGTCTGACGCCCGTATGCGCTGTTCACGGACAAGCAGTCACAACTGTTGAAGGTATCGGAAGTACCCGGACACGACTGCATGCCGTACAAGAACGTCTGGCTAAGTCTCATGGATCGCAGTGTGGATTCTGCACCCCGGGTATTGTGATGTCAATGTACGCTCTACTTCGGAACTCACCACAACCGAATATGCACGACTTGGAGATCGCCTTTCAGGGAAATCTGTGTCGCTGCACAGGCTACAGACCAATTCTGGAGGGATTCAAAACGTTTACAAAGGAATTCAGCTGCGCAATGGGTGACAAGTGTTGCAAAATGAATGGGAACAATGGCTGCAGCAAAATCGAGGACGACAAGGACACCGCACTCATTGAAAAATCAAAGTTTCAGCCGTATGACGCAAGTCAGGAGCCCATTTTTCCACCTGAGCTGCAGCTCAGTGATGAGCTTGACAGGCAGAGTTTGTGCTTTTCCAATGAAAGGGTCACGTGGTATCGTCCAACTAACTTGCAGGACTTACTCAACCTAAAGGACAAGCACCCCGAAGCAAAAATCATCGTTGGCAACACGGAGGTCGGTATAGAGATGAAAATCAAGAACATGATGTACCCCGTCCTCATCAACCCTCAACGAGTGGATGAACTGGTAAGGATTGAGGAAAACTCAAAGGGGATATACTTTGGGGCAGCTGTCACACTGGCGGAAATAGAAGAGTGCCTTCGAAAACAAATCGCCTTGAAGGAGGAGCATGAAACGAGATTCCTCAAAACGGCTCTGGATATGTTCCACTACTTCGCAGGAAAGCAGATAAGAAATGTGGCCTCTCTGGGCGGAAACATTATGACGTCTAGTCCCATATCGGACATGAACCCAATCATGGCCGCTGGAGGAGTGGAACTTACTGTGGGTTCCCTGAAGAAGGGCTTTCTTTACACCAGAAGAGTGAACATGGGTGATAACTTCTTTACTAGTTACAGAAAGAACCAGATCGAGCCACATGAAGTTCTAATGGGAATACAGTTTCCTAGAACTACCAAGTTTCAGTTCGTCAAGGCCTTTAAACAAGCGAGGCGAAGGGAGGACGACATCGCAATTGTAAATGCCGCAATCAATGTGACTCTTAAGCCGAACACAAATGTGATCGAAGAAGTGAGCATGGCATTTGGAGGCATGGCACCAACTACTGTTTTAGCTCCAAAGACGTCCCTCCTCATGCGCAACCGCAAGTGGGATCACTCATTGACTGAGAGCGTAACTGAAAGTTTGTGTGAAGAACTGCCACTGGCAGCAGGTGCTCCGGGCGGAATGATCTCCTACAGGCGGTCGCTGGTGGTAAGTCTCTTCTACAAAGCCTTTCTGGCCATCAGCGAGGAGTTGGTGAAGAGCAAAATCATAGCGGATACAATACCAGTTGAAGAGAAAAGCGGTTCCGAAGTATTTGAAACTCTGCCATTGAAGAGCACTCAATTCTTTGAGAAGGTGTCCAGCCATCAGTCACAAACTGATCCCGTCGGCAGACCAAAGGTGCATGTGGCCGCACTTAAGCAGGCCACCGGCGAAGCCATCTATTGCGACGACATTCCCCGAATGGACAATGAGTTGTATCTTGCATTTGTCCTCAGCACCAAAGCCAATGCTGAAATAGTGAATATAGACACATCTGAAGCCTTGAAGCAACCGGGAGTGCACGCATTTTTCTGCCACAAGGATCTCACCGAAGAAGAAAATCTAGTTGGGACAGTTTTTCACGATGAACCAGTGTTTGCAGCGAAAGTATCGTGCCAGGGCCAGATCGTAGGAGCCATCGTGGCCGACACTCAGACCATCGCGCAGAGAGCAGCGCGACTTGTGAAGATCGAGTACAAGGATCTCTCTCCAGTGATCATAACCATCGAGGATGCAATAAAGGAGAAATCATACTATCCAGGCTATCCCCAGGTTATTCAAAGCGGAAATGTTGAGAAGGCCTTTATGGAGGCGGATTACGTGATTGAGGGAAGCTGCCGGATGGGTGGGCAAGAGCACTTCTATCTTGAAACGCATGCTGCACTGGCTGTGCCACGTGACAGCGATGAAATTGAACTTTTCAGTTCCACTCAGCATCCATCTGAGGTACAAAAGCTAGTAGCTCACGTGCTTTCTATTCCAGCCTCAAGGATCGTTTGCAGAGCAAAGAGATTGGGTGGCGGATTTGGTGGAAAAGAGGCTCGAGCCTTTGCCATTGCAGTGCCTGTTGCTTTGGCCGCTTACCGGCTTCGACGACCAGTTCGTGTCATGCTGAATCGAGACGAGGATATGATGATAACTGGAACAAGACACCCATTCTTATCCAAATATAAAGTTGCCTGTTCGAAGGACGGCAAACTGACAGCCTGTGATATTGAGTTCTACAACAACGCCGGTCACTCAATGGATTTGTCCTTTTCGGTAAGCAACGCTTCCCCCAGTCAGTTTGTTACGTAATCGTGAACTCTGTTTGTTTCAGGTTCTGGACAGGGCAATGCATCACTTCGAGAACTGCTACAACATACCAAACATCAAAGTGACAGGTTGGGTCTGCAAAACAAACTTACCCTCAAACACCGCATTCAGAGGCTTTGGCGGACCACAGGGTATGTTTGCCGGTGAACACATGATTAGAGACGTGGCCAAAGCGACTGGCAAAGATTACCTTGACGTTATGAAAATGAACTTCTACAAAGATGGTGACATAACTTTCTACAATCAAAGGCTTGAGTATTGTCCCATCACAAGGTAACGCCTTACTTGTTGTTTGTATGTGTTTTACAATAATGAAAAATTCTTTGAAGGTGCTTTGACGAGTGCATTGTCCAATCAGACTACTACAAACAACGCAGTGAGATTGAAAAGTTCAACAAAGAGCACCGTTGGCGCAAACGCGGCATAGCGGTGGTGCCAACAAAGTACGGCATCGCATTCGGAGTGCCACACCTTAACCAGGCTGGAGCCCTGGTTAATATCTATCTCGATGGTTCCGTTCTCGTTTCTCATGGAGGAATTGAAATCGGGCAAGGTCTGCACACCAAAATGATCCAGGTGGCATCGCGAACGCTGGGTATTCCTTCGGAACTTATTCACATTTCAGAAACTTCCACCGACAAGGTGCCAAACACGTCCCCAACGGCAGCTAGCGTTGGCTCAGATCTTAACGGAATGGCCGTACTAAATGCCTGCGAGGTTTTGAGTTCGCGTCTGAAGACGTACCGAGAGCAATTTCCCGAACTCCAGTGGAAGGACTGGGTTAATAAAGCGTATCTTGATCGCGTGAGTCTGTCGGCAACGGGATACTTCGGAACGACTGGGTTGGGCATCGATCCTGCTCCCGGTAAATCGAGGTTATACGACTACTACACCAATGGGGTTGGTGTGTCTGTTGTAGAGATTGATTGTTTGACGGGCGACCATCAAGTTTTAAGGACGGACATTGTGATGGACATCGGATCGAGCTTAAATCCGGCTATTGACATCGGGCAGATAGAAGGTGCCTTCATGCAGGGATACGGCTTGTTTACATTGGAGGAACTGACTTACTCTCCTGATGGTGTGTTATACTCAAGAGGTCCGGGCATGTACAAGATTCCTGGGTTTGGTGATATTCCCGGGGAACTGAACGTCAGTTTGCTAACCGGGGCCCCGAACCCGAGGGCTGTGTTCTCATCGAAGGTTTGTTTATTTGACTTTTCTCATAAATGTGGACTTTTAAAATAACCATGCGTGTTTCCCACAGGCCGTTGGTGAACCTCCGCTCTTCATAGGCAGCAGTGTTTTCTTTGCCATCAAGGAAGCCATATCAGCTGCACGCCAGCAGTATGGAATTGAAGGAAATTTCGAACTAACTTCGCCTGCTACCTCAGCGCGTATCAGAATGGCTTGTCAAGATCAGTTTACAAAACTTGTAAGTAGAATCTAGTGTCTGGATGTGGATCCAAATTGAAGCCTTTTATAATCTTAGATTGACGAGCCTGCCTCTGGAACATACAAGCCATGGAATGTGATGCCGTAGTGGGAATATAATCGATCAAATATGCATTTAAAATATGAAAAATAAAACGGTTGGAACCTTACGTGTGTGTTTTAAATTTAAGAAGCAAAATAGAAGGTTGTCGCAATAATTAATGAAACATTCAAGGATTCTTTGTTCTGAGAATTGAATAGTATTCAGTGGAATTTAAACTAGACCGGTGGCCTAGAACGGTTTATTTCAATGCTACATTTAGCTAGTAATCCTCACGTCCATCTTACGGCTGTATTATAAATACATGTGCATTGTGATGGGAATGGCCTATAAGAATAAAAGATACAAGGAATCTAGTAAGTGCTTCACGAATGAAGGCTTCAGTTACACAATATGGTACGATATCCCATTACGAGAAACCAATGATGTGTACAGCATCTCAAACGACTGCCTGGGTCCCATCCTGCTGAGAAAGGTATTTACGCTATTAACTATCAGCATGACAAAGTACTTTCACCATCGCAACGGATGCCGGGAAACAGTCCATCGGCGAACATTGTACATTTCGGTTTATTCAGGCAACATTCATTTTTAAGAAAAAAAAAAACAGCGCACAAATAAAAGAAGAAGGGAATACTTTGAAAATAAATTGGTTAACTCTGTAAAGTAACAGTAATTTAGTGAAGTATAAAGCGAAGCTAAAATTGCAACCAAGGCACATATACTAAATAACGGGAAAAATAATTGATTTGTTTTTGTACCGTTATTTTGTACATCGAATTGGTTTTAGTGCTCCCTTAAAAATATCCTTGAGCCTTCTTTTGATATACAAATCGTAGTTGTGTGCAGACTTAATGGAATTCAACCTAAAATATTTTCTCTTAAAAGAAATGCAGCTTTTATCTAATTGAACCGAAGGTATGTGTCAAATAAAGAGTTTTTAGGACGACTTGGAGGACCTTTTTTGTCTAATAAAGCAACCATCCGTAAAAACATTTGTTACGCAATTAGCTTTAAAGACTACTGTTATAATGTTTATTTCACACCAAATGTCAAATTTCACAAGTTTCAGATCGCTTCAGGTGTCAAGAAAAAAATTGTCTCAATCAATTTTCATAGCGACAGTTAGTCATTATATTTTTGAATTTTCAATTCGACTTAAATGTAATGTATCCTTTTTTGGATATGTCCAGTAATGTGGTAATTATCTAAAGATACAGTGGCGGTCACACGCCGAGGGGTGTGAGCTGAACACCTCGAATTTTTTACGGCACCATCTCTTTCGAGCTGTTGACAACACTCAAAGAGTAATAACTGTCTAAGAAAGCTTCTCAAACTTCGCCGTTTAAAGTCGGCAAAAATCTATAGGTCCCTTCTACATAACACGAGTAGTTAATGAGCAAGCTAGGCCTTGATCCCCCTTTGGACTGTCGCGCCAACAATTATTATCTAATGATACAAGAAGCACTATTCATAACTCGATTACGTGAAAACGCTTAACGTACGCCTACTATCCACACTTTGCACGCTTTAATCTCATCTTGCGGAACTGCAGTTAGACGTACGCTCTGCTTTTAAGGGAATCCCTTATGCTTCAGCCTGCATTAGTTTCACAATGAGTGCTTCTTTTCGTGTTCCCTAGAGAAAAACCTTTTGGTGCATCTGGAAGCGTTAGACACAGTGGAAGTCCAATAACTAATTCCTGTCGAAGTACTGCCATTATTTTGTAGGTCTTTACAGCATCGCCGGTGTATATAGCTCCTATTCGTAAAATAGCCGAAGACCATCTTTATCAGATAAACGGGTGGCCCATGGTGATAACATACCTGCGTATGTGCAGCCAGCTCGCTGAATGTAAGGCATTTTTACCGTCAATTGCGTTATATCTTTATATAATATAGCGTCCGCGGTCAACTTTACCACAGACAATATCGCAGAGGCCTTTCCTAATATCATATTAGTGAGGTAATAGTCGACCATTGGCTTGCGCCACTGTCATTAACCAGTCATAGGTAATATGTTCAAGTGCCATGCCTAGTGCATCCATCTCCAAGTAGTTTCTTTCTTTTAGGTAAAATCACCAAAGGTTACTGTTTCCACTGTGTGGGTATGACTTCTTCTGATAGGCATTTGCTCACAGCGTGCCAAAAAAGATCTGAGCTTATTCAGAGAGATTCGAATTCGCCTCTAAGGTAATAAGTGGAATTTCATAGTTGTCGTATTATTCTTCTTTGAAAAGTCGTTTCACAAGTTTCAGCAGAGGTACTCTTTTTCTGAAGCCGAAGGATTAAACGAATTCTCATACATTAATAAGAGTTCTAAAAACAGATGTATTTTATAATTTAAGTGATTACAACGACGTTACATCATTTCGAATTATTATACCCAAATCGTAATGATGTGGAAGTGCTACTACTTTCAGTAGAAGAAGCACTTCTTTCAGCAGATGGAAGCAATAGGTCTGTTTCAATTGTTCTGAATGGCTACGAATGTGTACGAAACTGGCCGAAAAATTGACAGACATTGACATTTGCTGATTTTTTAATAGAAGAGAGAGTATGAGAGAGTAAAATTTTTCTTCCCTACGAATATTTGCCGAAGAAAAATCTGTGGGCAGCAGATGACTGTCAGAGTGAAAATAAGAAAACATCTGACATTTCATATATCTGATAGCTGTTTACATTTAATTCTTCTATGAAAAGTCGTTTCACAACATTCGACAGAGTTACTATTTCCAAGAGAGATTTTTACCCAACCTACTCAACTACGAGTTTCTGTACACAAATGAATTGGAACAGACCTGATATTTTATAACAATAGCCATTTATGGAGTGTTATTTCCTTAATTTATCCATTAAAAAACTCCATAGAATAACATATGTTAACGTTTTTATTCTTATAAAAATAAATAAGCTATATTTAACTCATGGTTTTTCTTACTTTAACAATTTCGTCCCGTGTAAACACAATGACAGTTCATAACACATATGTTTATCATACAAATTACGTCCGTGTGTGGCATGCCTTACAAACGTAGCTTGTAGTCATGAATTTGACATTCGTTCGTTTCTATGTTGTTTTGTGGTCTTCGATCTGCTTCACTGTGTGAGCTGTAGGAGCGATTTACAGAAAAATTTAATTTAAAAACAAAAAACCCAGGAACTTGAGGAAATAAAAAGCTTTGAGTTGGCAATTTCTGCGTGCTATTAAGGTGTGTAACATTCTGATATTTAATTTCAGTGTTTTATTAATTGATATTTTCCGGAAAAAGTGACAATCTCCATCGATTATTGCGTGCGTTTTCGTTTTGGCCCCCCATTAAGAAAGTGAATTTCGATGATTTTCATTTGTTTATTACCCAGATTCACCTGCGATCGGTTGAATATTAAAGTTGGCGGTGTCCTGTGAAAGGTTGATCCTGTGTATTTCATCTACAAACGAAAATCTTGGCAATTTATATTGATTTTGTATATAACTGGTGGCATTTTGTAATGCTGTCACTTGTACCGTCTTCGCTGGGCGCATACACCATTTCAATGTTTTCGTGTGTACACATGTTTGTATATAGGCAATATTTAAATTTTAGTGTTTCCTATGTACCAGCCATTGATTTGATAAATGTTTGAATATAGTTTAAAATTACTTCAACTTAATGTTCGTGTGAAGCTGTGATAGAAAGGAAAATTTAGTTTACACAGACGTATGCTGCAAACACGAGAGTAATCAAAAGAGCATACAAAATGGCGTTTGCATCTTAAACCCTGGCCAGACCGGCGCTCAGTGGAGTGAGTTTCTTCTGGCATGGACACGTCAAAATTCGGAAGGTTTCTTCGTTATGGCCCAGATGTACTTTTTTTTTGTTAAAAAAGATTGGTGAGGTGAGGTGTTGAAAGTGCTCTTGCCAAAGCTGTGTAAGCGTTAGTTGAATCCATGCTTTTTGACGGATGTTGAAATTTGTTTTCGTTTTCTCTTTATTTTCTTTTTGCCGGTCTGCGTGAGGGTGTTGATGGTGAAGCGCACTTGTCTCACAAATGGTGTCGCTTCGTTCTTTGGCGGACAGTTTTGAGTACAATGGGAATTTGTTTTGAAGATAAACACAAATCATGAAACCAAGTGGTGTGTGGTCAAATGATTCAAGGAAGGTGTTTGAAAATATTTTAAGAATACTGTTTAGGCGCAACAGTTAGTGCATTTGTTCAAATTGTGGAACGTTGTCGGTCAGCTGTAAATTGTGATTAGGTAGTATAAATGATGCTCCTTTGATGAGGTTTCTACTATTTTAAATTATTATTATTTTTTTCGTTGTAGATGCAAATCGCTTTAAGTTGATTCAGTCGATAGGAAGAAGCTAATGGATAGTAGGAAAAACAATCAAGCCAGAATGTAAAGTGTATAAGCATAGAGTAGAATTGACAAACCGGTTTTCTCCTGTCGAATTTATTATGTAAAGAAAATCAGTTTCCCGCTTCCTATTCATCAAGCATTCATTTCTTTGAAGCTTCTTGGACACACAATGAGGAAACGTGCATTATTATTATTTTGCCGTTCCATTCCTCAATTTCTGGACAAGAACAAAGCTAAATTTATCAAAATGACTTTCATTCAACGGAACTGAATTTATTCATAAGGCTTACACAGCGGAAATTTGCCAATTTCGAAACACACGATTTGTAATAAGAGTCGAGGAAACAATTACCTTCGTTTTTTTTGTATGTTAGCTAAGTTTCGTGTTAAGTTTCATGGCCGTCGTAGCATAGTGGGTCGAGTGCGACACTCGCCAAAGGTCTACGTTCGATCCTCGGCTGCGAATTTTTCACGGCACCATCTCTTTCAAGCTGTTGACAACAGTCAAAGACTACTTATTATCTAAGAAATAGCTGCGCAGACTTCGTTGTCCAGAGTCGGCAAAAAACTTCATTTCTACTCGTGAGAAAACAGTAGCGAGCACAACACGAGTATTTGATGAGCAAGCCTGGCCCTAGTCCCCCGTCGACTGTCGCACCATGCAATTGTTAATTATTAAGTTTGCTTTCGTTTTACTTTTTTTAGGTCTTAGTGTACATAATTGAAACGTTGAAGATCCCTTTTCCGTATACATCAGGCTCACAATGCCGTCAGTATTTAACTTATTTTATATTCGGGAAAGGATGCGTCCTTCATAGTGAATAGTGAAAATAATCAAGAATAAAGAAAAGTGGCTCAAAAATCGAGAGTCCAGAACTAAAAGATATATTGTAGTAAGATTTTTGCTTCAGGACCGTTTCTAACTTTTCTTGAGTATCCAACCACTTTTCCTGCTTCCCCTTCTCAAATTAGAAAAATATTTCTTTACAAAGATGCTGAAAGACCAGACAGGCTTACAGACAGGTCTTTAAAAAAATGTGCATCAAGTAGAAATTATGCGTGTAGTAATGAAATACAAAATAAGATTTGACATATCATTTCAAATTCATTTGGTGCGTCTTAAAAACGGCATTGTATGTCAGAAAGTCGACTAAAAGTGTCCACTGGGCCTTTCCATAAAGCTTGGATTGTAAATCACTTCCTAGAGGGTGCATCTGGCACAATATTTCAGAGAGAAATGTGGATATTTTTAAAAGTGTTATTTGAACAGCCAGAGTTGCAGCATCCCACTATATGTGACGAAGCAAAAGAGAAATATCAGATGCAAATTTTGACACAATACCTAAACAGATGTAAACTGTCGTATGCTTACTTGGACACAATGCTTAAGCAAAATAAGTTAGTCGAAAATAATCCCAATAACATGGACAACAATAGACTCGGCTATATTTGCGTCGACAGCGCATTTACAAATTCACAGATGTCATATCTTCAGGTCTCGCTCAACTGGTGGATGGCATACCTCACCGAAATTAAGTTCAATCTTTGCAGAATTAAATAGTAAGCAAAACTCTCACACTTCCTCATTTCTATAAACAACCTCTTGTCCGATATCTGATAGACTTCCCTAATGAACGTGCCCTCAGTAATTCCTATTTCTTGTTTAGCTTACGTCACTCTTCTTTGACCGTCTATATAGAAAAAAATACGTTGTTAAGCATATTAAATTTCTACTTAAACACAATGAAGTCGAATCGGATGTTCTATCCTGTCACTAGAGTATTCTTGAAATAAGTAGCAAGTCCCGTATAGCACTTGCATTTTTGACGCCGAAAAATGTTCCATTATGGATATACATATGTATCAATTTAAAACAAATTTCAAATGATCACATTATTTAATTTGCTATAGCGACAGCAAAGTGTCTTGATTTCTTTCAACGTGCCAAGAAACATTTTATACTTTTTTTTTTTTGAAATCAGGCTTTTATCCACCATTAGCTTAGCTTTGACAGCTTTTGATTTAAACCATTGCAAGCAATAATATTAATAATATTTTGATGGCGCGATTGTCCACAAAGGACCAGGGCCTAGCTTGCTCATCAACTACTCGTGTTGTGCGTGCTATTGTTCTCACATGAGTAGAAGGGACCTATAATATTTTGCCGACTCCGAGAGGCGAAATTTAAGAAGCTTTTTCGTATACAGTATTACTCTTTGAGTATTGTCAGCAGCTCGAAAGAGGTGGTGCCCTGAAAAATTTGAGGTGTTCAACCGGGAATCGAACCTAGACCTGCTGCGCGTGATCGTCACACCACTACGCCACGGCGGCCACAAACAATATACTGCGGTTCGTGAAACACCGACGTATAGTCGTCTTTATGCCTAATTTATTTCTAGTTCAACAAAAAATGCTTTAACGAATAAGTAAGTTGCATTCTTTCTTCTCCTCAATAAGGAATGTAGTGGCTGCTGAAAGTTGAGGTGAAAAATTGTCTTTTTCTCACAGCATAATGAGATTGTTTCCACACAGTTAAATGTCTCCATAGCTAGTTTGAACTGTTCTCTTTCCAAAATCCATTTGTATAGGGTTACCAAATTCTTTTAGACCTCTCATGTGATCTTGTTTGTTCCTCTTCTCCTTTCGATTTGTCTTTAGTTCCTCAAAGGTTGGAGGATCCTTCATTTCTTAAGTTAGTTGGCATTGCCTATAATTAAAACCATCTATCACTTCTATTTCTTAAAATTGTTTTTTTGTATTCTGTACAGGTTTTTCAAGTGTCATTGAAACAGCGCAGTTATTACCCACCAAATTCAAAGGAAAGCTCGCTCTTCAAGGAGGATCTTGAAAGACATGATTGGTATCAATCGACGAGGTGTTGGTTCTGGTCCACCAATCAATACGTCATCTTCAATGGATGATGCGCCAGGAAATTGGAAAACAGGCACGCCATCAGATAATCAAAACATGATTGGTAATTCAGGTGGTTCTGGTGGAAATCCCGATGGACAAGGCGGTGTGCCATCTGGAGGTTTTTCACAAGGCGGCCCGTACGGCGGCGGGGGTCCTATATTTCCACAAACCGGACAGTCATCTCCAGCAGGAAATCAATCCATGAGCGGATATCAGGGAGGCCCGCAACCTGGTTCTAACACCCCACAGTATACGGCATCGCCGGCACCTTCAGGATCATCCACACCTGGTCCTGGACCACCTCAAAACATTGGATCTGTAAATTTTTCGCAGCCACCCAACGCCGGAGGAACTTCGTTCAATGGTCCTGCTGGGGGTGGCGGTGCTTTTGGTTCACCATCTTCAGGGGGTGGTCCACAATTCGGCAGACCCGGAAGTTCTGGCCCTTCGTTCAGTGGGGGACCCAATGCCCCAGGTGGGCATTTCGGATCACCAGGAGTGTCAGTGGGTTTTGGCGGACAGTTTGGAGCTATGCCAACGGGATCACCATTTGGGCATGGCCCGGGGCATCCGATGATTGGGGGATCACAGCAAATGGAGAGGATGGATGCGGGCCTGCGAAGGCACAACTCATACTTTAGTCATACAGAACATAGAGTATTTGAATTGAACAAGCGTCTTCAGCAAAGAACGGAGGAAAGTGATAATTGCTGGTGGGATTCCTTCACGACGGAATTCTTCGAGGACGATGCCAAACTGACAATCCTTTTCTGCCTTGAAGACGGCCCCAAGCGATACACCATTGGAAGAACGCTTATTCCTCGGTTCTTCCGCAGTATATTCGAGGGCGGCGTGTCCGATCTCTACTTCCAACTTAAGCATGCCAAGGAATCATTTCACAACACCTCAATCACCCTAGACTGTGATCAGTGCACAGTGACAACACAACACGGGAAGCCCTTCTTCACAAAAGTGTGCGCAGATGCAAGACTTATCCTAGAATTCATATATGACGACTACATGCGTATTAAGTCATGGCACATGACCATCAAAGGACATCGCGAATTGATCCCGCGGACTGTAATAGGAACATCTATTCCACCCGATCCAATGGTGCTGGAACAGATCACAAAAAACATCACTAGAATGGGCATCACCAACTCAACACTAAATTACCTCCGGCTGTGTGTTATCCTGGAACCAATGCAAGAGCTTATGTCGCGTCACAAGGCGTACGCTCTCAGTCCTCGCGATTGCTTGAAGACAACGTTGTTTCAGAAGTGGCAGCGAATGGTTGCGCCACCCGGAAAGAAAGATCCGCAACGGCCAGCAAATAAACGACGCAAACGTAAAGGTTCGAACTCAGGAGGCGCAACCGGCAGTAACACCCCGCCAGTAACAAGTCAAAAACGATCTCCATCGGGTCCAAACTTCTCACTAGCCTCCCAAGATGTTATGGTTGTGGGTGAACCTACCCTTATGGGTGGGGAGTTCGGCGAAGAGGACGAGCGACTAATAACACGCCTGGAAAACACTCAGTACGATGCAACAGTTGCATTGGATCACGAAAATCACCCTGCATTTGGTCATGCCGACTCACCAATGGCCGGCAACAATCCATGGAACATAGAGCGGTCAGGTGGCGTGCCGCCAAGTCCAAGCGGAGTTCCAGTGCAGCAGGGATCCTCATCAAACAATGATGTCGACAAAAAGAGTCCAGTAGTATCGCAGTGACGAATAGAAAATCGATAAAATATCATAAAGTTTTAAGTCACTGACCTTGTGCAAAATTATTTTTACTCGTAAATAGATACACCTCTAAAGCTCTTAATATTTCCCCCCTTAAATACGACAGTTTATATTCTAGGTAGGGAATTATTTATTTTTCATAACGGCATATGTACAAACTTTCGTGTAATGATTTATTATATATAATTTTTTCTTTTGAAAAGTCTTACAATATTGCAAAATAATCACTGTTAATAGTTACTTAGGAATAACGTTCTTAATTTAACTGTAATTAAATGTGTTAAATTGTACTTTCATGCGGACTTTTGTTGCTTGCACTTTTAAAAGACTGTTCATCGGGGCTATTTCATTATATTCTTGACCATCTGAACCGGGTAATTTAAGTTGCTGACCACAGTCACTCTCCAACCCGCACCAAATGTGTAGATAAGCAAACAAAAAAAAAAAGAAAAAAACAAAGTGAACCAGAAAATGAATATGAATTTTTCTTTCTTGAATTTATTGTCGTTCCTTTTTTTTTGTCGTTGGTTATATCTTATGGAGTTGGTTATAAAGTTTGCCGTTAAGTAATTCATTTGACTACAACCATCCACATAAAAGTGAGACGCATACCTTACGCGACATTTGTTATCTAGCGTTATAGCTGTTATTTCTATCGGGCGGCGCAAAAGTTCACAAAGGATTAGAGGCAAGATCCATTTAGTCAGGATCTACCCGTTTTGCGCTTGCAATGGTTCTCTAACGTGGAGAAGCGACCGAATTGTATAAATTGTTTACACCATAAACAGTAGTCCTGAGTTTTGTCAGCAACTCTTCCTCATCCATGTTTCCGCGCCATAAAGTAGGACTGGGATGATCAAGCTGTTATATAAAGCGAGCTGTGTCGTTCGAGAGAGAGCTTTATAACTCAAACAGATGTCCTGAACCTACCACGTGTGAATGCCGCAGTTTACCTACTACGCTACGTTCGCGGGATTAAATGAAAAAAAAAAAAAAAAGAATAGAAAAAAGAAACACTGAACTGATTCATTGTTTGGGTCTTGAATCAAAGCAGTTATTTTGAAAATAATAATAAAAATGGATATTTTGGTTAGCTAGCAGTTTTATAAAGGCGTTTTCGAGGATTACTACGCAAACTGAGTGTGACAAATCTCTGCAATACTCCAACGATAAGAAACAAATATAAAGTACCAACAAATAACTGCATCTATTCGAGTACCTGTTTTTCTCAATATATTCCACTGCAAGAGTTCCTTTTTTCTATATTTAGCGGGGAATTATAAAATAGCAGGATGTTTGTAACTTCTAACATATAGTGAGCTTTTAAGTCTAACTGTTACTCCGTGTAGATTTCCTTGTGTAGTCGATGTGATCGTCTAATCCCATACTACATACAAACTCTAATCTCATACCATTTTCGAAACAATTAACTTGCTACAAACGCTCATTTCAAAAATATATCGATTGTGTATTGGGTAAGTCTACAGTAAGACTACGTGATGGAATGCGTGGTATTGCATACCACACGCTGCACAACTGACTAGGTGATCCACGCTGTAATCAGTTGCAACAACGATTCGCAATATCTTAGCAAACGCATTTTTGTTGTTCTTCATTGTTCCTTGGATGCTAGAGAAAAATACTAAAACAATCTTAACCAGCTAATCTGTTGATCTTAATTTTAACTTACTGACTCTCAACAAGTGCTCTAATTCTTACAAAAACTTTACCCATAGATGTAAACAAATTTCAAGAATAATTGATACTACAGCATATACGTGACCAGTGCCTAGCCTTTGCAGTAACTATTCTTTAAGTGTGTGCTGTTGTTGTTTATAAATAGAGAAGGTTTATATTTTATATACTTTAAAAACAAAATTCAAAAGAAGTTCTCTAAGAGCAATTTTGAGCGCAATTGTTTAGTGCAGTGAAAAATGTCAAATGAATTATTCTCAAATCAATCTCAGCACATACCTTGAGCAAGTTTACTGAAATCTTTTTTGACCGGTTGGCTGCGTTACTGGTCTTTTTGGAGTTCATATAAAAATAAACCTACTTGCTCCTTTGCTCGTATGAGGTGGCGGTTGTTTTGCAATGATGTGGTGGGAACTGAAAAAGTTCTATGTTATAGAAGCGCCTCCTGGTTTTGGAAAACCAAGAAATTACATTAAATGAAGGATACTGCCTGGTAGTACAATGGACCAGTATTTGAGTCTGAGCGCTCCAGTGCAGTATATCCCAACTTCCAACACACAAAAAAAAAAAAAAAAAACAAAAACCTACTTGCTCAGCCACTTGGGATTTTCTTGGGTTTTCCTACATTAACACCGAATAGTTCATTTAGCTTTTTTGTTAAAATAGTTATTTCAGGTTAATATTCGTATGTAGTGGAAAGCGGTCTTCATCCCGAATTCGTCCCTGCCACCTGAGATGAGAGACCTACTAACATGGTTTTTCGTCAGACAGTGTTACAAAACGTAAGTTGTTTTTGTCTAGTCGAATAAAGTTGTCGATCGTAAATGATGTTTGGCCACAACTGATTTGGAATAGCACAGGTATCTTATGTTAGCACTTTGAATGTCTTGAATGGCAAGTGGCAGACCCGCCCTGTTTCTTACTAACAGCCGCCCAGAATATTTTTATGCATCTAAAGAGCCATCGTTTTGTGAGATCAAATTTTAATCATGTTCACCCTGCGCATTTGTTCTTAACTTAACACGAACAGATTGCTTCTTCTTCTTGTTGTGGCGCAACATTCTGGGAAGCACCTGGGCTTCAACCTGCCTGCCTCTTCAGCCAGCACGATCTTTCGTCAGCTGCCTCCAGTTGCGCACTCCAAGTTGGTTTAGGTCTTTCTCCACTTGTGTGCGCTACCTTTGCCTAAGCTGTCCTCTGTTGCGTTGTCCCAACTTTTCTGACCGTAGCAGTCGTGTCCATACGCTCTACATGGCCTAGCCATCTTAAACGTTATTTTCGAAGAGGCTTGACCATCAACGCAAACAGGATCAAAAATCGCACGCAAAACTTTTCTCTGGAAAAGACTAAGGGCTTTCCATACGCCTTTGGTAACGTCCAGTCCATATAGTAGGACTGGGATGATCAAGCTGTTATAGAAAGCAAGCTTTGTCCTTCGAGAGAGAGCTTTATAGCTTAATTCCCCCTCTAGGCCAAAGAAAGAGCGATTGAAAAAAGTGATTCTGCGTTTGATTATGGTAGTGGTGTTGTTGTCCCTGTTTACGGCGGAGTCGAGGTAGACGAAGTACTCGACAACCTCGAAATTTCTGCTCCCTAGTGTGACGCTCTGTCCAAGTCATCGATATTGTGTCCTTTCATGACACCCATTTAGCCGCTTCCGCATCAATGCCAGCAAACACCTCATCGACGGCTCGATGTGTTCGTCCAATCACGTCGATATCATCAGCGTAAGCTAGCAATTGAACTGATTTTTGCAAGATCTTGCTTCTGGTGGTGACTTGTGAGTTACGCGAGATCTTCTCGAGGATGATGTTAAAGAAGAATGACAGTACGTCACCTTGTCTAAAACCTTTTTAACATTAGAGGTCTCGGTGAGTTCGTTGCCGACCTTGACGGATCAGCGAGAGTTCTCCATCGTCGTCCTACACAATCTGACACACACAATCTGAAAGCTTAACATGGCACTGCATATGTATAATACTATTTGTAATGTTGGCATTCTTTCTATTGCTGCTCCATTAAGTGCGTAAACAAATTTTACATCTTCAAGTCAAAAAGAAACCCAACACATCATTCAACACGAGAGACATGCTTTCCCAAATGTCTGTTCAAATGCCGTGATTGGTTGAACACAGAGCACCAAGAAATAAGAGTTAGCTGACATGTACTTTAAGGCAGTAAACAATCGCAAAACAATTATTCTGCTACCAAGGAATTTTAAAACAGTCACGGTCTTCATTATTCTCATCTCCGCGTTAAGTAAAAAAAACATCAGTACCAAAACATGCGTAATGTTGCTTTTGTCGATCGCTGTTTCTCTGGATCCAGCGATTGAAGCTTTCTCCGTATAGGCCGACTTGACTTAAAATAACATGTTGACTATCGAAGCCTTTTTATATATATTTTTGATTCTTGGGAGATTTTTGCCCAGATTGAGTTGATAAGAATCAGAGAGCATTGTGATTATAAGTGAATGCAATTGTACAAGACCTATAGGTTGCAGTAAAGTAAAGTAAAAACGGAATTCCTATTCACTAGAAACCTAAAAATAAAGGAGCCCTGCTCATCTTCTGCATAATTCTTCGATAACTATTCGCTTTTTAATTACAATTGTCCCCTTAGCACCCACCAGACATCACACGGCGAAGTAAGATGTCTTTTCTTGAACGTTGTCTGCAACTCCAAAGCGGAGGTAAGATAATCAAAATATTTTGCTTCTACTTTAAATGGCACTACAGTCTTTGGTGGACCTAGCCCAGCACCTAATCAAACGCCTCATCGATGACTCAAATTGCGCACTTCAAGTAAGTTTAGATCCTTCTCCCCTTGGGAGCGCCATCGTATCCTAAGGCGTCCTTTGTTACGTTATTCCAGATCGAATTCAAAGACTTTTCAGGCTGGAGCTGTGGTGTCCATATCTTTGCGTTGGATCCCAAGACCCATCATCAGGCACATTCTGTCGTACAGCCCATAATCTTCATCTCCAAATGCCATCAACGCAAACAGAGATAAATCCGCAAGCAGAACTTTTCTCTCGCAACAACTGAGGGCTTCCTCATACGCTTCAGGTAACGTTAACGTTTAAGTAACGGGGTAATCATGCTGCTGTACAAACCGGCTCTCTTTCGAGAACGAGCTCTATTACTCAAGTTCCCTCTTCAGCTCAAAGAAACAGCGATTGGCATGGAATGATTCTGTATTAGATAATAGTGTTGATTTCGTTGTCCCTATGCGATATATCGGCGTTTTATGTCCTTCCTTAATGACAGGATGTACTTTGTTTTGCCCTCATTTACCGGCAGACCCATTTTAGTGTCTTCCGTTTTAATTCAAGCAAACGCCTTATTGACGGCTCGCTGTGTCCAATCGTCGTCCAATCACTTCAATATCGCCCGCATTAGCTAGCAGTTGAACTGAATTTTGGAAGATCTTGCCTCTGGTGTTGACTGGTGAGTTATCCACGATCTACTCGAGGTCACATGACAGGTCTTGAGCATCCCAGTTCTTGGTGACAGTCACTTAATTGTTTAACATCATACATTGGCCTTTGCTTCATGTATTTTGGATTGTGGTGATGAACGCCTCATACCGCTCGAAAAATTGTTTCTAAAAATTTGACCAAACTAAGGCCACCACCCTTATGATGATGACTATCCATGAGAGACTTGACTTGCGAACTTTGAAGGAGTGGTTTGAAGTATTCAAGAACTTCCCCCTATACACACAAGTCTGCAGTTAGTCAATAAGTCAACCTCCCATTTTACGTTTCATGCAAATTTTGCAGAGAAACTTGTTTTTTTGAGAAACATAATAAACATTAGGTGTATTCTAGTACTTTCTGTACCAAATTCTGAAGTCTGTCATTTGTTATATAGTAGGGGTAAATCTCTCTCAGAATAAGGCAAAGTACCGGAACACATTTAAACCAAATGTGTAAAGTATGTCATTAAGAAATGTCAAATTCATTTTTTCGATCAGATAATGTGGACATGGGCCTGTTTACGCGAGGCAACGTTGATGATTGCGCTCAACAAGGCGAGCTGCCAAGACTATCCTCGTTAGTGAACAGGTCAAGTTGACATACAGCCTCCACGCGGCGCCTCCTAGATAGCCATCACAACACCGGTTGTATGGTGAACGAATGTATGTAGCGAGCCCCTCTGTCCAAGGGCTTAAATAATAGGCCTGGCCTACCAGTCTGTGGGTTGTGCGTAAAGTTAACTTACTCAGCACTTAAAAAATCCTTTAGTTCATAAACGCCGAAATGCCTCGGATAATGTAGGACCAACTGTTGACGACCTCAGCAAACGTTTTAAGTACAATGATTTTCGGTGATGCACGTGGAATGTGAGGTCCCTTAACAGAGCACGTTCAGCCGAACAACTTGCGGAGGCCCTTGATTGCTACAAAGGAGACATTACCGCCATCCAGGAAGTGCGATGGGATGGTCCTAGCATAAAAACGATGAAGAACTGCAATATCTGCAACAGCGATTGCAATAGAGAGAGAAGGCAGCTCTTATTCGGATGCGGATTTGTTGTTCGAGGAAGACATAGGCAAAAAGTCTCATGACAATCCGCTCACTGCGCTCACGCCCTGATGGAAGGATGACAACACCAAGGATGACGAGCTACGACACCAAGATCGTTCTAGGAGACTTTAACGTTCAGCTGGGAAAGAAGGACATCTTTGCTGGAGTCATAGGTAAACACAGTCTACAGGACAACACATCTTGAAACGGACATTGCGCGCTTTCTAGGAAATGGAAAGGTGTTATGGCAGGAATAAAATCCGAAAGTTTTACCGAAAGGTAAAACAGCTATCCGGCGGATACAAGGTTCGGACCGAACCCTGCCGGAATCAAAATGGACAACTCGTGATAGAGTCGCAGTCTGTGCTGAATCTGAGAGAATCATTTCTGGAAGGATCTGGAAGGATCATTTCTGTAGACTCGTTAACGGCGATACGGCCCAAGTCCCGTTGTTAGGCAGAATGTTCTACTCGATTTCGACGATGATATACAATAATTCCGTCCTCCCGATTTAGACGAGGTGAAGATAGCAATATCCAAGCTAAAGTCGAATAAAGCTGCTGGTGCGGACGGACTAATTGCCAGAGATGAGTTGGTTGGGTGCATACACCACGGAGAAAAGCATGCCCGATGTGTGGAATCTCACCAAGATTCCAAGAAAAAAAGACCTCTTTGACTGCGCTAATTACAGAGGGATTAGTCTCCTTAACATCGCATACAAGATCCTCTCCGCCGTATTTTCTAAAACCGTTTGTTCATAACCTGACTGGTCCCCATAAGTGCGGTTTCAGTCCAGGGATGTCCGTGATAGACCAGATCTTCACTTTACGGCAGATCCTGGAAAAGACTCAAGAGCAAATCGACAATCACCATCTATTCGTCGATTTTAAGGCTGCATATGACAGTGTGCATAGAGACGAGCCATACAGTGCCATGTCCAGTTTTGGCATTCCTACCAAACTCGTCAGATTGTGTAGGATGGCGATGGAGAACTCTCTGCTCCGTCAAGGTCGGTAACGAACTCACCGAGACCTTCAATGTCAACAAAGGTTTTAGACAAGGCGACGCACTGCCATGTGATTTCTTTAACATCATCTTCGAAAAGATCGTGCGTAACTCACAAGTCAACACGAGAGACACGATCGTCCAGAAGTCAGTTCAATTGCTAGCTTACGCTGATGACATTGCCGTGATTGGACGAACAGAGTGAGCCGTCAATGAGGCGTTTGCTGGCATTGAAGCGGAAGCGGCTAAAATGGGTCTGGCGGTAGCTGAGGGCTGAAATAAGGTCATGCTGCCATTAAGGGAGGACACACAACATCGACGCCTCGGACAGAGCGTCACACTAGTCAGGTACACACAAGTCGGTAAAGAGGGACAACAACATCAGTACCGAAATCAAACGCAGAATTACTCTTGCCAATCGCTGTTTCTTTGGGCTCAAGTGGCAATTGAGTAATAGAGCACTCTCTCGAACGACAAAGCTCGCTTTTTATAACATCTTGATCATCCCCGTTTTACTCTATGGCGTGGAAACCTGGACGTCACCAAAGGGGGATGAAGAAGCCCTTAGTCTTTTCGAGAGAAAAGTTTGCGTGTGATTTTTGGTCCTGTTTGCTTTGATGGCATCTGGAGGAGAAGATTTAACGACGACTCTATGGGCTGTACAGCGAAATGCGCCTGGTCAAGCGTCTACGGATACAACGCTTAAGATGGCTAGGTCATATAGAGTATGGACATCACTGTTCCGGACCGAAAAATTTTCGGAGCCATTGGGGCAACGCAACAGAGGACGGCCTAGGCTAAGTTGGCACACACAAGTGGAGAAGGACCTTAACTAACTTGGAGTGCACAGCTGGAGGCAGGTGGCAAAAGACCGTGCTGGCTGGAAAGGCATGTTGGTTGATGCCCAGGTCCATCCCGGACTGTAGCGCCACGAAAAGAATGGGTCAATGCTGACTTATATCTGTACGTACAAAAATTACTTTAACAGAAAACCAACAACTTACCCAAAAAAATTTCTTGTTTTAAAATGCTCAAGGCGGGGAAATATTTTACTTTCTCGAAAGAGCACTCATTTGACGTATAACCGACTTTTTTCGGTTAACGGGAACGGACATTGTATTGGTTTGTGTTGTCTTGTACTGTTTCGTGTTGTTTGTTTCGGGTAACGAACTCAACCTTGATGGATCAGCGAGAATTCCCCATCGTCATCCTACACAATCGGATGGGTTTGGTGGAAATGACCAAGCAAAGACATAGCACTATATACCTCTTTCTTGAGCACGCTGTCATATGCTCTCTTAAAATTGAGGAATAAGGGTCAAGTGCCGCAGCAATCTACAAAGAAACCTGTGACGAGCTCCTTTAGCAACTACTCGTTTGTTCCCCGCTATTATTCGCTCAAGGGAAAGATGGACCTACAGACAAAGGTGACGATTGACAAGCAGTACACTTTGTCTACTGTCAGCGACTCAAAAGATGTAGTTCCGTGAAAGAATGCAAGATCTTTAGACCGCGAATCGAACTTGAGACCTTCGGACTAGCTTACATTAGAGCCTTCCTAAATGTGGATAGCCATACTGTGAATATTTATCAAGAGTGTGACATTTTTAAGCAATAGTACGATTTGCGTTCAATATATTCTCGGTATCGATATGAAGGAAAATGCGAATTCAATTTAAATTGCTTTTATATTTCAATCTAATCTCTCCTAACATCAATGCATTTGTTACATCTTGAGATAAGCTTTTTTAAACCCTCAAACAAATAAATTTCCTCTTTCTCTGCAAAATACCCATTAATTTTCGGAAAATCATTTTCCACCAAGACATTTTTTCAAATCCGGAAACAGGAAATAATCACTAGGGATAAGGTCTGGACTATGGGGTGGGTGTTGGATTTCTTCGAAACCACAATCTTGCGTAGCAGCCTTGGATACTCGCGCCGTGTGAACAGAAGCGTTGGCATGAAGAAGCAACACACCCGCTGCGAGTTTACCCCGTCTTTTCTTTTTAATTTCCTCCCGCAAATTATGCAAAGTGGAAGCGTAGGATGTTGTGTTGATGGTTTCACCTTTTGTTTTGTACTCAATGAGGAAGATTCCCTTCTCGGCAGACGTAGTGACTTTGAACTTCTTCGGGGGTCTTTTCCCTTTTTATGTCACTGAATGGACTCTTGTTTGCGTTCCGGGTCATAGTGGTGAACCCATGTTTCGTCCTAACTTTTCAACACCGTCCGCGTTCTCACTACAGATCTCCAAGAGCTCTCTACAGTGTGGTATGAATGGTACGGGCATCCTCAAGAACAAGGTTTTCGACTTCTTTGATGCTTTCTCCCGTATAAGCAATAGCCGGGCGCCGGAGCGGGAGTCGTCTCCAATGCTCTCTCTGCCTCTCTTGAATTCACTTGATCAATTTTGCACGGTTGATAATGAAGGTGCGAAACCCTGAGAAATAGCCACCATCTCTTCATAAAAAGTTTTTTTTACTTTTTCCTTGCTTAGTGAGAAATTAAATTACAGCGCGATGCGATTTTACAGGAAAGCACTAACGTGACAAATAAGTCAATTTATATATATAGCCATAGCTTCACCCCGATACAGAGAATATATTGAACGCCCCTCGTAAGTATGCATCAGCTTCTGTTTTCAGCAAAAACATTTCGGGATTAGAGAACAAACACAAATACTAATCAGCGAAAATAGCTTTATTGTTTTTCAAAATATTCCCCATTAAGATCTATACACTTTTGCATGCGTTTGACCCAAATGTCGAAGTACTTTTGCCGCTCTGATTGAGGTATCTCCAAAACAGGCACTCTGAACGCATCAACCGCTTCTTCAGGTGTCGAAAAACGTTGACCTCTCATTTTATTTTTTATGTACGGGAATAAAAAGTAGTCATTCGGTGCCAAGTCAGGGCTATACGACGAATGACTCATCAAATCGATGTCTTGCGTGCTCAAAAATGCAGTTGTTTGAGCCGAAGTTCGAGAACTCGCATTGTCGTGGTTAGTTTTCCTGATTTCTTGGAAGACAACTGACAAACAAATGGTTGTGTACCACTCAGAATTGACTGTTCTGCGCTGTTCTAATGGTATGGTTGTCTAGTTTTTCCGAAAAACAGGCGACCCTTTGCTTGGAAGTGCTTCGTGCGCGAGCAACTTTTGTTGGATTTGGCTCAATTTCAAACACCCATACAGTTGATTGCTGACACGATGTCATAGACGTTTTTCGGAGTACCGCGATTGTATTTTTGGAGCATTTCTTTCGACCAATCGACACGTGCCTTTTTTTGAGAGATTGACAACTTGTGTGTGAGCCAACGCGAACAAATTTTTTTGACGGTCAAATGTTCACGCAATATTGAGTGTACGCTGGTCCCACTAATGCCTAAGGTTGTCTCAATCTCACGATAGGTCACATGACGATCTTGCAATATAAGTTGGCGCACAGCATCAATAGTTTCCGGAGCAACAACTGATTTTGGACGACCTTCACGAAATTCGTATTGGTGTGAACTACGACCTCGGTTAAATTCACCATACCATCGATAAACACTGGTCCTTGATGCAGCTTCATCGATGCACTGTTGATGAGTTAATCCACGTCGAAAGGTGTAAAAAATAATCTCACGAAAATTTTTATGATCTAATTCCTTTTTTTTGGAGAGATGAATCTTTTAAGTTACTGTAAACAACACAAATAGCGCTCGTATGTCAAAACGTTTTGAGTACGTATAACCTCAAGAATGTCAAACTTTACGATAGAGCTGGCAGTTGCCAGATTGCAACACTAGGGTTTCCCAATCCCGAATTATAAAAGGCAACCTTCGTACTTCCTTGCTCTTAAACAATCGTAAACAGCATTTGGGAAGTTTTGGTTTCCTTCTTCAACTAAAAAAAAGTTAAGCTGAATCGGCTCCGACCCATAAATTATGCACAGAGCGATTTCGACACCTAAAAAGTGATGATTTTAGCATCAAAGACAAAGAGCGTCGGCGTGTCAGGCTTAAAAGTTTGATGGAATTAAATCAGAGCCTTACTAAATAAATTAACGTGCCAAACGCAAAGTGAACTCGCAGAATCGTTACGAATGACTCAGTAAACTTGAAAAAAAAAGTTTGGGCTTATTCAAAAGCAAGGACGAGTTGAAAGCGAGAGATGTCGGTTGGCGATTTTCACTTCATATCTGCTTCTTGAAAGATATCGTTGGAAGGAATTTCTGCAACAGATCATGACCTGTTAAGGGGCTATAGCACGTTAAACTTAAGAAAATAAAAAACATTCTATGCAAAACCTGGTGAAACCGTTCCATTATCATCTTCATCGACGCCTAGGAAAGCCATCCAAGGTTCAAAGGTCATGCTCTGCATATAGTGTGGTGTACTATGAACTGCTTAAACTAGGCCTTAATGGGAAAGGTTATCGACTACAACTCATGCTAATTAATAATGTTTGAACCGTGCATTGCGTGAAAAACGGTCAAAAACGATCTTACGACATGACAAGGGAATTTTGCAACATGATAACGCTCACCGATAGCGAAGCCGGTCACCGTTTCTGGCTCTCTCCGACTACTCCCTTTGTCGACGGTTGGAAAACGATTGCGGGGTCACCGGTTCGAATCTTTTGAAGAAATCGAAGAATGGCTAAATGACCCAATGCCAATGATGGACTCATTTCATAGATATGGTAATCGTTAGCTACCAGAGAGAAGGACCAAAGTGGTTACGTTCTTCAACAAACACAAATTTAAACTCCCAATACATAAAATTGACGCAATAAAAGCTTTTGAGTTTAGAAAGCTGGCGCATCGGGCATTCCACATGACGATTAGATATTGAGTAAGGAATTGTTTTTGAGATCTTATTGTTTTAATGTCTCTCGAGAAAATTAAAAAAATTAACACCATTGGACCGAGGTCTGCCGTTGGCAGACTGTGACACTCACACGCCGAAGGTTCGATTCCCGGCTGAATACTTCGAATTTTTCACGGCACCACCTCCTTCAAGCTGCTGAAAACACTCAAAAGAAAACCATACAAGCTTCGCCGTTTAGAATCGGCAAAAAGCTGTAGATCTCTTCTAATCGTGACAGGAGGGTATCGCGTACAACACGATTAATTGATGAGCAAGCTGGGCCTAGGGTGCACAACACCATACATTACAACAATTAGTGAGTTAGACATTCAGATCGATCGATAGTTTACTAATTTAAAGAAAAACATTTTGTAGTCGATAAATTAAAAATATTTGTCTTAAATATATTCTCCACTCTACTACAGTATTTTACTTGCAGAATGATGTGCACGAATTTCATTTGAATTACATACATTCCTACCGCTTCTTATTCATCGATCACGTCGTGTTTCCATTTCATTCTCGTTGCGTGTTGCAAACATTTCCTTCTTACACTATTCCACTGACTCCGAAGCGCATAGGGTCCATTTTGTTCTCGTAAGGTGACAACTCGCAATGAATAATTCCCCCAAAATCACCCGGCATCAGCACGTAAACAGCAATAATGCGAATACCGCTCGAAGCTTCCTCAACAATGAAGGAGATTAAGAAGTAATACCCCCGCAAGGCAAGGTAGAAGAAGTGATGAAGTATGTAACTACGTAATTACGTGAGCCGCAACAAAGAACGCAGATTGGCACTGGCCCAGCACTCTCCGCGATCATTCGTTAGTTCTTTGTCTGTTGTTAGCCATTTTTTCCCATCGTTAGCAATCCATTTGTGTAATAGGCTAATTACGACCGGAATCTGGAAGATTCCTGACCCCCAGCGGGTTGACAGGAGGTCTTATATTTATGACGTGACAGAATGAAGTGCTGTCGCAGGAATATTGAAAGCGTTCCGCAATTTGCGAAATGACGAGTGTTTGCTTCCGGGATGCAGAGTCCAACTAATGGAACGGTGCTGAGGAACTATTAATGAAGATTTGATCTAGAGTTCATCACCGTTTGAAGTGACGCTCTGGATCAGTAATTTAATGGTTCTGCGTCGTTGGCTCGAGTAATCGGTTGTTGCAGCAGTTCGGACTGTTTGCTTGGGAACGCAAACTCCCAGTTTACAACAGTTCATTGTACAATAATAGGATTTCCAAGAATTCCACGAACATTGGATGAAGCGTTTTCTGGGGGTCTTCTTTATCAACGGCGTTTCGATTTGTCTAGTGGCCTAGTGTAGTGGCTCGTAGCGGACGATGAAGGTAATTGAAATCATTGATAGAATTGATAAAAGGGGTCTTTAAACACAAGGAGATCAAAGAGCCTATCGCTGTTGAGGCGGAAGTGAATGGAACTGTGTTATCGGTAAACGGGATTCTTTTGTTGATGGCTTGCTTGAACTTTGCATAGTTCACTCGTAGATGTATACCTGGTTTTAACGACCAACAAACTCTTGCTGCTTTTCAAAGATTCTTGGAGTAGGATTTAAAAATTATTTTTCTCTGTAGAGATCTTCGAAACAATTGACTGGGATACTCAAAAGCAAAAACAAATCCATTTTACAAGCAGACAGATGTCTACATTTATTATAGTTTCTTTATTCTCCAGGACAATATCAGCGGCCGGAAAAGTAGCTTAAACACTCTGCCTTTACCGTATCAACATCAGAGGGAGCAAGCTCTGTGCTTTTAACATGCATTCCAAGCGCAGCAATCACAAGTTTGGGGTTCGGCTGTTGTACAGTAACCTGTTTGCTTACAAGAACAGTGTGTTTTCGAAAGCGTGTGCTTAGTTTATTAACATAATTCCTGCATCATGACCGAGGGACAGAAAAATCTTTGCTACTTCAAAGTAATCAATTAATTTCCACAAGCCGGTATTCCATCAAGCCATTCCTTGATACTCAGAGTACGCTAGGGCTACGTTTTTACGCATAAAGGCACCAAACGTACGTTGCAATGAAAGAAGCTGTTTACACGACATTGGAATCAGGTAATTTCTGATTCCGAAAATTTGAAATATGTTTATTAAATTGAATGGGCTATGAGCTTGTACAAATGCTGTTGCATTATGGTGGGACTATGTCCCTGTTTTCGACAGCGTCCATATTCGGAGTGATCAAAAATGTGTCGATAAGTTAATTAAGAAACGTGACATCACTTAACATCTTAGAGAGTGGTGGTGCTCTTTGGTTCCAGTTTGGTTTATTGTCAGCGAAATTTGGAAAGACGACCGTTCTACATAACTCGGTCTTTTGAAAAAATAAGAATTTTCAAATTTTACGGGCTACGTATATTCGATTTTTGTTTTTTTATTTTGCTATGTCGAAACACTCTTGTCTAAACATGTGTCAGTAATATGATATATTTATTTTTTTGTTACAGGCATAAGAGCTAGGCGTGTTGTGAGTGTTCGGGAATTTCCTGCTTCCTGCTTGACCAAAGAATTTGCAAAATAAAATTAAATGCTTAAAAATGAAATGTTGTTTACTCTGAGTCTAAGAAATGTTTATAAGTGGTACAAGCTTTTCAAAGAAGGTCGAGAAGATGTGAATGAAGACGCTCGCCCAGAACGGCCCAACACATCAACAACACATAAAAATATTAAGAAATAAAAAAATAAATCTAGAGAATCCTCTGCTGAAAATGTTCGCATATCGATTGGCTCATGCCATGCAACTTTTTCGGTAACTTCCAGCATAACAGCGAAGTTTGTCCCAAAGTTATTGAAATTTGACCAAAAAAAAATATCGCATTAGCACGGCTGACGAATCGCAGCTGAACGTATGTAAACATCAGGTTATTAAATATCAGCTTTTTGTTCTTCATTCAATGCTCCATAAAAAGTGTTACAGTGATCGGATTTAGTTCAGATATGCGCCGTTTTGTTCGATAATTTGTTTCCATCTAGACGGCAACTTCATAATACCCCTTAGTTGAAGCCCCCCTTATTTGCGAAGAACTCGGGCAGCCACATTTCACAAGCCTCTTTTGAGCTCAACTTCACACCAACAAGAGCGTTCGTCATGGACAGGAACATGTGGTAACCACTTGGCTATGTCCGGGCTATATTGTGGACGCGATAAAACCGCTATATGGTGGATGCGATAAGACCGCTGTATGGTGGATGCGATAAAGCCCATCCGAACTCCCGTAGCTTCTGACGAGTCATCAAGAAGTGTGTGGCCTGGCGTTGTCCTGGTGGAACACTACACCCCTCCATTTTGGCCAATTCTAGACGCTTCTGGTCTATAGTCTGCTTCAGGCGGTCCAGTTGTTCGCAGTAGATGGTAGAATTAAGCGTCTGACCATATGGGAGCAGCTCATAGTGGATGATTCCCTCCAATCTCACAAAACAAACAGAAAAATTTTCCTGGCCGTCAATCCCAGCTTGGCCACTGTTTGGGACGATTCACCGGAATTCAACCACGACCGTTTTCGCTTGATATTTTCGTATGTGATCCGTTTTTCGCCAGTCGCCAGTCACCGTCCGCTTTAAAAATGGGTCGAGTTCGTTCCGTTTCAGCATCATATCGCAGGTTTTGATTCGATACAGAAACAATTTTGCGTCAAATCATGAGGCATCCAAAAATCAAGCTTTTTTTGTATCTAGCCTTCTGCAGGTGGTTTAAAATGATTTGATTACTAACTTCCACCTCCTGGGCGATGTCACGAGATGCCACATGCCGGTCTAACTCGATGATTTCCACGATTCGATCGGTATTCGTCGTCACAGGTCTTCCGCTGGCTGCCTTATCCATGGTCTCGTTTTTACCGGCTCTGAATCATCGAAATCATTCCTCCACGATTTGAAAGGATAGAGAACCATGCCCCAACACACCATTAATCTCGTAGAACGTTACTTAAGCGGATTTGCCTTCAACGAAGGAAAACTTTAAAGTAGCGCGAATTTCGGCTTTAGTGAACTCCATCTTTACACGTCTATAACTATTGAACGCAATATCCAAACTAATCTTGCATAGCGTCGTTTTGTAGGTTATGTCAAGACCTTTCAAATAATGTATAGTATTGCCATACGATCTCTGTAACGCTTTGTACAAAGCCTGAAAATTCAAAAGACAAAAAGGCGGAAGGGATATTTGACAACCTTATATATGATTATGACATCGAAATCAAGGTCCAATCGTCCCAATGAAAGAACCTAGTAAATGCACGCCAAATACGGTCGAAAGTAAAGGTTTTGCTGGCTGTTTTTTTGTTTGATACCAGTGGCGTTGGGCCGTATTCAGCAGACTTGACCCCTTTCTCAAGATAAAAGACTCATAGAAGGACGTCATTTGGGATGATTGAGAAGATATGTACGAAACAAATCGCTGAGAGAGCTCAAGGGCATCCCAGAAGGTGTATATCACAACTGCTTCGAGGGTTGGAAAAAACGCTGGCATAAATGTAATGATGGGGACAAGAAACAAATTGATGAACAAATAACATTCCTTTTAACAGATACATATGAAAAGTTAGTTAAAAAAATTAAACGACGCATAAAATAAGCTAAAAAAAAAACAAATAAGAAATACAAAAACATAATAAAATGTCTGTTTAATGTCTTCCCAAGTATTGTTGTAGCCAGACTTAAGCCATTACACAAAACTACAGCAACGACGAAAGACTTCAGAAAATCTTATCAAGACAATTTGTCAGACTTAAAAAGGTAATACTGAAACGATAATTCAATGCTTTCTGTGTCAGTCATGTCTAACAATTCATATATGCCATAATATATGACATATATATACTGTGAGCGTCAAAAGTGAATAAACAAATATCTGATTACTGTATAAAGATGAAAATTGGATCAAAACAATAACAAAACTCAAATTCCATTGATACACAAAAACAGCTTAATTCAATGTGATCAATTATTCAAATAATAAAGTACGGTAAAAACAAAAACAAATACATTTTTTTTAATGAAAATTATAACTACTTTATATATTACGAGTCAAAAGTAAGTAAACAGCATAAATTTCTATCAACAAATGTAATTATTTATTGCTTAAAAAATTAATTTTAGTATTTTGTTGGTCCTCCTTTAGACTTTATTACTCCCCTGAGTCTACGTGGCATAGACATTACCAGTTTATTGGTAACATCGGGGAAAATTTGTGACCATTCTTCTGTTGTAGCTTTTTTCAGGTCTTCCTTGTTGTTATTAGTACTCTGTCGAATTCTTCTATCCAAATGCTTCCATAAGTGTTCTATTGGGTTAAGGTCCGGTGATTGCGGGGGATGATCAAGCTGTTTTGGGGTTCTATAAAGCAAGCATCCCTTAACAACGCGTGAGGTATGCTTAGGATCATTGTCTTGCTGAAAGATCTAATTCCTAGCTAAACCTAATTTGTCTACGCTCGGTTGCAAGCTGGTCCTGAGAATATTTAGATAGTCTTACTTCCTCATTGTACTATCAATGAAGACAAGATTACCGAACCCAGATGCTGCTACACACCTCCACACCATCACTGAACCTCCCCCATGTTTCAAGACCGGCCTAATATTTTGTTCACTAAATTCTTCATTTTTTGCTTTCCAAATTTTTTTATTCATATGGCTCTTTGAATCCGAGCCATTGGGACAACGCAACAGAGGACGGCCAAGGCTAAAGTGGCTCACACAAATGGAGAAGGACCTCAACCAACTTGGAGTGCGCAACTGGAGACAGCTGGCGAAAGATCGTGCTGGCTGGAGAGGCATGTTGGTTGAGGCCCAGGTCCACCCCGGACTGTAGCGCCACAAGAAGAAGAAGAAGATGGCTCTTAAAAATTTCGAATTTACTTCCATCACTAAACAAAATGTTTTGAATAATTGATCACATTGAATAAAGCTTATTTTGTGTATCAATGGAATCTGAGTTTAGTTGTTGTTTTGATCCAATTTTCATCTTTATACAGTAATCAGATATTTGTTTACTCACTTTTGACGCTCACAGTATATATATGATCACATTTCAGGGATTATAAGAAACAGAAGGTATTTGCTCTACGTTCGAGGTATTTCGTTCGATTTCTAAATTTTGAAAAGAAAAGAACGTTTCCTTTTGCTCCCAAAGGTTTGTATTTGCCTAGAGATTATTGGTATATTATTAGTAATTTGTAAGAGATTTTAGTAGTAAAGTAAAATGGCCTAATCTATGTATAACGAATTGAAGAATTGTAATTTGTACCACAATAAAGACACATAAGTATAATAAGACGTCAAAACAGAAATTTACCGCAAGTAAACGCAAAAATATGTACATGACAAGTTGTCAATTAATATTCCACCGATTTCTTTTCAAATATTTTCTAAAATGCTACTATTATAGCCAATGTCAACTTAATTGATTTGCTCATTATAATAATAATAATTGTTGGAGCGAGGGCTTAGCTTGCTCGATGTGCTTATTAATAAATTCAATATACCCTTCTAGTAAACTGTTCTCTATCTAATAATAAACTTATAAGTCAATTATCTTTAAATTAACTAATTACGCTTTGAAATTCCTTGAAATAATGACGGGCAAATGCAATTTGTTTTGTGGCCGCCGTGGCGTAGTGGGTAGAGTGCGACGCTCCCACGTCAAAGGGTCTAGCTTCGATTCCCGGCTGAACACCTCGAATTTTTCACGGCACCACCTCTTTCGAGCTGCTGTCAACACTCAAAGAGTAATAACTGTCTAAGAAAGCTTCTCAAACTTTACTGTTCGGAGTCCGCAAAAAACGGTAGGTCCCTTCTACTCGTGAGAGAACAGAGACTACCATGGACTCTGATTCCTCTGTATACAGTCGAGCCAACAATTATTATTAAATGCAATTTTTGGTTAGGTTTTACATAAGGGTTTTTGTTAGTAATTTTCCCTTGAAATGTTTTTCTATATAAGCAAAACTACATACTTGTTTTATGAGTTCGTATGGTAGTTTGGGATAGAACTTCTTGTAGTCAGATTCCGGGGTCCTGTACCTCTTGAGACATGTGCGAAGACATTATCTCTCGATGGACTCACATTGAACCACACCGGGCAGCCATACACCATGATTGGCCGGATGAGGGCCGTGCAGCAGATTCGCTTCACTTTGGCGTCAAGTTGGCTGCTGTAAAACAAGCCCCTTGCCATAGCGAAACCTTTCTTAGCTTTTGTCAGAGCTGTATCTATATGGACACCTCCATACATATACTGATCCAACATCATGCCAAGATATGGAAACACCAATTTGCTGAGCTCGGTGTTGAATTGAGGTGGATGGAGCTTGAGCGACATCATCACGTACTGCTGCGTTGTTGTTGCCTTCAAATCAGTAACAGGCCCAGTTTCAGCAAATTTTTTCATTAATCGCTTTACACTTGACTTTTTTGGAGCATTATTGTAACCCCAAATTGATCGCACTGCGAACTGTAGCCGCAAAATTTTCACCATTTTGGTAAAACAATTTCACAATGAGACTGCGTTGCTTCATTTTTATTAGCCTTATACCTTCTACTAACAAATAATAATAATTGTTCAATTGTCAAACATTGATAGTTTGAATGGCGCCAATTTTAAATCTTGCGTTCTTGTTGGGACACCCTTTACAAACATTTTTAAACGTCCTCGATAGTATATGGTTCGTATCCCTGCTTGTAAGGAAATGACAATGCACAGTCGCATGTTGCAAGACCAGTCAGAGCCTCCCAAGATAACCTGAAATAGGAAGATAGCATAAGACTAATTTTCTTCATATGGGGTTCGTGTCTTGCCTGAAAAAGAAAAAATAATAGTATCCAATGCTTTGCTTTTTTTTTGTTAATATGAAACATTTACTCGTATCTTTGATGAAAACGAGAACATATATTTGTATATATGGTATATATGGTAAACTATAAACACAGCCGATGAAGAGAAATGATTGATTAACGAGAATTATGTTTCTAAGTTTACCCTGTAAATTGGGAGGTATAGCTCCAAGCATGTGTGATATAGTCGCCTTGCGGTGTAAAAGCAGATATACAGAATTCATTTGAAAGAATGCTTAGAAGATGAATCAGATATTTTGTAACTAACGGAGTTATTCACTCAGCCTTTCTGAAATCGTTGATCTTTGACAGAAATCAAAAGAAAGAGACAAGAATGTATGACGATTTTATTGCTTGTGTCCTATTAATAAATTTTTGTTTCTTGATGGCTTTCTTCACCTTCAGCAAACTCGTTTTACTGGTCAATAGCACTACAAGAAACATGTTTTTTGGTGGATGCTCACAACATTCTCACTATTTTATCTTCCTTAATAAATACTTATCAAAAATCGAATTATGCACTGATGATAGCTAGCTAAGATTGATTCTTTATATCCACTTAAAACAGACCTCTCATTGATGCAATCTCATACGATCATAATTTACAGTTCTTATTTAGCTTGTAAATTTATGCAAAACTAAGTGATAATCAGGGCAAAAGGTGTTTCCTTTAAATTGGTCGTTCTTTGACCTTTGTATTGTTATGGTTTTCTTCACATTAGTTATAAAAACGAAAACAAAGAAACTATAGGAAAATATTGTGCACAATCGACAGCTTAACTCAAATGAATTGAATTTTCAATAAGGCTTATGGCTCTGATATGTTAAATATATCTGGCAATCTGATGCGTTCCTAACTTAAATTTTGGAAAGCCACAAAATTGGATAAAAAGCTTTTAGCTCTGTTTGTCTGGAGTCTCCTGAAGTAACTTTATTTCAGTTTATGAAAGGCACTATTGAACAGCTGCCTGAATTTAATAAGAATGTGCTAAAAATAAGCAAATAGGTGATTTGGGCTTAAAGCCAAATATTTACCATTAAATCAATTGCAATTAAAATATGCAAATCACTTTATCAGGTATACCGGTATTAAGTGAGCCTCAAAATACAAATGTCTGTATAGGGAACATTTGTTATAAACGAGCCCTTATTTTTTTTGTTTGTTTGCTATAACATCTGTAATATTTAGTATACATCAAGTCATTTAACAGACAACATCACATTTTTTCATCGTGTTTAAAATGTCGAATTTTGTACCAGAAAGTGATGATTTGCGGAAAGCATTAATTTTTTGTTTTCATTTGAAGAAGAGTGGTGCAGAGTCGCATCGAATGCTTGTCGGTGCATAAAGTGATCATGCTCTTTCAGAAGCAACATGCAAAAGATGGTTTCAACGGTTCAGAAATAATGATTTTGATGTGAGAAATGAAGAACGTGGAAGACCACCAAGAAAGTTTGAAGACGCCGAATTGCAAACTATATTGGATGGAGGTGACACTTTGAGTCAAAAGCAAATGGCAGCAATGTTAAATGTTTCACAACAAACAATTTCTGACCGTTTAAAAGCTATGGGAAAGATTATTACTGGCGATGAAAAATGGATTTATTTTAAGAATCCTAAACGGAGAACATCGACTGCAAAACCAGATCGATTCGGCATGAAGATAATGCTGTGTGTTTGGTGGGAGCAGAAAGATGTGCTGTACCATGAGCTCCTAAAACCTGGTGAAATCGTTAATACTAATCGCTACCGACAACAAAAGATCAATTTGAACCATGCATTGATCGAGAAACGACCAGAATGGGCCAGAAGACACGGTAAGGTTATTTTGCTCCATGACAATGCACCTGCAAACAATGCTAAACCGGTTCAGGATACAATCAAAACACTTGGCTGGGAGCAGCTAACTCACCCGCCGTATTCACTAGACTCAGCTCCTTCCGACTACCATTTGTTTTCATCGATGGGACACGCATTGGCTGAGCAGCACTTTGATTCCTACGAGGAGGTCGAAAATTGAGTGTCTGATTGGTTTGCTTTAAAAAACGAACAATTTTATTGGCGTGGTATTCACAAATTGCCAGAAATATGGTCAAAACTTGTAGAAAACAATAGTCAATACTTTGAATAAAATGTTTTTACTTTCCCATTAATAATTAGTGTTTTATTTAAAAAAAAAAATGCTCATTTCATACGGGTATACCTGGTATTTAAAAAACTCCGATTTTGAACAACGAAGCAGATTACCACAAGCTTACGATATTCGGTCTCTTTTATTTCTCATATTTCATTATTTGGGTTGCTACAAAATGTCTACGAGCTTGCGAAACCGCTGCTTGTTTTCGAGCTAATAACTTTAATGTCAAAGATACACATAACACAGGTCACTTAACCTACTAAAGAACTTACTTACTGAAAGGAACAGGTCGACTAATTTACTGAAGAATTGAAATTATGAACAAAATTGATTGAGGTACAATATATGTATACGACCGGCATTTTTTGCTTAACCTTTATCAAGTAGCTCTTTCATGCAACCTTAAAGAGATTGTGCTTAACTCAAAATATAAGACTACTCAAAAATTTGTTCAGCTGCTGGAGTTATTGACCTGAGTTTTGTACACTGTCATTGAAACCAAATCTGTGGTAACAAACAAACTAAGTAAGGGATATTGTTTTTATTTTTTTATGTATTTTTTATTCATTTTTGCCTTATTTGTTTTACTTACATGCTAGAAAAAAAAATGCTTAAACTAGCTTAGTAATATAATCTGTTGATCTTAACTCTAGCTAACTGACTCTTAACAAGTGATCTAAGCTAAAATAGGATAATTTATGTTTTTCTTCACCTTTCGGCTTCTTTATTAGATTATTTTGCTCGTTTTTTAAAGTGCTTCATTTAAAGTGTAATTTCACCCAAGAAAAGTCCAAAAACTTGGGATAACAAATTTGTAACTTAACCTAACCTTAGAGTAAGACTAAAGACTAACTTAAGACTAAAAGTAAAACCTAACTATAATAAATTACATCTAAGCTTAAAAGTGGCCGCCGTGACGTAATGGGTAGAGTGCGACGCTCACACGCCGAAGGGTGTAAGTTCGACTAACAGTTCAGCATCAATTTTTCGAATTTTTCACGGCACCACCTTTTTCGAGCTGCTGACAACACTCAAAGAGTAATACCTGTCTAAGAAAGCTTCTCAAATTTCGCCGTTCGGAGTCGGCTAAAAACTGTAGGTTCCTTCTACTCGTGAGGGAACAGTAGCGCGAACAACACGAGCAGTTGGTGAGCAAGCTAGGCCCTGGTACCCCTTTGGACTGTAGCGCCAAAAATGATTAGTAATAGTAGTAAGTACTTTTAATAATAACAATTATTACTAACTACTATTACTAAAAATGCACACACAGTCTTAACTACATATGTCCCTAACATCATACGGACGCATACCAGGTCGTATGTATTATTTATATGCTTAACATAAATATTTAATACGCTGTGGTGCATCTTTTTTTTTCTTGTTTTGTAGTTTTTTTTTATAAAGTAAGTATATAAGTAAGTAAATAAATATATATATAAATAAATATAAATATATATATAAATAAATAAATATACATATATATAAAGTAAGTATATAAGTATATATATATATATAAGTTTTTTTTTATAGATCTACCTTAACCTATATAAGTTGGCCCTTGTTAGTGACTCAACTATACTGTGTTTTATATTAAAAAGTTAATGGCATCGAAAGCTGATTCTATTGCAACCACCAGAAGAAATGCCGTGCTTTATCTGATACTGCTCTATCGCGGGCAGAATTCGCTCTACTGAACCGTATGGAATCTTTGTGGCTGCGAGCGTGGTCCGGCTCGTATTGGAGTTGCCTTTCTACTGTTCGACGAGCGACGTGGAAGATGATGGAGCAGCCTTCCCTATCTTGTATCAGGCCTTTCAAATCCAGATAAAGGCGGAATGAAGCCGTTTAGACCCAAAGATCAGACTGTTGGTTGAAGTCATGGCTCAAGCAGTGTGACTCCGAATCACGTTAATAATAAAATTATCTCTCCTTATAAGGTTTGCCTCGTTATACTGGACCTCGTTGGGATAGAATTTCTTGTACTAGTGACTCTGGTGTTCAATATAAACGAAGACAGGCCCGAAGGCACCGCCTCTCGAACACCCGCATCTTCTCCATTTGGAAAGGACTCACGTTAAACCACACAGGACAACCTTTTACCATGATTGGCCGGATGAGGGCCATGTAGCAGATTACCTTCACTCTGGTGAAAAGTTGACTGCTATAAAACAGCCTTCTTGCCACAGCGAAGGTATTCTTAGCCTTGGTCAGACCTGTGTCTACATGGATACCACCATATAGGTACTGGTCCCACCAAAAGCCTAAATATCTTACTACACTTTTCACGGTCAATGGCCGTCCCAGTGGGTCAACTATGCCGATCTTTCGCCAATTTCTTTTCGTGTCCCTTGAGTTCCTTGTCTGGACAACGAGGTTCTGAAAAGGATAATTTCACACTTCAACTTCTAGTCGTCTCAAAATCGTTGAATTGTATCGAAGTCACTCTGCAACAAACCGTTTATTTCTTCTACATTCGGACCTGATCTACATTCGGACCTGCGATTGTATCATCGGCAAACGCTATTATGTTAGGCATATAACCTATAAGGTCACTAGTGAATATAGTGAACAAGATCGGCGAACCCACCGCCCCTCATTGCAACCCATTTTTTATATGGAATACTGTTGTGGAAATTTCGTTGCCATTTTTCACAACGAACTTCCTACCTGTTACTCGTGCCATGTCATAGATCATACAAAGCAATGTTTTATGAATGCCTAGTCCAACTAACTTGAGGAAGAGACTTTCTAACCATACGGTCTCAAATGCCTCTTCCATGTCAATCAAGCAGGCTCCTGTGCACTGTGTCTTATTTCTGTTCCACTGAATGTCGGAAACCAATTTAGACGCGGCATGAATGGTTTCGTACCACGCCCTGAAGCCAAATTGGTATGCCAGTTGTTAGTTAGTTGTTTTTCCTCAACCCATTCTTTAGGAGCTTTAATGACTATCTTCTCAAATACTGTGCTTATGCACGGAAGAAGACTTATAGAACAGAGATTCGTCGGGATGAAGGTATCTTTGCCCCGTTTCGGAATGAGCTGGACCACAGCTGTTTTCCAATGCATCGGGTAATATGCATTACTCAGCGCATTGTTGAACAGAGTTGTGTATACTTCAACCGCCTCAGAGGGTAGATGGCGCAGAACAATATTTGGTATCCCATCTATTGCCACTGACTTCTTCTTTTTCAGTGAGTTGAGGATACCTTGGAGTTCGTTTTTTGGAATAAGGATAGAGTTGTTTCCATCATCGGCGACGACATTATTTGCGAGAAGATCGCCACTGAACCTGGTGAAACCAGGGTTCTCAGATTGCCATTGACTTCATTTCGAAGAGAGACATGGTTTAGCAGGCTCTGTTTTCCAGGTCGTGATTCGGATTACGAGTCTCGTTGACCGCATATACTCTCTGGAAAACAGCACCAATTGCTTTTACTTTCTCCTGGGGATCCTCAACTATGAAGTAGTCGTTGTCAAGCACAGCCCTATCTGGATCGATGCCAACTGAAGTAAGTAGGTTCGCGTTGTCTGTTGTTCTGTCCAGTCGAACGCTCTCAATGTCATTATGGTCTTTCCTTCGAAAGATTTTATTTACTTACGGGAACTTGCTCGGGTTATTGGATCTTACAATGCAAGCTGACCAACTAATCTGTAATTATGTTTAATTGACTGTTGGTAAAGGCTCTCCTCAAGAAAAGATGAACATTATCTAGGTCTAGGACAGTACAATTTCAAGGGGTTCGCCTACATTCGTTTCGCAGCAAATAAGGACATCAACATAAGTACCGAAATCAAACGTAATGTCACTCCAACCGATCGCTGAAGAAACGGCTTGATTACAATATCCCTTCCCACGGGGTTGCATGACACTTTTTTAATCAAAACCATTGAAACAATGCAACAGAAAGCAACTTCATCGAAGAAGAAAGAAGAAAACTTACCAACCTGGTGTGCAAAATTGGAGGCAGCATAAGAAACCCTATGTTGTTTGTGGAGGTGTGTAATAAGCACTAAAATGCCACTCAAAGAAGTTGTTAATATTGTATAAAAATGATCATGGAAGAAAGGAGGTTCTTTAGGGTTTAAATAACGCAGTGCGTCTGGTGGAAGAGGTGTCTTTCAACAATTAATGGCTTAATTTAGTCCAATTAGCGAGAATTGATAATCAGGAAGGGGTTTCCCTAACGATAAAGTAGACTACGCACATAACATACGTACAATATTTGATGACTTGGAAGGAACTTAAGAAGGATTTTGAATGGATAATTTTAGTGCATCCTTTTTCTTCTTCTTCTTGTGGCGCTACAGTCCGGAGTGGACCTGGGCCTCAACCAACATGCCTCTCCAGCCAGCACGATCTTTCGCCAGCTGCATCCAGTTGCGCACTCCAAGTTGGTTAAGGTCCTTCTCCACTTGTGTGCGCCACTTTAGTCTAGGTCATCCTCAGTTGCGTTGTCCCAATGGCACGGATTCAAAGACTTTTCGGGCCGGAGCAGTGGTGTCCATACGCTCTACATGGCCTAGCCACCTTAAGTGTTGTATCCGTAGACGCTCGACCAGGCGCATGTCGCTGTACAGGCCATAGAGTTTGTCATTAAATCTTCTCCTCCAGAAGCCATCAAGGCAAATAGGACCAAAAATTGCACGCAGAACTTTTTTCTCGAAGAGACTAAGGGCCTTTGCTAACGTCCAAGATTCCGCGCCATAAAGTAGGACGGGGATGATCAAGCTGTTATATAAAGCGAGCTTAGTCCTTCGAGAGAGGGCTTTATTACTCAATTGCCTCTTGAGCCCAAAGAAACAGCGATTGGCAAGAGTGATTCCGCGTTTCATTTTAGTGCATCCACCTATTATAAATAAAACATCCCACCCCTTCCCGTCCCCACCCTCTGTATTTGCATTGCCTTGGGTATATTCTGAACTTTAATTAATGAAGGCACTTTGTGCTTAATGGCCAATTGCACCATCGGTAAACATGTGACGAAAAAAACATTTTTGGGAAATACCTCAATCAGTGCACATATAACTTTTAAGCCATTGACGTACACTGGATAAAGAACAATTTAACAGTACAAAACATTTGAAATTTGTACAGTTGCGGACATTTATTGTGCGTTGTGTGTTCAGCTCAGAATGTAAAACTTAACAAAACGCAAACAACGAAAAATTTCCGATGAAAATTGTTATTCTTTATAAGGCCTCATTAATCATTTCAATACCCGCCTCAGGAAGATTCGCAGCATGCGATTGAATGGGTGTAATTTTTTAACAACTTTTTCACACTTTGCGGGCGGTTCATATTCCATTATCTGAGTAGAAATTTGTTCGACGACTCTTCGTGTAAGTACAATCTCTCACGTAGCTCCACAGGAACGACGAACGGTGTTAGAGCATATTTGGCATGATTTTCGTATAAAACTGATGTCGCGAAGATACTTGTATGCACGGGCGACTTTCCACCTTCCTGCCACAATTGCAAGCTTGCTCCGTTTGTTATCAAGTCCGTAATTATCTCGTAATGCGCAAAAAATGGTTGTGTATGATTCACCTTAGTTGTAATACTTCTTGCTGCATTATACTGGCAAACATTAATGTTCTGACGCTTCAAGTCAAAGCAGTTGGGCATGCTTCAAATGTGACTCTTCAAATAAAAGTAGTTCGGCAGGCTTTAAATGCTATGACTGCCAACTTGAAATCATAAAAATACTGAGCTTTGAATATTATATCTGTTTTAATAGAAATTTGATAGGCCGTGTTTAAGGTCCAGTATCATTTGAAAGCGTTCCTGTGAAATTTTTCTTCAGAATACATTTAAGTTTGACCCTTAGACCCTGACTGTTCCTAACAATAAATATTTTAAGTGAGAGATATAGACGACAAATACATGTTTATAAATTAGTGCACACCTTTTACCAAGGATACCGGTATGAAATGAGTTTTTTTTAGTAAAGTTTAAAGTAAAAACATTTTATTCAAAGTATTGGCCATTGTTTTCTACACATTTTCTCTTTCTGGCAATTTGTGAATACCACGCCAATAAAATTATTCGTCTTTTAAAGCAAACCAGTCAAACACCCAATTTTCGGCCTCCTCGAAGGAATCAAAGTGCTGCTCAGCCAATGCGTGTCCCATCGATGAAAACAAATAGTAGTCGGAAGGAGCCAAATCTGGTGAATACGGCGGGTGGGGTAGCTGCTCCCAGCCAAGTGTTTTGATTGTATCCTGAACCGGTTTTGCATTGTGTGCAGGTGCATTGTCATGGAGCAAAATTACCTTGCCGTGTCTTCTGGCCCATTCTGGTCGTTTCTCGATCACTGCATTGTTCAAATTGATCATTTGTTGTCGATAACGATCAGTATTAACGGTTTCACCAGATTTTAGGAGCTCGTGGTACAGCACATCTTTCTGGTCCCACCAAACACACAGCATTGTCTTCTTTCCGAATCGATCTGGTTTTGCAGTCGATGTTGATGGTTGTCCCAGGTTAACCCATGATTTTTCCCGTTTAGGTTTCTTAAAATAAATCCATTTTTCATTGCCAGTAACAATCCGATGCAAAACCGATTTTCTTTCGTGTCTTTGAAGCAAAATTTCACAAGTGTTTTTTCGGTTTTACATCTGTCTTTCATTCAATTCATGTGGCACCCATTTTACACACTTTTGGATCTTTCCCATAGCTTTGAACCTTTAGTTCAGAAATTGTTGGTTGTGAAACATTTAACATTGCTGCCATTTGCTCTTGACTCAAAGTGTCATCTCCATCCAATATCGTTTGCAATTCGGCATCTTCAAACTTTTTGGTGGTCTTCCACGTTCTTCATTTCTCACATCAAAATCATTATTTCTGAACCGTTGAAACCATCTTTTGCATTTTGCTTCTGATAGAGCAAGATCACCATATGCCTCGACAAGCATTCGATGTGACTCTGCACCACTTTTTTCAAATGAAGACAAAAAATTAATGCTTTTCGCAAATCATCACTTTCTGGTACAAAATTTGACATTTTTAACACGATGAAATAATATGATGTTGTCTGTTCAATGACTTGATGAATACTAAATATTTTTCACAGATGTCATAGCAAATAAACGAAAAAAAAAAATAAGGGCTCGTTCACAACAAATGTTCCCTATCGACACATTTGTATCTTAACTCCCACTTTATACCGGTATACATGTTAACTACGTAATACGAAGGTTGCCGTTTATATGGGCAACCCTAGTGTTGCAATCTGTCAACTGCCAGCTCTATCGTAAAGTTTGACATTCTTGAGGTAATATGTACTCAAAACGTTTTGACATACGAGCACTATTTGTGTTGTTTACAGTAACTTAAAAGATTCATCTCGCCCAAAAACTGGAATTAAATCGTGAATTTCATGCGATTATTTTTTACAACTTTCGACAACAGTGCATCTATGAACTTAATTCAATTCTTGGTGATGAAGCTCCATCAAGGACCAGTGTTTATCGATGGCATGGTGAGTTCAACCGAGGTCGTAGTGCACTCCAAGAATTCGTGAATTTCGTGAAGGTCGTACAAATCAGTTATGTTTTTGGAAATCATAGATGCTGTGCGCCAACTGATCGCCATATGACCTATCTTGAGATTGAGACAACCTAAGGCATTAGTGGCACCAGCATACATTCAATATTGCATGAACATTTGACCGTCAAAAAGCTTTGTTCGCGTTGGATCCCACACAATTTGTCAATCGCTCAAAAAAAGGCTCGTGTCGATTAGTCGAAAGAAAAGCTCCAAAAATACGATCGTGGTGCTACGAAACACGTCTATGACATCGTGACAGGTGATGAATCGTGGATTTACGCGTATGAGCCCGAAGGTAAGCAGCAGTCGACTGTGTGGGTGTTTCAAATTGAGCCAAATCCAACAAAAGTTGCTCGCGCACTAAGCACTTCCAAGCAAGTGTTCGCCTGTTTTTTCGGAAAAACTGAACATGTCGCCACCGTACCACTAGAACAACGCAGAACAGTTAATTCTAAGTGATACATAACGATTTGTTTGCCAGTTGTCTTCCAAGAAATCAGGAAAACCAACCACCGAAAACGGATCACTCTTCACTACCACAATACGAGCTCTCACACATCGGCTCAAACAACTGCATTTTTGAGCACTCAAAACATGGATTTAATGAGTCATCCCTCGTATAGTCCTGACTTGGCACCGAATGACTTCTTTTTATTTCCGTACGTAAAAATAAAATGAGATGTCAACGTTTATCGACATTTGAACAAGCGGTTGATGCGTTCAGAATGCATGTTTTGAAGATACCTCAATCAGAGTGGCAAAAGTGCTTCGACAATTGGTTCAAACGCATGCAAAAGTGTATACATCTTAATGGGGAATATTTGGAAAAACAATCAAGTTATTTTCGATGATTAATATTTATTTTTGTTGTCTAATCCCGAAATATAAAAGGCAACTCTCGTAATCTTCTTTTCTGCCACCTTTATATGCATTACAAATATGTTCTGCATCTTAGTTAACGCATCATTGGTATATTCTTACTATTTCACTATTGGGGACTTAAGTCAGTGGTCGCCTTGAGAAACTTTGTCTAGCCAGCATGTATTCTGTCAAAGGAAGTCAACTCAATAACTTAAAATGAAACAAAGCTGTCAACTCTAATACTTGCACTTACAAAACCCTCCTTCCACGTTACTTTCCCGTCTCAACAATCTTAAATTACTGAGCCAATGGCATCCCTGTTATTGAAATAAACAGCAAACTTCACATGCAGTACAGTTCCGAGTTTCTTAACTATCAATCATACAAAATCTAAGAGAAACCTGGTTTTCAGATCTTAAACAAGGGCTTTTCCAAATCTGCACCGAAACGTTGGGAGTAGGTCCTGTGGCGAAATAGCACAAGCGTGTTTTGTTTGTTTTCAATTCATGTTTATTCACTAATTCATATCAAACTTACACACTAGACAAAAATGTTAAAACTAGTTGGACGAACATTGTTATTAGTACTAACTTACTGGCTCTAGGCGGGCACTCTAAGCTAAGCTTAATCTTAAACTATGTCTTTCGACTTAACCTAACAATTCATATGTAAATTTAACTTAAATTTAACTGTAGAAGTAACGATTAAGAAAATTGCAAAAAACTTAATATCAGAACATTTTTACTAAAACTTATATACTAACTTACACACTACCTTAAAATAACTTAATGTACCTAAAAATACGTACTTATAAGCATGTATATATATATTAATATACACATGTATATATACTTGCATTAAAATATGTACATTAGAATAGCATACACATGAGTACACACAGGTGTACATATGCGCATACTTTTTTTTGTTTACCTTAAAACTAAAACTACCTTTACCTTAAAACTACCTAAGATATGTAGGTCGGCCATAGGTTGCAGCTGATGGATACCCATATAGTCCGCTGCAAGACAGAGACCGACTGCATCCCATAAGGGGATCTGGACTACACTTTCTACCCGTTTTACCGCGGGTCTAAAGGGTTCGACGCTAGAGTTCTCTCGCTACCCAGCCACCAGAATTTTCGATGCTGCATTGCAACATCCCAAATATCCCGCCTTGATACCGCCGTACTGAAACGGAGGAGACCTTCCTCAGCTCGTTGTGCGACGGAACGGTCGTGGTTGAGTCGCCCATCCACAGTTGATCGGGCCACGTGGAAGGGGAGCGGTACCGCATTTATGTCTTATATCAGACCGTGCTTCTCGAAATAGAGAAAAGCTTCTGGGGGGACGAAGCCACTGTCACGTACCTTTCGTGGTATTGTGGATTGGGGTAGTAGGCTCCAGAGATCAAGTTATTGACCGAGTTCATCGCTCTGGCAATATGGCCTCGAATCAATTTCAACAGGAAATTGTCCACTCGTATCAGGTCCGCCCTGTTGTATAAGAACTCATTGGAATAGAATTTTTTGTACTGGGACTCTTGTGTTCTGTAAAGGCGAAGGCAAGCCCTAAGACAAGCCCTATCAAACAACCGAATCTTATCCATCAAGCTTGCACTCACGTTGAGCCACACGGGACAACCATAGGTGAGCATTGGCCGGATGAGGGTCATGTAGCAGATTACCTTCAGCCTCGCATCGCGTTGGCTGTTGTAAAACAGTCTCTTTGTAAGAGCGAAAGCGCCTCGGGCTCGGGCCAGAGCAGCATCTACATGTTTGTTAGCACAAGCGTGAATTCTATTCTGTAAACAAAGAATATGATTAAATCCATTTTGTGATTTGGGTTCACAGGCAGTAAGTGTGAAATTATAAATCAGAAAAATGCTTGCCCTTTCGGAATTGCGCCCTTGGAAACCTTTGAATGGTTGGAAAATAAAAATGTCGGCTTACCTCTCCTCTCATTGAGTAAAAAGTCGGAAGTACTTGGCTTAATCCCAAGATGAGTGAAACTCGTCTCCAAATGTGCTATTTATTATATCAAGATGTGAACACGCTAAATAGACCCCCTTTTAAAATAGGGAAGACACTGCACGATTGGTCACTATCTTGCGGGGCTTAATTCTTCAAACATCAGCTTCCACACAATGTGCAGAAATATATTGAAACGCATCCTACTCAAATTTCGTAACAAAACCTATAAATGTTTGACTCAATTTTGGCTTTTAAACATATAGAGAGATCTGTGTGTTGCTGTTGTGTGTCGTTTTTGCGATCACTATCGAATTAGGAAATTTTAGCATCAATATGTTCTGTGCGTCTTGATTCGCGGTGTGAAACTAAAAAGCCTTCTCTGTTTTCCTCTTCCACGGCTATACATCCCGAAACATAAATTATTGAACCAACTCTTAATTGAAAATAGAATCTAATAGATTAATGGGATCAACCAGAACCCAATCCACAACGTCAAAGATGTTGTTTTCAGTTAATAAACGAAGTAAATAATCGCCTACAATGCAGAAAACTCGAACTAAATTCCCTTGGATACCTGGAAATTAAGAGATAATCTGCAGCATAAATACCAACTAGGCAATCTGTACAGCAGCTTGTACGCACGCAGGCAACCAAAGAGAATCCAATGCACGACGATGACCTTCCCGTTGATGGATAAAGACCGTCGCATTGTCGACCACCACCACAACCACCACCACCCTACGATGGCATTAACAAAGACTAACTGATTTATCAACGCCCCTTACGCGTGCTTGCGTTCAAAATTTACAGCTCACTGCAGCCAGGATCCAGAACCCGCACAAAACGCAATACCACACCGCCATGTTTTCGCTTTCATGCGCTTGTTAATAATTACAATACATGTACTGGCGTGGCGTCCTCCCTGAAACTTATTTTAAGCCATCAGGTCAGCAATGTATCTGCGCGGCTGCATCTGCAATACAACGCGCAAACATGACTAGCATATACGACCGTGATGCGAGTGCTTAAAGTCAGATCCCATGAGAAGGTAAGAAGCCCTCTTCATTTTGGAATAATTTACAAACTCGCTCCTCTTATCTGTCTCAACAAAAATTCCATTTTTAGTGTTATGACTTCAAAAATTTACACCATACCCACATTATTGGCGCAAAACGCAGCGAAACCGTCGCATTTTAGACGCGCAGCGACGGTGGCGGTGGTGCCGATATATAGCATCCGATCACTGGGGGTTTGTTCGTGTGTATCGCGGCCCCTTATTTATTGCCCTTAAGCCTTTACATGATCATTTGCTTATGAATCCTGAACGGGAGAGCAAAAAGGGAACTGAAGCCGACTAAAGGTCCCTGCTACTCTTGTTACTATGTAATAATTTACTAGAACATAGCTCATAGCAATTATTTATCGTCGTGCTCTTATTTGTTAAGCTCGGCTGCTATTTATAAAAAGGATCCTCGTACCCGGTTTGTGGCCTCTTCATTCCTCTCCACCGGTCTGTTTCTGTTTCTTTCTCGCTTTATCGGTTGCAGTGGGGCCCGTGTCGCCTTCACCTTCTGCTGCACCTTGACCGTGCTCAAGTATCTACACCCACAACTACTGAAAGACAAAAGAACAGAAAGACACCATTTACCACTATCATCGTTGAAGTATTTTTGCAAGAACTTCAACAACAGAAAAACGAGAAGCGCGAAGCGCAAAAGCAAGACACCCAAACAAAGAGGCAACGAACACAATAATACGCACAAATCTGTTGCCGCTATGTACCGGATCGGATACATACGTACGGACGATCGGATGGACGAATGGACGGATGGATGGACGACGATGGCATGGTATCTAGAAGGAATTGCTACACATATAGAGTGAGGAACAATTTTCAAATGCTTCTGCCGCTGCCACTGCCTGCTATGTATGTACACAAGAAGCGGAAACTTGGAACGAAACAAAACACCTTAGAGTGAAGAAGAGGAGCCATCGCCTAGTGGTAAAGCGGTGGAACGTGTCTGCCGATCCCTCACGTTCATCATAAGGCTCATTTGTGTACATACACCCATAGAAATGATGGCCCGTAGCCCGTTGTGTGTTGCCCGTAGCCCGAAACCCCTTAAGTCCGTTGGAACACGAAAATCCATGTATCTCTGTGTGATGGCTCTTTGAGCAGCGAGCCCGGGTGAATCTCTATCAATTTGGAAAAATGTGTGTAGCCCGCACAGTGGTGGGGGCGATTTCCTTTTGAAGCTAAGACCCAGAATATGGCTTAAGAATTTTTCGCTAGTGAACTTGACTTTTTCAGTGTTTGCCTGTGTGTGGGTGCTGCCGCACACACACGCGACCAAGTGTGGCGAAGTGGTACATACCGTATGTAGATGCACACCAGTGGAGGAGGAGGACATACGGACGAATGTACATACACACATCGCGATCCAAAAGAACACAACACAAGCAGAAGAAGAAGAAGATGATGTTGATGAAGATATACACAGGTATACAGGCGCGCACAGGTTGGTGTTGGTTGTTTTGTTTGTCGCTTAAGGGCAAAAGTACACCGATTCGGATTATAGTGGTCAGTACAGTCTATGAGTCCATTGGTGAAGAAAGTGCCATCGAGGTCTTTTGCCTAGAGAATTTTGTTTCCAATTCGATCAGTAGTCCCTGTTTGATTTGAAATTTTCATTTTAGTTACACACAAAAGTTCTAAGTGATCGCTAAGAGCAGTCAGTCAGATTTTTGCTTAAAGGAGCCGGTTTCGAAATACTAAGTTGACGACATAAGACCTGGGATCAGTGTAAATTATCGTCGATATTTCGTTTGTCTTGCTCGCAATCGACTAAAAGTGTATCAAATTTGAACGTAAATTAAATCGACAAAAAATGGTTAAGATTCCATTGTTCTGTTTCCTCACCCTCTGGGCATGCGCAGCCGGTAAGTTGATTAAATTTTGTTTTTTGTCATAAAACATGTCATTTATTCGTTTTCTTCGTCGAATCCCTCATCATTATTTCGACACCCACAAGTGTTCGGTTTATTATTGAACGTCAATTGAATAGATTTCCTTTGGGGGTGACTTGCATTTAAATGCATCGAACGGATGTCATTCATTTGATTACATTCATGTGCGCGTTATCTACGCACAATATCTGTCAGCGTCGATCGTTCAGATCTAATCGGCTTCCATTTGAATTCAAATTTACCGTCAATTGTCGGATGGAGAAGAGTTGGGGTTGTCATAATCGATTCGTGTTCGTTCGCTGCTTCGACCTTAAATAGGCGAGGCGTGGTCACTTTAGCCAAATATGCAAGGAGAGTGGATGGTGGATGGATTCTAATAAGGTCTCTAATCCACGGTATTCATTGTGGTGCGGTCCATGAATGGAATCAAACACCCGCTATGTTGATGATCGGGCATATGAAAATTTGAAATTTTGTGTTGTATTTGGGGGAAGACGCGGTACGGGTCAGTGGCCTGTAATGGGACACAGTTGGTGGTTGCAATTATTTTAGTTTTGTCTTTGACTGTTTTCTTACGTAACGACTTAAGATGGGAGTTATTAAATGTATTTTAATTCTCGACTGGGTTGGGAGAATGTTTCACGTACGAGAAAAACTAGTGACAAAATTATAAATTTGTGGCCTATTACCTGGGGCTTGGTTTTAATTTGTCGCACAATGGTGGGTTTTTGATTGCTCTATATACTTAAGGAAGTGATCAAGCTTACCTTTGGTGGAGCAAAAATAGAGCTTTCTGTAGGGAGTTCATTTGTTTATTGTCAGGATTAAAGGTAAGGCCCGTTCCAACGTGTTTAAAAGAAATGAACCTAGATATCCAACTGACCACGGAACTACTTCCTTATCTTACTTTTGGGTGAGATCATGGGAAAGAATTTGGTTTAAAACTTTGAAAACAGCAAGCTTGTGGTAAACGGCCTTCGTTGCTGTTAAAGTTTTACAGAAAATCTAATAAGCTCCGACATGAGTTCTTATCATCGATTCGAAATATTCTGTGTGTTTTTGTTCATGGGAAAATGGGGATAACTTCTTCTAGTTACTTTGAGTTTATTCAGACTTTTCAACGCTCCAAGCTTTGTTTCCTTTTTACCTTCGATGGTTGCCTTTTAAATAACTGTTCTTGTTCGACGTTATATTGCTTTACAAATTATCTTGGGGTTGCCTGTATTCATTAAGGTTCACCTCATGATTTTTTTTTTCTTGGAACTAAAAACTGATGGCATTATTTCCGTTTGAGATTAATTATTCCGCAAGAATTTAAGAGCCTTCAAGATATAAATATGCATAATCATAAATTTAGAAAATCTTCGAACCATAATTCACTGCTTCTCTGCTAAATTCTTAGGATTTGTATAATTTCCGAAGTGCTGTTCGATTGCCTTACTATCACTACCAAATCGGCTCGATTTTTGTCCCTCTTTTTGTCGCCAAAGATTAGTTGACTTGCATGAAACGATCCAGTCATACAGGTCCCTTTAGCTGTTTAGCTTTAGTCCCATTAGCTGGGTTGCGTGAAAAGTCTGAGATCCAGTCATACAGGTCTCTTTATTCTCTCTCCTTGTCGCTGAGGATTAGCTGGCTTGCGTGAAAAGTCTGAGATCGAGTCATACAGGTCTCTTTAAATTATTTTAACGACTTAGATATTTACTTATCACGAATTTGACTAAAAGCCTGAGCCCAAGTTAAATCAGTTTTTGATTCTTAACAGTTGCAAGCGTGCTCCAATTAACCAGCAAGCCCACGACTGTCTCTGCGGATGTGATTGCTTGAGGTTCAGTATTGTCTATTTCTAAACTTTACTGAAACATTGGTTCAGTACATAGCCCGAGCACATAGCTCTAAGCTCTTGAACCATTATTGGGAATTTTTTTTTTTCGGACAGTCTACAGTTTATGTGATTTTTGTGTGATCTTTCTTACACTTTTCACAAATGAACTACGTCTTTGAGAACCACTTATGTTGTATGCAAACTATTTTCTTCAAGAATGAAAACGACCAATCCTTTTTAAGATCCACGTCCCAACAACGCCGTAATCGCGGTTGTACAAATAAGTTTTTCGACTTATTGCCGAGGATATATCTGTAAGAAGTAAATTAAATCCCATGCCGTCTGTATTAGCATAAACCAAATTAAAACAATATTTTGCAGATCTTGTGAACAGTTCAAGTGAGAAGGGAAAACTAGGATTGGTTACGAGCAACTTCGGTTATACTCATGAGCAAAATTTCAGTACCAATTCACTACAACTCAGTTCACTTCAACTCTAAAAATATGTTCCATCAAATCATGGCTTCAAAACATGATTTGATGGAACATATTTTTAGAGTTTGGTAGTTAGTTTAATTTTTGATGGCTTAGCCTCACTTTTATGAATTTCTTAAATTATACTCATGGACGAATAATTTCGGAAATCTCAAATTGAGATTATGAGTAAAAATTCTTTGGATAAAATAATCCTACTAAGATATGTTTCTTTACTGGAGCACTTGGCGTAGTGAACCTTATAAGACCTTAAAAGTACCTAAAAGGGCAAAGGCATCTTGCTCGTCTTACGTTCAGAATGATTGCTTTTTTCTGAACACAGCTGTTCTTAAAGAATAAAGTTACACAAACTATCTTATCAAGGAATAGTAAGGAGGCAGAACCATTTTATTTATGGTTTCCTCTCAAAACGCAACTGCAAATTATGCCCTCTCAATTTTGAAAAATTTAGATTTTCCACTATTTTTAATAGAAACACAAAGCGGGATTGGATACATCACTAAACAGAAAAGTGGAATAAATTTGTTTAAAGGCGGTGCTCTTTCGTATGTATGTGCTTTTGTTATTTTAGTACGTATACTCCGCTGCGGCGAAGTGGGTAAAGTATGATATTCACATGCGGAAAGTTCAGGTTCGATTTCCCGGCTGCATACTTCGCATTTTTACGACACCATCCTTTTTCGAGCTAATACCTGCAATTAAGAAGTGATAACCGTATATGAAAGTACTTCTCAAATTTCGTCGTTAGGAGTGGGCAAAAAACTGTAGTCCCGTTCTATTTGTGGGAGAACAATAGCACCCACAACACGAGTAGATGATGTAGAACCTAGGATCTGATGGTTCTCTTGTGGCCTGTCTCAGTACCTTCAGTGCCGAATACGAACGTTATTCTTTAGACTATTAGTACTCCTTATCAGCAGAATAAGTGGTCTACAGTGATGTTGAAACTAGGATCTGATGGTTCTCTTGTGGCCTGTCTCAGTGCCTTCAGTGCCGAATACGAACGTTATTCTTTAGACTGTTAGTACTTCTCATCAGCAGAATAAGTGGCCTACAGTCGTAAGTTGAAGACAATTTATACTCACTCTGGCAGCAATCCGAGAGATGTAAAACCATACAAATTTTGAAACAAAGTCTTACCAAAAAATAAAATTTCTTTACACTACCTTATATAAAAACCACATACTTTCCATCTTTTTCTCAAATATCCGTTAACATTTTCGTACGGAACATGAATTATCCTCTTTCATCATTTCGCAGAAAAAAACAAAGTTCCAACTTCTCATCCCCAGAATAATTGAATCTTGTTCTTCAGGAACTGTCCATTAAGTACATACTTGCTTACACAAAAACATACATTTTTACAAAGCGTGATATTAAATTACCATCAACGGAATCTATACAGGTCTTTGTGTGGTCGCAACCAGTCACCTTAATCTATGTCCAAGGCAAAATAGTTCATTTCTGTATATACCCGTATACATGCAACACTTTTGTTTAAAAAGGAGTTAAAGCAGCAAGAGAGCTAATTATATCAATCGTTTGAAGTCTCCCGTACTCCACTGGTTCTTCTTCCACGTCCTCCATCCACGTAAGTGCAAACATTAACCTTGGCGTCCACTTCGTCAAATGCCTTCTTCTTTCATCCGGATTCCATCACAGATGGATGCACACACTTTGTTTTCAAGATCAACTCTTTTCATTTACACTGATTGAATTTCTTATCGACGCCGATGTGCAGATCCTTTGTGAGTTTAACACAGAGATTTTTTTTGCCTTGCATGTTATGTTACTGGAAAAATAATATCCGACCTAGGTTGATTAAAAAATACAGGTACAGGGTGAAGTAGAAAAAAAAATTGTCGGCGAGAGTTAAAGAAAAGGATTTATCGTCTATAGTGATTTGCGACTTGTGGCATAGCGTGTCGTCTCTCGTTTTTTTCATGCTCACCGTTTGCAGGCTCTTCCGATACTAGCTCGTCGCTAATTAGGAGGTTGTATACCAGCTCATCGTTCACTAGATTCTTTTTTACTAGCTCGTCCCTTACTAGAAAGTGTTTTACATGCTCGTAGCTTACTAGTCGTCGTTTACAAATTTGTTGTTCATAACGTTCTTCGTTCTAGATCGTTCTTTACTAGATGGTCTCGTTGTTTACAAATTCGCTGTTTTCTAACTCGTCGTTCATAAGCTTCTTTTTTGCTACCTCGTCCTTTACCACTACGTCTTTTATCTACTCGCAGCTTACTAGCTAGTCTTAAAAACTTGTCGTTTACAAACTCGTTGTTTCCTAGCTCGCCTTTTACTAACTCGAAGTTCAAAAGCGTTCACTAGAACGTCTTTTCCCTGCTTGTATCTTACCAGCTCGTCGTTTACCAACTGGTTGTTTTCTTACTCTTCCTTTACTAACTCGTCGTTCATAAGCTTCTTTTCTAATTAGCTCGTCCTTTACCAAAAAGTCACTTGCACGCTCGTAGCTTACTAAACCATCGTTTACGAACTCTTCATTTATTACTTCATCGTTCACAAGCTTCTTGTTAACTAGTTCCTCCATTACTGGAAAGTCTTTTATTTGCTTGCAGCTTACTAGCTCCTTGTTTACAAACTCGTTGCTTCCTTGAACATCGTACATTTCTCTATTGTTTGCTGGCATCCTGTTTACTATCTAGAATTTGCTAACTTGTGGTTTACAACTTCGTCGTTTATTAGCTCGCGGATTACTAGCTCATCTTCTTACGCTAGTGTGTGTTCTTCAAGCATCTTCAGCGCGCATTCTTTTGAATTTCCTTCCAATAAAAAGCCACTCCTGTGGTGCATCTGTCGATATTTCATATGTTTCTGATTAACTGATTAGTATAATATCTCATCGAAATACGCCGCTGACAAACTTGTCAAACCTACATACAAAGTTGAATTAATCAAAGCGGTTCCACAGCAGGCCATCGCATCGAAATTCCCATTATTCGCAAAAGTTTAATAACCTACGAAAACTTGAATTAATTTCCTAACTACGACTCAATTATCACATGGGACCGCAGATAAAAATCATTTCAAAAATAAAATTACAAATAGTATGTGTTATCTGCCATCCAAACAAAGCAATCGATAAAATCATTAGCATTCATTCGCAAAATTAGTCAAAGGGATGGATTGGCGCGAAGCAAATCGAATTCATCTAATGGAATACTCATGAACCTAGAACTCCCACCTAACGTTGATCAGCCTCGCCTTCTCTTTTCCCACACTTCAGCGAAATTTTTAGCGGTTAACGACCTAAACTAAGCAAACCAATCCCCCATGCTTCCAACAAAACAGAAACGATTAAATTTCACGTATTCAAATTCATTAGCACCTCCCTCTGTTTTGACTCTTAAAAGCGATAACCGTCAGAGTACCATATTCCCGACCGCTGCTAATGATGATTGATGGACTTCAGGGAAAGGTTACTTCTCCCTGCAGTTATCAATGAATCGCCGATCAAGTACTATTCCGAGAGGATCGATCGTTAGCAGTTTTGATCGGTTTCGTGTTCCCGAAATTCGATGGGGTGATTTGCATTTTTAGACGACTGGAAATGGGAATGGAATGACATCACAGTAATTCCAGTTGATTAATTGAGTTCTTTTACAGTTAGACTGAATTAATCAATAGAATCAAGGTTGGGCAGTTATATTCGGCAAGCTTTCCATCAAAAAAATGACCCGAATGGACTATCCGGCAGATGAATAGTAATTACCTTCAAAGCGGTGAACATGATTAAGACTCATTAAGTTCTTCATTGGTATGCCTGTTGCAAGATAACAGCAGTCACACGCCACCAGGCACCATGCCCACAATCGTCAAGATAAAACACTCAGGGCCGGTGCTGAATGCAACTTTCGGTCGTTTACGACTTTGTAGATCGTGACGTTATGCTTGGGACGGGGCATAGCTTCCCGAATGTGGCTCAGTGCCGTGCAACCTTAACCTTCATGTCAGGAAGGATTGGGTTTCTTCATTTTAAACGGCGTTTTATCACGAAGCAGAACAAATTGTTCAGCATTTTTTTAAGCAGCATTTAGAAGAGTGGGGAAGAGAATGAAATGAAAAAAAGGTTGAAGGTTATGGATGTCTAATCCAAAAATGTGGGTATGTTAGAAGATCGAATAATTTAACGCTTGTCATACAGACTGTCAAAGTGGCTAGTATGTATCGTATCCCTTTGAAGTGTTTTCTTAGGACTGGAAGGGAATGAGATGATAGGTGATTTTCAAAAGAACCTGTTTCGATAACAGGCCGATAATCGGAAGAAGAATTTCAGGAAACGAAGTTCTTAAGATAATATTGAAAAGCCAAATCTTTATCCCATTTGTAAACATATTATTTAGTGGGACCCTTTGAGGGAGAGGAAGAATAGAAAATAGATGTGTTTCCGTTGTTGGTTTGTTGTCAAATCAAATGATGTGGTTCGACATAACCGTTTTTGGCATACGAGAACACGCTTTCGTTGATTTGTTGTTTTGTACTGATTTGTTGTTTTATACAGTTTTTTTGTTATGCATTTTTATTTTCTATACTTTGTTGTCTTATACTTACACAAAAATACTTAAAACTAATCTAATATCTAATCTGCTGATCTTAATTCTAACTTACTGACTCTTAATAATTGCTCTAAGTTAACCTAGTATTAATTTTGGGCTTCTCAATTATTGTCGTTTTTGTTTTTTTTAATCGTTCTTAATTAATGTACGCCCAAGAAAACTTGAAAAACTTGGATAAGTACTGATTTGTTTTCTTTATTTCGTGAACGGGACATTAAATATTTAATAAATGATATAGCTTTACAAAATTTTATTGCGCTTCCGTTTACTTTTGAGATTTTTCTTCTGTCTGAGAGACTTTTACTCTACTTACTTTACTCTCTTACTTCAACTCTACTCCTTAACCAGTGACAGGCTTCATAAAGTGGTGCAAAAATCTGAAACGCAACTTTTATGTTATCCCTGGTGTGGAAAACTCACACTTTGCATAGTTTAATTGCAATTTTTAAAATTTTAAGCTTAATTCTACTTAAAAAAATGGAAGAAAAAATAAATATATTTCATACAGCCCAAAAAAAGTTTTACTTAATAAACAAAATAATAAATAATAACAAAATAAACAAAACTATTCAAATTTGAATGCCATTATTATCATCAATCTGACACAGCATCTTATGTAGCATCTTATACAGCAGTACCAACTGTCACTAAAATAAATTAAAAAGACTGCGTCAACTGTTCACAAAATTTATGTTAATCCGTCAGATAATATTTTTTTTTTTTTCAATAAATTTTTAATTTAAGTTGTTAATTTTTTCGTTTCAAACTGCCTGTATCCAATTGTACACTTCAAATTGATTATGGTCCTTCTCCACTTGTGTGCCCCATCTCAGCCTAAGTCGTCCTCTTTTGCGTTGTCCCAATGGCTAGAATTTAATGACTTTTTGGGCCGGAGCAGTAGTGTCCATACTCTTAACATGGCATAGTCACTTCAAGCATTATATCCCAATGTATAGACTTAGGGCTTCCTCATCCGCTTTTATAATGTCCAGGTTTCCGCGCCATAAAGAAGGACTGGGATGATCAAGCTGTTATACAAAGCAAGCTTAGTCCTTCTAATGAGGGCGTTATTACGAAATTGCCTCGCAAGTCCAAAGAAATAGCGATTGGCCAGAGTGGTTCTGCATTTGATTTCGGTACTGATGTTGTTCCTAGCCGCTTCCACTTCATTGCCAGCAGACGCCTCATGGACGGCTCGATGTGTTCGTCCACTCATGTCAATGTCGCTTGTCTTAATTACATTCAGAAAAGTCTTCATTCGCAAGTGAACTTTTAAAAAATGACAAACATTTGTGAGTAAATTGAATATTAAACGAATAACTATTAAAAACTACTTTTCAATTCCTCTGAACGTAATGAAGTGGCGAATTCAAATACTAAAATTTAAGTGGTTTGATAAAACGGGGCACCACTATTAATTCTTTACCATTTAAATTCTCAAGTGGTCGCCGTGGCGTAGTGGGTAGAGTGCGACGCTCACAGGTTCGAGGGTCTAGGTCTAGGTTCGACTCCCAGCTCAACACCAATTTTTCGGATTTTTCACGGCACCACCTCTTTCGAGCTGCTGACAACACTCAAAGAGTAATAACTGTCTAAGAAAGCTTCTCAAATATCGCCATTCGGAGTCGGCAAAAAACTGTAAGTCCCCCCTACTCGTGAGATAAGAGTAGCGCGCACAACACGAGTAGTTGATGAGCAAGCTAGGCCCTGGTCCCCTTTTGGACTGTAGCGCCAACAATTATTATTATTATTTAAATTCTCAAACAAATGAGGGACATCAGTGACCAAAAGTGAATAGTTTATCGATGTGGAACTGCCAGAAACTACGATATTTTCCAGCTTGATGGAATATTTGCCAGAGTGTAAGAGAGGTCGCCACTGAACAAGAAGGAACTCCAAGCATAAAAGCAATGCTGACAGTAAGAAAGACAGACGAACTAACTCACAGAGCTGCCAGATGCAGCTTTGAAAGTATTTGTTAAAAAAAAATCAGAAAAATGTATAAATAACTGATCAACTAGCATCGACATTTTCCTAGAATCAAGAAAAAATGTTTCTTTATTGCTATTAAATGAAGGAAATCAGAAATATATGTATTGGATGGTGCGACAGTCCATAAAGGGACCTGGGCTTACCTTGCTCATTAACTGCTCATGTTGTGTTCTCCCATAAGTAGAAGACACTTTCAGTTTTCTGGCGACTCCGAACGGCAAAGTTTGAGAAGATTCAGCTCGAAAGAGGTGATGCCTTCAAATATGTGAGGTGTTCAGCCGGGAAACCAATCTGGACCCACGGTGGCCACAAAACAAAAAAATCTGATCGACGCCTAGACTTAAAATTATGGTGATGCTTAGATGAAAGAAAATGTTAATTTTCGTTGTTGATTTACGTTGAAAACTTTGGCTTCCATTGTCATGTTCGGGGAATGTTTTCTTTTCCATTATTATAAACTATTTCCAGAAACATAACCATTCCGGAACTGAGTCAACTGCGTACTCCTATCTGTGGCAAAACAAAGCGGTTGCATCCGACTCTGTTAAACTGATTTTCCTTATGTGTGCATCCAGCTTCTTTTAGAACTAACTCTTCTTTATCCATAGATATTGCAAACTTATTAATGAAAAGGCTTATATAATGGAAGTCAATTAAAAAAAAATGCAGACACTCTTTACCAATTAGGCGTATTGTTCGACAACTCGTTATTCCTAAACCATGTAAGGCACCAGAAATCGAATAATGATAATGGAAAAAAATGAGAAGGTTCACTAGCTTGGACTTGGAACTTAAAAAACTCGACACAAATTCACAAAATGTACTTTTAAGCTTTGTAACTATACAAAGATGATCACAGAAACACAAAATCTGTTGATTTGGAATAAAGGTCATAGACACATTTTTAAAGATTTTGCTTTAAAAAGGTCCCAGGTTATATTTTCTACAGTAAACGCTTATTAATTATTAGTTGATTAATTTATTAATAAGATTTTAATCTGACAAACAAATTGAAGAGGAAGTTCAGAAGTATATACAGTACTGTGCAAAATAATAGCACTGTGTTCAAACTTGTCGAAATTTTATTACTATTTTGTTAATAAGTTTTTCCTACCGTCATGTTAACACATCATATTTATGGCACAACATCCTTATTCTATTTGCAATAAAACCTATAAACAACACAAGAAAAAAGTGCATTCCGAACTTAGAAAAGACTCGTTATCCGAAACAACACCGAATTCCGTTATGTGAAAAATAATAGCACTGTGTTCAAACTTGTAACAATGTTGTCACTATTTTGTTTACCTTCATGTAAACACGTCATATTTATGGCATATTTATTCTATTAGCAATAACAACTATAAACAAGACAAGAAAAAAGTGCATTCTGAACTTATAAAAGACTCGTTATCCGAAACAACACCGAATTTCAGTGTGTGCAAAATTATAGCACCAAGTTCAAAAACTCATTAATATGAAGCAAAAGTCAATACTAATGTCTTACTATAGAATCCACCTAAGAGTCATATTTCACTCTTCGTAAGGTAGCATGATACCTCTCATTATGGTGACTTCGGCGTTCATCACCGGTTTTATCCAAAATATTGGACCAGTACCATAATAGGCGAAGCATCCCCATACGTTAATTTTTGCCCCTCCATGCTTTACAGTCTTGACAGTGCACTCCGGTTGAAACTCTTGGTTTTTCCGCCTACGAACAAATGTCCTGGGCCCAGGAGTACCAAATAAAACTATTTTGATTTCATCTGTCCATAATACATTGCACCATTTAGAAGTTTCCCAGTTCAAATGTTTTTTCGCAATTTTTTTTCATTTTAGTAGGTTGATTTTGACAGTAGTGGTACTTTTCTGGGACTCCTGGCAGGTAAATTCTTCTTTACCAGCATTCTTCTTATTGTTGATGTCTCCACGGGTAAATTTAACTCCTCTTTTATTATCCTACCGTTCACAAATGGGTTACGTTGAAGTAATCTTACGACAAATATCGTTCATCAGCTGGGGTTAGTTTCTATTTTCATCCTCTTTTCTTCTTCCTGTTGAGCAAATTTTTAGGCATTTGCGATCATTCTGCTTGAACACCCAACAATTTCACAAATAAATTTGTATGTTTAACCCCCAGAAAGAAATTTTTTTTTATTAAGGAGTGTTTCTTGGGAGTACAAAAGTACCAGAACAAAATTAGAAAATTACTTATTCTTCAAAAACGTGTTATAAGAAAAGTGTGCAAAAACCGCTTACACCGTTCTATGGCCTTGTTTAAACAATTAAATGTTCCCCCCTGTTTTATTTCAAGGTTCTGAAAGTCTTTTTTCTGAGATGTGGCTATCTCAATAGCAGAATATCAACTAGATATGGTCTAAGAACAAACCTAAGTTATGTCGTCAATACTCCTTTATTTCGCACCACATGTTATCGTAATTCCTATTTTATACTGTCATACAGATTATTCAACAAACTTCCTACCTCTAAAAAGTCTTAGAGATCCCTAAGTATCTTTCTGAAAAATATAAAATCTTGACTATTTCAATTCGATCATGTACAGATCGGAAATCTCTTAGACCCGGCAGACTGATATTTTTATTTTATTCCTTTTTTTTAAGTTTGCATTTACTATTTAATTTTTTTTTTCTTCTTCTTGTCTTGACTTAAATCTATAAACACCCCCATAATGAATTTGTAAATAATGATGTGTCATTTAATACTATTTTTGTTTTTTTAATACTTAATGGCACTATCCTATTCTCGATTGAATTCGCCATATATTGTAATGAACTTGTAAGATTTGTAATATGAGAATATGAGACAAATAATATACAAATACAATCTATACAATGCATAGCACGACCCATATTACTTTGCTGAAAATGTTGCACTTTGGAATATTATTTTTTAATAATTACAATAATATGCGTAGAATTAGTTTATAACCAAAAACAATTCAAAAGACTGGTGTACACTTCGAAAATGCTCCTCAGAATGATGCGGTGTTATTATTTTGCACATTTAAATTCGTGGTCGCGTAGTGGGTGGAGTGGTTCGACTCCCAGCTCAAGACCAATTTTTCAAATTTTTCACGGCACCACCTCTTTCGAGCTGCTGACAACACTCAAAGAGGAATAACTGTCTAAGAAAGCTTCTCAAATTTCGCCATTCGGAGTCGGCAAAAAACTGTAGGTTTCTTCTACCATACTTGTGAGAGAACAGTAGCGCGCACAACACGAGTAGTTGATGAGCAAGCTAGGCCGTGGTCCCTCTTTGGACTGTAGCGCCAACAATTATCATTATTATTATTATTGAATTCGGCTGCATATCCGGTAGCGGGACCTTTCTAAATGACAAGATGAATTTTTTTTATTGTCTTGTATATGGGTTTTATGACTGATAAAATAAGAATATTGTGCAATAAATATGAGGTCCCTGCCTGTCCATAGGAAAAAGTTATTAGCATAATAGTGACAAAGTCGTGCTATTATTTTGCACAGTACTGTACGTACATGCATTAGTTTTGATGCTAATTTTTATACAAAACTTCAGTTACCATCTGGCAGTAGCCAATTCATTTTAAATTGGTCTAAGCCATTACTAAAAGGCTGAACCTTTAATAAGACAAAAAAACAACAAATTTTTACCACAGTTTGAACTCTCATCAAAACTCAAATGAATAATTTTTTTACAAAACATTTTTACGAAATATTTTGTAAAAAAATTATTCACATTGGTTTTAAAGGCGGCCAATAATAGATTTTCTTATGTTGACAAACTCGTGACTTTACAGAGAGCAACACAAAACAGTCTCCGAAAATCAACGTTTCTGTGCACATCGTTCAATTTTAACGTTTTCTAGCTAAACCAAAGTCCACCTTTTCATTCTTTAAATAAAGCAGCAAACAACTCATGTAAGTGTCATCCTCGCTTGCTATCCAGAGGCGATTGGTTTCTAGAAGAAAGGTAAGCCGCCCAACCAATAATTCCCCTAACCAATCAATCAAATTGCAAATTTTTCACGGTTACCTTTGTTTCATTTATAATACCACCTCCCCGGGATCCAGTCGGCTATTAAAATTCAGTTCATAACTCATATCGAAGACATCTACATCCTTTTGAAAGTCCTCCAGCCTTACTCCCTTTTCCTTATTTCACGTTTCGTTCTTTTGTGTCAGGAATTATGATTTACTTCGATTGTGAACAAAAAACGAATTAAAAAGCAAAAAACTAAAAATCATCTCTCTCGCCCAGACACCAAGCACGTAAACTGTCAGTCGGTTCCATTATCCCTGTTCGTTCCAAGCTAGGCATTAAAAGTAATCAACTCTCCTGGGAGAGGAACGGCCGCGTCGAGGCTAGACAAAACCTTGAACACTTAAATGGATTTTCGTTCGTTTTGACTATAATTCAAAGTTTAATGTTCACAAAGAAACATGTTTCCCTTAATTGTTTAGTATTCTTCACAATTTTTTTCTCGATTCTTGTTGCTTGTGCACTTGTCTTTTTTCTTATGTCTGATTTCATTTTGGTTTTTTCTTTTCTTTCGATTCATAACACATAATCCACGAGGGAAGGATGAAATGAAGACGAAAGGAGCACCTTATCGTGTCTGCGCGAAACGCGCTGGCGTCTGACTCAAAGAATGCAATGCACCGTGCGCAAGGATATAACCAAAGAAAAAAATCAGTATGCGTGCCCTGCAATACTAAAAATAATTTACAGACCTTCCGATGACTTTGATATACACTGACCGCGCACGTAGCCAGTCCGTCCCTATCCCAAAAGGTAGAACGTCCACTGCGTTTGCGGGCCTCGAGAAGACCGCCAATTATACATATACACACGTCAGTTAACGCTGCTGCATACAATTTTGATATACGCATGCCCATAAAAGCTAGTTAAGCCGACCGGACGGAGCGGTGCCGGTGCTGGTGGAGTGAAGTCCTGAGAAGTTCTTAAAATATCTCAGACCCAGATCATTTCTGCGCACATTTTTGTAATTGATTGCTTTTATTACTCCACGCACACGCACCGAGATAATGGCGGCTGATTGGGTTAGCTGGCGAGGGTGAGGATAAGTCCTTTGATTGGCGCGGGCAGCGTCAGATGAGATTTAAGATAAAGCAAAGGGAAAAAACTCGGAAAAGCATCATGAAGTTGCAATTTTAAAATGTATTCAGCCGCACAACAAAGAACACCAGCCGAAAACAGAATCAAAGAGGTGCTCTGTGCGCATCATCGGCGCTGGTGTCTGGACCAAGAGGAGTGAAACAAGTTTTTATTCCCATTCCCCTGACATGGTGATGCTGAGAGGGAATGCTTTTGCTTTTTTGGGATCAATCCGGTTGCCGGCGAGGGAGATGATTATTGGCGCTATTCGGCTTATTCCGCATGGTATTGGATTCTCTGTGGGTTCATTGCCCGGCTCAGGGGATATTTGTCTACTTTCGTTGCTGGTAGTTTTGTCGGATTGCTGCAGCTACTTTTGTTGTTCTCATGTCTTGTCTGATGGTGTGTTTTTGACGTTGTTGTTATTGCTGTTGTTGTTAGTCAACATTTGGCCGGATCTCGTTAAGTCGCCAAGGGTTTTAATTGACTTCTTTGCGCTGATGACGCTGACGAACTGAAAATTTATCGGGCTTGTTTGACGGTCCATTACGATCCGTTATTATCGTTGTGTCGATGGATCTCTCGATCGTTCGATCGTTGGCTTGCTGTGTCTAAGTGTATATAATTTGTTACTGCTAACAGGGGACAGGGATTCTGCGAAACTAACTGATGGTCGGTTTAATGGATTAGTTGACACTTTGTGTCATTAAACTCTATTGACATTGGCGTACCACTACTGCCGCCGATCTGACGGCTGTAACAGTACATCAGTTGATCTGATACGTACTGACGGCATGACTCGTCTAAGTCCAGGGTCAATGTTTGATCTCAGATCCATTGGATCAGACATGCCAGGGAATAGTTGTTGGTCCCATCCGAGTGTTGTCGTGGATGTTCCAAGCGCTTAATGGTCGGTTTAGATGGCAAGTCGTGAGTGTTACTTGGAAACAAGGACACATGCATAACCGGCTCTCCGGTGACATTGATGACCTGTGATGAGAGCATTCTGTGGTTCTAATGGGGATTAGGAGTTGTTATTTCCGCTTGTGATGTGTACAGTGCCGTTGCACTTTGGTGACTGCTATTAGTTTAGAATTTATGTTTGGATTTCGTGTTTGCTTTGTGTGGAGTTCAATAATGAAATGCAATGGCTTTATTTCTTGTCCGATGCTCATGTTGTTACGGATTTTATAATGCATATTAGGGTTTTGTTGTCACGATTTTAGTGAGGTTCGTGGCAGTGTCTCGGGATTAAAAGCTTTGGCTCTTATTTTGGCTTAGTTTTGTGAAATTGCAACTTAAATTTATTCAACTCATAGCTATGTTTAAGGATTATGATCAGGATCGTTACTTGTTCAATAGTTCGCACAAGCGTTTGGCGCCAACAACCGTTTGGTTTATTACAATAATTTTTCCAAAACTTTTCTCGGCATTATAATAATAATTGTTGGCGCTACAATCCAAAGGGGGACCAGGGCCTAGCTTGCTCATCAACTACACGTGTTGTGCGCGCAACTGTTCTCTCACGAGTAGAGAGCTTTAATCTGTTTAAAATAAGAAGCAGATTTATATTAAAGCGGTGGTGTTTCTTATAATGGATCAACTGTTTTCGAATATATAAATAATAAAAATGGTGTTATTGGACCTTTTCCCAATTCCATCACTGTACGCACGCTGTGGAGCACTGTACAATGTTCAACCATTTGGCGTTCTTTGTCTTTAAGTAAATGTTTCAAGGAATCAAATTAAAATATACAAAATTAATCAGATCCTTGTACCAAAACAAACTTTAAGACATCCACTATACCAAAGCTGTCAGTACAATAAAAAAGCGAACGTGCCAGAGTTATGATAATATCTACAAATCATTAGTTTAAATATATCAAATGGATTCCTATGACAGCCTCGGTAGAAGAATAGCAATAGAAAGGTTGCCTTCTAGGATCTCCTTAAAAGAATATTCATAGTTTGCGAAATACAACGCTAGGATGGTTCTAAAAAATTAAACGAAAAAGACGATTTTTGTTAGCCTTCAACTGTCGGCCATTGCAATCAATATTTGTGATACATAATTGAATAAATATTGTGTTCCGGTGTTGAAGCGAAAACCAGAAAACCAAACATTATATTTCTGGTGGAAAACAAAGACAAGTCGAAGTGAATAGTTGATACCTCAAAAAAGAAGCAAACACTTTGAGATATTCTTATACTTCAGCATCAGTACCAAAATTCAACTCGATCTTCTTTATTTAAACTGAGGATGCATGTGACAGAGGCATCTAGTATACGATCAAGCTTGGCATACAATAACTTAATCGCCTTAAACGAATTTCGTACGGCTTTTGTCCCACATTCCGCTGATGTCATATACAGGCAAGGATTTAAAGAACAACTAATTACAACGCTTAAGTCTAAGCTCAGGGAATTTTCAAATTTACGAACATAAAATAGCGTTAAATTAAATTAAAGATTTGAATGGCAAAATCCATTAAGAAGGCGTAAAATATGCTTTGCACTGTCCGTATTATTTTTCCCGATTCCAAAATTGTATGAAACATACAAATCAATTCAGTCAATTTTCAAGAGATGGCACCACCTGCAAGTTGTGACTAATCTTGGAAGCGATTACCTACTTCATAAAAATGGTGTGAAATCATGAAAAAGACGCTGATGTGTGACAACAGCGTCTTTTTAAGGAACAAAATTGTGTCTTGCCTCTTTGAAAATGTCCGTCTTTTTCTTAAATAAACAGTTTCTGCTGAAGGATTTTATTTTCTTTTTTAATCGAAAGAAGCTGTGGCCTCTGCTCAACCGACAAATCATGGAAGCGGGTTCGACGCTTCAAAATATGCGATTTTAGTGTCGAAAATAAAGAGGCTCTAGTCCGGCCCAAAAAGTTTCAAGATGAGGAGTTGGGAGCTTAACTGGATCTAGATCCTTGCCAAATGCAAAGTGATGTACAGTTGTGGCCACATAAATAGCACACGGCGAAACAAAATGTTCACCTTACATTTTAACTGTACTGTACTGTGCTCACTTTATTTTAAACGATGTAAAGCATACTTTTATGCATCCCTCTGATTTCCTCTATGCTCCAGTAGATTACGAAGAGAAAATTGTACCGTTATCAATGAGCTCTTATGTCAAATCTGTTGTTTCATTCTTTTAAGTGTTCTTTGTGTCTGGACACAAAAATAGCACAAAACCTGGTAATTGGAATATCTCTCCAAATAATTTGTGTAGTCTTAAATTTTTTGTTTTATTATACTTTCAAATAGTGTTCAATTTAATTTTTTATTACAATGGGCAGAGGTGAGCACTGCACTTCTAAAGGAAGGAGCTCAATTTTTGCTCTTCATCAAGACGTCAAAAAACCAGCTGAAATAGCCGAACAATTGAAATGATCTAAAAAATGGTTTAAGCTGGTAAAAGAAGATCAGATGAATTTAACCTGTAAAAAAAATTGGCGTCCACGACCACGAAAAACCACGTTTCTGTTGGATAGAACCATTATCCTGTATCCTCGCACTTAAACACCTATTGCAGGCGATTTCAATGTACACAATTCCACTTGCCTTCGACATTCAGGCCAGACAACACCCGAAGGACGGTATGTTGAAATCTTCGCTGAGGTAAATAATTTAACCCAGCTTGTGAATGAGCCAACACGAATACCTGATATTGCAGATCATACCGCCAACACCTTGGATCTGTTTCTCACCTCTCATCCTGAAAAATATTCGATTAATATATTGTCGCCTCTAGGCTCGTCCGACCACTGTATCGTATCAGCAAAATTCTCGCACTCCTCCCACACAGGTAGAGAACAAATTCCGAAAAGAACAGTATGGCTCTACGAGAAAGCCAACTGGAGCGGACTTAACAACTTCTTTAGGAATTGTACTTGGTCACTATGCTTCCTCGATATGACTTGGATGTCGCTGCTGATGCGATCATATTATTTCGCTGGGCAAGAGGTCCTAAACTCCTCACAGAGTGGAGTGCATCAAGCCTAAGGCAAACGCGCGGTACGACTCGAGCTGCAAAGAGGCTATTAGGATGAGATAAAATTATAAAGCCAACCCTTCTAAGGAAGCCCGGAAAAAGTTCAAACGGATCCGAAATGACTGTAATGCATTAATAAGACGTGTTAAATTCTCCTTTGACCAAAAGTTGAGGCAAATTCTACAATACCCCAAGGGTAGCAGAAGCTTTTGGTCTTTCGTAAAAAACATAAGGAATTCAGCCTCGTCTTCGATCCCAACGCTCATTTGCAATGACATTCCAGCTGTCAGCTAGCTCAACGCTGCCTGATAGCATTTTGTCCCCGCTTGTACTTGAGAGCGTAAATCCATGGGGCAAATCCAAGGGGCAAGAGTACTTAAAGATCTAAACGTGCACAAATCCGCTGGCCGTTCTTCTGAAGAGGTGTTCTTCTACGCTGGCAAAACCACTGCGTAAGCTTTTCCATCTGTCCTACTCTTCAGGGCTCTTTCCGAGTAAGTGAAAAACTGCATTTGTACAGCCCGTCCCTAAAAAGGGCGAATCTTCGTCACCCACCTCCTACCGACCCAAAGCACTAACGTCCCTTCTCTCCAAGGCCATGACGCTGATAAACCGTCAGCTTATGAAATATCTTGAGTCCCGGAAGCTTCTTAATGACCGGCAGTACGGCTTCCGAAGCAACCGTTCCACTGGTGATCTGATGGCATTTCTCACTGTAAAGAGGAACCAATCTTTGCACAATGTAGGCGAAAGCAAGATTGTTGCGCTTGATATTTCAAAGGCATTTGACAGGGTCTGGCACCAGGGTCTCTTGTCGAAAATGCGTGCTTTTGGGATCATGAGTCTCTTCTTCAATGGATTAGAAATTACCTTTCGAATCGTTCAATACAAGTCGCTTTGGATGGATCGAAGTCTGATATTCACCATATTAATGCTGATGTTCCCAAGGGCTCTGTTTTGTCTCCGACACTCTTCCTCGTTTTTATAAATGACCTCTTGTCGCTACTTCTAATCCTATTCATTCCTTTACTGATGACAGTACCTTCCGCTTTTCATATTCGTTTCTTGGCTCACGTCCCTCCACTTCGGCCATAGACTCGGAACGGCAGCGTATGTTAAGCACATTAAATTCCGACCTTGACAGCATAATCGATTGGGGAAATAAGAAAAGAGTGGAATTTAATGCTTCCGAAACCCAGTGCTCCCTACTGTCATTAAAGCGATCACAAAATAATCAGCCGTTTTCCATGAACGGCACTTGCGTTTCTGAAACCGAAAGACTTTCCATCCTCGGTATGCGTATCACCCCAACGATGAGTTGGAACAATCACATATTTGAGGTCGCCAAAAATGCTGCGAAATGTCTAGGCTTTCTTAAACGATGCAAGAAGTACTTCACCCCCTCTGATCTGGCTACAATATACAAGGCCTACATACGCCCAAAACTTGAAGAAGACCTTCCTGCACCTGCTGGATAGAATTCAAAAGCGTCGAATTCAATTCGACTTCAAATATATCGAAGTCGATTGACCCGTTAGAAACTTTCTTAGACAGTTACTACTCTTTGAGTGTTGTCCGCAGCGGTGGTGCCGTGAAAAATTCGAGGTGTTCAGCTTCGAATCGAACCTAGACCCTTCGGCGTGTGAGCGTCGCACTCTACCCACTACGCCACGGCGGCCACTTTAACAAGAAACGCTCAGATGAATTAGCCAGTTGCATTCCTTCCCTTCAAGAACTCACCCGCAAAACACGCCTCGCTAGGAATGCTCACCCGTTCACCCTTAAGCCCACCTTCGGACGTACAGTCAAGTTCAGAGACTCGTTCTTTATCCGCACTACATGAATCTGGAGTGCTCTTCCCAGCTCGATTTTTCCTCCTCATTACAATCCACCGGCATTTAAAACCAATGTGCATCGGTACCTCCTCTCCCTCTCTTCCTCTATACCTTCGGCCCATGCTGTGACTTGATCCGGTCACTAACGGGTGCTCGCAACCCCTTTTGCACGCGTCAATTATAAAAAAAAATTGGCTGAAGAGCAAAAAGGATCCTTTAAAAATCTGGGAGGAATTTGGCTTAAACATCTCCAGCCGTTCCATTCGAGGGAGATTAAATGGGGCTTGCCTATTTGGACGCATCTCCAGGAAGAAACCACTTCTTTCCAAAAAAAAAATATAAAAAGCGTTTATTATTTGCAAGAACTCACCAGAATAAGGACCTGCAATTTGGAAAAGGGTACTGCGGAGTGATGAGACAAAGTTGAATAGAATTGGCCTAAACGGAGACACATTTGTACATTACCCAATACGTAAAGCTTTGGATCCCAAGTACACCCAAAAAACTATTAAGCATGGTGGGTGTAATGTCATGATCTGGGGTGCATTTTCCTGGCATGGAGTTGGACCTATTGTAATGATCAATGGCAAGATGGACAAATTTCAGTATTTAGATATACTGAAAACTGCAATGGAGCCCTACGCTTTCGAGTCATTGCCGGTAAAATTGGGTCTTCATGCATGACAATGACCCAAAGCACTCAGCTAAAGTGGTGACAGATTGGTTTTTGCGAAAAAGTATTGATGTTGTTGACTGGCCAGCTCAAAGTCCCGATCCCAACTCTATCGAAAATTTATGGCATGATGTAAAGCTTAAAATTAGGCAACAAAACTACAAGAACAATGATAACTTATGGGAAGGAATAAAAGAAGCTTGGTATTCCATTCCGAAGAGCCGATGTCAGAAGCTTGTAGGGAGTATAGAAGAAGAGAGAGAAGAGAAGAAGATAGAGAAGAGAAGATGAGAGAGAAGAGAAGAAGAGAGAAAAGAGAAGAAGTGAGAGAAGAGAAGAAGAAAGTACATATCGTACGAAATCCTGATGAGATCAAGTCAAAATCAAGAAAGATACAGAACCATGTATTAATTTTTAATTAGTTAATTACAGGAAAATGTATTTGTGCTATTTACGTGTCCAGAAGAAATTTCATATTCGCTAACATTCGCTGACTATGAACATATTTTTATACTGAAGTAAATTTTATTTCTGTTTTACTTAAAATATCAATTGAATAAGACCTTTTTACTGTTGTACAAGTATAATTTGAAGTTTACTGATTTTTTTATTACGAATCATTTTGTGATATTTATATGGCCTTGGCTGTATTATTAACGTGTTTTTCAATAAAAAAAAATACACTTAAAACGCACAGATTTATTTTATTCCCAATATCACTATAATGTGGTGTGTTAATCTTATTTGAGGCTTTATCTTATTAATGAACTCTTTCCCGTATTGTCGTTAACGTAAAATCTTATGAAATATATCCTTGAATAAAACGTTTTTTAATCTTTCTTGTGTGGGTTTAAGGAATTCGTCCTGAGTGGCGTACATGTACAAACGGACATCAGTTATAGAGATATTCTCCCTTTTTAATAATAAGAATTCTATGGCGCGACAGTCCATAGGCCTAGCTTGCTCATCAACTACTCGTGTTGTGCGCGCTACTGTTCTCTCACGAATAGAAGGGACCTACAGTTTTTTGCCGACTCCGAACGGCGAAATTTGCGAATCTTTCTTAGACAGTTATTACTCTTTGAGTGTTGTCAGCAGCTCGAAAGAGATAGTGCCGTGAAGTATTCGAAAAATTCGAAAATTGGAAATCGAACCTAGACCTTCGGCGTATGAACGTCGCACTTTATCCACTACTCCACGGCGGCCTCCTTTTTACTTCGGAAAATATTTTGGTTATCATTTAAATTATTTTTCACGTAACTTGAGACAATAAAGTTTATTTCGCTTTGCCTCAGTTACAAAATGAATAAAAAAAAACAGCAGTTGGTAAAACACGGCTAGTGGCAATGAAGATTTTTTTTTTCACTTAATTTAACGCGAAAACTTTACTTAATCAAATTAAATTAAAGCACTGCGAAGTTCTTAATTTCTCATTTTGGATGTCCTTCCCTTAGATATAATCAATTAATCAAAAATGTCACTTTAATTTACAGGCCAACGCATTACCACAATCCACTTGGATGGAGTGCAGTACTTCATCAGCCGAATGAACCCCTACTCGCCCGAGTTGAACTATTTCCTCGCTTATCAATACTGCCGATCACTCGGACTGCAGTTGGCTTCGTTTGAGACAAAGGAAAAGGCTCAATCAATGACAACGTATCTCCGCAACGCCGGCTACGGCAACTATGACTTTTGGACATCCGGCAACAGGTTAGGCACCGGAATGTTCCTCTGGATGAGCACAGGTTTGCCATTCAACGCAACCTTTGACTTCTTCGAAAATTCCGCCGATGGTATCCAAGCTGGCCTCCTCGACCCCGTCGACCACAACAGCAACACATCACCACAGAGAACAGCCCGCGACAGGTTTGTACATCTCATGCAAGCTTCCAACTAAATGTAAATTCTAATTCTCTTACAGTAGTAGCGGTTCGGAGAAGGGCTGCGTAATTTTGAAGCAACCCACCCTCAAGTGGATGCCCGAGGACTGCTCGACCGTCAAAGACTTTATTTGCGAGCAAACCAGATGTTACTACTACAACTACGGAAGCATTCCAGTTTCATCTGCACAGGGGTAAGGCATCGCCAAGTGCCTCCATAATACATTCACCAATCGAGAATAAAATTTTAAAAAAGCAAAAAAAAAACAATAATTACAAAATCATAAAATAAAATCACTTCCACTGCTATCACTACCGCTACTGATAAAAATCAAAAGAAAACAACCACATCCGCGTAAGAAAAACGAAACCACATCGAGATAACAAAAAAAAATATATTGTGTAGTTGTAAAAAGCATTAATTGTTTAAACAAAAAGTAACCAGAATTAAGTGAGCTAAACCCCAACAAAGACGAGAACGAGACATTTCACTCTCTTCTTTGATCTCCACCAATTATGCAATAAATAATATACACGTATGTATTTAGTCCTTAACCTCATACTTAACTTAATCCCTATGTTATGCTAGATATTGATTAATTTTTTTTTTTTTTTTGAGTAAACTAAACACACAAATGTGCCAGCGATTCGATCTATAACACGCTATTTAACAATTTTGTTTTGTTTTTGGATATTGTTTGTTTGCAAATTTGCACGAGTGTTTGTTTGTGCTTGGTGGTTGGGGGTTAGCTTTTTTCGTTTTGTTGGGTTACACATGAAACATTAAAGAACTTTAAATTACAATGGACACATAACGTAATAGATTTCTTGTCATTTACATTTTGAATGGGGGGTCAAAACTGATTTCGATTGCCTGAGTCCCTTTAACAACTCAGCAATGGGAATTAAATTCTTTCCTATTAAGCGTATGGATACATCATCATCACAAGACGAAAAATATTCATGTTTTTGCTTTATGTAGAGATCAAAGTTCCACAACAACAACCTAAAAGAAAATTATACACAATTGTGATTTTAAAGTGAATAAGAATTGTGTTAATATTTCAATTTTGTTACCAATCGAGAGGAAAATTATAGTCTTTTGACTTAAAGGTACTTCTGATCTGCTCTTGAAAGGATACAGTGGCCTAAAGTGCAAAAGGATATACATTCTAATACTTCTTAAGACCAGTTTTATGTCGTACTTTATGTGCATGGCAGTATCCTTCTCTGAAGCGAAGGAAGCCTACAGTTTAATGACGACTCTAAATCGCGAGATAAGAAAATGTCCTTTCTTGGCAATTTAGACTCTGAGGCGTTGTAACATAGTCATGACAGAGTGTTATATTAGGCGCAGAAAATCTGAAAGAATGTTTGTTCTCTATCTCCGGGAACCGATATCTCAAACACCTCAACACACAAAAAGAAAATATTTATGACTTTCAATATTAAGTCAACTATACAAAACACTCGTAAAATCATCAGAAGTTTTATTTCATTCGTCTTCTGGCTTTATGTAGAACCACATAATCCAAATATTTTCTAAGGAATTCCCAACGATTTCCTTTTGTAACTGAGATTGAGTGTTAGGAAAATCGCTACTCATGCCACTGTAGACATTTAAGCTTTTATTAAAGACCAAAAACACTTTTTTCAGTAGTATCCACATCAAATGGTACAAAATTAATAACCAACAAAGCGTTTAACATGATTTCACGTTAATATCCGTCAAAGTTATGAACTTTTCTCGAATTTAAAAATGTGCTAAGAACATACCGCAGCTTTAAGGTTGAATGTAGCACTCAAAATAATTTTGTCATCATTTGCCTCCTTTTGAACAAAAATTTAAATTTTAAATTAAAAAATTAAATTCTGAAAACAAGATGTTTGTCCGATTTTAAACGTGCGAGCAGCGTGAAAGTAGCAAAAATAAAGACATGTCGATAAGAAAGAACAATTTTTAAGCGCGATTTAACTTCTTCCCAATAACATGTTCTGTTCATTCTTTTGCAATTGTGTAGGTTCAATCCCATGTTCCATTCATAATCTTTATGAATCGCTTGATTGTCGGTCAAAATATTTTCCTAATCCTCCCCGTAGGCTCCTTGCGTATTCAAAGCATCATCACCTCCTCCCCACCATCGCAAAATCATATTTCACCAGAATCAATTATTTCATGTGTAACAAGCAGCAACTAAAATTCAAAATGTACTGACCCTTATGTGATAAGATGTAACCAAAACTAACAGTTAATAACACGCTAACCCACTAATTCAATCTTAGAAAAATCAGAACACCATTACCCCGTATCCAGACAACATGAAACAACTTTCTCTAATCAATTTTGTTTTTCCTTTTTCCAATTTTATAGCCGTCCAATTCGGTTTACAACAGCAACCCCAGACCTTGAGCAAGTCACCTCCACCACACCGATGCCACATATGATGTCTGCCTTCAATTCGGCCCGTAAGTCTCAGAAAGAACTCACTGAACCATCCCTGGCATCGCTAAAGTTGGATCACGAACGCGTCTTGGAAACTGAAGAGTCTGTCGAGAAAGACGAGGAAGAGGAGCAAGCAGCACGCAGTTTAAGTGGAAGTCCGGTCGTTAATGAGAAACCTTCTGAAGATGTGTCTTCAAACGATAAGATCGAGGAAGTTGTCGACACCGAAGTGAACGAGGAAGATGACGCTGCAGAGAGCCGAGAAGATGAATCACATGTCATCGAGGAAGACCATGCTGAAAACGAAGAGAACGAGGCTCCAGCTGCCGCAGTTGATGACGCTAGCCCACCAGTTGAACTTCATCTAGCACAGTTTGCCAACGACAACGACAAGACCATCAGCGTGGAGAGCAGTCAGTACAGCGACGATAGCGATGGTCTCGAGCGCCAGAGTTTCCTCTCATTGACCGACTTAATCCGCACCCTTCATCCGAACGACAAGCAGATCCCGCAAATCGATTCCGACTATTCGAATGCCATGCGTGTGCTTGGTGAAACTTCGTCCGTTGTTGCCAGCGGAGGCGAGGAGCCACACAACGCCATGGACTCCTCCATGGAGTCGATACACCGCCAGTTGAAAACAGACTTGTATTAAGGGCGCCCCACTAGCCACACACCCACAATAATTGTTTCCTAAATTAAGATTGAAGCGGACTCCATTTCTCATTACTCTTGCAACTAAGTGCTAGAGAGGTTCCGCCCAAGCCTAACCAATATCAAAGGCCCACCTCTACGGTACAAAAGCGAGAGCTTGAAATAATTTGTCGAAGAGCAGGTATCTCTCTTCTTTTCGTTTTAAAATAAAATTGGGCTTTGCGGACCTCCTTTCGAATCTCACCCTTAAAATTATTCTACGTCCTTAGTCCTTATTTATTTTTTATATATTGTATTAAATATATAAATGCGGAAAGACATATCTTAAATATAGTATTTTAGAAGTATTGTAAAATAATGCGTGACTCATGTTTTTTTAACGTTTAAGACGGAAACCAACTTATACTTATAAATAAAATAAATGCGAAAAATGTAAAGATTGTGTATTTTGTTTGCATGCATTTCGCGGCTTGGGCTTAAGAGAGCGGTTTGGGATATATTTTGGATCTGTCTTGTAGCAGTATTTGTCAGAAAGATATCCACATACGGGATCTGAATTTCAACTGATTTTTTTTTATCTTGTAATGTTGGTATCTAGACCCTTCGGCGTGTGAGCGTCGCACTCTACCCACTACGCCACGGCGACCACCGTGTTCAACACCAATTTTACTAATATTTCACGGCATCACCTCTTTCGAGCTGCTGACAACACTCAAAGAGTAATAACTGTCTAAGAAAGCTTGTCAAATTTCGCCGTTCGGAGTCGGCAAAAAACTGTAGGTCTCTTCTACTCGTGAGAGAACAGTAGCGCGCACAACACGAGTAGTTGATGTGCAAGCTAGATCCCTGGTCCCCCTTGGACTGGACTGTAGCGCCAACAATTATTATTATTAATGTTGGTACACTTGTCTCGAACATGTTTCAGCCATATATCAAATTTTGTTTTTGCATAGGAGTTAGATGCGTTTTTTGTGTGCGGCAATTTTCTTGACTGGATTAAAGAATTTTCATTCAGTTTTGTGTCAAAAATAAAATTCAAACTTAAAATAGGGACAGTGGCACATGGCGAGTGTACTCTGAGTCCAAAAGAATGTTAACTAGCGGTACAAGATTTTTAAAGAAGGTTGAGAAGACGACGCTCACCCTGGACGCCCCAGCACATCAATAACCGATGCAAATGTTAAAAAAAAGAAAATTTATATTGACAATCGTCGAATAACTGTTACAGAAGTTTCGTATCAGTTGCCTCATAACATGAAGTTTGGACATTAAGCCTGTTGTAGCGATATTCGTTCTAAAATTGCTGAATTTTGACCAAACAAATGCTGCATCCGCATCGCTCAGGAACTGTTCCTGACATCAACAGCGATCCAGATTTGCTTAAAAGAACTTTACTGGTGACAAATCATGGGTAAATGGTTATGTCATCGAAACCAACTTCCAATCGTTCCAATGAAAGAGCCCAGGGGAGGTCATAAAACGCACGCCAAATTTGATCAAAACTGAGGGTTTTGCTGACTATTTTTTCAACTACCAATGCGTAGGGCATAAGGGGTTCTTACCACATGGTCGTACGAACAATTAGGAGTATTATCTTGAAGTTCTGCTCCGATTGCGAAAAACAATACAAAGAACATATCCAGAATTGTGGAAAAATAATTCACTCGTCATTGTTTATTCGTAATTTTTTGGCTACAACCAACTGCCCACAGATCTATTTAAAGCAGCTGTGGATGAGTTCGTTGGGCGCATGCACCAGTTCATCTGTAAGATATGGTCGCAGGAAAGCATGCCCGATGAGTTGAATATCAGCGTCGTTTGCCCGGTCCAAAAGAAAGGAGACCCCTTTGACTGCGCCAATTATCGAGGGATCAGTCTTCTTAACATCGCCTACAATATCCTCTCTGCCGTATTGTGTGAGCGTCTGAAACCGTTTGTCCGTGACCTGATAGGTCCATATCAGTGTGGTTTCAGGCCAGGGAAATCCACAATAGACCAGATCTTTACATTACGGCAGATCCTGGAAAAGATCCAAGAAGTGCAAATCGACATCCACCACCTATTCGTCGATTTTAAGGCCGCATATGACAGTGTGCATAGAGACGAGCTATACAGTGCCATGTCTAATTTTGACATTCCTACCAAACTCGTCAGATTGTGTAGGATGACGATGGAGAACTCTCGCTGCTCTATCAAGGTCGGTTACGAACTCACCGAGATCTTCAATGTCAAAAAAGGTTTTAGACACGCACTGTCATGTGACTTCTTTAACATCATCCTCGAGAAGATCGCGCGTAACTCACAAATCACCATCAGAAGCACGATCTTCCAAAAATCAGTTCAATTGCTAGCTTACGCTGATGACATTGACGTTATTGGACGAACACAGCGAGCCGTCAATGAGGCGTTTGCTGGCATCGAAACTGAAGCGGCTAAAGTGGGACTGGTGGTAAACGAGGGCAAAACGAAGTATATGCTGTCATCAAGAAAGAACACACAACATCGATGTCCCGGATAGGGCGTCACACTAGGCAGCAGAAACTTCGAGGTAGTCAAGGATTTCGTCTACCTCGGCTCCGCGGTAAACAGGGACAACAAAATCAGTACCGAAATCAAACGCAGAATCACTCTTGCTAATCGCTATTTCTTTGGGCTCAAGAGGCAATTAAGTAATAAAACCCTCTCTCGAAGGACTAAGTTCGCTTTATGTAACAGCTTGATCATCGCAATCCTACTGTGGAAACTTGGTCGTTACCAAAGGGGGGTGAAGAAGCCCTTAGTCTTTTCGAGAGAAAAGTTTTGCGTGTGATTTTTGGTCCTGTTTGCTTTTTGGTCCTGTTTGCATCTGGAGGAGAAGATTTAATGACGAACTCTATGGGTTGTACAGTGACATGCGCCTGGTCAAGCGTCCACGGATACAACGCTTAAGATGACTAGGCCATGTAGAGCGTGGAATTCACTGCTGCGGCCCAACAAATCTTCGAATCGGAGCCATTGGGGCAACGCAACAAAGGACGACCTAGACTAAGGTGTCGCAGACAATTGGAGAAGGACCTCAACCAACTTGGAGTGCGCAACTGGAGGCAGTTGGCGAAAGATCGTGCTGGCTGGAGAGGCATGTTGGTTGAGGCCCAGGTCCACCCCGCCACAACCAGAAGAAGAAGAACCAACACCGTAATCATGCCACAGCCACCGCATTAACCAGATTCAACCTCCTGCAACTTTTGCATGTCCCCAAGATTGAAGAGAACAAACAAAAACCGGGGACTCGCTGGAAGATCCTAAGGTCATACCAAAAAGTGCATATCGGAACTGCTTCGAGGATTGAAAAAAAAACGCTAGCACAAGTGTATTATATCTGTGGGGGACTACTTTGAGGGGGACAATAAAGAAATGGATGAATAAATAAATATGAAAATTTATTTGAACAGACGTCGTATTCTTAAGTGAGCTCTAACATTTCCAGGAAGGTTACATTATGTCTTCTGGGGATGGAACTACATTCCGGACTTGCAAACCACATGCCTCTCAAGCTAGAACTTTCTTTTGCTAGCTGTGTTTAATATGGCACACCATTTCTTCAATTGTGTACGTCCTAGTGGCGTCTTAACTCTGTTTTATTTCTGAAATATCCCTAGCGTTCTATTCGTAGAAGAAAAGATAAACCTCTGGGCCTGGAATTACCAACAGGATAGAATAATTAAAGCGTTGATGAAGGCCAATTGAATCATTCAGTTGAGGCGTCTGATCTAGCTTAATTCCCTTGATCCCAAAGAGCTAATGACAAGAATAGTTTTACGCCCATATTCACTGGGAAGCCTCCACCAAGAAAATCCGTTTGGATCTACATGGAAATGAAAAGACTTCTTCACTCATGTGCATCAGTTGTATGGTGGAATAAGTTTTCGTGCAAGTACGTGACTGCTGCTCTTAACAATTTTCAAAGAACGCTCCGACTTGTGTACTGGGAAAAAAACCAGCTGCGCCGTTCATACATGGTCATCAATCCCTTGGTCTAGGACTTGAACTGGGCCAGAAAGTGAACCAGCAAGCGAACGTACACGGATTTTAATAGTCTGGTCCAAGATGGTGGAGGGATCTGGAACTGGGGCCTTCGTGGAAAACGACAACTATAGACTTCACACCTCTTTTGGTGATTTCGCGTCGGTCTTCTAAGTGAAAACTTTAATTATTTTTATATTTACGATTAGGTAAAGGGGCGATGTATTTTCGGCAGACTTAATTCTTTATGACTTGTCCGGTTCTTGGTACACAAATTGCAGATGAACTTGCTGGGACCAAGTATTCACAGGGCCGCAACCTATCTTTCGACAGTATTAAGGATGGCATGACTCTCCAAGATGCAGGCAGACCAAGTGCATGTCCAAACATCAGAAAAATATTTGCCGCATTTATGCTATTTCCAGACAGGAAAGACAACAAACGGCTTGTTGGCGTACTAACGGAATCCTTCACACACGCTAAGAACTTAAATGTGCTCCTGAAACACTGCAGAACACTTCCTTTGTAATTGTCTAGTCTATGCTCCGACCAGTCGGAGCTAATGTGTTTGGAGCTGAAGGCTTACAAGTGCTTACTAGCATTTCTCTGGAATACCAAGAAATTGCATTAAATGCAGGTTACTGGTTGGTAGTACAATAAACCAATTTCTAGTCTGAGCGCTCCAGTGCAGTGTTTACCAAAATCAAAGAAAAAAAAAACTGTGAAGCTGGAGTGAAAAAGTATTTGGTTCAGGTTCAGTATGTACATCTAAGCCGCTCTATTTCAATGTAAAAAAAAACTTGGTTGGCTCTGTTCCAACGACGTCATGACATCTCTTAAAGCAGCAGTTAAACGTACTTTTGGAAGAAAGTGCTGCAAATGATCTCTTTAAGACTGATGTTGGAAAAGTAAAATGGAGGTCTTTCACTTAGGCTAAAATAACTCTTTAAGTAGAAGATCTTCTGACGAGTTCATCAGGATTGCCAAAATTACATATGGCGGGTTCAAATTTGCACTTTTCAGTCCTTTAGCCGTACCTGTTTCAGTGTAAAGATCTGATACGCTAAGTAGTTGGTGAAGTGAAAGAGCTCTGTCGTGCGGATCTGAAAGCCAGAGCTATGGTTAAAAATGTGTTAAACGCTTTTCTGCGATCGTATCATATAGATAAGTTTCTACTCGCTCCCAATCAAACTAATAACTGCTCTTAAGAATGTTTAAGCCTTCCTTTCTGGATGCCTTGTCGCGGCGGAAGGGCGTAAGAGTCAATGAACCTCGGTTCGAAAGATCCCAGGTGAGACGTCGAATTAAAGTTCAGAAACGTCTTGCCTTTGGAGGCAAACCCTAAGGACTTGATAAAGGAAGGTGATACTCGCGATTCCGATAATCCACCCGTTGTTTTTTCGATATTGGCCGGGGCGAGGATTCTGGAGGCCCCAACCATCATACTCATTACACCCTGCGTCCGCAGAGGCACTGAAAACAATGATTCTTGTCACTCGATCTACGATGCCCTCAGTAGAATAAGTTGGAAAACCGGAGAAGTCGGCGGAGAGGCTCAGTTCGATACGCCTAATCTCCTGGCTCAGGGTCAGGAAGCTTGCCAGAGTGCCACTTCTAATGGCGCGTCTCGGAAATTCGAAAAGGAGGAACGAGCCCCAAGAGATCCGGCACCTGGTGGGCCCCTGACTACGAGCTAAATGAACAAGAGGAGAAAGAAGGCTGACACCGAGCGACGCAAAGAGATCACGAAAGTGGTCGAAGGCGCAAGCGTCGAAGATTGTACCCCTTCAATGGCGAAGGCTAAGAAAATTAGGTCAGTTAGGCCAACCGAAGCTGGCCAATCCTCCGCAACCAACGCCGCCTCCTCTTCCTCTGCCTCTCAAAACAAAAAGCGAAAAACGTCTTCGTACATTTCCGTTGGTAGCACCTCCTGCACGCAAGATCCGCAAGACACCGGTGCCGCGCCTAGTACTGGCTGCTTCTCGGATAAGCGGAAATTGACTGTTGCGGGAGAGCCCGAAAACAGACTCAAACGCGCGGCAAACGGAAAACAAGATCCGCAGCCCTACAAGAAGGCTGCCATCTCCTCTCTGCTGCTGCGAATAGGGAATGCTGGCAATGACAACAGCATGACCGACGCAGAATGCAAACACTGCTGTGGGAGGTGGCTAAGGCATATAAAGCTTGCTTCCGAGTGGAGAACTGTGCTCTGGAAAAGGGACTCTTATCAACCGAGCGTTTTGACCTTGTTCGTACGCCACATTCTTTACACTAAGTCCCATAACTCTACGCTCATGTGCGTGTGGTGTTTAAAAACTTTTTTACCAGGTAAAACGGTATGAAGTGAGTGTCAAGATACAAATGTCTTGATAGGGAACATTTGTTCTGAACGAGTCCTTATTTTTTTGTTTTTTTGCTATGACATCTGTGAAAAATATTTAGTATACATCAAGTCATTGGACAGACAACATCATATTTTTTCATAGTGTTAAAAATGTCGAATTTTGTACCAGAAAGTGATGATTTACGGAAAGCATTAATTTTTTGTTTTCATTTGAAGAAGAGTGCAGCAGAGTCGCATCGAATGCTTGTCGAGGCATATGGTGATCATGCTCTATCAGAAGCAAAATGCAAAAGATGGTTTCAACGGTTCAGAAATAATGATTTTGATGTGAGAAAGGAAGAACGTAGAAGACCACCAAAAAAGTTTGAAGACGCCGAATTGCAAACGATATTGGATAGAGATGACACTTTGAGTCAAAAGCAAATGGCAGCAATGTTAAATGTTTCACAACCAACAATTTCTGAACGTTTAAAAGCTATGGGAAAGATCCAAAAGTGTGGAAAATGGGTGCCACATGAATTGAATGAAAGACAGATGGAAAACCGAAAAAACACTTGTGAAATTTTGCTTCAAAGACACAAAAGAAAATCGGTTTTGCATCGGACTGTTACTGGCGATGAAAAAATGGATTTGTTTTAAGATTCCTAAACGGAAAAAATCATGGTTTAATCTGGGACAACCATCAACATCGACTGCAAAACCAGATCGATTCGGCAAGAAGACAATGCTGTGTGTTTGGTGGGACCAGAAAGGTGTGCTGTACCACGAGCTCCTAAAATTTGCTTAAACCGTTAATACTGATCTCTACCGACACCAAATGATCAATTTGAACGATGCATTGATCAACTTGAACCAGAATGGGCCAGAAGGCACGGCAAGGTAATTTTGCTCCATGACAATGCACCTGCACACAAAGCAAAACCGGTTCAGGATACAATCAAAACACTTGGCTGGGAGGAGCTATCCCACCCGCCGTGTTCACCAGGCTTGGCTCCTTCCGACTACCATTTGTTTTCATCGATGGAACACGCATTGGCTGAGCAGCACTTTGATTCCTACGAGGAGGCCGAAAATTGAGTGTTTGATTGGTTTGCTTTAAAAGACGAACAATTTTATTGGCGTGGTATTCAGAAATTGGCAGAAAAGTGGTTAAGATGTGTAGAAAACAATGGCCAATACTATGAATAAAATGTTTTTACTTTCCCATTAATAATTAGTGTTTTATTAAAAAAAAAAAACGTGCATTTCGTACCGGTGTATCTTGGTACCTGTCTTATAGCAAATTCATTTTTCAACACATACAGATTTTATTAAAAAAATATATTATTGATTTCAACTTAGAAAATATACACGTCAAAAGTCTACGCTCATAAAATAAATGCATCTCAAAAATCAATTATAATTAACATTTGTTTTGAATGGACATGCATTAATAATGAGTTGGATATCCACGATGTTTAAGAACTTCTCTGAGCCTTTTTGGCATGGTACTAAAAAGCTTAGCTGCATCTTCAGGGGTAATTTGGTCTCATTCTTCTTTGATAACGCCCTTCAACATTGATTTGCTTGTAATTGAGTGTTTCCGAATATTACGTTCCAATAATGCCCACAGATGTTCTATTGGATTCAAATACGGGGACTGAAGGTGTTCGCAATTGCTTAGCACCATTATAAATTAGCCACATTTTAACAACTTCTGCCGAATGTTGGGGTCGTTATCTTGTTGAAAGTAGTGTTCATTTTCCAACCCCAACTTTTGCTTTCAAAATATCCAGATACCCGAACTTGTCCATAGTCGATTCAATGAACTCGAAAATTTCTACCATGCACCCCTACATCATTATTCCGCCACCTTTATGTTTTACTGTCGGGAGGAGATTAGACTTGTCTAGCGCTGTGCCTGATTTTCTCCATACAATCTTCTGCCCTTTGATTCCAAAAATGCAGAAATTACTTTCGTCAGAAAATAAAACTTTTTGCCAAATAATAAGCCCCCAGAGCTTATTTACAAAGGCAATGCGCTTTTGTCCACTCGCCACTCGACCGTGATAGCCCGCTTTCCTTAAAATCCCTCTTGCTGTGGTAGCACTTAGGTTTTTTACAATTGTTCAACGTTTTTGACCAATTGGAGCGCAGTTATGCTAATTTGCTTTAATTTGCGACACAATGCTTCGGAAATCCCTCTGGGTCGGCCGGATCTGGGCTTGGAAGTTATTACTACTGTTCTTTCAAAAATTTGGAGAACTGCTCGAACTGATGTCAGTTCGGTTTTTGCAATCTGACGGTAGTTTTGACCTTCGTTGTGAAGTTATATGATTTTCTGTTCACCTACGTATATTTATTTTCGCTTGCGGACATTGTTCATAAACACCAAAAGCACCCGACAATTACAATGGAAATATAATTTACTTTGTATTTCTACTAAATAACTACACTTTTGCTCAAAATATTTATGTATACTGCGTAAGCAGATTAATGAGCGTACACTTTTGACGGCTTCGGCTTCAGTTAAAAGTGCCGTGCAGGATTTGTCGTGCCGGCATCTTCTGTTGATGCCTTGAACACAAGATAAAATACCAAGTAAAATTAAATAATTGACGGTCCTTGTTATTTTCATTGAAAAGCATTCTAATGACAAGCATACTGCAAGGAGCGTTGACCTATGGCACTTAGTGCATGTGGCTATTCCAACGCATTTTATTGCAGGGGAGACATTAAAATTGAAAGTGAAGGTAAAGTTATTTCCAGATTTTCCTTCCCTTCCGCACTGCTTCACCAAATGTGATCTGCTTTAACAGTCACATACTTTTACTCAAGATGCGACAAATCAAACCAAAGACGTACCATAACGCACAACTTATTCAATATTGGTTGTACAAAAATGACCGCCGTGGCGTAGTGGAAGTGCAATGCTCACACGCCGAAGTTGTAGGTTCGATTCCCAGCTCAACACGAATTTTTCACGGCACCACCTCTTTCGATCTGCGGACAACCCTGAAAGAGAAGAAAAAGCTAAGAAAAAGCTTCTCGAACTTCGCCGTTCGGAGTCGGTAAGAAACTGTAGGTCCATTCTACTCGTGAGAGAACAGTAGCGCGCACAACACGAATAGTTGGTGAGCAAGCTAGGACCTGGTCCCCCTGTGGACTGTAGCGCCAACAATTATATAAAAATGTTTTAAATTTACCTCATATTTCATTGCCTTCACTTTCAATCAATTAACGAGTTGTCTTTTTCAAGCTGAATAAAAAGCATTTTATCCGCTAGGTAGAATGAAATAAAAGTCTGGAATGTGTTTAAATACGGTTTTTATTTTAGCCTATCATTAGAAAAATGTACAGACTATACCTTGGGGGTGTACCAAAGTTTCGGTCTTAGACATTACTTTGGAAACGCAATTCAAAGGACAATTACTCATACATGCATAGGTGTGTTATGTATATGTATATATAAATGTGTATATACTAATTTTTGTTTTGTATTTCTTTTTCTTGCCCGCTAGCGGTAAACTTTGAGTCGTTATAGTTATTTGGCGGTTGTAACAACTCCGTATATTGCAATAAGGCTTCACGTAGGGATCTTGAGACTTCTGGTGACGTTGTCGTTGTACAATCCACTAAGTAGGGGTAGAGGCCAATTAATTGATCCCATGCTGACTTGTTCACTGCAAAAAAAGAACACTTCGTGGCAATTGCTTTGATTTCAAACTCTGTTTAAATTTACCTTTACTTGGTGGGGCTTTCTTCATTGAAACTATAAGCGTTGCGATTGCCTTAAGAACGAAAGACACTTCCGACAGACGGAATCTACACAAAAATCAAAAATATACACGTGGAATATACTTAAAATCATAGGACCTACCGAGATAAAGGACACTTTCCACTCTGTCTTTCGTCATCGCTAAAGCGTTTAAGAACTTCCTGAAATCTGTGCAGTAACGCTGTTACTGCTAGTCGACCTGCGAATTCCTTGCCGCCAGCAGGAACCGGCACAGTACGATTATTATTGCACGACCCATCTAGGAGGGAAAATTGCAAGAGTGTTTCAAAGCACGTCTTGGCGAAGATTTCCCTAATCTTCCAATCCGCCTCGTAGCAAATATTCGAATCAGTTGCTGAATGAATCGATCCCTTGTTTAGGAGAACAACTATTTTCATAATGAATTGATGGGGGATTACGTGAGAGTATGGTAGCACTTCATCACGCAGTAACTCGATTACTTGACAGTCTATTGTTTCGTCCACAACGATTTCCTCCAGCCCTCGATCTTCAATTGTGCATACACTTTAAAAGAACAAATGTTGTATATAATAAGGTTATTTATGCCTGAGGAAGGTTACCTTCGTGGGAACAGAAATTCATCCAATGTATCAGCGAGGTCATCCCACATTCGAGTGAAGTGATTTGGTTTCATAATTGCAACTTTCAGACCAGTATGCAGCACTGATATCAAGCTGGAGATGGCCAGTTTCCACGTACTCGATGACAAACATTTGTATTTCATGGCAAGAGGTGTTCGCAATGCCTAGACGGGTTTATTAGTTTTAGAGCCAATCGATTAAGTGAGTTTTATGCGTACGAACCTTAATGATCTCGTGCAGGACGTTCTCCTTTACGACGCATTCCTCAGTGGCGGTGGCTTGATATAATTTAACCGACGTGCTTATCGCCTTCTCACCAAATGGAATGTAATTCATGCTAACCAGCTCTACAGACGTGTTGGAATAGGAATTTTGTGATTTGGTGCTCTTCTCCTCGAATCCCTTGCACACCGGTGGAGCACAAGCGAACTTGCTGAGTTGTAGAAGTTGCCTGAAGATCGCTGGAATCATATTTCGTATATTTGTATTCGGTGATGTGGCCTCCTAAAGTGCAAAAAATATTCCTTATTATAGTTTCTTTCTTCATCCTGAATTCAACTTACTTTCTGGACAAGTTCAATGCACTCCAAGATGCCATCATGAAGCAGGGTCTGCAGTGAATCACACATCGGCGGCATGATATAGGGAACCGAGTCGTTTTGAACCGGAATCATGACTGTATTGTTAATGACTGCACAGAGTTTTTCAAAATCGGCTTCGGTGAATCTGGTGTAGATGTGCTGGAATATCGCTGGGAATATCTGAATCAGAGCTGTAAGGAAAGCCTGATTGGGAATGTAGAGCTCTTCGGATGAATCCGCTGATTTGGTGGGAAGCTTTGTACTTTCCAAGCCAATGTTTACCCATACTTTCCAAGCAATCTAAAAGTAAAAGTGAGTTTTTCGCGATATTGGACACAATTCTGAAAACTGAATACACTTACATCCCATAGCTCATCGGGAAGTGGAGTAATGTTCTCGGTTGATTTGGCGTGTTTTTCCGAATTGTGGTACATGATTTCTTGGAGTGACTTTAGCGCAGCAAGGGACACCTCTCCACTCTTGCTTAATGCTGTATTCTGTATAAATTCTAAAATGAGTGACCAGGCACGGTCAAAGTCACCCAACATTTGCAGGAGCTCCCGTTTGCTGTTGAAGACCTGTAAAAAATATCATGAAAATATCAAATAATGTTCTTCATTCCAGTAGAGAGCACAGCGGCATTTGTACTAAAAATTAATTCAATTAAAACACAATGAGCGTGTTTACTTACACGAACCACACCAGAGAGAGTTAAAACCTGCGTTTCTGCCCACTGCTTCTGTGCTGTATTCCTCGAATGGTGAATTAGGATATTGCTGCTCAGATCCACTTTTTCATTACTCGCTGAGCTGGATAAGGTTCGTACATTGTCCAGTAACGGAAACAAAACTTGCCAGACTAGTGCCTGCCATGTAGGTCCATTTATTAGGCTTCCATGCGCAGAAATTGTAGAAAACAGAGTCTGCCCAGCTGACTTCCGTACAGCTGGTCTTAAGTCAACACAAAGTTCACCTAAATTTCACTCAATCTTTAGCACAACGTTCTTTTCGAGACATAAAACCATATGTACCTAACTTTGCGTAGAGACACATCCACAGTTTATCACATTGTGGCATTTTAAAGGCCCCAGGAAAGTCTGGTAATATAAATGCTTTGTCGATTTCAACAGACATCAACTTATCCTGGTTTTGATTGAAGAAATCCGAAATGTTCCACTGAAACAGCAAATTTCTTTATATCCTGCTCAAGTCGTTCGCATGTTGAACTCACCATTAATCCGATGGCTGTTAAGGAGATATTTAGTTCCTGAGTTTGAGAACCAAACTTTGATGCCGTACTTATGCAGAGCGGCAGGCATCTCCACGGAATTATTGGCAAGAAGTCGGTGATGACAAGTTGCAGGCATTGAAAAGCGGTACGAATCAGTTGTTCACTAGAATTGTGAAAGGAATCAGCATATGAAGCTCAAAATTTGATAGGAAGCCATTACCCATGCCTGTCATTCACCGCGCCAATAATTTGAATAATGGTCGGCCAACCGAAAGAGAGAATATCGCCAGAACCGTTTAAGATTTGCAAAACACAATCCAGTTGTCTCTGTCGCACGTCAGCATGAGGTACAGTTGATAGCTCCGACAGGGGATTAAGCAGCATGGTTTGAAGGACCTGTAGAATGAACTGAAGTCAGTTCACGATATTTTACAACTTGTTAAGGAATTAAACCTTATTTTCCTTTAACGGCACGGTATGCTTGTACTGAAGGGCAGCCTTAACCAAGTAAGTTATGGCTTCCACACCCCACTCTCGCATTCTAATGTGCCGGTGTTGACAAACTTCCAACAGGTGATTACTCAACGGTCGCCATAATACTTCAATTCGAGACATATTAACTAAGCCAGTCTCCAGCAGCTTAGCCACCGCGAACAAGGAAGGTTCCTAAAACAAGATATACATTTTAGTCCTGTCATTAGTTTCAGAATTCTGTATACGAACCCTATTTGTGTAAGCAAGCTCCATTGCCTCTTGAGAGAGTTTACACAAAGCATCAATTAGATGATGTAAAGCAACATCATCCAAATTTTGACTGGATTCGAAGAGTTCGCTCAACATTTGTGACAAAACTGGCAGATCAGCCATCACCGCGGTTTGAATTCCAACGTTTTCAACGGCAGGTTTTGGGAAAGCCTTAAAGAAAAATATTTTCATTAATCCACTTTAAGGAAAAAACATTTTCTTACCTGAAGACTTCCGCCAGTCGATGGTTTGAGACCAAGTATCCACACCAAATGCTGCAGGGTGGCAAGTATGATCTGCCATGAGGTTCCCAAAATTCCACCATGATTGTGTGCTAAAAACAATATAGCACGCATGCACTGCAAATTCTTTGAAGTTAGCATTACAGGCGCTTGCATTATACTCTGCGGTAGAGAGGCACTCGGTAATGGTGTGCCGACTGCAACAATCTGCTGCCTGTAGTCGTTTTCGTTGCATGATCCAAGAATGTGATTATTAAGGTCCTGACTTTTGTTTCGTGAATGACCTGAGGAGGATATATTATCAGCCGAAAATATGATTATGAGTTGCGAACTTACATCTTAAATCGACATCCAATTGTGCTCCATTGAAGATTGACAGGGCATAATGTGGGGGAAAGGAAGATCTACAAATGGACATTATAAATGCATCGCGAGCATTTAACAAATTTAACATTCCACAAAGCGCTGCGTAGTCCTGCATGGACTTCAGAATACTGTCTGTGGTGCATTCGTCCACGGCGGCATCGACTAGTGGAACAAACGCCGACAGGAGTCCTGACCAACTTGAGTTGACTAGTTGCACGTAGAGGGAATTGTCATCTTCTGTTGAATTTTCATCTACTGGACCCTGTACAAAATTATGCAATAAACGCAAACAACCCCAAGTATTAGTGTTCCTCATTCACTGAAAACTTAATCGAAGAATATATTCGTTCTTGCCGTTCTTGCTCGCTTACCTCTGAATACTCTTTAATGATAACGCTTATAGATCTGGTAACATCTAACAGAATAGCGTATGCAATAGAGATCCCGTAGCCATCTCGTATATTTGGTGGTTCGACTTTATCCAACATCTCCAAGCTGCACGAAAAACAGAAATTAGCATTTTTTAGTTATAAGAGCATTAATGCTAAAGAACGTACTAAACGGATTTCGGTGTGTTTGGCTCAAACTTAGCAGCCAACGGCAAAAAATATCCTCTAAACATGAATCCTGACTGTTGTAAGACATTTCCAGCAGCAGTAGCAGTATTCTGCCCATTTCCAACGCTGATTGCATGACCATTAAACACTAAAAATAAGTAAGCGCATTACAACCGACCTTGAATCGTGACATAAGCTTCTCGAACCTGATGAGACATGAATAAACGAATGACGAACATAGGTTCCCAAGGCTGTTATCATATCCTTGACAATGTTAGTTGCATGATTCTTCAAGTCATACGACATACAGAAAAAAGAGATGAGATTTGGTTTGGTTACCATTTTATGGATGACTTCAAGGGCTAAGGCACGTTGCCAATTTGGTTTGTCTGGATCCAGAAATTTAATAATTAAGGAAAGGAAAATCTCACATTCAGTGACCTAAAACAAAGCATAGTCGGTCAGCTGCGCTGTGTAAGCGAAATAAATCCCCACTATTCACTTACTAAAACCGTGTGATATTTATCTATGAGAATTGTCACTAGTCTTAATAAACGCATGCTTATGGGGAAATATGGCCTGTCTTGAGGTACATTCGAAGTAGTTGTCGTCTGTGGTTGTCGATGCTTGACATTTGGTGAGAATAGTTTGATAACAAGCGCACAGACGCGTTCCTTTAAAAGTACTGTAAATTCGACATACTGCAAAAATAAAAAAGTTTCAAAAATTGGAATGGAATAATAATAAGTGCGCTTACGTCATGAAATACTGAACTGAAATTGGTGAGAATTGTTTCTAATAGCTCAAGCCCAAAAGCTCGACTCATTTCCGTTATCCCAAAAAGCCAATACGGCTGATCTGAGTTGACGAGTTGCACGAGATCCTAGAAAGAAAAAAGAAATAGAAAATGTGTTCATGTGGAATAGTAGTTTTAGAAATGCGTTGGAATCGCTAAGGTTATATCTATTATACCCATAATTTGCTTAATCAACTTTATGACTGCACAACAAAATGTTGTCAACTGTAATTTTGCGTTTATGCAAAACGTTTAAAGTTATGCTTATACATATGTACGTGTTGGCGTGGTGGGTAAGTTCTTTAGATCATGCATTGAAGTTTCCCGAGAACTTATGTGACAACACTAAACTATTACTAATTATTTATGAAAGGCCTCTAAAAAATGTCTGCAACAAACAGTAGGACCCTCAATGTGAGTAATTGATGAAGAAGCCTCTCGATTTAGTTTCAAGAAAAAACAGTTTGAGTCATGTAAATTTTTAAGTGACAAAAGTAAAATTGAATAAATGAATGCCGGCAAGTTTAAAAAATTGTGTCCTCGAAGAAAATAAATATTTGAAAAGAGTTTTAGTCATTTAAAGGCAAAAAAAAGGAAACTGCCACTATTATCCAACCATCATAAGAACCTTATAGTCTTATAATAGCAAAAACCGCAAAACATTAAAATTCAAATACTAAATGATCGTCTATACGATCGATCATCGCATGAGTTAAACACAAGAAGGGCGAACTACCAAAGAAATATTTTTATAATATCATGCTTTTACCTGGAATAGCATAAAAGCATCAGAAGCAAGTGGATGCATTTCTGTGTTAGTGATAGACACTTTGCCGCCAGGCGTTGTGTTGTCGTTGCTTCTGTCTGTGACATTGGTATTCGCGTTAGCATTTGCGTTAGTTTGATTCTGTTCAAACTGCTGACCAATGTTTTTCTCTAAAAATACTCGCTCAAATACAAGCGCAACTAATTGACGAACGGTAGCTCCGGCTGTATTCACAATCGTTGCATTTTTCGAATTGTGCAATCGAAAGCACAGCACAATGGATTTAGCCAACGTTTCCCCATATACAATTGTGTTCGTTGTGAGAAGTAAGGTTATTGTCTGAAGCACTTTCACTTCATCGATGTTATGTTCCATCAGCATCCACAAGGCGTCTGTTATGTATCGTGCACCTTTTTGATCCACAACCTGTTGTGTAATAAGACGTTGCATCATTCCCAGGCAAAACTGAAATACAAACAAATTTAAAATATTATTTAAATTAATTTCTAAAAAAAAAATTCTAACGGCGTCCTTAGAAGGAATTGTACCTTAATAATCTTTTGATCCTTAGTCTCACATCCTTGCACAAGGGGGTACAGGATCTGGTTAATGATGTAGTAGATTGAATTGTGCTCATCACTGCCGACAGTGTTTAGTTTGGTTACAGCTTCGTCACATGACTAAAAATAAGAATAGAAAAAGTGACAGAGAATTTATACAGATTTTTCACAGTTGAACTTATGAATCCACATTTGAAAAGTTATTAACTTGTGTGACATTTTATTGCGTGCTTCTTTGGTGGGGGATACAACTTTAAACGACACACCTAAATATGTCGTGCCATATATGTAACTAATAATTTGTTATCTGGTGAAACGTAATCAAGAAACCTGTACTCGGAACTTCATAGCGATAAGGTAAATGAATCATGCCCGTAGGAATACCCGGAAGGCAGATGTGTATTCTTAGGGTACATCAAAATAAACATTGATTTTACTTTCGACAAGGCAACGTTTCTATTCATAACATTTGCAAGCAATGCGCCTATTGCTTCTTCAACGAAAACTAGTTTAGTAAGTTCTTCAATTCCGTAAGGAATAAAGGCGATGGACAATTTAATATCAAAGACGAGTTTAAGAATTTATTTCGAAACAGTTAATACTCTAAAAGAAGTGTGAGTAGTTAAAGAGCAGTGGAGGTAAAGGTTAGGTTAAATATGATCGTACCCAAGCAGCACTCAACCATAAATTGAATCTTAGACAATTGCGAAATTTTGTGGCATTAAACTGATCGTAAAATTTTACAGACATCATTTCAGAGAGTGGATCCTCGGCCCACATACTGAATAAGATCTACAATCCCAGGCTATTAAAGAGCACATACCATACAACTTATAATCTGTCAATGCCGTAAAATATAGTCGAATATAGATTTAACAGACTGCTGAGCTATTAACGACGCTAAGGTTCCTTATTATTGTTATATAACACATAACAAGGAGACTTTATTGTCAGTTGATTGTAAATATTAAGATAATGGTATATTAACAGGACTAAAAGCGAAATGCCAACAAATATAAAGAAAATGGCATAAAAAAAGGCAATGCCTTATTGCCGCCACACCACCATTCTAAATCTGCAAAGAAAAATTGTTTTCTTCCTTGGGAACGAAATTCTATGAGACATTCGCTACATTTACCAGAATATACAAGCGGTAAAAATATTCGTCACTGACACAGCTGGGTCAAGCAAAAAGCTAGCGAGTCAAAAGTGACGGATATAAACTAGACTTATATGATCATTAACATGTTAAATGTTAGCAGCTATATAAATGAAAAAGTGTGGAAGAACAAGTAGCGACTTAATAAATAATAAATAGTATAAAAATTGTGCACTAAACCTTAATAGGTAACTTATCATTTCAGTTTAAATAACCAAGACTTTTTAAGAATGTATTCAAACAAGCCCGGCGTTCAAAAATAAGGGAAGCACGCAGAAAGTTATGTTAATTAAATTTGATAAGGCTTGAGATTTTCGTTCCTGAATAAATGACCCCGAAGACATATATGGGGTCGCATATCATATCAAAATAGACCATCTTTTGACCTACATTTATCAAAAATTTTTCATCTAAAGACTACATTTCACTCCCCATGCAAAGGACTACACATGTGGTCAGGGTTATTTCAAATGATAAAAATACTTTCCTCCAACCAAGGAGTGAAATGAACATTCCTTGACAGAAAATAGTGCCCCAAAATAAAAGGAGAAATAACATTTTCCTAAAGTCAAAAGCAATCTTGTTCCCTATGTGAATATCAACAACTCAGACGTCAGTGCCGCATAAATCCACTAAAATCCTTATGATAAATGAGCCATCAAGATTCAGACACTATAGAAATATACACATATGTGTATCAAATAAATGAGGCCGGGTTTCCCTGCTGGCGTGGTTCTCCATCCACCTCCCAGTCCATATTGCAAAACGTTTCACACCTTAAGGTAACACAGGGCATGCCAACACATTTTCCCAGCAAAACATCTTCTCACCCCATTCTGACATCTACTTGGACAAGATTTTTTAACTAACTCGCCGATGTAACTATTTACATTTACGGACGACACCACCTAATCTCTTGAATGATGTGTCAGAAGACAGTGTGAGGAATTTTTATGGGGAACTTTGGTAAATCAATAATTGAATAATCTTCTTTCGAAGAATCCAAACAGATTGCACGAACGGTAAATTACTTAAATATTACAAATAAAAATACATATATTTACCTCCTTGATGTGGGGATATTTCTTCTTAGTTTCGGCAGATAGCGTGCGAAAATCCGACCTTAGAGCGTCCAGAAATTTGTGCATCGACTCCGCTTGTGCAGCATTAATTGGTACAAACGACATCTCAACTTTTCCGGGAAAATTATTTGCAAGACATTAAATAAATTTACCGAGGAAAGTTATTCTTTATTGTCAAGAAAAAAAACAAACTAAACTTCTACACATACACTTTCAACTTTCAACACTAATCAATTTTAGATGGCTGGCAGATTTCCATTGACACTGGAAGGTACTAGATGATGTGATGTTTTCCAATTTTATTTCACTGGCCGCATTCAGTTCGAAGAAAATAACTTCTGCTAGGGGAGAAGTAGCCACATAAAGAAAGCTAAGATATTTATTTCTCGAAATACTAAAATATAGCAATTTATCAATAAACAGAAGATATCAGCGTTCAATTTAAAAATAAAATCCGAAGTTGTTTTTAAAAAACCTTGATATCTGTTAAAAGTGATATCTGATTATTATGTGGTTCTTCCACATTTTCATTGTTTTCACAAATTTTACAATTTTTCATCCTCTACGAGCATAGAGATAAAAATGTCGAAGATCCATAACCCATTTCGAACTACTATGAACGTTTTTTAAATTATGACAGCGAGATGACTACCATAAGCATTTGCTTCAGATTGATTCTTCCATGAGTCCTTACACGTTCATTTCCGCACCACGCCATCTGGTACAGGGTAGATAAGAAAGTAGAAACTTCATCTGCCGCAACCGACATATGAGAACTTGTCTTGTTATTATGGGAACATCCATAACCATTCTCGTGACTGAATTGGCTAAGTGTTCTCATTCTTGGTGATGGGAATAAATTTAAGCAGTGAAACCTTGTTGAAAAGCATCAAGCCAATTTTAATAATCTTCTATATATATAAATCAATATTTGTTTGTTTGTTTGTCCTTTATAGACTCTTAACTAGTAAGAGATAGAGCATTGATGACTTTGGCAACTTTGTTCAGAATTCTGTCAAAATGGTTTTGGTATCAACTTTTGTTTGGGGGAATAGCTCCCCACAGAGATGAAGTTGGAGCCTATGTTCAAAGTTCGGCTGATTCTTTCGAAAAGGTCTTTGAAAATAAGATTGAGTTTTCTTTCGCAGTTTTTCGGGGGAGAGTACCGTTAGAAAGATATGAAGCTTTAAAAAGTTTGACCGCCTCTAATTTCCACACAGTTGCGCCTACAAATCTGGAAAAATCAAGAAAAATCATGAAAATCCGTCTCAATGAATACTTTCAACTAAAATTAGTTCAAGCATTCAGGCTTAGACACTTTGGGAGTTATTGGTCAAAATCTTTAAAACATCAATATGCAAATTTTGGAAAATTAAAAACGCAGTATTGAAGATCTGGGTCAATGCGCTAAGGGAACATAATTATCCAACCATCGTTTCGAATAATAAATTGGAGATATCGCAGGTTAAATGCCTTTTGTTTCCCATATATTTTTCTCGCTGTAACCAGTGCATCGACACGAGCCTCAGTGGAGTCACGCACATTGTACAATTCAACCCCTAAATACACACACAACGCACACCAGAAGAAGTGATCGTGTGTTGTTTTGGGAAGTGCATATATATGCTTAGGCGTGCGTAGATGCGTGTATGCCCGTCCATAGATTTACCGATGGTACAAATCTGAATTTGGATTTGTACATTCAAATACATATGTATACGGTGTTTGAATGTACATTACAGTGTAATTATTTCTTATCACGTTTGAATGTTATTACCGAATGTTAAACTATTCCAACAATAGCAAATCAATGACAATATATAGTGGCGTACAAAAAATCATTGGAAGCGCTCATTGCACACTAAAGGACTTAAGAGGAAACGAATGTGTTTGCGGAGGTGCGCTAATTTTATAGTTTCGGGTTTTTGAACAAACATTTCCCGTTATTCCGCGTTCAACGCTGGCTGACGAACTGAATGCATATTTAAAATTATCCGTTTTATGGCGACATGTGCAGAAACTATACTTATAAACCCAAATTGCAACTTGATGGATCCGCTACACGTTTTGCAAAACAATAATTGGATGATGGAAATGGTAAATTGACTATCGATAAGGTTACACAATGTATCTTATTGCCACCAGACTTCTGCGTATTCGCATCAAATGTAGACGAGCCAATACATAATACATGGCTCAGTGAACGTGCTATATTAGCAACAAAAACAACGATGTCAACTCAATTAATTTCTCCATTCAAGGTGAAATACCTGTAGAAGCGAAAAAATATAAATCCATTGATACTGTGATAAACCAAGACGAAGTTGTCAACTATCCAACTGAGTTCTTGAATTCATTTGACTTACCTGCATGCCTCCGCACGTTTTAACATTGAAAATTGGCGTGCCTATCATTTTGCTTCGAAAAATTAATCCACCACGACTTTGCAACGGTACTAGGCTTTCAGTAAAAAAAAAAATGATGGCGAATATCATCGAAGCTACTATATTGAATGGAAAAATCAAAGGAGAAGATGTCCTATTGCCTCGCATTCCAATGATCCCAACTGATTTACCATTCCAATTTAAACATTTGCAGTTTCCAGTGCGACTCGCCTATGCCATTACCATCAACAAGGCACAAGGACAATCCTTACAAGTGTGTGGCCTGAATTTAGAAAATCCGTGCTTCTCTCATGGACAACTGTATGTGGCCTGTTCACGCGTCGGAAAGCCTTCTAATTTATTCGTTTATGCCCCAGATAGAAAAAAACAGTTATCACTCTTTGAGTGTTGTCAGCAGCTCGAAGGAGGTGGTGCCGTGAAAAATTCGAGGTGTTCAGCCGGGAATTGAACCTAGACCCTTCGGCGTGTGAGCGTCGCACTCTACCCACTACGCCATGGTGGCTACAGCATGAACTTAATTCAGTTATTAACAGAAACCCTGCACAAGAGGTTCTTGATTAACGAATTAAGAACAGCGATATCTTTATCTGGTGTTATGTGTATCTCGTAAGGTGCAGCAATGTGTATACTTATAATATTAGGGATATGTCAATCCCACGGCCGAAGAGTGTATATAAATTGGATGCCAACAAGAGACAATTCCTTACTTTCTTAGTCTGTCTTCTACTTCTCAATGTTTTCTAGCATACCTATTCTATCACAGTCTTAAACTATGACAGTCGTTCATTGACTGTTATTCTTATTTTATTTTAGTTTGTTGTAAAGTTTCCTCTAGTCAATTGTGTGCAGATCTGGTCCCGGAGTTATTGGACCCCCATTTTATTTTTTGCTGCGGCGTTTGCTTTGACACCTTTTTTTGCAAGAGTGGGAGTGTACTTGATTTTGAGTCCACTCCATACTTGTTTTACCACTGATCCGTGAATATAGTTTCGAGACAAATCCTTTGTTTTGCTATTCTAGTATGGTAAATAAATAGCGAAGTATTTCAAGACCTAAGAAGCCCCAACTTATAACAATTTTCAATTGAGTCCTTAATAACGTCGTAGAGAAGTCGTGGTATGGTTCACAGTCTGGTGTTGAAAGGGATCAAGAGAAAAACGTCTTCGCAACTTACATGTCCTAGAATGCTTAGAATCATAGTTGACAATTTATTACCATAACAATTAACCAATCACAGCCAGCTGTTTAGTAAGCGAGGAAGAACCGTGATCGGTGGGCCAGATCGTATTTAAAAACAAACAAGGCAGTTGTAACACCTGATGCACCCTCCAGAGCAAAATGAACTAATTGAAAACCCAACACCACTTGGAGAAATATGTTCGATTGATACGTTAAAGTATTCATTAATGAGAAGCTTCCTGATGTGGCTGAACCGGAAGCGTGTCAGACCACCGCGGCTTCAGAAAATGGCGTTCTACAAATTATCATACAAATACGTCAAATACACGTTCAACTTGGCAGACTGAACATATACAGGTAAACCTCCTACAACGCGGTGAATAGGTTCCTGAAAAATTCCGCGTTATAGAAAATCGCGTTGTAGGAGACTCTAACTCCATACAAAAATCAGAATTTATTTCCAAAGTAAAAAAATTTTAAATAAAATATTGGAATCTGTATAGTAAAAATATGTGTTTATTATAATTTTGTGTATTTATTTGTTGAGTCATAAGAACATACACATTATGTAATTTAATAACACTTAATTTATGTAAACAAGAACAAAAAAAAAATAAAATAAATATTCAATTCTACGAAAAATTGTCAAGTTGAAAGATTTAATAAATTATAGCCAAAATAAAACGATAACTTTCTACTCCTCCTCATCACTTAGTATGATTTGTTTCGAACGGTTTGTTCGTACTAGCTCAAAATCTGAGCTTGATCCACTATCAGATTCGGGCATCCTTTCGACGATTATTGATTTGAAAAAATCGTGCATTGAAGTTTGTTTGCTCTTATTTCGCAAATCTTTATAAATTTCTTGATAGGGGGATAAACTGTTTTGAAGATTTCGTTTAACCCATTTTCTACTACTGTACCCGCTTGGGTACAGAAAATTCAACATTATGGTTTTACCGTTGTCCTTCTTCAAACTTGTTTTCATGAAATTTGATTTTTTTTTTTGCTCGTTAACATGTGTTCAACAAGTAGACGTTGAGTTTATTGTAAAAAAAATAAATGATTTTTTTTATTATTCTGTATTGAGTGCGATTGTGGTCACTGTGGCGCAATGGGTAGAGTGCGACGCTCACACGCCGAAGGGTCTAGGTTCGACTCCCAGCTCAACACCAATTTTTCGAATTTTTCACGGCACCACCTCTTTCGAGCTGCTGACAACACTCAAAGAGTAATAACTGTCTAAGAAAGCTTCTCAAATCTCGCCGTTCGGAGTCGGCAAAAAACTGTGGGTCCCTTCTACTCGTGAGATAACAGTAGCGCGCACAACACGAGTAAGTTGATGAGCAAGCTAGGCCCTGGTCCCCCTTTGGACTGTAGCGCCAACAATTATTATTATTATTATTATTGAGTGCGATTGCGATTTTCTTGGTTTTTCGGAGGTTGTATTGTGTTTACAAATAGAAAAAATATTCGTATATCAATTTTCTTTTCATTTTTTGAATATAGTTAAAAGAACTGATAATAAAGTCAAAAAAAAGTGAAAAATCAAGTGTAGGGCTCTCAAGCTCGAAGGAGATAAGCGGATGAGCTAATGAGCGGAAAATAAAAAGATGAACGTTCTGTTGGTGTTTCGACTTTATTAAGAGAGACGAACTGTACATTCTCTGTTGTATTTATATGTTTAGGCTAAGTTCTAAAATTCATGCTGTTAGCTGAGTTGGAGACATTTCGAGTGAATCGTACAATCCAATGGCCAAAGAAGATACAGAGAGTGCGAGAAACTACATACAGTCTGGCTATCAAGTATAGTATTTGAAAAAAGATTTTATTTTCGACTACATCATTATTTTTACGATAGGTAAGCATGCGTAAAGTTAGGTGTACCCGCCTGGGTACAATGGGAAAAACTGAGCAACTTTTTTTTTTCAGAATAAATTTCTAAGCTTTCTCAGCATCATCATTTTATGAAATAAGATTCGATAATCTTCCAGATGCAATAAATGAAATCGAAGAAAATGATCAAAACGCTGCATTTGACATTGCATTTATACCACCAGATGCAGATTACAATACAGACGAGGATGAAATAGACACAAAATTTGGATAACGATCACATACCCAAAGATGTTCCACGTAACATTGAGCTTTTCATGAGGGATGATGATTTCGATAGCGAGGACGAATTTCCTTTATCATTGATAAGAGCCTCAATACTTGGGCAATTTCAAGGCAAATCACGCTGGTCTAAAAGAGGCACTGATATGACGATGAACCGTTCTAATGAATATGAGGTAAACAAGATGAATATGAAATGTGCTTTAGGCAATAAGTCGCCAGTCGAATTCAAGAAGGATAAAAGAGGATATTTTGAGCACGTATACGACGTAAGCAATAAAAGTATTTTTGTAAAATGTATTGATAATAGTGTTGTCACTATGGGCACAAACTTCGATTCTATCCTGCCCATGCATTATGTCCAACGTTGGTCATCAACAGAAAAAATAAAAGTTTTTATTCAGCAGCCAAGCCTTATTGCGAACTATAACAATGGTACGGGCGGCGTTGACTAACACGACCAGTGTGTAAATGCCCATAAAATCAAAATTCGAGGCAGAGTGGTGGTGGCCGCTTTTTACATCAATGCTAAGCTCTACATTAGTGAGCGCTTGGAAACTATGTAAAGTCGTAACTAATTCTCAAGATGACTTGCTATCGTTTTAAAGAGATATTATCTTAGAAGATATACAATTCTCAAACCATCGACATCAAAACGCTCCATATCTGCAAGCGTTGCTTTATCGGAAGGTCACCACTTTCCAAAGAGAGTGGAAAAGCCTCTTAGATGCAGAGTATGCCATATGCGAATCAGATGGGTTTGTGAGTTCTGTGACATAGCTATGTGTCGAAAAAGAATGCTTTAAGAAATTTCACCTACAAAATTAGCAACCATATTTTACCATTGTACCTGCTGGGGTACAGCTTCAAAAACACACTTTCTACTTTTTTCAAAAAATTAAAAAAAAAATTTTGTATTCCTTTGACACTATTTAATAAAGTTATGTTACCAAAAATTTTAAATTTTCATTTTAAATGTCTTTGGTAATAAATGGGTTAAATATTTCTGCTCTATCACTTAAATGGTCGTTCTTCAGAATGTATTCTTCCAACCACTTTGCCACATTTAAAGCTTTCTCGATATTTTTTATTAAAAAGTTTGGGTGAAGTTCCGATTAGTACTCACCCCCGATTTCCTTGAAATTTTTATTATAGGTAGCCCTGCACTTGCACCTACCCCAAATCCTATCTGTGGCCAAGCAGGGGGGTTGCAGGGGGAGCATGCCCCCCTACATATTCCACTTTTCGTGTATGATAAACTTAAAAAATTAAAAATACAAGAGCCTTTTGGAATATTAGCAGGAGTTATGTGAAAGAAAATAAGAGGTTTGTTCTTTAGTTTTTATCGCAGTAAGTATATTATGTTTGGTATCGTTAAAAAGTTAAAAAGGTGAGCTTTTATATGACATTGAAAACGATACACATTTGGTACAAATTTTTTAAGGAAAATTAATTATATTATTGAAAAATTTTTTTTTACAAAATTCGCTATAACATCAAAAGTTGTTGATGGATTGTAACGGTATATACAACAAAAAAGTACTTTCTTCTAGCTTTAACTTGATACCCATTTTATTCACATGCGACTTTTAAGTGCTGAATACCAAAAATAAAAATGTCATTTTCGTCCTTTCCCGTTATTTGCGGGAAAAAACCATTCGGATTTGAGCTTCCTATGTGCAACGCTACCTATAAAAAAATTTTCAAGGAAATCGGGGGTGAGTACTATTCGGAACTTTATCCAAAAGTTTTTATTTTCATCATCGGAAAGCAAAGAATTTTATTTGGGCAAGAAAACCTTTTTCAAATTAATATAGTAAATATTTGAAAAAAAAATTCGTAAAAACCGCCTTATAATAAAATGTCCGCATATTGGGAACCGCGTTGTAGCGAAAACGCGTTATAGAAAACCGCGTTGTAGGCGGTTTACCTGCATTGGAAGATGCCAGGCCAGAATGCATAAACTATTTGCTTAAGATCGTCACAAACTACTTAAGCGACAGAATTGTAAGGTACGACTCATTAAGTTGATTAGTTCCACACGTAGTTAGGCCCATAGGTTTATTCCCGGCATTGGGATAAAGGCGGGAAATTCAATTTTCAGGTTACACTTTTCTTTTTAGGGCATAATGTTTTCGGTGAGGGCGGTGATCATGCAGGCAGAGCTAGCTAATCAAGTCCAGAAGAAAAATTATTCCACGTTCATAAAAACCATAAGTAACACAAATACAATTTATGACTTAAAAAGTGAGCCTCACGTTCCTTTTTGTCATATTCTCAACAGATTTCTTAAACTATCATAATTTTTTCCACTATGCGAGGCAAAACAAGACAGTTTTAAAGCCAATTTCTTTCCAATATATAAATGAGGGAGTGCAATTACGTGTTGATTGTAGATGCGTAGAATTTGGTAAATCATTTCGAGGGAAACCCTGAATTCAGCAGAGTGTACATTTTAACGATGGGCAAGATATATATTCCTTCATTTAAGACGAGGTCAAAATGCAAATCGAGACTACAGTCAAACCAAGTTACTGTAACATTAAATTGAAGAAAAGCATGCCTGGCGAGCAGAAACTTGGAGCCAGTTGTCCTGAACCGGAATCTCCTTTGAACTCATATTAACCTTCAGTATTAAAAAAAAAAAAAGATTCAAGGAAAACGCATAGACGTTTTCGTATAACACTCTCAATATCATCTCCGTTAGATCATGCAAAATAAACTGGTCATCGCTCACTCTTTTTGTTAATTTACGTACACAACATTCGCGAAATATGGAGGTTACATAAAGTCATTAAAATAAAGACAATCAGAGTGAAACTGATGAGAAACAAGAAGAAATAAAGTCGTAAATGGAACACACAGAATGTCAATGTTTCAGAAACATCGTCTTAGTAGACGTCTAAATTTGGTGCAAATTCGTAATAGAAGAAACAAAGTCGACACACAAAATGTCAATGTTTCAGAAACATCGCTTTAGTAGACGACGTGGTGTAAATTCGTAATAGAGACAAACCATCATTGCCATGTGAGATTTTGTGGAACCCGTTACATCGTGCTTGAAATCACTGCATACATAGTTTTTCGTAAAATGTCTGTTGACTTCCGATTCTCTTTCCTATGCGGTTCAAACTTACTGATTTAAAGCTGTTCGTTTTCCATTATTTGTTCAAATTCGTCACTTTTATTTTTGGCTCTAGGGCTTCATGTACAGCCTAATATATAAAACCACTTAATACCGTTGACAATCATATGAACTGATTTATAGTCATGTTAGTTTTGATTGCTCGACATACATAAGTTATATGTTCCACATTTCTTAAATGTCTACTAGAATGTCGACTCCTCATACCCGTTAACTGGTGACAGTTACAGCTTTCCCGAACGAAAAGATTTATACTTCGGTGTTTTGGCATTTCCATAACCGCTACCGTCGAGATGATCCAATGAGATGTGCAACCTTTAAGCAGATGTATGACTTCTTAGCAGATCTTAAAACAAATCGGTTGGACCAACTGAAAAAAGGGGATGTTTGAGCATGGAGCTAGTTGGTGGAAGGTGGAGAGTCAAGCTCCAGTATGATCTGTTTACTTTTTCCTGTTATTTTCATATCATACTTGTGGCGTTCAAGGATTACAAACACAAACTTAAGAAACCAGACATTGCTTTAAGACCAAATTTCTCTAAGCAACACGAGCAGCAGATATGTTACATTACCTAAAGACTTTAAGTCAATTCCTGTAAAGTGAACACATGCTACGAATAAAATATGAAAGCTTCTTTGATATAATCCCTTTTAATGCGAGCAAAAAAGATATACCCTTCGTTTTGTTTTACTTTTTCATTTTCTCTTGATACTGACAAAGTAAACTAAATTTAGTTGTTTTCAATTTATAGTTATCTTTAAGTATTTATTATGATTACTTATGTACATATATATGTTTGTGTATATATGCACAGATTTTCTCGAATTTATATATTTTTTCATTTTTTTTTTTCTATTTTCTTTTGTTAAATTTCCGATCAAGCTTTTTGGAAGGTGACTGTTAAAAATGCTCTAAAGCTCTCTAAAAGAGACTTGAAAGTAAAATCACACAATCATCGATTTTTTTTTTTTTGTTTTTTCTTTTGTTTCTTTGTCATATTATGTTACGATGACTGAATCTGCACATAATTCAGAGAAACTCTATCCGCGCACGCTGCATTGAGAAACTCTCATCGTGGAGATACGGATTGTTGTTTGTGTGTTAGGAAGGAGGGGGATGAAGGCTTCGCAATGTCGCGTCGTCAAGGACTTTCTCAATCCGATAACTTTGAATATACCCGTCTATGACTATGTCTATGACAACCTGTAATAACGTAAGATTAATTCGAAGGAACGGTTTTTTCTTTTGTTAGTTTGTTCTCTTTTTTTATGGAAATTAAGTTACAATGAATAGTGCACAGATTTCAGACATCGGTTTTTTATTCTTTATTGTTAAAAATTATCATACATAGCCTACGTCTAGTTTTAAGTTTTACAATTAATTTATACCCACCACAGATCGTAACCTTTTGCTTTTTTTTGGAAAAAAATAAACACGGGTATTACAATAATTCTTATCTTTTTTTGTTTGTTTTTGTAGATGTTAAGTTAAATTATTGTGAAAAAGAATAGTTAAAGCAATGTCGTCTTAGAAAAATAATGTTAACACAATCAAAACGATAAGAAATTCATACATATACATACACAACACTTTTCAGGAGATGGGTTATGGACTAGTGACTTGTTTGTTTGTTCGTTCACCTATCACCTCCCTGAAGTTGATCGGGTTATAGGTTATGGAGAACAGTGCACATTTTAAAAATATTCACTGCATATATGTATAAAATATTTATATATAAGATCTGCTGATCTTAACAGCAAACTAAGAGGGACAGGGAAAAATTGAGAGAGATAGTGAAGAAAAGAGACAGAAGGAGAAAGATAAAGAGTGTGGGTGTGACAGTGTAGGAACGAGAGAAGTTGTACCTTTCCAACGCGGCAGTTACCTTGGATTGCGACATTTTTCACTTTTTAATAATTTGATGTTTTTTTTTTGGTTTCTCTTTTTCATTTCTCTTTTCTGTATTTAAATGGGTTCACTTGTATTTTTAAGTTTGCAGATTAAATAGAATCGAATTTATAATAAAATGTTGAAATAATATAACCTGTTTACAGAAAGAATGTTAGAAAAAACAATTAACACGTTTCATTTTAAGGTTACCCTATTTATAGCGGAAAGCTTTACATTTTTTGTTTTTAATCTTATGTAGTATAAACAGTTTTTTTTTCATGTATATTATATTTATATAATTTGTATGATATTCACATTTTTTCTAAAGTTACAATAATTGTCCTATGATTCAATGGTTGAATATTATGAGTTAGTTTCAATAAATAATTAATATTTTTTGTTTTTTTTTCTTGTTTTTGTTTTTTTTTTTTTGTTATATTTTCTTTTTTATGGCGTGTTCAAATGGTAGTAATACGCAACATAGCAATATTGTACCATCGATATCTAGGTTTTGTGATGATCATCTGCAACATTGTTTTTACCTTTCTCTATTATGTTTGTTTGTTGTGTATTTTTTTTTTGTTTTTTTTTTATTTTTTTATATTTTTTTATTTTTCAGTGTATTTATTTTAATTTTATTCTTATTAACCTATAAAAGTTCATACTGACGCAGATGCATTCTTTGTATTATATCTCGACAATCGTTGAACACCCTTTTTATGTTTTCAGTATCGACTGCACATGTAAAATGTGGATAACAGTAATGCTTGCCGTCTCCGCTTGCAGTGGAAATGCGCTGTAAACAAATAAATTATAAATTAGTACGGAAATAAAAAAAAAACTTGGCACAACTGTTACTTGTTTTGCCTAGCTATAAACATACTAGTTTATTTTTATTCAATCTCACTAGACTTTAAAGATATTTTTACGAGTACTTATATTTAAAATTCAGTTTCAATCGTTTACAAGCTTCTAGTATCAAGCGGTAGCATTTAAACAAGCGGCCCAATAGTAACGATGGACTGAAGTCAGAATTGTTTTGATCCGCTTACAGCCGTTGTAAATCAATTCATTTCAAACTCAAGCAGTACGAGAATGTTAGCTCTTCCAATTTATACAAAAAAGTAGAAACGAAAATATCTGCATATTAAATTAAATTCAATTTTACTCTAAACGAATAGAGTTGAAAGACAGCGTCCAAACCATATAAAAAAAAGTAAAGAAAAGTCGCATTAAGGACAAGATTACTGTTGTTTCATTTTCAACAAAATATATAACACTTCTCTTTGTAAAAAGACATAACTCAAACCTAAATGTCAAAAGAACAGCGCAATAGAAAGAACCGGACGCACCATTGTGTTTTGTATAACAATTTTTACGTCATAATTTATGATGATAATTGCAAGTAAAATAACTGAAATGTGGTTCATTTGTAAGAATCTAGCATGTCACAAGAAATTTGACCATATACACTATAGCAAAAGAGTATATTATCATGGAGATTTGGGAGATTTAACTGAAGACCATGCCAATAGAGATGGTTGGCACCCGTGAAGCACTTGTAACCTGTTGAACATTAATGTTTAAAATACCAACACAAAGTTTGGTTATTACAAATTCCACTATTGGCTCAAATTTCTAATAATACTTGATAGAGAAATTTGTGTATGATTGGGAAATAAGAAATATTGAACCTTGTTCAGGATATCTTATAGATTAAAGACGTTCTGTGAAAACTTGCTCTTCAAAGAAACTGTATATTAGAATAGAACAAAACAAACATACTTTTAAAAGAACTGTAATTTTAATCAATTATGAGTCGTATTATTCTTCCATGTTTCACCGAACTATTCTTATATGTTGCAGGCAAGTTCGATGGAGTGAGAATATTTTTTGCATCATGGTGGTCTCGCAAATGTCATTGTTCTATCACAATACTGAATAAGTAGAGCTGCAGAGGATACAAAATATTTCGCATAAAAAGGCATAAGTGCGTTCTTGAAAAGACTGAACGTCCGAAGACAGGTTTGTTCAGATTTTGACAAATTTTTCTCGACTCAGTGCTTTGGTGCCCTTAATTAAGAGGCAAGGACTTTAGCTGCCACTTTTATTTAAACATGAATTAACTGTCATCACGAAAGAAGTTTATTAGATTAGAAGTAAGGGATTTAAGATGATAATTAATGAAATTTGTTTGAAATTTACTTCTTGTTATAAGAAGAAGAGACTCATCGGGTTATGCGTGTATGCATGCATGTTTTAAGACTAAATTTTTGTATATATATATATAAATATATAAATATATATATATATATATATATATACTTTTTTTTCTTCTACATTCCTGAAAGGTGTTTCATAAGCTGACTGTCGAAGGCGGCTTACGAATGCAAGGACTTGCTATAGCTAGCTTAGAGGCAGACGATAAAGGTTCGTTCTTATTACAAATGAGCCTGACATTCAGTTAGAAGAAATTTAAAAGATTAGGATAGAATCAATAATAATTTAGTCAAAATAAATTTGTTTAATGACAACAATAGATATATACCAGAAAGTTTTAATAATTGTGCTTTAATAAAAAAGGCTTATTATTCGTGATGTTTATCTCCTCTTATCAATCTTATCTCCTCAAGCGGCCTGTTGAATACTGAAAATGATGTTAAATCCGAAGAAAATGTTTTTCCCGAAACGATATGAGTTGAGTTTATGAAAAAATTGTCATTGATTATGAGTGCTGTGCTGAATGTTGCAGTGAAGAAACTAAGTTTTCTATTAGTTCGGTTTCAGACTGTCAATAATTAATTTTGAAACGTCAACACTCAGATTTTGTTGAGCAGCGATTGATGATGATGATGTTCTTTTTTTCACTTTCTCAAACGTCTTAAAAAATGTTGTGCCGAACGGAACCCCATGTGAATATTTTTTGATTTTGTAACTTCTTCGGACATTTTGCAACTCTCCGGACATTTTAAAAAACAAAATGACTTTTAAGCGTTTACAAAAACACGAGTATGGCCAACAATATTGAATATTTTATCCTGATATTTGGCAAAGATGCCTTTGGCAGTAGTATCGATTACTGATTTGAAATTGTTGATCACAGAAGCACAAACTTGACAAAATTCGAATCCTCAGTTGATCTTTTTTCAAAAAGCAATGAGATTTTTTTCCAACACTCTTACTTTTACTATATGGGGGATTAATATCATTGAATGGATACATGTTTTGTTGCAAACATCAAGCGATGAATAATGGTAAAGCAGCGTTTATTGTTAATTTTACGAGCATTTCTGTGGAGTTTCAACTGCATATGATTATTAATTTAGTTAGAATAAAAATAACATGAAACCACTTGCCTGATGTTAACACACATAAATATATATACAAACACGTTTATATATATATATATGCACATGGGACTAAGCGCAAAAATTTTGTGCAAGTTAAATTTCTGGTATTGTAAATCGAAATCGTTATCATTGACACACAATGATAAATAGAGAGCAACAGACAATAGAGAAATCAAATGAAAGACATAATCAACGTCTGCTCGCCGAACAGTGCGATTATGTAGCAAGAAATTGTGACTGTCATTTGTAGTTCTCTCTTGCCTCTGTTTATTTAACATTAAAAAGCATGCATGCAGCATTCGTATCGATCTTACCAGGAATTCATCTCGAATAAAATATTTTGCTCTTACAACTTCTGGGTTTTCTCCGGCATCCAAGATAGCGTCACCTAAAAATGAATTAGATTGTTAGTTCCAAAATCGTATGGGTTACTTATTATGGCATATTTACTGGGCGTTTCGTATCTCAGAAACTCAGAAAAATAATCAGATAGTCTACTTTTACCAGCCTTGATTTTCTCTGCCAACAAATCCTGCTTATTTAAGAAAAGAATAACAGAAATTGTGCGCAGCCACCTGGGAGGAAATACAAAAACATCAAACATTTCGTGAAAGTTGGTTTGCGTGAGAACAGATTTTTTGTGCAACAAAGATTTGCAATTTTAATGAAATGATTTAGTTATGAGTGTGGTTATGGAAGAAAACTGCAGCTTTGCTGTACGGTGAGGTCTCACTAAGAGGATATTTTAGATTGAACATCTTTAATGTGTTCTAGACGGCAAAAAATCGGGGAATATGAAATAAAAATATACGTTTCCAATTGATTTTAACAAGTTCTAAGCGCTGTTAGATATAAAAGTCATATTTTAATTAAAAACGTGTCCTTTGGCGAATAAACGTGTCATTTTTCCGTTCTGTCTAGAAATCAAAATTATTAATAGTGTTCTATTCTTTTCTTTTAAGTTATATTGTTCTCAAGAACCGCAAGAGTAATTATGTCAGAAATAAGGATTTCAAGTTCAGGAAATAGTTATTAACTGCAGTCTGAGGTGAACATGGACTAATATGCTTATCTGTTCGACACAGCCTTTTGCTAGTTGTTTCTAACGTTAAAGTTTTATTTCCAGCCGCGGTATGCAAAGGTTTTTTTTTACTGCCATACCAAGCAAGCAGGATTGGAAATTGGCAAACCCTAGATTAAATAAAAAAGGTACTGAAAAATTTGGCAATTGATATCTTGGTAGCTGTCGCCCTGGTTTGAAAAGTATTCAAATTAAAGCGATGCAATCAAATGGGGAGCATCATTTGTGATCTAATCTCTTCATATCATGCGAATGTTATACATGTTTCATGCCAGATCTGTTGTATACGTCCAAGTACAAGTCCTCATTTGTATTACTGCTCACACTTTGCCATTTGTTGAACAAATTTCTGTCATAACATTTCTGTCATAATAAGAAAATAAATTTCCCATCATTTTCCTTTTCTCAAAAACACTTAAATGTTTCTTCATACCTATTCATACCTTTTTCTTTTCGTAAATAAAGAAATCGAACAGAATAACATCTTGATAATCAAGGAAACCAAAAGTAATTTAAGGAGGACTATTTGATTGAGTTGGAGAAAAGAACAGATTAAAACAAGTGTTTCTTCTCATATTTTTAGTTGTAGGAAAGTTCAGGGCAATACCCAAAATTCGTCTAAAGAACAGGAGATAAAAAGCGATATTGGAGAAAAGTCGTTAGCGTTTTGTTTTTTGAAACATATTAGAGTACATGTATATTTTTCTCATAAAACATAAAAATGTTGTTACATTGAATTTTTTGCACCGCTTTAATTTTTACAATCGGGGCTGCTGAGATGAAATGATTTAAAATGTGAACATAATTAAACATTATAACTTCACAAATCAAATGAATGTTTACAAGATATTAAATAGGCATACCTGTTGTTCCAAATGCTTTTAAATAAATCGAGCGACTCCCTAAGGCGGTTTTGTGTAGGATCTTCACGTAAAACCATGTTATAACTGGAGCAGGCAGTAACAAATATAATTGCTGTAACATCGTTAAAGCACTGGATCCATTTACGTCGTTCATCTCGTTGCCCTCCTACATCAAACATACTGAAAATAAATAATTTATTCATTAATAAATGCCCAAAATTGATATGTTACTTGACTTACTGAAAATTAACTTTATCAACTTGAAATCGCGTTTCAAATATTCCTGATGTTAATACTCGACATCTTAGTATGTCTTGTTCACTTGGTGTATAATTTGGTTGTTTTATTTTTCCAACGCGGTCTAAAAAACTGTTAATTAAAATTATTAGTGTGTGAGCGATAATTTACACAATAAACGGAATAGTTTTGAGTGACCTTATTTCAGTTTGTTTGCTCAACTCAAAGCAGCTGGTCTTAGATCATGCTGCTTTTGTACCTTATGCTTAGATTCATACTTAACTTTTACAGAGAGAGATCAAAAATACTTAAGCAGTTCTTGTTGTATGTGAATATATATATGGAATTGTAGCAACCATAAACAAATAAAATGTATTACTTAAGGTGCAGCGGAACACAGAAGAATTATTTACAAAGAAGTACAGCGCTGGGCTATGTAGATAAAACTAAAGCAGTTCTGAACTAAGTTTCCAGTTTGAACTTGCAGCAGTTCGAACCTCAGTTTTCATTTTGAACCTGGTCGATTTGGGTATAAAGGTTTAAAGATTCACTCTGTAACACATCGTTCAATAAGACATATAGGGGGCGTCACTAACAAAAAAAAATATATTAATATTAAATTAATAATTTTTGTTAGTGGCAGGGACTTTTTGAGTGATCAGTTAAGTAAGACAATATGACCCTAGATCTTGAAGAGAGCACTCTATTAGAAATTTACGAACAGCATGGGTCATTGGACACATTTTTTACCCATAGAAAGAATCGGTGGAGCCGCTGTTTAAGTACAATTCATTTGAATGTTACTAAATAAATGTATTGAATACAATCTCGTCGGCAAAGTTCGACTGGCACAAGCTAGATATTTTTTAAACAGCTCTGTCGAACCATTGTCTTACAGACAGCACCAACTAACAAGTCATACAAAAAGCAATACGAACGTCTCATATATCGCTTGGAAACAAAAAGTTGTATCGTTTCACACCTCGGCAAATTAAATTAAGCAAGCTTGTCTTTAGTAAAAGTCGAAGAAGGTGGCATGATGTATGTATCGAAAATGTGGAGAAATAAGATACATTTTAGTGTTTTGATTTTGTAAAATTTGTGAACTATCGTATTCGAAAAGGGACGAGTTTGTTCAACGAACATTTCACAAAATATGTTGTTAGCATAAGGGAGTCTAGAATTTGTGTAAAAATGTACCACCTGATTTAACTGAATACTTATAACCTTTATATAATATAATAAAACATAGGCCTATAAAGAATATGAAGCCCTTTAGATTGAAGTATGCGGTACCCACCTTGCCGAACTGATAATATAGTCAACGGACATCTATGTATATGGGATACCCAGAAATTTATTCGACTTTCATTTTTTTTATGGATTTTCTTTCGAGCTCTAGTAATGAATTTATAATAGTCTCGAAAAGACTTCCTAAGTTTAATGTATGTTGTTAGCATACTTCTGCCCCTCATCAAAGGGGACACAGTTTTTCTTCAATAAGCATGAACATTAAGTACAGCCATTCACTTTTTTCAGTTCATCGGCCTTAAAATTACGATCGAAATTTGAATGTTGCCGAGCGTAAAGATCTAAGTTCTTCAAAATAAGACAGACATTTTTAAAAAATTGATTTAAAAACATGCGAAGGCGCTGGAAGGAGGTATCAATGCAACAAATGTCGGAGGATTGAACGTAGCAATTATGGTATGATCGTACAAGAGAATGGTTGGAGTGTTGAAAATATTAATAATGCCAAACTAACAGATAACTAAAGCAACTTATATCGTATGAAACTCAATATCCTCACTTACTATTTCGCACAATCGATGAGTTGATACTCATTAGACCTTTCAAAAGTCTGCTGCACACCGCGGTCTTTCCAAAGTTCTTCAGTGCATTCATAGAATTCTAGTGGATAGTTAAAGTCGGGACCTAAGAAAAGAAATATTGGCCGTAAGAAAACTTAAACGCACCGAATTGAATTGCATTTAATTGTACATACTTGAAGCACAATCTTGGAGATATTCAACTCTAGACTCGTTTTCCTTTTTTTCCAAAGCTACAGGCGGATTTAATGTGCTCATAGCTCCAGTTATAGTCTGCAAGTAAGTAGGATTGACATTAAATTTTCTTTTATATATTTCTAAAAAATATCTTACCAAAATCGCATCTCGTATATTCTTCTTAATATCATCGACTTTTTGTTTCTTTTCGTCTTCGGAGAATCCATCTACGTGAAGTATACGCATTTGTTTCACTATTGTTGATTTACCGGATTCACCAGCTCCCAATAGCAGCAATCTATGAGTTGCCCTATATAACTGTTTATCTTTTTGTAATTGCTTAGATATTGCGTCGCTGCGGCGCTTTTGACTTTTTGAATCGTCTGGATTGGCATCCGCTTGCTTTGAACCCGGAGAGCCAAAACAACCCATAGTATTCCAGGGAGTCCACCAACAAATACCTCCACTGTCTCGTACACTTTCGGGAGACTCCGCTCCTCTGGTGTCACTATACCGAGCCAGTCTGTGAACAAAATGAAAACCGTTAAATCCTGTAAAACTATTGAATATTTTAAATAAAGAAAAGAAGTGCGATGATTCAAATATTTTGTTTTGTAACATTTTTGTACGATGAAACAATTTAAAAAAATGTTGTGAAATGTTTGAACGAAATTCCATACTTAGATGAATTGGACTTTACTTTTCGTTGTTCTTTGGAGTACACGTGCTTTTTTGTTTTTGATTTCAAATTTATTCAAGATATTATACTTGATGCAAAACTTAGTAAGTAAATTTGTATACTCAGAGATAGGTCGGATTGCACAAATAGTCATCAATAGTTATTCCAAACAAAAAGAAAACCTTCTTACGTACAAAATCTAGTTTATCTAATTTTGTCTTTAATCTAACGAGATGTAGTTAGGCACATATTTCAACGACAAAGTCCAAACTTGCATCACCAATGGAATCTTTTCCTCACCTGCTAATTTGCACAATTCTTTTTACCTTCTTCAGGTTTAGCCTTAACTTCATTGATTATGTGATTATGTGAATTATGATCAACAATGCGTTTATGTACTTAATTCGTTTTTCTCGTATCCCCAGTTTAGTCTTTACACGGAGCCATCTGACAGTAAAACTAAGCGAACCGGAAGCCATTTAGTTAAGATAGAAAGTTCATTTAAACTTTAAAATATTATGAAATAAAGTTTATTTATTATTATTTATAAGTCTTCATACTCGTGAAATAAAATCTTGTTTCCATTTATAATAGAAGCAATCAAATGAATATTGTAATTTATTTTTATTTATGTTTTTTGGTTTTTTTTTTTAATTATTTGTGGCAAATTTCGAATTATGCCTGATTATGCGGGTTTTGATAATTCAAAATATCATTTTTAGGAGTGTTTGTTTACTTTTCATTTTTGAATGAATTCCATTTGTTCTTTCTGTTGGCTCATTGACTGATTTACTTCTTTATTTCTTTATCCAATTACTCGCTGCAACACATGGAGACAACGAAATATTAAAATGTTAGGTGTTCATTTCAACGTACAGGAACAGTGTCTACTAGAAACAATTTTTTAAACATTACCAAATAGAAAAAACGTAAAAAAATGATAAAAACCTTAACAAATAAAATGTCTTCGAATACACGTTTTGTTTTATAATTGGCGCGCGCTATTATAAAACCTAACATTTCTTATTAAATTTCTTATTAACCCTAAAATGAACGGGATTAAGCAACAATACGGGCTAAGGAAGATACGGAGGAAGAGAGGGATATAAGGTGCACATTGATTTCAAATACCTGTGCTTTTCATATACGTTCAGGGTCTATTCTATGATATGGTGTTGTTCTCTGTGTTACACTGGCTTAGTGCAACAAGTTTGTTCAACTTTCATCTGTTGAATTTTAAATTTAACTTTGCTAGACTTTTTTTTTAATATGCCACAGGACCAAAGGCCATAGGTAGAGCGACAAGGTCAACCTGCCTCACATGATTACATCTACTGGGATCTCAAAAGGAATTACCCAACAATATACGCATGTATTAGCTAAGTTACTAATAACCTTGCATTTAATTTTTTTTAAAAGAACCTAATATAGCGTAGTAGATATTGTGCGACGCTCACGCGCCGAAAGTGCAGGTAAACACTTCAAATTTTTCACACCACCATTTCTTTCGAGCTGCTCAAAGAGTAATGCCGTCTGAGTATTAAGTTTCTCAAACTTCGCCGTTCGGAGTCACCAAAAAACTGTAGGTTCCCTCTACTCGTGAGAGAACAGTAGCGCGCACAACACGAGTAGTTGATGAGCAAGCTAGGACCTGATCCCCTGTGTACTGTCGCGCCATATAATAATTACTATTAATATGCAGATAGAGGGTCGTGAAATTCCAATACAGCAATTTAAAAAAAAATTAATTTAAATTTAAATACCAACCAGGAATATAACCTATTACCTGTTCCCAATCGCACGCTACAACCTATCCTGTTTTGCGCGGGCTAAATATTTAAGCATAAATGCTTTCGGAATGTCACAAGAGTCACACGCAATGCAATATTTTTTTTTTCTTAAACTTTAATTTGAACAATTTCCCTAAATAATAATTATAAAAGCATCTTGCAAGCAGTTTACAAGAATGCCAATATACAATTAGGAAGCAGTTGAAAACTTCCAAAAAACTTTCAGCGGTCGTTGTTTTTTAAACTGCGTAAATAATTCGAAGAAAGATCTTATCAATTCATTCTAAATGGAGAATCGAATGAAATAAAATAAAATCAAAGATATCGTGATGTCATAACTGATTATATGATGATCATTTTTATAGAAACCACCAAGAATCTTCAATTGGCGAACGTTTTGCAAAAGCGATTGAAACGAAAGATGATCACCGTGCATGGTGACGTATAGGTGACGTAGGTGAATTTTGGATTTTGAGATAAAGTGATTCGTAATATTTATAATAGAAGAATTTCGGTGGCCAAAAATAAATTAAATATTATATTATGTATATAAATAAATGCCGAATTTAACCTTGGCGGAGAGAAAAACGTGTGGAAAATGATAAAACATCGGCACTGGGAGGGATAACAAAAACGAATCGTTTTATGTACGGAATTTGTTTGATTGCACGAATATATCGTTATTTCCTTGCAGATTAAACTTCTTTTTCTTTTTTGGAAGACACATGCACATATATTTTTACAAACGTGCAGTGTTATCCATTCGATGTGATCTATTTGTTGTGGGAGTGTGTGCGAGGCAGATTTGAGGAGAGACAATGAATACCTAGCCAGACGGCGGTATTAATAGAGATATGATGAGGGAAACTTAAAATTTTTATTTCTAATTGGTTGAGTCTGAATTCAACCTACACGAGTGTGGAAGGAGTTTGTTGCTTATTTGTGTTTTCTGCACCAAAGACTGAGGGAACTGAGAGATGTTTATGAGGCGAGCAATCAACCAAGCGTTGTGTTGAAGCCCAACGAAATGAAGCCAATGATTTTAAAAACTATATTTTTTTCCTCCTATTTAAAGGGATAAAGATTTCTATATTTATGTGGTGAGGAAATTTGCTTGCCTTTTCTAAGTGTTAAATTTACCATCAAATAGTGTTATTGAAACAATTTCGAATTCAGAAAAAATCCGATTTAAATTCGTGAAGAAATAATTGCTAGAGCAATAGAGATACTATGCTTCACATCACTTCTTCCCCAACAATGCTATTGCTAATTTAAAGTTCTGAATACACCTAATCATAAAAATTGAGAACTTCAATGCGTCCATTAGGAACGATTACTTTTATGGTTTGTAGCATGCCGAACTCCTGATATGCTTGAAAATAATAGTGTTGGAAAATTGCTGACTCCCCTTAACGACTTGTAGACTGAATAGTATGAACGGTGTTAACGGTTACCTCTCCGTTTTAATACATATTTAAATTGACTACACTTTTTCATTCTAAAAGTTTTAGTTCTAAATGACAATACAATATTTGCCCAATAACATACAGTCAAAATATAGGAAAATAGCGAAAAACTAAAAGAAGAACCATCTACGAAAAATTAGGTTTAACGTAATTTTTGGCCTCAATCTACACTATTCAACTGACCTTTATTTATATTTCTAAACTTTAAAGTTCTTCCATGATTTTCGCCTTTTGGACCACTTTGTCTGATTAATATATTCAGGAGCTAAACGCAAAGTGGCCGCCGAGGCGTAGTGAGTAGAGTACGTCACTCACACGCAGAAGGTCTAGGTTCGATTCCCAGCTGAACGCCTCGAATATTTCACGGCACCACCTCTTTTTAGCTGCTCACAAACACTGTCTAAGAAAGCTTCTCAAACTTTGCCGTTCGGAGTTGGCGGTCCCTTCTAGTCTTGAGAGGACAGCAGCGCGCACAACACAAGTAGTTGATGAGCAAGCTAGGCCCTGGTCCCCTGTGGACTGTCGCGTCATACAATTATTATTATTAAACGCAAAGAAGATATTCTTGTTTCCTTAATACGACCAATTTTTATACATACTCCTTAATATTGAATGAATCATATAAATATGTTATTTTCGTCCCTGATTATAGGTTAACCTACGTCGAGGCCGCCTGTAAAAATCTATTTGTTTAAACCCAATTCCAAATTTTATGAAAGAAAAATATTGATGTTGTTGTGGGTCTTTCCAAGATATTGTCTAATGAAATAAATTTGCTGTGAAATTTCTCAAAACTGAGAAATGTGTCTCTTATTTGTTGGTAATAACCGTGTATAATTATGATACGCAAAACATAAATGGAAAATCACGAATTACTCTCATTCGTCTAAAATGTTTTTAAATACAAACTTCTAGATACGGGAAACTGAAGCATGTCACATTAGGTATGATCCGGTTTGGCTGGAACGTCAGAGATTCAAATTGACACTAACTGAGCCGCCTGGTGACTCGTTGATCAGAGAAGTAAGTTATTAAAACGCATTTGTGTTGTAAAATTTTCCAAAATCCCCTTTTTTTCAAATCCAAATGCACTTGTCTAATTAAGCCCAGTGTTCGCATAAAATTAACACTTATTTAATACACAGGCAATTACTGCAGGGGAAGCAATTTTATGCCTTCCGAATTTAAAGTTCTTAGTGTCATTAAAGGAAAGTAGTGTAACGGATGTCTATGAACACGAATATACTTATTGACAACAATGCATATATTGTATAGCACCAGAAACCCAGTTGTAGGCACGAATCATATGCATATATGCTTTCCAGTAAGACTGACTAGTGAACGGTTAGCTTTAAGGGAAATGATCATGTTAGGGTGACTCACAAGGGCTCACTGAGATTGTTCAATAATTTCTCATTTAAATTGCAGTTTCTGTATCTGTAGTATATATTCTTTATAGTGTGTATGCAATTAAATGAAAATTCAATTTACCCACAAAACTTTACTATCTGAAATGTATTATTTTCATTTCAAATTCACTAAACCTGCGTTACAGCTTGAAACACGGATGTTATATGCACTGATATTGTAAACCTCCCTTTAATTTAGTCAACGTCGAACCTGTAGCCTTTAATTTAGTCAAAGTCGAACCTGAAGCTTTTTGCATATTCCTATCCAAAAATGCACGATGAGTTTGTTTGTATTTCACAGATGAGGTGACAAAAGTTTCCTTTATCATCTAACGAATTAAATTGCTTACAGTTATAACACTCGGAATTATGTGAATTCAGCCGTATGCATTGGACAAATAAATTAGACATGTAATTTATGCGATGCTCACACGCCGAAGGTGTAGGTTCGATTCCCAGCTCAACACGAATTTTTCACGGCACCACCTCTTTCGAGCTGCTGACAACACTCAAGGAGTAATAACTGTCTAAAAAAGCTTCTCAAATTTCGCTGTTCTGAGTTAGTAAAAAACTGTAGGTTCCTTCTACTCGTGAGAAAACAATAGCGCGCACAACACGAGTAATTGATGAGCCAGCTAGACCCTGGTCCCCCTGTGTACTGTAGCGCCAACAATTATTATTATTATTAATTTATAACCTGATCGAAATTGTTTAATTTTTGTGGTTTCAAGGATATATTTATGTTCTTGAATGTTGTTCCATGTAAGTCACATAAGTCGAGTGCCAAACATTTTCTTTAAACTTAAATTCTAAATATCATAAGTGGGTGCTGAAAAGATGAACTAACACAACGATATAAGACTCGGTGAAGTATGCCATAGTCGAATTGACATAATAATAAGGACAATCGACAATTGGAAACAGCTACTCCCATAATTTATTTGACTAGAGAGTTAAAGATAACAAAAATACAACTTCATTAAGACATATTTGCGGGCCTATTTGACTTTTCCAATAGTTCAAACTCATGAACCAGCTAGACAACTTCAACAACAACAGCTTATGTCAACTGAAATCGCGTCGTGTAAAGAAATAATTTATTTGAGCACAAGGGACTAGGGTCCAACTACTTTAGTTGTGTGTGTTTTGTTTTTCTCTTATGAGTAAGGCTAAGAAATCGCGGAGATTAACCGACCAATTTGTGTCCTGATTGGCGACAAAACCTTATTCCGACCAACACTTAACCATTTTTTCTGTAAAGTTAGAGAAATTCGATCAGAACTATATTAATGTGCTATGATGATGATATATGATGTCGATATCCACAAATAGCATCGAAACATTTTTCGTGTGTGAAAATGTAACGAATTTTTATAAATGTGTCAGGCATTTCTTATGTAGTGAATATTTTAAATTTATTACCTATGCCGAACAAGGTAATAAAGGTTTTCGTAAAAGGTTTTCGAAGACTATCTGAGACTTGACAGCAATAAACGAACCTGCTATGATGTGATCCGGTATACCCACAGCGCCACTGCTCCCGATATCAATTGAGGTCTTTCATTATATTCATATATATATATATATATATATAGTTTTGGGTTAACGTCTCTATGATTCGCTTTTTAACTCAGGAGAAGCTCGTTGCCAGTGAAAAGCATGTCAAGTTCACATTAAACTGATTGCAGACTTTGCACGAGTAATTCTTAAAGAAACCTTAATAGAACCATATGTTTAATTTTAAGTTACACATCAAATACATTTTAGTATTTATGAATACAGAAATCTGACAATCTGGACTTTTGTGAATCTATATTAACTAGGATTTTAAGTTTCCAGAAGAGTGCAAAAATAGTAACAAAGTTATAACCTTAATTTAAAGTATATTCCAAATATAGAAGCAGAGAGCTAGTTTCTTTAAAGTGTTTTTAAAATTAAAAAGAAGGCATGGCTTGCTAAGAGCTTAAATACCATCAAAGCAAAACCCTCATGTTGAATGTGAATATGCAAGATAATACAAGTGCAAAGCAAGTAGTGGGTGGACGTCCAAACACCGTCACCATTAATTTTTTGAAGAAACACATCAATTCGCAATTTTTAATGAAATAAATTATTTATGCTTTTGAATAATGAAAATTAAAGCCTTCTTTTGGAAGTGTACATATCATTTGATATGAAGTTTTGACGACTTCAGAAAACCGCAGTGGTCTGTTCCAATTGCTCTGAATTGCTACGAATGTCACGAAATTCGCAGAAAAACTCTTAAAGGCGTTCCGTTTGCAGATTTTTTCGTAGAAGAGATAGCTCATGAGAGAGTAAAATATTTCCCCTCCCTACGAATTTCTGCCGGAGAAATATCTGTGGGCAGCAGATGACTGTCAAATTGAAAAAAATACCTCTGACATTTTATATATCTGATAGCGTCTTACATTTCATTTTTTTTTACGGTTCATTAAATCTTCGAATTTCTACGAAAAGTCGTTTCACAAGTTACGGCAGAGTTACTCTGTCCAAGAGAGATTTTTACGCAAACTACTCAACCAACTGTGCGCAAAAGAATTTGAAACACCTAATCATATCTATCAGGAGGAACCTGTCACTTGTTTCATGTTTTGCTCGAAACCTAGTAACTGATTTTAGTTTCAGTTTGGAATGTGGTGTCTTAAGAGCATATCTTTTGCTCTGTGAGTTTTAGTAATATGATCATGTTTCGAAAAAGAATGAGCCTCCAGAAAGCAGCTGAATTCTCTCAACCATGAGTTGCCAAATAGAATTGATATCGACTTAGATGGATGAAGTTTAAAAAACTTTATCGCAATAATGTTTAAATTGTTAACAGTTTATTTAAAACGCTAATGCATACATGGGTCTCATTAGTTCAAGAGATTAATATAGTCAAAGTTCCATAAACCATGACATGACAAGTTTTTCCAGGAAGTCTAACAAATGGAATTGTAGAATTTTGAAAAAAAAAACTGTCTTTTCAGGGAATCCATTGATGATCTGGAGATATTGAAAAATAAATGAGTAAAAACACGGATACAAAATTAAGTCTAGTGGCCGCCGTGTGTATTGGATAGAAATCAACACTCACATAGTTTTGGATTGCTGGATATCGGACATTTTACTGCACCTCTTCTTTCGTGTTGTTGACAATACTCAAAGAGTAATAACCGTATATAAAAAAGGGCTTCTAAAATTTCGCCGTATATACTGTAGTTTCATTTCGCTTCGTGAGAGACCGATAGCACGCATATAACGAGTAGTTGCTGGGGACTGTTGCGCCCACCAATATATATACTATTTTGTTAACTAATTCTATTGATTTATATTTATAAACCAGGGCTTTCTGACTTCTATAAGCACAAGTTTAGACTAAATGAAGCATTATGAATGAAACCAAATTCGATATTATAGTCAACAATTTGTCGCTAAGTCTAATATTAATTATATATTGAATAGCCTTATATCGTATTTCATTATTATTTTGAAATTTCTCGTCTAGGAGGACAGTGTCATTAAAAGAATACCTTCTGATCAATCGGCTAAATTACAAATCACCCATCTTGTGAAAACCTAGCATTAATCTTTATACGGGAGACCATGCTGTCACCTCACGGAAGAAAATTGTGTTAATACTGCTGTATACATGGTATAGACAAATATTTATTTTAATGATCACTGCGCCTGTTAATAGCTTTATGACTAGTTATAGATAATGTTTAAAAGGTATCAAGATATATTAAAGAAGCAACGCAAAGGACCTCTAAGTTAATTTAAAACTTTTACAAGCAACATTCTAAACTCAACAGATTGCACGTAACAACCCTGACTGCACTTGTTGTCAAATATCACATTAACTAAAATTGAAGTCAAAATATTCATTTGGATATGTTTCGGGCATTCTTTTTACTCCTGAATAGGAAGAGATAAAATACGAAATGGTAAATGGAACTTCTTTTAAGCATCTATCACAAACAAATGAAGTAGGCAAACGTACTTCTTTGAAATGAATATCTGCACACAATAAAAAAAAATTATATCCGATACTGATCAAGTCCGTTTGATATTCACCACAATGTGCCAAGCTGGATGGAAGTGTGCTTATCGGGGAGCATTGAAAAATAAAGAAATAACTGATTGGAAGAAAGTTTATACACCAACAAAAGGCATTTTTAGTGCAAGCCTGAGGGTGTGGTTCTAAGCACATCATCGATGGACATGCATACATGATGAGCTACTTGACTTTCTATGAGTGATAGGAATGCAAGACCGCGCGATATGATGGGGCTACAGAAAATGCTTTTTTAGCTGAGAGAAAAAAGGTGAGGACTGAAGTTAGGAGAACTATGACTCCTTTTGCGATCATATTGTGTACAGTTTGCCTCTGGAATGTCGTTATCAAGACAAACAAACGCCGAAACAAACGAAACCATGCAACCAGATAGGAATGTTTCCATAATGATCAGAGGTTATACAAACCCCCACACACTTGTTCCATTTAAAACGTGCTACTTTTATATAGAAGAAGAAGAAAAAAATGTGTAAGTGCACTTTGTAATCCGTGATTGAAATTGTTAATTAGTACCTTGCAATGATTGAAGAGCTTTTCACATGCTAATAGTTTTAGGAAGCAAACAAGTGAGTATCCATACATACGACACACCACACAACGCGCGCACACACACGCACTTCAATGACCAAAAACCCAGAGCAAAGCAATCTTGCAAACCTACGAATTTCATAATAAACTTGATTTTTCAAATTACCAAGCAATGCACGTCAAAAAAGAAGTCCAGCTTTGGGCATACAAAAAAATAAAGTGAAACAAAACAGAAGCGATGAATAGAAAAAAATCAACAGAAACTAACTCTGCTCTTTGGTGAAATTCAACTAGAAATTTGTCACGCATGTGCTCAAAATCTACCATCAGGTTGTTCACATGATGTGGAGCATAGTTAAAAATACGTATGGAAGCCAGTTTCTAGCCGGTATGCGCCCTAAGAAATTATTTCAGTGCGCAACAGAATATCAAACTCCCAGTACAAAAACCAAAAATAGGTACCCCTTCTGATAAAAAAAAAATACATTGTGAGGATTAATTGACAACAGCCCCAAGTTCATTACTTCCAAAAATCGATTACATACTCCCCGTATAACCTGCTCCCATTTTATACACAAAAAAGTGAATGTATGCTCGGTATGCTCGACGAAATAAGATTTCTATGGATATTCCATCATCTTCGAAAGAGATATGTATTTTTTTCTTTTTGGCAGATTTTTTGAGACTATCACCTTTAGCGATTAGAAAAAATATATATAATTAATTGAAACCGGCTCAAGCACCAACCACGAATTGAATAAACAAATTAAAAGATTGGGCAAATATTCTCCTCCTTTCCCGTAAATTTTTTGTACATATTGCACGGACTACGACGACAACAACGACGACGACGGCGACGACGACGACGACGAGGGCGAAGACGACGACAACGACAAAACGACAACGACGACGGCGATGATGGAAAAAAATCGAAATACTCCAATAGAGAGGAAGCACACACACTCGTATTTACATTACTTACTTTGTTTTGCCTAAATAAAATAAATTTATCACACTTCTTTCTTTCTGCAAAAATTTCGGAATATCAAAATATCTATCCCCAAATGTTTATATCAGCGATAAGTATTACTCGTAATGCATATCTGTTGATATCGTATGCACAATTTTTTTTCTTTTTTTCGTTAACTCTTCAAAGACACCCCAGATGAATCTGTGTATTCATTGGGAAAATTTTTTCATTAGTTTCAAGCACGTATACTCCATCCGAAAAAAAATATATGAGAAAATTTTTTTTATATATTTGGCGAAACTAAGAAAGGTTCCAATCGGTCAATACTTCAGATATGTTTACTTTGTGACTGTTTCTTTTGAGCCACTAAAGAGAGCCACATACACAGCCACCAAAAACTTTCAACAACATAAATTAAATTGAATTTATTCGCACAAAATTATTACTTTTTTTTCAACCGTCACTTCTGCTTTATTATTTATTATTTATTCTTCACTAACTTTTAATTCCCGAATGCCAATACTAAGCACTAAACGGCTCCCAAGGAGAAAAATTTAAGCCCAATATGGCTGATTATTTTTATACTGATTAAAGGATCTGGTTACTTGTACTAGATTTGTATAGTTGGTGTAAAAGTCGTTCAGGGCGTGATGATGATGAATTTTTTCTTATTTTTATGTATTCTGCTATGACACTGACCTAGCGAATTGAAAATTGTTGTGGAAAATTTATGAAGACTTCACTTCAATGTCAGTTTTATAATGATATGAATCGTCGAACAATTTGAATGTCTTTTGACAGATAGTAAAACTGACTTTGACAGTTCACGTTGGAAATTGTTATATGACTTATAGACTGCAATTAGGAGTAGAATTTAATAATTGCGTTTAATAATTGTTTCCAAATATGATTTATTTCTAACTGTGATGATTAAAACCAAAATTTAAAACAAGAAATCGAAGATGGTCTCAGATTATGTTCGTTTTGATAAACTATCATTTGTTTTAAGGTGTGACAGTTTCTAAATGAAGCTTACAAATACGAAAAATAACAGTGACACTGTCGAAAAATTGCAGTGCATTTCTTATGATAATTAATTAATAAAATCATGTTTATTTTAATAAAATATAATCAAGTATATTTTACTAGACTCAAATATGTTGCCAGTTATTCACCAATGACATCTATCATCTATACCTTTTATTTTAAGTATTTAAAAAAAAAACGGATTTTGGACTGAAGCCATTTAGTTTGGATGTTCCCATGCCATGTTGAGTGTATGTAGGAGTTTCCAAGGGTATACACACTTTTTTCCGTGATGTGTATCAATCGCTTGGTTATCCTCAAATTTTTTTTGTTCCATTAATGATACTTACTTCAGAGAGGATAACCATGGCGCATGTCTCACAACAATCAAAAAATGATTATCCCTTAAGTAGAGTCTCTTGTATGCGCATCTTCGAAAGGGATATGTATACATTTATCTCAATGAAACGACTCATCTCTCCATACTTCAGTGAAACCAAAAATAACAACAAAAAACATTTTTAGTCGTTTTTAAATAATTTTTTATCAGCTTTTGGCAAGATAACAAATAGAGGCTGAATTCTGCAAAAAAATGATTATATTATTGAACAGATACGGCGATGAATCTGGGTGTGGTTAATGCAAATTGAAAAGACACACAAATCTAACTACTCCACTGAGAGTGAAATAAACTTGGCAGATCTTAAAGTTGAAAAAATCTTTAGTGAACATTTTTGCGTGACATTTAAAAGCAAGATTAAAATAAGGTTAAAGATGGGCGGAAGTTTTAGGAAAAGTATGAATTTTGACATGTGCAAATTTATGGTGTGTTCTTATCAGAAACGCTATTGGTTTCTGATTCTTATCATTCACCAAATTTTATTAGCTGCTTTGGTAATCAAAAATTTTGGGTGGCGGCGAATGTACTAGTCGCTGAAATATTTTATGAAATCTTGCTGTCGCACCGTGCGGGAAGAGTTCATTCAGTAATCACTTTTAATATAGTGAAACAAACCAGCGCTAGGTTTTGCTAAGAGATCGTTTTCGAAATACTATATTTGGCACAATTGGTATTGTTGAAAATTATTAGTCCCTGCCCAGACGTGATGTGCCCACAACGTTGTTTTGGCAGTTTCAAAGCAAATTCGGTGGGTAAGAAGGGGAGCGAATACTCACGCCGAAAATTGAATTTTCTGCGTGAGCACTACAGTTCCATTCTCAATTTGGTCCGATTTTGCCATTATTTTCTTGTCGTTGAGGTGGAAGGTACTGCTTGTTTTGCACTATTTTCTCTTGAAGTTTTATTATCTTTTCTCTTCCTCGTCCAGCAGTAATAGTACACATTTTCATACACTTTTTTCGTGGTTTCTATAAATGTCAATGAATTATATAAAAGAAATAATTAAAAAATTAATCATAATATCCGCTCTGAGCTGCAACCAACACAAGTAAAAAATGTTTCAATTTTATCGTTCCGCGAAACAAAATAGAGAAGTGACCGTGAGTAGTCACAACATATGAAGTGTTCAACAACATCACGTCTGGGCAGGCACTTATTTTCCATTATATTCTTTGTAGAGAACTTACCTTGTTGTCATTTTTCTCTTCATAAATTTTTGACTATATTTGTTTTCTGTTCATCCTTTATCATAAAGAGGAAATCTTTTTAACCCAACTTAAACATTCAAACTTGATGAGAATTTATTATGTACAATACTGGTAAATACGTCCAAGTAGTTATAACCTCATAACGTTCGTCACAGCACTAACACAATAATTTATTGACATTCGGATTCAATTTCAATTCTAATTCTAGTTTTCAATTAATTTTATAGAAATTAGTTTATCGGCCTTAAAACGTACCAATATTTACATGCGCGGATCAGAAACCAATAAAAGGAAATAGTCTTCTGCCCTTTGACGTTATTTGACCGCGTTCGTCCGTGACTTTCAAAATAGGCGTTTATTCACCAAAGTGACAGGATCTAATAAGCTGATCCATTAGTTGTGAAATTGTTGGTACAGATACGTCGGCCAATGTCTAAATAAACATTGAAAGCAGCAGCAGAAAATTGTTCACCTGTATGATAGTCATGTCCTGTCGCTGTTTTGCAGTATTATCTCATGGATCATTATTATTGAATAGTAAATAAGGTTCTTAAACAGATATGTTCCGATAGATTCACCTTAAGGAATAAGGAAAGTAAGGGAACGCATCTGAACCAAATGTGTAAAGTATAGATCTGTTCCAATTCATTTGTGTACAGAAATTCGTAGTTGAGTAGTTGGGTAAAAATCTCTCTTGCAGAGAGTAACTCTACCAAAACTTGTGAAACGAACTTTCGTAGAAATTCGTAAACAGCTATCGGATGTATGAAATGTCAGAGGTTTTTTTGCTTTCACTTTGACAGCCATCTGCTGCCCACAGCAACTCGTAGGAAGGGGATTTATTTTATTCTCTCATGAGCTATCTCTTCTACGAAAATATCAGCTAATGGAACAGCTTTTCGTACTTTTTCGGGCAAATTCGTAGACATCCGTAGCAATTAAGAGCAATCGCAACAGACCTTATGTCATTAAGAAAAGTCAAATTCACTTTTCACACATACACAAAGATAAAGATATGCAGAAAAATTTCTTGTTTTATATCGGGCAGGGTGGGGAAGTATTTTACTCTCTCGAGACAGCTCTCATTTGACGTTAAGCCAATTTTGTGGGTATACTTGAACAGACTTAGTGTTAGTTTATGTTGTTTTGTACTGTTTTGTGTTGTTGGAGTACGGAAACAATATTACAATGTGAATGCACATCGTATGAATGAGTAACTATTTTCTTATTTGGCTTTTCCGACTGTGATTTGAAGAGATTTAGATCTTCCGACAATGCTTAAATCAGATTTGTGCATTTCAAAATTAACAGATAAAAATTACGTTTTTTAAATATATAGATTTGTACTCGATGTAATACTTATTCTTCTTATTCTTATTATTGTTATACTTATTCGAAATTATGATAATTGTCCAAAACTCAGAAATAATTTGTCGTTTTTATAACAACGTTTAAAGAAAAGTTTTTGTATGTAGGTTGACACTTTACAATTTCAGGTTTAAACATAAAAGAGTATTTCACAAAGCACGAGAAAATAATTGTAGCAAAACAATATTTTCGTCATTACCAATAGTTATTAGTTAAGCCCAAGTTAAAAGACATTTCTGGTTATCGTATTGATTCTGATTGGTTCAGATTTATTGAACACACCCCTTTGTGTTAGACAGATGTTCCATGTGAACGGCGACTTTCCAATCCACGAAAATTACTATGAAGGTCATGAAGCATAGAAATTGAGGTTATGCATCATGAATTTGACGTACTCTAGTTTCCACAAATGTTTTCTGACGTCCACTTCTCGTTGTATCTACTACATCATTCGGTAGAGATCCGTGTTATTTGTTTTACTCGATTGCAGTAGAAACTAATAAAATAAAATAATTGTGTAGATTACCGTGAGTGATCACTGAAAACATTGATATCGAATTAAAAAAATTACAAACTGTAATTGTAGAGAGGATACAATTAAAAGAATAGTGCTGGTGGCCCCTATTGTGCGCTGAAATTTTACATGCGAAGAAGTATTCCCTCGCCAAGAGAACGCAATTAAAATGGCTGATGATTTCGATATAGAGGCCATGTTGGAGGAGCCGTATCAAAAAGGCGTAAGTCAAGTTGATTAATTTATAGCATATCATTGACGTTACATGTTCTGATGTTTTTTGAGCGTCAGATAAGTGCAATGACCAGAGATTGGATGCAGTGCACTTGATCGCTGATCAATGGACCATCAGTTTGTTATATAAAACACGAACGTACATACATTGCCAAATACAGAAAACAAAGAAAAAAAAATAATTTAAATAATTTTACAAATGACAAACAAAAAATAATTTAAACAAATTATTGGTTCTCTTAGATTACAAATGAATATTGCTTATGGAAGGTAAACAGAATAATATTTCGCATGTGGTTCGATTTTATAATTCATTTTCATATATGTATGTATCCCCTGCGTTTGCCCACACGCTCTTGGGTACGGCGGCGTGACACACACACGGTGTATCTGAAACGTTTACAGGTATCTCTTATGTTTATCGCGGCAAATTAAAGTGGTTATTTTTGTTTTTTTAGTTTCATTTCACATATATGTATGTACATGTGATTCGTTGATTTTTCTCGAAAGTTGAAACTAAAAAAAGCAAAAATATAATTTGAATGTAAAATGTATTAAGAGATTTTTCGCAGGATCAAATGAATAACACTATGCTCCCACGTACGTCGATTTGTGAGATTAGTTAGTTGCGTCTAACTCACTGTAACCAGCTGAGGGTAAGAAACTCTTGTCCTAGGTGTCCCATTCACACTTATTTTCTTTTCTTCTAGGGCTTAAGGCGTTGATCGCCATGGAAAAGAGGTATACGATGTTATGCTTCGATTGTTGAATCAATTGTTCTTTTTTTGTTGATTTTTTTTCGGGTTTGTGTGACCAAGGGAGTGAAAGTTGTTTCTTCACGTGTGTAAAGTTGTTTTCGGTTGGTCTTCTAGAGATTGTGATTTGATTATCGTAGGGGAAGCATAGTGACTGACAAAGAACAATTTGTCGAAAAATATCAATCTTTAGGTTTTAGCAACAAGTTGATGAAATCAAGGTGAGGAACGTGTTAATTTGCAAAAGGCAAAAACAATAGTTTAACACTATTGCTTACGGATGTTCTACTAGTTCCTTCTTTAATTTCCCATTATAGGTATACCATACTAGGTTTTGATGTCATTCTTTTTAATTTAAATTTCAGCTGTTGATTAGATAATATGTCTTAGAGACTGATTGATATTTGACACGTGCGTTCAATTTCGTTTTATGACTTACCGTTGCACACAATTTAACTGCTTTTTTAAGGTCCCTCATATGTGCATATAAAGTAGCCTGGGATAGAGTAGTTTAAGGAAAACTGATATTCTTAAGTAGCATTTATTTACTATCCTTTAGTCCAGTGGAACTTGCTTCTATATTCTATCAAAAGAAACTCCCTACCGGTCATATCCTATATTAAATCAAACAATTAAACGCGTGTAAGCCTTAGTGGAATATATGATAAGGATACAGTACTACTTAGATCTTCAATTCTAGGTAGTATATAGCAAAAAAAGAAAAAAAAATTATATTTGCCCACTCATTATGCTACATGCTTACATTTGTCCACAGGCTTTTGATTGTTTTTTAAGAGGTCTAGTGGCAAAGTTTCGAGTATAATAGTTTATCTATCCAGCTTATCTTACGTCCTTGTTTTCTATACTTACGAAGTTATTAATTTACAAATTTCGAAGCCTTACTATATGTCCCAGCCTACTTAGGATTTCTGTCATTTAGTCATTTATTGTCCTTTATTTTCAGATATAACTCGTCTCTTAAGTTCCTTAATTCTAAATGCTGCAGAGGCTACAATATATAATTTATTATGCAAAACTTATATAGGGAGATTGTCATTTGTTTAAATTTAACTTTATTCACTCTGTCAAAGTGCGTAACACAGATTTGGCATATCAAACATAAAATTTCAATTTGTTTCCATAAAGGCGAAAGGCAGAAGTGATGTATTTAGTTGATCAAAAAATGTCGTAAGATGTATTAAAAAAATCGGAGAGAAATGATGTACATAGCTGTTAGAAAGCAATACTCATTATTAACGCCATAAAGAATATTTTGCATTGATACAAATTTGATCTACTTTATTAGGAGACATTTGAAAAATAAAATAAGCCAATTTTAACAAACGAAGTGTTTGACTGTTAATGGTTCAAATCAGTTTAAGTATTATGAGGGAAGTAAAAAATGAGAAATTGTATGCAATAGGCATTCTGAACATCAAGCTTTTAAATCGATGGAACGGAAAAAATAATCTAGCAAAGATAGAACATTCATCGGCAATATATAATTTAACTTTTATTCCAATGTCGGAATTCAAACTCTTTTGTAGAGGCAAGGAATTTGATTAAAAACTAAATGTATTAAAAAGCAAGCATATTGAAGTTTTTAGATGTCTTATCGTTTACCTTAACGGATAAGTAAAAAAAAAATAACGATGCATAACATATACGCCTATGTTTGTGACACTTTTTTGTAGTCGTCTTGCGGGTTATGCAAGATAGACAATAATTTTTTTATCAGGAGGAGTGTCAATATTGTACAATTATTCTGATATCACCATGATTACTCTGAAACACGACTGCATCTTTGTTATTGACAGACAAACAGAATGCGCGTTCCAACATAAATTAAAGTGTGCAAACAATAGCAACCAGCACATAATAAATTTGCGTGATGCGCCTTTAATTGACTTATAAATATAAGCCAGACTGCCACAAAATATAAATAATGTATTAATGGTTTAACGCAAAGGTGTTTGCTGTTGTTCTTTCAAGTGTAAAATCACGATTCATGTTACTAATATTTGACTTTACAGACCAACCTCAGACTGTATGCACTATGTAATCATGCCAAATTTTGTTAGAAATGAACAAAGACCTACTGTCGCATTATTTCTGATCCACATTTTGGTCCTAACATAATTGCAAGACTATTCAATAGAATGGAAATACATTTCAACAAATCGACCGATGTTTCCAGATGTTTCGCCAGCCATTTCGTTGCAATCTTACCGTCGTCATTGCCCGAAGGGAGTTCGTTCTGCCTGTCTGCGTTTTCCTTTTATCTTTTTATCTTTAGGTTTCCTGGGTTTTGACATCGAACGAACAACTGCCGTGTAATAGTTTTTTTTTACTTTTTAAGCAGATATCGTACCTGGATTCGAAATATTTAATCAACTAACTCGAGAATATGAGGCTTTGGAAAACGTGGCAGTTATTCTTTTGAATTTTGACTTTCGCCATATGTGTATTTTTGCTTTCCTTAGTTCTTCAAAGTATGGATATTTTAGAAAGATATTCGGTTTAGTAAGTATATCCACCTCGGATTTCCTTTATAGAATCGGCTGGGAAATTCTTTCTAACTTTTCTATATTTGCATACAAAGAAGTTAAAACCATGGAATGTACATATCAACCATCATATAGTGCAAAATTTCGTTTTCCACCGAACGAAACACAATAACATATTAGTATTATCTGTATTCACAAATAAGAAATAAACCGCCTTGTTCTAATGCAGACGCTGCAAAAATGCGTTTTTTCTTGTCACTTTGAGTATTCCGAAAATCTGTAATGGAAAGGTGATATTGTGCTAACCGCACAGAAAAATATTCACAAATGAATTAAAAACTGTGCTGTTAGGCTTAAGTAATATTCTTCTAATTTCATGTGGAGAGAATATCACCTTTCCATTGGTGAAGAATATTTAATTTCCTTTTTTTTTTGTTTATCGAAAGTGTATTTTATTTAAAATTTTACAAATCCAATCAAAAAGAAGATTATGTTCTTATTTGTACCTTTTGATTTGAATTTCGTTATTCTCTATGGAACGGCACGTGGACAATAGGGACTTATGAGTTTCAGGAAGAGAGGAAAGTGAAACGTTTTTTTTCTCTGTGATCTTCCAAAAGGCATATACGAGCGGAATATTTCTGTGAAAACACTTTTATCTTGTTATATTCCTAGCACAAGTATAAAGGGAAAATATAACTTAATTTGAAAGTAAGAAAGTGCTCAAATGTGTCCACGAATTGGCAAACCATGAAAGTTGTGTTAAATGCTTTAATACGATTAATACTACTTCAGTGTTTGTTTAATCAAACGCATTTGACCCTCAACATGAAATGTATTTAAGAAATCAAAGTTCATGCGTGTCACCTATAACAGAGTGATAGATAAACATAGGATTAGCTCGCAACCTGACACATTTTAAATGAAGTAAAATGTGTAAAAATCGCTTTGCGTGAGAACTGAATTTTTCACACAAAGAATATTTGCTGACATTTGCGTTTTATAAAACTTGCGAAAGTCAATAAATTACGCACTTGTTATTTATTCTGGTAGCTTCTGAAGTCAGGCAGCAGATAGTATGTGACAAAGAATTACCTTTTGATTGCCGATAGAAATGAATAAATCATTTATATATATGTATGTATAGCGTGTTTGTAGAAGCACATATTTCTGTTGAACACTGCATATTTTTTGTTCTTTATTTTTTTTATTTACTTTTTGTTACTGCACTTAGCTTTGACCTACTTTTTATTTGTGATTAAATAAGAAAACTGTGTGTCAATCCGACGCGATGCGTCTACGAAAATGCGTTGAGTAAGAATACTGAAAAAAAAAATACTTAAGGGCATTAACATAACCAATAAAAATGGTGTGTGGAATTTTAGTCCGCGCTCAGGGCTAGTGTGCCCCAGCAAAACAAACAAACTTAAAACAGTAGGTAGCATTTTCAGAGCACATATTCTGTTATGTCCCAGAATCCAAGAAAGTTAAGCTGTCAACAAAATTTCTAAAACAACTTTCATCGGAAGGACCTTAAATTTCAGATTCAATTAAATTAATATTAAGAAAATTTGAGGAATAATGGAAAAATGACCAGTAATGTGCAATAATAGACAGTCATGTCGACAGAAGAAGTCTTTGTATTGCTTATATATAGGTAAAAAAAAATAAACCAAGGCAACGATCGTCATAAAGAGTAAATGTTGGCTCAATCACCTTTGAGGGTTTTAAAAGGTGATAATGTCAGTATGTTTATAGGCTGTTGGGTTAATACAAAGACATATGCAGAAACTGTAAAAATGTATAATAGGTAAACAAACCATGAAATATCTTCTGCGGTGTCTATAACAAGTTAACAAAAAATTTGTAGTCAACAGTTCTTTAAGTTCTTAAAATATGTACCTGTCACGAAATTTATTTTGATTTTCTGTTTGAATCAGGCTGATGATTTAAACAGTTCCAGTTCTGTGTGAATCTCAGCACACAAATCTTTGCAGTTCTTGAGTACAATACAATTATAAATCGATAATAATGATTAAGTTATTGATCATCGATCGGTTGCTAGTAAAAGATTTGTTTAGATTAGTCTCTCCAAGAAACTGTAGGTCCCTTCTACTCGTGAGAAAACAGTAGCGCGCACAATACGAGTAGTTGATGAGGAAGCTAGGCCCTGGTGGTCCCCTGTGGATTGTTGCGCCATACAATTATTATTGTTATTATAGTTTCAGTTTGTTTGCAAAAAGTGAAAGGTTTCGCTTCGATAACTTTTTAAACAATAGAAATGCCTCTGTATCATTTTAAACAGTATGAAATACTTTACTGTTTGGGAATATGTACCATTCTACAATTGAGGATTATGGAAAAATGCGCTATATGCGTGTTGTCTCATATATTGTTCATATAGAATCGACGAGATATATCCTCAAAAATCCAAAAACTAGTTGACTTTTCTTTGGAAAGCTTCCAGATACGAAGTAATCATTGACCACGTACCTGTACTGGTTGTGATTAATATTTTTTAGTTAACCGACAAATAAAATTAAGGAATTTTTTAAGATTGGATGACCACTGCTCGTTTTATAATATAAACACTCATTAAAGTAATCCACAAGCATCAATAAAAATAATTGTAGATTTTTTCAATAACTTCTTTGTTCAATTCAATTCTTCTTTGATTGCTTCCTTGTTATAAGGACTCGTCACGATTTGATTTTTCACAGAAAGAAGAGATAGGTGTCGGAAATATAAAAACTCAGAAAAATGCATGTATGTATATGCCATTGAATTGCCTAAACCTCTAACTGCCTGAAGTTTTACCCTTGGTTCGGGAGGTAGCACTTATTTAACATGCGATTTTGGCAGTGAACATCGTCTGTGAAAATAACTGAATGTAGGTTTTGGTTTTCAAATCTATTTCTACAACCAAGTGAATTTGACAGAACATTACCCATTAATTCCTATAGATGGATGCACACGTTTTTCTAATAGACCACCAATAGCGCATGTGTTACATCACATCTTAAATCATCCTCTGGTCGTCAGGACAGTTGATACTTAATCTTATATTGATACACATTCCAAATAGAGATAAATGATAATTAACTGTTTCGTAAATTCAATCTGATTGTGTTGGGTCTACAAAGAGTGTCGTTTATCATTGGTTTATTTTTTATTTTGAAATATTGAACACAATTAAATCACAATAATTCCCGCGAAAAATCGGCTAGGTCAGTGCACTTAACATTGAAATAAAACAGCTTATGAAACAGTGAAAAATGTTTAATTCATTATTAATTTTGATTCCTTAAATCTTTCACTGTTTTAAGGAAAACATCTCTGTCTTGATTTTCTGGCAAGAAAGACTTCTTGAATTTACAAATCGAAGTCGGTATTAAACTATCGGAAAGCTAATTAAGCTAGGCTTGCAGTTGTAAAAACTTGTCGGGAAAATAATTACATTTTTTATGTCAGAATTCGATCCGCAAACAAGCACAAGATAAACAAACTTGCGTACTAAATATTTTTAAAATTTATGAACAAATTCTGCGACAGTTGAACTGAATTTGGTTGATGCTCAACAAGGCGTCCGTGAACTGTTTGCCCAAAAACTTCCATCGACATTCAAAGCGGCATTTAAAACTTATTCTACTTTCACTACAAATACGTTTCAAATACTTTTTCTCTCTTTTGCTCTATTTGCCTAAATTCTTTAGTTTGTCTTTTAAATTGTCAAAACTTTGTATATTTTTGTTATTTTTTCACTTTGTCCACATATTGTGCATTTATCTGTTCGTCCAATTAAATTCCGCTGCTCTGAAATAACTCCTAAAAACAAAATTCGAAAATAAAAAAAAATAACATAACTTAATTAACAAAACAAACAAACCAAATTAGACATGTGTATGCCTAGTCTGATCTATTCTCGCAAAAAGAATAACATCAATCAAACAATGAACATTTCATCAAGGGTACAAATATTTTTTACAGAAATCCTTTAAGCTCAATTTGCTATTGATTGTATTGGTCATTCTAAATACTTACACATGAGCCGGAGTTTTCGGTAAGTTTTGAATACTTGTGAATGTTCGATAACGAATATTAAAAAAAAAAAAAACAATCTTATTAAATAAACTTAGAAAATACACTTTCGGAAACAGTTCAATTTTTCCTTTTTATGCAAAAACAAAATGTTGAATCCTTGTACCCATCATTTTTCAAAATGCAACTGATTTTCAGATACCTGACATATTTCGTCCGGGCAGCATACAAAGGGAGGATTAAAAATGCAATGACTTATAGACTCCAAAGAATAAAACTTTTTTTTCGTAGCGTTAAAAAACATTCCGCTATCTGAGCCAATAGTGCAACACTGATTCAAAGTATTTTGTGTTATTTGTAACAGTACTTCATATAAACAAAAAAATAAAAACAACCATTATGATCTTTTACTAATTTAAACTCTTCGATTTGCTTCATCCTTCAAAAAATGTTGACGTATTTTTGAACGTCATTGGTGTACCTTTACTGAGTATTAACAGATTAAAACTGGACAAACATCTTCATCAAACCACAGTCAAAGTAATGGCCGTAAGGATGACAGTGCAAAAACAAGACATGCGTCAAGGTAAGTTTGATTTACGAACTGTGGCACTAATTTTGTTTTTAAACTATTTTTTCCTTCTTTTGCTTGTGCAGGAGTCCCGCGAGGAGTCATGCGATTGAAGAAAAAAGCAAAAGTTCATATATTAGAGAGTCAGACAAAGAGCGATATCGTTCAGTGGAGCGTTCTCGGGATCGAGAACGTCGACGCTCGCGAGAAAAACGAGGAAGCCGGTCACGAGATCGCAGACGGAGCCGTTCTTCCGATCGCAAAGCCAGCAATAGAGGTCGAGATCGTAGAAGGAGCAAGTCTGGCGATCGTCGAAGTCGCTCAAAGGAGAGACGTCTCAGTCCGATACGGGAGAAACCAAGACGTAGTCGATCCAAACGTCGACCAACCTCAAGAGATAACAAAAGGTAAACCAAAAGAAAATAACTAAGCATTGCGACATTCTCACATGCTGTTTTCCTCTTTAGACGTCGCAGCTACTCACCAAAACCATTCAAAAGAGGACGCACACCGCCAAACGGACTTGGTGATCAATCGCCGCGTGCTGATTTGAGTCCTGAAGAGAGAGATGCCCGTACAGTGTTTTGTATGCAACTTTCACAACGTATTCGCGCAAGGGACTTGGAAGAATTTTTCTCCAGTGTGGGAAAAGTTCGCGATGTAAGACTTATCACATGCAACAAAACAAAGCGATTTAAGGGAATCGCTTACATTGAATTTAAAGATCCCGAATCTGTTGCTCTTGCGTTGGGACTGTCTGGACAAAAACTCCTGGGAATACCGATCTGTGTGCAGCACACACAAGCGGAGAAGAATCGTATTGCTAGTGCTATTCCCACATTTACCCCGAAAAATCACACCGGGCCAATGCGCTTATACGTCGGCTCACTACACTTTAATATAACCGAGGATATGCTGCGAGGTATATTTGAGCCATTTGGCAAAATTGATTCCATTCAGCTGATTACAGACACAGAGACTGGCCGGTCGAAGGGCTACGGATTTATTACGGTAAGTTTCGCACATTGGAGATTTCCTTCACATTTCCATATGCACAACATTATCCATTTCAGTATCACAATGCAGACGATGCAAAAAAAGCGCTCGAACAACTAAATGGATTCGAGCTAGCTGGACGTCCAATGAAAGTAGGAAATGTTACTGAACGCCTGGATATGAATCCAACTTCTCTTGATACAGATGAGATGGATCGTAGCGGAATTGATTTGGGGGCCACTGGACGGTTACAGTTGATGTTCAAGTTAGCAGAAGGTGCGGGATTAGCTGTGCCACAAGCTGCTGCAAATGCACTCCTCGCAACCGCCCCGCAGCCGGTTTCGGTTCAACAGGAAACACAAAGTCCTACAATAGCCACCCAGTGTTTTATGCTATCGAACATGTTCGATCCGAAAAAGGAAACCAATCCCTTCTGGGACACAGAAATACGGGACGATGTAATAGACGAGTGCAGGAAGCACGGCGGTATTTTACATATTTACGTTGACAAAGAGTCGCCAACTGGGAACGTGTACGTGAAGTGTCCAAGCATAACGACAGCGGTGTTGGCTGTTAACGCTTTGCACGGAAGGTGGTTTGCTGGACGCGTCATCACTGCAGCCTATGTACCCCTTATCAACTATCATACACTGTTTCCTGATGCCCTTACAGCAATAAATTTGCTGACTACCATAAGAAAAGCGGCTGACTAGATAAAATGCTTTTGAACTTGATTTTATGTTACAAAAACTCTCAAATAAAAACAAAACACAGTTGGTTGAAGATCTCGTCTTTTGGATTCAACATTTTTTATTAATTGCAATAAAAGAAGTAATAAGAAAGGTTTGATTTGATTTATTTCCATTCCAGTGAAAGTGTTTAAACCAAAGCTGTAGTAAGTCGTTTTCTTCGTTAAAGTTTTTGTTCTATAAAATCCTGAAACTTTGATTTTAGAGGCGAGCTAATTTGTTTTCATTTTCAAGTTTTCCAGTAGAGACTTAATTTGAATTTTTTTCGTGTCAGTCAATTTTAGCATTGTTGAGTGGACGTTATCAGAAGATTGAACTTCCAAATAAACAACATCGGAAATAAATACTCTTATCTATGTTGGATTGTAATGTCGGCCACTCAGTTTAAGTATTTTATGAAATCTCTATAAACTAACAAACTCTGATGAACATTGACATGTCTAGTAGTACCAGGATAGAAAGTGTTGAAAATACGTGAAAATAATTGTTACAAAAAACGTTCTATTTAATTTTATAGGATATAGTTAATGGAACTAATAAAATAAATCAGTACATACATAAATGCGTACAACAATAGAGTATAAACAACAAAAATGACAAAAGAATTGAAATGTTTCCTGGACAAAAGTATTCCAAACTATAGTAAATACAAATCAATAACTTAAAGAAAAAGTTTGATTGCCTTTTTGTTTTATAATAGCTTTCAGTCTGATTAATAATTGCATGGCGCGACAGTCCACAGGAAGACCAGGGCTTAGGACGTGTTGTGCGCGCTACTGTTTTCTCACGAGTAAAATGAACCTACAGTTTTTGTTTTGAGAAGCTTTTTCTTAGACAGTTATAACTCTTTGAATGCTGTTAGCAGCTCGAGAGGGGTGCTGCCGTAAAAAATTCGAGGTATTCAACTGGTTTCAGTGTATTTCGAGGTTTTAGTCTGATTATAATAATTATTGTATGGTGCGACAGGGTCCACAGGGGACCAGAGAATAGCTTGCTCATCAACTACTTGTGTTATGTGCGCTACTGTTCTCTCACGAGTAGACGGGACCTACAGTTTTTTGCCGACCCCGAGCGGCGATGTTTGAGAAGCAGCAGCACGAAATAAGTGGTGCCGTGAAAAATTCGAGGTGTTCAGCGGGGAATCGAACCTAGACCCTTCGACATGTGAGAGTCGCACTCTACCCACTATAGAATAAATATAATAATATTGATGTATTACAGCCTAGCTAGATATGTGCAGTGAGCCTAGGTAGACATGAACTCTACTTTAATTGGAGACTTATTCCAAAAGGGCTTAGGTTTACTTTAGAAGCTTCTTGCAAAGTCTAGCCTCTTTTATTTGTTTTTTTTAAATAAGGGTATTTTTGTACACACTTTAGCGCCGTATCCCTTGTTTTGGGGCTAACGTCTTTCATAAAATTCTTTTCATATTGGAAGATGTTATTTTGCGTTTCGTTTTGACTTTCGTTATTGTTTTATTATTGCTTTTCGGGGTGGCCGCCGTGGCGTAGTGGTTAGAATGCGACGCCCACACGCCGAAGGGTCTAGGTTCGACTCCCAGCTCAACACCAATTTTTCGAATTTTTCACGGCACCACATCTTTCGAGCTGCTGACAACACTCAAAGAGTAATAACTGTCTAAGAAAGCTTCTCAAATCTCGCCGTTCGGAGCCGGCAAAAAACTGTAGGCCCTTCTACTCGTGAGAGAACAGTAGCGCGCATAACACGAGTAGTTGATAAGCAAGCTAGGCCCTGGTCCCCCTTTGGACTGTAGCGCCAACAATTATTATTATTATTATTATTCGGGGTAGTTGAGTAGAAAATTAGATTCAATTTTGTTTTTTCATATTATATACTGTAGCAAAATCTATTTTGCATGGCTTATCAGTCTGAAAGATTGACATCATAACTGTAAATTAAGATTTAAACTAGCTGAACACATAATTTTAGAACTTCCTTCTAATAATATTTTACATAATTTCTTTACGTCTATTTTATTGAGCACTGCTATTAGTTCCGCATTCGTAGGTGTCTGTCAAAACGCGTTATGCTCATAACAAATAGTCGAACATGTTTTTACTATTCGATGCGTTATTGGAATTGGCCAGGCACCAAGCACATTCTTCCCAAAAAAGCTTCACCTTTCCTATCAAACACATCCTACGTTTCATTATTGATAGCTTGCATATGTATATGCATATATCACAGGATTAGAAGATCATCTCTATATGGAACAAATAATAATAATTGGATGGCGCGACGGTCCACAGGGGGACCAGGGCCTAGCTTGCTCATCAACTACTCGTGTTGTGCGCTCTACTGTTCTCTCACGAGTAGAGGGGGCCTATATTTTTTTGTCGCATCCGAACACGAAGTTTGAGAAGCTTTTCTTAGAGAGTTATTACTCTTTGTGTGCTGTCAGCAGCTTGAAAGAGCTCACTAAGTAATTTTTCTACACTCCTCGTCTACCTTTTCTACTAGTGGCCTTAATTCATTTTTCCAACACATTTCTTTCAAGTTCAATTTAAGGCCACAACCTTAGTTTAGATTCATCTATTCTTGATATCATGCCGTTTGGTTTTGTATTGTAAGTAGAGCTATCTTTTAAGGTAGTCCTTTATTCGAAATGCTCTACACCCGTAGTATACGAGTATAGTTTATGTGCAGCTTAAATGGTTTAGTATATAAAGGTGAAAGATCTGTCTGGAACATAAGCACATAGTTAGTTAGTTAGTTAGTTAGTTTGACTTTTATTTTCAATAAATGTTTTGCAATGTAAAGTTTAACCTAAGTCATATATGGTTTGGCCTATGGCCGTCTACCAGGTTGACAAAATACATACATACGTTTTACATTAAACATCTCCATCTATGATACGTTTTCTATAACAAAGTGCTGCTACTGAATAATCGTATAAGGCCTTCCATCCCTTTTCTCCATTTAAGATGCAGGTTACTTCATATTCGTCTAAAACAAGTTTTTCGAATATTGCTAGTCGAAATTCTTTTAGAATCGGACAAACACCAATAAAATGTAAGATGTCTTCTCTCTTCCTCATGTTACATAGGTTACAAAGAATTGGTAAATCTGGTCTGTGGGGGATAAAGTTTAACTGAACGAGTTCTTCTCTCAGTTTTAAAATTGTGCTTATTTTTTCGATTGAGTGACTGTCAAGGAAGTATGTTTTTTTCATTTAAAAAATGGCTTAGTTTGCTGTAGTAGTTCCTAAACGGTGAAGATTCAGCTTCTTCGACATATTTGTCATATGTGTGTCTACCAAAATTCTCCAAAACTGGGTTAAATTTTTTTCTTAAAAGATGAGGAGGCTCGTCCGCCTCAATAGACAGATTAAGACCGCATTCAGAAGCTGTTTGTTCCATTCCTCGCAAATGTATCCGTTTGTTCTAATTATACTTCTTAAAACTACGTTTGGTAATCTGCATTCGCTCATCTGTAGTATTTTTAAAATATAGTTGAAGTGCATTTTGATGGTATACAAGAGCAACGGAGGATTTCTCGTTTCAATATGTAGCATTTAGTTGGGGGTATTTTTTGGTAACAGAAAGATCTTCTTCAAAAAGTAGCGAAAGAATTTTTCCACACCATCATAGCCTTTGTAACCCCATACCTGAGCTCCGTAGAGCATTATAGAAGCTGCAGTTGAGTGGAATAAAGTTTGTTTTGCACTTTTCGATATATATTTATTTTTGAAGCAACGTTCCCAAATCGATTCGAAATTTTAGCAACAGCTAATTTTTCCTCAAAGTGTGCTTTCAAATTTAAAGAGGACGATATTAGGATACCTAGGTGTTTGTATCTGGATACTACCTCAATCTCTTCCCCGTCCAACTTCCACTTTTCCAAAGATGAGACGCGTCCCCCTGCGTTTCTGAATATCATTATTTTCGATTTACCAAGGTTTATAGTCCGATTCCAATTTTTACAGAAATCGTTAATCCTGTCTATCATTAATTGCATACCTTGGATAGTGTCACACAGAAAGACACATTAGCACATTATAGTCAACACAGCTTCTTACTTGGTTAAAAAAGTGTTCAAGCTAAGTGACAGTAAGTCCCATAAAAAAAAAACGAACGAATTGTCACAGATATCCTTATGGACAATGGTTATCCGACGTAAGTTATTAGGAACTTAATTACACAATAAAAACACAGCATACACTTCGAAACACAGACAATCACCACAGTAGATTCTATAAGATCTATAAAAACATGGTGTACATCCCAACATTGTCGACAAATTTTAAGAACGTAATTGCTGGTCGCTGTGACAATATAAAAATAGCGTTCAAGTCTTTGATTACATTAGCATCGGTTTTCCCCAGATTCAAACCAGATACAGACAAAGGAAGAAAAACGTAAAAAACGTAAAACGATAACGAAGACGTTATCTACAAAATCAACTGTAAGGGCAAAGAGAACGAATCCTGCAATTTATGTTACATAGGTATCACCAAACAGTTTCTTCGTCAAAGACTTGCTGGTCATAAATCAGACATCAACAGCAAGAACTCAATGAAAACAGCATTAGCTAATCGTAGCGTCCAGACAAACCATCTACCCGCCCTTGATGACGTCAAAATCCTGCAAACGGAAAAACAAACTAGCAAAATTTACACTATGGAAACCCTACACATAATCAAGGCCAACAACAATAAGAATAGGAAACATGACATACAGAACATACATATCTGCCGGATATTCAGCGCTTGTAACAGCTTAGACAGTGTATTTAAATCAAAATTTAAATTTTACATCATTATAGACTGATCTTCACACACAGATTTTGTTTTATTGTGAATTTAGTTTTTTGTGATAATTTTTAAACAACATTTAGACTCTAACATCCACATCCACTTGTAACAACAACACCAATAATGTAAGTTTATTGTTCATTTGTTAAATTGCGTTGTTACTATGTGTGTATGTAAAATACTTTGTTTTATTGTTTTAATAAAAAAGATCTCATGATGAAAGCAGCAATCCTTGCCGAAACGTAAGGATAATAACAATGAAATAACCTGGTTTCATTGAAAATCAACAATAAGCAAAAAAGCTGACGAAGGAAAGACAGTGCCTCCTGCATAATAATAATTGATTTGGTTAATTTCAACAATCGATTTCTTCATAAGGTTAATATCACCAGACTTGCGCGACGTTAAGCATCACTCACTCACATACTGTTCCCAATATATTCAACTTACAGATTTGTCAAAGTTGAGTATAAGGATATACAAATTACTACACATGTAAGCATTTAATGCAATCTAAAAAAGGAGGGCCTTAAAAATAACTCCGTCCAAATTGAAAATCGTGGCCGCCGTGGCGAAGTGGGTAGAGCGCTCACACGCCGAAGGGTCTAGGTTCGATTCCCGGCTGATCACCTCGAATTTTTCACGGCACCACCTCTTTCGAGCTGCTGTCAGCACTCAAAGAGTAATAAATATATAAGAAGGCTTCTCAAACATCGCCGTTCGGAGTCGGCAAAAAACTGTAGGTCGCTTGAGAACAGTAGCGCGCACAACACGATTAGTTGATGAGCAAGCTATACACCGTTCCCCGTGTGGACTGTCGCACCAACAATTAAATTGAATATCATTTCTTTTGTTTTTATGATTCAGCTGTGCTTTCCGGGACAAATATGTCGTCAATGGTTGAGTAGCCAGGACTAAAGCCCGCTGATATTTTTAAACAATTTATTTGTTCTTATTCATGGTCTTGTTAAGAAAAAAGAATTGCGCCATTGAAAGGAAAATTATACTTATTGACAATGAGGGAATAGAAACTCATTGCTAAGCTAGTATCCCTTAAACCCAGGATAACTGCCCACCAAGTGAAACTTGAGGTAGAGGAAGGGTTTGGCGAAAAAATATCCAATGATACTTCCACAAGCACATTGGGTATCATTGCCAAGTAACGAGCTGCCGACACTTTCCTCGTTAGTGGGCAGGTCAAGTTGACATATAGCTTAAGATGTCTAGGCCATGGAGAGCGTGGACAACATTGCTCCAGAACGAAAAGTCTTCGAATCTGTGCCATTGGCGCAACGCAACAGAGGACGGCCTAAGCAAAGGTGGCGTACACAAGTGAAGAAGGACCTCAACCAACTCGGAGTGTGCAACTGGAGGCAGGTAGCGAAAAATCGTGCTGACTGGAGAGGGATGTTGGTTGAGGCCCAGGTCCACCCCGGACTGTAGCGCCACAAGAAAAAGAACATAGCTCGTAAGAAGCCATATGCAGCAGAAGCAGAAACTCATGGATTTTGCAAATGAATTCTTTTGTAAGCCGCCAGAATATTAGAACAAACTCATATTTTTTGATCAGAGCAAATTTTGCATCGTTGGAACAAAAAGTAAATAGCTAGTATGGAGGGAACAATAAAATATGAAAAGTAGAATTCAGTACCAGCAGTAAAGCATGGAGGAAGCGGTTATGGTTTGAGGATGTATGCCCGCTAACGGTGTGGTCAAACTTATATGTATTGAGTCCATAATGGACCAAGTGGGTTATAACCAGAAACAAAGCTTTGGGTGCTGTATAACCTTTAAAAATCAGTTGCGGATATCTCCCATGTCCCAGGACCTCAATCCAATAGAGCATTTGTGGGACTTGCTCGCACGCAGTATTCGTAGACATATCATTATCAAATATCATACCTCCAAAAACATACTTTGGAACATAACAGTGGAGGAATGGGGGAAATAATAGCCGCAGACACAAATGATTTAGTGGATCCCATACCTAGACGCCTATAGAGGTATTACAGGGAAAATGTTACCCAACAAGGTACTAGTAAACATACAAAAAGTACGAGGGGCGTTCAATATATTCTCGGTATCGATTTAAGGGAAAATGCGAATTCAATTTAAATTGAAGATTTTACAACAACTACGCCAAGATTTTATAACAACTACGGGTGAAGACAACTAAAATGCAGCGTACCAGAAGCTCTTAATACACTGCCTCAACAACTTAGAAACATTTCTAATATTAATAATAGAAAGAAAAAAGTTAAGCAATTTCTTTCAAAAGTTATAAGTTCTATTGTAGATCAATATCTATGTAATCTCTGAAGTAATTTTTTTTTAAACTTTCTTTATTTATGTCTGAATTCATCTAAATTGCATTTAACTGTTGAATTAACTTAATCTAATCAATCTTATCTAAACTTACTCACTGAAAATTGTTAATAACAATAAATACAATCTTCTGCAGAAAGGCCTTTAGAAGGCTTCGCGTAAACAAGCAAACATTGTAACTAATTCTGAAAAATAAATATGAATTTGAATTGAATTGAATTGAATATGAATAAGTAAAACACAGAAACGCATTTTTATTGTAAATTTCACTTTATTTTTAAACCATTCAAAATTGACTACATTCAGTTAACCTAGCAAAAGTTAAGTTCGCCTTATTTGTTACCCCTCATCGGTAGCACTTATGAACTAAATGTTAACAATTATATGTGTGTATCGCCCGGCTTTCATTAGTTTTAATGAACTAGTGACAAAATGAATTTTTTTTCTGTTTGTTTGCATTTGTTTGCTCATATTCTTCTCTTAAGAATATATCGTAATAACCTCACGTCCTCCTCCACGAACCATTAATACTTTTTCTAGACCTTCTGTTAATACTTCCAAGAACTCCATATCTATAAAGAATTTAGTTAAGGATATAACAGAAATAATGCTATGCGCTGAAAAATGATCATTTTAGTATATTTTATCTTTTTATGGGCTCCAAACTCCTTATGTGGGTCGAAAAGCAAGCTTTAATTGAGCTAATCGATTTCTCAACAATTATGATAGACTGTAAAATGTATTGATGTGGAACGGCGTCCTCCGATGAAGTTGTATGCATGTCCGGCGTCTGTTTACTGTACCAGAGGGACCTAAGCGATTTAGTCTCATAAAGAATGAAAAGAAACTTGATGACAACAGTATGAACGCTTCCCAGTGAAAGTGCTACGATGATATCAAAATAATTCTAACGTCACTAGGTTAATGTTTAGAGAGTGTTCGAGAGGCAATGTCTTTGGGCCTGCCTCCGGTTGTATCGAAAACCTGAATACGATTACAAGAAATTCTATCCCAACGAGGTTTTGTATAACAAGGCAAATGTCATCAGGATAGATAATTTCATTATTAAGCTGACTCGAGGGCTCATTGCACGAGCGCTGACTTCATCCAACAGTCTGATCTTTGGGGCGTATTACCCCAACTTCATGGTATATGAAAAGGTGCGTCTAAACGGACTTACAGCTTCTCAAGCGTTTCTCTATTTAGACTTCAAAGAGCTGTTACAGGACACGGACGGATGTCCTAACATTTTCCATGTCGTACGCCGAACAGACGTACCACATGGAAGCGGACGTTATTTGTAGCCACGAGGAACTTCTTCGGTTTAGTAGACCGATTTTCAACCGAGAACGGGGACACCACATCGCAGACCGAATGTATAGAGGAAGAGAAGGAAAGGAGGTTCTGGCATACATTGCTTTGAAACGTCTGTGGATTGTTATGAGGAAGGAAAGTTGAGCTGGAAAGAGCAAACCATATTCGTGTGGTGCGACTAAAGAAAGAGTCTCTACACTTACATAAACGTCCGAAGCTGGGCTTGGGGGTGAACGGGTGGCCATTATTGCAATTAAATGCAGTTGGCTAATTTTGTTTCATGATTTTTCGTTAAAAATGTGATAAAGGCGCAACATTTTGTAGATATTCTATTCTTCTATTTTATATTATTAATTTTTAAGGTTTATCTCTCGTTGTTGAATTCTATTTAGCAGGTGGAGTTAGGTCTACAAAGCATGAGACCAAATAGAAGCGTTATACTCAATGTTGGAATATACGCCCTTTAAATTGTCGCCAGATCAAAAAGGGTGAAACATTCCCAGCATCGCTTTAAGAAACCTAGACACTTCGACATTATTGGGGGTCTCAAAAATGTGTTCGTTCCAACTTAGTGTTGAGTTGATATACATACCAAGGGAAGGAAAGTCCGGTTACAACACTACTAATTCATGGATAATGGCTGGTTTTTTTGAGAACGTTTGAATTGCAGTAGACAGCTCTGTGTTTTGAAAGCATTAATTTCTACGATATTCATTTAACCCCAATCAACTATGCTGTCAAGATCGGAATTTAATGAGCTTAACATATGCTGCCGTTCCATGTCTATTGCCGAAGGGGAGGATCGAGGGACTAGGAACGAACATGAAAAGCTGAGGGTGCTCCCATCAGTGAAGTATTGAATTGGATTAGAAGTGACAGACAGATCATATATGAAAATGAAGAAGAATTTCGGAGATAAAATAAGTGGATATCACATTTGACCATTCTAATGTATGTAAGAAATGCGGTGACACCAAGAGCACGCATTTTCGACAAGAGAGCCTGATGCCAGACTTCGTAAAATGCGTTTGAAATACAATATCAATGGCAAAGATCTTGCTTTCTCCACCAAAAATTGGTTTCAGTTTTCTTAATAAATGCCATCAGATCACCAGTGAACCTGTTGTAGCCGGTCATTAAGAAGCTTCCTGAATTCACGATATTTCACAAGCTGGTGTTTAATCGGCGTTCCCATCTCAGAAAGAATGTACATAAGTGTTATGGGTTGGTAGAAGGCGGGTGACGGTTCGACCTTTTTAGGGACGGGTGTTTTCGACTTACTCGGGAAGAGTCCTAAAGAGTAAAACAGATGAAAAAGCTTATGCAGTGGTTTTGCCAGCGTAGAAGAACACCTCTTTAGAAGAACAGGGGGTACATTATCCGGGACAGCGGATTCATAATCGTTAAGAACACTTGCAACTGTATGAGTGGGAAGAAGAATTTGTTCCATGGAAAAACTTACGGTCTAAAGTAGTGATGGGCACTCGAATGATATCTCGAGTGATAATCGAATATTATAACATCTCGAGAACAACTCGATTCTCAATATTAATCAATTTATTAATTGTTGGCGTGACAGTCCCCAGGGGGACCAGGGCCTAGATTGCTCATCAACTACTCGTGTTGTGCGCGCTACTGTTCTCTCACGAGTAGAAGGGACCTACAGTTTTTTGCCGACTCCGAACGGCGATGTTTGAGAAGCTTTCTGAGACAGTTAATACTCTTTGAGTGTTGTCAGCAGCACGAAAGAGGTGGTGCCGTGAAAAATTCGAGGTGTTCAGCCGGGAATCGAACCTAGACTCTTCGGCGTGTGAGAGTCGCACTCTACCCATTATGCCACGGCGGCCACTCAATATACTCAACTATTAATCACTCGAATGACATACGAGTATGTATGACGAACATACAAGACTTTATTAAATTATTTTGGTATCCTTATGTTTATAAGAAATGAGTGTCTTTGAATTTTTAATTTACGTTAATTTTCTTCGTTTTTGATTCTACAAAAATATAATCTATATAAAATCTATTTTACGATGTTTTTATTAATGCACCGAGTAGTGGGGTAACACTTGAGTTCTTTTCCCTTGCGTAGTAGTAGTCACTCGAGTGATCATTCGATTATTAAAATATCTCGATTACTAAAGTCTCGATTCTTAAAATCATTCGATTGTGCCCATCACTAGTCTGAAGTACTACTGACAGCTGAAATGCGTGACTCATTAGTATTGTTGATATGGATTTTGTGGAAAATATCCCCAAAACTGTAACATATATATTAATCTACGCTCGTATTCTTTAAGTGTTGTAAGCAACTCGAAAGAGATGATGCTGTGAAAAAATGCGAGGCCAGTATACCTCGAACCGAAACGTATACCCTTTAATCGGACCGTATAGAAAATTCATTTTAATGGCAAAAATATCAAATATGAACTTTCCCATGTTAACTTCGATAAGAAAGCCTAGAGCTGTAGAGATATTTAGATTTGAGGGCAATTTAACGTAAAATGGACAGAAAAGAAGAAAATTTAAACTGAAAAAGTGCAGGGCCACAAACAACTGTGTTCACTTTATAATTCTTTAAAACTGTTTCTCTAATTTCCGGTGCATAGTTTGAAACCGCCGTGTTGATAAATAAAAAGCCAAGTCGTATTTGGAATTTTGCGCACTCGCTGAATTACTGTACATCCTGCACAAATGACTTCAATTTATGGTAGTCACAAAATATCAGTCGAAAAGAAAACATCGGTATTTCGTCCAAAGTTAACAGATGTTGGATTTGGTTTTATGTGATCACCTGCTTTAACGGCTTATATCACGGGGTATATTTTCCCAAGAGTCGTAGATAACGCCTTAGTTACCCAAGTACCAAATTGAGATCATGTTTGAGGGACAATCACCCCACATTGGTGTGATGCGAGGCCTTCCTTAAACCTCTTTCGCTCTCTGGGTCACAACACCCGGTTCTGAATGCAACTCTACACTGAGCCGGAATAGTCCCCTAAACGCCTTGCCTAGCCCAGGGTGAACAAAAACAAGACAGTACACTATCCCCGACTCTACCCGCGATGTTGGGTGGTAAATCACCGTCACCACGATACTCCCACAAGGGGGCTTACCGCTCGGTCAGGCTGGAACCGAAGTTCCAGGGACTCCTGACCTTCTGTGCCATCAGAATATAACCTCTGGTCAAGCTGTCACTACCAGTCAGGCTCCCTCAAAATCTGGGCCGCCATCCCGCCACAAGATAGTCTTTTCTCCATCAGTATTTCCGTTGACACTATAAATAGTGTTACCGATGTGATTTTTGATTCATGTGATTCATAAAATCCAGTCACATCATCATCAGCGATAACAATGTGCAGGATTGTAAAACAGTTTGTGAAGCTCATAATATAAGGTTGTAAAATATCCCTCTTTTTGTCTTTTGAATTTTCCGGCTATGTACAAAGTGCTACAAAGCTCGTATCTGGCAATATTAAACATCATTTGAAAGATCTTTTGATCCATTGATTTGAAATACTATTGAAAATAACTTAATAGTACGAGCAGCATGACAAGTTGATTTTGAAACATGATAACGCCCTGCCCTTCGTGGCTGTAGCGGTCAAAAACGGCCTGCAAACACTGAAATGGGAGGTCTTTCTGCATTTACCATATTTTCCAGATCTTGCTTCCGCCGACTACAGTAGTCGGTACCGGTTTGGGTCCTCTGCAGGGATCAAAGAATGGCTCAATGAATGGATTTTAGGGATGATATTCGAAAATTACCAGAGACATGTTACTTCCGACAGACAATACTTAACACAAGGAACGGACCTAACTATAAGGTTGTCAAATATCTCCCTTCCGCGATTTTGTATTTTGAATTTTCCGGCTATGTGCAAAGCGCAACAAACCTCGTATCTGGCAATACTATACATCATTTGAAAGATCTTGACATAACCTACGACGCTATGCATGATCAGTTTGGATATTGCGTTCAACAGTTATAGACGTGTAAACATAGAGTTCACCAACACCGAAATTCGCGATATTTAAAAAAAAGTTCGCTAGAGAAATGTTGTGTGAGATTAATGGTGTTTTGGAGGATGGAACTCTATCAATTCGAACCGCGGACGATTGAGAGCCGGTGAAAACAACGCCATGGATAAATCAGCCGGCGGAAGACCTTTGACGACGAGTACCGATCGAATCATGGAAATCATTTAGTTAGACCGGCATGTGACATAGTGACATCGCCCCGGAGGTGGGAGTTAATCATTAAACCATTTTAAACCATCTGCAGAAGGCTGGATACAAAATAAAGCTTGGTGTTTGAGTGCCGCATGATTTGACGCAAAAAAACATTCTGGACCAAATCAACGCCTGCGATATGCTGCTGAAACGGAACGAACTCGACCCATTTTTGAAGCGGATGGTAACTGGCGATGAAAAATGGATCACATACGACAATATCAAGCGAAAATGGTCGTGGTTGGAGGCCGTTAATAGTCCCAAACAGTGATCAAGGCGGCATTGACGGCCAGGGAGGTTTTGCTGTGTGTTTGGTGGGATTGGAAGGGAGTCATCTACTTTGAGCTGCCCCCATATGGCTTAATTCTACCATCTACTGTGAACAACTGGATCGCTTGAAGCAGGCGATAGACCAAAATCGTCCAGAATTGGCCAACAGGAAGGGTGTAGTGTTCCACCAGGACAACGCCAGACCACACACTTCGTTGATGACTCGTCAGAGGCTACGGGAGCTCGGATGGGAGGTCTTATCGCATCCACCATATAGCTCGGACATAGCGCCAAGTGATTACTACCTTTTCCTGTCCATGGCGAACGCCCTTGGTGGTCTGAAGTTGAACTCAAAGCAGGCTTGTGAAAATTGGCTGTCCGAGTTCTTCGCAAACAAGGAGGGAGCTTTTACGAGGGGGGTATTATGAAGTTGCCTGTCTAGATGGAAACAGATTATCGAACAAAACGGTTCATATTTGAACTAAACCCGATCACTGTAACACTTTTTATGAAGCATTGAGTAAAGAGCAAATAAGCGGAAGGGAGATATTTGATAACCTTATAGATGTAAGGAAGGCTTAAGAACATAACTGGGCTTTATGATATTGAAGCCAATAAACTTTGTTTTTTTGAGAGAGGTAACGCTTGCAAAGGAAATAATAAAACTTTTTTATCTGACTAGTGACTTTTAAGACCTTTGTTGTTTCGTGTAAGTACAATGATTAATTGACTCTGATCAAGACCTCTGAAAGAGAAGCAAATTATACTCAGTATTAGAGAAAAATTGGTTAAGAAACGTAAAAAAATCATTCTTAAGAATTTTGCAATTAATTTGACGAATCTAAGAAATGGCTTTGAGAAGCTAAGATCATGATAAACCGTTTAAAACTGATAAAAATTGACACATATCCATTTCAATTCATGGATTTGAAGAGTTGGTCGTTCTGTACAAGCGAGATTTAAAGCAAGGTCACAATAAAGGTAACCTTTCGTTTAAATTCTAAGAAGTTCGATGTTAAACTGGAAAATAAATTACACAAAAGTAAATTTAATTTTTTGAAAAGGATACAGTTGCTCTCTCTCCCATGTTTCAAGTCCTTGGGTGGTCCTGGTAAATTCATTATTACCAATTGTGCATCTACTGACTTATTTACAATGACTTCGTTTAATTTCACAGCCGTGTGCATTCTCCGAACATTAAATTCATCCCTAAAAGACAATAACTTATCAAATGTGAGAACTATAAACAATTTAATTTTAAATCTTACGGTCTCGATTTCTTTTCCGAATGTGCATCTGCGGAAGATTTCTCTGATTTCTCATCTTCGATCTGACTGGTCTTCGTTCGTAAACAAATTGCTTTTGAATCACCATCGGTATTGTTTGAGTTACTTTTTTGCTTCTCGTCATCTTCATTCTCCTTATAATATTCTAAGTGCTGTTCCAAATAGAAAGAATATTTGATTAATCCCCGCCTCGAGTGGTAAACAGTTTACAATTCTTACATTTTTCTCACAATTGTCGTCAAAGGCTTCAGATGGATCAGCAAATCTGACTTTTGCACTAGTTTTGGTAGTATCATGGTGATGATCTACTATTGCTTGAACCTAAAATGGAATTTAGTAGACAACGGACGGGAGTTAGAAAAATGGAAACAAAATATTATCAAATAAAATTCCACTCAGAACAACGGTTCTAGTTGACATCTATCTTCAAAAAAAAAAAAAAAAAACGAGTATTTGTAGAAAAATCAGAACAAACGAATTTACGACAAATAATAGGAAGACACTTATATTATATTTATGTAAGTAAAGGAGTATATTGTTTATGCTTAGCTAGCAAACAAAAAAACTCTTGTTTCTCGCGCGTTTAGCTTCTAACAAACACATCGATTTATGTTTACGTTATGCAAATACAGGGTGCGACGAAATGATTTTTATGATGTTATACAAACTTTGCTTGTGAACAAATTGTCCCATTCCCTTCCTAAATTATATCGCTTAATTATAGAGCAATGAAAATAGTTTTTTAAAGGAAATTTCAGAATAAACGTTTGCATGCAGAAGTATATGCTATGAGACTTGCTTAGTTCTAAAAGAAGTACTGGTTTTGACGTCACTCGATTGAAGGTAGAATTCTCATTACTTCACCTTCATTTGAACTTAACTTCGTTAGTCCGCTCCATTCGTAGATAAGAAGTGTGATGAAAAATGGTGTTGCAAAGTAATTCCATTCAATTTGTAGCAGCCGTTCGAAGTCACAAAAACTAATAGTAATGGCGACAATTTCTGGTGAAGTTAGTTTGACACCGTTCGGAGGACAGTCTGTGTAAATTACATTTCTCTATTTTTGGCAATTATTACACCTTCACCTTTGATATGTATTACCAAATCCCGAATTGGAATTACCGAATTTGAAAAAAAAATAAATTTCTTCTAAGCATAAGAAGTATTTTTAAAATATTTTTAAAGACATGGCTTACGAATAAAGTTGATCATGTGGTGAGAGTTTCAATTTCCCCAAGAGAAGTGCCTTTAAAGCGCTGCTATTTCGGCTCTAACGAATATTTTTTATCCACAAAAATGTATACTTCTAAAATTTAATGAATATTCCCAATTTTTATGTTCCGCTAAGTTTCATTAAAAGTAATAAAAAAAACTAACGAGCGAGAGATTGTAGACTCTTATAAATTTTGGCAAGAAGATTTAAATTAAGATGAAGAAAAAGAAAAATATGACTTTGGCAACGTTTGAAATCCAGGGTAGACACAGTAAAGAAAAAACTTAATTTTTTTATATCGATTTTAACGGTGCATACAACAGTTGAAAGAAGTCTTTTACGGCATAACTGTTTTATTTTGTCACGCAACGCTAAAATAGTTTAAATATCTGAACGGCACATGGAGATTTAAAAAGACAAAGGCCCTGTCGTGTGATTTGTTCAGTCCTGTGCAGGGGAAGGGTGTTAACACGGTATGTAATATATTGTAACAATCAGTACATTTGCTGGGTTACGCAGAAGACATCGATGTCGTCCCTCACCATTAGCTGCTGAAGCATTAACGAAGAAGGCAAATGTGTTTAAAGAAAACAATGACATGACGAAATATATGCTATTATTAAAAGATTGTCCTGCCCTATGCCACCTGGGACAAAGTGTGAGAATTTAGTTTTACTCCTAGGTGGTTACAGAACAAATGACGCCTTGGTGGAAATCCGACTTAGAATCCCTTTTAAAAACAGATGCTTTTTGAGCTTTTGGGTTCGAGGAGGGAAGAAAGGCCGCACATTTTGCATAAAGATTACTTAAACAGATTGGTTTTAATAGCTGCTGGAACAGGCTTATACTCTTCATGGATCGCTAGTCTAATTAAGTGTACAAGAGAAAGCTTTGATAAACTGTTAAATTAAAATATTGATTCATTTTAAATTTCATTTTTACTAAGCTTGCTCTTATTTGAAAAGATATCCATAAACTTTGTTAATTTCAAAACTAACTGCATTTCTTTTAGGAATCACGTAAAGGAATGTTTGTTGAGGTACCATATTCGCGTTAAAATTTTCGGAAATAGTTATTTTCTGTAAATGGATGAATTTTTGTTTTTCGTTATCCTGTTTTAACTTTGTTTAATTGGCGCATTTGCTTTTTGGATTAACAACAAGGACTTGGAACTTGCGTGAAGTTGGCTACGTTAATACGTAAGCCTTTGCGTAACCGTTCGCATTAGAGGATTGAATTGCGGCCTGCGAAATTAATTTCACATAAATTTATTAATTTATTGTCTTAAAGGACTTGTACAAGACACATTTTTAATTTATTTTGATAGAAAAACAAAACTGTCGCCCTGTTTATGTATGTAAGCAATATATTTTAACACTCTCCGCAAAATGTATTATAAGGTCCAATTGCTGTGAAATGCTGCGAATGCCTACGAAATTCGCCGAAAAATTGTCAAAAGGCGTTCCATTTGTTGAGTTTTTTTCGTAGAAGAGAGAGCTCATGAGAGAGTAAAACATTTCTCCTCCCTACGAACTTTTGGCGAAGGAAAATCTGTGGGCAGCAGATGATTAGAGATTTTTACCTCCAATACTCAACTCAGAATTTCTGTACACAAATGAATTGGAACAGACTTAAAATTTGAGAGCGTTGAGTGAAAATGATTTTCTTAAGAGCAATACTTCACCTAGGCCGTACAGGATTGGATCATGAATGCAATTTGATGTATTTTGAAGAGAGTCTACAATTCACAGAGAAAAAAGTGAAATTAATATTTTGCACAGTGAACACTTCTGAAGTTGTTTGTAATTAAATGCGGGCTCCTTTTTCTTTAACAGAAAACGCACAGTATTACTTAGATTGAAATCATCAAAGCTCCTATTCAATGCAAAGGGGATTCGCAATCGCATCCAATATGTTTGTTTTTTATTATATCTAATCAACTGCTTTATTTACTGCATTATTAGAGATAATTACAAATCAATGACGATAATGTTTTTGTTTCCGAAATTGTAAAGGGTGAGTTCATTTTTGCTCATGACAGAACTTACTATTGAAGGAGCAAACGTTTCATAGTGTTGACGTCATTGTGTCTTTTTTGTTTCGATCTTTCAAACAATGGGTAACAAATTTAAAAAAATTGTAGTTTCCTTAGATAAAGAACACATATGAATCAGCTACAGAATTTATATCTTGAAGGACTAAATTTTCATTTGGTTTCGAATTATATTACTCAAAAAGTAAATCTCAACTTACTTTCCGATAGGATTTTAATATTTTGGTAAATTTCAAATAAATTCAAATTCAGTTCCAAATTGCAACTACAAAATACACAATCTTTGTTTTTTTCAAATTTATCAATTGAGTAAAAATTTCTGACCTTAATATGAACGCCAGTAAACAATCTTGGAAATTGACCGTCATAGATTGTATGCAGACATATACTAAAGGCTAAAAGTATGAAAAGTATGTAATCCATGCTAGGCATAGCTTGTTCTCACGCATTAGCATTGATGGCATCGCAAACAAATTGTGATCTAAGTATTTAAGTGCATGCTAAAAGCTATTGAACGAAGAGACTGAAAGGAATTTGTTGTGTTTTGTTGGTGAAATAGTGAAGTATTGATTAAAATTCAAAAACAATAACTTTTAAACGTGGATGTGATAATCTTATAAAAAATATTTTTCCTAGTCAAACATTAATAAATTCAAATCCTGACTAAGTGTTGTTCACATTTTCTAAATGCTTCAATTGCTGCAAATGACGATATCTTAGTTATGTTCTCGTCATCCACACAACAAAAGAGCGCGAAACTAAATATTTTTACACTTGCTGACTTTTGCGTAGGAACATTTTTTCTTGGTCGCTGGTACGGAAATAGAGTTATTTAATGTAATCTAAGAATGATATGTATCCTTTCGTTTAATAACGAATCATTTTTGTGTTGGGAAAAGGTTAAATTATAAAACTCATGAGAAAAATCGAATAATATAATTTCTGACACACATTTATGTATATAAAAGGTGTACGGGCACTTGGATTGGGAAAGTGTAGGTTGTGGCCCCTGCCTTGCCTTAAAAAATAAATCTATGTTAATATTTGATTTCAAATGCACAAAAGCAACAATATACCTAATCGCCATTTATAGCTTACCAAATTCGTTTGACACAAATTATAGCAATGGCAACACAAAGACAACTTATTGATGGTTCAAAATTCAGTTAAGTACTGCAACTAAATGGTTGTGCAGATCCTGGTGACATGTGAATACTCTCCAAGATGTTCGAATGCAGAGTTCTATATGTTCAATTGTTAATATACCGAAACTTGTTCACTTAATACAATACAAGTTTCTTGTGTGTCAAACTTATTTATCTTTATTGCAATCTCTATGAAATATAGAAGAATGTAAGATCTCGCAGTTTATTTACCCCTTCATTTAACATTTAGAAATTGAAGAAGATGAGAGATTTCACATTAAATAAAATTTAAATTATTTAAATGTATATTAAATAAATTAATGTTTGTTTTGTTTTTAATGTGTTTGTAATGTGTTTTAAATTGAATTCACTCGAAATACAGAAAATAAACGATAACCCCCTTGACGCAGCATATGGACTGCACCACATAAGTCCACCAATTTTCGTTTGAACCCTTGTTAAGATCCATCCTAAGACCTTTTAATAATACTTACACTTTCTTATTTAAGGCAGATGCTAATACTCTGCACATTGCATCAATCCACAGATTTCCATCTATTATTTCAAAATTGTACAGAAATATAAACCTTTTCGTAGCTTTCGTACAAGAAACCGTTTAATGATGTAATTGCTAAGCACGAAAAACACCTTTAGCTATTTTCAAATAAACCGATCACTTTTTAAATGGCAAGAAGCCAACCCTTAACTCGTGTTGCAAACAAATTTCAAAATTGGAAAATAAAAATGCTGGTAACAAAATGAAGGTGACGACACACATGCAAAATATGAAACAGAGATCTTTCATATGGTACAGGGTGTTCGAATGAATATCGAAAAGAATTTGTGATGATTTTATGTAGTTTGATTGTAACTTTCTTTGAAGTGTGTAAACATGCTTATAAATATACATGAAAGATTCAGAAGAAAAAATGTAAAAACAACTGTAAGGAAGTCATTTTGGTATGATTTTGTTCTTGTTTGTTATTCTTTCAAACGAAGAAACTGTATGTTGGGGAAGTTTGTATGCTTGGTGTCTCGATTTTGGTTGGTGTTGCAGTTTTAACTTCGTGTATTATAGGGCGTTAATTTCGTCATCAGCTGTTCTTTTAGAAAGCTGGAGGCAAATTGTTGTATTCTGCTGTAAGTCGGATCTAAATCGTGTTTTGTCCTTTGGTCATATACCATATACGATACGTAAATGTTCAAAACATGACATCCTACATATGATATCATTAATTGCGCATATGAATCAAGACGTGTGAGTGAACTGAGAGGGTGGCAGTTACAGTATCGCTTGAGCAAATGAATTCCATTTGTTGCTTCTGAAGGAGCAATGACCAATATAAGACACAACCTCCTATTTTTGAATAAGAAGAAGATTTTGTCTTATATTGGTGAGGCTAGAGCGTAATGGGACGATGATTCCGTCCACGCCTTTTTCGAATATAGAGTACTTTTTTGATCGAACATTATTAAGGAAATTCCTTTCAACGGTATAAACGTCCAATTGAGTAGAGAGCAGCTCAGTTCAACATGTAAAAACGATGTGTAATGTCACAGCGCTACCATCCTTATTTCATGACCAGATTTACACATATTCTACATTTTCATTCTATTTCAATGTCAACATTTTAAAGCCTTAAGTCATGGTTTGGATATAATTGGATGTTTGGATGTTGTCAATTTTTCTACTCTTTTTGGTAGCATTTTATCCTCAACTCTATAATTTTGTTTAGCTCACCCGCCCTTATGTTCTCACAGTCAGTTCGTCAGTTAATTAAAATTCTGTGCGACATTCAATGTAATTAAAAAAGGCGAAGAAGTCGAATAAAGTTAATCAAACTTCGATTTACGTGTTTTGTGTGGGTGAAGTCTTTGTGTTGTGTAGCTGTTCGCTAAATTATTTTTCGTACATAACCCTTAACTTTCAACATATGGGAACCAAATATTTACATGATTCTTGACTGAACCAAGGAAGGTAATGGCTGTATCAAAATACGGTGAAACATTATACAACAGAACCGCTTATACTGCTGGGAATTTTGAGCTCGGGATTCTGATGAAAACAAAAGTTCCTGTTTTTAATTTGGTACGAAGATTGCCTTTTATATTTCGGGATTGGGCAACCCTAGTGTTGCAATCTGGCAACTGCCAGCTCTATCGTAAAGTTTGACATTTTTGAGGTTATACATACTCAGAACGTTTTGACATACGAGCGCTATTTGTGTTGTTTACAGTAACTTAAACGATTCATCTCGCCCAAAAAATGGAATTAAATCGTGAAAAATTTTAGTATGATTATTTTTTACAACTTTCGAACTCAACAACAGTGCTTCGATGAACTTAATTCAATTTATGGCGATGAAGTTCTATCAAGGACCAGTGTTAATCGATAGCATGTTGAATTAAACCGAGGTCGTAGTTCACTCCAAGACGAATTTCGTGAAGTTCGTCCAAAATCAGTTGTTGTTCCGGAAACCATTGATGCTGTGCGCCAACTGATATTGCAAGATCGTCATGCGACCTATACGAGAGGTTGAGGCAACCTTAGGCATTAGTGCGACCAGCATACATTCAATATTGCATGAACATTTGACCGTCAAAAAAATTTGCTCGCGTTCGATACCACACAATTTGTCAATCGCTCAAAAAAAAAAGCTCGTGTCGATTGGTCGAAAGAAATGCTCCGAAAATATGATTGCGGTGCTTTGAAACACGTCTATGACATCATGACAGGTGATGGATCGTGGATTGACACCTATGAGCCTGAAAGTAAACAGCAGTCGACTGTATGGGTCGAATCCAACAAAAGTTGCTCGCGTACGAACCACTTCCAAGCAAATGTTCGCCTGTTTTTTTCGGAAAAACTGAACATGTCGCAACCGTACCATTAGAACAACGCAGAACAGTCAATTCTAAGTGGTACATAACCATTTGTTTGGCAGTTGTCTTCCAAGAACTCAGGAAAACCAACCGCCGAAGACGGATCACTCTTTATCACGACAATGCGAGCTCTCATACACCGGCTCAAACAACTGCATATTTAAGCCCTCAAAACATCTATTTGATGAGTCATCGACCGTATAGTCCTGACTTGGCACCAAATGACTTCTTTTTATTCCCGTACGTAAAAAATAAAAAACGTTTTTCGACACCTGAAGAAGCGGTTAATGCGTTCAGAATGCATGTTTTGGAGATATCTCAATTAGAGTGGCAAAAGTGCTTCGGCAATTGGTTCAAACGCATGCAAAAGTGTATAGATCTTAATGGGGAATATTTTGAAAAACAATATAGCTATTTTCTATGAATAATATTTGTTTTTGTTCTCTAATTCCGGAATACAAAAGGCAACCCTCGTACAACTGTTATTGACGATTTTGTCAATTTTACGTCATTCAGATACCCGCCGTTTTGAAAACAGCTTCAATTTTGTCTAAAACGTTTTTCTCTAAAAATGTCTTTCTTAAAAACTTTCGTGATGTTTGCGTAAACTCTTTCCGAAACAATGAGATTGAAGGGCCAAAAGAGCCATCATCATCAACTGACATCAACGTCAGTGAAATCAGGGAAACCGTACTTGATCGGTAGTCTTTTTTTAATATAGGAAGAACATAATAATACTTTACATTTTTTCTGTTCATCATTTGTGATCATTTTATCACAAGTTTCAAACATAACTTTTAAAGGTGTGACTTCAAACGAATGTAAAGGGATCGTTTCATGGACACGTCTTTAGTGAACAGAAGAGAAAAAAGCTAAAACGAAGAAAGAATGTGAGGCTGTTATTAACAAAATGACACGTATCCTAAATACACATGTATTTGCACAATTCGATGTGGAACTTGAAAATAAATCTTTTTGTCAATATCGGAATCCCATAAAGAAATTAAATAAGAAGGGGTTAAGCTGTCAAATTTTTATTGCAGCACAATTGAATGATTGCATATAGTTCTGAAACCTGTATATGACCTGTAAATCATTCGTAACGTTCTGTTCCTCCTTTTGAAATGCAAAAAAGCAAGCTTTTTATTTGTTTTTGATTTCAAGCAAGAAACACAAATTAAAAAAGAAAATAAAAAAAACTGCGGAAACTTTGATAAAGTAAACATGTTCACTCAAAAACTGCTTTACACATCTCAAATAATCAATTATTCATTCGAACACTATGTACGCCGTATATTGTGAAATATTGCTGCAATATCAACGGATAGAGACACAAAAAACAAAAAGTATACACTGTCCCAAATACATTGTTACAACAGCTTTGTTTCATTTGACTTAAACACATGCGATACATCGCTTACAATACATTTATCCCACTGTTGAACCTTTTCGTTTAACTATCTTTCTAAGAACGAATTCTGAATCACCAGCAGACAGTATTACGTGATATTTGCAAAAAATTGAGGCTTCAATAAAGAGGCTATGTTGCTTATTGAAATTTTAATATATTTTGTTCTGTATAAGTAGAAAAAGGTCAAGTTCAAAATACCATCCTTGAATAGGTATACTTTAGCGAGAAGATGGACTTTGTCGAAAAGGGTTTACTGCACGTTAGTTCGAGGCCTCCTTTAGATATTACAACTTCAAGGCAATATTAGTTGTTATAAAAGTGAGGAACTAGCTGGTGTCACCAAGATTGTTCAGTCCGTTGAAGGAGGACGCACGGTATTCTCTTTTTTTCCTAGAAGCTGCAAAGTTTGAATTGATAAGATTATGTTTTGTGGTGTGAAGAGGGCTGGATCCAATATGTTAGGAAGATGTTTTAAAAGGTTCACACTCACAGTAGTAGCCCTTAAGTAGTAGTTATAAGACCATTTTTTAAGAAACCACGAATATGAGGCCCTTTTTGGACATTCAAAGTAAATGATAATAATAACGGCTACTCGTTTGAATGCCTGAGAAGCAATATTTTGCGTTGTGTACGGTCTGTTTTGAAAAGATGGCGGCACTTACAAGTTGTGGCCGATGTTGGAAGCGATTACCTACATCATTGGAAAGGTGTGGCACTTGTCAGCACGTTCATCAGCATCTCTTTGAGACAACAACATTGTTTTTTGACGCTTCGATAATGTGCGGCTTGTCTTAAACAAACACTATTTGCAGGAGGTTTTAATTTTCGTTTTTAATCGGAAGAAAATTGCATCTAAGCCCATCGAATGTTTGTAGGAGTTTTTGGTGAATGTGATCCGACTTATAAATTATGCAGAGAGGCGCTTTGGCGCTTCATAACACATCACTCAATAAGTCGCCCCACTAACAAAAAATACATATTATAAGTGTGTTTCAGTACTTTCTGAGGTCTGTCATTTGTTAAGGAGTGGGGGAAAATCCCTCTTAGAAAAAGGAAAAGTACTGGAACGCATCTAAACTATGGTAAATGTGTAAAGTATTTCATTAAGAAATATCAAATTCCCTTTTCAATACAAAAAACAACAATAAGATTTGATTCACATACGCAGAGATAATGGATCAACGATCACTTATCTCTGTACGCACACCAATTCATTTGACAGAAAACCAACAACCTACACACAAAAATTTCTTGTGTTAAATTCGGCAGGTCGGGAAAATATTTTGCTTTCTCAAGAGAACGCTAATTTGACGTAAAACCCATTTTTTCGGAATACGGGTACGGACATCGTGTTGTTTTGTATTGTTTTTCCAGGTACGGGAACACACCTTATTTCTATGAAGTGCAACCTTCCAAATGATACTTGTCAAATGTCATGACAATCTGATTATTAGATTGCAGGTTACAGTGGTTCAAGTGACGCTATTTGTGAGATTTTTAAAACAATGAAAAAAACAGAATTTCGACTGTTGATTAAACACTTCCTCTTGATGGGAAAAAATACCTTGCAAGCTCAGCAATGGCTTGAAAAGTGTTACAGGGACTCTGCTCTATCAAAAACAATTTTTGTCAGTGGTATACTAACTTTTAACGTGGTCGTACACACACCAACAATGCTGAAAGCTCTGGAAGGCCAATTGAGGTGGTTACACCGGAAAACGTCAGAAAAGTACGCAATATTGTTTTGGAAAACCGCAATTGAAATTGCGTGAGATAGCTGACACCTTAATGATATCAGAAGGAACAGTCTACACTATTTTGCATGAACATTTTTCCATATAAAAGTTGTTTTTGAGATGGGTGCAGCGTTTACTCACAATGGACCAAAAACAACAACTCATCGGTGATTCTAAGAGCTGTTTGGAGCTGTTTTGCCAGAATAAACAAGAATTTTTGCATTGGCATGACATAATGGGTAAAGCAAGGATCCACCACTACACTCCAGAATCAAATCGGCAGTCAGGAGAATAGACAGCAGCCGGTGAACCACTACAAAAGCGTCCAAAAACATAAAGATCAGCTGGCAAGGTTATGGCATCCGTATTTTGTGATGCTCACGGAATTTTGTTCATCGACTATATTGAGAAAGGCAAAAGCGTCAACAGCGAATATTTAATGGCATAATTGGTACATTTGAAGGAAGAAATTGCAAAAAAACGGTCCCATATAAAGAAGATAAAAATTCTCTTCCACCTAGACAATCCACCGTGCCACAAATCGTGGGCTACCATGGCCAAATTTCACGAATTGGCCCTGGAATTGCTTTCGCACCTACCGTACTCTACAAATTTGCCCCCAGCGACTTTTAGAATAATAATAATAATTGTTAGCTCTACAGTTCACAAAGAGACCAGGGCCTAGCTTGTTCATCAAATACTCGTGTCGTGCGCTACTGTTCTCTCACAAGTAGAAGGGACCTACCGTTTTTTGCCGACTCCGAACGGCGAAATTTGAGAAGCTTTTTTTTTTAGATATATTTTGTATTCTTTTTTCTTTTGTAGATATATTTAGTATTCTTTGAGTGTTGTCAGCAGCTCGAAAGAGGTGGTGCCGTGAAAAATTCGAAAAACTCGTGTTGAGCTGGGAATCGAACCTAGACCTGCTGCGTGTGAGCTTCGCACTCTACCCACTACGCCACAGCGGCCACGTACTCATCGACTTCTACCTTTCTTCAAACCTCAAAAAGATCCTCACTGGAAAAAACTATGGCTTGAATGAGATCGAAAAAAACTGAAGCCTATTTCGAGGACAAATTTAATCGTTCTATAAAAAAGGTATCGAAACTGATTGTATCATTTTTGAAGAAAACTATGTTTATGAATAAGTTAAATTTTGTTTAGAAAATGTTTTCTTATTGGTAGTCTCGGGACTTATTGAGTGATGTATTAGGTGGTGGTTTTAGCATTGAAGACAAAGAGAGATGAAGACAAGAATGATTGGAGTCTTGTCTAGATTGAGATTCGTGTCAAGTGCAAAATGAACTATTAGAATCGGGTAAAAGTTAACTTACAATTTTCGTTCGTTTCAAAAAATTGGATTTTCTCAAAAGAAGGGAAATTGGAAACACCTACATAGCTACACATGAGAGTGTATGCACTATGATAACTCCAACAATCTATCGGCAAGCTTGTTCAATCATCGTCCATATTGACACCAAAGAAATACATACACGATTTGAAGTTGGTGCTCTGCATATGGCGGGAATAAAATTGTCTACTGCAACCATATCAGACCGGGAAGAGTATTTTTTGCACACTTCTCTGAGAATTAGTCGCCTCGAAGCGTTTTTGGCTAACACATGGTTCTAATTTGGTGTTAAATTAAAATACAAAATTTGTGCCATACAAAAGTAGTTTTCTCGTTGATTAATTTGAGCACACTTGAGATTCAGTAGGCCACATTTAGTTTTGAATTCACCCAATTCCACACCATTCGATACACTTGTCAATGTGGAAAATCGATATTTTCAATACAAGGAGATGACCTAGAAGATGGGACGTGGGTTAAACAACGAAAATAATAATTCTTTGGATTGAACGTACCAAACAGGAGATCATTTGTAAAATTGAGACAAACTGAACTGAACAGGGTCTGTGACACACACATAAGAACTCTCGGTTTTGTGACAGATTTCTGTCATTTTGTGACATTTTTTGTTATTCAAAATCACATTGGCTTATGTGGGATTGTTACTCTTGTATTCTGTTATTTCTACTTTTCTAACGCATTGCCTGGTCCTGTTTGTGTTGATGGCATCTGGAAGAGAAGATTTAACGACGAACTCTATGGGCTGTACAGCGGCATGCGCCTAGTCAGGCATCTACGGATACAACGCTTAAGATGACTAGGCTATGTAGAGCGTAATGACACCACTGCTCCGGCCCGAAAAGTCTTTGAATCCGACAACGTAACAGAGGACAGCCTAAGGTGGCTCACTCAAGTGGAGAAGGACCTCAACCAACTTGGAGTGCGTAACTAGAGGCAGCTGGCGAAAGATCGTGCTGGCTGCAGAGGCATGTTGGTTGAAGCCAAGGTTCACCTCTCACTGTAGCGCCACAAGAAGAAGAAGAAGAACGCATTGCCAAGAAAAAGACGTTTTTCTGGTTTTGTGTTCTTAAATATTTATTCAAATCAACGGAGAGTAACGTTGGGTGAGTCCAGTCATCATCGTCCAATAATAGGTCTCTTCCAATTGCTCTGAATTGCTACGAATGCCTACGAATTTCACCGAAAAGCTCTCGAAAGGCGTTCCATTTGCTGAGTTTTTCGTAGAAGAGTGAGCTCATGAGAGAGTAAAATTGTTCCTCTCCCTAAGAATTTCTGACGAAATAAAATCTGTGGGCAGCAGATGGCTGTTAAAGTGAAAATAAAAAACCTCTGACATTTCATATATCTGATATCTGATTATTTACATTTAATTCTGCGAATTTCTACGAAAAGTCTTTTCACAAGTTTCGGCAGAATTACTCTCTGCAAGAGAGATTTTTACCCAAATTTTTGCTTTTATAACGTAATAAAAATTGTTTACGCTACAGTCCAGAGGGGGACCAGGGCCTAGCTTGCTCATCAACTACTCGTGTCGTGCGCGCTACTCTTCTCTCACGAGTAGAAGGGACCTACAGTTTTTTTGCTGACTCCGAACGTCGAAATTTGAGAAGCTTTCTGAGACAGTTATTACTCTTTGAGTGTTGTCAGCAGCTCGAAAGAGGTGGTGCCGTGAAATATTCGAAAAATTGGTGTTGAGCTGGGAATCGAACGTAGACCCTTCGGCGTGTGAGCGTCCCACTCTACCCACTACGCCACGTCGGCCACTTTTATAACGTAAGCCTAACCTATTTTTTTTTTGTACCCAATCTACTCAACTACGAATTTTTGTACACAAATGAATTGGAGCAGACCTTATGAAACCGACTTCGGACTTAAACAAACCTTAACGAAGGATTCGAAAAGTAATTTTAAATCATTAATACTACATATTGACATTTTGAAACACAGCTTAATAATGGACTGTGTCAAATTCCTATGATACACACAATGTCAGTGCTTTACTTAATTTTTTTTTTTGCAAAGATTTGTTTTACTTTAAACTTTTTCGTAAGAAATGTTCAGGTAGTACAATTTTGTGATTACGATCGAAATCACAAGAGATTACTCGATTATAAGTGACTGATGGAAATGCTTTTACGAGTAACGTTTATGGATTGTTGTGCAGAATCCAAGGTCATGATCATAACATATGACCGTTAGTTGCTTTTGTTGAGTATGACCAAACTTCTTCTTCTTCATGAGCATGACCAAACATTTTGGAAAAAGTTTTTATTGAGAATCAAAAAGATACCATGCCCGCGTAGGTTTGACTTCGTCGATAAGGTAATTACGTTTTAAAATATGCACCATATCATTAAATTTAAACAGTTTTTTATTTCGCATTCCTTGTTTCTTAACATATCTCAAACCAAGCATAACCCACTTTTGTGGGGAAAAAAAATAATTTTTTGATCACGAGAATGAATAGGAAATTGAGAGATGAATTGGACAAATTTTGCGTGTATTTATTTGACTTCAATCCGATGTGTGAATGCTCAGGGAATGAATTGCAATGGATTGTGCGTAATGTCAGAGTGAAGCAGAACAATGCACACACAAGATTTCATTCAAAAGCAAACCTCTTTATTGAAAACCTTTCATATACCACACTTGTTAATAAAAATAAAGGAAAATCCATCAAATCTATCTAGTCCTTCAACTCTTTTAACTACTGGGAAAATAGATGTACATATGTACATTAGGCACACATCAAACTAAGACTATCTTCGGTTGAACTAAGTTCCTCTTTTTGGGGTGGGATTGTGGGGTATACAAATGATGAAAACTGATTAGAAGACCAATCTGCCACGGGGGACAGCGAGAGAGTAAGTCGTTTCAAAGGAAAACAAAAGTGAAAACAAGTGAAAATCAAAATCAGGCAAAAGCTCAGAAGAAAAGTATGCATTTGATTGAAATATAAAATTAAGAATCTATGAATTGTATCACAAACAAAAACTTGCTGTTCTTAGATTTTTGTTTTTTGTATTTTTTTTGTTTTTGTTTTCTTATCATTACCAGAGGGAATTTATCCTCCCCTGTGCCCTCGTTAATGTCCACCAATGATTGTGCCTTTTTAATTGAAGGAAAGAAAGTTATTTTTGATAACAGGCATTAGTTAAAAGTCTGTGATAAACTTCTTTAATTTATTTTAAGTTTAGTTTAGAGTTCATTTAAGTCTAGTTTATGGTTTGAAACGGTTCTTATTTATTCGTGAACGATTAGAATGAAATTGTTTGTTGATGATGAGCGTTGATTTGATGAACGATGCTGAATGAGCGGGGGACGGAGGAGAAGGAAAACGAGAAGGAGAAAAAGGAAGAGAAAAGCGGTTGCAATCAACTTACCACTTTGAAGTTCTCCTTCTTGTTGAGTCGTAGTTCACGTAGCATCTGGTTGCGCTGCTCCATCATGAGGGTTCGTTCGTAGGTGTAGGCAGAGATGTCGCTGTTCATCTAAAGCAGGGAGAGAACGCCTTACAGCGATCTGGAAATTAGAGTCATATCCGAGGCCTTACCATTTCAACGACTTCAACATCGGCTTCAATACGAAGATGATAGAGGAATGTTTTGAGATCCTTCTTCATTTGAATGGAATTGTCCTCCATCTGGGCGACGGTGAAAATTCGGAGCTTGCAGTTCTTCCATGTGCGATGTTGTTTCAGCAAGAATGGCAACAACATCAGAAGTCCACCGTCATGAACAATCCACCAAATGTCTATGTTTCCGCTTATCTTTGAATTGGAATGAATATTGTGGGGAGATTTATGAAGGGAATGCAATAGAACTCACCTTATGAGTAGATTCGGGGTAAAAGTTTATACCCTTGGGCACCAAGAGTGCCATGTGACAGGCTGCAGCTGTGCGAACAGTCTGAATGAATGTCCTCCAGCTCTGTTTGGATTCGTGACGCCAGCTGTAGGGCCATCCAACAATGACTGTGTTCGGCTTCATTCCACCCAGTCCAATTGTTTGAATCCTGCAAGTAGAAAATCGGGGCTTAGGGCAGATTCCTGGCATTGAAGCGCATTTGAAACCTACACAGAACTGATGCCCTCTTCGATCTCACGCGCTACTAGAATATCACAGAAGCCTTTGACTTTTTCGTCGTCCATCAGCTTACGAATCGACTGCTTGCACTGTGAAGCTTGTGAACTTATCTTATTGTAATCGCCCGGAATCACAGATACGCAAATTGTGAGACCCTTTCCAGCTTTCAACTGGGTGGCAAACGAAAATATTTTTCTATACTTTGGCATGAGGTTATCGTTCAGCTTGGCAAGAACCAGAATCTGTGGACGCCAGTTCTTTGTATGCGGTGGACCCTCTTCCAATCGCAGGAGAGAGTAACGTGCGGCAGTGAGGGCCATACCTCGGATTCCATCTCCCCATTCCTTTTCGGCTCTGTGAAGTGCAGAAAATTATTTGTGCTGCTGATAGGTGTTATTTGATTGGACACTTACCCGCGATATTCGATATATTTGTAAATGACTATGGCCATGCCCATTGCCACGAGTGCAAAGTACCAAGATGTCATGAACATGACCGAGATGCAGAGCGTCAGGCCAATTAAGGACAGTGACCAGTGGTAGTACTTGAAACGAGGTCTCCAATTGGGTGTACGTAAGAGGGTTTGGACAGCGCAGGCTAGGTTCACAAAACCGTAGCACATGAGGAAGAACATTGAGAGGAGAGGGGCTAGCAAGTCCACATTTCCTAAAGAGGCAGAATGAATGTGGGAAGGGGCGAGGATTATGTGAGGTGGTCTTACCAAGCAATATTCCACACTGACAAATGGCAACTGTCAAGAGGAGAGCTCTTGTCGGCTCGCCACGTGACGATGACTTAGCGAACGGTGCTAAGAAAGGAATAATTTGATCTCTAGCGATGGCCTGCAGCAGACGTGGGGCTCCTGTTAAACTCTGTAAGCCGGCGCCAAGGGTTGACAAAAACGAACCCACCAAGATGACCCACTGATTCGGCCAGGCAATGTTGGCCACCACTAGTTTTCCACCAATAGACTGACCGAATCTAAATAAATCGAAAGAATTCAGCAAATTTTAGAATAAACAGAAATTTGTATAAAAGCTTACTTGTCACGTAAAAGCAAATTGTCAACAGTTCCCGCAAAGAGCATAACACACGAAAGATACACAGTGCTGGTGGTCAGAATTGCGCAAATAGTTCCTACGGGTATACTCTTCTGAGCATCGGCAAGATCACCCGAACGATTTGATCCAGCCATGATACCTGCATAAAGAAAGACACTTGAGGGCGGTCGCATTAAGCCACATGAAGTGTGTACAAACCAGTTACAGATGGAAAGAAGATACCGATGAGTAGTGTGAATGACGTGGTGATATCCGCCATGATTTGATTGTACGATGGATCGCCGGAAGTACCAATGTCATAGCCACTGTCGCCGTAGGCTATGAATTGACCTTTCTAAAAGTTCAAATAAAACAGGTTACAAGGAGGCACTTCCTGCGAACACGTGATACTCACTTCCATGAACGATGGGAAAATGTTGTCGTAGAACACGCCACTGGACAAGCCCTTGATTCCACGAATTTTAGACACATTGTGAGCTGCAAAAAGTCCATCAGATCTAACATGATTTTCTATTCTCTCTCACACCCACAAATCATCACTCACCAAGGAAGTATGGATCGCATTCTCCATTCTCACAGAAGACATTATACAACATTCCATTCTCATCCTTTGTACAATTATCCAAGGGGATATCCTTAAGCAATCTCTTGCCTAGAACACACATGCTATATGAAGAGACATACAATTTTTAATCTTAATTCATTCTCATGTCCTACAATTGAGTTCTTACTAGAGTTTATCATTTCCGTTTAGATTGTCGAAGATTCCAACGTAAACGGCAATGATGGAGAATATTACACATGCCAGGGCAACTGTAGCGAACTTATTCACAAATTTAACTCCAACAAATACAATGAGACCTGAAAGTAATCAGAATTGTGTTGAAAAGTGAACTCATTTGTGAATGGTGGAAGCTTACCCATGAAAACAAGGAGACACGATCCGTAGACACGGAAATTATTGTACATTGCATCGGCGTCTTTTGTAAAGTCCCCAAATATTGACGCCCAAGGCGCCATATATGTCTGTAACACAAAAAGAAAAAAAAAAATATTATTTGGTACAACTGTTGGCTCCCAGAAACAAAGGAATTTGTAGACAGGACATTTTTGGTCAGCCAGATAACTGCCTGTTCTCCAGTACCATTTAGCCGGTAGGCAATAATTTGAAGTAAAGTTTGTCGATTCACCCTGCATTGCTTTTTGTTTCAATATATTCCCCATTAAGATCTATACACTTTTGCATGCGTTTGAACCAATTGTCGAAGCACTTTTGCCACTCTGATTGAGGTATCTCCAAAATATGCATTCTGAACGCATCAACCGCTTCTTCAGGTGTCGAAAAATGTTGACCTCTCATTTAATTTTTTACGTACAGGAAAAAAATCATTCGGTGCCAAGTCAGGACTATACGGCGGATGACTCATCAAATCGATGTTTTGAGTGCTCAAAAATGCAGTTGTTTGAGCCGATGTGTGAGAGCTGGCATTGTCGTGATGAAGAGTGATACATCTGCGGCGGTTGGTTTTCCTTGGCAAACAAATGGTTGTGTACCACTCAGAATTGATTGTTCTGCGTTGTTCTAGTGGTACAGTTGCGACAAGTCCAGTTTTTCCGAAAATACAGGCGACCATTGGCTTGGAAGTGCTTCGTGCGCGAGCAACTTTTGTTGGATTTGGCTCAATTTGAAACACCCATACAGTCGACTGCTGTTTACTTTCGGGCTCATACGCGTAAATCCACGATTCATCACCTGTCATGATGTCATAGACGTGTTTCGAAGCACCGCAATCGTACTTTCGGAGCATTTCTTTCGACCAATCGACACGAGCCTGTTTTTGAGAGATTGACAAATTGTGTGGTATCGAACGCGAACACATTTTTTTGACAGTCAAATGTTCATGCAATATTGAATGTATGCTGGTCCCACTAATGCCTAAGGTTGCCTCAATCTCTCGTATAGGTCACATGACGATCTTGCAATATCAGTTGGCGCACAGCATCAATGGTTTCCGCAACAACAACTGATTTTGGACGACTTTCACGAAATTCGTCTTGAAGTGAACTACGACCTTGTTTGAATTCACCATACCATCGATAAACACGTTGATGGAGCTTCATCGCCAAAAATTTAATTAAGTTCATCGATGCGCTGTTGAGGAGTTAATCCACGTCGAAAGTTGTAAAAAATAATCGCATGAAAATTTTCTCGATTTAATTCCAGTTTTTGGGCGAGATGAATCTTTTAAGTTTCTGTAAACAACACAAATAGCGCTCGTATGTCAAAACGTTCTGAGTACGTATAACCTCAAGAATGTCAAACTTTACGATAGAGCTTGCAGTTGCCGGATTGCAACACTAGGGTTGCCCAGTCCCGAAATATAAAAGACAACCTTCGTAGAACTGCATTCCTAGGGAAACTTCGGTCCATACCAAATGCATTTCCAGCGGAAATGGACCAAGAAAGAATTTCTTTCAAAAAGACATAGGATCACACGTAGATGACATAGGTGGTCTACGTTGTCAGGTTAATCCTCTAGAAGGGGGCTTTTTTACTCAACCCCCTACGGAACCCACAGAAACAATGACTACCAAGAGTAATTCTCCACTTGATTTTGATACTTATTTTGTTGTCTGTATCTACTGCCTTTACAAGGTTGATAAAGTCCTTGAATAAGTAAGTGCTTTGTTTTGACGAAATGCTGTAATGCCACACTTTAAGGGTTGGGAACAAAGACGTTCAACTAAACGCATGCCGGTGTACAGCCCGTAAAGCTGGAAGTTAAGTCTTCTCCTTCAAACACCATCAACGCATACAAGAACAAAGATCGCACTCAGCAATTTTTTTTTAAAGACGAACAAGACCCTTCTTCACCCACTTTCAATAGCGGCAGAACAGGGATGATCAAAGTGTTCTTTAAAGTCAGCTGTGTGTGTCGAAAGATAACCCTATTTCCATCAATTTTACGGTTGATCTCGATGCCGATATTGTTGTGCCTGATTACTATACAGTAAAGATAGGCGATGACCGCGACTACTTCCTCTTCTGCTTTCAGCGTTTCTGATCAATATTGCAACACTCTGTCGCAAACGTCGATGTTGTGCATCCCTTAATGGACTCCCCTTAATGCAAGTTTTTATAATTTTCTTGGACAAAATCAATAAATATATATGTATGTAGGTTTAAGTAATAATAATTGTTGGCGCTACAGTCAAAAGGGGGGGCAGGGCCTGGCTTGCTCATCAACTACTTGTGTTTTGCACGCTACTGTACTGTCATGAGTAGAAGGGATCTACAGTTTTTTGTCGACTCCGAACGGCGAAGTTTGAGAAGCTTTCATAGACAGTTATTAATGTTTGAGTGTTGTCAGCAGCTCGAAAGAGTTGGTGCCGTGAAAAATTCGAAGTGTTCAGCCGGGAATCGAACCTAGACTCTTCGACTTGTGAGCGTCGCACTCTACCCACTACGCCACGGCGGCCACCAAGTTTTTGTATTCGATGTAATAAAGTCATCATGCCGCTTTTAAGCGTTCAGAGTATGCTACATAAGAACTTCTGTCTCCTTGAATTGTTTAATTTGTGACAGGGGTGGTTTTTACTATTTTTAAAAGACGAATACGAAGTCAGGAGAATTCAAAAAAGACAACAAACTGAGTTACGACAGTTTTCGCCTGCATCGAGATATCAACTGTAGCCCTTTTTGCGTCTTTCTCTTTCTCCTTTTTCTGTAGTCTATTTGGTATGTTACAAATTCTTATCCATCGTAGTCTAGACTAAGTCGAGTGTCCTGTCCAACTATCGGTTAGTAATAATGAATTCAGTCTTCAGTGAGAAATGTAATTCAAAAGTCGCCTGCCGTACACAATTTTAAATATTTTAAGAAACTGTGTCTTCCGGCAGCTCTTTTGTACATATCTACACACTTTTTTTTTGTATGGAAGCAATAAATGAGAGATTTTCAAAATAACACGCTTCTAAAGATGAGCCAAAGCCGGTTCAAAAAAACGTATAAACTGTGTTGGTTGGTGCATGAAGGCAATGCTACAATGGAAAATATTTAAAAGAAATAATAGGTCCTCCGATTATCCTTTGATAAGGGCAAATATTAAAGACCGTAGATCGTACCTTGCAACAAAGGATTTCTATCGCTCTGGGAGGAGTCGTAGCTCCGAAAGAAAGAGATGGACCTCAAAATCGAATTGAACCACGATTACAGTAAATCTCAAGTATCAGCCCTGAATCACCCACACACATGTCAGAACCTCTCTCTTGCGCACCAAACTTAGTCTCAGTAGTAGATTAAGGTCGATAAAAGCATTCAACAATTCATGCCCGGTAAACCTTTTTCTTCTTTTTTTGATGTCGCTACGGGCCGGGATGGATCTGATCCTCAACCAACACTAGTACGATCTCTTGTCAACAGGTCCTTTATCACTTGGGTGCGCCATCTTAGCCATTATAACTGTGGAAAATATTAAACGAAAAGTCTTCCACCAAGAGCCTTTGGGACAACGCGAGAGAGGACGACCTAAGCTAAGATGGCGCACGCATGTGAGGAAGCACTTCAACCAACTTGGAGTGCGCAATTGGAGGCAGCTAGCAAAAGATCGTGCTGGCTGGAGAGGCATTTTGGTTGAGGCCCGGGTCCATCCCGGACTGTAGCTCCACAAGAGAAGGAAGTATTAAACAATGCAGAATGAATCGACAAACTTTACTTAACATTATTGCCTACCGGCTAAGTGTTACTGGTCAACAGGCTGTTATACGAAGGTTGCCTTTTATATTTCGGTATTGGGCAACCCTATTGTTGCAATCTGGCAACTGCAAGCTCTAGCGTAAAGCTTGGCGTTTTTGAGGTTATACGTACTCAGAACGTTTTGACATACGAGTGCTATTTGTGTTATTTACAGTAACATACGAGTGCTATTTGTGTTATTTACAGTAACTTAAAAGATTCATCTCGCCCATAAAATGCAATTAAATCGTGAAAATTTTCGTGCGATTATTTTTTACAACTTTCGAAGTGGATTAACGATGAAGCTCCATCAAGGACCAGTGTTTATCGATGGTATGGTGAATTCAACCGAGGTCGTAGTTCACTCCAAGACGAATTTCGTGAAAGTCGTCCAAAAACAGTTGTTATTCCGGAAACCATTGATGCTGTGCGCCAACTGATATTGCAAGATTGTTATGTGACCTATTGTGAGATTGAGACAACCTCAGGCATTAGTGGGACCAGCATTCATTCAATATTGCATGAACATTTGACCGTCAAAAAATTTGTTCGCGTTCGATACCACACAATTTGTCAATCGCTCAAAAACAGGCTCGTGTCGATTGGTCGAAAGAAATGCCCCAAAAATACGATCGCTGTGCTTGGAAACACGTCTATGACATCGTGACAGGTGATGAATCGTGGATTTACGCGTATGAGCCCGAAAGTAAACAGCAGTCGACTGTATTGGTGTTTCAAATTGAGCCAATCCAACAAAAGTTGCTCGCGCACGAACCACTTCCAAGCCAATGGTCGCCTGTATTTTCGGAAAAACTGGACATGTCGCAACTGTACCACTAGAACAACGCAGAACAGTCAATTCTGAGTGGTATACCAGCATTTGCTTGCCAGTTGTCTTCCAAGAAATCAGGAAAACCAACAGCCGAAGACGGATCACTCTTCACCACGACAATGAGAGTTCTCACACATCGGCTCAAACAACTGCATTTTTGAGCACCCAAAACATCGATTTGATGAGTCATCCGCCGTATAGTCCTGACTTGGGACCAAATGACTTCTTTTTATTCCCGTACGTAAAAAATAAAAAACGTTTTTCGACACCTGAAGAAGCGGTTGATGCGTTCAGAATGCATGTTTTGGAGATACCTCAATCAGACTGGCAAAAGTGCTTCGAAAACTGGTTCAAACGCATTCAAGGTGTATAGATCTTAATGGTAAATATTTTAAAACAATAAAGCTATTTGCGATGATTAATATTTGCTTTTGTTCTCTAATCCCGAAATATAAAAGGCAATCCGCGTAACCAAAGAAGAGAGGGTTGACAACATTTTAATATATTGTAGAAACTGTCATTGCTTGAAATATTGGTAGCATTTTTCAAATTGAAATTCTCTCATTAATTTAAATTAAATAACTGAATTGGTTCTTTAGCTCAAAGAAACAGCGATTGGCTAGAGTGATTTTGAGTTCTACTTTGGTAATAATTTTGTTTTCCATTTACAGCGAAGTACTGTTGGACGAATTCATTGCCTTTTGTGACGCTGGTTCGTCGCTGCCTCTATTACGGTAATGTGCGTCATGTTACTAGGGGGAGTATTACAGACTCTGTCAAACGACTTGTCTACAACGGAAGGTAAGTGAAGCATTTGAAATACAATAAACCGAGTCTCATCGTCGTGCTGTTATGTTTTCAAACATTGAAAAATCTTTCTATGAATATGTGGAAAGCTGAAACATTTTACACGTTATGTCTTTTATTGTTAAACTATTTCTAACACGATGGATCCATCCAAGTATTTTTCACTGTGAATTTGACTACCTCAAGGGGAGCTATTAAAGTAGAAGCCAAATGTCGTTTGAAAACTTTTTGCATTGTAACTCCAAATGTAAACCATTTAAAGCAGCTAAGGAGGTTCAGCGGGGTTTTATCAATGTGATTTCATGACAAGGAAGTCCACAATCTTAATTCAACAGAAGATCATGTTAAAGACCGACACAAATCGACACTTACTTCCTATATGTCGATTTTAAGGCCGGATATGTCAGTTGTCATAAAGATGAACGACACATTGCCGTGCCTGGTCTTAGCATCCCTACCAAACTTGTCAGTTTTTGTAGGATGATGAGGAAGAACTCTCGCTGCTCCGTCAAGGTCGGTAACGAGCTCACCGAGGTCTTCAATTGTCAGAAAAGGTTTTAGACAAGGCGACGCACTGTCATGTGACGTCTTTAATATCATCCTCGAGAAGATCGTGCGTAACTCACAAGTCAACATCAGAGGCACGATCTTCCAAAAGTCAGTTCAATTGCTAATGAGAACGACATTGACATGATCGGGCGAATACAGTGAGCACTAATTAAGGAGTTTGTTGGTTTTGGAGGGGATGCGGCGAAAATGGGTCAGGCTATAAAAGGGGGTAAAACGAAGCAGCGTCACAATGGGCAACAAATTCGTGTAACAATGCTCCGCTGTAAATGGAAAACAACTTCAGTACCGAAGAAATACGCAAAATCACTCTAGCCTAATCGCTGTTTCTTTGAGCTAAAGAACCAATTCAGTTATAGAGTCCTCTCCCACCAGATTGAGCTGACTCTGTCCAACAGCTTAATCATCCTAGCCCGATATAATGCGAAAGCTTGGATGCTGTGGCCGCCGTGGCGAAGTGGGTAGAGTGCGACGCTCACACGCCGAAGTTTCTAGGTTCGATTACCCGCTGAACACCTCGAATTTTTCACGGCACCACCTCTTTCGAGCTGGTAACAACACGCAAAGAGTAATAACTGTCTATGAAAGCTTCTCAAACTTCGCCGTTCGTAGTCGGCAAAAACTGTAGGTCCCTCCTACTCATGAGAAAACAGTAGCGCGCATAACACGAGTAGTTGATGAGCAAGCTGGGATCTGGTCCCCCTGTGGACTGTCGCGCCAACAATTATTATTATTTTTATAAGCTTGGATGCTACTTAAAGTGGGTGAGAAAGTCCTTCGACTTTTTCAGAGAAAAGTTCTGAATGCGAAACGGTCTTATTTGCGTTGTTGATGGCATTTGGAGGAGTAGATTCAAAGATGAACTTTGTGAGCTGTACGGTGGCATGCGTTTGATCAATTGTTTTCAGATACAACGCTTAGGTGATGTAGAGCGTATGAACACCATTGCCCGGCCCGAAAAGTCCTCAACTTTGGACAACACATCGCAAGACGCCCGTGACTGAGATGACGAACATGAGTGGAGAAGGACCTCAACCAACTTGGAGTGCGCAATTGTAGGCAGCTGACGTGAGTTCATTCTGCCTGTAGAAATATGTTGGTTGAGAAGAAGAACTTCAATTTTGAAAATAAAGTACATGAAACAATTTTAAAATTATGGCCTTTATAAGAACAGAGTTAGAAAAGTGAAAATTTATTGTTTCAACTGAAATATTTTCTTGATATAAAAGCGAGTACTTACGAGAACAATTTCCACGGCACCCACTATGTACATAGCCGCTGCCAGCGTGGTTCCAGTGTAGAAAAGCATGCCCACAGCTCCTCCGAACTCTGGTCCAAGTGATCTGTAAATTGGGAAGAAATGGGATTTGACTCATTTAAGTTAAAGTTGGCACAAGAAGGAATTCGAATAGAAAATAGAAGAATGGTTTCGAGAATAACGTCTGTATCATCAAGTTAAAGCTAGAATGTTGCATGTACGCATTGACATCTTTCAGAGTGTATCACAGTACCAGGAATACCGGTATGAAGTGAGCGTCAAGATACAAATGTCTCGATAGGGAACATTTGTTGTGAACGAGTCCTTAATTTTTTTTGTTTGTTTGCTCTTATATCTGTGAAAATTGTTTAGTATACATCAAGTCTTTAAACAGACAACATCATATTTTTTCATTGCATTAAAACTGTCGAATTTTGTACCAGAAAGTGATGATTTGCGGAAAGCATTAATTTTTTGTTTTCATTTGAAGAAAAGTGCTGCAGAGTCGCATCGAATGCTTGTCGAGGCATATGCTGATCATGCTCTATTCAACGGTTCAGAAATAATGATTTTGATGTTAGAAATGAAGAACGTGGAAGACCACCAAAAAAGTTTGAAGACCCCGAATTGCAAACGAAATTGGATGGAGATGAAACTTTGAGTCAAAAGCAAATGGCAGCAATGTAAAATGTTGCACAACAAACAATTTCTGACCGTTTAAAAGCTATGGGAAAGATCCAAAAGTGTGGAAAATGGGTGCCACATGAATTGAATGAAAGACAGATGGAAAACCGAAAAAACGCTTGTGAAATTTTGCTTCAAAGGCACGAAAGAAAATCGGTCTTGCATCGGATTGTTACTTGCGATGAAAAATGGATTTATTTTAAGATTCCTAAACGGAAGAAAGCATGAGTTAATCTGGGACAATCATCAACATCGACTGCAAAACTAGATCGATTCGGCAAGAAGACAATGCTGTGTGTTTGGTGGGACCAGAAAGATGTGCTGTACCTTTGTGTACGAGCTCCTAAAAACCTGGTGAAACCGTTAATACTGATCGCTACCGACAGCATATGATCAATTTGAACCATGCATTGATCGAGAAACGACCAGAATGGGCCAGAAAACACGACAAGGTAATTTTGCTCCATGACAATGCACCTGCACACAAGGCAAAACCGGTTCAGGATACAATCAAAACACTTGGCTGGGAGCAGCTGCCCCACCCGCCGTATTCACCAGACTTGGCTCCTTCCGACTACCATTTGTTTTCATCGATGGGACACGCATGGGCTAGCAGCACTTTGATTTCTACGAGGAAGTCGAAAATTGGGTGTCTGATTGGTTTGCTTTAAAAGACGAACACTTTTATTGATGTGGTATTCACAAATTGCCAGAAAGATGGTCAAAATGTGCAGAATACAATGGCTAATACTTTGAATAAAATGTTTTCACTTTCCCAATAATTGTTTTATTTTCAAAACAAAATTTCATACCGGTATACGTGGTAAAGTGGTAAATTCGAGGAAGCAGGACTGCATCAAGCGTTTGAGTGGTTGAAATTTTTTATCTCATAATTTACTCGTGGATTTAAGCGTTTGGCAAACTACCAGTTTGAATAATAAATATTTTTAATGACTTCATTTCATTCAATTTTATTCATTTATTTTGGCTTGAAAACCTGGGTACGTTCATTTAAGTTATATTTTATTTGCTGGCCGAGTGAACGCTTTTTACCAACGTAACTCTTTACTGAATGACAAGGCAGTAAGATGCACACCTCCTGTATCACTCACCTTACAAATTTTTCGTTAAATAGCTTAGAATGATTAAATCTTTGGTTAAATTCAATCTAATAAAACTTATGTTTAAGTGAAAGGTTGCTTTCGGACCTCCGGCATGACACTCGACGACCAACAGATAGTGGCAGCCACCAATCTAGTATTAGCCTTCTGCTTATTTAAGCTCACGATTTATGTTATAAACACAATTCATGATTACACTTTGTCTAGCATCTGCAACATTTTTGTATATGGTTTTGCAGAAACGTGTACATAATCGTAGTGGTTGTCAGCCTAAGTCACGATTTTCTTAGTCGTGGTAGTTGATATGCAGCATGTGCAGCATGTGCAGCATGTACACATGTGATTTACAAAGGAAACAACTTGTCAAACGATAACTTACCTCGATATCATGAAGTAGCTGCCTCCCGCCGGCACCACGCCATTTGTTGCAATCGCTGACATTGAAATGGCCGTAAGCATCGTCTAAAAATAACAAAAAGAAAATATTTAAATTAAAATATATTGATGTGAAAAGAAAACATAGAATCCATGATCCTAAAAACTATGGACGTTTTCAGTCAGTAGGAGGTATTATCAGTGTGGCCGCTGTGGCGTAGTGGGTACAGTGCGACACTAAAACGCCGAAGGCTAACGTTCGATTCCCGGCTGAACACCTCGAATTTTTTTACGGCACCACCTTTTCGAGGTGCTGACAACACTCAAAGATTAATAATTGTTTAAGAAAAAGCTTTTCAAACTTCGCCGTTCGGAGTCGGCAAAAAACTGTAGGTCCCTTCTACTTGTTAGAGAACAATAGCGCGAGTAGTTGATGAGCAAGCTAGGCCCTTGTTCCCACTGTGGACTGTCGCGCCAACAATTTTTTATTATTAATCATTAATGCAATTATGTAGAGGTACAGTAAAACTTGGCAGTGCCACTAATAATTCGGTATTCGAAAACAGACAGTAAAACGTAACACACCTGGCTTTAACTGAATTATATTTGGTTATAGTTTTATAACTTGTGTGAAATGATGTTTAAAGTAAAAATTAGTGTTTCTGTTTAAAACTGAGAGAAAATTTTAAGCATTATTATTATACTTCAATTGCTCCATTTCTGAATGCGTTTTCAAACAAACCAAAAAAGGTATTGAAGACTGATTTAATAAACATAGGCTTGTAATCTACACTTCCCTGCTGCCATTTCTCTAAACCCTCCCTATACCATTTTGCATTGTTCTCGGCAAAGTTGTTAACGAAGGTTTACATTTAATGAAAATGTCTTTCCTCCCTCCAGGCGCAGGTTTTAGATTAGGAAACATAAAAAAGTCGTTTGTGGTTGCTTGATAAGATATGTCGTAACTTATATTTTTCCATTCTTAATATTCTACTGGAACATGCGTTGGAAAAGTACTGTCATTGTTCGTAATGTGTACATGTCATTCATTTGAAGCGTAAAAAACAGTACTTTTTATCACTCAAATACATATGTCGAACTTTGTACCTGCAGAAGTGTTTTAGCGGGAAGTTCTTCTTCACTACAACTGGTGCCGAAAGTCATCACATTTTGATAGAAGTTTATTGTGCGAATGCGCCAGCAGAGCGAACGTGCCAAAAGTGGTTTGCAAAATTTAAAATGATGTAAGATGAGTGATAGTTTTGACTTGGAAGATGATGAAAATCTGGGGAAATAAAAAAGTTTGAAGATGAAGAGCTGGAAGCATTATTCTATGAAGATTGTTGCCAAGCACAAGAAGAGCTCGCAGGGTTTTTGGGTGTCATTCAAACACTGATTTTAAGACGTTCCAAAACACCTGGATATATTCAAAAGCAAAGAAATTGGGTCCAACATGAAAAAAACACAGCACGAAGTTATATACCCAATAACACTGCTGTTTTTATGTTTACCAAATTTGTTGTGGCCGCCGTGGCGTAGTGGGTAGAATGCGACGCTCACACCCGGAAGGGTCTAGGTTCGATTCCCAGCTCAACACTAATTTTTCTAATATTTCACGGCACCACCTCTATCGAGCTGCTGACAACACTCAAAGAGTAATAACTGTCTAAGAAAGCTTCTCAAATTTCGCCGTTCGGAGTCGGCAAAAAACTGTAGGTCCCTTCTACTCGTGAGAGAACAGTAGCGCGCACAACACGAGTAGTTGATGAGCAAGCTAGGCCCTGGTCCCCTTTTGGACTGTAGCGCCAACAATTATTATTATTAAATTTGTTGTTGTTCCTATGTAACTTCATTACAATATGTTACACAATTTGATGAAATACATTTTTATTTTACTCATGAAATACTTATTCGAAAACCAGTTTCATATCCCAGTATGAGTAATAGTTTCACAAAAACTTCCATTTTCGTGTTCGCAACTCTAAATAATGGTACGGAGTCTCTATAGATAAGGTTGCTATGTAAAATTTTATTCACGCACGCGCCTATTTAAACGTTGTGGGCGAAAATTTCCAGACAACTCTGATGAATGAACGAGCCACAAATTCGGAGGGCTTACATTTTTCATGGTTACTTTGGCCATCTCAATCTATCTATCTGAAGTTTGAAAATCTGATGATTTTTTGAATTAAAGGAGAATTAATTTTTCAGATCAAAATATGTAGAGATTAGAAATGAAAAATGAAAAAATGACTGCTTCGACTGGTACCTACTACGGCCAAACATGTGTCCTTTTTTATTTTCATTTCTCAAGCCGGGCAAAAATGCAAATCACACGAGATGGTTACTACTTTCCAGGCATTCGATTAGGTGGATTTAGGAAGTTGTAGCACTGCTGGGCTTAGCGTGTTAAGCTACCTGAATGTTGAAAAATGCGAATTATTTTTCAACTCAATTCAATTTTTTATTAAAATTGGTAAAGTACATTAAGACATGGTCTTTTTTAGTACAAGGTATTATTATGTTACAAGTTCATAACTATCAATAGTAACTAAAGGTTATAGTAACTAAAGAGAATAAAGCAGATAAAAAGTACAAGAAAAAAAGAAGGAAAGCAAAAATATAGTAGAAAAATTGACTGTTGCAATGTGCGATAATAACTACAAAGTTCAGCTTTAAAGTGTACCGCATTTTGTATTCTTTTGATAGGTACTGGTAAGGAGTTCTATAGCTTAATAGCGTGTTTAAAGAATAAACGTGACGAATTTAAATATTTATACGAATATCTAGGAGTATTACTGTTTAATGTTCTTTCAGACCGAGAAAATGCTAATTAAAAAAAGGTAACTAGGTAGTTTACCAGGTATACCAGTATGAAGGCGTTTCTTGTTTTGAAAAAAAAAAACTAATTATTAATTATAAAGTAAAAACAATTTATTCAAAGTATTGGCCATTGTTTTCTACACATTTTGACCGCCTTTCTAGCAATTTGTGAATACCACACCAATAAAATTGTTCGTCTTTTAAAGCAAATCAATCAGACACCCAATTTTCGACATCCCCGTAGGAATCAAAGTGCTGCTCTGCGTGTTTCATCGATGAAAAAAAATGGTAGGAAAAGGAGGAAGGAGCCAAGTCTGGTGAATACGGCGGGTGGGGTAGCTGCTCCCAGCCAAGTGTTTTGATTGTATCCTGAACCGGTTTTTCTTTGTGTGCAGGTGCATTGTCATGGAGCAAAATTACCTTGCCGCGTCTTCTGGCCCATTCTGGTCGTTTCTCGATCAATGCATGGTTCAAATTAATCATTTGTTGTCGGTAGCGATCAGTATTAACGGTTTCACCAGGGTTTAGGAGCTCGTGGTACAGCACACCTTTCTGGTCCCACTAAACACACAGCATTGTCTTCTTGCCGAATAGATCTGGTTTTGCAGTCGATTTTGATTTTTGTCCCAGATTAACCCATAATTTTTCCGTTTAGGAATCTTAAAATAAATCCATTTTTCAGCGCCAGTAACAATCCGATGCAAAACCGATTTTCTTTCGTGTCTTTGAAGCTAAATTTCACAAGTGTTTGTTAGGTTTTCCATCTGTCTTTCATTCAATTCATGTGGCACCCATTTTCCACACTTTTGGATCTTTCCCATAGCTTTTAAATGGTCAGAAATTGTTTGTTGTGCAACATTTAACATTGCTGCCATTTGCTTTTGACTCAAAGTGTCATCTCCATCCAATTTCGTTTGCAATTCTGCTTCTTCAAACTTTTTTGGTGGTCTTCCACGTTCTTCATTTCTCACATCACAATTACTTCTGAACCGTTGAAACCATATTTTGCATGTTGCTACTAATAGATGGCATGATCACCATATGCCAAGCATTCGATGCGACTCTGCAGCACTTTTCTTCAAATGAAAACAGAAAATTAATGTTTTCCGCAAATAATCACTTTCTGGTACAAAATTCAACATTTTTAACACGATGAAAAAATATGATGTTGTATGTTCAATGACTTGATGTATACTAAACAATTTTCAAAGATGTCATAGCAAACATACAAAAAAAATAAGGGCTTGTTCACAATAAATGTTTCCTATCGAGACATTTGTATCTTGGCGCTCACTTCATGCTGGTATAAAAGGTAGCTTATGTATAAAAATACAGTTACGTATGTAGAAATATTGCTTTAACGAACACCCAATGAATTTTATGGAAAAAGCAGAAATGTAGTCACATATGCGGCGCATATAAATTTATCTTAGCGCGTCGTTATAGGCTGTTTGAAGTTTTTGAAAAGGCAACGAATCCAAAGAACTGTAAGCTGATTCAGCATAAGATATAATAGGCATAATAAGTGTATGAACAAGTTTTCACCGTGCCTCAATGGAAGAAAAACTTGCAGGTATCCATGGCTTCTGCAGGCAATCATAAACATGGCTAATTGTAACATTCATATGACGCTGACACGATAAGTTTCGACAAATTAGTTGCTGATTCATCCAGCATAAGTCTGGTCACGTAAATGATGATATCAGGAATATGTTCAAACTCAAAGGGTCAATTAGTGATAGAAATAGCCTTGGGCGAATTTAGTAAAAGTCCATTTCTAGAGACCGAATTACATATCGCCGATAGATCCTCGTTAGGCCGGGAACTGAGTACATTGACTTTATGAAATTGAAGCTTTATAAATAGAGTTGAACATCGTTCGCGTAGAGGTGGAATTTAACATGTCTACAAAGATTTAGCAGGTCGTTAACATATAAACAGAAACGTATTGGACTCAAAATGGAACCCTGTGGAACACCTTTAATAACAGACCTAGGACTGGAGGTAATGGTCCTCCAGTAACTCTCTGTGATCTAATAATAATTATTGTTGGCGCGACAGTCCACAGGGGGATCAGGGCCTAGCTTGCTCATCAACTACTCGTGTTGTACGCTCTACTGTTGTCTCACGAGTAGAAGGGACCTACAGTTTTTTTTCCGACTTCGAACGGTGAAGTTTAAGAAGCTTTCTTACACAGTTATTACACACTGTGCCGTGAAAAATTCGAGGTGTTTAGCCGGGAATCGAACCTAGACCCTTCGGCGAGTGGGCGTCGCACTTTACCCACAATGCCACGGCGGCCACAACTCTCTGTGATCTGCCAGTCAAAAAACTTTTTATCAACTTATGATAGACAACGTAGTATACTAATCGGGCGAAATCAATTGGAGAAGTTGCATTAGTTTTTTTTGGCAACAGGTTATACCTTGGCACATTTCCGAGCGTCTGGAAATGTTGGTGTAACGATGCAATGGTTAACATGCATTATAAGTTTTATAAACGAAATTGGTATACTATAGTCACAAACTGCATTTGATTTTACACTCATTACGTAACGAGCCACTTCATCTTAATTCACCGCCCGAAAATCAACCTGATTGACAAAAGCAGTATTGGCAGCGTTGAAATCAGATTCTGAAGTACCAATTGAATTATTTCCTTGAAAACAGTCATTCAATACTTCAGGGTCGATCTTGCACAAATTTCCACTTTTGCCATTCACAACCAGCTGACGAAGATTTGCGCCTATTTTATCTGCATACGTGGGAGTCCAAGGATAATCCACAAATATTAGAGGGAGTCACCGTTCTACACCCTTTGTAGGTTACTCCGAAGAATGCTTCCGAGCATTTAAAAAAAAAACAAACAAGTGAAATGGGCGACAAATATGACTGTTGTCGTAAGGCAATATGCGGTATGATTTAAAATTTCCATTAAACACAGCCAGAATTTTAAAGTTCAACCGATGCTATAAAGTAGAAAAAAAAGGAATTACTTACCACACAACAGCATGTTAATACAATCAGAAATCCACAGACAGCTCCAGCCGTACCGACAACCCATGTTAAGCGGATGAAGAGGATAACTCCGAAAATATTTTGAATGCAAGGTAGGAAAACGCCGATCAAGGTTCCTGTGGGGAAGGAGAATTGTAAAAAGTGTAAATAAAAGAACAACAGTTGGCAGTTTCCAGTGGGGATGCGATGGATAAGGGGAGTGATTGGAGAAGTAGATGAGTGTGCTTTTTGGTTTGTTCGTCCCCCTCAAGATGATCCCATTTGAAGATTCCTCGCAGCAAATTGTTGTGTTGTAGGGTGCATAATGAAATGAATTTTTGCATATCCTGCAGTCCTGCAGTCGTCTGCATAAATATTAATGATTGAAATTCCTTTCAAAATATTGACATTTTAGTCTCATACATTTATGGTCGAAAATTCCTCAACTCTGTTAAGAGACGAGATGCAAAATTTGATTTTCAATTGCTTGCAGAACTTTTACAAGAATGGGGTTGAAGAATAAGTCCTCTTTAGCGTTCAATTTTCATCTCGTCGGAGTAGATAGTCGATGAAATTTGTTGTACATAAGTGAGGACTTAGGTGGACGACAATACGTGGAAAGTATGGAGCTGTTGCTATTCTAAGTTTCTGAATTCATGTGGTGGGAGTTGTGCAGTAATTGCTTCGAATCGCAATGATGTCAAAATATTTGTATGAAGGGGGAAAACTTCTGTAAAAGGGGTGAGAGTATGGCAGTGGATGCGCAGTCACCACTGAAGACCCGCAAAATTAAAATTCATACGATTCAGTGAGGGCGGGTGAATTTAAACTGTAGTGACCGCATGGGAATAACTTTGGGTTGGAAGGGATTTATTGACATCAAGTAGTTTCTTCAACAATACAAATAAAGACAAATGCGAAAGATTACATTCTCCTATTTAAGGCATGTGACCTAACCATGGAAATTGTCAGACTTCTATTAGCTTGATGCATGTTTTCAGGAATTCAGAGTTTATCATTAAGGGCACTTCAACATACCAGGGATACCAGTAAGAAGTGAGCGTCAAGATACAAATGTATCGATTTGTTGTGAACGAGCCCTTATTTTTTTTTGTTTGTTTGCTATGACATCTATGAAAAATTCTTAGTATACATCAAGTCATTGAACAGACAACATCATATTTTTTCATCGTGTTAAAAATGTCGAATATTGTACCAGAAAGTGATGATTTGCGGAAAGCAATCCGCTGCACAGTGTCTGATTTAAATTTTTATGGAACAAACATTAATACTCGAAAAAGCCAATATTTTGCAAGATCCTCATTGTAAGTGATTCAGAAAAAAATAATATTTTTCTTGAGTAGTTACAAAAATTAAGGTGTGAAAGTTGTGTATATATGAAATAATTTAATGATTTCTTTATGAATCACTTTTTTTCTTTTACAAGAACTCACTAAAACTGGCTCAAAGTTCGACGGTACCTGTATATAACCACAGAACCATATAAGAAGACGGGAAACGTTGTCTAGAAGCCACCAAAGAAGCTGCCAGTGATATGATGTGTTTCACGTCACCACCCAGCAGGAACCCATGGTTTGACGACGAATGCAGGCAAGTGCATGCAGCGAAACAAGACGCCTTTAAGGCGACGCTGCATTGAACAACGAGGACTGTTCGTGAGCTCTATGAACAGAGAAGAAGGGAGAAGCACCGTCTTCTCAGAAGGAAAATGAAGGAGCATGACAAGCGCGCCGTCGAAGAAATGGAAAAGTGTTATGGCAGGAATGAAGTCCGAAAGTTTTATCGAAAGGTAAACCAACTACACGGAGGATAAAAAGTTCGGACCGAAGCCTGCCGGGATCAAAATGGACAACTCGTGGTAGAGTCGAAGTCTGTGCTGGGAATCTGGAAGGATCGTTTCTGCAGACTCCTTAATGGCGATGACGGCCCCAATCCCACTGTAAGGCAGAATGTTACACTCAATTTGAACGATGATAGACAAGAATTTCGTAAACCCGACTTAGACGAGGTAGATGTAGCAATATCCAAGTTGAAGCCGAACAAAACTGCTGGAGCGGGCGGACTGTCTGCAGAACTATTTAAAGCAGCTGCAGATGACCTGGTTGGGCATGCACCAGCTCATCTGTAAGATATGTTCGGAGGAAAGCATTCCCGATGAGTGGAATCTTAGCGTCGTTTGCTCAGTCCACAAAGAAAAGAGATGCATTTGACTGCGCCAATTAACGAGCCATTTGACTGCCCCAATTATCAGCCTTCTTAACATCGCATACAAGATCCTCTCTTTCGTATTGTGTGAGCGTCTGAGACCGTTTGTATATAACCTGATAGGACCCTATCAGTGTGATTTCAGACCAGGGAAGTCCACAATAGACCAGATCTTCACATTACGGCAGATCCTGGAAAAGACCCAAGAAGTGCAAATCGGCACTCTAGGTAGTGAGTGTCGATTTGCACTTCTTGCAAATCGACTTCTTGCACTTTTCTTCGTCGATCTTACGGCCGCATATGACACTGTGCTTAAAGACGAGATATACAGTGTCATGTCTAGTCTTGGCATTCCTACCAAACTCGTCAGATTGTGTAGGATGACGATGGAGAACTCTCGCTGCTCCGTCAAGGTCGGTACCGAACTCACCGAGGCCTTCAATGTCAAAAAAGGTTTTAGACAAGACGACGCACTATTATGTGACTTCTTTAACATCATCCTCGAGATGATCGTGCGTAACTCACAAGTCAACACCAGAAGCACGACCTTTGAGAAGTCAGTTCAATTGCTAGCTTACCCTGTTGACATTGACGTTATTGGGCGAACACAGCGAGCCGTCAATGAGGTGTCTAGTGCATGGAAGCGGAAGCAGCTAAAATGGGTCTGGAGCTAAATGAACGCAAAACTGAGTATATCATCAAGAAAGGACACACAGCATCGACGTATCGGACAAAGCGTCACACTAGGCAGCAGAAACTTCGAGGTAGTCAAGGTCTGCGTCTACCTCGGCTCCGCGTCAAACAGGGACAACAACATCAGTACCGAAATCAAACGCAGAATCACTCTTGCTGTTTCTTTGGGCTCCAGAGGCAATTGAGTAATAAAGCCCTTTACCGAAGGACTAATGTCGCTTTATTTAATAGCTTGATCATCCCAATCCTATTTTATGACGGAGAAACCTGGACATTTCCAAAGGCGGATGAAGAAGATATTAGACTTTTCGAGAGAAAAGTTTGGCGTTCGATTTTTGGTCCTGTTTGCGTTGATGGCATCTGGAGGAGAAGATTTAATGACGAACTCTTAAGATGGCTAGGCCATGTAGAGCGTATGGACATCACTGCTCCGGCCCGAAAAGTCTTCGAATCTGACCCATTGGGACAACGCAACAGAGGACGGTCTAGGCTAAAATGGCGTACACAAGTGGAGAAGCACTTTATCCAATTTGAAGTGCTGGCTAGAGGGGCATGTTGGTTAAGACCCAGGTCCACCCCGGACTGTAGCGTCAAAAGAAGAAAGAAGAGAGAAGGAGGAACGATAAAAGACTCCAACATAGTCCGATTATGATTATTATTAGGTTTCAACCTTCCACTTTAATTGAGCCATAAAATATTTATTTTCCTTTTTAAAGGTAGCAATACTCTTTCAACGGAAAGGAAGCTACTAACAAGAAAATTAATAATGAGCTGAAATATACTATATACACCCAAAGAAGCCTTAGCTCTAGTGGCAGATTTGACTAGCTACGACTCCATAATAATAATTAATAATAATAATAATTGTTTAGCGTTACAGTCCAAAGGGGGACTAGGGCCTAGCTTCTACTCTCACGAGTAGAAGGGACCTACAGTTTTTTGTCGACTCCGAACGGCGAAATTTTGAGAAGCTTTCTTAGACAGTTATAACTCTTTGAGTGTTGTCAGCAGCTCGAAAGAGGTGGTGCCGTGAAAAAATCGAAAAATTCGTGTTGAACTGGGAATCGAACCCAGACCTTCGGCGTGTGAGCGTCGCACTCTACCCACTACGCCACGGTGGGCACAGCTAAGAATCCATACTGGAAGCAAAATAATGGTGTTATTCACCTAGTACATCAACTATAATTACAGAAGCCTTATCTAAAATCAAGTTATAGCCTGTACTTGGTTTTACTTTACAACGTCTTTCGGAAGTACACCGTGAGGTATTGGAAATAAGGAATCGATGGTAGTGATTCCGACATATTGTTAAGACTCATTGTACATTGTGAAATCAAGAATAAATTTGAAAATGTAGAAATTGTGGATAAATTCAAGAACTACATCACTAAGAAACTGTAGCGCAGTAAGATTTGAATTTGCTTAAGAAAGTTTAAATACCATTATAATGGAGTTTAACTGAATGGAATCTGAATAGACCTGTTGCAAACCAAGAATTTAGCTAAAAACAGAACAAACTTAAATATATCTCACATGCTGTTGAAGCCAATTGTTCATGGTAATACTTCCATCGCGGTTAAGAAAAATAAAGCTAATGCAGAGTGCTAAATATGCAAAGCATTTCCGAAAAAAATGAGTGGCGTGGAGAAATGTTTTAACAAAGTAAAGTAATACATTCGAACATGGTTTACAAACTCTTGACGCATATATACGTTTCATGGAATCATCGTTGCACTTGTCCTACAAACTTGACAACAAATGGCAGGCAAGAGGATGGAAAGGCAAAAAACTGGTTCAAAAACCAATTTCATCATCCAAACTGGTTCAAAAACAGTTCAGGAATGAGCTGGGAATATTAGTAAATTTTCCAAAACAAGGAGATAGTAACACAAATGATAGAAACACTGCCGGCACGTTTTTCAAAGATCCAGCAAGAACAGCCACTATAATAGGAATTGATTATGGCCCGTTCTTTGACATCGTACTAATTACTCTTTCATCTAGAAAATATTGTTTAGACACAGCCAAACGATTTCTCAACAAATATAATTGTGACGTAGTAGGTAGAGTGCGACACTCACACGCAGGAGGTCTAGGTTCGAATCCCGGCTGAACACCTCGAATTTTTTCATGGCATCACCTCTTTCGAGCTGCTGGCAACACTCAAAGAGTAAAAGTTGGCTAAGAAAGCTTCTCAAACTGTAAGTTCATTTTACTCGCGACAGAACAGTAGCAAGCAGAACACAAGTAGTTGATGAGCAAGTTAGGCTCTGGTCCCCTGTGGACTGTCGCGCCATACAATTATTATTATTATAATTGGTACAAAATGTCTGTGACCAAAATACTATCGAAAGACGTTTTAGAAGACTGGCAAAAATATTACAAGCTGTACCATGAAAGTTATTAAAAAAAGACGTCACGGGTCGTAACCAATGGGGATGTTCTTCATAGTTTGCTATTTTCGTCCAATCTTATTGCAAGTGATATAAGGCATCTTCCAAGAATAGTAAGCCGCTGCCTCCTGAAGCACTAGATATGTCGACAGAATTATAAATACATAAAGCCAGCATTCCAAAAATTTAAAAAAGCTAGCAGTTTATATAAAAGTCTAGACAACGAACATAAATCGACCAGTGTGCGCCGTTCTGTTTAAACCACTTGCTGGGAAAGTCTATGCCTTGTAATTTAGGCCATTCATTGTACCATACCGACTATTATTCACCGTGGCGTTGTGGGTAGAGTGTGACGCTAACACGCCGAATGGTCTAGGTTTGATTCCCGGCTGAATGGCGCACCATCTCTTTCGATCTGGTAACAACACTCAAAGAGTAATAAATGTCTAAGAAAGCTTCTCAAATTTCGCCGCTCGGAGTCGGCAAAAAACTGTAGGACCCTCTGCTCGTGAGAGAACAGTAGCGCGCACAACGCGAGTAGTTGATGAGCAAGCTAGACCCTGGTCCCCCTGTTGACTGTCGCGCCAACAAATATTATTATTATTACATGACGATTTGCAATATATCAACAAAAAAAATATAGTCTAATGTCACCTCCGGTATTTTGTGATTGTAACTGGGTCTGCTGGATATGGACTTTTTGCTTTTTGACAAACTCTTTGGGACAAAAATCGTTATTAGTCTGTTTAATTTGCAACTTTAAAAATGTCTCAACCATTCTAGCTAGCTAAAATCTTTTATTGAGGGAGGAAGCACATTTTGCAGAGAATTTCATGAGGACAAGGGTACCGCACACAGTGCAGCGGTATATTCTAAGCGATTTCCACATAGGTTGGCGTCGTCATGACTCCGCAGTTGTTGTTCTTGGCCGACATCAGGACGTAGCCGTCGTTGCCCCAGTACGTCGACCACGAGTTCTTGACCAACCAGTATTCCTCTCCGTTCAACTTGCCGTAGCTTACAGCCAGGACGGCTTGATCCAAGTCATTCAGACTGTTCTTGCACTCCGGTTCGTAGTACACACCATGCGAGTAGAAGCTGAAGCTCTTGTGCGATGCATCGATGGCCACCGAGAGTGGGCCGCTGGTCACTAAGCCGGTCTTGAAGGCGTTAGGATCGTTTGAGGTCACGTTCACGAAGCCGGAGATCTTTTCAACAACTGGTACGCTATCGATGTGGCAGAGACCATCCTGGCCGAGGTATTGGCCGTACTCCTCCTCAGTGGGGATGCCACCTACTTTCATCATCCATTGGTAAGCGCGGAAGTCTTCTCCGCCATCACATCCATTGTCGCAAAATTCCCATGAGCAGTCGATGAGTGCCTGTTGCGACAAGCGCACCAGGTTGCCTCCGTTGTGGAAGAAGTAGGCAGACTTTGACGGCGCCAACGGTGCCGAACGACCAACAAGATTCGCAAACAGATTGGTCTTGTTTTAGGTCTTGTGCCAACTTGATCTTGTTCGATTATAGGGGATCTATTCCCGAAACTCGCCACAATGACAGAGATACAGAGATGTCCAAATATTAAGAAAGTCATGGGAGTGATTGATTTGGATTCCTTTGAATGGGAGCACTAGCGACGGCGATATTTCTTTCACTGCGCTCATTTATTTTTATTACTGGTTCAGCGAACACATTGATTACTTTTTTCTGTAGATGTTAAGTTGTTGCTGTGGCAGGCAAGTTGTGGTGTTCAAAACTGATCATAAGTTTGACTGACTTACAAACGGTTTCATAAGAATTTGTCATACAAATATGAGTTTAAATAAACATATTGGCGTTCCCATTACATAAGCCATTGCCATCTTTATATCCCTGTCCTCAGGTTCTTTAGTATTTCAAAATGAACAGTGAATTTTTGTCGTACTTTCATTTTCTTAAATGCAGGCTAAATGAATCCTATTGTTCCACAAATTCTTCCAAAGTGTGATGAGACAGGGCGCTTCGTGATAAATTTGTGTCATTTAAAAGGAATCAACAAGATGGAGACACCTGAAGTTGGTTCCCCTGCTAATCCTAAAGACTTCAAAGCATGATTCAGTTCTTTGCCGGGTAGGGTCTTGTTTACATTTAAGATCAGTCAATAGAATTAACCCCGAGCTGGCGGTACAATAGTCACAACCTATCTAAGATTACACGACTAAACCAAATTCAAGTGTGTACGCAATTAATTGGTACACAAACAGTATCACAAACTACACAAATATTTTTTTGAAAAGACCCTGGTTTTTGGTGCTACCCAGATTTCTATTTCTCAACTTTTTCAGCCTCATCTCGTCAAGGTAATTCAATTTTTACGAGTGTTTTGTGACCGTTGGGCAATTAATCCCCGTAAAAACTTTGCTATGGCTTTGTCGGAATTGTATTTTCGTGTTTGACTGTTGAATACATTTTCTATGAACGGATACCCTCCACGTTTCAGTAGATGTTAAAAATAATAAACGACAATCGCGGAATCCGATCTATTTCCGCTCCAGGCAAGACTGCATTATTTGCTTAAAATTTTCCCATTAAAAGAGAGAATTATTGCCATCGGCTTCTAAGTGTCGTTACTTTTTCGTGTCTCAATTAAATTTGGTCTATGACAACATTTCACTAAAGTAGAAGGGTAAGGTAACCTGTTAACCGCTAAACAATGCTTTTTTGGTGAAAAATACTGGCACTGGAGCGCTCAAACTCGAAAACCTGAAAGCTGGTATATTGTACTAGCAGGCAGGTAAGTGGAACACTAATAACCGTTTCTGTGATAAAGAACCGACGTTTCTTAGTTTGCAGCTGCAACCACGTCAGCACCGAACAGCAGCCGCCTGATCCGAGAAAACGCGTAACAGCTTCTGCATATCAATTAAGGCAAGGGTTGCGTGACAATGGGGTTCCATCTTCTCCAAGCCACAGCATCTGCTGTTGTTGCTTAATGGCTGTTTAATTAACGAACGAAAACGTCAGTAATCATGACCCTATAACAATCACCATTGAGTGTAATCTTTTGCCCCGCATCGTTTTTGAACAAGTACAATATTCAACTACTTGTGTTCAGTAGTGCGTGCTTCTCTCACAAGTACAATTTTCTGCGTGTTCATCGCTTTGCTCTCCTGGGCTCTTCCATTGGAACGATTGGACCTTTGTTTCGATGTCATAACCATATATCCATGATTCGTCACCAGTTACGAACGTTTTAAGGAATTCTTTATCGGCTTCGATGTCATTGCACAACTCCTTTGCGATGTTCATGTAACATTTTGTTTAGGTCAAAATTAGCAAATTTTGGAACGAACATCGCCAAAGTTTCCGAAAAAATTGCACGACATGAGTTTACCGATATGCGACATCTTGTACTGGGCCGTCCAGGTTGAACGTCATCATTCACATCATCCCGACCTCATTTGAGAAGCTTGTACAACTTGTAAATTTGTTTTTGACTGAGGATGCACTCACTGCATGCCACTGTCAACATGTCTGTGTTTTTTGTTTTTGTTTTTGAACTTCACTTCTTACACAAAATTTAATATAAATTCTTTGATTCATTTTTTCGACAAACACAACAAATTAAATATGCTTTACAGCTGAACTGTAGACATATGATCGAGACAAGTAGACCAACATAACAAAATAAAAAGCCTAAATAACATAGCCCGGTAAATTTGACCTTCACTAGACCTCGTATATTGGGCTGAAGAAGAGCGATTAGTCCCATTACCGGTCAAAGGGATTGTTAAAAAGCAAAATATGCCTGATGGGCGAGTAGCGATCCTCATTTGCTTCGCAAGGCAACATTATGCACTGATAAAATGTCTGTTTGCCAAATAGTCGACAACTATGGTAAATGGTTTACCAATTTTTTATGAAACGAAATAACTTTATTTTGTAATATATTGCCCAATTTGAGTAATGGCCTTTTCCCATCTTTTAGGCAGCATCATAATTAATAATAATAATAATTGGATGACGCGACAGTCCACAGAGGGGCCAGGGCCTAGTTTGCTCATCAACTACTCGTGCTGTGCGCACTATTGTTCTCTTACGAGTAGAAGGGTTCAACAGGTTTTTGCCGACTCTGAAAGGCGAAATTTGAGAATCTTTTTCTTCGATATTAATTACTCTTTGGGTGTTGTCAGCAGCTCGAAAGAGGTGGTGCCGTGAAGAATTCGAGGTGTTCAGCCGGAAAAGGAACCCGGAGCTCCGGCTTTTGAGTGTCGCACTCAGAGACTACCCAGCGTCATAATTCAACGTGCATAAAACTGCTGTTTTTATTAGCAAAAAACTGAGCCACGTACGATTTGACATCGTCATCTTTATTGAAATCTTTACCATTCAAGTAGTTTTGCAAGGATCGAAATTAAAAGTAATCGCGGATGGTGCAAGACCAGGACTACGAAGGTTGCCTTTTATATTTCGGGATTGGGCAACCCTAGTGTTGCAATCTGACAACTGCAAGCTCTATCGTAAAGTTTGCAATTTCTGAGGTTATACATATTCAGAACGTTTTAACATACAAACGCTCTTTGTGTTGTATACAGTAACTTTAAAGATTCATATCGCCCAAAAAATGGAATTAAATCGTTTATTTTTAACAACTTTCAATGTGGGTTAACTCAACAATAGTGCATCGATGAACTTAATTACATTTTTGGCTATGAAGCTCCCTCAAGGACCAGTGGTATGGTGAATTCAACCGAGGTCGTAATTCACTCCAAGACGAATTTCGTGAAGGTCGTCCAAAATCAGTTGTTGTTCCGGAAACTATTCATGTTGTGTGCCAACTGATATTGCAAGATCGTCATGTGACCTATTCTGAGATTGAGGCAAACTTAGGCATTAGTGGGACCAGCATATATTCAATATTGCATGACATTTGGCGTTGGATCACACAATTTGTCGATCACTCAAAAAAGGCTCGTGTCGATTGGTCGAAAGAAATGCTGCAAAAATACGATCGCGGTGCTTCGAAACACGTCTATGATATCGTGACAGGTCAAAAGTCAAAAGTTAACCAGAAAATAAACAGCAGTCGACTGTATTGGTATTTCAAATTGAGCCAAATCCAACAAATGTTGCTTGTGCACGAACAACTTCCAAGCAAATGGTCACCTGTTTTTTCGAAGAAAACTGAATGCCGCAACCGTACAACTGGAGCAACGCAGAACAGTCAATTCTGAGTGGTACAAAAGCATTTGCTTGCCAATTGTCTTCCAAGAAATCAGAAAAACCAAACGCCGAAGACGGATCACTCTTTACTACGACAATGCGAGCTCTCACACATCGGCTTAAACAACTGCATAGATTTATTAAGTCATCCGCCGCATATTCCTGGCTTTGCACCGAATGACTTATTTTTATTCGAGTACGTACAAAATAAAATGAGCGGTCAACGTTTTTCGACACCTGAAGAAGCGGTTGATGCGTTCAGAATGCATGTTCTGGAGATACCTCAATTAGAGCGGCAAAAGTGCTTCGACAATTGGTTCAAACGCATGTAAAAGTGTATAGATCTTAATGGGGAATATTTTGAAAAACAATAAAGCTATTTTCGATGATTCAGATTTGTTTTTGTTTTCTAATCCCGATGTATAAAAGGTAATCCTCGTATATGGTGAATGTGGTAAAACATCACAAGCAAGCTCCAATAATTCTTGTGATCAAGGATGCTTGTGGCAACAATACTGGAGGAGTAATTTGACCAAATTTCTTTTGTTAATGATTGTTGATGATGTCCTATTGCATGATATTGACCTTTCCTTAATCTGGTTTTAACAGAATGGCGCCTCAGTGTGACGAATCGCTGAGTTTTTGTTTTTTTTTGAAGGTTGAGATAAACTGCACTGGAGCGCTCCGTCTCAAATACTGGTCCATTGTATAGTACTACCAGGCAGTAATCGTTGATTTAGTGGGATTAAATTAATAGCGCTCGCAAATAAATGTTTTTGTTCATGGTTGTTGGTTTTTGTTCTTTATTGAAATTGTTCACAGAATACAATGTAATAAATTATTTGATCATATGAGCACAAATTCCGACACAAAAGAGCACACAAACACAAGTAATTTTCAGCTTTTTTGGTCTTTTGGTATAACCGAAAGTTGCAACACTTCATGTTCAAGAACACTTTTTTTCTTCTGGGCAGGCATCTTAAACTAACTAAAAATGGATCAGAGGCCAAAAGCAATCTACTTAGAAGGTCAGTGTTCGTATCGATATGCGAAATTTTCCTGGTAAATAGTTCCCTAAGTTCCTACTTTCAGTGTTTCTTGCTTGTTGAGCGTCTTCCGAAAGTTGTCCGATTGGAAGAAAACAAGAAGAAATTATTTGTTTTCCATGAAACAAGTCTTTATGTATACTTACTGGCATATAATACCGGGCATTATTTTTAAGATACAGTTCCCTTATTTCCCTTGCATAGCTTATAGCTTTCAAAAGTAGTTGTATCAATTGGGAACCCAGACCCAAGAGCTTCTAAGATAACATGAAATTCTTTGATCATTTCCACATCAATTCCTGTAATTATTGCAGGTTTTTCTTCATCTCTAAAGAATCTTCTAGCCGTGATTCGATCATTAGTATTGGCACACTGTTGAGTTGGTATATGAACTAATAGCCCAGTTTCACCTTTCTTGGATTAATTTTTTTTAATATTTATTTTATTTTATTTTATACTAAGCTGCAATATGTGGTCGCCGTGGCGTAGTGGGTAGAGTGCGACGCTCACACGCAGAAGGGTCTAGGTTCGACTTCCAGATCAACACCAATTTTTCGAATTTTTCACGGCAACACCTCTTTCGAGCTGCTGACAGCAGTCAAAGAGTAATAACTGTCTAAGAAAGTTTCTCAAATTTCGCCGTTCGGAGTCGCCAAAAACTGCAGGTCCCTTCTACTGGTGAGAGAACAGTAGCGCCTATAACGCGAGTAGTTGAGCAAGCTGGTCCCTCTTTGGACTGTAGTGCCAACAATTATTATTATTATTATTATTATTTGGCTGCAAACAACCTCTTCCTTATGCGGCTACCTATCGACTGCCGGCAAACCCTTTTTTTACATTATTTGTTCTCTCTCATGAATCAGTGTTGCCACACTGAGATCAGTGTGAACTTCATGCTCCTCGTTGCAATGAAGGAAATAGACGTTGCTTCAAGACAAGTGCTTACTGATGCTTGAATCGGTTAAGGTGCTGCCCAAGAAAGCATTTCTTTTCCTTGATTTATCTTTGGCGCTTCTTGCAAAGAAGTACATTTCTATCGGGAAAAAAGTCATCTTTTCCGAACTTTACCCCAAGATGTTGTAGTTTAATTAAATCTTTGTACGGATTCGTTGGCATTTTTATGGCTACATGCTACGTGACATTCAGTGCACCTCACCAAGGAAATCAAAAGCGCAAAAAGATCATAAAAGAAGCGTTTTGATTAAACATTTTAATCAAAATCGGTTTGTTTACACCGGTCACAAGAGTTTAATAGGTTGTTTAATGCCGGTACAACAATGATACCTGTAAGTGTCCGTACGAACATAAAGAACATTTTAAAATTGATGCCTACACGTGTTGAAGTTAGAGGTGTCATTATTTGACCCACTTAATTAAGTGTTCAGCATACCTAAAGAACTTAGCCGTATTTGAATGGAAAGTGCATATTTTCAAACCAATGTGCACACTCTCTGAAGGCATCACGCACAAATAATTTTGGATAGGGATGAATCATGACGGAAGGTATAATGCATCCTGGATTATTGCCTTAAGACGTCAAGTTGACTCTGCATCCGAGACTATCCTCCCGGGTTTTGCTTCACGCCTTATTGAAGCCTTTGTCGGATAACGAAATAGCATGAAAAATTATTTTTCTGACAAGCAATGTCTTTCCTTAATGCAATTTGTTTACCAAAGCCGTTAACAAATTGAATTGAAGAAATATAGTAGATTGGAACTACCACTAAATTATGCAGGACGGCAAGCCATGCAATTTCAAAAAAATTAATATTTGATTGAATTTTCAATGAGCCATGCTTTGAACTTAGGCTAGCAAGTAAAAAAATGTCCTTATGTTCGAATCAATTTTGCGCCAGACATGTTTTTATGGACTCAAGACCATATATCACACGATGCACTGGCCAAAACTCAGGGCAATGCATCACACGTTGTTCCGCAATACAGATCGTACATTTTTTTCTTATTTAGAAGTTGTTGGAAATTTTTTGAATCGGTAGCATCGAAACGCATCGAACGCATCGAAAAGCACCGAGCCAGTGAGTATTGTCTATGGTAAAATGAAAGGCAGTCTGATCTGAGTTTTCGTTTGTCTTGTAGACACATCCTCAGAGAAAATAAATATTAAAAATTTGAAAATTATACGATCTTGATGTCTTTCATTTAAGTGGCATAATGTAGTAGTGTCGTTAGTCTGCAGGGCGTCTATTATTTGATGCCAAATTACCACCTCGGTGTGGTGCTTTAAACATTTATTTTGTAAAGTTTCCCAAAATTAGGGTGACAAAGTGTTGCTAACCGAGGCGGCATTTGGACGACACGAATTGGAATCCGTTTGTTTTTACCCAGTGTATTGAAATCTGAAAGCTTCTTTGTCAGGTTTATTACTGATAGGTGTGAAAGCAGTCTCAATTAAAGAAACGCTAATTGAATTGTAGAAGTGTTGTATTTTTTGATAAATCTAAAAAACTTGAAAATATTTCAAAGCTTCATTAATTTCAAGCACAATTTTCCACTTGAACTATTATACAATGAACTGAAATAATTTTATCTCCACACAAGATCTAAAATATCTTTAAAAGCAATTAACTTGATCACCGATATAACGGCCCGAGAGTTACATCAGAAACAATAGAATGCCTCCAAGATGTCAGTCGGGCAGCATTCAATCACTCCAGCAGCCCGACAACGCCTCTAAGGATATGAACTTCACATGGGTAATCATATCAGCCGCCCGCATCTGCCATATGGCGTTAATTAATGTCGGTGCCCCATCGAGAGCGTATTCCATGCAAGCTATCGGTCGAGAAAATTACAGATCCACAACGTCGTCAATTTATCGCCAACACAAGGGCGGATGCAATGCACACAACAAAATTCAATTCACCATGCAGGCGGCTAGATTATGATGCTAATTATAGATAGAAGACATTTTTAAAATTATTACTATCGGCAGCCATTAGGGCGTCGGTGATGGGGACAAGGTAAAGGTCGAAAGGAGTGATGTTTTGATGAAAAGAAATTTGTGTGGAATTATTTTTACAGTTGAACTTTTGCAAACTTACCCATGCGAGCGGGCGGAGCCTGTTTCGCGTCGGGATCTGTTGCCGCAGGTATGGTGTTCTCATAGTTGGCGAGTGATGAAATGAACGTTGAAACGTGCGGCCTGGTCTCGAGTTCTTCATCGTATAAGTACAAATTTGCATCTATTCTCTCCTTGCTTTCTTCTGCGGTATCCTGGGTATCTCTTTCCTCTGAAAATAAGCAAACAAAAATAGGTCAGTGATGGTAAAATGCAATATATGTTTATGGTGGGCACATTTTGCAATGCAGTTTATATTTGGAATATTCATAAATAATTATCAAAATAATGTCCGTTGGATTTTTCGTTTTCTTTGCTATAGTAAGACATGTATTTTTATTTGGTCTCAGGGGCTGTTTATCTGACGTAAAACTTTTGACATAATAAGACTGATTTGGCATAGCTTATGTGTCATAAATTATGTAAGATTATAATAAATATAAGACTGTATTCGCCAGGGAGTGGTGGTCGAAGGTCTAGGTTTGATCCCCGGCTGAACACCTTGAATTTTTCACGGCACCACCTCTTTCGAGTTGCTGATAACACCCAAAGAATAATAACTGCCTAATAACGCTTCTCAAACTTCCCCGTTCGGAGACGGCAAGAAACTGTAGGTCCCTTCAGCTGTTCCCGTGAAAGAACAATAGGATGCACAACACGAGTTGATGCACAAGCTAGGCCCTGGTCCCCCTGTGGACTGTTTCGCCAACAATTACTATTAAAATAACTGACCGGAGGAAACAAGGTTCAGATCGAAGCCTGCCGGGATCAAAATGAAAACTCGTGGTATAGTCGCAGTCAGGGCTAAGAATCTGGAAGGATCATTTCTGCAGACTCCTTTACGGCGATGAGAGCACCAATTCCGCTGTTGGGCAGAATGTTCCACTCAATTTGGACAATGATAGACAAGAATTTAGACGAGGTGAAGGTAGTAATATCCAAGCTGAAGTCGAAGAAAGCTGCTAAAGCGGGCGGACTGTCCGCTGCAGATGACCTGGTTGGGCGCATGCACCAGCTCATCTGTAAGATATGGTCGGAGGAAAGCATGTCCACAAAAAATATGAGATCCTTTGCGCCAATTAACGAGCCATTTGACTGAGCCAATTAGTAGCCTTCTTAACATCGCATACAAGATCCTCTCTTCCGTATTGTGTGAGCGTCTGACACCGTTTGTCTATGACCTGATAGGATTCTATCAGTGTGATTTCAGACCAGGGAAGTCCACAATAGACCAGATCTTCACATTACGGCAGATCCTAGAAAAGACTCAAGAAGTGCAAATCGACACTCTAGGCGGTTAGTGTCGATTTGCACTTATTGCAAATCGACTTCGTGCACTTTTCTTCGTCGATTTTGCGGCCGCATATGACACCGTGCTTAGAGACGAGTTATACAGTGCCATGTCTAGTTTTGACATTCCTACCAAACTCGTCAGATTGTGTAGGATGACGATGGACAACTCTCGCTGATTCGTCAAGATCGGTAACGAACTCACCGAGACCTTCAATGTCAAAAAAAGTTTTAGACAAGGCGACGCACTGTCATGTGACTTCTTTAACATCATCCTCGAGAAGATCGCGCGTAACTCACAAGTCAACACCAGAGGCACGATCTTCCAGAAGTCAGTTCAACTGTTAGCTTACGCTGATGACATTGACGTGATTGGACGAACACAGCGAGCCGTCAATGAGGCGTTTGCTGGCATTGAAGCGGAAGCGGCTAAAATGGGTCTGGCGGTTAATGAGGGCAAAACTAAGTACATGCTGTCATCAAGGAAGGACACACTACATCGACGTCTCGGACAGAGCGTCACACATGGCAGCAAAAACATGGAAGTAGTTAAGGACTTCGTCTATCTCGGCTCCGCGGTAAATAAGAACAGCAACATCAGTACCAAAATCAAACGCAGAATCACTCTTGCCAATCGCTTCTTTGGACTCAAGAGGCAATTGGGTAATAAAGCCCTCTTTCGAAGGACTAAGATCGCTGTATCATCCCAATCCTACTTTATCGCATGGAATTGTGGACGTTACTAAAGGCGGATGAGGAATCACTAAGTCTTTTTGAGAGAAAAGTTTTGCGTGTGATTTTTGCTCATGTTTCCGTTTATGGCATCTAGAGGAGAAGATTTAACGACGAACTAGATGGGCTGACAGCGACATGCGCCTAGTCAAGCGTCTTCGGATACAACGCTAAAGATGGCTAGGCCATGTAGAGCATATGGACACCACTGCGCCGGTTCAAGCCATTGATAGAACGCAACAGAAGACGATCTAGGCTACGGTGGCGTTCACAAGGGGAGAATGACCTCAACCAACTTGGAGTGCGCAACTGAAGGCAGCTGGCGAAAGATCGTACTGGCTGGAGAAGCATGTTAGTTGAGGGCAAGACCCACCCCAGAATGAAGCGCTACAAGATGAAGAAGAATTTACAAATTGATTCTTAATATTTTTTATTTGAAAAACAGTAACAACTGCACCACTCAAAGAATTGTCTGTCGGTAGTTACAACTTCTTCCGCATTTTCTGATAATTTTCGAATACAATTTCTAGAAGAGGTTCTTCTCTGGCATCGATCCAATCATTGAGCATTTCTTCAATTTTACCAAGGCTTTGAATTTTTTTCTTCTTGGGGGTATCGTAGTATAACCACTTGTCATCTCCGGTTCAGAGGTGAAAAAATTCGCCTTTCGAAATCTCCCCGTTTCAACTCATATGGCACACAATTTCCTTTCTTTTGAATAAATTCAGGTTCCCTGAACCGAAAGGAAACAATATTGTAGTCGGAAACAGACCGATTTGGGTATGTAGACAATTTTAATCTACATTCAAGAGCCTGATATCTGCGTGAGTCGTCAACTGACTTTCACCAGTTGGTGAATAGAAACACGCACAGTGGATAGTTGGTATTGGTTGTTCTCTTCCTGTATTTTTGGAGATTTAAAATTGGTACAAGAGCATTTTATGTCTTAATTTAAATAAGAACTGCTAAGCGTTTTTAAAGGCACCCTTTCGAGCTGCTGGCAACACTTAGACAATGGTTATTATTGACGCGAGAAGTTTCTCAAACTTATGCGTTTGGAATAGCAAAAACCTGTAAGTCCAGGACAACACGCGTAGTAGCGTATTCATATCCTCTAATACATACAAAAAAGTCATAATTTGGAGATATATTCTAGAAGCTTAAAATACATGAATAGATTATTAGATAAGAGTAACCTTATCTCGATCTAAAAATTCGTCTTCTTCTTCGGATGGCGCTACAGTCCGGGGTGGACCTGGGCCTAAACTAACATGCCTCTCCAGCCAGCACGATCTTTCGACAGCTGTCTCCAGTTGCGCACTCCAAATTGATTGAGGTCCTTTTCCACTTGTGTGCGCCATCTCAGTCCAGGACGTCCTCTATTGCGTTGTCCCTGTGGTTCGGCTTCGAAGACTCTTCGGTCCGGAGCAGTGTTGTCCATCCGCTCTACATGGACTAGCCATCTTAAGTGTTGTATCCGTAGACGCTTGACTAGTGCCGCCGCACAGCCCATACAGTTCGAGGTTGAATCTTCTCCTCCAGATGCCATCAACGCAAACAAGACCAAAAATCGCACGCAGAACTTTTCTCTCGAAGAGACCAAGAACTTCCTCATCCGCTTTTAGTAGCGTCCAGGTTTCTGCGCCGTAAAGCAGGACTGGGATAAACAAGGTGTTGTACAAAGTCACTTTGGTCGTTCAGGAGAGGTCTTTATTACCCAATTGCTTCATAAGCCCAAAGAAACAGCGATTGGCAAGAGTGATTCTGCGCTTGTTTTCGGTACCGATGTTGTTGTCCATATTCACCGCGGACAAGGTATAGATGAAGTCCTTGACTACCTCGAAGTGTCTGCTGCCCATAGTAACGCTCTGTCCGAGACGTCGATGTTTTGCGTCCTTCTTCGATGACAGCATATACTTCGTTTTGCCCTCGTTTAGCACCAGTCCCACTTTAGCCGCTTCCGCTTCGATGCTAGCAAACGCCTCATGGACGGATCGCTGAGTTCGGCCGATCACATCACATAAAAACGGTATTACAGTAGCATTCCAGCGGAAATGGTGAATGAACAATATTTTAAGACAATTTTCTAAAGACTTTCTTTGAAAATAACGCAAGCTCACCACACCAAAGATCAGGTTCTATATTTTTCAAAAACAGAAAGATAAGTGAGACATAAGTGAGTTTGAAAAAGTAGTTCGCATGTGGTGGCGTATACGTAATATTTTTCCTTGTATTGGGTTTGACGAATTTCACTCATAGATGGTTTTAGTTGAATTATTAGGTTTGCTAACGTATTCGAAATGTCACACCCATTTTGTTAATTGATAGTTGATACTTCAACTCTCAGTCAATAAAAAGGAATTTTTGATCGGTTGTGTAGTTTTTGTTTGGTGCCTGTTGAGAAATTGAAAATCAAAACAAACAATTTCGTCATATTTTACTATTTTATTTCCGGAAAGGGAGTTTTTTTGTGAACATTGCAAGCTCAGAAAAAATTATGTGCTGTTTATGTTAACAAAGCTGCAGAGGAACGGCAGTGTCAAAATTGGTTTGTCAAATTTCGTTCTGGTGATTTTTGACTCAGACATGACAAACGCTCTGGTCGTTGATGAAGACCAAATCGAAGCGATAATCGATTCGGATCGTCCCAGTGCTACGCATGAGACTGCAAGGGAGCTTCATCACATACATACATACATTAAAAATCGGCTTTAAACAACTTTGCTATGTACGGAAACTCGATAAGTGCGTTAATCATGAACTGAAAGAAAATCTCATGTGTGATTTGTTAAAGATAATGAAATAAAAATATGAATTTTTTGAAACGATTGATAACTGGTAATAGAAAATGGGTTGTTTATGACAATGTCAATCGGAAAAGATCGTAAAGCTAATTAATAATAATTGTTGGCGCTACAGTCCAAAGGGGGACAGGGCCTAGCTTGCTCATCAACTGCTCGTGTTGTACGCGCTACTGTTCTCTCACGAGTAGAAGGGACCTACAGTTTTTTTGTCGACTCCGAACGGCGCAGTTTGAGAAGCTTTCTTAGACACTTATTACTCTTTGAGTATTGTCAGCAGCTCGAAAGAGGTGTTGCCGTGAAAAATTCGAAAAATTGGTGTTGATCTGGAAGTCGAACCTAGACCCTTCTGCGTGTGAGCGTCGCACTCTACCCACTACACCACGGCGACCACGAAGCTAAGCTAATAAGCTAATATTCATCAAAACAATGTTATGTTATCACTTTGGTAGGATAACAAAGAAATTGTACAATTTGAACCTTTACCACACAACCGAATGATCCATTCAGGTGTCTACACTGAACAACGAACAAAATTGAACAACGCAGTTGAAGAAAAGCGGTTCGAATTGACGAATCGACGTTCCGTTCTATTTACCACATCCATCACATAGTCCTGACCTTGTATCATCTGATTACTCTTTATGATCTTTGCAAAATTCCTTGAATTGTAAAAATAACGCTACAGAATAAAGTTATTTCCTTCAATGAAAAATTTTCTTTTATTTTCTAGGCAATAAAAATTCATTGATCATTTTCCTCACATTTTGTTTTTAAATGCGGAATACCATGCTCTTCCAGGAAGAATAGCTGCAGTGTTTCCAAGTGTTTGTATATTAACCTATGAATACCAACATACGTAAAAAAACACTTGTGTGTTCGGAAGCCAATTGACAACTGATGACTGTGAAGTGTACTTCTAGAGTACAAGGTGTATGTGGTGAAACTTCGAACACAATTAAAAGAATGTTTTATTTTTTAAATTATATTACGAGGGTTGCCTTTTATATTTCGGGATAGGGCCACCCTATTTTTGCAATCTGGCAACTGCCAGCTCTATCGTAAAGTTTGACATTTTTGAGGATATTCATACTCAGAATGTTTTGACATACGAGCGCTATTTGTGTTGTTTACAGTAACTTAAAATAATCTCGCCCAAAAAATTCAATTAAATCGTGAAAAGTTTCGTGCGATTATCTTTTACAACTTACAACGACGTGGATTAACTCAACAACAGTGCATCGATGAACTTAATTCAATTTTTGGCGATGAAGCTCCATCAAGGACCAGTGTTTATCGATGGTATGGTGAATTCAACCGAGGTCGTAGTTCACTCCAAGACGAATTTCGTGAAGGTCGTCCAAAATCAGTTGTTCTTCCGGAAACCATTGATGCTGTGCCCTAACTGATATTGAAGGATCGTCATGTGACCTATCGTGAGATTGAGACAACCTTAGGCATTAGTGGGACAAGCATACATTCAGTATTGCATGAACATTTGACCGTCAAAAAAATTTGCGCGCGTTAGATCCCACAAAATTTGTCAATCGCTCAAAAACAGGCTCGTGTCGATTGGTCGAAAGAAATGCTCCAAACATACGATCGCTGTGCTTCGAAACACGTCTATGACATCGTGACAGGTGATGAATCGTGGATTTACGCGTATGAGCTCGAAAGTAAACAGCAGTCGACTGTATGGGTGTTTCAACTTGAGCCGAATCCAACAAAAGTTAGTCGCGCACGAAGCACTTCCAAGCCAATGGTCACCTGTTTTTTTCGAAAAACCGAACATGTCGCAACCGTACCACCAGAACGACGCAGATTAGTCAATTCTGAGTGGTACACAACCATTTGTTTGCCAGTTGTCTTCCGAGAAATCAGGAACACCAACCGCCGAAGACGGATCACTCTTCACCACAATAATGCGAGCTCTCACACATCGGCTCAAACAACTGCATTTTTGAGCACTCAAAAAATCGATTTGAGGACTCCTTCGCCATATAGTCCTGACTTGGCACCGAATGACTTCTTTTTATTCCCGTACGTAAAAAATAAAATGAGAGGTCAACGTTATTCGACACCTGAAGAAGCGGTTGATGCGTTCAAAATACATGTCTTGGAGATACCTCAATCAGAGTGGCAAAAGTGCTTCGGCAATTGGTTCAAACGCCTGCAAAAGTGTATAGATCTTAATGGGGAACATTTTGAAAAACAATAAAGCTATTTGCGATGATTAAGATTTGTTTTTTTCTGTAATCCTGAAACATAAAAGTCAGCCTCGTATATCAACAAAGTTTACACTAAATAAGTTTCTATAGGTTGATAACTTTACGCCGCACAGATTCTTACAACCAGTGTGTTAAAGTCACACTTCACCAATTCTTCCAATTAACATACTTAAGCCTTTGTTTAATTAATACAGTTGCTAAATGCACCTAAGCCAAGCCTTCACCCTGTGATTCGGTGAATTTGTAAAAATTAATAAGAAATAAAATTAGAACTAATTTCCTAATTCCTTGATGTTTCCGCTTTGCACTAGTTTCCGCCGGCCGAGACCGCGGTTATGTGGTAGACTCCACGTACCTGGACTAAACTGTTAATCTACTCACCACACCAGTGCTAAATATTTCAAGCAAATTGAATAGACTCTGACATTCAAACAAGCGTTGAAAAAGAGAACCTAACAAACCACCAATGAACGGTTAAAAAACTCTTGCAGACTGAAGCGCCAGCAAAAATTTCAAGGCTACCTCAAAGGTCAGTTTGTTTTAAAATTACACCCCACTCACAAGAACGCAAATGAGTTGTGATTTTGACCTACAAATCCGAAGGCTTTCAAAACAAGTTTTATCAATGCATCAACTACCGCTGTTTGCGTTTAAATTAATCGATAAGGTTTCCCTCAACGAAGTGTGAAGCCTATTATCATAATTTGATTTGCCTCACGAGCAAATTTGATTAGGAACTCCAACTGATATAAACCGTTTCTATTGATGGCAGTGATAATTGTTAAAAGTGACATGTGTCACAATTTGGATTAACTTCTCTAGTCCAGAAAAAGCGTTGCATGATTTTACAGATTGGACATATCGCTCTGATTTATAATTTATTTTATGTTTAAATGATTTCACAAGCAGTTGAGTGCATTTTTGATAAGTTTTTGACATTTCTGTGTTGACACGTGTGATTTGACTCCATTGTTGCTTTTGTGCTTTGCTAGTGATTGGCATCTTCCAGCTGATATTCAATAAATTGTGTGGAATGCTGTTGAGAATGTGATAGGAAGAGTGAAATTTTAAATGCACCAACTTTTAAAAACGAGAATTATTCTTCTTAGTGCTACTCTCTCACTTAAAACACATTTTCTGTCCAATAAATCCTCCAATCAAACGGCACTCCACATGGAAGCAGCAGCACTAACTTGCCGACATTAAGAATTCATGCCAGACGGGCCTCAGTTTCGGCCGAGAAAACTTCGCATGCATAACACATGGGATAGTGAATTTATTGAAAACCACCCCACCCGTGGGACGAAGCCTCTCGCCGCATTTTCTGAACCCATAGCTACCCATCGGCGGTGCTGTCTTTTTTGGAAGCCTATTCCCCTAAGATGCCTTAAGTCATTAATTACACATAGAGTGGCATGTGTTTTTCTGAAATTCATTAACACTTACACTCACTGGCCGCCCAGGAAGGAAGTGGCGGGCGCTGCTGCAGGAAGCGTACACAAAACACAGCTGGCCGATGGCGCGACGGTTATGGTGAGTTCAGCCAATGACCCTGACTTTGAGTCCAAAATCAACCGAAATTATTATTAATGACCATTAGTGACGCATGGGCTGATTTGATGTTTTGGGTGGCCGAAGGAAGGAGACCTTTTGAACTTTCCTCTGCGTCTGTTTTGGATTTCAATGGTTTAATTTTTAGATTATTTTGGCGGATGACGAGGGTGCTCGTTGACCCTTTTCTTTTGGGAAATACTTAATGGGATCCTCTCCAAAATCCGGTTTTTGCATACCCAAATAGAAAACTCTTTTATAATGGAATAAGACCAGGGTGTAGCTATTATCTCATCCTCTGATGGATTATGTGCCATCGATTTGATTGCGAAATATTCTTTAATGAAACAGCTGATTTATCGCTTTGCTTATCATACCATTACAGAATGTTTCTGAAAAACTGTATTTGTATGTTAGAAAGGGAAATTTCTACTAATAATGCTGATACATTATGCAACACGCTTGCTTTCGAAGTAATCATTTACAAAATTAAAATCAAAAGCGTAAACCAGCTGCCGTCAGACATGCCCAATCCGTGGAATATGTGCGAAAAATTGCCACTTGCAATTGTCGGGAAGACTTTCAGACATTTTTAGCAGAAGTTTTTTTTGTTCAATGCCCTATTTGGGGTACAAATTCGGTTCAAAAGATGAAAGACGCCACCATCTGGATTATCGTGGACGCCACTACTTTATTGGAAAGGTGTGAAGAGGTGTGGTAGCAATAATGAGTGTGAATCAGCCCAACAATATTGTTTTGTTTTTGCATTTTCAAATTTATCCGGATTTATCTTAAATAAAGACCCAGTTTTGATTTTTTTTTATAATTGGAAGAAACGTTCAGCTGAAACCCACCGAATGTTTGTAGAAGTTTGTAGTGAATCGGCTCCTACCGATGAATCATGAATCACGAATAAGAGTGGTATCGACGCTTTAAAAGTTGTGACTTTAGTGTCGAAAACAAAGAGCGCCTAGGCCGTCCTAAGAAAGTTTGAAAATATGTGACCCGGAGATTCAGCATATAATTTCAGTTCGGTTAAAAAAAAATGGAATTATTCAAACTCAAATAAATTGAGCGCGAGTTGAAATCGAAAGAAAATGATTTTGTATCGAATCCTCAATAAAAATTAAAGATAGATATGCTATTAATTTAGTTTCTGCGGGGTGCTAGGAGATGGCGTTACTTGTATTATTCCATTGTTACTATTCCACTGGAACATGCGTTGGAAGGCTGCTGTCATTGTATGTCATTTTAGTATATAACATTCATTTGAAATACAATAATACAAATATACAAATACAAATACAATAATATAATATATTATAATAATATTAAATACAATAATTTTTTTTTCACTCAAATATGTACAACGTTTTACCTGAAGAAGTGTTTTTGTGGGGAGTTTTTCTTAATTACCTTAGGTAGGTAGGTAGGTTAAGGTGGCTGATGAATGCACTCGGTCCCATACAGGACCATTGTTCTACCACACCATATGGGAAGAACCTCAAAACAGCTGGAGCCGATAATAAAGCTTTAAATGTCGGCGGGAGGGGTTTTATTGAGGTCATGTAGGCCGTTGAGGAAATAGCTTCCAATGTGCTTGTGTCTGAGGCGCGATAGCGCGGGGCATATGCATAACAGGTATAGGAGGTTTTCTGATACTTCCTCATCCCTGCAGCTTCTGCAGCTTCTGCATTCTGCTAGAATGCTCCCCGATTAGACAGTGCCGGTTATGGCTCCCATGATCAGGCTTATGTCTGATCTTTTGAGCGATAGTAGCAGTCTGGAGCGTTTGGGTTCAAGAGAGGGCCACATCTCCTTGGAGACGCGACAAAGGTTATGGTTAGACCACCTTTCATTAGTCTGATGGATCGCTTTCAAGTGCAGTACCAACTTGCATGTGGCGAGAGGGATAGCGAGGTGTTCGTGTTCCTGAATTAGTGGTTGCGTTGTGGCAAGCCTGGCCAATTCGTCTGCTTGACAGTTGCCCGGAATGTCTCTGTGACCTGGCACCCAACATAAGCGTATGTTGAACTGCTCAGCCCGGAATGTCTCTGCGACCTGGCACCCAGCACAGGCGTATGCTGAACTGCTCAGCCATCTCATCTAAGGATGTGCGGCAGTTCATAACCGTCTTGGAGTTTGTTGAGACAGATTCCACGGCCCTGAGTGCTGTCTGACTATCCGTAAGAATAAGGATATCAGCTGAGGATATACTATTCCTCTTCAGCCAAGACAGTGCTTAGCGAATGGCCATTACTTCAGCTTGGAACACGCTACAGTGATTGGGAAGTTTAAATTTAAGACTAAGGTTCAGATCCTCAGAGTAGACTCCGCAACCAATGCCTTCGTTTGTTTTTGATCCATCGGTGTAGATGCACGTAGCGTCAGCAACCCATTGTGGGTCAGCTGACCACACGTCTCGTTCAGGGATCATAGTGCGGAAATTTTGTGTCAAAAAGACCTTCGGCGCCGCATAGTCAAGGTTTTGGTATACAAAGTTTACTCTTTGAAAGTTTATTTCTTGAATGTCCGTGGGAAATGTTCCATTCTGATGAGGAAATTAGTCTTATGGCTGTACTAGCTGCCGCCGGTTGGGCAAACAGATCTATGGGCAGTTGAGAATGACGTCCAATGCATCTGATGGGGTGGTGCTTAGAGCACCGCAGATACATATGGAGGCCAGTCGCTGGACTTTTCTGATAGTGTTGTAGTGGGAGGCTGTGTCTAGTGCAGGCCACCAAACTGCAACGCCTCATTACCTCAATAAAAAGAAAATTGCTGCCGAAAGTCATCGTATTTTGATGGAAGTTTTTGGTGAACGTTTTTGCAAAATTTAAAATTTGTGATTTTGCCCACTTTTAGAGACGATGAACGTCCTGGGCAGCCAAACAAGTTTGAAGATGAAGAACTAGAAGTATTACTCTATGAAGATTGTAGCCATTACTCAGTTTTTAAGAACATTTTTCTTAGTATTAAATTTAAATCCATAGTTTTAATTAATAAAATAAAATAAAAACAACACGACGCTGAATGACCATTTTATTGTATAATTAGATTAACTTAGAGCGCCCGCAGAGGGCCATAAAGAAGTATTTTTGTTCTAGATATAAGAAATCAGAAAAAAATACAAGAATAAAGACGACAATAAAAATCTAATAATAAAAATAAAAAATAAAAATTTAATAAGAAAATAAAAAAGAATTTAAATATAAATTAAATAAAAATTAATGATTTTAAAATTGTAGCCAAACACAAAAGAAAAACTATCTGTTAGTGGCGTCGCTTATATGACCCGGGAGATATTGAGTGATCTGTCACAATTCTCTACATCGACACCAATGAAATACATATACGGTTTGAAGGCCGTGCACTGCTCTACATGGTCCTATGATAGGACAGACGAGTGTAAGAGATATGAGTTTATAAAACCAGGACTATAACTAACGCGATTGAGGCGTGCATTGCGCGAAGAACATCCAGAAACGACCGAAAAGCATGACAAGATGAATTTGCAACATTATAACGCTTGCTTCCATGGGATTGCAGCGGTCAAACCCAGTATTCTCCAGATGAGTCACCGGTCCATCTCTTTTATAAAAATCGTAAAATGGCTCAATAATGTGATCGATGCCGAAAAGGGCTGATTTTTAGGAGATGATATTCGAAAATGACCTTCGACATGAGAGATGAAGTCACTTCCGACGTACAGCTTTTTGGCACCACTAATATTTTAAATAACGAGCCTACGCTCATTTGGGTAAAGTTTAGTAACGCAAACAAAAGCAAATGGCGCAATTAAGTCTCTACCTCAAAATAAGAATTGGTTCACCTAAGATGAATCTCTAGACCGCTCAGCTACTGGGCAACAAAAAGTGCTGCAAATGGCCTCCAGAAAGGCAGAGAGCGCAATATCTTCGCGAAGTATTCTCCCCTCTCTTAAAATTATTTTCAAACATCACATTCATCTTCTCCCATATAGACATTGCGCTCTGCTCGAGCCATCCTTTATTTTGGACTGATTCATATCTGCGCGAAATTAAAGCGGTGGCGTCGTGCCCCCGACCATTCGCCAGCCCGTTTCAATTCGTGTCACATCGACACGCTGATCATTTTCAAGATGGTTGAACTCTTCTTCGTTATTTTCTCAAATTATCAGAAAAATAATGATGTTTACAAAAATTAACACAATTTCCCCCTGCCCCATTTGAGGACTTGTTTACTACCCCCCGTGCACGTCAAGCACGCTGACACACCGACAATTCACGAACAACTCGCATATAGGGTGAGATGCTATTCAAATGAGTGTGCAAAGAGGTTGATAGTTGTTTTTGATGTGTGTTACATTTTTTTATTCGCTATTCTCTACACTACATAACATATCATATATGTAACGTACGGGAAAATAAACGAAAACAGCCATCGAAACTTACCTTCTTCATTCTTTTGGGTGGTGGGCGCGTCTTCTTTATTATTCTCCTCCACTCCGTTGGCTAATTCGGTTCCGCCTGAACTCATCTTGGAATGGGTGCTTTAATTATCTCGTTTTTGTTTAACCGTTTTCAACCTCTTCCGCTGCTCTTTTGTGCTTCTTCTATATTTTCCTCGCTTTTCGGTTTTGTGTTACAATGTGTTGTGTGACATAATATATTGGGATTTGCTTTTATTTTCCTTTTTTTGTTTTCAAATTTGTCTTAAATACGTTGTTTTGAGCATTTTCTTTTCTTCGTTTGGCTTCTGGAGATTTTTAAATTTTGGCTTTGGAAAACTTATTCCATTTTTCTGGGGGATTTATCGCATTGTAAATTTGGTTTTTAAGTGGTTTTCCCTTTGTGTGGCAGGCGTGTCACGACAAGCTCACGTCGAGCTTGTATTCGTTTTATTGGTTTTTGTCGCACCCTGTTCTTTAGAGTGAACTAAACGATGAAGAAATGATTCATTTTATTTGACCTTAATCCCAATGGTTGACATAGAAAAGAAATGTGCGAACAATACGATATATATTGTCTGATCTGCGTAATGAACAATACTATGATGCCACAACTCAATTTCTCCGGCCTGGTTTCTTTACAAAATTCATCAAAACAGTTAGAGCAGCATATAAACTTTACGACGCGCCAGATGTAAAACCAACTGGATGGCAAATAAAGCGCAGGGCTCCATTTATCGAATCAATTCAGGATGAATTTCAATAGATATCCGCAGTCTTCAGTAACAATTCCCTAATCCGATCAGATAGGCGGGCAGCGAATGAAATCAAATTTCACAAGTGAGATAGTTCTTGATTGTTTCAACGAGTACCAACAGTAAAGTTCGGATTGTGAAATGAGAAAAGTTGCTGCTGGCAGTGCCAATTTGAACGCACATGCTGAGCTAAGCATTCATTCTCATCCCCATCAAATAATTTTAAGTTAAGATTGTCGAGGAAAGTTTTTGATTGAACATCAAAAAGTCGTAAGTTTAATTAGAGACCTTTTGTGAGTCTATTGTATGTGTCTTTTTAAGTGCATTCTGTACTTAGTAAATAGAATCTATCCTTAATTAATGATGTCTTTGGATGGGGAAAGAAGAGAAATAAAGGAGAGAAAAATGCAAGCGTGTGAGCATCTTTAGTGCGATTTAATTCATTAGACCTGCACCTTTTTTTTTAAGAAGCAATTAAATCCTTTATAAGAAAAATTCTATTTCTGCATCATGAAGCATACTTAGCTATTATTTGTTTAAGTATTCCTTACACTTTTTTAGTGTGGCCGCCGTGGCGTAGTGGGTTGAGTGCGAGACTCACACGTCGAAGGTCTAGGTTCGATTCCCGGCTGAACACCTTGAATTTTCCACGGCACCACCTCTTTCCAGCTGCTGACAACACTCAAAGAGCAATAACTGTCTAAGAAAGCTTCTCAAACTTCGCCGTTCGGATTCGCCAAAAGTCTGTAGGTCCCTTCAACTCGTAAGAGAACAGTAGCGCGCACAACACGAGTAATTGATGAGCAAGGTAGGCCCTGGTCCCCTGTGGACTGTCGCGCCATATCTCACATTCTTTAATTGGTTCAGTTAAAAGTAAACTATTGTTCACAATGGTAAGTAACACGACTCAGTAACATTTTGAGGCAAAATATATCTGCCTGAATTTGCAATATTTCAATATTTTTGTTGGAAATTAATAACGATTGAAATAAGAGTAAATGGAGCAGATAGTAGGTAGTTTACAAGCCAAAGTATAAACCTGTCCTTTGGACTTTAGTAACCGGAATTTGATTTTTTTGTAACATGTGCTTATTATTTTGTAGAGCAGTCTACGTGTTTTCCTAAAGTGCTCTTATCTTGTCTGTTTTATGGTAGAATCGGTAGAAAAAAATAAATTTAACTTGCGGAAAACGAGAGAAAAACCGAAACTTATTGTTTGTAAGAGCTTGTAGTGGGATATATGTGGCAAAAAATTGAAAGAAACGAATGACAATTTGAGAAGTATTTAGAAAGAACTATTCAGAAAGAACTATTCAGAAAGGCAACTATTTGAAACGAAAAATACAAGCAAAGCTTTACCCAACTTTTACACATTCGATCACTAAATTAAAAATTCATCATGTACTTGTGTTATTTTCAGTTTTCACATTTGATATATAAAAACAATGTTAGGAAAGGATAATTATCCCCACATTCAACCGATTTACATTGAGTCAATGGTGAGATGAGTTATTGTAGGAAGTTATTTAGCTACACATGAATAGAATATTTCCTTCTGCCATGTATAAATACGAAGGTTGCCTTTTATATTTCGGGATTGGGCAACCCTAGTGTTGTAATCTAGCAACTGCAAGCTCTATCGTAAAGTTTGAAATTTTTGAGGTTATACGTACTCAGAACGTTTCGACATACGAGTCGAAACTTAAAATATTCATCTCACCCAAAAAATGGAATTAAACGGTGAAAATTTTCGTGAGATTTTTTTTACAACTTTCGACGTGGGTTAACTCATCAACAGTGCATCGATGAACTTAATTTAATTTTTGGCGATGAAGCTCCATCAAGGACCAGTGTTTGTCGATGGTATGGTGAATTCAACCGAGGTCGTAGTTCACTCCGACGAATTTCGCGAAGGTCGTCCAAAATCAGTTGTCCTTTCGGAAACCATTGATGCTGTGCGCTAACTGCAAGATCGTCATGTAATCTATTGTGCGATTGAGACACGATAGGCATTAGTGGGAGCAGCATAAATTCAATATTGCATGAAGATTTGGCGTTGGATCCCACACAAATTGTCAATCGCTCAATGAAAAGCTTGTGTTGATTGGTCGAAAGAAATGCTTCAAAAATACGAACGCGGTGCTTCGAAACACGTCTATCGTGACATCGTGACAGGTGATAAATCGTGGATTTACGCGTATGAGCCCGAAAATTAAAAAGCAGTCGACTGTATGGGTGTGTCAAATTGGGCCAAATCCAACAAAAGTTGCTCGCGCACGAAGCACTTTCAAGCAAATGGTCGATTTTTTTTCGAAACTGGACACTGTCGCCACCGTATCACTAGAACAACGCAGAACAGTCAATTCTGATTGGTACACAACCATTTGTTTGCCATTTGTCTTTCCAAGAAATCAGGAAAACCAACCGCCGAAGACGGATCACTCTACACCACGACAATGCGAGCTCTCACACATCGGCTGTAATAACTGCATTTTTAAAACTTCAAAACATCGATTTGATGAGTCATCCGCCGTATAACCCTGACTTGGCAACGAATGAGTTCTCTTTATTCCCGTACGTACAAAATAAAATGAGAGGTTAACGTTTTTCGACACCTGAAGAAGAGGTTGATGTGTTCAGCATGCATGTCTTGGAGATGAGAGTGGCGAAAGTATTTCGACAATTGGTTCAAACGCATGCAGAAGTGTATAGATCTTAACGGAGAACATTTTGAAAAACAATAAAGCTATTTTCGATGATTAATATTTGTGTTTGTTCTCTAATCCCGAAATGTTAGAGGCAACCCTTGTATGTACATCGTGTCTTTACATGAGCATGGAGAAAAGTAATTAGCATCCAAACGGCAGACCTCAACGTGGTGCTATTTTTTGCACAGAGCTGTATATAGGTGCACAACATTTGTCCCTACATCATTTAGCTTTAAATTTGATTTTCGAGAATGCTTTTATTTTCAAGCGAGTTCGCGAGTTTAAAATTACATTTTCGGATAACTCAAATCTAAGAAGTATAGGAATTTTTAATTGTGAACTGGAATTTTATTGGTAAGCTTTTCAAGTTTGTTAAGTTTTTCTAAGCTCAATAAAATTGAAGGTCAGAATATGAAAAACCGTCTTAGCAAAAAGTTTGCATCATTCTCCTTTCTCTTTTTTCTCCCTCTTTCGTTCCCTTTTAGTAGGTATCGGTACAGAAAAGATAAATGTGTTGGAATAACATTAAAGTAATCTTATATGTTCTGAAGTATTTTGCATCCTTATTCCAAATTTTAAAGAAATTCCACCAGAAATATTGTTTATAAAGGAGTGTAACTCACAAAATTGAACTAGACTCATCTTTAAAATTGTTTTGTTTATTAAAACGAAGCCAGAAAAAAACTAAAAATTGTAAACAAGAAAGAATTACACATTTTAAGAAAACGAAATCTGTTGATTTATGTGTAGGGAAATAGTCTGCGCTCAACGCAGATTTTAAACTTAAACAGTCTGACGGAATGTTGCTAGCTGCATCTAAAACCAAGTATGAAACCATCGTTATACTCGGTTTTCTGTAAAGTTACTAAACCTCAGTATTATCGAAGCGTTGGGTGACTCGCAATATTCACTGTGGATTTCCAATAAAAAATGTAATTGTACGCGAGGGATCTCAAACTTCTTCGTTACCTTTCATGCTAAGTGCTCAATAAGTCGGTGGCCTCATACCATTTGTTTCAGAAGAACTTGGTAAATTAGCATTTAATCCTTGTGGTTTTGGTTTAAATTTCTTTATCATACCCTCCATCATTAAGAGTTAATGCAGAGATCACACATCCTTTCTTCAAAGAAGAAAAATGATAAAACGGTAAACGGTAAGAAATAAATGAATTTTAAGGAAAACTTTATTCTGGCGGTATAAATGGCAATATTCCAACTTTGAGTTCAGGACGCATTCTGTGTAGAAAACTTTATCAGATTTGAAAATTGTAACCTGCAATTTTGCAGTTATGCAGTATATTTATATTTGAAGTGTTAAGAATACAAGAAACATCGCCAAATGTTCTTTGTCATGAATTACTTTGAGGTTGGGAACAAATTCTGAAAATTTCTTAAAATTTGAAAACGACAAAATGCTGGAGCTTGAAACTGCCAAATCTATGGAAAAATATAATTCTAAGCACGAAATGCAAAAAACAAAAAACATTTCTGGACTAGGCTGGACCTGTCTCCCTATTGGAGGATATAAATGAGGGAAATTTCTGTCGTTATCAACTTTTAATCAGATTGTAATAATAAATGTTGTCGCGACAGTCCACAGGGGTACCAGAGGCTAGCTTGCTCATCAACTACTCGTGTTGTGCGAGCTACTGTTCTCTCACGAGTAGAAGCAACCTACAGCTTTTTGACGACTCAAAACGGCGAAGTTTGAGAAGCTTTCTTATACAGTTGTGTGTGTTTGAGTGTTGTCAGCAGTTCTAAAGAGGAGATGCCGTGAAAAATTCGAGGTGTTCAGGCGTCGCACGGCGGCGTAGTGGGTAGAGTGGTACCGAAATGTTGGATTCTCTATGGCTTTGGATATTTTCTAGTGTTTTGCGACTTTTGGCATTTCCTAATATTCCATCCGAGATTGTTGTTTTATAAAACAAAATACGTTCGCGAGACGTGCTACAGGCAAATGTTAATTTAGTACATTTTTTGGGTTCTTAACTTTTTCATTTATAATTTACCTCTGCCTATTTTTTATGTCTCAATATTTGAGTTACACATTCTCTTGTGAACAGCTTGAAGTATACACTATTTTTCGTTGTAATAACGCTTGAAACTATTCAATTGTGTGAAAATATTATCAAATATTTTAGTGTACCCTTGAATATCAAGGGGTAGCAGTTTATGAGAGTCACAGAACTTTCAAAGAAAAACGTGAAATGCTTTGAAGACAACCTTTGTAAGGAGCGACCAATTGAAATGAATGAGCTCTCCTAAAACAATTAAAGGAGTAGATGATCGTTCAGAGACAGTCTGAGGCTTGAATTGGATTACCAAAAGGTTATATTCTCCTTTGTGCGTTATAAAATGATGAAATATCGATTTGAGGCAATGAACGTGTGACGGATTCACTTAAAGCCCAATTGGATTAAATGTGTTGCCAGATGATGGAGGCTGGCTGCTGTTTTTCTATATTTGCTTACTCCGCTAGCAACTTCAGCACAGTATACGTGTGCTGAGACTAAAAATCCTTCCAAAAGCGCAATTCAGTGCACCATTGATTTTGTACAATTAGCCAATTATTTGAAAAAGAATACTATCAAGATGTAATTTGTTGTACCACGGCGGTTGATGCACAAAGTTAAGAAGAATTATTCTTGGTTTTTTGCATCACAATACAAATCACCACTGCTCTCGTAGTTCGTGGTCATTTTGTCATATCTGTGCCGATTTAAACACAAGCCATGTCTGTTAGTTCGATTAATTCGAAAAAGGGTGCATTGAGTGTCTTTTCTTTTGTCGGAGGTTGGGATAAACAACACTGGAGCGCTCAGACTCAAATACTGTTCCAATGTACTACCAGGCAGTAACCTTCAGTTAATGTACTTTCTTGGTTTTCCAAAGAAAAACCAAGATGCGCTTCTGTGATATAGAACTTACGTTTTCAGTTCCCACCACATCAGCGCCAAATAACGGCAACCTAATACGAGCGAAAGCCGGACACTGACAGAGAAAGTGCTCTTCACCTTCTCCACAGGCGTCGCAGAGTGTGACATCACTAAGCCCAAGCCGACTCAGGTGCATAGCAAAGGTAAAGTGTCCCGTTAGTACGCCAACAAGTCATCTGCATTCGTTTCTGTCTAGAGATAGCAGAAAAGACGAGGATTTTTTACTGACGTTTGGGAGCATACTCTTGTTCACCCTGCATCCTGGAGAGTAATGCCATTTCTGGTTGTGCTGTAGGGAAACCCAACCATCGACAAAGGCCCTGATCAGGGACGCGGGTAGTCCCAAGGTGGATTCGGGCCCTACGAATGCCTCTGCTGAACCTAGCCTAGCTAGTTCCTGCAGTCTCGTTTCCCAGGATCCCGTGATGGCCCGGGACCCAGGCAAGTCTTAGTGAATTCCGCCTGTCGACCAAATTAAGGGAAGACTTGCATTGTTGAACTATGTTGGAAGTGGTTAAAGGGTTAAACAAGGCCTTGAGCACAGCTTGACTGTCGCTGCAGAAGCAGATACTTCTTCCCTTCCACCTATTCTTCACAATACAGTTGGTGGCCATTAGGATCGCGAAAGCTTCCACCTGGAAGACCGACGCGAAATTACCTAAGGAGGCGTGTTGTCTGATGCTGTCGTTTTCCACGAAGACCCCAGCTCCAGAACCCTCCGTCGTCTTGGAGCCGTCCGTGAAAATCCGACTACATTCCCTTCCCGTTTCAGTTTTTGGCCACAGCCAATCCATGACACGGGGAAAATCGACTTTGTATAAGCGTCGCAACTGTATTATTGATTTTAGAAGGAATAGAAATTTTAACGTAGTAGAAATTGTGGGCGACATGGAATGAATGCTTTGCAAGATGGAAGACGAAATTAAAAAAAAAAAAAGAAAAAAAACTGTTGGAATAAGTTCTTTTCAGGAGGCACCGATTTCAGCAGGCACTTTGAATACATTTCACTCACAGTTATATTCGTTTAATTTAACCCATTTGAAAATGCTTAAAAAAGAAGTATTTCAATCAAAAGTGTGAGACATTTTTCGAATGCCCTGTTGTACATTTCTGATTTCAACAAATTCTAATTAAAAGAATTCTCAGTGTGTTACCCACAAATGCTCTAGATTCAATAACAAATTCATACCGAACAATGGAGCTCAAACACATTCAAGTCTCGCGAAGGAATGAGAAATGAAGTCTCAACAGCTGACTGCCACAAGTCGAAATCATTCGAAAGTCCATCAATCATTGCCTGATTTATGGGCAGAAGTACACGGTCGTTTGCAATCTAGGGACGCAGTGAATCACAAACGACATGCTTAGCAAAGACAATAAAGAGAAATCAGAAGGAATGTTACGACATCAGATTTTAGGGTCAATGACGATAAGAGATCGCATGCATCAGACAGCACAGTACAACAGCGGTCAAGTGCGCCATAATCCATCGATAAAAAGCAAAAAAGCTACAGCCGTTCCATAACCACAATGCTGTACAATTTGTCTGTATATTGTACATCAGTGAAGGGCTGTGAAGGGTGTGAGAATTTAGGTACATCAATCCCAAGTTTTACTTTCGCATAGACATTTTGGACTTTGGCAAAGCGCCGAAATAAACAAGGATAAACTCAAGTTGTTCGTTCCGTTTGTTTTACTTGCCGAAAACCAGGATGCTCTGATAAGAATAAAAAAAAACAGAAATTTGAAACTGATTTACGAAGGAGGAGGAGGATATCCGGATCGGAAACTATTATGCAAAATTTTGATACTTCAGGAGAATGTACAGAGATAATCAGCATCTCTTACACTGCAGGGGATGTGATTGCTGATGGTTTGATGGGAGGCACACACACTCCAAAAAAAAAAATGTCCCCGTGGCACTGTGAGGGTATACACATCCCAAGTTCGTGCTAATTTATGATAAAACCCTGTTGTTATATCACATTAGCGGAACCGTAATTTGCTTATTCATCTCAAAAGCACGTGTGAATCTTGCTTTTTGCGGACAATTTTTAAAGTCCTTTTCTTTGTTTTTAAAATTTTTAATGATGACCTTTGGTAAGCCTATCATCTCAACAAATACACGCCCTTTCGGATTAACTTATACACACTTTTCAGTTCGGCTAAAAAAAACGACGGGAGGGTTTTGTGTTTCCTTTTTTTTTTGTTTCTTCACCGTTAGATTTGAAATCGTTGAAATGGGAACCAACACCAGCAAAAAATTTGATACTCTTTGTTTCTTTTGAAAATCAAATAAATGCACACGAAATCTGGTGAATGAAAGTCTTTCACGCGCGAAACACTTGTGAGACTTAAAGGCAGAAATGAATAAAGGATGGCAGTGTATGTACGTGTAATCCACTTGAAACTAAAATTCCATGTCCTCATTTGAATTTTCCACCTTAACGTGTCACATTTACAGCGTGCGGTCTCCTACCACTTCACTCTCTGGTTCAGTGCAAACCGAAAACGAACAAGGCAAGACACACACAGCAACAACAACAAACAAATACAGATTTCCCAGTACCTAATTTTGTATCTCTGCCTGGGCAATGTGAGCAATTCGTGCTTTTTTTTTTGGTGATTCTTTTTCGTTCTCAATTCTCCTAAGGATACAGCACTTCACAGGACATAAATTTTGGATATAAAGTTAATTCGCGAACATTTCCACCACTAAAGGCTGTTTTTGTTTTTTAAAAATGTAGAAAGGTGTAGTTTTTAATTTAAAAAAATAATTTTTGACTTGAAGCAAAGTAAAATTTAAAATGAAACACCGAGTTAGTTAAGTCCTATCCACACACAAAATCTCTTGCCCGGGTTGCGAGGAGAGTATATCTCTGGTATACATATATACAGCGTTGTATTTGAGAACAGGAATGAGTTTCGCCTTGCCATGTATACCTTGATATGAGAATCCCTATATTTATATGTGAATAACAGAGAAATTGTTTTTGATTCTGTATTCCCGCTCCCCCTCCCCCCACCATTCGCAGTCTACAACTGTACACCATTCTCACCACTCTGTATGTGGATTCTTACGTTTTTGTTTTATATATGTATTTTTCCTGAATTTTTTTTTTGCTGCGTTCCTTTCGTTTCGTTTCGTCTCATTAACCTTGTTTCTTTTTTTTTCTGCTTTAGAAGCGGGTGGGGGGTTGAGGGGGGCGGCGAGTGGTAGTGGGAAAGTGTGTGATATCAATGTATCCATACCAGGTCAGCTGGATGTGTGTTCTGTATTGAGCGGCAGCTCTCCCAGGACTCGCCGCCGCCGCTGGACCACTAATCATCCAATGAATGGAACTTTTATTTTGTGTTTGGCTTTTCACATTTTTATTTCAAATTTAAATTAGATGTAAATTTTCGTTAAGCAGAAATATATATTGCATGAGGTCGAATGAAAGAGGAAATATCACAAGGATGAAATGAATCTTGTGTTTATTGAGAACGATTCTCAAGCATCTGCTTGTCATCGATTTTTTGTTCATCTTCGTCTTTTCGCGGAGAGTAAAAAATGATTAAGAACATCATCCCAGCCTCACAAAAATGCGAAAACCATCTTACAGGAAAGTAAAAGCGTTTTTTTAGGTAACCACCAGATTGGCAAATATTAAAATCCGACACTTAAAAAATTAGGAATCCCCAAAAAGATGCACAAAAACTCAAGAAACACAAAGAAATAAGAGATCAACGTTAAACACAGGAGAAGAAATTCCTAAGCACATCCTTTAATATCATCACCATTGGGAAAGGTCGATTTCGTAAGGCAGGCAGAGAGAATCGTTTTTCGTTGCTGCACACTCTAGGAATTTTCCATGGCACAGTAGTTTATAGTCAAAAAAAAAAAAAAATTAATTTGCACAACTGCGAGATCCTTGTTACACTAAATATGTTTAAATTAATTTTGATTTTTGCTCACAGGATACAATTTATTTTATTTAAGGTATTTACAAATGGGGGAGCCGTTGTACGACTATTTCCACCTTGGACAAAAAACCACTAGTCCTCGGCTAAAGAGTTTCAGGATGAGATACCGACGACGACGGAGGACGATAGAACTGTTCAAGAAGACATGTGTGTGAACTAGATTTGTTTTCTCTTTAACCCATATACAGGATGGAGCTTGCGTAGAGGAAGGATAATTCTCTTCTTCTTCCTTCGTTTCGTCTTTCGACTGTTTAGCATGTTTCTGTAGGTTTTTTTTTTGTATTCAGCTCAGCAGCAGTGAGCATCCACTGTATCGCTGCTTAAGGGGTGTGGGGATGATGAGAGAGAATGTGAATGAGAGAGTGAGAATGAGAGAGAAAGAGAAAGAGCGACAGATTGTGTTTGTGAGTTACATTGGTTTGCCACTCCCTATTGCAAAGCACAAGGACGAAAGCTCTTCTGCACAAATAATTCGTCCTGAATACCAGTCCATCCCTGGTGGAGCCTCCTTCTCACACACAAAACAAGCAAAATACCGTATCCCCGGCCATCTCTGCCATCTCTGCCCCGGACATTTTCAATGAGTAGCGAAAGTTCTGTTTGGAGATTACAATCATGATGATGTTGATTGCAGAGATGCTCCACATTTTTGCTTTGGAGAGAGAGCAGATCTAAATTTAAATCACTTTTAGAACAGAAATCAGCTTTTTTGTCTTCGTCTTCGTCGTCGTCGTTGCTGTTGTCGTTGTCGTTGTTTTTGTCTTGAGATGGATGGCAGGAGTCCCTGGATACAAGTTGCATGGGATGTGTCTCAGACTGTATCGTGAGTGTCTTATGGGAACTGTGTCAGTAATCTTCAGTTATATACTCGGTGAATGGAAATATACGTTGAATGCCAGCCTCCAGCGTGGCGGGGGTTGCTTTTAAATTATCATAATGGGTGGATGCTGTGTGCACTGCATTCTGATTCCGTATGATTTCCCGGAAAGAGCAATGTCTATATCATTGGATATCTGTTTCAATGACCTCTAGGCTGCTGCTGCTACTGCTGCCTTATCAACACAGAAAAAAAAAAGTGCTTCACTTCGAGCTGGCTTAGCCCGGGTCAGTGCAGGGGAGGAGTATGCGGAATAGCGCTAAAGTTCTGCTCTTTTTCTGGTGGTATACATGAAGAGCTTCCAGAGTCGGCCTGTTGTACGTTTGCGAAAGAGAATGGGGAAAGAGGGTAAACCTTCTGCAGATATATGGTCAGTGATGGCTGCTTGGAAAGCGGTTGGATGCCATACGGTTTCCCAGCCAACACTTTCATAACATCTCCTTCTGCTGGTTCAACGTTTTGAAAAGTTGTTTGTTTCTTATATTTTTTTGCTGCTTTCTTTGTTCCGTTTTCCCAGGATGCTCGCTCTTAAAGTTGCCTGATTGGTGCCTCTGTGTGTGCAGATGTGCGCTCTGTTCGCCGCCGGGCTATAGCGATGAAATATTGACTGACTAATTTCATTTAATCTACTTTTCCCTTAAGTGTAATCCTGGTTAAGGCGACATAGCGCAAGACCATAAGTCAATTGGTAATTCCATGGGTAAACACAGGATCAAAACATAGGGAAGACAAGCAACAAACTAGATGAAGGCGTGTTGCAAAATTTATTGCCTTCATTGGTGTGATAGTGTTGGGTCAGTCAATGCAGTTGAAGGAAACTACCCAATGCCTTGAATTTGATGAACTGAATGTCCATAAATTAATCTTTTAAATGACAACAATAAATCTTATTTGAGTAATTCCCAGAAAGTAATATTTTGGGCTGTTCTTTAACACTATTTTCACAAGTGCACAGCAGAGGCTAATGTATGGCCAATGGATCTCATCAATAAGTCTCTTGTACCTCTACGGAAGCGTGTTGTTTATTGGAGTGAAATATTTAGATCTTGTAATCCTAGTTTTTTTTATTGTAATATTTGAAGTATAGTTAGGGCTCACCAAAAATAACAAGATTCATCAGTAAATGTACAACTCAAGGTAAGGCCTTTTTTCGTTTTTGTTCTTCAACGAGCTACTAAAGTTACAAAAGCGTGTTCTAGATTTTCATTGCATTAAAGGGTGTAGAGGAATCCGATGAGACAAAACTTAGGTTTGAACAACGATTCTCCCGAAAACAATTCTGTTAATGGGCAACAGTGTAAGACGAAAAATAAATCTTTGCATTTCAAGATTTACTTAAAATCCGTTTCAGGATTTGTAGTTGACAAATTTAAGCAACAAACGATAGAATGTGCTCTGTGACATGGTGCGCCATTTTGCATGAAACAGTGATCTTTCAAATCTATGTATTTTTCTACTATGTATGTGTGCTACTGTACGGGGTGGACCTGACCTCAACCAACACCAACGGCAGTTGGCTCCCCTTGCGCAAGTTGGCTCCCCTTGCGCAAGTTGGTTAACGTTTTTCTTCAATTGGGTTGTCCTATGTTGCGTCATCCCGCTGGCTCGCATTTTGCAGTAAGGCCCATGCATGTGTACATAAAAAAGTGGACCACTGGATATTTAAGAAAAGAAAACAGCACTGGCGGAGATGGGACAGCTAAAAGATAGATTTCGTCCTTAAATCCTCTCCAAAAACCACATGTAGGCCATTTATCTCGATGACACTAAAGTTTCAAGCTGTCACACAAAGACAGCTTAGTCTTTCGAGTGAGGGCTCTATTATTCACTTGCCCCTTAAATCACAAAGAAACAACAAATGGCAGGAGTGGTTTTGGGTTGGATTTCGGTATTGATGTTGTCCCATGTATATTAATTAATAATAATAATTGCATTATGTGACCTTCGTGGCGTAGGGGGTAGAGTGCGACGCTCACACGCCGAAGGGTCTAGGTTCGATTCCCGGCTGAACACCTCGAATTTTTCACGGCACTACCTCTTTCGAGCTGCTGACAACACTCAAAGAGTAATAACTGTCTATAAAAGCTTCTTAAACTTCGCCGTTCGGAGTCCGCAAAAAACGGTAGGTCCCTTCTACTTGTGAGAGCACAGTAGCGCGCACAACACGAGTAGTTGATGACTAAGCTAGGCCCTGGTCCCTGCGAACTGTCGAGCCATACAGTTACTATTAATTGCATTATAATATGATAGGTTCATATTAGTGTTTTTTCAGACCATTGCGGCAGATCCTGGAAAAGACCCAAGAAGTGCAAATCGATACCCACCATCGTTGACTTTAAGGCCGCATTACAGTGTCCATAGAGACGAGCTATACAGTGCCATGTCTAGTTTTGGCATTCCTACCAAACTCGTCAGATTGTGTAGGATGACGATGGAGAACTCTCGCTGCTCCGTTAAGGTCGGTAACGAACTCACCGAGACCTTAAATGTCAAAAAAGGATTTAGACAAGGCGACGCAGTGTTATGTGACTTCTTTAACATCATTCTCGAGAAGATTGCGCGTAACTCACAAGTGAACACCAGAAGCACGATCGTCCAGATGTCAGTTCAATTGCTAGCTTACGCTGATGACATTGACGTAAATGGACGAACACAGCGAGCCGTCAATGAGGCGTTTGCTAGCATTGAAGCCGAAGCGGCTAAAATGGGTCTGGCGGTAAATGAGGGAAAAACTAAGTACTTGCTGTCATCAAGGAAGCACTTAAAACATCGATCACATCACACTAGGCAGCAAAAACTTCGAGGCAGTCAATGACTTCGTCTACCTCGGCTCCGCGGCAAACAGGGATAACAACGTCAGTACCGAAATCAAACGCAGAACCATTCTTGCCAATCGCTGTTTCTTTGGAACCAAGAGGCAATTGAGTAATTGAGGCCCTCTCTCGTTGGACTAAGCTCGCTTTATGTAACATTTTGATCACCCCAGTCCTACTTTATGGCGCGAAAACCCTAATGTTACCAAAAGCGGATGAGGAAGCCATTAGCCTCTTCGAGAGAAAAGTTGTGCGTGTGATTTTCGGTCCTGTTTGCGTTGATGGCATCTATAGGAGAAGACTTAAAGAATAACTCTATGGGCTGTACAGCGACATGCGCCCGGTCAAGCGTCTTCGGATACAACGCTTAAGATGGCTAGGCCATGTAGAGAAAAGAAACGTTTTTGAATCCGAGCCATTGGCATAACGCAACAGAGGACGGCCTAGGCTAAGATGGCGCACACAAGTGGAGAAAGACCTCAAAGAACTTGAAGTACGCAACTGGAGGCAGCAGGCGAAAGATCGTGCTGGCTGGAAAAGCATGTTGGTTGAGGCCCAGGTCCACCTCGGACTATAGCCCCATAAGAAAAATTGTATCGCCCGACAGTATACAAGAGACCAGGGTCTACCTTGCTCATCAACTGCTCGTGTCGTGCGAGCTACTGTTCTCTCACGAGTAGAAGAAACCTACAATATGAAGACTACGTTTAATATTTCGGGATTGGGCAACCCTAGTGTTGCAATCTGGCAACTGCCAGCTCTATCGTAAAGTTTGACATTTTTGAGGTTATACGTACTCAGAACGTTTTGACATACGAGCGCTCTTTGTGTTGTTTACAGTAACTTAAAAGATTCATCATACCCAAAAAATGCAATTAAATCGTGAACATTTTTGTGCAATTATTTTTTACAACTTTCGATGTGGGTTAACTCAACAACAGTGCATCGATGAACTTAATTCAATTTTTGGCGATGAAGCTCCATCAAGGACCAGTGTTCAACCGAGGTCGTAGTTCACTCCAAGACGAATTTCGTGAAGGTTGTCCAAAATCAGCTGTTGTTCCGAAAACCATTGATGCTGTGCGCCAACTGATATTACAAGATCATCATGTGGCCTATCGTGTAATTGAGACAACCTTAGGCATAAGTGGGCATACAATAAATAATGCATGAACATTTGACCGTCAAAAAAATTGGTTCGCGTTGGATCCCACACAATTTGTCAATCGCTCCAAAAAAGGCTAGTGTCGATTGGTCGAAAGAAGTGGTCCAAAAATACGATCGCAGTGCTTCGAAACACTTCTATGACATCGTGACAGACGAGGAATCGAGGATTTACGCGTAAGAGCCCGAAAGTAAACAGCAGTCGACTGAAAGCAGTCAAAAGTTGCTCGCGCACGAAGTCGCCTGTTTTTTCGGAAAAACTGGACATGTCGCAAGCGTATCGCTAGAACAACGTAAAACAGGCAATTCTGAGTGGTACGCAACTATTTGTTTGCCAGTTGTCTTCCAAGAAATCAGGAAAACCAAGCGCCGAAGGCCGATCACTCATCACCACGACAGTGCGAGCTGTGCTCAAACAATTGCATTTTTGAGCACTGAAAACATCGATTTGATGAGTCACCCACCGTATAGTCATGACTTGGCACCGAATAACTCCTTTTTATTCCTGTACGTAAAAAGTAAAATGAGAGGTCAACGTTTTTCGACACCTGAAGAAGCGGTTGAAGCGTGCAGTATGCATGCCTTGGAGATACCTCAATCAGATTGGCGAAATTGATTCGACAATTAGTTCAAACGCATGAAAAAGTGTATAGATCTTAATGGGGAACATTTTGAAAAACAATAAAGCTATTTTCGATGATTAATATTTGGTTTTGTTCTCTAATCCCGAAATATACAAGGCAACCCTCGTATTTTGCCGACTCCGAACGGCGAAGTTTGAAAAGCTTTCTTATACAGTTATTACTCTTGAAGTGTTGTCAGCAGCTCGAAAGAGGTGGTACTGGAAAAATTCGAGGATATTGAGCCGGGAATCGAACGTAGGCCTTCTGCGTGTGAGTGTCGCACTCTACCTTCTACGCCATGGCGGCCATTTAAACCATTTTATAATTGTCCCGCAGAAACAGCAGCAACAGCCGCAGAAACAACAAAGTCAGCAGAGACAACAGGAGCATCACCAACAACAAAAACAACAGCAACAGCAGCAGAAGGTTCGCTGCCCACCAATCAACGTCTTCGGAATGGGAACTGATGAGCTGGAGACCTTATGTGAGTTGGCTCTAGGAAATAAGAATTTCTACATTAAATATAAAACCCCCTCAATTCACACCGTCCACTGCCTTACAATGGACGGTTTTAGATTCCTTAAAGAGAAGTTAGCGGCATCGAACGCTGACTTCTATACGTACACCCCTAGAGGGGAAAGGCCACAGACCTTGCTCCTCAAAGGCATAAATCCCTCCACTGACCCGAAGGTTCTCCTCAACAAGCTGCGCCAAGTTGAGAGCGACGAGGTCCAGTTTGTAGGGGTTAAGCCCTTCATCACTGCGGCAGCGAAAGCGAAGAAGAAGGCACTTCCCTTCTTCTTGGTACAGGTATCCCACAGCACTAAAATCGACAGCCTACGTAAAATCCGTTACGTAGGCGGTTTGTGTGTAATGTGGGAAAAATTAAATAAAACTGACCATGTACTTCAATGTGCGAAGTGCAGAAGGCTGGGGCACGTCGCGGAGAACTGCAATATGGAGTTCCGCTGCGCACGATGCACGTTCAGCCACAACAAAGGGGAATGTCCTTTAGGTATGAATGAAGTCGAGGATAAGGCGCTCCTCAAATGTGTACTCTGCGGAGGAAATGGACATCCCGCAACCTATTTGGGGTGTCCACGAATCAAAGAACTTCGTCAGAGAGTAAAGGTGATAAGGAATGAAAAAAAGGTAGCAGCCAGGCCAACAGCCTGTGCTGTAGCTACTACTGTTACGCCAGCCATCTCCTACGCCCAAATGGTGTTAGGCAGAGAGCCGGCACAACGGACAGCGCCAAAGAATGCCCCGGCTCTAATGGCCAGGCAACCCGAGGCAGAGCCCTCCATGAGAGATGTTATGTCTTCCATTCAGTCGATGCAAGCGCAGATGATTGCCTTGCAGAAACAGATGGTCGAACTACAGACCAGTTTCCTTACGCAGACAGCTAGAGTAGATTTCCTCTTCTCTCAGCTGCCTGCAAACAAACGCGCTCAGATATAATGGGCTCCCGCGAGGTAAGAACCCTTAAGATCCTAGCAGTGAATGTAAATTCGCTGATAAGGATCGAACGGAAACTGACGCTCTCCAACTTGTTGCAGTCCCATAATCCTGATGTGCTGATGGCTAGCGAAACTAAGCTAAACCAGACGCGAAATCTCAGGTACAAAAATTACCATATTATTAGAAGAGACCGACCCCAATCCACTCGAGGTGGCGGAGTCGCACTCTTAATTAACAAGAAAATTGGTCATAAGGTCATATATAGCAATGAAGTCAGAAGATCTGGTGTGCTAGAAGCAGTCATCGCACGCATCTCTCTCCAAGGTGGAAAGAAGTTGTTTTTGATCGCTGCTTACGCATCAGACGCTCAAAACCCTAACTTTCTTTCAGAGCTTGAGGCCCTCTTCACTAGCCTCTGCTTGAACTCGGAAGAAAACTTCTATATATATGAGCGGGGATTTGAACGCCAAACACGGTGAATGGGGTAATACTGTTCCAAACGAGAGGGGAAACGCTCTCTTAGAATGGATGGAACAAAACAATATTGAATTCAGGCTGGATTTGCTAACAACCGATAGACCATCATTCCCTAGAAGCGGGTCTTATCTGGATGTGATGCTAATCGACAGACGACTAACAATACTAAACGTGGAACGACATACGAGAAACTGTTTAACTACGGTTGAGTACGACAGTGATCACTGTGGTCTTGCCGCGGTAATACAGCTCCCGAACAAGCTGGAGGAACTGGAGGAATATGTCCAAACGCATCCTTATAATTACAATAAGGCGCGATGGCCACGTTTCTCTAGAACCTTAGCCAGAGAAATAAGTTCGAGTGTGATCAATCCTCCGACGAACAGAAACCTAACGAACGAAGAGGTTGATGGGTACCTCACACAAATGGACGAAGTCATAAAACGAACAATGGACAAAACTATTCCGAAGGTAGCACAAGCCGATGATGGCGACATTTATCGGAATGCTACCATCGATGCACTTCACGTGCAAAAAAGTAGACTCCTGTCAAGACTTAAACTCTTGTACAGGAGATTTACAGATCCACAGAATGTGGAGATTCGCTTTCTGAAGTCACAGATCAAAGTACTCCAACAGTTAATAAAACATAATTACAGATTAGCTGTAAGCTTGCATTGGGACAATAAGATTCGGGCTGTAAGATCCAACAACCCGAGCATGTTCCCCCAAGTAAATAAAATCTTTCGGAGGAAAGACCATAATGACATTCAGAGCGTTCGACTTGACAGAACAACAGACAACGCGAACCTACTTACTTCAGTTGGCATCGATCCTGATAGGGCTGTGCTTGACAACGACTATTTTGTAGTTGAGGATCCCCAGGAGAAGGTGAAAGCAATTGGTGCTGTCTTCCAGAGAGTGTATACGGTCAACGAGACTCGAAATCCGAATCACGATCTGGAGAACAGAGCCTTGCTTAACCATGTCTCTCTTCGGAATGAAATAAGTCAATGGCGATCCGAGAACCCTGGTTTCACCAGGTTCAGTGACGATTTTCCGGCAAATAATGTCGTCGCCGATGATGGAAACAACTCCATCCTTATTTCAAAAAATGAACTCCAAGGTATCCTCAACTCACTAAAAAAGAAGAAGTCAGTGGGAATAGATGGGATACCAAATATTGTTCTGCGCCATCTACCCTCTGAGGCGGTGGACGTATACACAACTCTGTTTAACAATGCGCTGAGTAATGCATATTACTCGGCTCATTGGAAAACAGCTGTGGTACAGCCAATTCCGAAACGGGGCAAAGATACCTCCATCCCGACGAATCTCCGTTCTATAAGTCTTCTTCCGTGCATAAGCAAGGTATTCGAGAAGATAGTCATTAGAGCTCTGAAAGGATGGGTTGAGGAAAAACAATTAATACCGGAAAACCAATTTGGCTTCAGGGCGGGGCACGACACTATTCATGCTGCGTCTAAACTGGTTTCCGACATTCAGTGGAATAGAAATAAGACACAGTGCACAGGAGCCTGCTTGATCGACATGGAAAAGGCTTTCGACACCGTATGGTTAGAAGGGCTCTTCCTCAAGTTGGTCAGGCTTGGCATCCATAAAACATTGCTATATATGATCTACGACATGGTAACAGGTAGGAAGTTCGTTGTAAAAAACGGCAACGAAATTTCTACTACTGTGTTCCATATAAAAAATGGGTTGCAACAAGGGGCGGTGGGTTCGCCGATCTTGTTCACTATATTCACTAGCGATCTTATAGGTTCTATGCCTAACATAATAGCGTTTGCCGATGATCTTATCGCGTACAGATCAGGTCCGAAGGTAGAAGAAATAAACGGTTTGTTGCAGAGTGACTTCGATGCAATTCAACGATTTTGCGACGACTGGAAGTTGAAAATCAATTACCAGAAGTGTGAGACTATCCTTTTCAGAACCCCGTTGTCCAGAGCCTCAAGGGACACGAAAATGAACTGGCGCAAGTTCGGCATAGTTGATCCACTGGGACGGCCGTTGACCGTTAAGAATGTAGTAAGATATCTAGGCATCTGGTTGGACCAGTATCTATATGGTGATATCCATGCAGATACTGCTCTGACCAGGGCTAAGAATGCCTTCGCTATGGCAAGAGGACTGTTTTACAGCCGTCAACTTGACACCAGAGTGAAGGTAATCTGCTACATGGTCCTCATCCGACCAATCATGGTATATGGTTGTCCTGTGTGGTTTAACGTGAGTCCTTCCCAGATGGAAAAGATGAGGGTGTTCGAAAGGCGGTGCCTTCGAGCCTGTCTTCACTTATATCGAACACCAGAATCTCAGTACAAGAAATTCTACCCCAACGAGGTTCTGTACAACGAGGCAAACCTTATAAGGATAGATAATTTTATTATTAAGTTGATTCGTAGTCACACTGCTCGAGCCATGGCTTCAACCAACAGTCTGATCTTTGGGGCTTACTACCCAAATGAAATGTACCATGAACGGGTGCGCCTTAACGGCTTCATTCCACCTGAAGCTTTCCTCTACTTGGACACTAAAGGCCTGATTCAAGATAGGGAAGGCTGCCCTATCATCTTCCATGTCGTACGCCGAACAGTGGAAAGGCGACTTCAATACGAGCCGGATGTCGCTCGCAGCCACGAGGAACTCCTACGGTTCAGTAGAGCGATTTCGGCCCGCGACAGAGCAGTATCTGCAAAAGAACGGCTTTTTTATTGGTGGCTACACCAGAACCAGCCTTCGGTGCCGCTAACTTCTTAAGACATATGACGGGGTAGTTGTGTAAAGTAAAGTAAAGCCAACTCACGTAGGTTAAGGTAGTTTTAAGGCATTTTAAAGAAAAAAAGAAAAATAAAAAAAAAAAAACAAAAAAACAAAAATAAAAGAAGAAAAAAATAAAAAAATAAAAAAATAAAAAACAAAAACAACAAAAAACATAACATAAAAATAAAAAAAATAAAAAAAAGGTGCACCACAGCGTATTGGATATATATGTAAAGCATATAAGTAACACATACGACCTGATGCACGCGTCCGTATAGCTATACGGACATAGTTAAGAGCATTTATAGTAGCTAAGTAGAGTTAAGATTTTAGGTTTATAGACATAGTTTTAGTGTAAATAGTTTTTTAGGTATGTAGTTAGGATAGATAGTATAATAAGTTAGGTTAAGAATAAAAAATACAGAAATCCGAGTTTTTTACAATTTTCTTGGATGAAGTCATTAAATAAATATATATATATATGTAGGTTTAAGTACATATTAAAATAATAAAATAATATATGAAGCCGAAAGGCAAAAAACAAAAACCCTAGATTAGCTTAGAGTACTCATGAAGAGTCAGTAAGTTAAAATTAAGATCAGTAGATTACTTTGGTAAGCTAGTTTTAAGTATTTTTGTCTAGCATGTAAGAAACTGAATTAAGATAAATAAAAATGCATTATAAACTAAACTAAACTAATAATTGTCCCATTTAAACAATTAGAAAATGGTTTCAAATGCCTTTGTAACACTCATCATTGAACGTTCTGTGGCATCACCATACACAGAATAGCCTTGAGCAAAAGCACATTTTTAGGCGTAAACAGAGAGAATTTGTTTCAGTGACGAACTTTATGAGCTGCATCGTGGCACTGGTTAAGCGTCTTCGGATATAGAGCTTATGACTATTTAGAGCGTATAGACCACTTCTTCATCACCACTTCAGTCCGAAAAGTGTTTGATGCATGTGTACATATAAAAGTGGACCGCTGGATCTTTAACAAAAGAAAACAGCACTGGCGGAAATGGGGGGGTTAAAAGGTAAATTGTTGTGGTATTGGAAACAATATTAGAGTCGACATCTGCTTCAGTATCCAGTCTTGATGGGCCTAGTTTGTAAATTTTGTAAATTCTGCTTCTTCGCTGCTTTTCCTTCACCAAAATGGCAAGGTATTTAGACGTTTTTCTATGTTATGAGACAATATTGGCGTTAAGCGATTTTATTGAGGCCGGTTTTGACATTTTGTACATATCCTTGCAACTTTTTGCTACCTACATGTGTATCAGCAACAAAATGAGTCTTTACCCAGAAAGCAAAATTCTCACGAATCAAATAGAGTAAAGAGTGGGATGACTTTTTCATGGTTAGTAATGTACCCGGAAATAGTTCACCTACTATGCAGCGCACTCAAGCAATTACTTCCCTAACAGAGGATTTACATGAAGCAGCGTTCCAGCATGAAGACGCATTCACAGAAGAAAAAAAAAAGAAGGGACATGAACTCATAAATGCAAGTGATAGACTGTCTGTCTGTATATGACATGTAAAGCTATTTAGTGTCACAGCATCCCCGTTGAGTGTCTCTTTTCTTATATTCCTATCCAATTTTACGGAGTTATTTATATGTCATACAAGAAACACATGTTTTTATTAGTTGATTGATTGATGTTACTTTGTGCAAGGGGACAGCGAAACCTTAAAAAATTGCGATTCCGATGTATCCTTCGCTGCAGGTAAATGTTCATTTGAACTGCTGGTGAAAATAACAAGAGGAGCAACATTTCTCAACATTTTCAACGGTTGTTGAAGCGATGGTGCCTTCAGGACAAGCGTCGTTACTCACATCTTCTCGACCTTCTTTAAAAAGCTTGTACTACTTGCAAACATTTTTTCGATTCAGAGTACACTTCACTATGAAACATATGTTAGAGAGGAGTGTACCAACGTAAAAATAATAACTGTTGGCGCTACAGTCCAAAGGGGGACCAGGGCCTAGCTTGCTCATCAACTACTCGTATTGTGCGCGCTACTGTTCTCTCACGAGTAGAAGGGACCTACAGTTTTTTGCCGACTCCGAACGGCGAGATGTGAGAAGCTTTCTTAGACATTTATTACTCTTTGAGTGTTGTCAGCAGCTCGAAAGAGGTGGTGCCGTGAAAAATTCGAAAAATTGGTGTTGAGCTGGGAATCGAACCTAGACACTTCGGCGTGTGAGCGTCGCACTCTACCCACTACGCCACGGCGACCACAGGCTTTTGCAATTATTAATTTGATTTGTATATGTACTCTCTTACTATTCATCAAACTGTCGTTGTCGTTTTGTTCACCAAACAACATGTTCATCACAGTAAAATTCACGAACGAGCAACGCGGGTTACGTACAACGTAGCTCACCAAATTGTTAAACTGCAAGATGACACTTTTGCATTAGCAGAATGCCGGAAAGCAGAAACTCAAAATTGATAAGAAACTGAACGAGAAATGCTTGGCTCAACAATAATGTTATACACAACCAACCGAATGTCAAAAATTGGGTGGATTATTTGTTGGATACCCGAGTGTGGAGCCAAGCTATAGGCAGCGGCACTTGTTGTGTTTAAGATTAATAAAGAAATCAATTATTAAGAGTGTGCAGGCAAGCTGAAGACAGCGGCACTCAAATAAAAAATTGTCTTTAATTTAAGTCGCGTCGATGACCTGCTTTGTCAAGGCCGTTAACTCCAATTTTTGATCGTTGTTGTCTAAAACATACATTTATTGTTGACAAATGTCACACATTTCCAATGAATTAGGTTATCGCTTCCAAGATCAACCAAACTTGCAGGTAGGGCGATCTTTTGAAAATTGACAGAATTCGTACCCTAATAATTCAAAAACAACACTGCACATTGAGCACATTTATTCGATTTAACTAAACGTCGTGTGACTCTAATTGGTTCATGGAAGTCCATTTTGTGAAGGAAATATTCATTCTAGGTTTAGACTCCAGCAACAACAGGGAGTTACAGGGTGGCTAATGAAGAAACCATTTCTTTTGCTCCTCTCAGGAAAACCTCTCCAACAAACTCTTACCAATTTCGGTGAACTTTGTTATATAATCGTGGACACTCCAGCATGCTTGCCCGACCACATTTTCTAAAGATTTTCCAAAGTTCTGTATTAGCATGCATTAGGTCAAAAGGTGTCATTGTGTGACTTTCATTCTTAGCTGCTGTAGTGCATAACAAGAGCATACAATTGAGACAAAACTTATCTGTCCGCATATTGAAGCATACGTGGATCCAGGTATCGGAAGGCATATTTTTGACAGAACATTTTAACTTCACCAACGTATCAACGAATTGAATCACGAGACGTCTAAATAAATACATTGAACATGTCTTGTTAGCAGTTTTGTTTGTTATCAATTCCGAGCGGGACACTCATTGGCCTGTCTTTCAGATTGTGCACAGAAGCATAATCTTCCGAGTCAAAGTCAAATTAACGGAAATTTATTGTTGCCCCCTTAAATCCCATCTGGTCAACAGTCGAAATAAGTTCTGTGTTTGCAGTAATACTTTCTGTATGATTCCGAGGATTATCACATAATTTTCTGCAGCAGCACTTTCACGTTACACTCACAATTTTACCGAAACAGAGAAAACAAACGCTTAACTTGTCAGTTTTCACTTATCGCTCGACACAGGTGACGCACGAAGTCTCTGCGAGATTTAACACAATGACAGGACACAGATCCTTTAAAGACTTACCCTGAATGTACGACAGAAGTCCACCTCTGACCGTTTCCTCCTCCGTCTCATTCTGATGCTGGTTGCTGATGTCTGTGGCGGTCTTAGTTACTTTAAATCTATCTGGCATTATGATCTAATTAAGCTCTCGCCTCTAGTATTGGTGGGATACAGTCTGCAAGAGGAAAGAAAAGAACACAAAAACACGTTAATTCCACTGGTGCACACAATGGATTGACGAAGATGAGCGAACACAAACGGGCGTATTCAGGCGTGACAATTGAGCATGTTACCCGCGAGGGATGACTCATGCCGGCGAAATGCTGGCCACAGATATGATTGGTTTGGTAAATTGATTCGGATATTGTTGCCGCGTCTAAGTCGTCGACTGTCGATGCGATAACAATCGTTTTGTTATCACGACAACTTTAATTGGTATTTAGGGTCAGCTTTGACTTGTGGTGGGCAGCAATGAAAGGGGATGATTGTCTCTTGACGTATTTGGGGTTTATCTGGCGACATTTTTTGGTTAAATTACTTATGCTAATTTAAACAAATGATTTGGGATTTGAAATGATTTGAGTAAACTAACAAACTGTCGGTGCGTAATGAAGTGGCAGAACTTAACAAACTTGGAGTTCGAGATGTGATAACACTGTGAGTACAGCACTCGACATGACAGTGCTTTTAAAAAGCTGCTCAACACGAGTGCGTACTATGTTTAGCACTTAAAGGGTTCCATTGAAAGGCAAACTAAGCTTCGATAAGTGCTTTGTTGATCGTCTTGAGAGTAATTATGTAGTTTTCAATTCATTCGAGTTTACTCTCGATCTAGGCTTACATTGATGACATTTTTACCTCCTTTCAAGTTCCGTTTTTATTACTGTTTTTCTTGTTCAAACGAAAAAGAATTTAAAACTTTTCAGGCACTTCGACATGACCAAGTGAACACTTCAAAGCATTTCTGCCTTTTCCCCATACACATTCATCTCTAAGGTTCCTTTGACTATAGCTAACTTGATCATCTTGATCATTGCTTTACAGCTGCTGTGTCTAAACACAGAGATATGAGGCAGGGATTATCCACCCCGATAGTCGTTTATAGTCTTGTCGATGAAAGATGCGCGTTGTGAAGAAATCTCTAAAGACGGTGTCTGTATAAATGGTGCCACGTTTGCTCAACCCGGATAACAGGCGGAGCCTTAAACACATACGATTTTTATTTGACGAAGCTTGAGCGGAGAAAGAAGTTTTTGACATCATCAATTCACTAGTTCAAAGATTCAGGAATCGTGACCTTCAAACTGCAGACGTATTACGAAACAAGCTGTCGTATCAATCGGCACTCATAGAGCCCGCCTTAAAACTGACTGCGTCTTTCATCAGAGCTTCCATCGTCAGTTTGGTCTTTCGACAACAAAACCAAATATTTCATGACTTTCCAGGATACAGTATAATAAAATGCATGCTTCCGTGCCTTCGAAAGAAATCCGCGGTATTTCCTATGTCTCTTCACAGAAAATAATGCAGAGCACTTGTATTTCCTAAGTCTCATGACAGAAAAGAATGCAGACCACTTGTTGACGTACTAACGAAACACTTCCCCTTTGCTAAGCGCTAAAGTGTCACCGGACCAAATGATGGATCCCTCTGCGATATCTGTAAAGAAAGTGAAAACACTGCAGAACACTTCGTCTGTCGCTGTCCCGCCCCAAATTTGGTAACAACTCGGTGGTACTTCTGTGGTTGGAGCTTAAAACGTAGACTCTTTATCGCAGAAATGCTTGCATGTACGAGTGGTTGCCTTTTATATTTCGAATAACAAATATTAGTCATCGAAAATAGCTTCCAATATCTCCGGAGGATCAAACAAATACATTTAATGTAGGTTACAGTCTGGAAGTTTATTGGATTGGACTCTGAGTCTGAGTGCTCTAGTGTAGTTATCAAACCTCCAACAATTAAGAAAATCATCGAATTGGCCGAAGAAGCTCTTGTCCTCGGATTCCCAAGATGAGATCTACAATGGCTACCAAGGGTAGAACGACACTTCGAATAAATAGACTGATGTTTAATAATTTAAAGAAAAAAAAGGAATCGGTTTCATTTAAATCTTTCACCGTGAGGGTATAAAGGTATGAAGTGACCGTCAATATACAAATGTCTCGATAGGGAGTATTTGTTGTGAACGAGCCTTTATTTTGTTTGTTTGTTTGCTATGACATCAGTGGAAAATATTTAGTATACATCAAGTCATTGAACAGACTTTTATTTTTGAACAGACTCATATTTTTTCATCGTGTTAAAAATGTGGAATTTTGTACCAGAAAGTGATGATTTGCGGAGAGCATACATTTTTTGTTTTCATTTGAAGAAAAGTGCTGCAAAGTCGCATCGAAGGCTTGTCGAGGCATATGGTGATCTTGCTCTATCAGAAGCAACATGCAAAAGATTGTTTTAACGGTTCAGAAATAATGATTTTGATGTGAGAAATGAAGAACGTGGAAGACCACCAAAAAAATTTTGAAGACGCCGAATTGCAAACGATATTGGATGGAGATGACACTTTGAGTCAAAAGCAAATGGCAGCAATATTATATGTTGAAGAACAAACAATTTATGACCGTTTAAAAGCTATAGGAAAGATCCAAAAGTGTAAAAAATGGGTGCCACATGAATTGAATGAAAGACAGATGGAAAACCGAAAAAACACTTGTGAAATTTTGCTTCAAAGACACGAAAGAAAATCGGTTTTGCATCAAATTGTTACTGGCGATGAAAAATGGATTTATTTTAAGAATCCTAAACGGAAAAAATCATGGGTTAATCTGGGACAACCATCAACATCGACTGCGAAACCAGATCGATTCTGTGTGTTTGGTTGGACCGGAAAGGTGTGCTGTACCACGAACTCCTAAGACCTGGTGAAACCGTTAATACTGATCGCTACCGACAACAAATGATCAATTTGAATCATGCATCGATCGAGAAACGACCAGAATGGGCCAAAAGACACGGCAAGGTAATTTTACTCCATGACAATGCACCTGCACACAAATCAAAACCGGTTTAGGACACAATCAAAACACTTGGCTGGGAGCAGCTACCCCACCCGCCGTATTCACCAGACTTGGCTCCTTCCGACTACCATTTGTTTTCATCGATGGGACACGCATTGGCTGAGCAACACTTTGATTCCTACGAGGAGGTCGAAAATTTGGTGTCTGGTTGGTTTCCTTTAAAAGACTAACAATTTTATTGACATGGCATTCACAAATTGCCAGAAAGGTGGTCAAAATGTGTAGAAAACAATGGCCAATATTTTGAATAATATGTTTTTACTTTTCCATTAATAATTAGTTTTTTCATTAAAAAAAAAACGCGCATTTCATACGGGTATACCTGATGCATACCGGCTCACTTCTCTGTTGTTATCAAAGACATTGCATTGATATTTAGACTACTACTGATGTTTGAATAGGCAGTTAGACAAAGATTGCGTAATGTCTAAGGCAGAGGATCGTTTACTGTCTTACACAAGAACTTAGCAAAAAGGTTGAACAAAATTTTGAAAACTTGGACAAGAAAAATGGAGCATTTTCAATTTTTTTAAATGTTTTTTAAATCGTTTAAGATACATAATTCAAAGTATTATCCATCGGAAGCGACTATTTCTTCCCGTCGCCCTGGTAATTTTCATATAACAATAATTATATGGCGCGACAGTATGAGAACCAGAACCTAGCTTGCTCATCAAGTACTCGTGTTGTGCGCGCTACTGTTCACGAGAAGAAGGAACCTACAGTTTTTTTTCTGACTCCGAACGGCGAAATTTGAGAAGCTTTCTTAGACAGTTGTTACTCTTTGAGTGTTGTCAGCAGCTCGAAAGAGGTGGTGCCGTGAAAAATTTAAGGTGTTCAGCCGGAAATCGAACCTACACCTGCTGCGTGTGAGTGTCGCACTCTACCCACTACGCCACGATGGCCACTCAACAATGATCGTATACCATCTCTAAAACAAAGAGCTTCGCTGAAATCGACTCATTCATTAAGTCATTCTTTAATATCGAAACCTGAGCCGGTGAAACCCCACAAACCGTCTTGCATCTGTGAAAAAGACAGTAGACGGAAGGAGCAAGATTTGGGAGCATACGGCGGGTGGAATGAGACCATCCATTTTCGATTGATTTTGATAACTACAGCCCATACGTGTTGTTAAATAACTTTTTCATGCTTTTCGGTCGCTTTCGATCGTTTTTGACGCGAAGCACAGCTCAAACAAATTAAACGGAGTCACTAACGTTTTCCATGAATCAGAACCCTGGTCTCAGCAGCTCATACTACACCACATCCACCATGTGCAGAGTATGGTTTTTGAACCGTGAATAGTTTTCTTTGGCGTAGTTGTATACAATGATGAAGCAGGTTCATAAGGTTTTGCATAGCATTATTTTTCTTGGGGTTAACACATTCATCCCTAGTCACCATCCGTTGCAGAAATGTCTTCCTTTGATGTCTTTTAAGAGTCAGTTACGAGATGAAAAATCGCCTTTCAGTTTCATTTCGTACAATAGCCAATTTGGCCATATTCGTAATATTGGCTTTTTTTGAATAAATGAAAAATTTTAACCGAACGGATATTGTTTGGTGGGCTTTTCCCAACAATTTTGTATGCTCAATTTAAGTTTGGCAGAGAAACCCTTCAGTTCCTCATTAATGGCCAAGACGTTCTTTGTCTGCGATGCTAAAATCACCATTAATGAAAGATCGAAACCACCCCTTGCATCATTTATCGTTTGGAGCAGATTTATCATAAACTTCTTTTGGCAGTCGATAGGTTAAAGTGTACTTTTATTCCTTCTTACAAAAAAACTTACTGCAAATGCTGCTTATTTAAGACAATGTTGTAGTCTTGAAAAAACAATGTTGTAGTCTTAAACAGACGCTGATGCCACCGTTCCAATGAAGTGGGTTATTGCTTCCAAGATCACAAATTGCAGGTGGCCACTTCTTTTGAAAATGGATCCCCAATAGAATTAAGTTATAAATTGAATTATTGCTTAAAGAACCAACAGCCTTACACAAAACAGAGTATTTCTCTTTGCTGCTGTCCTTTTGTCAATTTTGCCCTAAGTTCATTCAACTTTTGAAGTGATTGGGGAAACAGGAAACTTTCAACAACTCTTTCAAAAATTTTGTGCACACCTATTTAACACTACATTGTCTTAGTTTTCGTTAAGTCTCCAATCATATCAACCACCCCAGTTCATACATTCTCTAAATTCCAAAGTCACGTCTTCAGTTGAAAGTCTGCAAACGAACTTGCTAAGTAATTTTTAATTTCCAAGTATATTATCACCCAGATAAAGTTGTTTGTCGCTTGCACGTGACGCCCGCGACACACGTCTTAATTGACGATAAAAACAAAGAACAGACAGCAGGGATGTTAAGTGAGGTATGACACCCCGACCGGAAACTAGCTAATAACCGCGCGATCATCATGAGCGCTAATCATCATGAGCGCTAATCAGCCGAAGGTCTTGATGTGTCGTCTCATAAACGTATGGTTCTTTATAGTTCTTCCGATAGCTAACCAATTTGGAGTATTTATCGTTTCGTCCGATTGCATAACGTTTTCCTAATCTTGAATCATCGTCACCACCGCCCCCTTTTTACGTCGATGAGCCTTAGTTGCGTTAATTGGAATGTGTTTTGTTTTTCTAGTACATGGCAATGTACGGCAACATAACAAGCTGTTGACCTCCAACCGAAAGAATGTTGAGAAACATTTTTCAGTCGTCATTGGATGATGGTGGTGCTGTCGTCATTGTGTTGACAGGCGTATAAGGGTGATAATTATGATAGTTTGTGGAAGGGAACTACTGTGTCTGAATGAGCCTGAAATGAGGCATCAACGTTGACATTTTCGAAAAAAAAACTCATTTAAATTAAAAATTATTAAAACTGATGGCATTGGGCTGAGTCTAAACCGATTAAAGGCCTTTTCAAAGATCAAAATGAGGCTGTGCGTACACTTATGATGATGATGAAGATTGGCTGACGGCTATCTAACCAGGAAGCACAGCGCAATGGACATTATGTATGATGACACGAAAGTAGAAAGGATCTTTAAAAAAATGTCGGTTCATCATTTGAAATAGGTGGAGATTGTTCCACAAAGACTGTAATACCAACATGAAATGAAAAAAATCTCCAGAAAAATTGTTCGTAGAACATATAGCGATTTCAAGATGCAGTGCTCCCCAAGACTTTGCATACAATGATAAAATGTAGAACAGGAGACCCATTGCTCACGAATGGTAAGTGATGAATCTCTTTTTAAAAACACGAAACAAATATTCACGATTTAGTCTTCAATATGTTTAATGGTTTTCTTGTTTTTCAAACAAAATTTCTTTGTTTTCCAGACAAAAAACAAAAATCCAAAAGAAGTCGTTAAATTCAGTTCACAACAGTGTTCATACAGTTGTAAGAAATCAAAAGTTTAAAAAAAAGCACAATAATAAGTTATACTTGATACTCCGTTAAGTACGAAGGTTGTTTTTTATATTTCGGGATTGGGCAACCCTAGTGTTTGGCATTTGGCAACTGCCAGCTCTATCGTAAGGTTTGACATTTTTGAGGTTATACGATATTTGTGTTGTTTACAGAAACTTATTCAGATTCATCTCGCCCAAAAAACGGGATTAAGTCATGAACATTTTCGTCCGATTATTTTTTACAACTTTCGACGTGGATTAACTCAGCAACAGTGCATCGATGAACTTAATTCAATTTTTAGCGATGAAGCTCCGTCAAGGACCAGTGTTAATCGGTCCACTCACTCCAAGATGAATTTCGTGAAGGTACTCCAAAATCAGTTGTTGTTCCGGAAACCATTGATGCTGTGCCCCAACTGATATTGCAGGATCACCATGTGACCTATCGTGAGATTGAGACAGCCTTAGACATTAGTGGGACCATACTTTCAATATTGCATGAACATTCGACCGTTAAAAAAATTTGTTCGCGTTGGATCCCACACAACTTGCCAATTGCTCAAAAAAAGACTCTTGACGATTGATCGAAAGAAACGCTCCAAAAATACGATCACGGCAATTCGAAACATGTCTATGACATCGTGACTGGTGATGAATCGTGGATTTACGCGTATGAGCCCGAAAGTAAACACCAGTCGACTGAGTGGGTGTTTCAAATTGACCCAAATCCAAGAAAAGTTAATTGCGCACAAACAACTTCCCAGCAAATAGTCGCCTGTTTTTTCGGAGAAAACTGAATGCCGCAACCGTACAACTGGAGCAAGGCAGAACAGTCAATTCTAAGTACTACACAACCCTTTGTTTGCCAGTTGTCTTCCAAGAAATCAGGGAAATCAAGCGCCGAGGACGGATCACTCTTCACCACGACAATGCGATCTCTCACACATCGGCTCAAAGAACTGCATTTTTGAGAACTCAAAACACCGATGTGATGAGTCATCCGCCATATAGTCCTGACTTGGCACCGAATGACTTCTTTTTATTCCCGTACGTTAAAAATTAAATGAGAGGACATCGTTTTTCGACACCTGAAGAATCGGTTGATGAGTTCAGAATGCATGTTTTGAAGATACCTCAATCAGAGTGGCAAAAGTGCTTCGACAGTTGGTTCAAACGCATCCAAATGTGTATAGATCTTAATGGGAAATATTTTGAAAAACAATAAAGCTATTTTCGATGATTAATATTTGCTTTTGTTCTCTGATCCCGAAATATGAAAGGCAACCCTCAAATTATCTCTAGACAGAATAGAGCGTAGACGACTTGTCGGGGTACTAAGGCGACCCTTCACCTCCATCACTGAAACAGTTTCACTAGTATGATAACGAATTCATAGTAAAAGAATTGCTTTAAATATTCTACTCAGAGAGTGAAGCTTGTTTTAATTGGGGTCCGTTCCGTGTCAATCCTTTTTGCAAGTGCATGTTACAAGTGTTTGATGTGGTTGATATTTAGGCTTTGTGGCAGTGTTGAAGGTGGGTTTGGGGTACTGCATTAAAATCACAGTCGCGCGCTGTATGCGTTTCGTTTGGGTTTATTACTCTGTAAAGGAAAAAGTATTTGCAATACCCTGCTCCTCAGTGCAGCTTTGCAAATTTTTTTTAACGACATACATGTCAATTCATATTCATTATGATTCCTTCGAATATTTCTATCTAAACTTCCCTTGAAGAGGTCATGCAACCGCACACCGTGCCCCACAGGCTTTTCTGTTGAATTTTGACTCGTCCGCGAATAGTGCCAAGTCATCCTCCGGCGCATGCACACGTCCCGCCGCCGCATGCACCACTAAAAAAAAAAATAAATAAAAATCTCTCGCGTCGAAAATAAAATCCGCCTCCAACTTGCCGCGAGTGAAACTTTTTGGGCATTAACAAAAGAAAATATTTATATATAAATTATAAACAATTAGTAGTGCAGTAAAATGATTTGGTATAGCACGCACGGTGCCGTCCCCCCCCTATTCAAAAGCCGATGCTAGGCATTCTCGGCCGCAACTCACGTTTGTTTTCCAGACGGGCTGGAGCGATGACTGAGTTTGCTAAGCATTTGACGCAGCGGATTGTGAAGTGTGAATTTTTGTTAGTGGATCAACTCAAATCAATGCAAGGGCATAACACCCACATTGATTTTTGTTATGAAGCTGTAGCAAAGATTTACACTTCTAAATTCTGCTTTTACCAACTACGTAGTCGGAGTTGGTTACTTAACGTCTATGGAAGGGCGATTCCGGGTTGATGTGAGCAACGTTCGTGGGTTAAGAGCAATTCTCTTTGCTGTGTACGTTCACCTCTCCCGCTATAAGCCAGCTCTCTTGCTGCTAAGTGAAACACAGGTAGGTGGAAATACCAACTTGTCGGATTTGAACCTGCTTGGATATAGCTTATTGCCTTTGTTTTTCCCACATCGCGGTCTCGCTATTTACGTGCGAGTTGCATGCATGTTGCTTACCAACTTCAACCACAATACGGCCACTGTTCCAAACCGGAATTTAATTTCCTGTGGTTGAAACTTCATGCCCGTAAGCAGTTAATCAACCATTGCTTTATTTATAGAAGTCCAAACCTGGATAGCAACTCTACTTTCAATTCTAATGCGCTATCGGACTTCATCACAAGAATTGTGTACCTGTTTCCTAGCACTGAAATCGTTATTGCGGGAGATTTCAATGTACACAATTCTTCTTGGCTTCGACATTCAGGCCAGAGAACACCCGAAGGAAGGTATGTTGAAATTTTTGCTGAGGTAAACAATTTGACCCAGCTTGTGAATGAGCTAACACGGATACCTGACATTGCAGATCATAAAGCCAACACCTTGGCCCTATTTCTCACATCTTATACTGAAAAATACTCAGTTGACATATTGTTGCCTCTAGGCTCGTCAAACCACTGTGTCAGCCAATTGCCCGTACTCGTCCCAATCAATTAAAAAGCAAATCCCCAAAAGGACAGTTTAGCTCTACGAGAAAACCAACTGGAGCGGCCTAAACAACTTTTTTACAGGTCTTAACTGGTCACTATGCTTCTTCGATAGTGACGTGGATGCCACAGCTGATATGATCACAAAAATAATTTTGTCAGGTATGAATTCCTTCATTCCAGCTTCCGGACTTTCAAAGTCAATCCTTCTGAGGAAAACCGGAAGAAATTTCAAAATGATTACAATATATTAATATTAGTGTTGAATTCTCCTATGATCAAAAGTTAGGGAAAAAGTGCTGCAATGTCCCAAAGGCAGCATAAACTTTTGGTCATTTGTGAAAAACGTAAATATTTCTGCCTCGTCGTCAATTCCAACGCTCATTTGCAATAACATTCTAGCTGCCAGCTCTTTGGACAAAGCCAATCTGTTTATAATAATAATTTTTAGCGCTACAGTCCAAAGGGGGACCAGGGCCTAGCTTGCTCGCGTTGTGCGCGCTACTGTTCTCTCACGAGTAGAAGGGACCTACAGTTTATGCCGACTTCGAACGGCGAAATTTGAGAAGCTTTCTTAGACAGTTTTTGATTGTTGTCAGCAGCTCAAAAGGGGTGGTGCCGTGAAAAATTCGAAAAATTGGTGTTGAGTTAGGAATCGAACCTAGACCCTTCGGCGTGTGAGCGTCGCACTCTACCCACTACGCCACGGCGACCACAAAAATCTGTTAGCTGCACATTTTTCAGCCAGCTCAACTCTTCCAGATTGCGCTTTTTCCGCGCCTGAAATCGAGAGCGTAAACTTTTCCATGGAACAAGTCCGTTTTCGCACTTGTACAGTTGCAAGAGTACTTAGAGATCTAAACGTGCACAAATCCGCTGATCTCAATGGTATCCCCCCGTTCTTCTGAAGATGGGTTATTCTATGCTGGCAGAACGACTGCATAATCTTTTCCAGTTGTCCTACCTTTAAGGGATCTTTCTGAGTAAGTGGGAGAAGCATTTGTCCACCCGGTTCCTAAAAAGGGCAAACCATCCTCCTACCGACTCATAGCACTTACGTCCCTACTTTCCAAGGTCATGGAAAAGTTGATAAATCGTCAGCTTATGAAATATCTTGAAACTCGGAAGCTTCTTGATGACCGGCAATACGGCTTCCGTAGCAACTAGTCCACTGGTGATTTGATGGCTTATCTCACCGAAAAATGGAACCAATCTTTGCACAATGTAGGAGAAAGTAAGATCACTTGATATTTCAAAAGAATTTGACAGAGTATAGCATCAGGCTCTCTTATCGAAAATACGTGCTTTTGGTGTCGATGAATGTCTTCTTCAACGGATTAGAAATTACCTTTCGAACCGTTCAATACACATTGTATTGGGTGGGTTCAAGTCTGATATTCACCATATTAATGCTGGTGTTCCCCAGGGCTCCGTTTTATCTCCGACACTTTTTCTCATTTTTATAAATTATCTCCTGTCTGTCACTTCTAATACAATTCAGCTTTTCATATTCGTTCTCCGGTTCTCGTCCCTCCTCTTCGGCCATTTTGGAACGGCAGCGTATGTTAAGCTAATTGAATTCCGATCTTGACAGCGTAGTTGATTGGGGTGAAAAGAATAAATTGGAATTTTATGTTTTCAAAACTCAGTGCTGTCTTCTGTCACATAAGCGTTATCAAAACGACGTGCCATTATCAATGAATGGCTCCTGCATTGTTGAAAATTAACGACTTTCCATCTCGGTATGTGTATCAACTCAACACTAAGTTGGAATGATCACATATTCGAGATCGCCAAAAGTCCAACGAAATGTGTAGGTTTCTTAAAGCGATGCAAGAAATATTTTACCCCTTCTGACCTGGCAACAATATATAAGGCGAACATCCTCTCAAAGCTTGAGTATAACGCTCCTATCTGGTTCGGTGCTGCTAAGACCCCTCTAAACCTATTGCATAGAATCCAACAGCAAGTGATAAAAATTATTGGTAATAATAATACTGCGAAGTCAATCGACTCGTTTGAACATCGATGAAATGTTGCGTCTCTATCACTATTTTATCGCTATTTCAACAAAAAATTCTCTAACGAGCTCAAGAAATCACCCGGAATACCCGCCTCGCTAGGAATGCTCACACGTTCACCCTTAAGCCCACATTCGGACGTACAGTTAAGTTTAGAGACTTGATCTTCAGTCGCACCACACGAATATGGAATGCTCTTCCCAGCTCGCCTCGCTAGGAATGCTCATCTTTTCACCCTTAAGCCCACATTCAGACCTACAGTTAAGCTTAGAGACTTGTTCTTCAATTCACCACACGGATATAGAATGCTCTTCCCAGCCCCCCAACCTATTACAATCCAGAGAGATTTTAAACCAATGTGCATCGGTACCTCCTTTCCCGCTCTTCCTCTATACATTCTGACCGCGCTGTGACTTAATTCCAGTCATTTAAGGGTATAAACAATCCCTTTAGTGCGCGCCAATTATACAAAATATAATACCTATCGTCAAAATTCAGGAGGCATGTTCCTTAACAAACGAAAGTCGCTTCGGCCTGTTAGTCTTAATCTTCAATGACTTTCTCCTGGGTTCGCCCGACATAAATCGTATACGTATGACCCTGAAAGCAAACAAGAGTCCATGCAGTGGCATAAAACAGGAACAGACCCCCTCGAAGATGTTCAAAGTCACTCTGTCTGCCGGGAAGCTCATGGCCACAGTTTTTCGGGACTCAAAGGGAACCTTGCTCATTTAGTACAAAAAACATGGTGAAACCATCAACTTCACATCCTACACTTCCACTTTGCATAGTTTGCGAAAGAAAATTAAAAAGAAATGACGGGGTAAATTCGAAGCCGGTGTATTGCTTCTTCATGACAAGGCTCCTGTTCACACGGTCCAAGTTTCCAAGGCTGCTGCGCGAGATTGTGCTTTCGAAGAAATCCAACACCCACCCTTTAGTCCAGACCTTATCCCTAGTGTTTATTTCCTGTTTTCGGATTTGAAAAAATGTCTTCGTGGGAAAAGATTTTCTGATGATAAAGAACTCAAGTCGGCAACAAATAGGTATTTTGCAGAGAAAGAGGAAATTTATTTTTTGAGGGTTTAAAAAATCTTATCTCAAGCATCAATGCCTTGATGTTAGGGGAGATTATATTGAAAAATAAACACAATTTAAATTGAATTGGCACTTTCCTTCAGATCGATATCGAGAATATATTCAACGTCCCTCGTAGTTGAGGTGCCATGGTAATAATAATTAAGTGGAGCTACAGTCCACAGGGGGACCACGGCCTAGCTCATCAACTACTTGTTTTGTGCGCGCTATTGTTCTTTTACGAGTAGAAGGGACCTATAGTTTTTTGCCGACTCCGAACGGCAAAGTTTGAGAAGCTTTCTTAGACAGTTAGAACTCTTTCAGTGTTGTCAGCAGCTCGAATGAGGTGGTGCCGTGAAAAATTCGAGGTGTTCAGCCGGGAATTGAACCCAGACCTTTGGCGTGTGAGTGTCGCACTCTACCCACTACGCCACGGCACCCATTTATCTTTCTTAAAATGCCTAGTTTTAATTTGCTCTGAGTGAGAAAGAGGTGTTTTGCTACTTTGGCAGAATGCAATACTGGTATAATTTATACTGGGCAATAAGAGAGAGGTCAATGAAGCGGTTGCTGGTATTGAAGCGGAAGCGGCTAAAATTGGTCTGGCGGTAAATGAGGGCAAAACAAAGTACATTCTGTCATTAAGGAAGGACACACAACATCGACGTCTCGGACGGAGCGTCACACTAGGCAGCAGAAACTTCGAGGAAGTCAAGGACTTCGTCTACGTCGGCTCCCCGGTACACAGGGACAACAACATCAGTACCGAAATCAAACGCAGAATCACTCTTGCCAATCGCTGTTTTTTTGGGCTCAAGAGGCAATTGAGTAGTAAAGCCCTCTGTTGAAAGACTAAGCTCGCTTTATATAAGCTTGATCATCCCCGTCCTACTTTATGGTGCGGAATCTTGGACGTTAGCAAAGGCGGATTTGGAAGCCCTTAGTCTCTTCGAGAGAAAAATTTTGCATACGATTTTTGGTCCCGTTTGCGTTGATGGCATCTGGAGGACGATGACGATGGGCTGAAGAACTCTATGGGCTGTATAGCGACATGCGCCTGGTTAAGTGTCTACGAATACAACGCTTAGGATGGCTAGGCCATGTAGAGCGTATGGACACCACTGCTCCGTCCCGAAAAGTCTCGTGCCATTGGGACAACGCAACAGAGGACGACCTAAATTAAAGTGGCGCACACAAGTGGAGAAGGACCTCAACTAACTTGAAGTGCGCAACTGGAGACAGATGGCGAAAGATCGTGCTGGCTGGAGAGGTATGTTGGTTGAGGCTCAGGTCGGGTTTTGGGTTTGGGTTACGTTATTAACCATTGGACATCTTTATTTCCTAGTGAACAATAGCACTCACAACGTGAGTGTTGGGTGGTGAAGTAGGTATGCCTACTTTGACTTGCTTTTACAAGCATCCATTTTCAGCTAGAGTTAGGTTCACTCTTGCTGTGAGAGAAAACTTAGGACTACGTCCTTGTAGTCATCGCCAGTCTTATTTTTTTCAAAATAGTCAGTGACAGACCACGAGATTCTTAACTTAAGTAACAAGCTTGTCCTCTATGTCGTGTAGGATGAGGAGGAGTTTGTTATGGAAATATTGTGTTACGAGCTGGCAGAAACGGGTGCAATTGTGAAATCAGTCTATTACTCTGAAAAAAGGTCAAACAGCAGCAAGAGAGTTTGGTTGGAAAGTTTTCATGAATTCATCTTATGATCAAATCGAACTTCCTCTGACAAGAACCTATTCGATTTCTTTTTCTTTTTTATTCGGTTCGGGTTGGACCTATGCCTCAACCAAGATGCCGCTCAAGCAAGAGCACAATCCCTCGCTAGCTACCTCGAATTGCCCACTCTAGGTTGGTTGAGGTTTTTCTTAACTTGAGCGTACCATCTCAGCCTAGGACGTTCTCTGTTGCGTTGTGCCAACGCGTCGGATTAGTCGGATTGGCATTTCGGCCCACAGCAAAGGTGTATGAGTACATACGTTCTATACGACTTCTTATTTGATAGAAAAAAGAAATTGGGACAACAACAATTCACTTCGCCTATAAAATTGAGAAGTTCATCGGCAGGCCTTCAGGTCACAGATAATAATGGCAAATTTTTGTGTTATTTCAAGTTGAATAAAGAAAAAATGTAAAAAGTGCAGACAGCTGGGGAGCCAGTCCCAACTAGCAAAAGCAGAATCATTTCTAAAATAGATGCATTTCTTCTTATCAGATTACAGTAAGCTTTCAAATATTATAATAATAATAATAATTGTTGGCGCTACAGTCCAAAGGGGGACCAGGGCCTAGCTTGCTCATCAACTAATTGTGTTGTGCACGCTATTGTTCTCTCACGAGTAGAAGGGAGCTACAGTTTTTTGCCGGGTCCGAACGGCGAAAATTGAGAAGCTTTCTTAGACAGTTGAATGTTGTCAGTAGCTCGAAAGAGGTGGTGCCGTGAAAAACTCGAAAAATTGGTGTTGAGCTGGGAATCGAACCGACACCCTTCGGCGTGTGAGCGTCGCACTCTACCCACTACGCCAGGGCGACCACAAGCTTTCAAATATTACTGACATTATTACTTGCAGAAGAGTGTGCCTGTCTGCTCGATATTTAATGTTAGCATATTGCTGTAAAAAAAAAAAGTTTTGAAACATAGTCTGCATTTACATTTATAAAAATGAAAACTGTTTTACGAATGACGAGCCAAGTGAACAAAGAGCGATACGATTGATTGGATGTGAACCCCACATATTCTTGATTGTTATAAGAACAAAAAATTTACTGGCATAAGTCGAAGAAGAAAAAAATGTTGCAAAACTTTTTATAGAAAGATTATCTGTCTTCTTCCCCGTACAAAGGTGACACTCTACATTCATATATTCAAACCAAGAAGAAAAACTCACAGCACGACATCAAACTAGAACTTAAGAAAACAACTGATGATTGTAATCGCATCGTTGCACAACAAATCGATCGTTGGGGAATTCCACAATTCTCACTTAAGGGAGTCGCACATTCAGTCAACCACTTGCACTACTGTGCCGAACTGCACCGCACAGCAAACAGTGCACTTCATAAGTTGACAACTCTGAAACGCTGACACGCAATGGATTTTGTTTTACGTGTTGCAGATAAGCGATAATAGCTCAATCGAATGAAAGGGAGCTTCACAGCTGCTATCTGCTTGCACTACGCGCATTTCTGAGGAGATGTGCATCTGATCTGCAGCTGTATGTTTTTATGATCGACGGCAACTTGCCATCAATCAGAATATTATTACGTTTGTCTGTTGTCGACGGCATGTTTAGACTGAGACGAGTTAAGTGTAAGTCAGTGATATAGATTTAGTGTCATTTCTATTCGGTTTTTATTTCTTTTTCGATTTAATGATTCACTTTTATGCTAAGTCATGGCTTGTGCTGTACTCGTACTCGTACTATTTTTATTAATAATACAGTAGATCGATATGTAACTGCGATTAAAAAGCTCTTGATTGCAAGCAATTCGAAACTAGATACTTTTGTTTTCGATTTTATGGCGGCAGTGGTCTTCATGCTTTCCGAAAAAGGCGATTGTTGTTTTCGTAGGCTTAGGGGTGATGGCCATCGTTAATGACATCTGCACCATGTAGATGGCCAAGTTGAAAAATGATTGAGCCAATACCGTAATTTAGTTATTCGATAAGATGCTCTTCTCCACGAAAACAGAGTGAAACCATTTTCTAATTTCTGAAATTAGGTCACAATTTTGGAGTGAGTTTCCAACTTAAAGAAAGTCAATAAACGTTTATAAATTTGTTAGGGGGTTGGCAGCGATATTTTTTGACGGACATATTGGACTATTTAAAAGAACTTCAGAAAAATAATTTTTTAAATGATTTAAGCAAAATGAATAAGAGCTGAGTGAAAAGTATAAGCCCAAAGTATTTGTTTAGTTGGGATCCTTATCGGACTGCCCACGTACGTTATCATGCTGTGTAGGAATTGCTCTTCCTCAAATTTTTTCCCTAACCAACAAATGCCTTAAATCAATGTAGACATTCGAATTTATGAAAGCATTTGGAGGTTATGGCAGGAGTGTGAGCACGAATGATGGAGATGTTGTAAAACCTGTCTTGAATCATTTTTGCATTTGAAGTAAATCAAAGGTGTACAATTATAACAGCAATGGATCTACCTATTAATAGATAGAACCTTCCGAGGAAGCTATGAAATATATAAAAATAAAAAAATATTGAAATACAAAACCAACGATTAGGCCTATAGGCAAGTCAGGGACGAGCATCGGACTGCAAGGGTTGCCTTTTATATTTCGGGATCAGAGAACAAAAACAAATACTAACCATCGAAAATAGCTTTATTATTTTTTAAAATGTTGTTTAAGATCTATACACTTTTGCATGCGTTTAAACCAATTGTCGAAGTCCTTTTGCCACTCTGATTGATGTATCCCCAAAACATGCATTCTGAACGCATCAACCGCTTCTTCAGGTGTCGAAAAACGATGTCCTCTCATTTTATTTTTTACGTACGGGAATAAAAAGAAGTCATTCGGTGCCAAGTCAGGACTATATGGCGGATGACTCATCATATCGGTGTTTTGAGTTCTCAAAAATGCAGTTCTTTGGGCCGATGTGTGAGAGATCGCATTGTCGTGGTGAAGAGTGATCCGTCCTCGGCGCTTGATTTCCCTGTTTTCTTGGAAGACAACTGGCAAACAAATGGTTGTGTACCACTCAGAATTGACTGTTTTGCGTTGTTCTAGTCGAACGGTTGCGACATGTCCAGTTTTCCCGAAAAAAACGACCATTTACTTGGACGTGCTCCGTGCGCGAGTTGGATTTGGCTCAATTTTGAAACACCCACTTAGTCGACTGCTGTTTACTTTCGGGCTCATAAGCGTAAATCCACGATTCACCACCTGTCACGAAGTCACAGACGTGTTTCGAAGCACAGCGATCGTATTTTGGGTGCATTTCTTTTGATCAATCCACACGAGCCTGTTTTTTGAGCTATTGACAAATTGTGTGGGATGCAACGCGAACAAATTTTTTCGACGGTCAAATGTTCATGCAATATTGAATGTATGCTAGTCCCACTAATACCTTAGGTTGTCTCAATCGCACGATAGGTCACATGACAATCTTGCAATATCATTTGGGGCACAGCATCAATGGTTTCCGAAACAACCACTGATCTTGGAAGACCTTCACGAAATTTGTCTTAGAGTGAACTACGACCTCGGTTGAATTCACCAAACCATCGATAAACACTGGCCCTTGATAGAGCTTCATCGCCTAAAACTGAATTAAGTTCATCGATGCACTGTTGTTGAGTTAATCCACGTCGAAAATGTTCACGATTCAGTTGCATTTTTTGGGCGAGATGAATCTTTTAAGTTACTGTAAACAACAAAAATAGCGCTCGTATGTCAAAACGTTCTGAGTACGTATAACCTCAAAAATATCAAACTTAACGATAGAGCTGGCAGTTGCCAGATTGCAACAGAAGGTTTGCCCAATCCCGAAATATAAAAGGCAACCTTCGTATATTTTTCCAATGGTGTGGGAAATTTTTGCAAACGGAATGCTTATCAAATATTTTTTTTAAAGTAACCCTTAAGATATAAGTTTAAACTGCAGATATGTCAGACTTTTGAAAATAATCTTAATTGTGAAATGTCAAGACCTTTTAAATGATGTATAGTATTGCCAGGTACGAACTCTGTTGTGCTTTGTACACAGCCGAAAATTTCAAATGATAAAAAGGTGGAAAAGAGATATTTAACAATCTTATGTTATATTTTCCACGTTTTCTAACTATTTTTTTCTAATTTTTTAACACAAAACGAAATAAATTTGTGCTCCCAATAATAATGTTGAGACTGCACGGGGAGTATTATTTATAAAGCTGCTGTGGTCGTTAAACTTGGTGTATTATGTAAAACTGTTAACTCACAGGAGAAAAGATCTGTTCCGTCACGACTCAACATCACGCCTATATCATTCCGTCCTTTATTAACCATTGGTCATCTCTTTCTTAGTGAACACTAGCATGCACAACGTAATTCTTTGGGTTAGACAGCACTTTCTAGTGTTTTGTTGGCCCTTTTTTTTTATTTCATTAAATTCGCGAGTTCTTTAGTTCTCTCCCTACGTTCATAAAAATTAATCATAATAATTGGGTGGTGTGACAGTCCACAGGGGAACCACTGCCTAACTTGTTCATCAACTACTCTTGTTGTGTGTGCTGCTGTTCTCTCACGAGTACGAGCGACCTGCAGTTTTTTGCCGACTCCGAATTGCGAAGTTTGAGAATTTTTTCTTAGACAGTATTACTCTTTGAGTGTTGTCAGCACCTCGAAAGAGGTGGTGTCGTGAAAAAAATGCGAGATGTTTATTCGGGAATCGAACCTGCATATTCGGCATGTCAGTGTCGCACTCTACCCATTATGCCACGAGGGTCACATACAAAAAATATATATAAATATATAGGAAATATAGTACCTTAAAACATTTACAATAAGCTTTTCCCAACACTTCTCTGCTTCTCATCCAACTCCCAGATTGATTTGAAAACCTTAGACATTCATAATTGCTTGAATCTTTCAGTCGCCAGGACTTTTGAACTACTGCACTATATGAAGAACGATGGAACAACTTTGACAGCAAGTTCAAAAACTCTAAAACATACAAGACGACTTGGGAGGATACGTATTTCGTGAAGAAAGAAATAATTTCAATCGGTTCAGTTATTTTCTTTGTCATAAAGGAAGCACCACAGATATTGGAACAGAACACCCAGTATGTAGCCTCGAAGGCTTTAATTGTCCACCGCATCAACTAAATGTCTATCAAAGATTGCATAAGAGGCAAAAAACAACGTTGCTGGTTTCCCTTACCGGGCTTCCGAATGATTTGAGTTCAGACACAGAAATGTCTGATGAAATTATTTATACTTCTATTAGCTCAGACAAAAGACTCACTGTCTTATCAGTGAAAGATGAGTGACAGCTCTATTCTGTCTTCGTCATGTTCAGTGCTTATGATATAAGCACCATTCAAACGTAACCGAAACCCTTAGAACTAGTCGACGCACGATCGCTGAAATGATGTAAAAATGTAACTTTAGGCTGCACGATTTCTGTAAGAGCTAGGGGAATGAAATGGAATCAATGAAACACTTCCTTTGGTACTGTTCAGCTTTTTAAGAATCACGACTCTTTAGGTCTGTCCCAATTGATTTGTCCACAGAAATTCGTAGATGAGTAGTTTGAGTATAAATCTCTCTTGGAGAGAGTAACTCTGTCGAAATTTGTGAAACGACTTTTCGTAGAAATTCACAGAATTAAATGTAAACGGCTATCAGATATATGAAATGTCAGAGGTTTTTTATTCACTTTGACAGCCATCTGCTGCACACATAAATTTCTTCGTCAGAGATTTGTAGGGATTATTATTCTCTCATGAACTCTCTTTTCTACAAAAAAAAAAAATCAGCAAATGGAACGCCTTTTGAGAGTTTTTTACCAAATTTCGTAGGCATTCGCAGTCATTTCAGAGCTGTTGGCGCAAATCCAATGATTTAAAAGCAAATTTCATTCAGCTTCCTGTCGAAGGCTCAGATCTACACAATAGTCCTTTACGCTGCTGCGTTTACGTGCATGTTTTTGACCAATTTAACATGTTTTACGCAACAATGGATTCAAATAAAAATTTGTGTAAAAAAATTCATACCAGTGGAGCATCAATTTCCGATATTATTTTTTCAGTGTTCAATAGTTTAGCGTTTTAGGTTTGCTCAACTTCTCGTTAGGAAATCTGGTTTAATTGCACATCAATCATTGCATAATCTTGGTGTTGCAGTCAATACCCCACTAGTTAGGGAAAAATTCTGAATTCAGATGACACTCACTCTACTTCATCATTTTTTCCGTCATTACCTGCAAAACAATGTTCCCTTACAAACGCACTCACTTCCACTTCCAGGGAGCACAGAAACACACACTCTCTCCCGGTTGAAAAATTACAAAATTTCGCGACCTCACTTCGATACGGCCACTCAACCGATCGCAGTTCGGAACTTCTTCTAAATCAATTTCAATCGATAAGGATTTCGGAGACACCCTCAAATCACACACCCGAATAGCCAAACCCACTGACGGGCAATTCAGGTCACAAGACCGAGCGGTGCTAACTTCATTCGGGCGACAGGCTTACGTCACTAATAAACTTTACCAGACCACTTAATAACCATAGTAATTTGGCTAATTATCTTACGATTTGAATGACAATGGGGGAGATTAACTTGTGTGTCAACAGATGCGCGGAGACAGGCCATACATCTCGGACGCTGATCGCGGTGGCGTTTATACGGCGAGGAGTCGCTTGACACTGAACGCCTGTATGACGTGCCGAGTACTGAGGATGGCGCGTTTCTTTCGAAATAATTGGCCGGAGATGATACGCTTGTATCTGCTTCACTCAGTCACTTAACAAATTCGAGTTCGATCAATTGAAGTGCGCGTCGCACTCTGATAAAAGAGCCGTCCGCGTTCGGGCGTGTTGTGTTGACACTGCGGCATGTGCAGCAAAATGATGCATGAATGAGAGTTCGTGAGAAGTAATTGTCTGCTCGTTACCCGTCGCCGTGACTCATGCTTTGGCGGCATGAAGGGGAAAGTTATCTTCGTGCTACGTTGCCTTGCGTGTTATGCATGGCAGCCAATAAAACAATCATATTTTAAAGCGGGCTTGACAACTTAGGACGCAAGTTGAAGAACTTGATTAGGCGATGAATGTGGACGTAGGTAGGTGTCAAATGTCAGCCGACTGTGGTGCTGCCTATGCTATACAGGCGAGAATTCATTTGCTTTCGGTTGGGAATTTGATTCTAGACGCGTCATCGATTCCAATTCGTTTGTTTTTCAATTATTTGTAAGAACAGACGGTTTGAGGAGGATTAGATGCCAAGAAAGTCTGAAATTTTGGGAAGTCAGTAAATAAAGTCAGCAGGTAGCTTGGCGAAGTGAAAAGATGGGCAGAAGTCAAATTTGGCAAGTAGGCACAGAAACCTTACTGAATACCCATAAAAGACGAGAGCTGAGCCACCTTGCATCCTTGACAACAAAGACCGTTGTATACAATTCTCTGAAGAATATGTTTGCCGTGTAAACAAAGCTATAACTTAAGAAGCAGCCAATCGTTTTTTAAGGAAAGAAAAAAAAAATAGAAAAAAGAACGTCCGTTGGCACGTTTAAATCTTTCATAAGGTACGGGAAAAAACAAGTAAGCCCAACAAAACCTGATCCCTTTGAGTGTATCAAACTATACGCTTGGAAACGACGCCGAGATCCATGGGAATTTAAGGTGCCCAAGGGTAATGTCGTGTTTTTGGCTAGAGTCAGCCGGTACGTTCTCTCAATTTTTCAATCCAGGTTAGTTAATGCCCCTTCTCAGTTGCATGCGGATCGGCCGTCGTCTGTTGCTCTATCCCAATAGCGCATATTTGAACACTCTTCAGGCTGGAGGTATGGCGAAGTATTTTAATCACTTACGCCGATCCAGGGCTTTGTACAGCATATGGAGTTCCTAGTTAAATCTTCTTCATTAACAAGCAGACAAAACAAAAATGAAATCTTGTTTATTTTTATCACTCTCTACTAGTGACCCCGAAGCAAAAGAGGAACTTAGGATTGATACCCGCTATAGACTACGGCATACTACGTTCAGAGTTCGACGCTTCCTGCACTAAGCATAGAAGAAGAATGAAAACGTTGTCAAGAAGCCATCAAAGAAGCTGCCACTGATGTGCTGGGTTTCACGTCACCACCCAGAAGGAACCCATGGTTTGACGACGAGTGCAGGCAGTCGCACCCAGCTAAACAAGACGCCTATAAATCGACGCTGCATCGAACAACGAGGGCTGTTCGTGAGCTTTACGAACAGAGAAGAAGGGAAGAGCACCGGCTTCTCAGAAGGAAAAAGGAGGAGCATGAGAAGTGCGCGGTCGAGGAAATGGAAACGTGTTATGGCAGGAATGAAGTCCGAAAGTTTTACCGAAATGCAAAACAGCCATCCGTAAAATACAAAGTTCGGACCAAGGCCTGCCGAGACCAAAACGGACAACTCGTAGTAGGGTCGCAGTCTGTGCTGAGAATCTGGAAGGATAATTTCTGCAGACTCCTTAACGGCGTTGACGGCCCAAATCCCGCTGTTAGGCAGAATGTTCCACTCAATTTGGACGATGATAGACAAGCATTCCGTCCCCCCGACTTAGACGAGGTGAAGATAGCAATATCCAAGCTGAAATCGAACAAAGCTGCTGGAGCGGACGGACTGTCCGCAGAACTATTTAAAGCAGCTGGAGATGACCTGGTTGGGCGCATGCACCAGCTCATCTGTAAGATATGGTCGGAGGAAAGCATGCCCGATGAGTGGAATCTCAGGGTCGTTTGCCAGGTTCACAAGAAAGGAGACCCCTTTGACTGCGCCAACTACCGGGGGATAAGTCTCCTGAACATCGCATACAAAATCCTCTCTTCCGTATTGTGTGAGCGTCTGAAACCTTTTGTCCATAACCTAATAGATCCCTATCAATGTGGTTTCAGACCAGGGAAGTCCACAATAGACCAAATCTTCACATTATGGCAGATCCTGGAAAAGATCCAAGAAATGCAAATTGACACTCACGACCAATTCGTCGATTGCAAGGCTGCATATGACAGTGCGCACATAGACGAGCTATACAGTGCCATGTCTAGTTTTGGCATTCCTACCAAACTCGCCAGATTGTGTAGGATGACGATGGAGAGCTCTCGCTGCTTCGTCAAGGTCGGTAACGAACTCACCGAGACCTTCAATGTCAAAAAAGGTTTTAGACAAGGCGACGCACTGTCATGTGACTTCTTGAACATCATCGTCGAGTAGATCGTGCGTAACTCAGAAGTCAATACCAGCGGCACGATCTTCCAGAAGTCAGTTCAATTGCTAGCTTACTCTGATAAGGCGTTTACTGGCATTGAAGCGGAAGAGGCTAAAATGGGTCTGGCGGTACAACTAAGTACATGCTGTCACCAAGGAATGACACACAACATCGACGTCTCGGACAGAGCGTCACACTAGGCAGCAGTAACTTTGAGGTAGTCAAGGACTTCGTCTACCTCGGCTCCGCGGTAAATATTGACAGTAACATCAGTAACGAAAACAAACGCAGAATCACTCTTGCCAATCGCTGTTTCTTTGGGCTCAAGAGGCAATTGAGTAATAAAGCCCTCTCTCGAAAGACTAAGCTCGCTTTATATAAGCTTGATCATCCCCGTCCTACTTTATGGTGGGAAAACCTGGACGTTATCAAAGGCGGATGAGGAAGCCCTTAGTCTTTTTGAGAGAAAAAATTTGCGTGCGATTTTTTGTCCTGTTTGCGTCGATGGCATCTGGAGGAGAAGGTTTAATGACGAACTCTATGAGCTGTACAGCGACATATGTCTGGTCAAGCGTCTACAGATACAACGCTTAAGATGGCTAGGCCATGTAGAGCGTATGGGCACCACTGCTCCGGCCCGAAAAGTCTTTGAATCCGTGCCCTTGGGACAACGCAACAAAGGACGACCTAGACTAAAGTGGCGCACTCAAGTGGAGAAGGACCTCAACCAACTTGAAGTGCGCAACTGGAGACAGCTGGCAAAAGATCGTGCTGGCTGGAGAGGCATGTTGCTAGAGGCCCAGGTCCACCCCGGACTGTAGTGCCAGAAGAAGAAAAAGAAGACTATGGCATTCACTTACTCGCAAGGAGCGACAACATATCTCTCCCCACGCCCTCCAAACACCTCAATTTGCGACCTTTTTCGACTGAACATGGTTAATTCGACATATGGTTGTCTCCCTTCCGCTTTTTTGCTCTTCATTTAGTTCAAATATGCACCGTTTCCATCTAGACGGCAACTTCATAATACCAACCTCTGGCACAAACTTCATTTAGCCCAGATTTCGCCTTACTTTAACATTGACTTTTGTCCTACTTTAAGAAATAAGCAGCAGAAAATAAGAGTCCCAACCCTCTTCAAATCTGAGTAAACTAAGCGAAATAAACATCAGAAAAAGACTATAACTGACCTTGAGGGTATCCTACCGCGTTACCTCGCAATGGGACTAACTTTTCGCCTAAATGGACCATGAATTGTGCAACCAACTACTTTAGTGGAACGAATGCCTTTATTATGTCATGGCGACTCACAAGCAGTAATAGGCCCAACTACACATGTTTGAAATAACTTCACGATACACCCCATAATATAATGTTAAAACCTCGCATTTGTAATGAATGAAGATGTGTTTTAGATTGTTCTCTAATTGAACATATGGATAAATATTAAAAAATCTATCGAAAACGAAACTATAAATCTGTTAACGAAACCTTTAAAATGTGAAAAAGACCACAAAAGGGTCTTTAAAATGTTTTTTAAACTCAGGACAAACAAGAAGGTGCAACAACCCTTCAAACTTAAAATCAATTAAATACCCTCTTTATTTTGTTACATTCACATCTTAACCTTTTTTACACTTCTTCCCAGGCCCCTTCTCCTCTCTGCATAGTGTCAGCCAAGCTTTTAACTGAACGGGAGACAAATAAAGTCCCACAGCAAAATCAGAAAGTTCAAAAGGTGTTCAATGTCGCGTTAAGATGCTCTCCGATAAAACCCTCAGTAATTGGGAAAGTGGCGAATGTACGTGATGACACGTGCCCCATTGCCGTCCGCATCGTTTTCGTTCATCGTTGAACATCTGAGTTGGCAAAGACACTCACTCACTTATGGCCTTTACATGCTTCCTAAGGACTTATCTGTTTGCCAGTGTGTGCATGCCTTAAACAGAACCCTTTTTGGAAACACTCTAAGATCACATCCTTTTGCGGGTATTGAGAGGTTTGTATTTAATGGACATTTGCATAAACAACAGGAGGCAATGAATTTTTAAATTTTCAATACCCACTCTCAAATATTGACAATGAAGCGATTCGTTTTCGGCTCTCAGTGGGGAAGTGGCTTTAAAGTTTTGCGTATAAATTTACGGCACCACAAAATGGTTAAGATTTGAAGTGTTGTGCTGTGATGTTTCCGTGGCAACAGTTTTAATCACTGCGGGAGTGGTATGTATGTGAATAATGTGATGTTGGTCCTGGATTTTTTTTTTTGGCAAATGACTGCAGGAAATAATTTGAGGACATTTCATTTGTTGCCTATGCATCCAAACATTAGAACAAGAAAGAAAAAAATACCTCGCAGAAACAAACATAAAGAAAAGAAAGAAAATGCAAGAAAATGTGGATCGGTTCGTTACGGCATTACGAGTATCACAAGCTGTGTTCCGTTGGCAAAATGTAGTAAATGAAGCCCTAAATTAAAAAAGTAGTATTTGCACCGAGTTAGAAATTTAATGGAAAGAGTAAAAGTTAGAAAAAAAACTCTTAGGCATTGAATGTCGGAACCATACCATCCCATCCACACTTAAAGGAAGTAAATTGGTGTCAATTACTGTCTATATTGTTAAGTTGGTACATTATATTCGAATTTTCACGTTAAAATATTTATAAGTTTTTAAAAAACGCCTCCACATACCATAGATCACCAAATGTGGTAATTCTTACAATCACCGATGATTCTCAGGATCTTACGGCCTTTGGGAGGATCATTATGCTTTATACGTGCTGCGAAGCTTAGAGTTTCTGTGATTGATTTTTGAAATGAAGATAACCTGAGTTTTATAATCATTATTATGATTAGGCAACAGAGGACGACCTAAACTGAAGTGGCTCACACAAGTGGAGAAGGACCTCAACCAACTTGGAGTGCGCAACTGGAGACAGCTGGCGAAAGATCGTGCTGGCCGGAGAGGCATGTTGGTTGAGGCCCAGGTCCACCCCGGACTGTAGCGCCACAAGAAGAAGAAGAAGATTATGATTAGAATTACTTCGGAAAACAACAAAAAATGTGACAAAACAATGAAAATTTCGACAGCATAGTTGCCGCGGCGGCTTCATCTCATTATCCTTATTCGATTAATATTTTTCCCGGCGAGCATCTTTTTGAGGTTTGAAAAAAGGTAGAAGTACAGATCTATGGTAGAGAATACGGTGGGTGCGGAAGCAACTCAAATTTGGCCATGGGAACCAACGATTATAATAATTATAATTGTTGGCGCGACTGTCCACAGAGGGACCAGGGAATAGCTTGCTCATTAACTACTCGTGTTGTGCTCGCTACTGTTCTCTTACGAGTAGAAGGGACCTACAGTTTTTCGCCAACTGCGAAGCTTTTTCTTATACAGTTATCTTTTAATGTTGTCAGCAGCTCGAAAGAGTTGGTGCTGGGAATCGAACCCAAACCTTCGGCGTGTGAGCGTTGCACTCTACCCACTGCGCCACGGCGGCCACCAAATAGTGACAAAAAAATTCTCTTTCATCAATGCACCGTCTTGGTTAAAGACAATTTTTTTCTTCTTCATATGGGACCATTTTTTGCAATTTGTTACTTCAAATGCACCAATAATGCCATGTAGTAATTGATCCTTTTACTTTTCGTAATAAAGTCGATGAATAAAATTCCGTGCACATTCCAAAATACGGATGCCATAAACTTTCTAGCCGACCATTGTGTTTTTGGACGCTTTCGACGAAGTTTACGCGCTGCTGTCTATTCTGCTGACTGCCGATTTGAATCTGGAGTGTAGTGGTGGATCCTTGTTTCACCAATTTTGACGTACCGATGCAAAAAGTTTTGTTTATTCTGGCGAAACAGTTTCAAACAGCTCTCAGAATCACCGATGAGTTCTTGTTTTTGGTCCATTGTGAGCAAAGCCATGGGTACCGTGTTCGAAATCAACTTTCTCATGCATAAAAGTTCATGCCAAATAGTGTACACACTGCATTCTGCTATCTTTAAGGTGTTAGCTATATCACGCAATATCACATTCCGATTTTCCAAAACGATTTGTGTACTTTTCTGACGTTTTCAGGTGTAACCACCTCAATTGGCCTTCCAGACCATTCAGCATCGTTGGTGTCTGTTCGGTCTCATTTAAAGTCAGCACATTATTGACGAATGTTTGGTTTTGATGGAGCAGGGTCCCTGTTACATGCCATTGCTTGCACGGTATTTTTTCCCATCAAGAAACATTATTTAATCAACACACGAAACTTTGATTTATTTCATTGTTTGAAAAATTGCAAAAGCAGTGTCACCTGAAGCACTGTAATTTATGACTAATAATCAGATTGCCATGAAAATTTGAAAGGTATCACTTGAATGTTTGTACCAGAGACCAATGGTACAATGTTTTCTGGTTTGTACTTCCTTAAGATAATATTGATATTTTGTTAGTGGCGCTCCTATGTGTCAGTCCCGGGACTTGTTGAGTGATGTGTTTCTATACAAAGCCTGGTAAACCCGTTCAATCATCGCCTACATCGACGTCAAACAAAATATCAACGGGTAAAGAGTCATACTCTGCATGTAGTGAGACCAGACGGGTGTGGTGTACTATAAGCTGCTACAGACAAGCGAAAGCATTGGTGGAAATCGTTTTGGACTGCAATTAAAATGTTCGAGTCGTGTATTGCATCAAAAATGTGACAACACGGGCGCACTGAAGTTTCAAGGGGATGTGTTCACACATTCGCACATATTCTCTGGGCCGTGCCTCTTCCGAAAACTGGCTTTTTCTTCGAAAGTAAAATGTTTTGTGGGGAGCCACTGATTCGCGTTTTTTGCTCTATCATTGCATCGATGTCATAGAGTACTTAATTTTTGGAGATGGTATTCGGAAATTACCAGATCAATTGGAAAAGTAGTCCGGTGGTCACAATACAAAACTGAAAAAATTGATTTAAGTTCTCAATACACCACCATACAAAAATGAACAAGGCTCAACTAAAAGCAGTAAGCACAGTTGAATGTTGGGCAGCAATCCATAAATTATGAGCAAATCGGTTTTATCAGTGTAGCGTAGGCTGTGTAAAATTGAGGGGAACTAAGGTCCGCAGGGGGCATTCAGAGTTTGGCGGCTTTGCCTACTACCCGTGCAGCAGGCCTTATTTTTCCTGTGTCTATAGAACGGACCGTCAATTATTAATTTCAAAAGACGAAACTTGAATAGGGTTTTCACAGAATAGGAATGCTCTTTATATGTTTTCAGTAAGTTAAAATAGATGGTGCTATAAAAAATAAGACAGCAGTGTTTAGTCTACAGGCTTTTGGAGTGCGATCAATGTGAAAATTGTGGAAATAAGTAAGGTATTTCTGATTATTTAAAAGAAAACTGGGCAAACAGTGGTCTACTCTGTCGAGCCTTAACGGGCTTGCTGCAAGACTTCGCCAATTTTGTGAGAATTTATGTTAACGCACGGCCTCTTGGGTTTGTAAATATAAATTGCGTTTTAGAATTTATATACAAAATAAAACCACTTTGAGAAAGAGCACTCTGTGCTTTGTGTGAAATGGTTCCTCTATTCCTTCCATTCCATGACTAAAAGAAAAATTCTAACCGACATGTTGGGGGTAATCCCACTTGATTAAACTTACGATTAAAGGAACACCAACCCGTGACCACTCCATTCCGATTAAGGACAGGTATATTAAACTGAATTGTCAAAGTCCAGGCCATGCCGTCATTGGATTTTTGGTAGAAAAATGTATAACATGAAGCGAAGACCCCCCTGAAGTAAGGGGCTATAATCATAAATTGTTGTGTAAGCTACTAAAAAACAGATCGAAAGTGTTTTTGCAAAGCTCGTAGATTTTATTTAAATACATGTCGGAAAGTAATTTGCATTCACTAGATCGCTAACAACACTAATGAACTTACTGACATACATTATCCCAAAGATCTACCCAGGAGCAAATTTATGCATCGTCATGAATTCCGCTTAAGAATGCCTGTTTTCTGAAATCAATTTAATTTTATTCACAACGTATAGAAAGCAACTGCTTTGATGTTCTTTAAGATAAAGTATTCCATAGCAAAGCTCAGGCAATTTTGATTCGGGACATCTTTGTGCTGTCGTAAAGAGCACGGTTTATATCAGATCCATCACTACAACTTTTAAAACTGGAATCATTTCACTTTTATAGTGGAACAATGAAAGATGAATGAGTCTTAATTAAGTCGCCCCATTCTACCGCAAGTCTTTAAAGATAATAAATGTTTTCTAAGCAAAATGCCTACATAAGATAACGACTAGAAAGACTGACAACTGACTGACTGACAAATAAATATGTCACAAATGCTGGCATCAGTTGAGGGTCATGAATTGTTTGAATATGCTTTTCGCATGGGGAAAGTCTACAGAACTAACTGCACGAAATCATATTTCGCAAACAGTTGTTTCTAACTGTAAAGGTTGATAGATGGAATTTGCACTCGCTTTGTTTAGTGTCGAGTGTTCTAGTTTATGTCGCTGTGGCTAAACAATCGGATTAGTAGAGACTAGTGTTTGGTTTGATAAGTTTTAAGTTGGAACTATGGTCACTGACATCTGTCTTTTACTTGAAAATACTAAGCTAAGTCCTCTACCGAAGGCGTATGACCGCCTAAATGCCTTGGTTTGTGTACACCGAATGCACAACATGTTCAAATATAAAAATATGACACAACATATAGCTAAAAGTAGGTATAATTGATGTAGCTTTCCAATTCATACCAACAGCTCTGAACAAAAGTTATCTTAAGCTTTGGGATGATTTGAACAGATTGTTCCAATGCAGGATTCGGTGGTAGAAGGAATGTATATTATATGCCATGTGAAATTGTTCTTTCACGGGCATAAAACACCTTGTGAAATTTAAGAAGTTCTTTGCAGGTTTTTAGTGCTCCCTCGGTTTTGTCAAGAACTCTTATTATGAAAAGCTTTAAAAAGTGGTCCATGAAAATAAATCTATCAGCCGGAAAAGTACAAGGCCACTGCCGTCACTACCATAATTAAGTCGTCGTTAGTATATAATTTAAAACCTTTAAAAGTTAAGAATCTCAAAAATAAAAATATAAGATAATAACCAAAATATTTTGAGAATATAAGTTATAAGGTTGGAGGAAGTCATACGTAATACCTTAGAGCATGTTTGTCACTTTAAATTAGATAGTTATTGAGTTGTCCATTAGCAAATTTGATAACGCCAGCATCGCTGACGTCAATCCTCTGTTAACCGGGAAGAGCTTGTAAATTTGAATATCAGCCAAGTATAAATTTCAGTTTATTTTTAACATGATTCTTAAGTTATTAGCAGTTAGAAAAAATATCCGTACGAGGATCTGACGATACTCTGACTAATTAAATTTTGAAACACTTTCGATGTCATGCGTTTACACTCGGAGATAAGAACTAGAATAATGAGATGACAAAGGTGTCGTTATATGGTAAAGCAATTTGCTGCAATCGTAATTAACGTATAGATCCTCTGCCAGATCGTGTGTCTTTGAAACTCACTTAAAGTTCAACACTGTCTTCACGTACAAGAATATATAACGAAGCTGATCCTTAAGACACCACCCAGAAGAAACCCATGGTTTAAAAGCGGTTGCGTGTCTATACATTCACTCTAACTGTTGGCGAGATCTTTTCTCAAGCTCGGATGAACTGATCGATAAAGTACTGTCTAACTGTGTAAAAAAAACTCTCTTTGGAGACGATTAGGTGGTGTTATGTAAGACCACATATTCGAACAGGTATACAATGGACATAAGCTTCGTGTCGAGTTACAACCATTTTCATTTTCATCCTTGACTCAAGGTATATTCAAAATTGGGAAATTATATGATTCACAAGTGAGGATAGTTTTATTTCAGTTCTAAATAGTAAAATACACAACTGTAAGTATTCCTTAAGTGCTATCGACAACGCCATATTAGCAGAGAGTAGAGAAAAAAATGTGAGGTAACATTCTGTGCAAAGGAAGACACATTTTACGGCTACACCGTCGTCTCGGTTGCCCTAATTAATCTGGTGTAAGGCACTTTTGGTCCTTACGTTTACATTTTGTACCTTTGTACCAGTTTAAAGGGTTAATCTTTGCATCTTACAACTTTCACTTAACAATCTCAATCGAACCTGATGTGATATTCAACGGTATGGTCGACTGGTTTTGTTTGCAGTTGTCTAGGCTTTGAATATTAAATCCAACAAACCAACGGCTATTATGTTTTAATTATAACTAGTTGTGTATTCATTCTAACAATATATGTAGATAAATTTTATTGATTGTATCCCTTTTATAAAGTATGTTACCTCATTGTTCCCCTCTTGAAAAAAGCTCCTTTTCTATCTCTCCTCTATATTCCTTTGGAGGAAGCTAAATAAAAACTATTCTCTACTTATCCGTTTTCTAGCACTGTCCTCTTAGTGAGCTATCAATCTCTTGAGAAATCCCTCCTTCCACTTTTATGCTCTTCATTCAATTCTTCATAAAAAGTGTTACAGTGATCGGATTTAATTCAAATATGCGCCGTTTTGTTCGATAATCTCTTTCCATCTAGGCAGCAACTTTATAATTCACCCTCTCGTAGAAGCCCCCCTCTTTATTTGCGAAGAACTCGGACAGCCACTTTCACAAGCCCCTTTTTGAGTTCAACTTCACACCACCAAGGGCGTTCGCCATGGACAGGAACAGGTGGTAATTACTTGGCGCTATGTCCGGGCTATATGTTGGATGCGATAACACCTTCCATACGAGCTCGCGTAGCTTCTGACGAGTCATCAACTAAGAGTGTGGTCTGGCGTTGTCCTGGTGGAACACTTAACCCTTTCTGTTGGCCAATTCTGGACGCTTCTGGTTGATAGCCTACTTCAAGCGGCCCAGTTATTCTCAGTAGATGGTAGAATTAAGCGTCTGGCCATATGGGAGCAGCTGAAAGTGGCTGATTCCCTTCCAATTCCACCAAACACACAGCAAAACCTTCCTGGCTGTCAATCCCGACTTGGCCACTATTTGGGACGATTCACCGGCCTTCAACCACGACCGTTTCCGCTTGATATTGTCGTATGTGATCCATTTTTCATCGCCAGTTACCATCCGCTTCAAAAATGGGTCGAGTTCGTTCCGTTTCAGCAGCATATCGCAGGCGTTGATTTGGTCCAGAATGTTTTTTTGCGTCAAATCATGCGGCACTCAAACACCAAGCTTTATTTGGTATACAGCCTTCTGCAGATGGTTTAAAATGGTTTAATGATTAACTCCCACCTCCAGGGCGATGTCACTATGTCACATGCCGGTCTAACTCAATTACTTCCATGATTCGATCGGTATTCAAAGTCAAAGGTCTTCCACCGTCTGCTTTATCCATGGCGTCGTTTTTACCGGCTCTCAATCGTCCGCGGTTCCATCCCCCAAAACACCATTAATCTCACGGAACATTTCTCTAGCGAATTTTTTTTTAAATATCGCGAATTTCGGTGTTGGTGAACTCTATGTTTATCCAAACTGATCATGCATAGCGTCGTAGGTTATGTAAAGTATTAGTATTACCAGATACGAGTTTTGTAGCGCTTTACACATAGCCGGAAAATTCAAAAGACAAAATGGCGGAAGGGAGATATTTGACAACCTTATAGTTAGGTCCGTTCTCTGTGTTACGTATTGTCTGTCGGAAGTAACATATCTCTGGTAATTTTTGAATACCATCCTAAAATCCAATCATTGAGCCATTCTTTGATTCCTGCAGAGGACTCGAACCGGTACCGACCACTGTAGTCGGAGGAAGCAAGGTCTAGAAAATACGGTAAGTGCAGAAAGACCTCCCATTTCAGTGTTTGCAGATCATTTTTGACCGCTACAGCCACGTAGGGCCGAGCGTTATCATGTTTCAAAATCACCTTGTCATGCTGCTCGTCCGTTTTTCACGAAATGTATGGCTCAGACACTTAAGTTATTTTCAATAGTATTTCAAATCAATGGTTTCGCCTGGTTTCAGGAACTCATAGTACACCACACTCGTCTGGTCCCACCATATGACCTTTGAAGGGTAGAATTTTCTCTTTGGCGGTGATGTAGACGATAGTCGAACGGCTTCAAAAGGTTTTGCATAGTTTTTTTTCTTCTTGGGGTTATCTTAGTATGTTCACAATTCTTTAAGAAAATTTTTCTTGTATTTAAATAAATCATAAATCATTTGCTCAGTCATTCCTAACCCATTTCGCATTTATCACAGATTTTGATCCAGTAAAACCTCCAATTCCTCACCTTCCAACTTTTCGATTTGGCCAAAACGTTCTTTGTCTTCCAAGCTAAAATCACAATTTTTGAATCGTTGAAACCACTTTATCAGTTGGAGTAGTTTTTCATAAAATTTCTACAAGCATTCATTGGACTTCAGCTGTACATTTCTTCCAATTAAAGACTAAAATCAAAACTTCCGCAAATTATTTTTATTTAGGACAAACTCGGACATTTTCGAAAGGTAAAAATAATGTTGTTGTCTAAAACAAACGTTAATGCACGTTTTCAAAAGTAAACACCTGCAGGTTACGCCATCTTTTTAAAACAGTTAGAATTTATATACAGTTGTGTTCATAAAAATAGCAGTAGTTATACGCCTTAGATAAATAGCAACATATATCTAAGCAGATCCTTTTTCCAAATGTATATCCGGTTTTATTGTATTCTCCGGTAACTAAGGTACCATACCAGAAATTAAAAATAAAGTCTTACTTTCTTCTTTTTTCACTCATTCATTGAAACCTGTTGATTGAAGCCTTTTCATAAAAATAGCAGTGTTTCTTGGTATTACCATAAAGTGTCTCAGAAATTGTTGTTTACAGTTTAAGCAAATATTTTTGTATTCTTGTTTGCTAAGTGAATGGTTTTGTATATGTTGTGTTTTATTAACAGACTTTAAAGTTAGAAATATGTGTCGATCAAAACATTGTACATAAGATATGCGGAATTTGATCAAAAAATTGCGTTTGGAGGGAATAACATGCTTCAATCCAGGAAATCATAGGATGTTCAGCACAACTGGTCAGCAATGCGCTAAACTGGAAAGCTACTCCCGAAACACACGGTTCAAAAATGGTGACGGCTAAGCGAACTGACCGAAAAATTAACAACATAGCAACGGCGAACCCTTCAATAAGCTCCAGACAAATAAGGGATGAACTCCAACTTCCGGTGAGTGCTGTGACGGTTAGAAGACGTCTTCTAGAGATTAACTACCAGCTCGAAGCCCGCGAAGAGCACCGCTTTTGACAAAAAAATCATGTGCTAAAAAGATTGGCATTTGCAAAGTTTCACAAAGTTTGGCCTAAGGAGAAATGGAGGAATATTCTGTGGAGCAATGAAAGCAAAATAGTCTTATTTGGGTCCAAGGGTCGACGGGAATATGTAAAAAGAAAATAATCCCCCTTATAGAGTTAAAACTGTAAAACACGGAGGAGCAAAACTAATGATTTAGGGCTGTTTCTCATATAATGTGGCTTGGCCTATACAAATATCGTATGAAGGGTATAAATGGACGTTGCTGAGTATGTTAAAATTTTAGAAGAGGTTATGCTGCCATATGCCGAGGAGGAAATGCCACTAGTTTGGGTACATCAACAAAACATACGTCAAAACGGTCTAAAATCTTAGTTTGATGAAAAAAGAATAACCGTTATGGAGTGGCCAGCACAATAATTAAATAATTGTTGGCGCTACAGTCCAAAGGGGGACCAGGGCTTAGCTTGCTCATCAACTACTCGTGTTGTGCGCGCTACTGTTCTGTCACGAGTAGAAGGGACCTACAGTTTTTTGCCGACTCCGAACGGCGAAATTTGAGAAGCTGTCTTAGACAGTTATTGCTCCTTGAGTGTTGTCAGCAGCTCGAAAGAGGTGGTGCCGTGAATAATTCGAAAAATTGGTGTTGAGCTGGGAGTCGAACCTAGACCCTTCGGCGTGTGAGCGTCGCACTCTACCCACTACGCCACGGCGACCACACAATCCCCTGACCTAAACCCCATTGAGAACTTGTGGGGCGATGTTAAAAATTCTGTCCATGAGGCCAAACCAAAAAAACGCCAAGGAATTGTGGGAGGTAGTGCGAGACTCATGGGAAGCTATACCCGTTGAGAGATGTCGGAGTCTGGTGGACTCAATGCCACGAAGATGCAGCGCAGTGATAAAAAACAAAGGCTTTGCTACAAAATACTATTGGTAAGCTGTAAATAATAATGATCTCATATTGTTTCATTGATTTCTGTTGTCTAGGCACAGCATAATTCTAAACACTGCTTTTTTTATGAACAACTGCGAAATATTACTACTACCAAGAAAAGTATTTAAAAGTTATGAACAACGTCTATTTTGTTATATAGATGTTAAGACTGAAATACTTTACTTTTGTATACGTTTTTAGGAAAAACAATAAAACGATTTAAATTAATAGAAAATTATTTGTCTTTTTTGAGGAGCACTGCTATTTTTATGAACACAACTGTAGATTATATAGATTAAGGCTGGAACAACACAAGGTGAAAACCATAAACCCTGTCAAATGGCTATAAGCACCGACAAATTTGGCTTTAATTATTGCATTGCAAGATGGGATTCCGGGTTTCATGCCCGGTGCTTTCCTTTTGCAAGATTAATTTTTAATTAATTACGTTTACAAAATGAAGTTCTTGAAAAAAAAACTGACTTCTCCAAAGATTTAAAATTTCGGTTTTTGTATTTGATTTTGTAAACTTATGTTTTCCGGAATTTCGAAAACCTAGTCAAAATTGTTTAATTTATACAAGAAATTAAAATGCATTCAAAATGATTGTTATTTCTTCGCCAGTACATCATATTTTTACAAGGAATAATAACACCAGTGCATTTAAAAAGGTGAGTGAAGGCCGGAACTTATTACCTTTGGACTTATTCGATAAACACTTATAACATTGAAAGCTTACATTTATTATACTATCTTCATAATCTTAATTAAAATTCAAAATTTTCTGAACTGAAGCTGAATCCCACGAACATTGCAACCCTTAATTGACAAATCTTAATTTTTGTTGTTTAATTGAGCAGGAAAAGTAAACACCTTGCACATTGAAAAAGTCAATAAAATCATAAACAAATTCGATTAATAAAACTTAAGTTCGTATAACATAAATGATCGAAAAGGAACAGTTTTTCCATCGTTACAATTAAATAAAACTGAATAATTCATCTGCTCAAAAGCAAACTACATACATCTGTTGCACATAAAAGGTTTCGTTTTTTGTACCAAGAAGAATAATATTAGATGTGCTCAATATGTAGGAATTTTAACATAACCCACAATCCTGCGACAGAGGAATATGACTATGTTCCAAATTTTCATTCGTTTCCTTTTTAATAAACGAAAACATAATAATTCAGTTTAAATCGTTCTCCTCCATTTATTCTGGTCAAAAGTCATTTTTATTATATCTTATATCCCTTGAGTTTATTACTAGAATTTTCGAACACTCAAGTCTTTCACAACATTGGGTATTAAAACGGGTTAATTCCAGTGTCATCGGTATTAGTACAACCAACAGAGACATTTGTGCTTGAAAAGCTCAACGATACATCACTGCGGTAACTTCCAGATGATTAAACAGTCGATGTACTATAAACTAATTGCAACCCTTTGCAGCCCACTTTCATGGGATAAAAGTCGCATCAAACGAGCAAAGATTTCCCACTCGTGCAGGAGTTTGATGTTCATCATTAACGTTAAGCGTAAGCAACGTGAAAAAGAAAATAAATAAAAATTTCCAATCAATCAAGGCGATCAACCGTAAGCGCCGCTCAGAAAATGAATAAAGTCGAGCATTAAAATCTGCGTTAAAATTGAATTCCAATCAAATGCATTTCCCGTTGCTGGCAATGGTCGTTCCTCTGAAAAGCAATTCAAACACTTGTCGCAACGCAAGGACATCACCAAAGAAAAGGCCAAAAATCAACTAGAACTAGAAATAGAATTTCAAAACCATGCATTCCACGAAGACACTATCGAATATTTACAAACATTTTGTTTTTTCAAAAACAAGTGCATATACATATATTTGAACAGTATTGCCAAGGTCGCAACCGTGAACATCTGTCAAAATAAACAAAACACAAATTTCCAAATTCAAAAATCCTACACCGGAAAGACACAAACCGCACACATTCATTTGACTGCACAACGCCGGCGTCGCGTTTCAACTGCTCCCTTCTGACAAACACACACATAGATTCTAACACAAGTGCCCCCAACGGGTGACATGCAATGAACGAGGGGAGCAAAATATCAACAAACGATGAAGCTTATGAATGAAAGAGAAGAGTTGCGGACTTTCTACTCACGTTTGTAGAGCGTGCTTGCGGCGAAGGCGAAGCGCAAGACAGCGTCATGCGTCATGCGACAGAAGATGAGCTCGCCAAAACGTGCATTTTTTTTTTGTGTGCACGTATTCACTTGTCGAACGTTGAGAGAGGGGGAAATTTAATCCGGAGAAATGGGGAATAGCGGCAAACCACAATAAATCACGAAATTGAAGCAAAAGAAGAACGATGCGATCAGTTCTGCGGTTAACTACAAACTGGTTTACGCAGGCCATCCACACGCTATGACTCGGGACCCACACAAGTGTGAAATTGAACGGATGATGTATTAGTATCTAATACATAGGACATCACTCTGTCAACGCTTTGCATCGAAGAGGAATATGAACTCGAGAAAAAAAAAACCACAACCGAAAACTTGAAGGAGATTGCGGCCGATCAGTGCGATCGTCATCGCGCATGCGATTGTGAGCGCAGCCGTAGTCAGTAATGTGGTTCGGAACCTGTCATCAGATGTACCTCCATGAGCGCCAACGAACGCAGTCCTTGTTTGTCTGCCAAGAATCATCTCGTTTGCAGCCACGAGGCGAATTTGATTCAGTTTTTGTGTGCTTCTTTGAAGGATTTGATGGAGTCATTTGATTCTTCATCTCTTTGATTTGCATCGAGAAACTTAAGGCAACCGTTTGAACCAGTGACGTATGTATGTATGGGTACAATGAACTGTCGTATAATTTTGAAGCAAGAGCGCCATTTATTTGGTGAATGGAAAAGTTTGAGTTGTCACAAAACATGAATTCAGTCATGAGGTGCAGTTAACACTTTAATTGTGCAGAGTAAGAGAATGTCGGTCTTCTTGAGTGTGGTTTGTGGTTCAGTGGTATTTTGTGAATGGACATTGTCTGTTATTGCTGTTCTGGACTCAATGTTGTTTATTTTGCGCAACGCAGTAAGCAAACAATATACAACAAAATCCACAAACTTTGAAATACACCAACTTTCTGAGTTTTCTTTGCCTTTAAAAATTAACACATTTCTGTACTCTTTGGGTTCAAAAAAGAGATAAATTTGGTCTTGGGAAACCCATCAATAAAAGAAATCATTTTTCGAAAGGCGCGTGAATGTACGAGAGTGTGCAACACGTGTGCGAGCGTACTTATGTATATTTCCCAGATAACCAGAAGGTTGCTAAGAACGACACATCATCGGAAACGTTATTGCACAATGGAATTGTGCAGGTTGTCGTTTCTCAGCCCAAAACAAAATACCATCATAAAGGTTTCACTATTGCCCCAGTACAACGCAAATAATTCTTTTTGGGTCCACCAAGTAAACACAGGCAGACTTTACATGAACGATGATTTCTTAGGTTCTTTACGAAGGAATTGGATATTTAGGAAAGAAGTGTTATTTAAAAGAGTTGAAAAATGTTTTAATTAAATCTAAAATTTTGTTTCCTTTATATTTGGGGAAGGGGAAATGATCTCTATGATAATTTTCGAATAGCACCTCTAAAAAACTGAGTCCTCACTGGTATCAACGCAACATTGGACGATTCCTCGATTTCTTAAAGAGATTCCCACCGATGACCCCATAAATTTGTCGTAAAAGCCGAAAGTTGGACGGAACATGGTCTTGAGAATGCAACCGTGACTCCAACTTCAGGGCGTCCAGGTAGATTTTGATCGCTGCAGCTACGTGGGGCTAACTTTATCATACGTTTTGGCTATTTCTGCCTGTTTTTCAATGCACTGCTCTACTCAAGCGCATTAGTCGTAGTCGATTATGTTTCAAATCAATGGTTTTTCCTGGTTTCAGCAGTTCATAGGTCACATTAAACGAAGATGGAATGGGTTCAATAGACTTTTTTTTATTGGGATTATCTTTGTATACGTTTTCATCTCCAGTGCAAAAGTCTTTTCCTTTGATTTCTTTAAAATAGCAGCTTAGAGGTAAAAAAAAACCTCTTTCGACATCTCTTGATTTCAACGCCTATGGTATTTAACTTCTTTTTAGTAAGTCAAAATTTCTTTAACGGAGCTTTATCAGCAACAACGTTCAACAGAGACCTTGATCCAGTAAGGCCTTTAATTCTTCATCTTCAAACTTTTTGGCCGTCTAGGAAGCTCCTTGTCTCCGATGCTAAAATCACAACGAACTTTTGAAGTCGAAATCACTCTCTGTATGATTTATCGGTCAGAGCAAGCTCACCATCAACTTTAAAAGCCCATCGAATTCCTCACTTAAAACAGAAAATTAAAACTGTTCGAAAATGTTTTTTTACTTGTGACAAATCCAGACATTTTCAGTGATTTGAAAAACAATGTTGTTGTCTAAACCAAATTACGATGATTAACAATTATTGCTGACAAACGTCACATCTTTCCAATGAAGTAGGTTATAGCTTCCAAGATTAGTCGTAATTTTCTTGTGGCGCCATCTTTTGAAAATTTACCGAATAAGTTTGAACCCGCAATGCTTAGGTATTTATGTACTTAAAATTGACACTGTGTGAATAGTAAACTATCATCTTCATCTCCTTTACCCCGAATTTTCCACTAAAGGGATCGCAATGCACGCACGAGGCCGTTCGATCCTCCGCATTCAACTCTAACTCATCGAGAGCTATTAGTTTATGGATTTGATCTAATCACCTCGTCCTGAGTTCGCCGAGAGGTCGCCTAAATAATGAAATTGCATCTAAGGCAGGCATCGAAGGTCGTGATGAAGGGGACAACCGCACCACGTGCGAACATTTAATGAAACAAAGCCCTTTCCGTCCGAAGAAGTAGCTGCTCAACATTCAGTCCCCCCAGCACAGTCGCATAGTTCCAGCTTATCACGCCGGTCATTACCCTAATTTCATGACAATAGGTGAAAGTTGGAACAAACACTGAGTTAAAAACTAATAACTTGGCTTTAACACCAAGCTCCGCCTTCCTTATTAGTGAGCTACCCACCTGATCCAGCCTGGCCATTTTTGTAAGAAGCCTCAGTGTTGCTTCTCTCATCATGCTGAAACTTCTACAACTGTTTTAATCGGAGTCTACTTATATGCTGAGTGCATGGAGCAGGCTTTTTAGAAGTTACCACTACTTCAGACTTGTGTACGTTATTCTTCATTCTAGCATCCGTACATACTGCCAAAAATTTATACAGTGCGTGCTGGAGGTCCGTCTGGGGGATGTGAGGGCAACTAAAATAGATGCCTATCCTCAGCTCTCCTAATGTGAAAAATTTTCTCACTTCGGTTACCCTGCACCATCCAGTTCATAAATAGAATGAAAAGGAGAGGTGACAAGACGCACCTTTGCCGAAGCCGAACGGTCACGGTGATAGGTGTTGATTGACTTCCGTTTACCCGAACGCAGCTACTACAGTTGGTGTAAAGAGATTAAATGACATTCAACATGAGGCCATCAATCCCATAACCCTGCAGAATACTTCAGATTCTACCTCGAGGGAATCGGTCGTATGCCTTTTCCAAATCTACTTAACAACTGTAGATCGGCTTAGCATACTCCCAAACCTCCTCAAGTATCATTCTCAGAGTGAAAACGCTTGTTGATTGTACTTCTGAATTTTTAATTTGGGACATAATAGTCATAATAGCTAATAATAATAATTGTTGCTGCGACAATCCAAAGGGGGACCAGGGCCTAGCTTGCTCATCAACTACTCGTGTTGTGCGCGCTACTGTTCTCTCACGAGTAGAAGGGACCTACAGTTTTTTCCTGACTCCGAACGACGAAATTTGGGAAGCTTTCTGAGACAGTTATTACTCTTTGAGTGTTGTCAGCAGCTCGAAAGAGGTGGTGCCGTGAAAAATTCGAAAAAGTGGTGTTGAGCTGGGAATCGAACCTAGACCCTTCGGCGTGTGAGCGTCGCACTCTACTCACTACGCCACGGCGACCACATATTTGTCATAACTTCCAAAAATGGTGTCTTGTGAAAATTGTACACTTAATCACATCACAACCAATCATACATGAAACCCAAGATCTTTTGGAATAGTTTTTTCGGTGAATAAAGTTCGACACCATAAAAGAGTTCATATGCATCCACCACTCAGTTTCTGCACTATTATAAAATAATAAAATACGGTATTCCACAGAAGCATTTCAAATTAAAATTGCTTCATGAATTTTGACTTAAAACTGAACCATGTTGGCCTGTCATCAATTTTTGCCTATTTCAAACATGGTCGAAAGTACCCGCATCAAATTTTCTGGTAAAATTAAGTGTGTACACAATTCCAATATTGACTGTTAAGTTTAAAAGGGAAAAAAAGTTAATCGGTTGATAGAAATGCTCTTAGAAAATAGAGAAGAAGTGATTCCTAAGGACCATCAATTGATTATAGGCGCGTAGTGCTCCATAGACCCTTGCTAAAGGAAGTTACCCCTGCGTTGTGAACAAATGGCATAAAGCAACTAAGAAGACAAGTTTTATCATAAGGCAATCCCTGCTCACTCATTGTTGCTTGTCCATGACTGTTTGATCAACACGCAAAATCGCAAAATCCTTACTCAAACATGACTGACATGAAGTTTTGAAAAATAAACGACAGTCATTTTTCACAAATCTCTCGCCTTCCTTGTTTTCTAAACGGCAGAAGTATTTAGAAAAACTACGAAGTCTTGAGACGGAGAAGAGACGGTATCGAGGAGAAGCTGAAAAATGATTTTTCACAACGCTTCAAGGATTTTTAAAGGTGGGAAGCTTGAAATGAGCAAAAGGAATGAAAAAAAACCGTTAAAAGAGAAAAGGAAGAGCCACTACACAAGAGATAAGTATCCACTCTGCAGCTGTTGTATTTTGTTGCTCCTGCTATTGTCTTTCGTCAATAAATAGAAATTCAAATTTCACGTCATTCTAGACTGATCTTCACACACAGAAGTGCTCAATATTTTATTTTTTGTGAATTTAGTTTTTTGTAATCATTTCAAATATCATCTAGATTATAACATCTACATCTACTTGTAACAGTAACACAATTATTGGAAGTCCATTGTTCATTTCTTTAGTAATTATTAATTAAAAAATAAAAGAAAATTAAACTAAAGCTATTGCTATTACTATGTATGCATGTAAAATGTTTTGTTTCATTGCTTCAATAAAAAAGGATCCCCTGATGAAGGCAACAATCCCTGCTGAAAAGTTGAGATAACAACAGTGGAATAACCTGGTTTCATTGAAAATCGACAGTGACCAAAAAAGCCGACGAAGCCGAAAGAAAGTTTGCCCTGCATAATGGTAAATGGAACAGTTTTTTTCGTCGTCTATACCCGGTTTTGAAATTCCAAATCACTAGCAAACTTTCTAAACCTACTTTTTTTTCTAATTTGTTAAAGATTCTTGAACAATACTGTGAAGCATACAATATGCCAATGTCATTATCCTCTCACAGGCGTTACCGAGATTTCCGTCGTTCAGCCGATTCAAACACTGCTGAAGTTAATAGGCATTAATACCAACGTGAGACTACTTTCCTAGCGTATGGAAAACTGCGAAAGTTGTACCGATCCTGAAACCAGGAAAACCGCCCGAAAATCCGAACAGTTATCGGCCAATTATCCTCCTGAGTAACTTTAGCAAAATATTGGAAAAGATATTAGAAATTAAACTCATGTATTTTCTTGAGTCCCCAAATATCATCCCAAATTATCAGTTTGGATTCAGGCAAGACCACAGTTGTACGTATCAAGTTTAAAGGGTTTGCAAACACATTAAGGAAAAAATAAAAATAAAGCAATCGAAGGTTCTTGTCCTTTTAGATATCGAAAAGGCTTTTGACAGCATCTGGCACGATGGCCTTCTTCATAATCTGAAGTTATTTGGTTTTCCCCTTTATCTTATAGGGATAATTAAAAGTTTTTCTGAAAACAAAATGTTTCAGGTAAATATATAATAAATAATATACATAAATGCATGCTTGAAAAACATAACGTCGGGTGTTCCTCAAGGTATCAGTATTGGGTCCATTGTTAAACATCTTATAGGTCGCTGATTTTCCAGAAATATGGAACTGTGAAATAGCTATGTTTGCTGATGACACAGCACCTCAAGTGAATCTGGCCATGAAATTCAGGAAGACTTGGAACATTGCTTAAACAAAAGTTTCGTTTTTTTTAAAACATGGAAATTTAAACCTAACGCTAACAAAATTCAGGCCATTCTTTCACTAAGAAAAAGAAAGATTATTTTTAATCACTTGGTCAGCTAGGATAGATGGTAATTGTATCCCGTGGGTAAATTCTGTCAAATATCTAGGTGTTTATTTAGACAAGACATTAACCTTTAGAGATCATATTGCTAATATTCTAATTAAAGTAAACATTGCTACTAAAATGTTATACCCCCTTATATGTAGAAAATCACTCCTGAGCAAAACAAATAAAATTATAATATTTAAAATAATTTTTCACGCTATGATAACTTTTGCTTGTCAAGCGTGGGAGACTTGTGCAAAATCACACATCAAAAGGTTACAAGTTTCTCAAAACAAGACCTTTAAGATGATGACAAATTTGCCTTGGCTCTTTTCTAAACAAATTTTACATGAGCCAACTGGAGTACTTCAAGTTGCAAGGAAATATGAAGTCCTCAACGAATGATTTACTTTCAAATGTTTAAATTATATATAAAAAAAAATTTTGATTGTACGCATTTATTTATTATTTCTTTATTCATGTTTTTCCTTAAATTGTTTGTTTAATAATAATAATAATAATTGTTGGCGCTACAGTCCAAAGGGGGACCAGGGCCTAGCTTGCTCATCAACGACTCGTGTTGTGCGGGCTACTGCTCTCTCACGAGTAGAAGGGACCTACAGTTTTTTGCCGACTCCGAACGGCGAAATTTGGGAAGTTTTCTTAGACAGTTATTACTCTTTGAGTGTTGTCAGCAGCTCGAAAGAGGTGGTGCCGTGAAATATTAGAAAAATTGGTGTTGAACTGGGAGTCGAACCTAGACCCTTCGGCGTGTGAGCGTCGCACTCTACCCACTACGCCACTGCGACCACAAAAAAAATTGTTTGTTTATATTTATTTATTTCACTATTATTAATTATATTCCGTGCTTTATATTTACATATCTTTGCATTTATTTATTTATTATTTATTTATTATTTATTTATTATTTATTTATTATTTATTTATTATTTATTTATTATTTATTTATTATTTATTTAATATTTATTTATTTATTTATTTTTTCCTCGATTTGTTTATTAATAGATTTATTTATATATTATAATTTATACATATGTTTATTATGATAATTATTTATTTATTTGTTTGTTTATTTATGTTTGAAGTTGTATTCATTTAAGGATTTGCTTACAAACTTTTACACAATTTTAAATATAATACATACTAAATGAAGGTTTTTGATCATAGTTTTTCCTTTAAAATAGTTAAAAAATGATTTTGCATAATGTTGTTTCCAGATCGTAAAATATAGTTTTCAGTTGTAAGATATAAATTATGTATCATATCACTGTACAAGCTGCGTCTGTTCCGAAATATTTTTTTTAAATTGTAACTACGAATTTCAATAAAGTATCTATCTATACCCACGTGAGTCAACTAAAGTCTTTCAGCAGAAAGATCACAGATATCCTGCATACATAACAGAGCACCCATTTGGTTTCTGCACATCTCAGGAATTTTTCCAATCATCTCTTGCCCTTTCATAGATGAAAAGCCTTATCTAGCAGGCTTATCTACGCCCTGCATTCACTATCGCTTGGTCTTAGTTTTTACCAAGCACTATAATACTTGCTTAGGTTAACTTTTTCCTGACTTACAACTCATTACGCCAAAAAGGTATTACTCGTCAAAGGTTTTGAATGAAAATTCAAATATTTTAAACAATTTTCAATTAACCAGAACCAGTCCTTTATAACTAAGGCACTCCGCCAAGCAGCAACGTAGATGTCTTTAATGAGGCTTTAATGAGTTTTGTATTAGAAGCGGCACTTGCAGCAACTCAAATGTCGTCACACTATCAGCCGATACTTACAAAGTAGTTAACCGAATGCTAGTCCAGAAGAGGCACAGTTGCTGTGCGGCACTCATGTAATTATAATTATTGTTGGCGCGACAGTCCACAGAGGGACCAGGGCCTATCTTGCTCATCAACTACTCGTGTTGTGCGCGCTACTGTTCTCTCACGAGTAGAAGGAACCTACAATTTTTGCCGAATCCGAAAGGCGAAGTTTGAGAAGCTTTGTTAGACAGTTATTATTCTTTAAGTGTTGTCAGAAAGAGGTGGCGCCGTGAAAAATTCGAGGGAATCGAACCTAGACCCTTTGGCGTGTGAACGTTGCACTCTACCCACTACGCCACGGCGGCCCGTGCTGTGAATTAATCACGGTCCCATAAGGGGACCAAATAATTCCTTTAACCTGCGCTTATTATAAAAACAGATTCAGCGCCTTTGTGCCTTATTCGAACTTTTATACATTTTCGTTCGTAAACATGTTCCTCGAATTTCATTTTCATCTTCCACTTTGTTCTAACCTCAACTTTACCTTCTTCTATTTAAACCCTTATAAGGAATAACTTTCGCCCGTATTTGACATCGTTTTCCCGATAGAAATGTACTTCTTTGCAAGAAGTGCCGAAGATAAGTCATGAAAAGAAATGCTTTCTTGGGCAGCACGTTAACCGATTCAAGCATCAGTAAGCACTAGTCTTGAAGCAACGACACAGGTGATAGTCTTTCCTTCATTGCAACTAGGAGCATGAAGTTCACACTGATCTTAGTGTGGCAACACTGATTCATGAGAGAGAACAAATAATGTAAAAAAAAGGGTTTGCCGGCAGTCGATAGGTAGCCACATAAGGAAGAGGTTGTTTGCAGCTAAATAATAATAATAATTGTTGGCGCTACAGTCCAAAGAGGGACCATGGCCTAGCTTGCTCAACTACTCGCGTTATGCGCGCTACTGTTCTCTCACGAGTAGAAGGGACCTACAGTTTTTTGCCGACTCCGAACGGAGAAATTTGAGAAGCGTTCTTAGGCAGTTATTACTCTATGAGTGTTGTCAACAGCTCGAAAGAGGTGGTGCCGTGAAAAATTCGAGGTGTTCAGACGGGAATCGAACCCAGACCCTTCGGTCTGTAAGCGTCGCACTCTACCCACTACACCACGGCGGCCACGCAGCATTCATGTAGCTTATAAAAAAATATACACAAGAACTCACCCTACTTGATGTATACTCGTGATAACATATCATCGCACACAGAGTCGTGCCTTGTTCCACTTTAGTACCCCAGGAAATTTGTAGAAATTAAAAATTTTCAAATTTTCTGCTAAAAACTTTTATCTCAAAAATAATTTAATTATTAACAATGCCAAATTAGGCTCCAATCTTAATCTGAAACAAACTGACGTAACACAAGCGCGATTACCTCTATCTTGAAGACCTATCTCAACATATTTCGCTCATCAAGTACGCACAACAATTTTTTGTGAATGCTGCCGGTATCGAGCAATCAGATCACGTAATGTATGAAAAAAGAATAAACTGAACAGAAAACAAGTTTCTTTATCAGAACTCAATCTTTGAGCAATGCGAGCTGCCTGGTGCTTAAATCGCAAATAACTGGAAAAATGACAAAGCCAAACAAACCATCACGTGCGTAGGTTTTGACATTTCAAATTAAACATTGTGAAAAGCACATGGCAGTGCTCAGTATCAGTGGTTTAGTTAAGGTTTTTTTTCTTTTGAAATTAATTGCTCATTGGGATTAATTTATATGGAAAGAGGTGTGTATTAAGATAATTGGAGGCTTCAAGGCTTCATTTGTTTATGACTTTATTTCGGTCAGGGGATGTTTTTTCTTCGGATTGCTTTATATTGCTAGGAGACAGATAAATAGTACTAAATAATACTGTCTTCGAAACCGATTATCGGATTGAGACCAAAAATAAGTTAGATTAATTTGAGGGAACAAGGGGCTATCAAACGTCCATGTATCATGCCCATTCAACATGCTTTATGTTTGAATAAAATATAGTCCTTTAGTTCCCTTCACCAATGCGGCAAGCAACTCAATTAAAATTTCCTACATTCAGAAAGATGACGATAAATGCGAAAACTTCACATGACACTGTATAGCTCGTCCCTAGGTGCACTGTCATATGTGGCCTTGAAATCGATGAACAGCTGGTGTGTGTCGATTCGTACTTCTTGGGTTTTTTCCAGAATCTGCTGTTTAGTAAACATCTGGTCCATCGAGGACTTCCCTGTACTGAAGTCACACTGATAAGCACCTATCAGATCCTTGACAAATGATTTCAGGTGCTCACACATTACGGCAGAGATGATCTTGTAGGCGTTGTTGAGGGGGCTGATCCCTGGATAGTTGGCGCAGTCAAAGGGGTCTTCATTCCATTTATTCCAGTTATCTGGCATGCTTTTCTTCGACCGATATCTTAGAGATGAGCTGGAGCACCCATTCAGGTCAGCTGCAGCTGCATTAAATAATTTTGCGGACTATTCTGTTAGGCAGAATATTCCACTCGATTTGGACGATGATATACAAGAATTCCGTTCCCCCGACTTAGAAGAGTTTGAAGTCGAACAAAGCTGCTGGAGCGGACGGACCGTCCGCAGAACTATTTAAAGCAGATGGAGATGACTTGGTTGGGCGCATGCACCAGCTGATCTGTAAGATATGGTCGGAAGAAAGCATGCCCGATGAGTGGAATCTCAGCGTCGTTTACTCTGTTTACAATAAAGGAGACCTCTTTGACTCCGCCAACTACCGAGGGATTAGTCCCATCAGCATCGCGTACAAGATCCGTGAGCATCTTAAACCGTCTGTCCATGACCTGATAGGTCCCTATCAGCGTGGTTTCAGACCAGGGAAGTTCACAATAGACCAGATCTTCACATTACGGCAGATCTTGGAAAAGATCCAAGAAGTGCAAATCGACACTCACCACCTATTTGTCGATTTTAAGGCTGCATATGACAGTGTGCATTGAGACGAGCTATACAGTGCCATGCTTACTTTTGGCATTTCTACCAAACTCGTCAGATTGTGAAGGATGACGATGGAGACTCTCGCTGCTTCGTCAAGGTCGGTAACGAACTCGCCGAGACCTTCAATGTCAAAAAAGGTTTTAGACAAGGCGACGCACTGTCATGTGACTTCTTTAACTTCATTCTCGAGTAGATCGCGCGTAGCTCAGATGTCAACACCAGAGACACTATCTTCCAGAAGTCAGTTCAATTGCTAGCTTACGCTGATGACATTGACGTGATTGGACGAACACAGCGAGCCGTCAATGAGACGTATGCTGGCATTGAAGCGGAAGAGGCTAAAATGGGTCTGGCGGTAAATGAGGGCAAAGCTAAGTACATGCTGTCACCAAGGAATGACACACAACATCGACGTCTCGGACAGAGCGTCACATTAGGCAGCAGAAGCTTCGAGGTAGTCAAGGACTTCGTCTACCTCGGTTCCGCGCTAAACAGGGACAACAACATCAGTACCGAAATCAAACGCAGAATCACTCTTGCCAATCGCTGTTTCTTTGGGCTCAAGAGGCAATTGAGTAATAAGGCCCTCTTTTGAAGGACTAAGCTCGCTTTATATAACAGCTTGATCATCCCCGTCCTACTTTATGGCGCGGAATCTTGGACGTTAGCAAAGGCAGATGAGGAAGCTCTTAGTCTCTTCGAGAGAAAAGTTTTGAGTGCGATTTTTGGTCCTGTTTGCCTTGATGTGCTGTACAGCGACATGCGCCTGATCAAGCGTCTACAGATACAACGCTTAAGATGGCTAGTGCATGTAGAGCGTATGAACACCACTGCTCCGGCCCGAAAAGTCTTTGACTCCGAGCCATTGGGACAACGCAACAGAGGATGACCTAGACTGAAGTGGTGCACCCAAGTGGAGAAGGACCTCAACCAACTTGGAGTGCGACACTGGAGACAGCTAGCGAAAGATCGTGCTGGCTGGAGAGGCATGATGGTTGAGGCCCAGGTCAACCCCGGACTGTAGTGCCACAAGAAGAAGACAAAGAAGAAGGGGTTTGAGCGCTTATGAGACCGATGTTTGAAATTTGCCTTGACGCGGATTATCATGAGTCGTTTGCTTGCGGGGTCGTAGGTCAAGATTTTTTTGCCTACGCCTGCCTCGAACCACAAATCAGCATCCGAACAATTGTTGCCTTCTTCATTGTTTCTCTTGCGTCATCCCATCCCTTCATCATCATTTTGCCTCATCCCTTCCTGTATATCAGGGGTGTATGCAGTGCAGGGCCTATGCAAATTCTTCATTTGCAATTGGCATAATGGGGGACCTTCCATTTCAAGTGCAAAACGGAAATTGTTGTCTTTCAGTCGTTTGCTGGGGTCGTCAACAGAAGATCCGTCAATTTCCAAGGCTTGCGGTAGTCTCTCTTTTGTTTTTTTTTACGTAATGAAGGAGCTAACCTCACGCACAACTCAGAAACTGGTAGCTCCATATATAATTTCTCGAGCAGAGGGGTTCGCTGCATACATTGGTTCACCACCCAGCGGGTGTTGTGCGCGCTATCCAGAGAGCGCCACGATTAGGCTGTTTGTCAATTTGACCTGTACTCTAGCAACCATTGTGTTGACAGCCCTTTTTTTTGAAAATGATCAACGACATGCTTCGAGGATACAAGCACATTCCCCCATTCTGGCTTAAAGCTGCTTCTCTAATATAATCCAGTGAGTGCGTTGCGCCACTAAACTACAATTTCTACTCTATTGTCTTCACTGTTTGACTTCCGGATAGCTCTGTCACCACAAAATTTGCAAGCCCAACGAGCATTTAAAGGGGCTACTGCCACAGGGGATGACACCATTGTTTATCCAATTTACGAGCTCACACAGACGACTTAATTGAAATTTGATGACATCATTTTGCCTCAGTCGCGACTGCAACCAATAATTATTGGATCAAAAGTTCTTCGAAAACTGACCACCAGCGGGATCGACGATTCCACGGAAACCTATTACCCTCGCAATGCAATCATTTCTGCGGGAATTGAAGTGAAATTGAGTTGAAATCAGAAATGATTTCAGTAATTACTGATTGCTGCCTGAGTGAAGAAAACATCATTCAGTCTCGAATCAATTACCTGTCTGTATTCCGTTGCAAAATATTCACCAACTTTAAAACTACCTTTAACTAAACCTCCAAACAGAGTCACCAAACGACGCCACATCGAACAAAGTAGACCAACTGAAAATATTGAACGTGTAGCAATTAATTTCACTTTTAATTGATGCACCTGACAGTAAATTTATTTCACCGACGGCGCGCTGTAGTCAATAGTGAGGTGCGTTCAGACTGAGCAGGGGTTTCTTGAACCTATTGTCGGGTTGCGGTAAGATTGTTTAACACACCCAGTGCTTTGTTTTGGCTTCCTCTTAAGTAAATGTTAATTAAATCATTCACTGTCAGTACGTGCTAATTAATTGAGTTAATCAGTTGGGAAAATATGTATGCTCTTTAAAATGTTATCCATTTGCCAAGCGTGCGTTCACCGCTGACACCTAACGTCGGATGAGTCATTTGCATACATTTATGCTGTTTGGAAGAGATACACCAAAGGAAAAAAAACAATTTGTTCGCGGGAGATAACGCTGAAATCGGAAAAATTGATATCAGTGGTACAATTTACTTTTGAATTTCACAATGATGCGAAAGGTGAGAATACGTTTTGAATGTCATGCAAGGGATTAATGCCATATGCACACAGTTGCTGGGGAGGAACGCGTTAAATGTAAAATCACTCATTGATTACACTGTCGATGTTTCATTTCAAGCTCTGTCCTTACCAAATTTTTTGTTGTTGTTTTGTTGTCTTCGCAGATGACAATGTTGTGTGCTCATCTCATAATTTTTGGTCTTAACAATGAGAGGAATGTAAGCAATGCGATGAGTATGTTTATAAATTATTGCAACAAGTGAAATATAAAATTGATTAAAGACAAAATCCTATCCTGAAAAGAAAATTTTCTTTCCAATTTCTTGTAAATAATAATAATAATAATTGTTGGCGCTACAGTCCACAGGGGGACCAGGGCCTAGCTTGCTCATCAACTACTCGCGTTGTGCGCGCTACTATTCTCTCACGAGTAGAAGGGACCTACAGTTTTTTGCCGACTCCGAACGGCGAAATTTGAGAAGCTTTCCTAGACAGTTATTACTCTTTGATTGTTGTCAACAGCTCCAAAGAGGTGGTGCCCTGAAAAATTGGAAAAAATGGTGTTGAGCTGGGAGTCGAACCTAGATCCTTCGGCGTGTGAGCGTCGCACTCTATCCACTACGCCACGACGACCACATACAAAAAAGTATTATTCATAAATCAGGACTAAGTTCACGCCAGTGTGTATTTTAACAAATACAATTTTCACTGGAAATGAGGACAAGTGCTCGAACTTATTGGTAATGTGAAGTATATACGGTTAAGCTGATTCGTGTTCATGTTAATAAACTCCGAAGACGTTATACGGATTATATGGAAACTTGTACTGAGAAGCTTGGGGCCAAAGAAATGAAGGTGTACGAATGCGAATCGACTCCATCATTAAGCAATGCTGCCACAATTGTCGCCAGCAAATATTCATTAAGGTACTTTAGAAACCTTATCACATCATCAACAACGAATTCGACGACCAATTGAAAGATTTTTAAATTTCACGATCAATTAAAACATTTTTAAATTTCAAAAGCAATTATTCAGTTCAACTTCCTTTTCGCATTTGACAAGTTGCCACATTTTCTTCCTTTCTTATTTTTGGTGCCTCGTGGAGCTGAGAACCATAAAGATCTCTCCATCTCTTTGTACAATTTAAACGTTCAGTTTGTTAAAAAAAATTTTCGTTCTACGTACGGCACAGATTTAAAATCTTTATCGCTTTACGATTAAGCCTCAGACACACCTCATAGCGACCACAATCAATAGAGTCTCCTAAAATTTAAATTTATTATGCCCACGAACACTGACGCTAATTTCATGAATTCAATGCAAAAATTTGATCCCAATCCGCCTGGCAGATATTTATAAACTTTTACAGCGGCAGTTAATCTTTATAACAACTTTAAAGTTAACAGTCCAAAATTGGAAAAGTTCCAACAAACAACACCAAATTGCATTCAAATAAAATAATTCTATTTTTGGCAATAAAGTCAAGAGTTTTAGAACTTAAGTTTAGATTATGATTAGAGAACATTCAGAATTTTCACCTTTTCATGTGATAACAGTTTGTATTGCTTAGCCACTGATTGCAATGAAATCGTTGATATGGCAGCCAGATAGGGGATCGTGTGCAATCTTCAATTGAGATAAATGGGGTTGTATGTTATTTCTACGAACGGCGACTGTTCATCTCAAATTTTATCAGAGCCGCACCTCTTCAGAAATGCTGACGCAATTTAAAACGTGCTAAATGAATGAATCATCTTAAATCGCACTGTTTTAAAACCGTGTTTAAATGTAGATAGCTAGTCACCGAGGTTCAGGGATGTTCCGGGCACTGAGATCACGAGATTTACAGATTTTAGTTCTGTTATTTTTTTGTTTGAGTTTGTGAAATACTGCGCTGGTGCACGCAGACTAGAAAACTGCTCCATCTGTTCCATTGATATATACAGTTATTTTCATTCAACGTAATTTTTTTGACTTTTAAAGAAATGCAAACAATAACTTCTATGTTAAGGAACCTTCGTTTTCAGACTTAACTACATATTTTATTTTATAATTGGCGAGCACTAAAGGGAGTGTTTATACACTTAAATGACTGGAATAAGGTCACAGCACGGGCCGAAGGTATAGAGGAAGAGAGGAAAAGGAGGTACCCAAGCACATTGGTTTTAAATGCGTGTGGATTGTAATGGGGGAAAAAATTGGGGTGGGAAGAGCATATTCGTGTGGTGCGGCTGAAGAATGAGTGTCTAAACTTAACTTTACGTCCGATGGTGGGCTTAAGGGTGAACAGGTGAGCATTCCTACCCAGACGGATAATGCGGGTGAATTCTTAAAGGGGAGGAATGCAGCTGCCTAACTCTATAGAACATTTTTTGTTGAAATAACGATAAAATAGTGATACAGACGCAACATTTCGTTAATGTTCAACCGAGTCGATTGACTTCGCAGTATTATTATCACCAATAAGTTTTATCGTTCGCTGTTGGATTCTATCTAATAGATGCAGAGAGGTCTTAGGAGCACCAACCCAAAGAGAAGTGTTATACTCTAGCTTTGAGCAGATGTACGCCTTAAATATTGTTGCCAGGTCAGAAGGAGTGAAATATTTCTTGCATCGCTTTAAGAAACCTACACATTTCGTTGCATTTTTGGCGATCTCGTGTTGTGTTGAGTTGACACACATACCGAGGATGGAAACTCGTTCAGTTTCAACAATGCAGGAGCCATTCATAGATTTTTTTATTTTTTTGGAGGTTGGGATCAACTACACTGGAGCACTCAGACTCAAATACTGGTCCATTTTACTACCCGGCAGTAACCTTCATTTAATGTAATTTCTTGGTTTGCCGAAAAAAAACCAAGATGCGCTTCTGTGATATAGAACTTAGGTTTTCAGTTCCCACCACATCAGCGCCAAATAACCGCCACCTGATACGAGCGAAGGCAGGACACTGACAGAGGAAGTGCTCTGAAGTGTCTTTACCTTCTCCACAGGCGTCGCAGAGTGTGACATCACTAAGCCCAAGCCGACTCAGGTGCATAGCGAAGGTAAAGTGTCCCGTTAATACGCCAGCAAGTCTTCTGCACTCGTTTCTGTCTAGAGATAGCAGAAAAGAAGCGGATTTCTTGCAGACGTTTGGGAGCATACTCTTGGTCACCCTGCATCCTGGAGAGTCACGCCAACTCTGGTTGTGCTGTAGGGAGACCCAATCATCGACGGAGGCCCTGACCAGGGACGCGGGTAATCCCAAGGCGGGTTCGGGTCCTACGAATGCCTCTGCTGAACCTAGCCTAGCTAGTTCATCGGCAGTTTCGTTTCCCAGGATCCCATGATGACCAGGGACCCAGACAAGTCTTAGCGAATTCAGCCTGCAGACCGAATAAAGGGAAGACTTGCATCCCTGAACTATCTTGGAAGTGGTTAAAGGGTTGAGTAAGGCCTTGAGCACAGCTTGACTGTCACTGCAGACGCAGATACTTCTTCCCTTCCACCTATTCTTCACAATGTAGTTGGTGGCCATTAGGATCGCGAAGGCTTCCGCCTTGAAGACCGACGCGAAGTTTCCTAAGGAGGCGTGAAGTCTAATGTTGTCGTTTTCCACGAAGGCTCCAGCTCCAGAACCCTCCGTTGTCTTGGAGCCGTCCGTGAAAATCCGAATACATTCCTTTCCCGGTTCAGTTTCTGGCCACAGCCAGTCTAGGACACGTGGAAAGTTAACTTTGTAAAAGCGTCGCAACTGTATTATTGGCGACCTCGCATCAGACGGCATGTCCATGAAAGTAGTATTATAGGAGATGCGGTGTGCGAGGTCATCAAAGCTCCAGTGCGAGTGGAACCAAAGACCATTCCTTTTTAGTCGAGAGATGGCCTTGAGTGTACATCGCATGATGTGGAGATCAAGGAAGGGGGAGATTAATCAGAGCATCAAGAGCAGAGCCAGGCGTGCTGGGGAAAGCCCCCATTCATAGATAATGGCAGGTTGTTTTGAGAACGCTCGAGTGACAGCAGACAGCACAAACTTTTGAAAGCATTAAATTCCACTCTATTCTTTTTACCCCAATCAACTATGCTGTTAAGATCGGAATTTAATGAGCTTAACATACGCTGCCGTTCCAAGTCAATGGCCGAAGAGGAGAGACGAGGGCCGAAGAACGAATATGAAAAGCTGCACCAAACAGTCGACACCTGATCCGAACAATGACAGCAAAAGGACATAGGAAGTGCTCCGCGGTGTCTTCTCCTTCTCTACAGGCATCGTAGAGTATTTCATTATCAATCCCAAGTACACTTTAGTGCTTAGAGAAGGTAGGGTGTCCCGTTAGTACGCCAACAAGTTTTCAGCAGCCTATTGTATTTGTGTACCAGAAATGTCGCATGTTTATTACTGAAGCTCGAAAGCATGCGTTTGGTTAGCCTGCATTCTAGAGACTCATGACATCTTTACCTGTTCTGTCGAGAGACCCAAATGTCGATGGAACGACGTACGAAATCCCAAGGTGGGTTCGTGCACTATGAATGCCTCTTTTGATCCTTGTCTGCGAGGTCTATCGGCTATCCTGGTTTTCATGACCCGTTGTGTCCCGAGACCCAGGCCTAGTCTTAGAGAATTTTCTCTGCCGACCAAACTAGGAAATCGGAAGTAGTATAATAAGCACTGTTTGACAATTGTTACAAACGCACAATAGCTTCACAGTACACTCGTAGTGCGTGTCACATGGGATTGCAAAGGGATTGCAAAAGCATAGAAAACCGACGCGTAGCTACCAAAAGAGTAATTTTGTCGCCAACCACGAAGGGCCCAGATCCAAATCGCTTCATTGTTTTAGAGCCATTGGTAAAAATCCGAGTATATTCCCTTTCTGCCACAGTTTCTGACTTTATTTATGATGGAGCGCGCGGTGCGTGAGGTAATCCAAACCCAAGAGTATGTTGAACCTTAAGGCAGTGGCTAAAAGTCTTCAACTCTGAACCTATTAGCAAACGCCTCATGACAATCCGCATCAAATCAAACTATGGAAATATCAGCCTCATTCGCGCCATACCTTTACAGAGGAGAAATATGACAGCACAAAGGACGACTTCTATGATCTCCTAGAAAGAACATACGATCGATGTCCCAGCTATGACAGCAAGATCACTCTAGAAGATTTCAGAAAAGAGGACATCTTTGGTGGAGCCACCGAGAAACACAGTCTGCATGACATCACATCCGCAATCGAACTCAGGCTTTTGAACTTCACCCTGAGGTGGAACCTCTTTGTGGCTAGCAAGCGGTTCACATAACTTAACATCCATAAAATAATCCAGATCAATGAAACGTAAATCATCGAGAATACTGTTGTCTGACGTCAATATTAAAGTGAACCGAACTTTTCGAGATGCCAACATTGACTCGGACTAATTCCTTTTTGTAGCCAAATTGAGAACCCAGACATGGAGAGAGCAACGGAGTCGAGGCATGCGAACACGGTTTTACGTCGGAAAGCTACAATCGGAATGGATAGTTGGTGTAGACTCTTTAAAACACTCTCAAAGTTCGACGATAAAAGAAAAATGAAAGAGTTGTCAAGAAGCCATCAAAGAAGCCGCAACTGATGTGCTAGTGTTCACGTCACCACCCAGAAAAGCACCCATGGTCTGACGACGAGTGCAGTCAAGAACAACGAGGGCTGCTCGTGAGCTAAACGGACAGAGGAAAAGGAAGTGAGATGGCTTCTCAAAAGGAAGAAGAGAGCATAAAAAGTGCGGTGTAGAAGGGATGGAAGTCGGAAAGTTTCACTGAAAGGTCAAACAGCTGTCTGGAGGATGCAAAGTTCAGACCGAAGCCTGCTGGGAGTAAAATGGACGACTTTTAATAGATTTGCAGTCTGTGTTGAGAAATTGGAAAGATCATTTCTGCTGACACCAAAACGGCGATGACGGCCCAAATCCCGCTCTTAACCAGCATGTTGCCCTCAACTAGGACGATGATAGACGAAAATTCGGTCCCTTCGACTAAGAAGAGGTTAATATAGTAATATCGAGATCGAAATCGAAGAAAGTTGCTAGAGAAAACGTAGCGGACGGGCCTTTGCGAACAAAATATTTCAAGCAGCTGGAGATGAACTGGTTGGACATATGCACCACTTCATCTGATAGACATAGTCAGAGGAAAGAATGACAGTCAGTTGGAATCTCAGGACCGAACAAACGGTCCTCAAGAGAGGATGTCTCCTGCGATGGATCAGTCTTCCCACCAACGCCTGAAAGATCATCTCTGCCGTATTGTGAAAGCGACTGAAACTATTTGTCAGCAATCTGATCTTTCGCCAGCTGCCCAGTCAGCACTATCTTTCGCCAGCTGCCTCCAGTTGCGCACTCCAAGTTGGTTGAGGTCCTTCTCCACTTATGTGCGGCACCCCAGCGTTGGCCGTCCTCTGTAGCCTTGTCCTAATGACTCTGATTCAAAGAGTTTTCGGGCCGGAGCAGTGGTGTCCATACGCTCTACATGGCCTAACCATCTTAAGCGTTGTATCCGTAGACGCTTGACCAGGGGCATGTCGCTGTATAGCCCATAAAGTTCGTCATTAAATCGTGTCCTCCAGATGGCATCAAAGGAAACTGGACCAAACATTTTTTCTCTCAAAAAGACTAAGGGTTTTCTCATCCGTTTTTGATAACGTCCAGGTTTTCGCGCCATAAAGTAGGACTGGCATGATCAAGCAGTTATATAAAGCGATATTAGTCCTTCGAGAGAGGGCTTTATTACTCAATTGCCTCTTGAGGCTAAAGTAACCGCGATTGGTAAGAGTGATTTTGCGTTTGATTTTGGTACTGATGTTATTGTCCCTATTTACCGCGGAGCCGAGGTAGACGAAGTCGTTGACTACCTCGAAGTTTCTGCTACCTAATGTGACGCTCCGTCCGAGACGTCGATGTTGTGTGTCCTTCCGTGACAACAGCAAATACTTTGTTTTGCCCTCATTTACCGCCAGATCCATTTTAGCCGCTTCCGCTTCAATGCCAGCAAACGCCTCATTGACGGCTCGCTGTGTTCGTCCAATCACGTCAATGTCATCAGCGTAAGCTAGCAATTGAACTGAGATATGGAAGATTGTGCCTCTGGTGTTGACTTCTGAGTTACGCACGATCTACTCGACGATGATGTTAAAGAAGTCACATGACGGTGCGTCTTGCGCCTTGTCTAAAACCTTTTTTTGACATTGAAGGTCTCGGTGAGTTCATTACCGACCTTGACGGAGCAGCGAGAGTTCTCCATCCTACACAATCTGACGAGTTTGGTAGGAATGCCAAAACTAAGCATGGCACTGTATAGCTCGTCTCAATGCACACTGTCATATGCAGCCTTGAAATCGACGAATAGTTGGTGAGTGTCAATTTGCACTTTTTAAGTCTTTTCCAGGATCTGCCGAAATGTGAAAATCTGGCCTGAAACCACACTGATAGGAACCTATCAGGTCATGGACACACGGTTTCAGACGCTCACACAATACGGCAGAGAGAATCTTGTATGCGATGTTGAGGAGACTAAGCCCCCGGTAGTTGGCGCAGTCAAATGGGTCTCCTTTATTGTGAACCGGGGTCATCGGGCATACTTTCCTCCGACCATATCTTACAGATCAGCTGGTGCATGCGTCCAACCAAGTCATCTTCAGCTGCTTTAAATAGTTATGCGGACAGTCCGTTTGCTCTAACAGCTTTGTTCGACTCCAACTTGGATATTGCTATCTACACCTCGTCTAAGTCGGGTGGACGGAATGCTTGTCTCTCATCGTCCAAATTGAGTGAAACATTCTGCCTAACAGCGGAACTGGGGCCGTCATCGCCGTTAAGAAGTCTTCAGAAATTATCCTTCCAGGTTCTCAGCACAGACTACGACTCTACTACGAGTTGTCCATTTTGGTCCCGGTAGGCCTTTCCAACTTTCCGTTTCCTCGACCGCGCGCTTCTCTTGCTCCTTCTTTTTTCTTCTGAGAAGCCGGTGCCTTCTTTTTTGTTCGTAGACCTCACGAACAGCCCTCGTTATTCGATGCAGCGTCGCCTTACAGGCGTCTTGGTTTGCTGCATTCGCTTGCCTGTACTCTTCGTTACACCATATGTTCCTTCTGGGTGGTGACGTGAAACGCAGCACATCAGTGGCAGCTTCTTTGATGGCTTCTTGGCAACGTTTCCAGTCATCTTCTTTGGTTAGTGCAGACACCGTCGAACTCTGAGCGAGTTTCTGGAAGACTCGGTCGGCGAAGTTCCTAGCGATCTGTTGCGATTGTAGCTTTCCAACGTCAAATCGTTTTGGTCTTTCTCGATTCCGTTGATCTTTCGATATCCGGTTTCTTACCTTGGCTACAACAAGTTGATGATCCGAGTCGATGTTTGCACCTCGGAAGGTTCGGACATCCAGAATACTGGAGGAATGTCTGACGTCGACCGCAAGGTGATCAATCTGGTTGACGGTGAATGGAGCAGGAGATCGCCAGGTCTCTTTGTTAATGTCCAGGTGTGGAAACCACTAGCCACAGCAAGCCACAGAGAGGTTCCGCTCGAGACGACGTCCAAAAACCTGAGTCCGTTTCCGGGTGTATTCTCGTGCAGGCTGTGTTTACCGATGACTCCAACATAGATGTCCTCATTTCACAGCTGAGTGTTGAAGTTTCCTATAAAGATTTTGGTGTCGTAGCTGGGACATCGATCGTAACTTCTTTCTAGGGGACCGTAGAAGTCATCCTTGATGTTGTCATACTTCTCCTCTGTCGGGGAGTGAGCGCAAATTAGGCAGATATTTCCGAATTTAGACTTGATGCGGATAGGGAGTTCGCTGACGGAGTCGTAGCTCAAGACTGTTTGCCTAAGTCTGCCTCGAACAACAAATCCACACCCAAATAAGCGCTTCCTTCTCTCCCTGTAGCAATGGCTGTAGTATATGTCGCAGTTTTTCGTCGTTTTCCTGCCGGGCCCATCCCAATGCACTTCCTGAATGGCGGTAATGTCTGCTTTGTAACATTCAAGGGTCTCCGCAAGTTGTTCGGAAGCACGTGACCTGTTAAGGGACCTCACTTTCCACGTGAAAAACGAAAATCATTGTCCTTAAAACGTTTGCTGGGGTCGTCAACAGTTGATCCGTCATTATCAGGTTATCTGAACTTAAGATATTCTTACGTGGTGAGGAAGTTACCCTCACGCACAACCCACAGGTTTGTAGGCCAGGCCCATTATTTAAGTCTTCGGGAAGAGGGGTTCGCTGCATATATTGGTTCACCAGACAACGGGGGTTGTGATGGCTACCCAGAGGGCGACGCGAGGAGGTTGTATGTCAACCTGACATGTGCTCTAACGAGGATAATGTTGGCAGCTCGCCTTGATGAGCGCGATCAACAGTTTTACCTCGCGTAAACAGACCCATGCCTCTTGTGAATGCACGCACTTCCTTTCATCTGCCGCCAAAATATTATACTTGACAGTGGGCGACATTGACCATGACCAAAAGGGTTGTTTTTGTTTTAATTTACAAAAAACCACAGAGACTGATAAATACGTCAGACGATGCATTTAACCGTAATCGACCCTTTCCTTCCAGCTATATCTTATCTACGTATTTCTTAGTTATAAATCATTAAGAATTAACACTTTGATTTCAGAAAAATAAACCGGGAATAATCTGGTGTAAGGGAGATACGAGTTTAAGCCGTCATGTTTTTGACGTCAGCAAAGACAGCCATGCGGCTGCAAACATAATTGATACGGTTGTCGATTGGAAAAGCAAACAATATTTTTTATTAATCAACCAAATCCATAGCCGCGATAGAGCGAAGGCCGTGACAAATATTTTGGTTTGTAATTAAGGAAAAAAACTGAGATCATAGGCCCATGACACATATTCAATTTGGCACAAGGGAGAGCGATTTCTGAAAACAACACTAGCTGTTTTGTACAGTGCCCCTACAATGATGGTGCTGTTCTTTTCTGATACTTTGTGCGGTGAAAACATGAACGGTGTGCAATTCGGAATCGAACCTGACATGTCTGGCGTGAAAATGCGCTTTTCTCACTGCACCAATTGGGCCAGTAAATAGGTCTGTTCAAATTCATTTGTGTACAGAAATTCGTAGTTGAGTAGTTTGGGTAAAAATTTCTCTTGCAGTGAGTAACTCTGCCGAAATTTGCGAAACGACTTTTCGTAGAAATTCGCAGAATGAAATGAAAATTTGCGAAACGTCTTTTCGTAGAAATTCACAGAATAAATGTAAACGGCTATCAGATATATGAAATTTCAGTTTATTTATTTTCACTTTGATAGTTATCTGCTGCTGGGAAACATTTTATTCTCTCATAGGCTCTCTTCGACGAAAAAAAAACTCAGCAAAAGGAGAGACCTTTTGATACTTTCTTTTTGTCGAATTTCGTAGGCATCCGTAGTAATTCAGAGCAATTTGAACAGACCCAATGTTACATTACATAACGATATTGGGGTACAAATTAATTCGGTAATTTTTTAAGAGATGGCGCCACTCGCGAATTGCGGCTGGTCTTGGAAGTGATTACCCACTTCAGTGAAAAGGTGTGACATTTCCCAGCATGAATGTGCATCTGATTTAGACAACAGTACGAAGGTTGCCTTTCCTATTTCGAGATTGGGCAATCCTGGTGTTGCAATCTGGCAACTGTCAGCTCTATCATAAAGTTTGACATTTTTGAGGTTGTAAGTATTCAGAACGTTTTGACATACGAGTGCTATTTATGTTGTTTACAGTCATTTAAAAAATTTACTCTCCCAAAAGATGGAACTAAATCGTGAATTTTATACAACTTTCGACTTGGACTAAGTCAACAACACTTAATTCAATTTCTGGCGATGAAGCTCCATCAAGGACGAGTGTTTATCGATGGTATGGTGAATTTAACCGAGGTCGTAGGTCACTCCAAGACGAATTTCGTGAAGGTCGTCCAAAATCAGTTTTTGTTCCGGTAAACCATTGATGCTGTGCGCCAACTGATATTGCAAGATCATCATGTGATCTATTGTGAGATTGAGACAACCTTAGATATTAGTGGGACCAGCATATATATTTAATATTGCATGAACATTTGACCGTCAAAAAAATTTGTTGGCGTTGGATCCCACACAAATTGTCAATCGCTCCAAATAAGGCTCGTGTCGATTGGTCGAAAGAAATGCTCCAGAAATACAATCGTGGTGCTTCGAAAAACGTCTATGACGGATAATGAATCGTGAATTCACACGTATGAGTACGAAAGTAAACGGCAGTCGACTGAGTGGGTGTTTCAAATTGACCCAAATCCAAAGCTGCTTGCGCACAAAGCACTTCCAAGCAAATGGTCGCCTGTTTTTTCGGAAAAACTGGGCATGTAGCAACTGTACGACTAGAACAACGCATAACAGTCAATTCTGAGTGGTACACAACCATTTGGTTTCCAGTTGTCTTCCATCAGGAAAACCAACCGCAGAAGACGGATCACTCTTCACCACAACAATGCGAGCTCTCACATATCGGCTCGAACAAGTGCATTTTTGAGCACTCAAAACATCGATTTGATAAATCATCCGCCGTATTGTCCTGACTTGGCACGGAATGACTTCGTTTTATTCCCGTACTAAGAAAATAAAATGAGAGGTCAACATTTTTCGACACCTGAAGAAGCGGTTGATGCGTTCAGAATGCATGTTTTGGAGATACCTCAATCAGAGTGGCAAAAGTGCTTCGACAATTGGTTCAAACGCATCCAAAAGTGTATAGATCTTAATGGGGAATATTTTGAAAAACAATAAAACTATTTGCGATGATTAATATTTGTTATTGTTCTCTGATCCCGAAATATAAAAGGCAACCTTCGTATTGTTTTTTGTTCTTCGAAAATTACTCCTTAATAAATCGATCTTGCGGGAAATTTGATTTTTTTTAATTGGATGAAATTTGGCAACTGAACCCCATCGAATGGTTGAAGAAGAGTATGCTAAATCTGCTCTGACTACTTAATTTTGCAAAAAGTGGTTTCGACGCCTTAAAAGTGGTGGCTTAACTGTGAAAGACAGAGAGCGTCTTCGCCAGTCCGAAAATTGGATGATGATGAAATCGAGACCCTTTCGGATTAACATCCGGCCCAAATGCAAAACAAACTCGCAGAATCTTTAGAAGTTGTTCAGCAAACAGTTTCTGTTCGGTGACTTTTCACCCCAGAAATACTTCTTGAAAGACATGGATGGAGGGGATTTTACCATAAGATTGTAACTGAAGTTAATACATTTGTATGTTACGATAACTTCATGAACAAAAAATATTATATAAGGCCCAGTAACCCATTCCATTAACGCCTATATCGACGCTAAGGAAAAACTTCCACGTTCAAAGATCTTGCTCTGCTCTGGACCATTCGGGTGAATTTTACTATGAGCTGCTAAAACCAGGCTAAATCAATGATAGAAAACGTTATCGACTGCAACTAATGCATTTTAAGCGTGCATTGGGCGAAAAACGGCAATAATCAAAGGAAAGGACCCTCATGAACACAGATTTCAGCGTTTCCGATAGTTTTGTAGCGGTCAAAAACAACCGGAACTTGAACACATATTTCAGCGTTTCCGGTAGTTTTTGACCGCTACAAAACTATCATAATAATAATTGTTGGCAGTCCAAAGGGGGACCAGGGCCTAGCTTGCTCATCACCTACTCGTGTTGTGCGCACTACTGTTCTCTTACGAGTAGAAGGGACCTACAGTTTTTTGCCGACTCCGAACGGCGAAGTTTGAGAAGCTTTTTTAGACAGTTATTATTTTTTGAGTGTTGTCAGCAGCTCGAAAGAGGTGGTGCCGTGAAAAATTGGAAAAATTGGTGTTGAGCTGGGAGTCGAACCTACCCCCTTCGGTGTGTGAGCGTCGAACTCTACCCACTACGCCACGGCGATCACAAAACTATCGCAAACGCTGAAATCTGTGTTCTTATTTCACTCGCCCAGTTCTCCAGACCATGCTCATTCCGACTACTGGCTTTTTCAACGGGTGCAAACCGATGCGGAAAATGACCGTTTCAGGTCTTTCGGAGTTATCCGTGAATGGCTCAATCATTGCATCAATCCCAAAGAAAACTCATTTTAAGAGACAATATTCGAAAGTTACCAGAGAGTTGGCGAAAAGAAATCGTTTGCGTTGGACAATATTTTAAGTGATGTAGTCTTTTGCGTGATTTTAAATAAAATTTTCTTTTTTGAATCGAAAAAGCTCACCAAATTTGTACACTCAATAAATGCCAAGATTTCGCAGTTTAGGACTGGGACCCTACCTTATCACCCAATTTGTCTTCGCCACTTTGCTTTTTACTACGTCGTGGAACCATGCATTTTTAACATTTCGCTCTTGAAGGCATAAGTAGAATACGTTTCTTTTAAAGTTTAACACATCCGTAGACAAATGACATGTCTCACTCAACATGTCTACGGAAGTGTTAAACTTTAAAAGGAACGTATTCTACTTATACCTTCAAAGGCGAAATGTCCACCCATCCCCTTGTGTTTTAATTGAAATCAGGTGATCGATTATGGTGACACTTTTTATTAGAAAGCATCCTAGAGGCCGTGTTGAACTCGATATAACTCGATATTCTGCAAGGAATGGAGTGTAGGAGGAGGAGAGTAACAAGCACATTAAAAAGAAGTCAGGCCGTAACCGGTTCTTTGCTAATGTGCAACCCATATAACCGTAGACGGTTTTGATGGTTATATTTATTTTGTTAAAGATCAGCTTTGTTGTTCTTAGTTTTGTTTTTCCTGTGGCAGGAATCTTTATGCGGCACCTCAAGCACACTGGTGATATGCCGTATGCAGCACGGCATATCATAGCAAGGCGACTTTCCATGCGTTGACCGAGACTTTGAAAGGAGGTCGTTCACGATTGGTTTCAATCATCGCAAACCTTGTTATCTTGTCATTAAACGTTAGATGCCCTTTTTAAATCTGGCTTGAAATTGATAGCCTTGTCACATGCGCTAAGAACAAAAGGATGATATTTAATACGCTCAAAAGCGTTGTGCTGTCTACTATCACTTGAGTGCTCAGAAATGGCATTATTCGTAGAAGGCTCTCCTTGGCACATATGGTATTTGTAATGAGCATACACTTGAAATCGCCAAAAGTTTGGTTTCTAAAATATGATATCTGTCACCCCTTCTGATTTTATCGGCCAAAATGGAAGTAGAATGTTCCTATCTGGTTCGTTATTTTTAATACTAATTGTTGGTGCGACAGTCCACAGGGGACCAGGGCCTAGATGCTCATCAACTACTCGTGTTGTGCGCGCTACTGTTCTCTTACGAGTGGAAGGGACCTACAGTTTTTTGCCGACTCCGAACGGCGAAGTTTGAGAAGCTTTCTTAGACTTTTATTACTCTTTGAGTGTTGTTAGCAGCTCGAAGGAGGTGGCACCGTGAAAAATTTGAGGTGCTCAGCCGGGAATCGAACCTAGACCCTTCAGCGTCTGAGCGTCGCACTACGCCACGGCGGCCACGTTCGTTATTTTTAATAACCCAAAATGATTTCAAAAGTGAACTACAAGAATAATTTTCCACGGCATATTCATTCAAATTTTTAGAACAGTGGCCTTTTATTTTGTTTTTTAATCGGTATGTTGACAAATGATGCTCATACAGACAGCTTCGAGAATTCTGACATAGTACACGTCCGCTTAGAATATTCAAATCCCTCCTCCCTCCAACGCGTTTAATTTAAAACTCTTCCTTCTATGGAGCACTACAAGATTATGGAATGCTAAAAATCAAGACCCCCACACACATTAAACCGCAGAGACAACAAGATCCGTGCCACTAGCCCTGATCTTCTTCTCTTTGCCTTTGGCCCGGACTGAGACTTGATCTAGACTATTCAAAGAATTCTAAAGGAATTCAACACACACACTCCATTTCTCGGCAACGAAATTCTAGGCACTATAGTTGCACAACAACTAACCTACGGACTAATTCTACACAAGGACAAGAAACGCGCATCAGTAAGTCAAATACCAATTCGTCACCTTTAGCGCCTCTTCACCGGAGACCTAACGGAAAAACGCACGAAATGACAAACTCAAAGCGAATTCCCTTCCATTTGAAAACACAGGTGATAGAATAAAAAAAACGTACGAACCTCAAGTAAGCAGTAGCACTGTGAAGATATGAAATACTCCAAAAATAAAAGAAACAACAAACAGAAACGAAACTAAAACGAAATCAAACACCGGCTACTTTTCAATTTAGAGGCCCACTTCCACTCAGGCACTGAGAGCCCACTCAAAATCGATTTGTTGAGGAAATCGAAGTACATTTCGAATTGTGTCTGATAGCCGGCCCAGTTCAGTCCACTGTCGGTTATGTAATCTTATCTAATCGCGTAATTATGCAAAACCTCGCAACGGTAGGCGTAGCGCGGTTCCCATTCCTTGTGGAGACAAGTGTGTAACGAAATTTATCTCACCAATTGATTTGTGTTCCGATTAGTGGTATCGGTGTGTTGAGGTTATTGTTTTGCAAAATCACTCATAATTGACGATTGTAAAGATATCAGAAACAGAACGTCTTGAGCTTTCGTGCAGGAAAGCTCCCGCCGATAGATTGTCCGAGAAAATATACTGAGGTTGTGTACGTGTGGGGTGGGTATGGAAAAGAACTGAACGATCAGTTGGCATTTGGCCAGACTCGATGTGAATATTCTTTGCCTTGAAATCGGGGTCAAGCAACAGGTGCGACATGCTGCCTCGTCATCATCTGTGTGCATTGTCACCCCACTTGCTGCATTCAGATCATTCCCTTTGGCATGGGTAAACTACAATAAGCACAGTTCAGTTAAATGAGTTTAATTCCTCTTAACTAAGCACAGTGGCTCTATCTTATCGAATGGCGAAAACAAATCTAATCTGCTGGACAATCTGGCACGAACGTCGGCTAAGCATAATCCACTCAGGGGAGTGGACGAATCCTCGGCCCTGGTTCCATCTCAGCACGCAATCTGGCAGCGCCAGCTCGGTAGTAAATGCCCGACACAAGCGGGCAAATGAATGTTAATGTAAATCCTTCCGCTGCCTTTCACCCTTCATTAGGTGACCGAATTACCTACAGCATTAACTAAGGCAACCACTAAATGAAGGAAACAAACCGAAAAATAAGGACGCCCACGTCTGGGATGGGGTTGCGTTTGTTTAGCATTTGTCTTCCTGTGACCTCATAGAAAAACGAGCCTGAGCTAAGCCAAGAGACAAGCAGTGGTTGCGAATGCTCAACAGACTTTATTTAGACGTGCAGGACGTGTAGCTGTTTTTTCACAATCATGTCGAACTGCATTGTTGGGTGGGCAATGGTCGACCTCGTTGGGTTTTTCTTTTCTTTTGAAAAGCGTAACGAGTCTCATCTCTCTTCCTTGCACAGTATGCACTGATAATAACTGAATGTATTTTTTAGTTTGAAAAGCTAAAAAACAAAAAACATGAAACATACATTGATATAAAACTTTGCAGTTGGCAAAACGCAAAGCGACTAGAAAATATTTCACGAATAAAGCCCATTCGTCGCCAGTCGTTCCGTCTTGGTGGAAACACAAGCCTTAGTCTTATCGCCAGTCAAAAACAAAATCGAAAAGAACAGAGTATTTTCTCTTTTGGTGGAGGTTCGGAGACACTCAGACTCGAAAGCAGATCCATTGTTCTACCTAAGTTCACCTTCTTGGTTTTCCAGAGGAACACCGGCAAGCATTTCTGTAATAAAGTGCTTACGTCTTCAGCATCAACCACATAAGCACCAAAGAGCTGTCACCTGATCCGAGCAAAGGCGGAACATTGAAAGAGAAGTGATCTGCAGTGTCTTCGTCTTCTCCATAGGCATTGCAGAAGGTTACATCACTTCGCCCAAGCACACTAAAGAAGTAAACGAAGGGTAGGTATTTCGTCATCTGCAGTCTGTTCTGTGAACAGATAACGGAAATGCCGCGCGTTTCTTACTAACGTGGGGAAGAATGCCCATCGCTGGTTATGCTGGCGAGAGACTCAACTGCGAATAGAAGCCCTGACCAAGGACACAGGCAGTCCCAAGGTGGATTTGGGCCCTGTGATTTCCATTTTTGATCCAAGCAATTTAATCGACGTGGCGACGAGCATCGCTCTCTAACCACTACGCCTTGGCGACGCTCACACGTCGAAGGGTCTAGGTTCGATTCCCGGCTGAACACAACAAATTTTTCACGGCACCACCTCCTTCGAGCTACTGACAACTGTCTAAGAAAGCTTCTCAAATTTCGCATTTCGGATTCGGCAAAAAACTGTAGGTCCCTTCTACTCGTGAGAGAACAGTAGCGCGCACAACACGAGTTGTTGATGAGCAAGCTACGCCCTGGTCCCCCTGTGGACTGTCGCACCAAAAATTATTATTAAGTTAATCGACAATCTCATTTCTCATGATCCCGTATTCTCCCAGAACCCAAACAAGTCTGACGATCTGATTAAGGAAAGACTTGTGTTCCTATAGTGCCTTGGAAGTGGTTAGAGGGTCGAATAAATTCTTGACCACAGCTTGTCTGTTGCTACTGACGCAAATTCATCGCCTCTAGCACCTATTCTTCACAAAACAGCTCATGGCCATTTAGATGGTGAAAGCTTCGAATTGAAAAACCAACTTGAAGCTACCGCAAGAGGCGTGAAGTCTAATTTTATCGTCCTCTACGAAAGCCCCAACTCCAAATCTCTCCATAGTTTTGGTGCCGTTCGTAAAAATCGGAGTACATACCCTAACCGGTTCATATTTTCGCCAGAGCCAGTCTTGGACACGGGGATAGTCGACTTTGTATAAGCGTCGCAGTTGGGTTATGGTTGTCCTCGCATCAGACGGCATATCCATAGGAAATTCGGTGTGGAAGGTCATTCAAGCTAAACTAAAGGACAACTTTTTTGAATCGAAAGATGGTCTTGATTGAACATCCCATGGTATGGATGTCAAGGGAAAGGAGTGTGCACCAAGAGCAAAGCCAGGCGTGCTAAAGAAAGCCACTCAGAAGCCAAGATAGACCAATTTTTGAAATTTGTGGAAAACAGCATTCACGTACTTTTGCGAAAGTTTATTCCACCAAACAGCTGATGCATTAAAAAAAGAGGTCTTCTTATTGGTATGCCTCGAAACTTGTCACAAACTGCGTTACACTCTCCGATAACTGACAGCGCCTTGCAAGTCTTCACCTCAATGTGTTTTTTTTATTTTTTTTTTTTCAAATAAGTTTTTTTTATCTAAGTATTTAGCAATAATAATGATCACCCCTATCATTGAAACCGGCGGATCGACCTCGGCGGGAAAATGTCAAAATTTCCACGATTTGCTATCATTGAAAACGCAAGTGAACAAAAGTCGGTAAAGAAGTGCAAAAAACTAGCTATCATAAAATCGGCGGTCGATCCGCGGTCGATTCCCCGTCCATACAAATGTGACATTTCTCATCCGCGACACATTTGATGCGGATACTAGTTGTCAAAATGATGAAAATGAGGACGTTAGTCAAATAATCACACATATTGATATTTTATTAATTGTACTAAAATAAAATAGACAACAAAATCGTCAGCAATTCCGAAAGTTGGTAGACCAGATGAAAAAAAAAATCCGGATATCGCGAAAAACATGACCAGGAAAGATCTAGAGACCATCGAAAAGTTTTGGATAAATCTTCATCAGGAGATTGGGATAGTTTGGGGCTCCCTGTAAAGGAAATATCAGAGTGGAAAAAGGCAAATTAAAATAAATAATCCCTATTTATCTATGGATGATCATTTTGGATACATTTATATTGGGTTTAGTAGGACCACAAATCTGCCCTCCGGCACAAACTTTGCCACAACAAAAGGGAACTGAAGGCAACAGGTGGTGGGGAAAACAAGGAGATTTTTCGCACTCCGTTGGAAGAGGAAGTTATTCAGCTGGTTTGCTTAAGGGATTGGTTTGCCACAAACTAAAAGCTTTGGTGTTCTTTTGTCGAACGTAGCTTCCACCTCCAATGCGGCGCTCATGAATGTTGATGATGTTGATGATGTTAATGCTGATGTCCTTTCATCAAAGGAAAAAGAAAATAACATCAACAACACAAATATCATGACGCCTAGTACGACAAAGGATACACCCAGGAAAACATTTCAGAGGCCAGTGCAACCTTTGGAGAAACAGGTGAAAGTTCAAGAGCAGTTGTGTGAAAATCTGTTTACAGTGCTAGAAACAGTCCAAAAACAAAACGAAAAACCAACACCTGCTTGCGAAAAATATACCGGACAATCGATCGACTAAATGACTCCCAAACGAAAAATAACAAATTGCACCAATTGACGAGACGAGGAGGCATAACGCATTGAAATCTTGCCCAGTTCTATTTTGATACCCACCCTCTGCTAAAAACCTCAGGCATGCTGCTAATTTTACTTCAAGGATCAGTGACGATGATCTGACAACAGGTGGCAATTTTGCCTTTAACACGTCCAGTATATACTGAAAGCCCACTTTGTTCAGTCTGAATTGTTTGACAAACCTACAGTTGTGAATATTAACTTCAAGTTTAATAAAGAAATTGTTCTTAAACTACTGAGCATCGGGTCATAGACAAACACCATTTATCATGACCCCTATTTTTTGGCGTATATGTCGGCAATTACTTTCTTTCTTCTCCAAATTAAAAAAAAAAGCAATTGTGTCCATAACTTTTGAATTATTTATAATTGAACAGCTGATATTAAAGAAGACCGGTAATGAGGTCCATCCGACCGGTAATGTAGTTCATTCGGCGGATTCAATGATAGAGTTTGGCCGCGGAAGTGAAGGGATGCGGATTGGACGAACTCCCGCCGCGGTCAATCCGGCGGAGTCAATGATAGGCATGAATAATTGTCGGCGCGATAGTCCACAGGGGGACCAGGGCCAAGTTTGCTCATCAACTACTCGTGTTGTGCGCGCTACTGTTCTCTCACGGGTAGAAGGGACCTACAGCTTTTGCCGACTCCGAATGACGAAGTTTAAGAAGCTTTCTTAGACAGTTATTACTCTTTGAGTGTTGTCAACAGCTCGAAAAAGGTTGTGCCGTGAAAAATTCGAGGTGCTCTGTCGCGAATCAAACCTAGAGCCTTCGACGTGTGAGCGTTGCACTCTACCCATTACGCCACGACGGCCACATTTGAGTATCTAGGAAATGGATATGATGACAAATTTCAGTACCAATTGAGTCAGACCAGTCCAATTCTTCGTGGGGAAGAGAACAACTTGGGTTGTAAGAGTATTGACTTAAGTCCCATTCTTGGTACAGTATTCATCAAACGCACCCAGAGCTGCCCGCCGTCCGGTGAAAAATGCAGCGGCATGATCCGGCTAAGCCTGGACGTTGATGTTAGGTCTATTTGACTTGACAAGCAGAGAGTCCAACAACAAGCACCAGAGGAGAGGAGACAGGACGCCACCTTACGGTTAGACCCTATTTGCTCCTTCCACGGCTATAGTTCAGTTCGGTAGCATTGCTTTTATCCACAAAACTAAAGATTCCTTTACACCGTGTTCCCTGGCCACGTTACGCATGCCATCAAAAGTTGCGTAGCAAAAATCACCCCATTTTTTCTACGAATATACCTAACGCGTATTTTTCCTGTCAAGCACACAGCCAATTCTCTTGTGAGTTCAACCTCTTTTTCGTTCCTAAAGCGGCCTATAATTCCTTCCACATACAAATTTATAATTCCTTGCCACTCACCATTTTATTTTTTGTTTCACACAATTTGTTTCATTCCAATTGTGTGAATTTAGTCACCACGAGTCAATGAATAAAGAGAGCTTACTTGTTTATTTAATTTATAATCAATACTTGAACGGAGGAGTTGCCAACCGTACGCAAATCTTTATGGAAATTTCAGAAAACAACACTAGTCGATGCAACAATATAAAACTAGCGCTCTTCGAATACACTGCTATTGGTTTTCACGAAACTAAAACAAAAACGAATAAAGTATTTTAATTTGACATAAGATTGAAGATAATGAATAATGTTATCTATGTTACATAGGCACCGCAAACCAGTTTGTAGACCAGCTGATCATAAATCGACATTTAAAACAAGAACTCAGTTAAAACGGCATTGGCCAACCATTGTGTTAAAACAAACCACCTAGTTCACCTTGACGGCGTCCAAACCCTGCACACAATATACAAATAATTAAACCAACAACGAAAAGGAAACACGACATGTTGAATATATCTGCCGTATATTCAAACCTTGTAAATGCTCAGAGACATTCAATTCACACCAAAATAAACTAACGCCGAAAAAAGTTTTTTTTTCGCTTCATATTATGAGTTTTGAAAATCCAAAGTTTTCAAAATCCAAAATTAAGATAATAAGACCGTATTGCACAGAACTGACTTTCCATTGGCATATTAAAAGAAATACGTTACAAAGACACAAAATAATCTTTTTTTTCCTCCATACATTCGGTTCACCCTTTGATTAAACCCCGGTCACTCAAGCGTACCAAGCAATCCCTTTAGAGCGCAAATTGTAAAAAAAATATGTGTTGATGAAATGGCAACTCTTCGATCACATTTTTTTTGAACCCCATTTGAGGAAATCATGTTTGTTCAGAAATTCGCTGAGTACGAAAGGTGTCACATTACTGGATGTTCTTAAATTACTTTTTATTGTAAATATGTTCTTTTAACACCCAAGAAGGCTCAATCAATTGTCAGCAGACTAGTACTTTCGTGTAAGTTTACCATTAAGACAGGCTTTTTGGACGTATTGTACAGTTGTTTTAAATACCTAAAAAGGCAACGGATCTGGACTATCGCCAATACGTGCAGCGTAATATTTGCGACTGTCATTAAAAAGGGGTCTTATGACATTAGAAGATTGATATATATAAGGTTGCCAAATATCTCCCTTCCGCCTCTTGGTCCTTTGAATTTTCCGGCTATGTACAAAGCGCTACAGAGCTCGTATCTGGCAATACTATACATAAATTGATGTCTTGACATAACCTACAAAACGACGCTATGCATGATTAGTTTGAGTATTGCGTTCAACAGTTATAGACGTGTACGAATAAACACCGAGTTCACTAACGCCGAACTTTGCGCTATTTTAAAGTTTTCCTTCGTAAAAGGCAAATCCGCTAGAGAAACGTTTCGTGAGATAAATGGTGTTTGGGGGATGGTACTCTATCACTTCGAACGGCGGAGGAATGGTTTCGACGATTCAGAGCCGATGAAAACGACACCTTGGATAAGCCAGCTGGCGGAAGACCTGTGACAACGGATACCGATCGAATCATGGAAATCATCGAGTTATACCGGCATGTGGCATCTCATGATATCGTCTCGTTAGTCACCAAACCATTTAAAACCATCTGCAGAAGGCTGGATGCTTGATGTTTGGGTGCCGCGTGATTTGACGCAAAAAAACCTTCTGGACCGAATGAACGCCTGCGATATACTGGTGAAACGGAACGAGCTCGACCCATTTTTGAAGCGGATGGGGACTGCCGACGAAAAATGGATCACATACGACAATATCAAGCAAAAACGGTTGTGGTTGAAGGCCGGTGAATCGTCCCAAACAGTGGCTAAGCCGGGATTGACGGCCAGGAAGGTTTTGCTGTGTGTTTGGTGGGATTGGAAGGGAATCATCCACTATGAGCTGGTCCCATGTGGCCAGACGCCTAATTCTATCATCTACTGCAAACAACTAGACCGCCTCAAGAAGGCGATCGACCAGAAGCGTCCATAATTGGCCAAAAGGAACGCCAAACTACACACTTCGTTAATGACTCGTCAGAAGCTACGGGAGCTTAGATGGGAGGTTTTATCGCTTCCACCATATAGCCCGGACATAGCGTAAAGTAATTCCTGTCCATGGCCAACGCCCTTGGTGGTTTGAAGTGAAAAGTGACTGTCCGAGCTCTTCGCAAATAAGGAGGGGGGCTTCTACGAAAGGGTATTATGAAGATGCCGTCTAGATGGAAACAGATTATAGAACAAAACGGCGCATATTTAAACTAAATCCGATCACTGTAACAATTTTTATTACGCATTGATTGAAGAGCAAAAAAGCGAAAGGGAGATATTTGGCAACCTTATATATACATGTATACATGTATATATTGTATATATATATATATATATATATATATATATATATATTGATAGATTGATCAGATATTGGGATATTGATATTGAAAATTTCACCGAATTCCTGCCTAATTGAACGATTATTCCGACCGTAATCGTTGCAAAATGCTCAAAAAGTGCTTCTGGTTTAATCAGCTCCTTTAAACAGAGTATTAAAAATTTAAACGCACTGTTCGAGTACGAGCGATCCATTATGGTAAATGGCAAACATTCTGTCAATAATATGACACTTGAAGTGTTGGCTGAGTTTGGTAGGTGACACATACCAACGACATCAAATTGAACAAAAAAAATGGATGCCTTTAGAATTTCAACCACGGCACATTATGGTCTCTGCTTAAACAGTACACTCCTGAAATATTATTCCCTGAATTGGGCTCCAGCCAAATTTACACACAATAAATCCCTGAGGATACCACAAGCCAATCCCCTCAAGCTTTCAAGCCATCGGTCATGATTCGAGTAGCTTAACATTCACTCTCTACGCATCTTAAGCGATTAAAAAAGTGTCATAAAACTTCGTTCAAGGGCACCTCCATATCAGTCCTTCTCCAAAAGTCGTAAATAAAAACCAAACGCGCCTCATATTGATCCCAAAGTGGAGCCCCGATTAATGACGGCACTATTGTATTCCTGCATAATGCATTCCATAAACACCAGCACCTGCCTCAGACAGAAAACCGATGACTGTAATCATTCATCAACTACTTGACTTGGATTAACGAAACGAATCCAATGGATAAAAGTCTGCGTTTTGTCACACAGACAACACTCGTCACGTGCTCGTTAGTGAGCTTCATTTGCTCGCCAAGAAATTAAGTGCCGTGCCAGATAAAATACGTTCATTTGATTGCACTATCATAAGCGCACTTGTCGTGTGTGCGACACAAAAAGGGAGCGATATCCACAAACGATGACTAAATGCGATTCAAAAACTCATAACAAACTTTAGAATTGCCTGCCAAACCGCCCATCCACAGAGACACACAGAAAGTTGCCAGCACTGTTCGAGTCGCAGTGCAACGAAGTTTGCGAAGCACTCAACACAGATTTCAGTGCAAAAAGGAAACTAGAAGAACAGGGAAAAAGTTTGAAGAGTTATCATTACGGTCCGTGAAATCCCCTCGCAGCGGGAATTCTTGTTCAATTTTCACGAACAAGCTCTATAAATATCAGCCACTGCCATGACTCGACGTATTCCGTAAATAGACGAAAACGATGCACAACCGCGCCAGCGTGAGGGGGTGGACATGCTCGCTCACATCTTCGGCCGCCACCTCCTTGTCGAATCATCAAGTTCATTCGCTCGTAAAATAAAAAAGAAATTGCCTCCCACGGGTCTCTTGTGAAATTGAAGCACACACATTTCGGATGGCTTTTGGTGTTTTCTTTTTCGAGAGCCACTGTAGTTTGTGAGGCTATTTTTTAGACAGCCTTTGATGCGTTGTTACCGCGTGACTATTGTGTATCCTTTTTTCAGTCACTGGAGAGGTCGATATCTTTATGGTCACAGTAATGACCAGCATTGGGCTGGATAATTAAACCTTAAGGTCGGATGTAAGGTGAGAATTAAACATTTATTCTGGGAGTGAGGGATATCGTATTGTTCAGAGTACCTAATGGTATTCGTGTTGTTTGAAAGAATAGTCGACAAACCGATGAAGGTTAAACTTTCGCAAAACGTCTGATAAATAAAATAAAAATCAGGTATTGGTTTATGACGGAGGAATTTGGACAATCGTGGAAGGTTTCCACACGCGGAAGATAAGAATTTAGCTTTATGGCATCACTTACACAAGACAAACAAGTTAAGTCTTGTCATAAAGTTGTAAAACCTCACAAGCGGCTGTTGTGGAATTTTTAGAGGTCGTGGAAGACAACCAATTAGGAACAACATTCGATTTAGTTGAGAATTATAGCATGATTTGCGAGTTAGAATGCAAATCGTGAAAATTCATGCAGCCTGTAGAATGAAGTTGCGAAGTTGAGCTGAGACTTAAAAAGCCACGTGGTATTGGGCCGCTGCGAGCTATAAGCAAATTCAAGAGAGAACTTCAGAACTGTACCTGACTCGTTTTGGCACAATCTTTTTGTTTTGTGACTATCGACCATTAATGGATAGAGTGATATACAACAGCGACTAAGAACCCGTTTGTACCGTTTTGTGACGATCGACCATAAGTGGAAAGACTAAGAAGCATTCAGAAAACTTAACCACTTGTAGTCAAATTGTCCTTTGTGCAAACTACTACCTCTGTAGCAAGAAGCTCAGAGAGTCTGAAAAGCCAGAACATTAATTATTAAATATTTGATGACAAATTGCAGAAAATTCCACAGCACCAGCATTTTCTGCAACTACAATGTGCTGTCCCTTGCACCTTGTTTCCCAAACTTCAACACTTTGGATTCTGCTGAAATCCAAATGTCAGTCCTGTTAGGCGGTATCACGGTGGACCACTATACAGTCCATTAGGAAACTTTTCAGACGGATGGAAGGAGATCGGAGATTGGTGGGTCGAGTGTATTTTAAAACTAATTAGAGAACTCATTTCTTCTTCTAGATCTTTCAAATAAATTCATGCAAAAAAAAAACTATCTGAAAGACAATTAACAAGAATTCCATCCTCCCGATTTATACGGGAATTCATGAACTCTTGAAAGATCTGCCGATAATCTGGTTTGACGTGGTGAACACATGCCCAACAAAAGGAAACATTTCTGTTTTTCATTCCACAAGATTGACGACATCATCGCCACTTAAGGAACTCTTTCCAAAAACATTCTGTACAGTATCCTCTCTGCCATTCTTAGTTAAACGGCGAAACCATTCGCCAACAATTGAAGAGGTCATTATTAAAGCATCCGAAAAGTCGATTTAATTGATGACTTGCATACAGGACGAGCATTGAATTCATTGGAATATAGAGAGACGTGAATAATGGATTTTGTCATAAACGGAGCCAAGCCACACCATAAAGAGTCGCACGGTATCGATTTCTTGGAGTGAGTGTAGCAATTGCCAGTGCAAAATTTGACGAAGTCACGAACTCCGTTTTCCAAAACAACTTTAGCCAATCGTTGTTTCTTAGGTTTCAACTGACATTTGAGTAGAAGAGTTCCGTATCTAGCTGGATATATTCAACACGTTGATCATCCTCATCATTCTGCTGAATGAATCAGAAATTTTTGAATTAAAGAGTGTCCCAACAAAAACGCAAGATTTAAAATTTAAATAAAACGCAGATATTTAAACAAAATCGTGAATTCTTTATTACATCGTAAAGTAGACAGGATGAGGTAGATTAATAGATAGATAGATATTTTATTTCTTGCATAGTTTAGCAGTGTATAAATAACAATAGTTGTGCTCTAGCCTGCTCAGAGATATAGTTTCTAGAAACTTTACTACTGAAAATTCAGTCACATTATGTTATAAATTGTTTAAAGAATTGAGTACGTTTGGAGGAAGACTATGGGAATAAAACCTCCATTTGAATTGAATATCACAGATGAATAACAAAAAATAATGTGTTTATGTATATTACAGAGTAAAGTTTGGTAGATAATAAATAATAGAAACATATAATATATAACAAATAATGATGAAAGGCATTCTGAAAAATCTGAAGGTTAAAAAAACTGGTGGCATGGACGGTATAAGAAATATATTTTTTAAACGTCTACCTCAATCAGGCATAAAATTTTTCACATTTATAATCAATGCGTGCCTCAAGATGCAATATTTCCCTGATAAATGGAAAATTGAGAAAATCGTACCGATTATAAAACCAGGGAAGCCTGCAGAGAACCCCAGTAGTTATCGGTTTATTAGTCTGCTTAGCAGTGTTACTAAAATCTTGGAAAAGGCTTTGAAAAAGCTAATTCTGGAATATACAGTGAACAATGCAGTATTTCCAAATACTCAGTTTGAGGCAGTTCCATAATACTTCCCATCAATGTCTTAGGATATGCAACCATATCAAATCTAATCGGTTAGTAGGCAAATCTACAGGTATCATCCTGCTTGATGTGGAAAAGGCCTTCGATACAGTCTGGCATGAAGGTCTTATTTACAAAATGCTCAATCTACACTATCCCCCTTACCTAATCAAAATAGTCCAAAGTTTTTTTACATGCTCGTTTCTTTCAAGTTTCCGTTAATAGTTCTTCGTCAAGTCCCCATAGCTTTTCCATGGGTGTTCCTCAAGGCTCGGTACTTGGTCCTATTCTGTACAACATCTGACTTTCCACATCTACCAAATTGGCAAGTGGAACTCTTTGCCGACAATACTGCTGTATACACCTCGCATGAGTATGCTCTCAACGTTGAGAATATACTTATAAATGCAAGTGAGATAATACTCAGTTATCTTAATAGGTGGAAAATAAAAATTAATTCTGAGAAAACTCAAGTTATCTTTTTCACCAGGAAAAGAAAATCTTGCTTTCTTGCTCAGAGTCCAATCCCTATTTTCGGAAGCCAGATAAGCTGGAATATGTCGGTGAAATATCTAGGGATACATTTGGATTCTAAGCTAACCTTTAGTTGTCATGTTACGCAGACTCTAAAAAAGATAAAGATTGCAACCACTTTGTTATATTCATTAATAAATAGGAAGTCACTTCTATCAAATGAAAATAAAATTATTATATTTAAAGTCATCTTCCAACCAATATTAACATACGGCTGCCCTGTATGGAGAGGTATGGCAAAATGCTGCAACTTACCGTGGCATTTTTCTACAAATGAACTGCATGCAAAGGCTGGTGTTGAACTGATTAATGATCGTGTCGAAAAACTTATAAATAAATTTCATATTCGTTGTTCTCTTGCTGATAACCCTCTTATAAACAATCTTGCTGTCAATAGTATGTCAAATTATTAAAATATTATTCATATGTATCTACTATATTAATTATCTACATGTTTATTGCTTATTTATTTATCCATCTATCTATACACTTGTTATTTATTATTTATAGTTATTTATTTATATATTCATTCATTTATCGATTTTTTGTTATTTATCATTTATTTATTAATTAATTAATTAATTTATTTATTTATTTATTTGTTTATTTATTTATTTATTTATTTATTTATTTATTTATTTGTTTAGTTATCTATCTATCTATTTTGTCTTACATATTTTTTTTATTTATTTTTTTTGTCAAATTATTTTTTTTTTTTGTTAACATGTTTATAAATTATTTATTTAATACCCAGAATTATCTTATATATTGATACAACAGTTTGTTTTGTACAACTTTGGTTCGTATATATTATTGGCATTAATACTTTAAATTTTTTTTTTGTTATGAGGTTTTTTCTTGCACTTTTCCTCTAATATCTTTAATGTTTCAAAAACTTTTTTTATTTATAATAAAACTATTTTTAAGTAGCAAGGTACTTGTGTGCCAAATCTCTATATGTAAAATGTGCAATACTTAACTGTAAAAAATAATTTTTATGTGCCTAATAAAGATCTATCTATCTATGATGAATATTAAATAAGAAATAATAAACAATAGATGATAAATAATAAATAATAAGAAATAAACAATAAATAATAAATAGATAATATACAAGTATTAAATAGAGTATTTGACAAATGACAAGTATACAAATTATACTAGCTGTAAGTCTCTAATGAGTTCATTATCAGTATTACCGCATCTTAAGATAAAATTGTTCATATAACTTCAATCCTTCTTCCAATCTGGATAACACCGACTTGTTCATGAAGAATAAGTGTGGAAAAATCTCGAGGCAGATTAAGCATCATTTTAAGTACTTTGTTTTGCTCTATTTGCAATCGCTTAATATGAGTTTTCGCGCATGTTCCCCAAACTGGAGAACCAGAGATCATCAATGCTTGAAAAATGACCTTAAAAATTATTATTTTATTCTTTTTGTTGAGACTAGCGATTGATAAGAGGGTAAAGTATTTTAATAAGAATATCAATTTTGGCTAACGTCTCACGTATATGGTATCCGAAGGTCAATTTCTGATCTAAGTACACCCCAAGGTACTTTACAGTATCAACCCACGGTATAACATTATTAACCAAATTGAGACTACCAGTAGGTAAAAATCAACTTAATCTTCATCTTGTGAAGAAAATAGCACAGCATTTACCGACAGTAACTTTAATTTTTTTAATATTCGAAAAATGCTTGAATTCCAGTTTGTAGATTGTTTTCGATCACAGAACCGTAAGTATGGGAAGAGTACAAAGCTAAGTCATCAGCATAAAGAACAATTCCACAACTGGGCACATAAGCTAAGTCTGTCAGAATGATATTGAAAAGAACTAGCGCCAGAACAGAACCTTGTGGAACCCCAGCCGGAACAGATTTGGTGGAAGAGAACGCTCCATTAACGTAAGCCCTGAAGGCTCGCCCGAACAGAAAACTTTGCAGATGTTTAACTAGATATATAGGAAAATTCAATTTAAGCATTTTGTATATTAAGCCATCATGCCATACTGAGTCAAATGCCTTTTCAATGTCGAGAAGAACAAGATCAGTCGATTTTTGGAGATTTTGGAAGAGAACGCTCCATTAACGTAAACCCTGATCTCGCCCGAACAGAAAACTTTGCAGAAGTTTAACTAGATATATAGGAAAACTCAATTTAAGCATTTTGTATATTAAGCCATCGTGCCATACTGAGTCAAATGCCTTTTCAATGTCGAGATGAACAAAACCAGTCGATTTTTAGAGATTGAATTGTTCCTTAACAGTTTTACAAATTCTTAGTATCTGATGTGTCGTGCTATGATTTCTCCTAAATCCAAATTGTTCAAGAGGTAGCGTATTAGTGGCCCTCAAAAAATCTTAAATTTTGGTTTTAATGACTTTTTCGAAGATCTTCCTAAAACCATTTAAAAGACTAATAGGTCTATAGCTTCTTGGATTAGTTGGGCTCTTCCCATATTTAAGCAGTGGTACCACCTTAGCCATCTTCCATATTTTCGGAAAGCAAAGCAGCTTTAAGCATGTATTGATAAAGAATGCTAAGTACATCAATGCACTAGCTGGAAGTTGTTTTATTACTAGATTACTTATTTTATCTAGCCTGGGGGATTTACGATTTTTGAGATCTAGGACTATGAACTCTATGTCGTCTGCTGCTGTGAACTCAGTAGAGGGTAGTGAGATAACTGAGGCATTAGGGGCAGGTACCTCACTTTTAACTTTAGCGTCGAAAGGAGGTGAATAGTTATAAGTTGTTGTGTGATTATCGAAGAAAGAGTTCGCTAATATTTCTGCTTTATCCTCGTTATTAAATATTGTTGACCCATGCATTTCTAAGTTCAGGCAGTGGTTACCTTTTTTTCGCAAAATTTTTGCTACGTTCCAAAATGGTCTTGAATTTGAGTCCAGCAATCTTAGTTTACTGTTCCAAAGACTGTTTCTATATTCGATTATTCGAATTTTGACCAGATGTATGAGAACGTTCATTTCAGAATGATTATGTGTGGAATAACACATCGGCCAGATGGCTTTGCTGGCACATACGCGATCTTTTAATGAAATTTTCAATGACCGTTTTGCATAAATGCTGGAGTATTTCATTAATGCAGCGTCCAATTTCCTCTTTTAAGGCTTGATTCTTAGTCGCCTTTATCGCATAAACCATCGACTTCAAAACATCCCAAAGAAAAATGTCCAATTTAAAATCGCACGTTAAATCGCACGATCTAGGCGGCCAATTCTGGTCTAAAAAACGCGATATAACATGACCGGGAAATGACTGATGCAGCAATTGGCTGCATGGCTGTATGAGATGTGGCGTCGTCTTGTTGAAACCACATCCCTTCCACCTCCATTTCTTCAATTCTAGGCACGAACAAATTAGTTATCATTTCACGATACCGAACGCCATTGACTGTTTGCGCTTGACCTGACTCATTTTCCTAAAAAAAAAGGGCCCATGGCTCATCCAGCCCAAAATCCACACCACACAGTGACACGTTAAGGATGCATTGGCTTCTCGCAAATCACTCGAGGATTTTCCTCGCCCCAAATGCGACAATTCTGCCTATGGAGGAAGCCATCAAGATGGAAATGGGCCTCGTCACTAAAGATGATTTTATCGGTAAAATCAGCATTTTGGTAAAACAATTTCACAATAACAATGCGTTGTTTATTTGTGTAGCGCTCCAATTTTTATAAACCTTATACCTTCTGCTAACATACAGTAATAATTGTTCAAATGTCAAATAATGACAATTCGAATGGCGCCAAATATAAATCTTGCATTCTTGTTAGGACACCCTTTATTTAAAATTAGCAAAGTTAAAGCCATTGTAGGAGGAAAAGTTGTGCGTCCATATTTTGGCCTTATCTGGTGGCCTTATTTGGTGGACAAAGTTAAACGATGAATTCTTTTGGATGTACAGCAAACTACGCCAAGACGAACATAGATGGACAAGACTGTAAGAATGATATGAACACACCATCCGGTGAGAAGAATTTTCAAGTTTATGGTACTGGGGTAAACCAACAGTTGGAGATGTGTTACTTATCTGACACGAATGTGATTGAATCCTATTCAACATTAGACCTAACAAGCGATGAAGCTTGGAAGCTGGAGAGACATTTACATTGAGGCCCGCCGGAATGCAACATTAAGTGAATAAATTATTGACAAAATATGCAAGAAACTCAACTGCAATTTAGTTTACCAAGATTCCACAAGGTTCTCCTTCCTATAAACGTAAAGTGTGGAAGGGATATATTTCAACCAGCTGCACTTACATTCTTACTTCTTCTGCTTTTCACAGTACTTAAGAGGATTATTCTAAGAAAGACGCTGAGACTGAAGAAAGTTTAAAGACGAAACAATAATCAAACGTCCACTTATTTTTTGAATCTGTAATCTAGAGGATTCATTCAAATCCAAATAATTTCGGAAACTTGTTGGGGATGCGAGCGGTCAAAAATGTAAAAAAAATACTCGTATATAACTCAAAGGACGCTCACACACCGCAGGGTCTAGGTTCGATTCCCGGCTGAACATCTCGAATTTTTCACGGCATCACCTCTTTTGAGCTGCTGACATCACTCAAAGAGAAATAACTGTCTAAGAAAGCTTCTCAAACTTCGCCGTTCAGAGTCGAGAAAAAAACTGTAGGACCCTTCTCCTCGTGAAAGAACAGTAGCGCACACAACACGAGTAGTTGATGAGCAAGCTTGGCCCTGGTCCCCCTGTGGGCTGTCGCGGAAAACAATTATTAATTATCACTCAAAAGATTGTCTGTAGAAAGAGACTACATTTTCATAATATTCAAATACCACCTCCAAAAGAATGAGTCCACTCTGCCATCAATACAAACATCTTACATCTCTCAAACCGCTGACCTCCAAATCGCTTTGCTTCTATCGAAAAACCATGCACGGCTTGGAAAATACGGCAGGTGGAATAGAACAATCAGCTACAGCATTTCCAGGAAATTTTCAAGACCTACCGCAATGTAGACCCAAGCTTAATCGTGTTACAAAATCACCTTATCAAGTTTTACGGTCATTTCTGTCCCCTTTTCACACAAGGCACGCCTCAAACACATAAGTTGGAGTCATTGAGATCCTTGCTTTTGAATACATACAATTTTTGTTAGGCGAACGGAAATTCTTTGCTGAGTCACTCCCAACAACTCGATGAGTTTGCATTTGGCATGAATCTTGATCCCATCGTAGTCATCCGATTTCTCATCTCCAAACTTTTTGGACGTTCATTGTCTTCGAGAATAAAATCACCCTTGAAACTACTTTATCTGTTATTTATCTGTTCAGCTCTAACAGACACCATACATTTCCAATTAAAAAAGAAAATCAAAATTATTATATTTTTTAGAAAAACCCAAAAATTCCCAAAACGCAAAATGTTGTTGACTTAAACAGACACACAGTCACACCTTTCCAGTGACATAGGTTATCTCTTCCACGACCAGCCACAATTTGCAGGTGGTGCCATCTTTTGAAAACCGATTGAATTAATTTGTACCCTGAATTAGAATTACACAACAGACACGCATTGATGAGAGGTACTTCGGAAGGAATGACAAACAAGGTTAACGAGGTCCTTGAAGTTCTACCAAAACGAAGTTTCAGTGGAAGCAACCTAGGACTTTTCTCTATGGGCCACTGGTCAAAAATTTAGCGTCAGAAGTACAATGTTAGAGTAAGTCACCATTTTCACTGATATAGGTTATGTTGAACTGCTGAAAGGTTTTAGAAAAATTCGCATTTGAAATAATATATTTGATCTTACGGTTAGGGTGGTCTGTAGTGTTCTCCATGTCTATGTATGTATGTCTGCCTATGTCTGTCAAATCGTTTTCAAATCGATGTGTGCAATTAACTTGGTGAGTTTTCCAATCAATCGATACGCGTACTTGATAGAATCAACGCAACTTCAGTGCGATGTCCGATTTCAGTTTTAATTGAAAATTCCAACATAAACTTTTTTACAGAAAGATATCAAACAAACGAAGGTACATCACATTAATCAGGAAAAACACACACGAAGGTACATCACATTAATCAGGAAAAACACACATGGGGACGATATTTAGTTAGAAAGAAACACCCTACCTGTCAAAATGACATCAAATAGACGACTGCAAACATTCATGAAATGTATTGTCTTTGAAAAAATTTACTTATTCCTTCTAGAAAGCACTGAATGATTGTATAAGAAATAAACAGAAAATATTCAAACTTTCGTAACATTCATGATTAGATATCGTACTCACTCAATGGCTCAATGGATTACCCTAACACTCTGTCTGACAGGGTCTATGGCCAAACAAATTACGGATACACGACGAATAATCATCAATCAAAATTGATAAAAATCGCAATTTAAGCCAGTACATATCCATACACCATCACCTGACCTACCTACCTATTCAGTACTTTGCGCCTTCATTCGCCCAGGGACACGAACAATGCTCGTATATCTCTTAAGCCCACCGTAACCCTAACTACCCACCACCAGCACTAGCACTCACCCCTCGAAAGGGATAATAAAAACTTAGTAACGCTGCAGGGTAAGTGATTGAAGACATGACGCAACAGAAAATTTCACCGACTCAATGACACTTCACGCAGAAGGTATTGTTCGGAAAAAGGCTTTTTTCACTTTTTGAAAATGAACATGAAAAGGAGTGTTTTTTAAGATTTTATATTCATGCCCACCCTGTGTGGGATATCAAGGAAATGTGTAGTTTCCACAGAAAATTTTCCATATACACACAAGCAGATATTAGATAAAAATTGTCAATCACTGATTCAAACATTGTCAGCCATGTATCAACAGGTTTAACATTCTTAATGCTTACCTCAAACTTTTGTGTTTCTTCTTGGATTCGTTTATTCTTCCTATTTCGAAAATGACATTTCCGAGTTATGATTCGCGCACACACTCACTCCCTTTCGCATTCGATACCGCGACGCGCCAGACCAAGGGAATCCGCAGGTTTTCTCCAGGCCAAGCTTAACTCCACTTTCAATGTATTGGATTTTTTTCTTTCGGTTTACACTTTTTCAATAAATCCATGCACCAAACACAGAACACGAACCACAACAGACAACAGACAAAGCAGACCGTCGAAAACGTTTCGCGTGCTTCTGTTGTGATAAACGAATAAATGGTCACAGCTCACTTGGAAAATGAATGTTTTCAGGGAATATCCGCGCCACAGCAGACACCCACTGTCTCAATCAACATCTAAAAGGAATGAAAATTAATGGAAATCTAAAGACGAGTCTCAAAAAATCAAGAAAAGAAGCAAAAATTATAAGAATACTCGACCAACAACATTGCCCCTTCGAAAAAATTGGCCTGAATATATTTCATTGCGACTTACACCATCAAAAAAAAAAAAACGGAACACAACAACAACAACAAACTGGCGGTCAAAGTAATACGCTCCTCTCGCACACATAAAAACAAACGCATTAACAACAACAACAAACAACAACAACAACGGTCTAGTGTACAAAACACAAAACAGTGGTGTGCAAGATATGCTTTCGCATGTATCTGGTGTGTGTGCGCATACTTATTGGATTGGATTGTGCACGGAACTTTGTTCGAATTGTATCTTCAAAACCATTTACTCAAGCACAGAGACCGGAGCAAGGCAAAGCAATCGGCAGAGCAGAGTTTTATTGCAGTCGTCTAACGACGGCGAAAATGACAACGGCAACGGCAGAGACGCCGCGTTTTCAATTGCCCCTCGCGCTATTTAATTTCTTTTTTGTCTATCGCTCGCTCCAAGATAACAATGGAAATGCAGCTGCAAATTTCGGAAACCACCAGAAGAGTAAAACAGAATAAAAAAATCAATGATTTCTCAAAAAGGAACTGTTGCGCGTTGATGCGAGCGGCGGCGGCAGCGAAGGCGGGGGTTGAATGCAAACCCCCCAGAACCAATCAAACCCGACACAATCAACTCTGCTCTCGACTGACTAAAGTTAATGAGGTAATTATTGTTTTTATTCTTTTTTTCAGTATTTAGGAACTTTGCGTTTTTGTTCGGTGATTAGTTTTAGGTTCGAGCTTCGCATTGCGTACGACGCGACGGCAGCGGCAAGACGGTGGGTGTAGGTAGAGGCGGCGGTTTGTAACAACATGGAACTTGTTGAGGATTTTGTTTATTGCTCGGCACGACAAAAACAACGATAGCGACAAAGCGAAGACGACAACGACGACGCTGTATCCATTTTAATTCATCGCTTGCGTTGAACTGCCTCAATGTGGTTTATTTTATATTTTTTTGCCTCTTCGTTGAGGTTGTGTTTTTTTTTCTATTCGATTTTTCATTATTGTTGTTGGATTTTATCTGACAAATCGTGTGTTCGCTCCCCTAAAAGCGCATGCTCTGGACAGTGAAGTTGTGTGATGTTGGATGTGATACACAAAAGGGTTGATGGCGCAAACACTCACGCTGTTGCCGGCATACAGGGTGAGCTTTATCATTGGAAAGTTCTAAATGAGCGAAATTCAATTTTGGAGGGAATTCTGTTCTCTCTGTGGGACAGAATTTATTTGTGCTCTGGAATTTGACACAATTCTTGAGAAAATTTACTTTTAGAAATATGTAGAATAAAATAAAAAATACTTGAGTCATTACGTGGCAAAAATTGGGCCCCTGTTGTGACAATCGACAATTGTCAACAATTCATTTTGTTCTTATTCGCGTTTGTTTGGAAACTTAAGAGCATTGAATTGAATGTGAAAAAAAAAACATTCAAGAATAAAAAGAGGAGTTTCTATTAGTAGCAGTAGTAGTAGTTGTTGTTGTTGTTTTCTTAAGGCAACAGAATTAATAAAATGAAGTCATTTTGCGCAAATGGTCGGCTGCCAAATTTTCTTGGCCACAATTAAATAAATTTGAGAAAATGCAACAGCATCCGTCCAGTTATTAGTATTCGGGTATTTTTTATTGGTTGTGCAAATGAATTCGGTCCGTTTCTCAAAGATGGCGCCATCCTCAAGTTGTGCCTGATCTTGGAAGCGATTACCTACTTCACTAGAAACGTGTGAAGTGCGTTTAAGACAACATTGTTTTACGGCTCTTCGAAAATGAACAAATTTGTCTTAAATTGACGGCATTTGCAGATCTTTTATCCTTTAATCGAAAAAATAATGGAATAATAATAATAATGGAAATAATGGTAAATCTGCAGGGAACCAGAAATCGTTTTTGACACAACAAAAGTATTGACTTTAGCATTTACCACGAAGAGCGTATTGGTCAGTCCAAAATGTTTGTGGAAGTGAGACATTACTGGAACGAGATCCTTGCCAAACGTAAAGCGAACTTTCCGTTCGCACAAAATTTCCGTTCGGTTAAAGAAATTCGGATATATTAAGAAGTAAGGTGATTTTTCTGGCCAAAACTGCTTCTTGAATGAGATCCAAAGAAGGGATTTTTGTAACAGACAGTGGCTGGAGATTAAAAGTGGATATACTACGATTACGTGGTCGCCGTGGCGTAGTGGGTGGAGTGCGACGCTCACACGCCGAAGGGTGTCGGTTCGATTCCCAGATCAACACCAATTTTTCGAATTTTTCACGGCACCACCTCTTTCGACACTCAAAGACAACACTCAAAGAGTAATAACTGTCTAAGAAAGCTTCTCAAATCTCGCCGTTCGAAGTCGGCAAAACACTGTAGGTCCCTTCTACTCGTGAGAGAACAGTAGCGCGCACAACACGAGTAGTTGATGAGCAAGCTAGGCCCTGGTCCCCCTTTGGACTGTAGCGCCAACAATTATTATTATACTACGATTACCCCAAAAAGGAAAAAAAAAATTATGCAAAGCTTTTTGAACCAGACTTCATCGACGCCAAAAAAAATATACCCACGATTCAAAGGTTATTCCTTGCATATGGTGGCACCATGATCACGGTAACCTCTACGCTGGGTAAGTATGGTAGACGGCCATAGGCCAAATCCATTATGACTTATGTTAACACCCTTTTAATGTAACTTTTATATTTGCTTAAAAATCGTCAATTATAAATAAAAAAAAGGCTGGTGGCACCAAACTGAACCGCTGTACTGTGAACTGCTAAAACCAGGGGAAACCATTGATGGGAAACGATATTGACCACAATCAATGCACTTGTACCGAGCATGGCGTGAAAACGGCCAGAAACGACTGAGAAGCATAAAAAACTGATTTTGTAACATTATAAAGATCGATCCCATGTGGCTGTTGCTGTCAAAATCTGCCCGAAAAGTCTGAAATGGAAGGCATTGCCTCTGTCGCTATATAAATTCCAGACTTTGCTCCTTGCAACTACTTGGCTTTTCGATGAATACAAACAAAACAACAATTTGGAGTTCTTGGAGTCGAGTCTTTCGTAAAAGTCGAAGAATGGTTCAATAATTGCAGGACACCCTTTTTGGAGATGGTATTCGAAAATTACCAAAGAGATAGAAAAAGGAGTCGATTCCGACGGAAAATACCTTGAGTGATGTGTGCATTTAAATTTACGTGATCACCTGCCGTTAAGGCTCAATACCAGGGGCTCCATACACCTATAGTCAGGAGAAGGCTGACTAACGTCTTGGGGATTCCAAGTACCAATCTGAGTTCTTGTCTTAAGGGACAACCTCTCCTCCTTGGTAAGGAGCGAGGCCTTTCTAACACCTTTACTGTTCTTTGGGTCACAGCACCCGGTTAGATGCAACTCCACATCGAATCAGAAGTATATTCCCATAACCATCTGACCCTATCCGACCCAGGTGACTGGGGTAGATTAGATTATAGAGCACGGTTAACTACTTCTAATTCTCCCCGCGATATGGGTAGAAACCACAGCCACCACGATACTCCCACAAGGGGGCCAACCGTACGGTCAAGCTGAAACTATGTTTCAGGGCCTCCTGACCTCCCGTGGTACCAGAATATAGGTTCCGGTCAAGCTTCTCAGCTATGTTGCTCTCGGTAGGATTCATTAACATCCAGGACCGATGGCCTTATATTTCTACTTTAACCTAACTATGAGCTGCCATGAGGGCAGCCATTCTAGCCCTTCGTCTGCTGAAAACTTCCCTAGCAAAACCCCTGATCGTGTTTGTACTCTGTCTAGTCTGGAGAACCAGGCTGACATCGTAAGTCCCATCAGTGCAAGATATGTTCATAGCTCCAAGGTATCGAATGTCATCACAACACGGGCAACCAATCCTCAGAGCTATATCCGCACAAGCAGGTCTCTGAGTCGCTTATGGACCACTTGAACAAGAACGAGTTCAAGGAACCATGTCCAGTAAGCAAGTAGCTCAGATGCATGCTTAAATTAAGAACCCCAATGAACTTAACGAGTGACACATCGCGAAGGAAGCTGTATGTTACCCTGCTATTTGCACAGGTTTCCCATCTATCTTGCCATTTTTGTCTGAGCAGCTGATCTAGCAGGTCTTTGTGCTCGTTAAGAGCTAGTCCCTCCAAGCCGCTAGAGTAGATCCTTCCAGCACTTGGTACTGGAATGCCTCTCTTTAAGACGAAAAGGATACTTCTTCTGATAATCTCCAGGTCGAGTACAAGGCAGTACACCCATGAGCACCTGAAGAGCCGCCGTAGAGACAGTATGGCAAACTGGAAGACACGTCAGAAGGCCAACCCTCTGACATGACTGAATTCGTCTCATACCCCAAACAGTGTTCACAACGTCACACCATATAAAGGCACCATACGTTGCACAGGCAACGAACAGGCCAGAGTGTATGGTGCAAACTTGAGTGATGTATTTTTTACTTTTACTTTTACTAATGCAATATTAACAATTCGATTTTTTTTTAATCTAAATAAGGAACAACAATTGTGACCGCCGTGGCGTAGTGGGTAGAGTGCGACGCTCACACGCCGAGGGGTCTCGGTTCGATTCCCGGCTGATCACCTCGAATTTTTCACGGCACCACCTCTTTCGAGCTGCTGTCACCGTTCAAAGAGTAATAAATGTCTAAGACAGCTTCTCAAACGTCGCCGTTCGAAGTCGGCAAGAAATCGTAGGTCCGTTCTACTCGTGAGAGAATAGTAGCGTGCACAACACGAGTAGCTGATAAGCACGTTAGGCCCTGTTCCCGCTGTGGACTGTCGCGCCAACAGTTATTATTAAGAGGCAACAATTGCAACTGTATACAATTTTACTGATGTATTCATAATGATTCAAAAAATATTCCTGAAATTGTACTTTTTTGAGATGAAGATGTTTAGGAACAGAGAAAAAAAGAAGCAGTGAGATTCTTCCTTGCCCTCTCTGCCTACGTACAGAAGACGCGTTATTTGGAATATATAATAAAACACCCGGCAGCTTAAAAAAAAATTAAACACGTTTAATTTATAAATTATGGAATTCAACTCAAGGAAGGTGGTTTTTTATGCGGACAGACACACACTTTACAGGCGAGCTTCGTTCTTGAATTGAACGCAAACTAGAACAATCAAGTACTAACATTTGTTAAATGTTCAATTAAGTAAGTTATTTCTTTCTAGAAGTCTAAAAGTGTTGCTTCACTTCTTTTTGATAAACAGGGGTTTTTTAATAATCGATTTAGGCACTTCGATACATCCTGACGAATTGGCCAATTCACTGTACTAAAGGGTTATGCTCTATAATCCTCTCGTTTGCGTGCACAATATTTTTTATTCTCCATCGAAATGAGTTTAAAGGTCATCGGTCTACTAGAACAAATGTATTTGACGTGTTGTCATGGACACCGAATCACAATCTAAAATATTTGAGGTTTGTTAATACGAGGGTTGCCTTTTATATTTCGGGATTAGAGAACAAAAACAAATATAAATCATCTAAAATAGCTAAATTGTTTTTCAAAATATTCCCCATATACACTTTTGCATGCGTTTGATCCAATTGTCGAATCACTTCTGCCTCTCTGATTGAGGTATCTCCAAAACATGCATTCTGAACGCATTAACCGGTTCTTCATAAGTCGAAAAACGTTGACTTCTCATTTGAATTTTTACTCACGGGAATAAAAAGAAGTCATTCGGTGCCAAATCAGGACTATACGGCAGATGACTCATCAAATCGATGTTTTGAGTGCTCAAAAATGCAGTTGTTTGAGTTTGAGCCGATGTGTGAGAGCTCGCATTGTCATGGTGAAGAGTGATCCGTCTTCGGCGGTTGGTTTTCCTGATTTCCTGGAAGACAACTGGCAAACTAATGGCAGTGTGCCACTCAGAATTGACTGTTCTGCGTTGTTCGGGTGCGACATGTCCAGGTTTTCCGAAAAAACTGGTGACCATTTGCTTGGAAGTTGTTCGTGCGCGAGCAACTTTTGTTGGATTCGGCTCAAGTTGAAACACCCATACAGTCGACTGCTCTTTACTTTCGGGCTCATATGCGTAAATCCACAATTCACCACCTGTCACGATGTCATAGACGTGTTTCGAAGCACCGCGATCGTATTTTTGAAGCATTTCTTTCGATCAATCGACACGAGGCTTTTTTTGAGCGATTGCAATATTGTCCCACTAATGCCTAAAGTTTTTTCGATCTCACGATAGGTCACATGACGACCTTGCAATATCAGTTGGCGCACAGCAACAATGGTTTCCGGAACAACAACTGATTTTGGACGACCTTTACGAAATTCGTCTTGGAGGGAACTACGACCTCGGTTGAATTCACCCGAAACACTGATCCTTGATGGAGCTTCATCGCCAAAATTGAATCAAGCTCATCGATGCACTGATGTTGAGTTATTCCCCGTCGAAAGTTGTAAAAAATAATCGCACGGAAATTTTCACGATTTAATTCCATATTTTGGGCGAGATAAATCTTTTAAGTTACTGTAAACAACACAAATAGTGCTCGTATGTCAAAACGTTCTGAGTACGCAAAACCTCAAAAATGTCAAACTTTACGATAGAGCAGGCAGTTGCCCAGATTGCAACACTGGGGTTGCCCAATCCCGAAATATAAAAGGCAACCTTCGTACAAACCGACGTGAGTGTATTGTCAACAAAGCTCTTATCCAGTTAACGGAAAACAAAACTATAATAACAAACAACCAGATTGAATTTAGGGCAACTTACGATATTTTACATGCCGCGTTATAATTGGTTTCGGGGAAGTCCAAAACTCAGTGCACTGGAACCTATCTCGAGAATCTAGAAAAGGCATTTGGCACCGTGTGGTTGTTAAGTTGGCGAGGTAGGGTGTAAGCAAACCACTGCTGCGATCTATTGCATGGCAACAAATTTTCTGCTTATGTTTTTCAAATCAAAAATGGTCTCCAACAGATTGGTGTGATCTTACCCTTTTCACTATTTCAATAACAAACTTATTGGCTCATGCAGCGCTAGACAGCATTTAAATTTGAAGTCACTAGCAAGCTCTTGCATTGTGATTTAAAAAAAATGCTGTGATTTAGTGATGACTTGTGGCTAAAAATTAACTTCTCGTGGTGTGAAACCATCGTCTTCCGGACTTTGCTAAGAAAGACGTCAAGGGATACGAATAAAAATAGGCGTTTGTTCTTCGTTTTGGACCTATTCATGGCTTCTGACTGACCAAGCCAGAAGCCATGAAGAGTATTGTGCGATATTTTGGCATCATATTGGACCAATATCTGTATGTTGGAATGCATTCAGTTACAAATTTAACAAAAACTAAGAAAGCCTTCGATTTGACAAGTGGGTTTTTTTTAAAGCACCCGACTTGACTCCGAAACTTCGAGATAGTCAAGGACTTCTTCTACTCGGCTCCACGGTAAATGGGGCAACAAACTCAGTTGCGAAATCCAACGCAGAATCACTCTTGCCAACCGCTGTTTCTTTGGGCCCAAGTGGCAATTGAGTAATAAAGACCTCTCCCGCAGGACTTAGCTTGCTTTATACAACAGCTTTATCATACCAGTCTTACTCCATGGCGCGGAAACCTGGACGTTACTAAAAGCGGATAAGAAATCACCCGAGTCTTTTCGAAAAAAAGTTTTGCGTTTTGCTATTTTTGGTCCTCTTTGCATTGATGGCATCTGGAGGAGAAGATTCAACGGAAAACTTTATGGGCTCTACAGCGACATGTGCCTGGTCAAGCGTCTACGGATACAATGCTTAAGAAGACTAGGCCATGTAGAGCGTATGGACACCACTCTTCCGGCCCGAAAAGTCTTTGAATCCGTGTCATTGGGACAACGCAACAGAGGACGACCTAGACTAAAGTGGCGCACACAAGTGGAGAAGGACCTCAACCAACTTAGAGTGCGCAACTCGAAGCAGCTGGCAATAGATCGTGATGGCTGGAGAGACATGGTGGTTGAGGCCCAGGTCCCCCCCGGACTGTAGCGCCACGACATAAAGAAGAAGAAACAAAAAGTTAAGCAAATCTACAAAATGGCTCTGTTCTGACTAATCATAGTGTATGACTGTCAGGAGTGAATTAAATAAAAAAGACTGAGTGCATTCGAGAGACAATGCTTTCGCGCTTGTTTTTAAAATATAGAATATACAGTGAGTAAAATAAGTATTTGCACACCTATTTTTTTACGATTTTAGCGTTATCTGAAAAGTTTCATCTGAAAAGAATATACATTATGAAACTGTAGTAAAAGTGTTAATATTAAACACAAAAATGATTCAAATCAATATAAAATTACTCTATTTATTTAAAACAAAAACAGTAAAAATAAGGTCAAAAAAGTATATGCACACTACAGTTTGTGAATGAAAAATATTGAAAAAAAAATTGATGGAACTTTAATTAATATTTTGAGTGCATCCCGTTTGCTGCAATGATGGCTTGTAATCTCCTCGCCATTGAATCGATGAGATTATGAATGGCTCCCGGACTTATCTTAAGAAATTCCTCAACAAGTGCTCTATTCATGTCACTTTAACTTGAAATTCTTCTTTTTCTTATTTCAGTATCCAATATACTTTATAGATATTCTATTGGGTTTATGTCCGGTGATTGGTGTGGAGGGGGGCGTCACAAGTTGGTGGGGGTATTATATAACAACCATTCCTTCGTAGCATTTGCACAGTGTTTGGGATTATTGTCCTGTTGGAAAAGGAATGTTCCCTCCATATCCAATTTGACGGCGCTTTGAAGTAAATTATTGCGCAAAATGTCAATATACCCAAGAGCCGTCAAAATTCCATCGATAAAGGAGATGTTACCAACTCCGTTGCAAGCCACACAGCCCCATACCATATCATGTCCACCCCCATGTTTTACCGTGGGCTTCAAATGGTTAGGTTGGAGTTCTGTGTTTGGCTTCCTCCACACAAATCTCTTTCCGTCTGATCCGAAGAGATTAAACTTGCTTTCACCCGAAAACAAAACATTCCTCCAAAATTCGAACGGCTTCGCAAGATAAGTTTTTGCAAACTCTAACCTTTTTTTCTGTTGATTTCAGAAAAGAATTGTTTCTTCCTAGTTGACCTGGAATAAATGTTTGCGGAATGTAGAACATTCCGAATAGTTTGTGGGTGTACTGTTTGCAAGGTTTTTGTTGCCGCATGTTGGGCTAAATTTTGTGCACTTATAAATGACCTCATATATAATTGCTCGTCTATCTCTCGCACTCAGCATTTTCGGTTCCAGCACGATGTTTGTTTGCTATTGTTCCAGTGTCTCGAAACCTTTTCAGGACGTAACGAACTGCAGCTTCTTCGGTTCCAGCACGATGTTTGTTTTCCGTTGTTCCAGTGTCTCGAAACATTTTCAGGACGTAACGAACTGCAGAGAAACTAAATCCAACCGAATTCACTATCTGTCGATAGCTTTGACCACTTTCGCTCAAAGATATAATTTTTTCCCGGACATTCGAAGGTGTTTCACTTTGTTTTGGAGACATTTTCTTGATTTATATAGCTTTCCGATCTATGCAGCAAAATTCTTCACGCCAAATGAATAAAGAAACAACAAACACCTCAAAAACCGGTAGATTTTTTACGCAAATGGTGTGTACATTCAGGGAAAAGTGTGTGTGCAAATACTTTTTTGACCTTATTTTTACTGTTTTTTTTTTTCAAATAAATTGAGTAATTTTATATTGATTTGAATCATTTTTGTATTTAATATTAACCCTTTTAGTACAGTTCCATAATGTATATTCTATTCAGCTGAAACTTTTCAGATTACACTAAAATCGTAAAAAAAAACTAGGTGTGCAAATACTTATTTTACTCACTGTAGAATCTGAGTACAAAACGCTATATTCCAACAACGTGAACATTGTGGCTTATTTTATTTTTAAGCTAATTCGGAGTAAATGTGCACGGGTCATGATTTCCGAAAATGTTCTCATGTTTGGTCCTTCTACCCAAATGACGCAAGTTTTTACAACGAATGCTGAAGTGGTTTCATTCCGCCGTAAGCGTTTGATTACCTTGACCGGATTGATTTTAAACAGGATGCATTGCACGTGGTCATAAGAGCATTGGAAAAACGACTCACCTACGAAAACCAGGTGGTATAACTGATCAAATCCATTTTAGCGATTTCTCCAGAAAAAAAGTAAATAGTAGTTAATTGTATGGAAGATCTAAAAGCAAAAGATTGGCTGTTGAAAGAGTTGTATTCTGACAGAAATGATTTTCAGGGGAATTCTGATTTCCGATTAAACTGAATGTATCAAAAGTTTCATTCTTATTGAAATGAGGATAATTAGACACTAGAACGAGACTATGTTCCTGTTCTTAAAATGATTTCCTCCAGAGTACTCTGAGCCTCGATGCTACATTAATGGATAAGTCTGGAACTTAACGAAAGTTTTAAGCCGGAATTATATGAAATTGTTTCGTGGTAACAACTACGAAAAATTGTATCCCTTGTTCAAATATGTCCATTTCCCCCTCATTTCACATTAAGAAGTTTTCACAGTCTACATCCATGTCTAGACTTTCTTAAACATCATCAATGACTAGAATAAAACTTTGAGATCTCAGTAAGCGTTTTCTATGGCTCTAAAGTTTAGGAAAAGTTCAACGCGGTCGTTTAACGAAGCATGCTAAGTAACCAATTCCTTAGGGCGCCTTTCCACTATAGCGTAAACCCGAACAGGAAGCTTTTCTGAAATCGCAGCCGGAACAGTGTTGTATTCGAACCATCACGGGTCGCATTTAAACATGAAACGTTTTGGCTACTGACTTTTGCAAACACTTTGGCTTTGGTTTGGCTTTTCATGTGGGCAACTTCACGACCCCAATAGCCACGAACTATATTTTGGAAGTTTTTAGAAAGGAATTACATGACTCTCTCGGAAACGGGTAAACAAACTGCACACTTACGTTTTCGTCGGCTACGTGAAAACCACCACACTCTCCACCTCTTTGGAGAGGACTAAGATACTGCGAAGAGCTGCCTCCATCATTGTCCCGCCTTTGCTAGAACTAGTTGCATGATTTTTGGCGCTAACGTAATAAGAGCTGACTGGGAGTCAGAAGCTCCTAAACTAACATCAGCCCCATTTTCAACGTATCGTGAATCGAGATCTATTGCTGTTACTGCGGCAACAATGCGACAGCAGTGTGACAACAAAATAAAAGCAAAATGAGCAAAGACAACAACGCGTCCTTCCATTTGTTAAGTATCTAGTGCTTTTTTTTGTTCTTTTTATAACTCGTTGCTTTTAAAGCCATCTTTATTTCTCATTCCAGAATTGAGCGCGCTATACAAAACTAGCATAGTTAGTCGTTCTTTCGATATATTCTTTTCTTCAGTTTGACTTATTTTTAATATTTTTGGATTTTAATTTGAACATTTCAAGCTGCTGGTAGCGTTGCAAATTCACCTTAAAACTAAGATAACTCTACCACTCTGATCGACGGGCAGGAAAGGTGCTCTAGTTCTTGTAGGCCACGCCGCTCTTGTTGACAGGGTCCAGACTCACACATGTCGGTATTGCGCTCGACCACTTCCCGCTCTTCAGACACTTCACTTGAGTTGTGCCGCGCAACTCTAGTCCAACATCGCATGAGAATGTAATACTCTCCCCGATGGTGTAGTAGAATTTCACCGAAGACATTCGGCCACTGATCACAGTTCCAGGGTACGAGCACGCTTGTACGCACTTAGGCAGGCCGCCAGACCAACGGCCACTGTCCTGGCACGCGATAATCGGTTGCCCTTGCATCATGAATTCCGGATTGCAGTTCAGCTGAACGACGTCGCCTGCTCTGTAGGGGGCCGACCCTTGAGCGTAACCGTTTTCCGGTGCACCGGGATCGTCGCATTGTACTTCAACACATGTGGGGAAAGGAAGAGCCCACTCGCCGGTTGGCAAACAGACCGATTCCACGGGGCCTCTGAGACCGTAGCCGGATGAGCAGGAGAACGCAGCCCTACCGCCGACCTCCCTTGAAAGGACTGCCACTCGGGGAGAGGTTTGGTTGTCTATGTGCATATTAATGTCCCCGCACTCAATACTCTCGCATACCGGCAGAGGTGCACTCCAGTTTCCACTAGGGAGACAAACAATTTCTGACGCTCCAATCAGAGAGTTCCCATTGGCACACGATAAGTTCACTCTGGAGCCCATTTTAGTGTCATTGGCGCTGATGATGAGACCTCGGCGCACCGGAATGACTGGACAGGTGATGACTTTTACGACGACTTCGATGGAGTGCTCGTGTCGGGCTGGCGTTTGACATGTGTATGTCCCCGAGTCCCTCTCGACGGCGTTCACTATGCTCAGGCGGTATTCCAGCGTGGAATCTCGGCCTTCATCTGCATCTGTCACCCATCCCTCGGGGTATGTTCTACAAAATAGAAATTAGGAAAACATTCAAGCCAAAGAGACTGTCAGGACCTGTCAGTGTTGCTGGTGTTCCATTTGGGATTTCCGAACCGCCGCATCCAAAGGCATTCCATGTGCAGGGTTGTGCCCGGATAAACAATCAACTTGCCGTCGTTGCTTTGAGCGATTGGTCCATTCTGATGGCGGAAAAGTATAGTTGGAGGTTTTTCCACTGAAAAATAAAGACATAGTGAATGTTCGGCTACGACAGCCAGAAGACTTTCTCAATGAATAGTTAACACATGCAATAGCAAGAATAAACTAAAATTGATGTAGAGCATTATATAAAACTAAAAAAAAAATCGACACTTTGTCCATATTATGCTGGAATCAACCTGATTAAGACTAAAATCAAGAAAACGGAAGTCTGTCAAATACATGATTAATCTCAAATTGATGTCGATCAGATTTCTAAAAGGATTAAACGAGAAGAAGACCAATTTAAAAACTTCATACTTGCGTAGTCATTTTCCTGATTAAGACCAAAGCACGTGGGTTGAGTTGAAGTCCATTCTGAGTGAATGCAAGTCCTTTCGCTGCTGCCAACCATCGCATACTTTCCAATATCCGCACATCTTGAAACGGAAAAGAGATATGTTAGTCAACGTTGTTCGTTAGAGACTGCTGTCCATTTAAGAGAGCTGAGAGGTAGTTATGCTACTAATTTTAGTTCACTGCATTTATGTACTTTTCTGGAGCCCCTTGTGTAATCAATAATCCTCTTATGCTACATTTAGCGAATTGATTCTTCGGCAACTAGTGGCCTCCTGGGCACCCGAATGAACTTTAGACACTTTTCTGCTTGTTTTCCGATGCAGCGGAGTACATCCAGTCACTATGTTCTATGTACTCAACAACCCTTTCCTTTACAATGGACAGCACGATACCAAGGTATCGACATACTGACAATAGTGACAAGTTCCGTAACGCGACGATTGCCGCACTATTTGCCCATAAAAGTAGACTGCTGTCAAGATAAAAAAAAACCTTGCCCAGACGGTTTAGTTATAGGGGAACTGGGAAATTATGACTCTGAAGTCGCTAATTAAAAGCAATCAAAGTTCTGATCTCACAAGGGTACACAAAATTAAGTAGCAAAAAGCAGAACGAACTTCCGAGTCTTAAGATTCCCAGATCTGCTAATAACGAACGCCTATTACGAGGGTTGCCTTTTATATTTCGGGTTTAGAGAACAAGAACAAATATTAATCATCGAAAATAGCTTTATTGTTTTTCAAAATGTTCCCCCATCAAGATCTATACACTTTTGCATGCGTTTGAACCAATTGTCGAAGCACTTTTGCCACTCTGATTGAGGTACCTCCTAAAAATGCATTCTGAACGCATCAACTGCTTCTTCAGGTGTCGAAAAAAGTTAACCTCTCATTTTATTTTTTACGTATGGGAATAAAAAGAAGTCATTCGGTGCCAAGTCAGGACTATACGGCAGATGACTCATCAAATCGATGTTTTGAGTGCTCAAAGTTGTTTGCTGCAGTTGTTTGAGCCGATGTGTGAGAGCTCGCATTGTCGTGGTGAAGAGTGATCCGTCCAGCAAACAAATGATCAGACAACTGGCAAACAAACGATCCGACAACTGGCAAGCAAATGGTTGTGTCCCACTTAGAATTGACTGTTCTGCGTTGTTCTAGTGGTACGGTTGCGAAATGTCCAGTTTTTCCGAAAAAACAGGCGACCATTTGCTTGGAAGTGCTTCGTGCGCGAGCAACTTTTGTTGGATTTAGCTCAATTTGAAACACCCATACAGTTGACTCCTGTTTACTTTCGGGCTCATACGCGTAAATCCACGATTCATTACCTGTCACGATGTCATAGACGTGTTTCGAAGCACCGCGATCGTATTTTTGGAGCATTTCTTTCGACCAATCTACACGAGCCTTTTTTTGAGCGATTGACAAATTGTGTGGGATCCAACACCAAATGTTCATGCAATATTGAATGTATGCTGATCTCACTAATGCCTAAGATTGTCTCAATTCCACGATTAAGATCTTGCAATATCAGTTGGCGCACAGCATCAATGGATTCCGGAACAACAACTGATTTTGGACGACCTTCACGAAATTCGTCTTGGAGTGAGCTACGACCTCGGTTGAATTCACCATACTATCGATAAACACTGGTCCTTGATGGAGCTTCATCGCCAGATATTGAATTAAGTTCATCGATTGACTGTTGTTGAGTTAACCCACGTCGAAAGTTGAAAAATTAATCGCACGAACATTTTCACGATTTCATTGCATTTTTTGGGCGAGATGAATCTTTCAAGTTACAACACAAATAGCGCTCGTATGTCAAAACGTTCTGAGTACGTATAACCTAAAAAATATCAAACTTTACGATAGAGCTGGCAGATTTAAACACTAGGCTTGCCCAATCCCTCAATATAAAAGACAACCTTCGTAACAGTAGCAGGTATAGATCCAAGTAACGCAGATGAAAATGATGAAAACTTTTTTGTGATCGAAGATCCGCAGGAGAAAGTTGAAGCATTGGATGCGACCTTTCAGGAAGTGTACAAGGTGAATGGCAGTATTCACCCCATTCACGACCTGGAGAATCGTATCGTATGGTATCGTATGTTGCGGAACTTCTATCTTCGACAAGATGCTGAACTCTGGCGATCTGAGAACAACGATTTTGAGGTGTTCAATGAAGATAATAAGGCATATAATGTCATCGAAATTGAAGGGGAACATCCCCCATTTATTTAATTTGCTTAAATAGTAATTTATAATTTATCCTAATCTAAACTTACATAAACATAACTGTCAACAAATAAGACACAACCTTCTGCAGAAAAGCCTCTGGGCTTCGAAGAAACATATAACCTTTGTAAACTATTGTATTATGGATAATAAAACTAAATGAGAATTAAATATCGAGCTCCAAGCGATCTCCGATTGACTAAAGAAGAAGAAATCAATTGGGATCGAAGGAGTCTCAAACATTGTACTTCGACATCTTCCTCTGGAGGCGATAAAAGTTTACACTATCCTGTTCAACAATGCACATTATCCGGGGCATTGGAAGACAGGTAAAGGTAAGAAACAATGCACCGGTGCCTGCCTGGTCGACTTCGAGAAGGCCTTCGACACCGTTCGGCTAGGGGGTCGCTGCTATAAGGTCACACGGTCACGAGGTCACGAGATCTCTACCGGTATATTTCAAGTGAGAAATGGCCTGCAACAAAGAGCGGTTAATTCGCCAAACCTGTTCAATATTTATGCGAGCGAGATTCTCTTCAACATGCAATGGCGCACGCAGACGACTTACAGAACAGCTCCGAAGAACGAGATTATTGTCACGAGGTTCTCTCGAGCGAGGTTCTTTTCAACATGCAATGGTGCACGCAGACGACTTACAGAACAGCTCCGAAGAACGTGAAATCGAGTCGATCCAGCGTTATTGCGACGACTGGGACTTGAAGATCAATTCCGATTCAGAAGTCGGAAATCATTCTGTTCAGAAAGGCATTTCCTATGTTCTCGTATGTTCTCAATCGTTGGACAGCACGGGCAGCCACTGGCATGTAGAACTGTAGTCAAATACCTGGGAATCTCCTTTGATTATTTCCTATATTTTAAGAAAAATTTAGAAAATGTTTTGAAGAGAGCCGAAGGTGATTTTGCCCTTACAAAGAGACTGTTTCACAGCAGTCAACTCGATGCGGCCCTTATCCGGCCAATGTTTGCCTATGGTTGTCCTGTGTGGTTCAACGTGGGAAATAGCGTAATGAAAAAGATGCGATTGTTCGAGAGGGCTTGCCTTAGGGCTTTGCTTTTGCGTTTATCGAACTCCTGAGTCCGAGTACGCAAAATTTTACTCCAATTAGGTCTTATACAACAAGGCGAACTTGATTAAAGTGAAGAATTTCCTGGTGTAGATGATTCGGAGTCATACTGCGAGAGCGATGAACTCGATCAATAATCTCATCTTTGGGGCTTACTACCCTAATCCCATGTACCACGAAAGTGTACGTCATACTGGCTTCGTCCACCCAGAAGCATTCGTCCACCTGGATCAGAACGGGTTGATACAGGACAAAGATGCGGGTTCCGATAATCTTTCACATCGCCCGTAACGTTGTGGATGGGCGACTCAACTACGACTGTACTGTCGCCGAGCTGAGCACTGAAGATCGTCTCCGGTTCAGTAAGTCCGTCCCCCTCCGAGACATCGTTGACTGTACTGTAGACGTGAACACTAAAAATATTTGTGGTTGAAAAAAAATATTGGTGGTATGAATGAGAGATATCCGTCTTCGAACCCTTTAGACCCGGGGTAGATTGGGTTTGGTTGAGACCTAGTTGGTCACGGGAAACGGATTGGGCGTCTGTCTCCGTCAGTCCACGGCTGGCTCACATTTTTGTTTCTTAAGGTACTTTTTAAGGTAGTTTAAGTTCCAAGTTGTTTAGACAATAAATTTTTGAATTTAAATTTTTCTTAGTTTACGTTAAGCGCTAAGTTAAGGTTAGCTTAGAGCGCCCTTCAAGGGCCAGTAAGTTAAAAAATAATTGTTTCGATTAGCTAGTTTTAAGCGTTTTTTTGTCAAGTTCGTAAGATGTTTTGATAGTTATTAATAAAAATGCAAACAAAAAAAAAATACCCTTTCCTTTATGTTTTGGGTATTATTGGGGGTTCAAATTCATTTGATATTTTTTTTTTTTGAAATGTAGAAATTTTGCAAAAATGGCTTATCTTGGAAGCGATTACCTACTTCATTAGAAAGGTGGCATTTCTCAGAAGTAATAAGTGAGCACTACCGTCTTTTTTAGGCAACACTGTTTTTTGTCCCTTCGAAAATTTCGGGACTCAAACAGGTCTTACAAGAATTTTTGATGATTTAAATTATTAATTGAACGTGCAACTGAAGCCATTCAACAGCTTATGGTGAATGCAGAGAGTGGTTTCGACGCTTCAAAAGTTGTAACGTTAGTCTCAAAGAAAAAGAGCGTCTTGGACAGCCCAAAAAATTTTAAGTTAAAGTATGCTAGTTTTTGTTTATTCAAAACCAATGAAGTTTCATGCTGTACGAGTTGAAACCGAGAGATATCGATATGAAGTTTTTCACCTCAGAACTGCTTTTTGAAAGACGTGACTTCATTGGATAAGCTGCGATAATTCCAAGAAGAACAATTAACAAGCAAAGTCTGGCCATTGTCTACATCGAGGACAAACACAAACATCCTCAGCTCAACAATCAAGCTCTGCATACGAATATAGTGAGACCAGACGAGTGTGATGTATTATGAGCTGCTAAAAGCAGACGAAACCTTTGATGGTCAACGATAGAGACTTCAATTAATGCCCTTGGCCCTTGCCTTGACCCTTGCCTTGACCTTATGGGAAACGACGAGAAACTACCAAGAGGCAAAACAGGGAGATTCACCGCCGGTACGTGAAACCTGAAAACAATGAAACGGGTATTCTTAAACCATCAGCTTTCTCAAGACCTTTTTCCTTCCCATGGGGGGGCCATGGGTTAATGTCTTTTGAAGAAATGAAAGAATCGCTCAGTGATTGAATTGAGGCTAAAGATTCTTTTTAGTTAGGTAAAAGTTAATAAATGCCTATGGGTTTGTGGAAACATGAATGACTGTCTGGAGTTGACTCTTTTCCTAGAGATGGTATTTGAAAATTATTAAAGCACCAAAATAGTCGCCCTTTGAAGGGCATCATGCGACTGATATATTTTTCTACGTTTTTGAATTAGCCAAATTGCTGAACACAAGAAACGAACCGAATTTATTTGTACTCCCAATATTTCTAATGAAGGATATCCCTTACGCTTTTTTGATCTTCATTCAATGTTTCATAAAAAGTATTACAGTGATCGGATTTACCAGGTATACGAGTATGAAATTGTTTTTTTGAATATAAAACACTAATTATTAATAGGAACATCAGCTCAACACCAATTTTTCGAATTTTTCACGGCACCACCTCTTTCGAGCTGCTGACAACACTCAAAGAGTAAACACTGTCGAAGAAAGCTTCTCAAATCTCGCCGTTCGAAGTCGGCAAAAAACTGTAGGTCCCTTCTACTCGTGAGAGAACAGTAGCGCGCACAACATGAGTAGTTGATGAGCAACCTAGGCCCTGGTCCCCCTTTGGACTGTAGCGCCAACTATTATTATTAAAAACATTTTATTCAAAGTATTGGCCATTGTTTTCTACACATTTTGACTACCTTTCTGGCAATTTGTGAATACCACGCCAATAAAATTGTTCGTCTTTTAAAGCAAACCAATCAGACACCCAATTTTCGGCCTCCTCGTAGGAATCAAAGTGCTGCTCAGCCAATGCGTGTCCCATCGATAAAAACAAATGGTAGTCGGAAGGAGCCAAGTCTGGTGAATGCGGCGGGTGGGGTAGCTGCTTTCTGGTCCCACCAAACACACAGCATTATCTTCTTGCCGAATCGATCTGGTTTTGCAGTCGATGTTGATGTTTGTACCGTATTAACCCATGATTTTTTCCGTTTAGGATCCTTAAAATAAATCCATTTTTAATCGCCAGTAACAATCCGATGCAAAACCGATTTTTTTTCGTGTCTTTGAAGCAAAATTTCACAAGTGTTGTTTTTTTGGTTTTCCATTTGTCTTTCATTCAATTCATGTGGCACCCATTTTTCACACTTTTGGATCTTTCCCATAGCTTTTAAACGGTCAGAAATTGTTTGTTGTGCAACATTTGACATTGCTGCCATTTGCTTTTGACTCAAAGTGTCATCTCCATCCAATATCGTTTGCAATTTGGCGTCTTCAAACTTTTTTGGTGATCTTCCACGTTCTTCATTTCTCACATCAAAATCATTATTTCTGAACCGTTGAAACCATCTTTTGCATGTTGCTTCTGATAGAGCATGATCACCATATGCCTCGACAAGCATTCGATGCGACTCTGCAGCACTTTTCTTCAAATGAAAACAAAAAATTAATGCTTTCCGCAAATCATCACTTTCTGGTACAAATGTCGACATTTTTAACTCGATGAAAAAATATGATGTTGTCTGTTCAATGACTGAATGTATACTAAATATTTTTCACAGATGTCGTAGCAAACAAACAAAAAAAATAAGAGATCGTTCACAAAAAATGTTCCCTGTCGATACATTTGTATCTTGACGCTCACTTCATACGGGTATACCTGGTAGTTCAAATATGCGTCGTTTTGTTCGATAATCTGTTTTGGCAACCTTATATAAATCGCTGATGTGAAATTGGAGCAAAACGGTTAATGCTTATTAGCCCAGGATATGATACACCAGTCGACACTGAAACAAATTTTTGCTTTAGCTTTCAAGTTAGCACGGCATGAGTGGCAACGACCTGCAGTAATACGATCCACTAGCCTTGACCGTGGATTGCACAGGTAAAGGGTGAGAATGCGTTCCAGCGAAGTTGCATGCGTTGCCGAGCAAGCAAGCCACGCGAAGAAAGATGATCCAACAGGGGATTGCATCAGCCAATAAAAAATAAATAAAGAAAATTGATTTGAAACCAAGCCATTGGAATAACTCAGCAGAAAACGACCTAGACTAAGGTGGCGCAGGCAAGTGGGGAAGGACCTCAACTAACTTGGACCGCGCAACAGGAGACAACTGGCAAAAGGCTTGAGAGGCATGTTGGTTGAGGCCCAGGTCCACTCCGGACTGTGGAGCCACAACAAGAAGAAGAAATAAAGAAAATTATGGTAAACTCTTGGAAAACGTTGGCAGTTTTGTTTTCAAGCAAACTTCCATAATTTCTCATCCTCTTACCCGCTAAGATCACCACTTTTGAAGTGTCCACCACTCTATGCATGATTTATCGGTGTTAGCAGAATCAGCGTTTGCATGAGTTGCCGAGCAAGCAAGCCACGCGAAGAAAGTTGATCCAACAGGGGATTGCATCAGCCAACGGAACACCTGCGTCAGCATGCGACTGGAAACGATGGAAGGCGATGAGGAAAAGCTAAGCAGGCAGGCCATCGGCGGTAACCCTCGAAGTAGGCAATAAATTTGTTAAAATTGATTTTCGGTTTTTTATTTTTTTTGTAAGTCGGACAGTTGGGCTAGCCTGAGGGCTGGCGTTCGCGTTTCTTTTTGGAATCCCCTTCAGGGAATCCTTTAACTTTTAGCCTTACAGAGGTAATAAGCTTCAAAATTCAACATTAGACGAAATGTTAACAATAAGTCATGTCCTCAAACATATAACATAGCATTTCTTTACAAAATATTAATTTCTGTGAGGAAACCATTGCAAGAAGATACCTGTCCTTTAAGTGCAAAATTGTCGCTTTTCTTTAAATGTAATAAATCAAGGTAAATTAAAATCAAATAATTCAACGTCAATTTCAAGTTTTCTTTGAAAGTAGTAGCCAAAATAAACGCAGAATCACTCTTGCCAATCGCTGTTTCTTTGGGCTCAAGAGACAATAGAGTAATAAAGAGGCAATTGAATAATAATACACTCTCGAAGGACTAATCTGGCTTTATGTAACAGCAAATTTGTTAGCTCCACATTTCGCAGCCAGCTCAACACTCCCAGATTGTGCTTCATCCATGCCAGTACTCGAGAGCGTAAATTTTTCCATGGGACAAGTCCATTTGGTTGGTATCATCCTCGTTCTTCTGAAGCGGTGCTTTTGTGTGCTGGCAAAACCAGTCCGTAAACTTTTCCCTTTGACCCACTTTTTGGGGCTCTTTCCGAGTAACTGGAAAACAGCACTCGCCCAGCCCGGGTTAACAGTCATCGCCCGCCTCCTACCGACCCATGGCACTTATGTATATTCCTACTATCTAAGGTCATGGATATGATGATAATTCGTCAGCTAATGAAATATCTTGAAACCCCAAAGTTTCTTAATGACCGGCAATATGGCTTCCGCAGCAACCGGTCCACTGGTGATTTGATGACATATTTCACCGAAAAATGGAACAAATCTTTGCACATTGTGGAACAAAGCAAGATGGCTCTTCGGCCATAGACCTGCAACGGCAGCGCATCCATAGCTCATTAAATTCCGATCTTGACAACATAATTGATTGATGTTAAAAGAATAGAGTGAAATTTAGTGCTGTCTACTGTCACTAAAGCGATCTCGAAATAACCAGTCATTATCTAAGAATGGCTCCTGCGTTGTTGAAACCGAACGACTTTCCATCCTCGATATGTGTATCAACTCATATTCTATCACAGATTCGAGATCGCCAAAAACGCAGCAAAATGTCTAAGTTTCACAGGCATTTAAAACCAATGTGCATCTGTACCTCCTTTGCTTCTCTTCCTCTGTAACTTCAGCCGGTGCTTTGACTTAATTCCGGTCACTTAAGGGTATAAGCAATCTCTGGTAGGGTATAAACAATCTGGTAGCCGCCATCGCAGCAAACGGTTCCATCAGTGTTTCCGTTGACACCAAAAATAATGTTACGGATGGGATTTTGAATCATTTCCCAGTCAAATCATCGGAAAAGTGAAAGACAAACAAAAATAAGTATTTCGAAAGCTAATTACAAAATATTGTTATTCCGTGTTGGTAAATTGCACAAAAAAGCATCTTCTTGCGAAAATCTGTTCCTTGAGGGAACAATATCCTTGAGGGAACAATATTACCCACAACACGAATAGTTGTTGAAGAAGCCAGGCACAAGTTTCCTTGCGGTCTGTTGTGGTTCTTAAAAAATATCAACAATTTTACTTAAAGCGTCCACATGGCCTACGTAATATTAGAATGCCCGCTTTTAAGTATATACGTTTAAGGAATTGGGTTTAATTTGCAATTTTCCAAGAGGCTTGTTTTTAAGGCCTCAAATTTCCGACCAGATCGTACCAAACTTAGTAGTGGATTCAAATGCGTCATGTTTGTTTTTTGGCAGCCAGGAACACATTGTATTTCGTGTAGATCGTAGCGTAGTGAGTAGAGTGCGACGCTCACACGCCGAAGGTGTAGGTTCGATTCCCAGCTCAACACGAATCTTTCGAATTTTTCACGGCAAAACCTCTTTCGACCTGCTGACAACACTCAAAGGGTATTAACTATCTAAGAAAAAGCTTCTCAGTCGGCAGAAAACTGTAGGTCTCTTCTACTGAGAGAACAGTAGCGCGCACAACACGAGTAGTTGATGAGCAAGGTAGGCTCTGATCCCCTAGTCCCTCTCTGGACTGTAGCGCCAACGCATTGTATTTCAGTTTCTCCACAAGGGGGCCAGAGCTTAGCTTCTTCAGAAACTACTGTTGCTAGTTTTTGTTTTTTATAATTGACATGCCTTAAAAGGATTATTTGATACCCCTTAGTGAGTGGGATTTAGTATGGGTGAACTTTTGTTTCACATGACCGCGGATTGTAATGAGAGGAAAGGTTGAGTTGAAAACGAGTATCTTCTGCCGAACGTCGAAGTTTGAGAATCTGATTCATAGACAGTGGTTTTTTCGGAATAATGTCAGCAGCTCACAGACATTCTGCGTGCGAGCGTCACGTTTTACCCAGAACGTATGTCTAGAGCGTGCCCACCTTGGCAAACATCACTGTCTATCTCGTGGTTGTTCGCCATGTTTACTATATAAAATATCCAGAATGAAATCTTAGTCAGACTCAATCAGAGAGCATCTATTTGAGCCTCTTGCTCAATTTTTCGATTTGAAATTTGAAATTTGGCTATCTTTTTTAGCTTGAAATCAAAACGACAAAAATGATGTTATTAAATGTTCTCACAGCCATACTGCATCGTGTCAAGTTCCTGGACAAGATAAAGGCAACCTTAGTGAGCTACAATATATCTGCCAGCTCACATTATTATTAGAAGCACTTAATTCTGGGGGTTAGGAAAATAGCAAATCCTATAAACTCTGCTAAAGCGGCATAACTTTAATGTTGATTCCCTCAAAAGTGCTAAATAGAGCTCCAGCAGACGAAACAGATCGACGATCAGGTCAAAATGCCCATTTTTTGGGCATTTTTTTCAATACATTTAAACGTTTCTCGCTTGCCAATTAAAGCGACGTCTAGGTTTACATCAGATCTATGAAGAAGTGAAAGTTAAAATTATTCTCCGACTTAATTTAGTGCTTAGAAAAAATTTCTTCCGTCAGACTTTTAAGGCTACGATATCTGTCAAACATGATAACTGCCTGTTAGCACGCTCCTCTATGTTGGTTTCTTACATAGATCTTAGGTATCCTTGAATCACATCCCTTAAAACGCCATTGGCTCAAATTGTATGCTCTTCTCTCAACTTTGAATCACTTTAATGCCTGTAAACTCCTAACTGAATCTCCATTCGAACTTGACGAAAATGAAACGAAAATGTGCTGCAGGTCATTATTTTTCACTTGGGCCACAATCTGTTTTCCAGGCAAGCTTCATCAGGGACTTAATAAAACTATTTTACTTTATATACAACCTTGATATGATTGTTGCTCCTGGAGGAAACTCCACGACATCCTCACGAATCTCCAAGTCATTGTAGAAGCTCACCACATTCTTCTCGTTGTTGTGGAACAAGCAAGTGCCATTAGCTAAACCCGAAAAGGCAGGCCAATTAAAATACCATTCAAATATGTTCAGAGTGAATCACACTCACCACAACTGTAAGACCGACCAATCCATTCACCTCCTTCGCAGATAATCTTCCAAGTATTCCTCTCGCTGGACACACTGGCAATGCAGTTGAAAAATATTTCGGTTCCGTTTGGATATCCTTCGTCCTCGTCAATGTCATCGCTGTTCCTGAAATTGAAGGCAAACCAATGCAGAAGCTGAATGGTCAAAGAAGCATTCAAGTTCCCACTTGTAAACAAGAGCACCCTCGACTTTGTTCGGAGGTCCACAGTGTCTTGTCCGCTTTGGAATATCCGTTGAGTTATCTTGTCTCTTTGTGATGTTCTTCGTGATGCCGTCCAGCGAATGCTGCTCATCCATGAGTGGATATGCTTCCGTAGACTTTTTCAATCGACTGGAGCAACGGAATGTTTGAGGTAAAGTAGTGCCGCGATAGCATCGAATTCGAATGATTTTATCTGGTCTTGCTACACACTGTGCCGTCACTCCACTGTCGTGGGCTATTGTTAAACCGGACCGGTAGCCTCCCTGGCAAATAAAAGGGGAAGCACAGCCTGAATGCTTTGTGTAGGATGGTATGAAGTGCTTACCTGGTATGTGATTAGAGTAGAATTCGGGAGTGTGCACGGCGATGGCGTACATTGAGGGAACAAAAACGGATGCCATAGTCCGTGAAGGCAATGTAATTCTGAGACACCCTTAAAATAAGAAGAATAAGTTTTAATTGTGTGTGAAGATGGCATAAGAAAGGATCGCAAACGAAATAGTAAGTCACGCGTTACAGCCGTTGACGACTACGAATTTGGATTCCCAGCGAGTGTGACTTTTCTGAGCATAGCTTTTACGGACACCATGTTCTAAGCTCTTTGTCGTGATGTATTAAGCAGCTTTCATGCCTTTAAGATCATAGACGAATATTTTTCAAAAGATAAGTAACTTGAATTGATAGTACTCTTGTTATTGATTTTATAAAGCACCACGTCGGGCGCCAGTTTCGTAACATTCTGTAAGGCTGCCAAAATTATTGTGGCACTAGGGCTTGTGACGTTGAGTTTTTTAGAGTTTCAAATTATATTATATTGTAACCAAATACAAACAAGTTTTCCTTAAGGAAAGAAACCAACAATATTAGGAAAATCTAGATTTATGTCTATAAATGGTTTCATTTAAGCTTCATCTTCTTAATTTTGGAGTGATCTGCTTGGGGATCTGCAGAGTAGGATTCATCGACGGTGATAACTAAAATTTCTGCACACCAAGTGAATTTTTCATGTCAGAGAATTAAAATCAGTGAATATAAAGACTACGACGAATATAATCAATTTTACGTTTAATTCTACAAATTTAGTGTGACGGAAAAGCAATTCTTTGCAAACCGATACAAAACATGATTATGAAGTGAAAGCTATTGAATAATTTCCTCTGACGTACTTTCAAAAAGTGGATAGGGTAAAAATTTTCGGGGTGATGCGTTGTTGAAAGGGAGTGAGTTGTACAAACGATGTGCTGTTTGATGTGGTGAATGATATCCCCTCTGCACGAAATTTGGTAAAAATGATTGTGTTTAAGTTGAGAATGAATATAGGAAGGAATGTGATTGCTTTCGCCTTTGGTTAAGGCATACAATATAGACATAGGACAAAGCTGATATTAGCAAGCACACCATTGGAAATATTCTTGAAGGCTGGCTGGATTAATTTAACCTTATTTATGATACTCAAAAAAGCTTATTTATATAATAAAACCAGTGTCAAACACATAAATTTCGGATAGTCTGAATTTTGTGCCAACAAAGAGCAATATTTATAAATAAGGTTGTCAAATATCTCCCTTCCGCCATTTTGTCTTTTGAATTTTCCGGCTATGTGCAAAGCGCTACAGAGCTCGTATTTGCAAAACTATACATCATTTGGAAGATCTTGACATAACCTACAAAACGACGCTATGCATGATTAGTTTGAATATTGCGTTCAACAGTAATAGACGTGTAAACATGGAGTTCACTAACGCCGAAATTTGCGCTAATTTAAAGTTTTCCTTGATTAAAGGCAAATCCGCTAGAGAAACGTTCCGTGAGATAAATGGTGTTTGGGGGATGGTACTCTATCACTTCGAACGGCGGAGGAATGGTTTCGACGATTCAGAGCCGTTGAAAACGACTCCATGGATAAGCCATACGGCAGAAGACCTGTGACGACGGATACCGATCGAATCATGGAAATCATCGAGTTAGATCGCCATGTGGCATTTCGTGACATCGTCCAGGACATGGGAGTTCACCATCACCAAACCATGTTAAACCATCTGCAAAAGGCTGGATACAAAAAAAACTTGATGTTTGGGTGCCGTAGGATTTGACGCAAAAAAAACCTCCTGGACCGAATCAGTGCCTGCGATATGCTGCTGAAACGGAACGAACTCGACCATTTTTGAAGCACATGGTGACTGTCGACGAAAAGTGGATCACCTACGACAATATCAAGCGAAAACGGTCGTGGTTGAAGGCCGGTGAATCGTCCCAAACAGTGGCCAAGCCGGGATTGACAGTCAGGAAGGATTTGCTGTGTGTTTGGTGGGATTGGAAGGGAATCATCCACTATGAGCTGCTCCCATATGGCAAGACGGTTAATTCTACCATCTACTGCAAACAACTGGACCGCTTGAAGCAGGCGATCGACCAGAAGCGTCCAGAATTTGTCAACAGGAAGGTTGTAGTGTTCCCAAACAGTGGCCAAGCCGGGATTGACGGCCAAGAAGGTTTTGATGTGAGTTTGGTGGGATTGGAAGAGAATCAGCCACTATGAGCTGTTTCCATATGGCCAGACGCTTAATCATCTACTGCGAACGACTGCACCGCTTGAAGCGATCGGCCAGGAGCGTACAGAAATGGCCAACAAGAAAGGTGTAGTGTTCCACTAGGACAACGCCAGACCACACACTTCGTTAATAACACGTTAGAAGCTACGGCGGGAGCTCGGATGGGAGGTTTTATCGCATCCACCATATAGCCCGGGCATAGCGCCAAGTGATTACCACCTGTTCCTGTCCATGGCGAACGCCCTTGGTGGTGTGAAGTTGAACTCAAAAGAGGCTTGTGAAAGTGGCTGTCCGAGTTCTTCGCAAATAAGGAGGGGGGCTTCTACGAGGAAGGTATTATGAAGTTGGCGTCTAGATGGAAACATTTTTTATTTGATATTTGACAATAATATAAATAATAAATAAATAAATAAAAAATAATATAAGATGGGGAAATGTAAATCCCAATTTTTATTTTCTGGTTTAAGATTATGAGCCAGGATAAACCTCTCCGTAAGAAACAACTCGATTACGGGAGACGACTACCTAATATGCACAAATGAAGCTCATTTAGAAAACACCGCAACAACAGTCTGAAATATGGACCACCTGCCGCAATTTGTAGACAACCAATTCGCTTCTTAATGATGCTATCCGAGTTGTTCCTGGGGCAATTGTTAAATCCACATTAAAATCCAAGGCACACACATGTATGTGCACCTCAATTCTTTCATACTTCCAAATAAAATAAAGTTAAAAACAATTTGTAATTTTTGTCCAAAAAAACCTTTAAAAACTCTCTTAAGCACTATTATTCCCTTTAGTTCATCTTCAGGTCTGAGGGGTATATTGTAGTCCTGATGGTGGTAGACGGTGACGCTACTTTTATTTTTGTGAAAAGTGCTCAAAAGTAAGTTAAATCTAAAAACTTACTTGAAGGTTAAATCCCTGATCACATTTAACAATGACATGAGTATTACTTTCGACAACGGCATTCGGTGTCAGCGCATAAGGGTCTTCATTCGGGGAAGAATTATGGAAGATAGTTGCGAAATGAAGTTTAGGTACCCGACATGGTCCTGAAAAATTAAATAATATTTAATGCTTGTCTCCTTTCGAAATTAGAAAGTTAAATAAATATGGTTAATGTAGGATTTTGCGTCAGAGCTTTAATTATATATATTCCCCAAAAGTGAAAACTATACACTTTGAAAATAAAAAATGAGTATATGTTGGTAAGAAGAAAAGCTACTTAAGTTGGTCTGTAAATTTTTGGTTTGTTCCTAGGTCACCGCTTTAGACGGGAAATTTAATCCAAACCAACGTTCAGCTGAAATAGAACAGTTTCATAGCAGGTAACACGAATTTAGTTGAGGTCCTCAAACGAGGACATCTTTTCTATAGTTGTCCCAATGGCTTTGAATCTAAGGCTTTTCGGATTGAAACTATGCTGAACATGGTGATGTCATCTTTAGTGTTGTATCGGTAAATCCATGACGAAGTATCCCCAATAGATTTGTACAGATTCCAACAGCGCAAAAAAGACCAAAACTCGTACGCAAAAATGTTCATCCAACCTAAATGACGTCAATAAAAGAAGATAGCAATTGTCGTATTAATCGAAGAGGGCTTGATTGTTTGATAGATCTTTCACCAAATTGTCTCCCGACTCCATGAAAACAGCTGTCGACAAAATTTATTTAACACTTGACTTCTGTACTGATGTTGCTGTAACCATTTACTCCTGAGTTGAGAATATAGAATTTCCTCGATATACTCAAGGTCCAAGAAGACGGAAATCTAATTTTTGTGCACTGAAAGACAAGAAAAAACAGTTTTAAGTAATCTTTGGATAGATATCAAATAAAATCTTTTTGAGAAACAGTTTTTGTAATCGATGTAACTCGGAAAGCCGTCCTTTTATTGATATATCAGACTTGTACTGTTTTCTATTCAGTCACCTGTAACTAAAATATCAACATTAATGTGGTGAAACATTTGCCGATGTTTTTAAAGTAAATAAAGTCAAGATTAGTTTAAACGTATAACTTTGAAAGTAAAAACAAACACAATAAATTTAACGAAAACCCCGTATAGTTAAGTACACAAAGAAAACTTTAACAATAGTTTAGAAAGGGACCAGGGCCTAGCTTCTTTACCAACTCCTTGTATTCTTCCATTCTACGGGCGGGCTATTTTCAAAAAAATCACACAAAATGAAGATACCATAAACACTCTTAGAAAACATGCTGGAAAACACATATTTAGCCAAAGGATACACAACTTTATTAAATATAAGACTGCATCCCAACAGTGGCTGTGTTGAGAGAATATGCTTGAGCCGCACAATACGTACGACGGATAAAAACCGGTCTGTCTTTCGAGCATAGGCAATTTTTAATAAACTTGATTACACAAAGTACAACGTAAAAATGAAGAAAAAAACAACAGACAGCTGCAGATCTATTTCTTTATAGTTGAATGCGCAACGTGAAGAGCAGTAACTCTTTCATTTCACGATTGTTGATAATAAAAATAACAATCGTATGGCGCGACAGTCCACAAGGGGACTAGGGCTTAGCTTGCTCATCAACTACTTGTGTTGTGCGCGCTACTGTTCTCTCACGAGTAGAAGGGACCTACAGTTTTCTGCCGACTCCGAACGGCGATATTTGAGAAGCTTTCTTAGACAGTTATTACTCTTTGAGTGTTGTCAGCAGCTCGAAAGAGATGGTGCCGTAAAAAAATTCGAGGTGTTCAGCCGAGAATCGAACCTAGAACCTTCGGCGTATGAGAGTCACACTCTACCCACTCCGCCACGGCGGCCACACGATTGTTGATAACTTCCTTAAAAACCTATCGGAGCACATCACTCTAAGTAAATATTTAATGATATATAAGGTTGCCAAATATATACCTTCCGTCTTTTTGTCTTTTGAATTCTCCGGCTACTTACAAAGCGCTACTGAGCTCATATCTGAAACCGCGAAGGAATGGTTTCGACGATTCAAAGCCGGTTAAAACAACAGCATGAACAAGCCAGCCGGCGGAAGACCTCTTTTTTTATAATTGACGCGTCCAAAAGGGGTTGCGAGTACCCTTAAGTGACCTGATCAAGTCAGGCCGAAGGTATGGAGGAAGAGAGGGAGAGGAGGTACCGATGCACATTGGTTTTAAATACCTGTGGATTGTAATGAGGACGAAAAATCGAGTTGGGAAGTGCATTCCAGATTCGTGTAGTGCGGCTAAAGAACGAGTCTCTGAATTTGACTGTACGTTCAAAAGAGGGCTTGAGGGAGAATCGGTGGGCATTCCTAGCGAGGCGTGTATTGCGGGTGAATTCTTGAAGGAGAGGAATGCAACTGGCTAATTCATTTGAGCATTTCTTGTTAAAATAGCGATAAGAGAGTGACAACGACGCGACGTTACGTCGGAAGGAGGAAGGAATTATGAGGAAGAGTGTCGGAGACAAAACAGAGCCCTGGGGAACACCAACATTAATATGGTGAATATCAGACTTGAATCCATCCAGAACGACTTGTATTGAACGATTCGAAAGGTAATTTGTAATCAATTGAATAAGAGACTCATCGATCCCAAAAGCACGCTTTTTCGAAAAAATGCCAGACCCTGTCAAATCAAGCGCAACAATCTTGCTTTCTCCTACATTATGCAAAGATTGGTTCCACTTTTCAGTGAGATATGCCATCAGATCACCAGTGGAACGGTTGCTTCGGAAGCCGTACTGCCGGTCATCAAGAAGCTGCCGGGACTCAAGATATTTCAAAAGCTGACGGGTTATCAGCGTTTCCATGACCGTGGGGAGAAGAGACGTTACTGCTATGGGTCGGTAAAAGGTGGGTGACGAAGATTCGCCCTTTTTAGGGACGGGCTGGACAAATGCAGTTATTCACTTACTCGGAAAGAGCCCTGAAGAGTAGGACAGATGGAAAAGCTTACGCAGTGTTTTGCCAGCGTAGAAGAACACCTCTTCAGAAGAACAAGGGGTATACCATCCGGGCCAGCGAATTTGTATATGTTTAAATCTTTAAGTACTCTTGCTACTGTATGAGTGCGAAAGTGGATTTGCTCCATGGAGAAATTTACGCTCTCAAGTACAGGCGGGAACAAAGTGCTATCTGGCAGCGTTGAGCTAGCTGCAATGTGTGCAGTAAGCAGATTAGCTTTGTCCAAAGAGCTGACAGCTGGAATGTAATTGCACATGAGTGTTGGGATCGAAGACGAGGCTGAATTTCTTATGTTTTTTACGAAAGACCAAAAGCTTCTTCTACCCTTGGGGCATTGTAGAACTTTTTGCCTCAACTTTTGGTCAAAGGAGAATTTAACACGTCTTATTAATGCATTACAGTCATTTCAGATCCGTTTGAACTTTTTCCGGGCTTTTTAATCTCGGAAACTCAACTCTTTCATCCTGATAGACTCTTTGCAGCTCGAGTCGTACCACGCGTTTGCCTTAGGCTTGATGCTCTTCACTCTGGGACCTCATGCCCAACGAAATAATGCTTGTGATCGCATCAGTAGCGACATCCACGTTACTATTGAAAAAGCATAGTGACCAGTTGAAATTCCTAAAGAAGTTGTTAAGTCCGCTCCAGTTGGCTTTCTCGTGGAGCCATACTGTTCTTTTCGGAATTTGTTCTCTAACCGTGTGTGAGGAGTACGAGAATTTGGCTGAACACACAGTCGTCGGACGAGCCGACAATATATCAATTGAATATTTTTCAGGATGAGAGGTGAGAAACAGATCCAAGGTGTTGGCGGTATGATCTGCAATATCAGGTATTCGTGTTGGCTCATTCACAACCTGGGTTAAATTATTTACCTCAGCGAAGACTTCAACATATCTACCTTCGGGTTTTTTCTGGCCTGAATTTCGAAGCCAAGTAGAATTGTGTACATTGAAATCGCCCGCAGTAGTGATTTCAGTGCGAGGATGTGACGACGAATACAGATCGAGTCATGGAAATCATCGAGTTACATAGGCATGTGCCATCTCGTGACATCGCCCAAGAGATGGGAGTTAGTCACCAAGCCATTTTAAGCCATCTGCAGAATGCTGGACACAAAAAAAAAAACTTGATGTATGGGTGCCGCATGATTTGACGCAATAAAACCTTCTGGACCGAATCAACGCCTGCGATATGCTGCTGAATCGAAACAAACTCAACCCATTTTTGAAGCGGATGGTGACTGGCGACGAAAAATGGATCACAGACCGGTGAATCTTTCCAAACAGTAACCAAGTCGGAATTGACGGCTAGGAAGGTTTTGCTGCGTGTTTGGTGGGATTGGAAGGGGATCATCCACTATGAGCTGCTCCGATGTGGCCAGACGCCTAATTCTACCATCTACTGCAAACACATGGACCGCTTGAAGAAGGCGATCGACCAGATGCGTCCATAATTGGTCAAAAGGAACGCCAGACCACACACTTCGTTAATGACTCGTCAGAAGCTACGGGAGCTCGGATGGGAGGTTTTATCGCATCCACCATATAACCCGGACATAGTGCCAAGTGATTACCACCTGTTTCTGTCCATGGCAAACTCCCGTGGTGGTGTGAAATTGAACTCAAAAGAGGCTTGTGGAAGTGGCTGTCCGAGCTCTTCGCAAATAAGGAGAGTGGTATTATAAAGTTGCCGACTGGATGGAAACAGATTATCGAATAAAACGGCTCATGTTTGCACTAAATCCGATCACTGTAACAATTTTTATGAAGCATTGAATGAAGAGCAAAACAGCGAAAGGGAGATACTTGGCAATCTTATAAAATATATAATAATTCGTTATCGTTTTCCGATGCCATTCATGAAGCTGAATCACAGAGATACAGTAAAATACCTGATGTAAAGTTTCATTTTGACCAAATTAAAGCCATAAAAAACATATGAGCCACTTGTCTATAAAGCAAAGAGAATATTTATGGCGGGCTTTGTGTGATAGTTCGTCATTAAGCAGTTGAGATTCATGTAAGTCACAGCTTCATATAAGTTAAAACTATTTAAAGATTAAATTATTACAGTTCTTAGTCACTACCACAATACTTCATCTGTTTTGGCAAGCTTAGTGCCATCACGTAGCAGATAATGTTAAGGGTGATTTTTTAGCTATTATCTGGTAACTCTAATTTAATCAGCTGACGCTCGTTTCGTGTTTTGTTTCACAGTCAAACATTTTCAGTTTGGTCAATAGTTTAATTTAATTGAATCGTCATACAAACGAACAACTCTTGCAAATTTTTGAATTTAATTATCAAAATGCGTGCTTTGTTAAAAAAGTTCATAGCGCACTTCTTCCGTTTTGTGGTCAAAAATAGACGAAGCCCAGTTTTGGCTCAATGCGTACGTAAATAAGCAGAATTGTCGATTTTGGAGTGAATATCAGCCAGTAGCATTGCAAGAGCTAACGGATCAGAAGAAAACGCTAGCAAAGCAGACCAATGGCTTGAAGAAGAACTTGTGGATCTTCTATCTAGTCAACCTGTAGTTCAACCTATATGTGAAATAGAGAATTCCGAAAAGAAAACAACAGTCAAAAAAGATCAGTATTCGCTTTTGACACATTTGGAAGAAAAAGTGGCAGGAATACCGTTGTAACTCCTAAATCACAAGCTAATTTAATACTGAAACATTATTATGAACTGTCCCATATCCTGATATCGTCGAATCCATTTGAGTTCTGGAGAGTACAAAAAAGTACGTTTCCGGGATTATATAAGCTGCACTAAAAATATTCAGCTACACCGGCTACGTGCGTACAAGCAAAAAGGAATTTCTCTAAGGCTGATCAACTAACAAATGATCGTCGAAACCGCTTGCTAGATAAAAATTTAGACAACATAATATTTCTCAACAGCTTTTTTACGCGAAACACTCAACTTTAATTTTAAATTGTTATTTATACTCAATTGAATTACAAGTAATTTTCTTTACTTTTATCGAATTGTCTAGTCTACGCATACAAGACGTGGCCGCCGTGACGTGGTGAATAGAGCGCAATGCTCATACGCCGAAGAGTCTAGGTTCGATTCCCGGCTGAACACCTCGAATTTTTTTACGGCACAACCTCTTTCGAGCTGCTGACAACACTCAAAGAGTAATAACTGTCTAAGAAAGCTTCTCAAACTTCGCCGTTCGGAGTCGGCAAAAAACTGTAGGTCCCTTCTACTCGTGAGAGAACAGTAGCACGCACAACACAAGTTGTTGATGAGTAAGCTAGGCCCTGGTTCCTCTGTGGACAGTCGCCCCGACAATTATTATTATTATTATTACTAAGCAAACTAGACTTTATTAAATTATTTTGTTATCTTTAAGTTTACAAGAAATAAGTGCCTTGTTCGTTTCTGATTCTACCAAAATATAGTCTATATAAGAAATTGTATATGATGTTTTTATTAATGCACCGAGTAGTGGGGTAATACTTGAGTTCTTTTCCCTTGCGGTTTTCTTTCATTCTGATGTTCATTCTATGTTCCCGATGAGTATTTATCGACGAGATCTATTTGTTACTTGTTCTTGCGCTGAAGTGAGATATTTATCGAGTTATCTTGTGTTATTAGTTTGTAATTAGTTAGTAGTCATTCAAGTGACTAGTAGTCATTCAAATGATTAGTAGTCACTCAAGTGATTAGTAGTCATTCAAATGATTAGTAGTCACTCGAGTAGTTAGTAGTCATTCAAATGATTGAAATGATGAATAGTCACTCGAGTGAATAGTAGTCACTCTAGTGGTTAGTAGTTATTCGAGTTATCATTGGATTATTAAAATATCTCAAATATAAAGTCTCAATTCTTAAAATCATTCGATTATGCCTATCACTAGTACCATGACTTTTGCTCGGCACTGTAGAATAAAATAAACGGAACTCTTTCGGAAAATTTCGATTTATCAAACTCTTTTAAAGTGCTATACTTGATTTTACTTTGTTGACCATGGGCCCGCAAAAATCAGTTAGTCAGGTACTTATAAAATGGGCAATTAAAAAATTGCAGAATGAAAATATGTAATAAAATGCTTCACAAATTTCAAATAAATGTTTCCTTATTTTTTAATGCACAGTTGATTATTTGTTTCCTCCTTTTCAAAGTTGCGTAATAACCTTGTTCAGTTTTTACGAACGGTTCCTTACATTTGAAGTCATTTTCATGACATTATAACTGCCAAACGGCCTTACACATTTTATCGCAATGCCATTATTTTGAATTCTGGTGAACTCAATCATTCGATGGTAATAAGAAGAAAAATCAAAGAACATCGAATAAATCCAAGCACTTAAAGGCGTTAAACAACAAGAGCATTATAACGCAACAATGTCTCTATTTCTTCAAAAGTCCTTTTATTTGAAAAAACCAAAATAAAAATCAAATCACATGATATTTTTTTAACTGTCAAACTTATTCAAATGCAAATGCCAATAAGCAGAATTAAGATCTGAACCCAGAATAAATATCATCGCACGCATGTTTGACATCCCTGACAATGCAGATAATGACAGTCAATAGAACACCCTTTAGATAACTCACATAACATGCAGTTTGCAATCCCCGCAAAAAAATCACTTTCGCAACTACCGCACTTAACACTTTGTAAACATGAAAATTACACAAATTTACATTTAACAATAAGTAACCTTAATGATGCAACACTTGTCATAAAGCTCTTGACATAGATAAGCTTATCCTTTGCCTGCCATCATACGTGAGAAAGGAAGAAGGAGAGTTCTCAAAATACATTCTTTGCGTACAAACTTGCACTAAAAGAATGAATAGATACCAATTTCAACACAAGAACTTGTCATCTGCAATCGAAGTGGTAGGATACTGAGCAGAAAATAATTACTTCAGGCTAAAAACTTATTTTAAACTCTTATTCAAATGCGGGTTAAGTTTATCACTTGACACAAATATTTTAAGCAAAGTGTTACACAGTAAAAAATTGAGTGTTACACTGTAAAAGTTTGACACAGTCCTGGGTCAAGTTTTGAAATGACGTTCTGTGTATACCGTCAAATATATAAACAATTTTACAACACATGCGCAATTATTTTCAATACAATACCGAATTGTTGGTCCTTAAGGATGCGATTAGATGTTGATTTTTGTGGAAAATATTTTTTATTTGTGTTTATTAAGTTTATGACATCTAGAGCCAGCAAAGGGCTTGCTGTCAGGGATTGAATTATAAAAATGGCCTGTCATTCGTTGGAATATTCGAATGTCCAAAAATATAAAGAGAAATAGTGCACATTTTGTAAGAGAATTGATTAATACACGCGGAGGAATGCATAAAGACTTGGAACAAGAGTAACTATGAAGTGTTAATTGTGCAAATTAAAAAATGCTTAAAATCTCAGAATCTCGGGTAACCAAAACTTCAAAACAATAATATAATCCTGTAAGAAACACTTAAATCGAGTTCTTGTAAATATCCCATCTGGAGGATAGAATTCGATATGAGATCATATAAAGCAAACTTTTCACAGAATTGTCAAATTTTATGTTTTCACAGTACTGCTTTATACTGTTGTGTTTTTTTTTATTCTGCGCATTTTAAAACATTGTTTTTTTTTTATTTTTGGTGTACTTGAATTTTGCTTTTTCAAGATTGTGAGCTTTTACATTTCAGATAATTCACATATGAGGTTGAGAAATATCTCCCTTCCGCTTGTTTGCTCTTCATTCAATGGTTCATAAAAAGTGTTACAGCGATCGGATTAATTTCAAATATGCGCCGTTTTGTTCAATAATCTGTTTCCATATAGACGACAATTTCATAATACCCCCCTGCGGCACCCAAACATCAAGCTTTTTTTGTATCCAGTCTTCTGCAGATGGTTTAAAGTGGTCTTCTGGGCGATGTCACGAGATGCCACATGCCGGACTAACTCAATGATTTCCATGATTCGATCGGTACTTGTCGTCTTACGCTGGCTGGGTTATACATGGTGTCGTTTTTACCGGCTCTGAATCGTCGAAACCATTCCTCCGCGGTTCGAAGTGATAGAGTACCATTCCCCAAAATATCAGTAATCTCACGCAACGTTTCTCTAGTGTATTTGCTTTTAACGAAGGAAAACTTTAAAAGAGCGCGATTTTCGCTTTTTTGTTATTACTTATTAAGTTATTTCTCTTTGAGTGTTGTTAGCAGCTCGTGAGCTCGTGATGCCGTGAAGAATGCGAGGTGTTCAGCCGGGTTTCAAATATGCGACTTTCACCCCAATGCCACCGTGTATCGTATACGCATCTCTACACAGACCTAAGAGTTCCTTTATTTATTTATTTCTTGTATCCATCACGGAGCAACACAAAACACTACTTTCTCTAAGTGTTAGCTCTCAGTATCGCTTTACACAGCAAATGTTTGCTGCCCGACTAAGGATCATCTACCGACTTTTCATTTCACAGATTACATCAAATAAACAATATTATTCACGAAACAAAGTATACACTATCTTCTTTAACTCTGATCGTGGCAATGTAAAATCAATTTCGTTGCAAAGGTCATTAAAGGTTTTAATGCACCTAGCAATGGGTTCATTGCAACCGTAATTGGTTCTATGCCTTTTATCAAGCAGTAACTCTCTCACCCGAAGGGATCTTTAGGGGGCGTATATATTCATAAGAAAAAGTAGTTTTGGCGAATTAATATGGTAATTTATAGCATCGCGAATAAACATGACTGACGTTGCCTTACGCCTGAAAATGAAGGTTTGCAAGCCAATTGTTTTGAATCTTTCGTCATAGCTAGGTAGTTCTTCGTAGGAATATAATTAACGGAATGCATATCTCCTGAAATTTTTTTGAACTCTTTCGAGTCTGAGTTCTTGTGTCTCATATGGTAAATTCCAAATGATGGATGAATATTCCAAGTAAGGTCTAACTAACGAGCAATAGATAGACTTTAAACTAGATATGTCCCGGAAATCCTTGCTATTTCTTTTAAGAAATCCTAACATAGCGTTAGACTTCGCGATAGTGTAATAATAATGAAATGTAAAATCCAACTTAGTATCAAATAATACTCAGAGGTCTTTAATTTCTACAACTCGATTTAGTATATGGTTATCTATGAACTAATCATACACTATTGGAGATGTTGTTCTAAATGCAGTCAAAATTATACACTTACAAATGTTAAGATCTAGTGCATTATGTTTACACCACTTCGCTAAATTATGTATATCCGACTGAAATTTAATGCAGTCGGTTATACTATTATAATAATTGTTGGCGCTACAGTCCAAAGGGGGACCAGGGCCTAGCTTGCTCATCAACTACTCGTTGTTGTTGTGCGCGCTACTGTTCTCTCACGAGTAGAAGGGACCTACAGTTTTTTGCCGACTCCGAACGGCGAAATTTGAGAAGCTTTCTTAGACAGTTATTACTCTTTGAGTGTTGTCAGCAGCTCGAAAGAGGTGGTGCCGTGAAATATTAGAAAAATTGGTGTTGAACTGGGAGTCGAACCTAGACCCTTCGGCGTGTGAGCGTCGCACTCTACCCACTACGCCACGGCGACCACTATATTTATTTATACTTATACTATTACTCAATAAAAATAATTTGAAGTCGTCGGCGAATGTTAGAATTTTGCGGAATTTTAATATTTCATGTACATCGTTTATGAATAAAAGAAACAGTAACGGACCTAAATGACTACGTTGTGGCACACCAGATGTTATAATACGTGATGTAAAACTATCTAATTTTACCAATTGCTTTCTCCCTGTTAAGCAATTGGAAAACCACTCAAGCATTGTTGAGTGAATTCCCAAAGACTTAACCTTGTTCAAAAATAGCGTTTGATGGCTTTCGTGAAGTCAGTGTAAAGTACATAAACTTGCAATTAATTTTCTAAATTCGCAAATATATAATTTGAAAATAATGATAAATTAGTAGAACATGATCTTCCCCGCATGAAGCCATGCTGCCTCTTCGAAATGATTTCTTTTATATAATATTGTAATTTTTCTCTTACAATGCTTTCAAACAATTTAGGAATTGATGAAAGATTTGATACAGGCCTATAATTTTCTACTTTTTGCTTTAAACCGCTTTTGTAAATTTGTATTAAAAAGGAATACTTCCATTCATTTAAAAATTCACCATTTAAAGGTTTTTTAAGTTTCTAAAGTTATGATTTGTTATTAATAAAGTTAGAAGAGAGTTCCTTAGTATTTTAGTTCTTAAGAGTAGTAATGAAACGTTTCTAAATATTGGTTGGTTTTCAATAGATGGCGTAACCAACAAATTTTGGCTGATCTTGGAAATGATTACTTTATTTAGAATTAGAACATTAGAATTTAATGAATTACTTTACATAGAATAGGTTCTTCATTTGTCAACAATAGAGTGCATCAGCGCCTGTTTTAGACAACATTGTTTTCTGCCTTTTAAAAATGTTCGAAATTTGGGAAGAATTTATTTTTTTGTAAACTATGATAAAAGCACAACTGAAGCCTAAAAAGTAAACGCTGATTCTTCTAACACCGATAAATCATGCATAGAGTGGTGGACACTTCAAAAGTGGTGATCTTAGCGCTTAAAACGATGAAAAATTATGGACTTGAAGTTCGCATGAGAACAAAACTGTCAACTTTTTCTAAGAGTTTACCATAATTTTCTTTATTTCTGCTTCTTCTTCTTGTGCCGCCACAGTCCGGAGTGGACTTGGGCCTCAACCAACATCCCTCTCAAGCCTTTCGCCAGCTGTCTCCAGTTGCGCACTCCAAATTGGTTGAGGTCCTTCTCCACTTGCATGCGCCACCTTAGTCTAGGTCGTCCTCTGCTGCGTTGTTCCAATGGCTTGGTTTCAAATCAATTTTTTTTATTCATTTTTTATTGGCTGATGCAATCCCCTGTTGGATCATCTTCCTTCGCGTGGCTTGCTTGCTCGGCAATGCATGCAACTTCGCTGGAACGCATTCTCACGCTTTACCTGTGCAATCCACGGTCAAGGCTAGTGGATCGTATTACTGCAGGTCGTTGCTACTCATGCCGTGCTAACTTGAAAGCTGAAGCAAAAATTTGTTTCAGTGTCGACTGGTGTATCATATCCTGGGCTAATAACCATTAACCGTTTTCACATCAGCGATTTATATAAGGTTGCCAAAACAGATTATCGAACAAAACGGCGCATATTTGAACTACCCGGTATACCCGTATGAAGTGAGCGTCAAGATACAAATGTCTCAATAGGGAACATTTGTTGTGAACGAGCTCTTATTTTTTTGTTTGTTTGCTATGGCATCTTTGAAAAATATTTAGTATCCATCAAGTCATTGAACAGACAACATCATATTTTTTCATCGAGTTAAAAATGTCGAATTTTGTACCAGAAAGTGATGGTTTGCGGAAAGCAATAATTTTTTGTTTTCCTTTGAAAAAAAGTGCTGCAGAGTCGCATCAAACGCTTGTCGAGGCATATGGTGATCATGCTCTATCAAAAGCAACATGTAAAAGATGGTTTCAACGGTTCAAAAATAATGTTTTTGATGTAAGAAATGAAGAACGTGGAAGACCACCAAAAAGGTTTGAAGACGCCGAATTGCAAACGATATTGGATGGAGTTGACACTTTGAGTCAAACGCAAATGGCAGCAATGTCAAATGTTGCACAACAAACAATTTCTGACCGTTTAAAAGCTATGGGAAAAATCCAAAAGTGTGGAAAATGGGTGCCACATGAATTGAATGAAAGACAGATGGAAAACCGAAAAAACACTTGTGAAATGTTGCTTCAAAGACACGAAAAAAAAATCGGTTTTGCATCGGATTGTTACTGGCGATTAAAAATGGATTTGTTTTAAGAATCCTAAACGCAAAAAATCATGGGTTAATCCGGTACAACCATCAACATCGACTGCAAAACCAGATCGATTCGGCAAGAAGATAATGCTGTGTGTTTGGTGGGACCAGAAAGTTGTGCTGTACCACGAGCTAATAAAAGCTGGTGAAACCGTAAATACTGATCGCTACCGACAACAAATGATCAAGTTGAACAACGCATTGATCGAGAAACGACCACAATGGGCCAGAAGACACGGTAAGTAATTTTTCTGCATGACAATGCACCTGCACAAAAGCAAAACCGGTTCAGGATACAATCAAAACACTTGGCTGGAGCAGCTACCGTACCCGCCGTATTCACCAGACTTGGCCCCTTCCGATTATCATTTGTTTTCATTGATGGGACACGCATTGGCTGAGCAGCACTTTGATTCCTACAAGGAGGTCGAAAATTGGGTGTCTGATTGGTTTGCTTTAAAAGACGAACAATTTTATTGGTGTGATATTTACAAATTGCCAGAAAGGTGGTCAAAATGTGCAGAAAACAATGGCCAATACTTTGAATAAAATGTTTTTACCTTCCCATTAATAATTAGTGTTTTTTTTTAAAAAAACCATGCCGGTGTACCTGGTATATTGAACTGTTCTGTACATTTCAACTTGATTCATTTGTATATCAATTCCTTCTGTACATTTCAACGTGATTCATTTGTATATCAATTCCTCGTTCCAAATTAAATAAAAAACCTTTCTCCGTGTCCCTAAGCACTATATCAATCGTTTCGACAAAAACCAAACTGAAAATAAGGTTATTATTCTCGATTCAATAATTATTAATTAAATTCTCTTTCTAAGACTTTACAAACTGAGCTTGTTACTATTAAGGTCTTTTTGCCTTACTTCTTGGAATGTGGTTCAACTTAAAAACATTGTTGTAGGAAAAGCAGCAGTTGTGACTCTGGAAGATGTTTATATATTTGATGTTATTGTTGGTTTTATATTTGTTCAGCAAATTTGTTGTTAATAAATTTGCAAAAGCACAGCAGAATATGAATCACTAAAATTTGCAGTAATTGTATAATTACTAGCAAAAGGTTGATCAAGTAGGATGAAAATGCCATACAACTTCAACTGCATTTTCATATTTTCAAAACTTATCAGAAAGGTTCACTTACCTTATCAAAAAAGTTGCTCCGACGAGTATTTTCTTCCCCAACAGCGAAATTTACGTTATATTGAAATCAATCATGACTGTAGAGAATGCATTCACTTCTTTCTCACTTTTTTGTCATATTTAGAATTACATAGATGTTCCAACTTACAGCTTAACAGTTGTAAATCCATAGATTTTGTTCAATTTGGACTGGTAAAAATAAACGAGTTGTTTGAATCTGAATTATCGCGATACCTGGCCCAATTTGTACCAGATGAATATAAAGTATAGATTTTACTGCTGAAAGTAATATTCATTCAGGAGAATATTGAACGAATTTGATCAGTTTCCAACTTACATAATATAACATAACAGCTTTCGTTTCTTTTTCACTTCTGTAGTCATTACAGACATCGTTTAAGATAAATCTCAGTCTGTTTAGTCATGATTGGTATTCTCTTTACGATCTTATGTTTGGCATCCAACTTATTCAAGTTCTTGAAGCAGCTCGATAAAAATAAATATGTCAGATATTATTTAGCAGCAAACAAGAGCAACGATTTGCAGAATCGTTAAAAAGTTGACTGCCACTAATAAAAAGGGCAGTAGCATTATTAGAAATCAATTTTCTAAACTCAAACATATGTAAATTATAGAAGAACGTAAAAAGTTCCCTAAAATGAAAATCGTAGCTTCACTTAAAACAAAACAAATTTTCTTCCGTCGACAAAGCCCTGTTTCTCTATGTTATTGCTTCAATTAAATTTGCAGAATCTTAACAGTTCACTTTGTTTCAGCACGTAAAAACCAAACCTTAGTCGAATTCAATTGTAAAGCAATTTCACCACGGAACGAAACTTTCGACCCTTCAAAGCTCACTCTGTGTTATTAATCATTTAGTCAAATCGATTGACCAAACTCACCACCGACAAAACATATGCGCGCCGGTAAGTGCACCACTCTTGCAAGTGCACTACAACCCAGCCCACCCCTTATTCGCACGCACCCACTCCGAACCGTCACCTATGTACAGTCCATGCGAGTGGATCTAAACCCACATTCGAGCAGACACGCAAATCATGTTGTCCCTGCTTCTCCACCTAAACTCATCGCAAAGAACGCATGCGCTGTGACGTCCTTAGATGGTAAATAAGTAAGTCGGCTTGTGCCTGAGGCGCATGTGCGTCCGAGGGCGCTGCGCATAGAAGGGATGGTTTTCCCATAAGTCAGTGCTTCCGTCGCATGTGCGATGCGGCAAGTCTTAAGTGACATACACTCACAATTCGCGAAGGGAAACGAAGGCCGCCAAACAAAGTCATGCACACACACAGCAGAGCTGACAGAGTTACTCTCACCCACCGGAAAGGGTGGACGGGTCGTCTCGCCAGTTGTCCGCCAGCCATTCACCAGTCCCTTTTGTTCTAATTCGTGTTCAACTTTCTGCAGCATTGATTTTTAACAATCTCCGCGGCTAGTCGCTTGCTCCACTGAGGCTCATTCAAAAATTTCAAAATAATCATGAATCGCATGAAAGTGAAACGAAAAAATCAAATGTGGGTGTCGAACAATCGAATGTTGCTAGGACTCGGCCCAAGCAAGAAGGATATCGGGCGCAACCCGAACTTCGACGCGGAAGAAACAAAGTTGCTCATCTCGCTCTGGGGTGACCCGAAGGTGCAGAAGACTCTAATAACTACGCACAGAAAGCACCTTGTCATTGCCAAGCTGGCGGAGAAAATGAACGAATACGGCTACCATCGGTCGGCGGAGGAAATAAATACGCGGATAAAGAATCTGAAGTGTTTCTACAATCGCTTAAAGAAGGACATGGACATGGGAATAAACACTGGGTCAACCTGGAAGCACTTCAAAGCCATGGATGAGATTATGAATCGCTCGGTGTTCAGCGTCCGTCCAAATGAGATTCCAAAGCCTTCACTGAAATACCAACTTGAAGTGGAGCAAATCGAGAGGGAGGAGCGGGAGAAGCTACAGGCGGAGGGTGTAAAGGGAGATGTTCAACAAATCATAACACTAGGAGAGAGCCCTGACATGGGCAATGGAGGCGACGACTTTGGCGAAGGCGCTGACATGCAAGTCGAAATGAACTATTCAGACGACAACCTTATCAAAATCAAGGAGGAGGACGATAGCAACGACGCCTCTTTGCTTATTCCTAAGGAAGAGCCCTTCGACGAGGACGACGTTATATTCCAGGAAAATTCAAATGATACGTAAGTAGACGATTAATTGTTTTTCTTGGCATACCCTTGAGTGCATGTCAGTGACTATGAGAGGGGGTTTGCTTGCCCTACTGTCAGGAGAGAATGACAGGTGGGAGCTCTTAGAGCTTGTGGGAAACTACATTGAGGGGATAAAAAATATGCGTTTAATCTTGGGGAGCATAATTTCAAGTTTTTTTTTCAACGGAATGGTGAAGTAACAGGACTTACTTCGTTGATTTAGAATCGATTGGCATAGCGAGAGACTCTGAGAGATAAATATGTAGTGTCCGTTTTACGAATTATTCAACAACAGTAGTGTGCAAAATTATGGTTAACTTTTTTTTCCTATTTAACGTTTCCAAAAGGGAAAACTGACATATATCATGCTCAAACTATGAACTTAGTCTTAAATTAAAAAATGCTTCGCGGAGAAATAACATATCAGTGATGTCTCTCAACAAAACAAAATTTAAGATGTAAGCGTATTGCCAAATGGAAATATGACTTGTTCTTTTTTTTAATACACACATTATGTGCAACGTAGTTGAAAACAAGATTCAATTCAGAAATAAAACAAAAGAAAAATCAAATGAAACAATTCCATAGAGTATTAGTCAAGCATGCTGTCCCTTCAAAACTCGTGCTGATTCCTGCTGTGGGATTGGATATAGGTTCTACACTCGGATATTGTAATGTTTCACCAAAATTTATTTTCTTAGAATCTTATAGTCTTATAATTTTTGTGGACCTTGATATTTCTGGGGATGATGCTTTTAAAATTTAAGCAGTTAAGCATTTCAGATTTCATGTGATATTTGGAATTTTAGGAACTTTTGTGAATTTCAAGAATTTCCCCATTTCTGTAGGATTTCTGATTTTGTGGAATCAGACATTTTGAAACATGGACACTGTAAACTAAGAACTGTTAGAATTAGAAAATGTCAGGATTGCATTTATTTCGGAATTTGGGCTCTATTAGGGTATTTTGTCTGTTTGTTCTCGGAAACTTAGGGACTCTGCTGCATTTCTAACTAGATAAAATTGACTAAATGTTTTGTCTGTGGTGACTAAAAGTTTCAAGTGGTGAATAGTTACTTGAACTGAAATTATGTAGTTAATGTACTATTTTCATTTAATGTATTTGGCGTCTTTTTGGTAAAGATTAGTTATGGATTTCGTGAGATGTTGGCATGGAGAAAAATGTGTAATACTCAGGCACCGGATTACCAGATTAACATACGTTTTCTCTTGTTCATTGCCTGCTCTGTTCTTTCTAACCACAGCGCATTGATCCTCTTCAATATGTTAATAATAATAATTGTTGGCGCTACAGTCCAGAGGGGGACCAGGGCCTAGCTTGCTCATCAACTACTCGTGTTGTGCGCGCTACTGTTCTCTCACGAGTAGAAGGGACCTACAGTTTTTTGCCGACTCCGAACGGCGAAATTTGAGAAGCTTTCTTAGACAGTTATTACTCTTTGAGTGTTGTCAGCAGCTCGAAAGAGGTGGTGCCGTGAAATATTAGAAAAATTGATGTTGAGCTGGGAATCGGACCTAGACCCTTCTGCGTGTGAGCGTCGCACTCTACCCACTACGCCACGGCGGCCACCTTCAATATGTTACTTGTTATTAATATTAATATTAATATTAATAACATATTAATAACATATTAATAACATATTAATAACATTATGTTACTTGTTATTAATATGTTACTTGTGTTATTTTCATACACCGCATTAACTGCAACCATTTTCGCCTTTGTGTAAACAATATAAACTTAAATTATATATAAGAGTTACTGAAAGAAGGTATTTGCTTGTTTGGTCAAAACTAATGACGAGTGGTCGCCGCGGCGGAGTTTGTAGAGTCCGACGCTCACACGCCGAAGGTTCTAGATTCGATTCCCAGCTCAAAACTAATTTTTCGAATTTTTCACGGCACCACATCTTTCGAGCTGCTGAAAACACTCAAAGTCTGAGAAAGCTTCTCAAATTTCGCCGTTCGGAGCCGACAAAAAACTGTAGGTCCCTTCTACTCGTGAGAGCACATTATGTCAATATTTTTGTAGTCAATTTTTTTTTTTTCAATTTAATTTATTCAGTAGTCAATTCAATACAATTCATGAAGGTAATTACATAACAAGTTAGAGATTTAGGAGAGTTTTCTTTACAACTGTAATTCAATGTATTTATAAATTCAAATTTATTTTACTTCAAGGGAAAAGCTACCAACAAAAACCCTTACTTAAATCTTAAACCTACTATTGCACATTAACCCCCTTGCACACTTAATTGAGCAATTAGTCTATGTTCCGAAAAAGAACAATTATTGTAGAATTTTGTTTTAATTTTATTTAACATAGTTATTATAAGGTTGACGCAGGTTATATCATGAAGACGAGCAGTAGGAAAATCTCCAGGCAATCCAATCTTCATTTTAAGTAATTTATTTTGACATCTTTGCAGTTTCAATATACGCGTTTTTGCACAATCAAACCAAACAGGGCAACCATATAAGAGTATGGGTTGAAAAATAGTTTTGAACAAAATGATTTTGTTAATATTGCTAAGCATAGATTTCTTATTTATAAACGGATAAATGATTCTGGTTACGTTATTTACTTTATCTATACGATTGGCAATATGCTTTTGGAAGGTTAGTTTTTTATCTAGGACTACTCCTATGTATTTGCACGAGTCCGCCCATTCTATTTCGATTGAATTTAGATTAAGCTTTCTGTTAGGTATAAAACATTCTTTTCTTCGTCTAGTGAACCAGACAGCTTGAGTTCTTTCAGCGTTTATCTTTAGCTTCCATTTTGTGCAATAATGTTCAATTTGATGAAGTGCATTTTGCAACGTCGTGAACACATCCGAGAACTTTACACTAAATGCGAATACGGCGGTATCGTCAGCAAACATTGCAAGTTCAGAATTTCTAGCTTGCATTTGTATGTCGGATACAAATAGGTTGAAAAAAATAGGTGCAAGATTTGATCCTTGAGGAACACCAAAAACTAAAAAAAAAACACTTTGCATGGATGAATAGGTATTACAAAGCACTCCATAAAATTCCTATCTTTTAAAAAACTTTGTATTATTTTTATTAATGGAATTGGAAAATCATGCCGATAAAGTTTATGAACAAGCGCATCATGCCACACCGTATCGAAGGCTTTTTCTAAATCATGCGATACCAAGCCAGTTGATTCTTTTGGCATAAATTTGTTTTTGATATGTCGCTTAATTCTTACAATCTGATGGCAAGTTGAATGATCTCTGCGGAAACCGAATTGGGTTTCAGGAAGGATATTATTTTCTTCAATATGTTGTTCGATTCTTACTTTGATTATTCTTTCAAATATTTTACTCAAACTGTAAGTAAGCTAATAGACCTGTATCTAGTAGCATCTTCCTTGGGTTTACCTGGTTTGGCTATTGGAATAACCTTAGCAATTTTCCAATCGGAGGGAAAATAACACAGTTTTAGGCATGAACTGAAAATACGTTGCAACAACTTTACGCCTTTTTTAGGTAATGCCTTCAAACGCGTATTATTTATTTTATCAATTCCTGGCAATTTTCGTTTTTTTAAACTTTAAAGCTTATTATTTATTTCATTTAGGTTAGGAAAATGGGTTTCGTTAATGACAAAAGAAATATCAGAAATTGTGGATAGAGAGGAGAGCACCTGATTTTCGGTAGCAATATCGCTGAGGTCAGCTCCTGATAAATAATATCCCTTAAATGTGGATGCCAAGATATTTGCCTTTTCCTTCTGAGAAATATGAACATTGTTGTTCACTTTAAGTGGAGGCACAATATTGCCTCTGTTTTTAATAACTTTGGTAATTTTCCAAAAGGGACGACTTGCCTTGTCAAACGTGGAGAGAAGAAGGTTCCAACGTTCATTCCTGAAAGCTAACATTTTATCTTTGATAGTTGAGTTAAGCATTTTGCTATTCTCATAGAAGCAATCCATTCGATAGCGTATCCACTTCCTTCTCTCTGCATTTCTACGACGAATAAGATCTTGGATTTCAGTAGGAATACGTAGCTTATTGAGGGTTGTAGCTGTTAGCAAAATCCGCGGCATTGTGTATGACATCAACAAAATCTCTTAACAAATTATCAACCTGACCTGTTGACAACACTAGTAGTTGATGAACAGTTGATGAGTAGTTGATGGACTGTAGCGCCAACAATTATTATTATTATTTATTACGAGTGGATGTTTTCGGTTATTTAATTTATTATGCCCTACCGTATACATACTTTTGTCACTAAGTGTACGTAACTTGTACCTTCTGTCCAACGCTTAGTACCAATAAAAATATATTCTATGCGATCGCTCTAGATTGACACTCTTTTACGAAAGTCTATATTACTAGCGGTACATACCTGATATTCGATCAAGTAAAGAGATGACCAACGTGTCCCCATTACATTTATCACCCAAATTGCGTCAATGTGGAATAATATATTTCTTCGTATAAAATAAAATCAAAAACTAATAAGAATTCTTATTGTAAATAGTGACAACAACATACATATGTACCGAAATTAAACCCAGCATCACTCTTGTCAATCGTTTTTGGTCCAAGAGGCAGTTGAGTGATAGAGCTCTCTTTCGAATAACAAAGCTGACTTTGTACAACAGCTTGTCCTACATCAATGATAAAAATAATAACTGGATGGCGCAATAGTCCCCAAAGGGTACAGGGCCTAGGTTGCTCATCAAATACTCGTCTTGTGAGCGCTATTGTTCTCTCACGAGTAGAAGGGACCTACAGTTTTTTGCCGACTCCGAACGGCGAAGTTTGAGAAGCTTTCTTAGACAAATATTTCTCTTTGAGTGTTGTAAGCAGCTCGAAAAGATGTAGTGCCGTAAAAACTTCGAGGTGTTTAGCCGGGAATCGAACCTAGACCTTCGGTGTATGAGCGTCACCCTCTACCCACTACGCCACGGCGGCCACAACTAGAGATAAAACGCTAATTTATGATAACATTTATATGTAATTTTACGTGAATGCGCTTAAATAATAGTATTACTTGATAAATAAGTCAGTTTATATAAATAACCACAGCTTCACCCCAATACCGAGAATACAAGGGGTTGCCTTTTATATTTCGGGATTAGAGAACAAAAGCAAACATTAATCATCGAAAATAGCTTTATTGCCAAATGTTCATGCAATATTGAATGAATGCTGGTCCCACTAATGCCTAAGGTTGTCTCAATCTAACAAGGGGTCACATGACGATCTTGCAATATCAGTTGGCGCACAGCAGCAATGGTTTCCGGAACAACAACTGATTTTGGACGACCTTCACGAAATTAGTCTTGAAGTGAACTACGACCTCGGTTGAATTCACCATATCATCGATAAACTCTGGCACTTGATGGAGCTTCGTCGCCGAAAATTGAATTAAGTTCATCGATGCACTGTTGTTGAGTTAATCCACGTCGAAAGTTGTAAAAAATAATCGCACGAAAATTTTCACGATTTAATTCCATTTTTTGGGCGAGATGAATCTTTAAGTTACTCTAAACAACACAAATAGCGCTCGTATGTCAAAACGTTCTGAATACGTACAAACTCAAAATAGCAAACTTTACGATAGAGCTGGCAGTTACCAAATTGCAACACTAGGGTAGCCCAGTCCCGAAATATAAAATGCAAAATTCGTAAAAGCGGACGAGGAAGGATTCAGTTTTTTCGGAAGAAAATGTTCTGTTTACATCGATGGTATTTGGAAAAGACTCAACCGCTGTACGGCGGCATGCTCTTGGTCAAGCGTCTTCGGATGGCTTGGTCATTTAGATTTACACTATTGCTCCGGTGCGAAATGTCTTTGAATCTGAGTAATTGGAACGCTGAGATGGTGCACATAAGTGGAGAAAAATATCAACCAATTAAGTTTGCGTAATTGAAGGCAGATGGCTGGAGAGGCATGTTGGTTGTGGCCCAAGTTCACCCAAAATGGTAGTTTCAATGTCAAACTGTCAGTGTCAATTTATTCAGTAAAATACATTTTTATTATGGCCAAGTATGGTACATGGACCAGCAACGTTTGCAAAATGTGAACAATTAATTTCAAAAGAAAGTTGTCAATTCTTTTTATTATCAGACGAACGTTGGCTTTCTCATAATTAATTGTTGGCGCCACAGTCCACAGGGGGACCAGGGCCTAGCTTGCTCATCAACTACTCGTGTTGTGCGCCCTACCGTTCTTGGCTTTCTCATGTGCTTTTTTAATTACGTACCAATGACACGTTTTGTCCGAGACATAGTTTCTGTGCTTCCTCTTTAACCGCCGTCAAAATACACGTCCTTTAACCGTTTCAATGACACTTCATTACTGGCTTGTTATGTCAGAAATAGATTTCATGGAATATCACGCCACTGACAATGACATTTGAATTTTCCACAGTCTTCTCAAGCGATGTTAAAAAAGTTTGCGTGCCTGCGCGTTGCTTTGTCTAAAACCTTGATTTGACAATGATATTCTGGGTGAGTTTGTTACCGACTTTGGCGGAGTAGTGAGAGTTCTTCATCGTCATCCTACACAATCTACTGAGTTTGGTAGCGGTGCCTATACGTGGCACTACATAGCTCATCTGTATAAAAATTATCATATGCGCCCTAAAATCGACGAATAAGTGGTGAGTGTCGATCTGTACTTTCTGGGTATTTTCCAGGATCTACCGTAGAGTCAAGATCTAGTCTATTGTGGACTTCCCTGGCCTGAAACCGCCCTGATAGAAATCTATTTGTTTGTGTACCAACGGTTTGTTGTACCGACCTTGACGGAGCAGCGAGAGTTGTCCACCGTCATCCTACACAATCTGACGAGTTTGGTAGGAATGCCAAAACTAGACATGGCACTGTATAGCTCGCCTCTATTCACACTGTCATATGCGGCCTTAAAATCGACGAATAGGTGGTGAGTATCGATTTGCACTTCTTGAGTCTTTTCCAGGATCTGCCGTAATGTGAAAATCTGGTCTATTGTGGACTTCCCTGCTTTGAAACCACACTGATAGGGACCTATCAGGTCATAGACAAGCGATTTCAGACACTCACACAACACGACAGAGAGGATCTTGTAGGCGATGTTGAGGAGGCTCATCCCTAGATAGTTAGCGCAGTCGAAAGAGTCTCCCCTCTTGTGGACCGAACAAACGACCTTGAAATTCCTGCAATTCCGACCATATCTTACAAATGGCTTAGTTCAAACGCCAGCCAGATTATCTCCAACTGCTTTAAATAGTAATAGTACGTCCGCTCAAGCAGCTTTGTTTAACTTTAGTTTCGATATGGCTGTTTTGATTTCCACAACTTCCAAAGAGAAGAGCCCAACTCTCTCTGTAGCAATCTCTGTAGTTAAACTTGCCGTTTTTATGGTTTCCTTGGCCGAGCCATCGTACTTCATGGACGGCGGTGTCTGGTCTGTGCTTAGCAGTCTAGGGCCTCCGCAGGTTCTTCGGCTGCATATGGTCTTTTAAGAAACCTCACATTCCATGTGCATTTTATTATTATTTATGTGCATTTTTATTATCCTTAATTCATTTTCTTACATGCTACACAAAAATACTTAAATAAGCTTACAAGTATAATCAAATGATCTTAACTCTAACTTACTGACTCTTCATGAGTACTCTAAGCTAATCTAGATTTTTTGCCTTATGCCTTTCGGCTTCTTATATTTTTTAAAGTTTGGCATCTGAACCTATATACATTTTTCATTTTCATTTCATCCAAGAAAATTTGAAAAAAACTTGGATTTCAACATTCTATTTGCAAAACCGAAAGTCATTGTCCTCATAACGTCAACAGTTGATCTGTCCATGTCCAAAGCATGTCGCTGTCTCTGAACTTTACCTTTTTTATGCGGTGATGCAGTTAGCCTCACGTATTACCCACAGACTTGTAGGCCAAACCCATTATTTAGCCTTCAGGGAGAGGGGTTCGCTGCATACATTGGTGCACTACCATCCAGGGGGCGTTGCGAGGAGGTTGTATGCCAACTCAACCTGTGCAGTGACTAGGATAGTGTTGGAGGCTGCATGTGTGGTTTTGTAGGTTAGTGAACATCCCTCTTTATGACTTAGGTGAATATGTTTGGTTACAGTGGTTGGTTGGAGTGATTTTCCTGTTGTCAGCGAAACTCCAATAATCGGATATGGGCAGTAAATTTTTCATTTCGTTACTTCTTCAAATAGTGCATTCTTATTTTTTTTTTGTAACTCATATCTGTGCAGCAAAGAAGTTGATAAATACAGTTTGTCAAGAAAGTGGGTTTACTATGGTCCCATCTTGTAACAGATGTCGAAACGAAAATATTCACTGTTACTTCTGCTCCAGATGATGTGACTGGATTTATGAATCACATGATTCAAATTCACATCCGTATCACTATTTATAGTGACAACGGAATTACTGATGGAGAAAATACCATCTGTGGCGGGATGGCGGCTAACAGACCCAAGCTTTGAGGGAACCTGATTAGTAGTGACACCTTGACCAGAGGCCATATTCTGGTGCCATGGGAGGTCAACAGCCCCTGGAACTTCGGTTCCAGCCTGACCGTGCAGTAGGCCCCCTTGTGGGAGTATCGTGGTGGCTGTGGTTTACCACCTAACTTAGCGGGTAGAGTTGAGGATAATGTACTGTGCTGACTTGTCTAGTTTTTGTTCACCCTGGGCTAAGAAAGGCGGTGAGGGAAATATCCCGACAAAGTGTGGAGTTGCATTCTCAATCGGGCGCTGCGACCCAGAGAACGGAAGAGGTTTTAGTCTTGTTCTTAGGAAAATGGACCCCGTGATATAAGCCGTAAAGGCAGGTGATCACGTAAAACCAAATCCCACATCTGGTACTTATGCTGTTGAATGTGAAAGAATAAGTTTTGATTCACAGTGTCAATATGCCTGGCTAGAGAATTGCGTGTAACGTAAGACACTTGGTTATTTTAATTTTTAAAGTTTAAAAGAAATGACATACACATGTTGGATTTGTCTAAGAAAACTCTTTAGAATATTATTAACCGAACAGAATATGCAAATTGGTTAGAAGGTATTGTATCAAAAGCGAGCCACAAAAGGTACCGGACAAAAATGACGTGGAATTCCCCAAACATCTGTTCGATCTTGGACTTAGAGAAGTCCACCAATAATGTGTACAAGTGTTCCATGAAACTGTAAGGCAAGTACTCGCTACAGACGCAGATACTTCGCCCCTTCCACCTAATAATAATAGTAATAATAATTAAAGAGTGGCGCTACAGTCCACAGGGGAACCAGGGCCTAGCTTGCTCATCAACTTATCTTGTTGTGCGCGCTACTGTTCTCTCACGAGTAAAAGGGACCTACAGTTTTTGCCGACTCCGAACGACGTAGTTTGAGAAGCTTTTTCTTATTCGACTTTGTATGAACGACGATATACCGTGCCCGAGGTCATCAAAGCTCCGGTGGCCTTGATTGTACATCCCATGATGTGGACGTCTAGGAGAGGGATATTCCGCAGTGAATCAAGAACAGAGCAAGGCATGCTAGGAAAAGCCCCTGAGCAGCGGAGACAGACTGGTTTTTGAATCTTGATGAAAGCAGCAGTCATGTGTTTGTGCGAAAGCTTGTTCCACCAAACGTCTGATGCATATGAGAGAAAAAGTTTTATCTTTGCCGTATATATTCATACGGATCCTTTTGGTGAAAGGCCCCAGGTTTTGCAAAAAACTCCCTTACACTTCCAGAAGACTGATAGCGCCTTGAATGTTTTCGTATCAATGTTGACTTCGTATAAACACCCAGGCCTTAATGCATTGGAAGATCTCGGGTTGGACTTGAAAGACAAGGTGACATAGGGATCGAAAAAATTCCTACAAATTAAATTCATCTATGCATTGTCTATTAAATATGAGTTTAAAAAATTGAATTCCTTCGATGTCAAAGCAACTTAAAGCGATTTTTATTGCAAAAGCTGGTCGCAGCAAATACTTACATTTTGTCCGTTTTTAATTCTGCATGCACTGTGAAAGGGAAACAAAATTAAAAGTGTAAAGAATTACATGACAGTTAAAATTTTGTTCCTTTTTTGTGTTTTATTGTTCTTGTTGCTAATGAATTATAAGGAGTTTTTTTAAGTTATAAATTATGTAAAATATAGAGTAAAGAATAAAAAAAAGTTGAAAGTCCTTAGAAGTGCATTGAATTGAAGCGAGAACTTCTTCTTCTTCTTCTTGTGGCGCTACAGTCCAAGGTGGACCTGGGCCTCAACCAACATGCCTCTCCAGCCAGCACGATCTTTCGCCAGCTGTCTCCAGTTGCGCACTCCAAGTTGGTTGAGGTCCTTCTCCACTTGTGTGCGCCACTTCAGTCTAGGTCGTCTTCTGTTGCGTTGTCCCAATGGCTCGGATTCAAAGACTTTTCGGGCCGGAGCAGTGGTGTCCATGCGCTCTACATGGCCTAGCCATCTTAAGCGTTGTATCCGTAGACGCTTAACCAGGCGCATGTCGCTGTACAGCCTATAGAGTTCGTCATTAAATCTTCTCCTCCAGATGCCATCAACGCAAACAGGACCAAAAATCGCACGCAAAACTTTTCTCTCGAAAAGACTAAGGGCTTCCTCATCCGCCTTTGCTAACGTCCAAGATTCTGCGCCATATAGTAGGACGGGGATGATCAAGCTGTTATATAAAGCTAGTTTAGTCCTTCGAGAGAGGGCTTTATTACTCAATTGCCTCTTGAGCCCAAAGAAACAGCGGTTGGCAAGAGTGATTCTGCGTTTGATTTCGGTACTGATGTTGTTGTCCCTGTTTACCGCGGAGCCGAGGTAGACGAAGTCCTTAACTACCACGAAGTTTCTGCTGCCTAGTGTGACGCTCCGTCCGAGACGTCGATGTTGTGTGTCCTTCCTTGATGACAGCATGTACTTCGTTTTGCCCTCATTTACCGCAAGACCCATTTTAGCCGCTTCCGCTTCAATGCCTATATAACGCCTCATTGACGGCTCGCTGTGTTCGTCCAATCACGTCAATGTCATCAGCGTAAGCTAACAATTAAACTGACTTCTGGAAGATCGTGCCTCTGGTGTTGACTTGTGAGTTACGCACGATCTTCTCGAGGATGATGTTAAAGAAGTCACATGACAGTGCGTCGCCTTGTCTAAAACCTTTTTTGACATTGAAGGTCTCGGTGAGTTCGGTACCGACCTTGACGGAGCAGCGAGAGTTCTCCATCGTCATCCTACACAATCTGACGAGTTTGGTAGGAATGCCAAAACTAGACATGGCACTGTAAAGCTCGTCTCTATGCACACTGTCATATGCAGCCTTGAAATCGACGAATAGGTGGTGAGTGTCAATTTGCATTTCTTGGGTCTTTTCCAGGATCTGCCGTAATGTGAAGATCTGGTCTATTGTGGACTTCCCTGGTCTGAAACCACACTGATAGGGACCTATCAGGTCATGGACAAATGGTTTCAGACGCTCACACAATACGGCAGAGAGGATCTTGTATGCGATGTTCAGGAGACTAATCCCTCTGTAGTTGGCGCAGTCAAAGGGGTCTCCTTTTTTGTGGACCGGGCAAACGACGCTGAGATTGCACTCATCGGGCATGCTTTCCTCCGACCATATCTTACAGATGAGCTGGTGCATGCGCCCAACCAGGTCATCTCCAGCTGCTTAAAATAGTTCTGCGGACAGTCCGTCCGCTCCAGCAGCTTTGTTCGACTTTAGCTTGGATATTGCTATCTTCACCTCGTCTAAGTCGGGGGGACGGAATGCTTGTCTATCATCGTCCAAATTGAGTGGAACATTCTGCCTAACAGCGGGATTTGGGTCGTCATCGCCGTATAGGAGTCTGCAGAAATGATCCTTCCAGATTCTCAGCACAGACTGCGACTCTACTACTAGTTGTCCATTTTGGTCCCGGCAGGCCCTGGTCCGAAACTTGTATCCTCCGGATAGCTGTTTTACCTTTCGGTAAAACTTTCGGACTTCATTCCTGCCAAAGCACCTTTCCATTTCCTCGACCGCGCGCTTCTCATGCTCCTTCTTCTTCCTTCTGAGAAGCCGGTGCTCTTCCCTTCTTCTCTGTTCGTAGAGTTCACGAACAGCTCGCGTTGTTCGATGCAGCGTCGCCTTATAGGCGTATTGTTTAGCTGCGTGCTCTTGCCTGCACTCGTCGTCAAACCATGGGTTCCTCCTGGGTGGTGACGTGAAACCCAGCACATCAGTGGCAGCTTCTTTGATGGCTTCTTGACAACGTTTCCATTCTTCTTCTATGCTTAGTGCAGGAAGCGTCGAACTCTGGGCGAGTTTCCGGGAGACGATTTGAAGCGAGAACTTAGAAATTGTTATTATTTACGAAGAAGGAAAACATTCTTGACAAACTGAATGTATGTTTATGTGTGTAAATACATGTGTTAGTAAACCACGCAAGAATCATATTCGCATACCTCAGTAAGAACATAATCGATGATAAGACTGTGTATTTTATTAAAAAAAAAAACTGATGGGCATTTCAAGACCTGCCAACTACTGTTCAACTTTTGATACTAGCTTGGGGCAAATTTTCTCTGTAACTAGAATATATGAGGTTGACAACTAAGTAATTGCCAATTTTTTTAAGAAAATAAAAGGCAGCATTGCCCATTTTAAAACATTGGCCTATTGCCATCTTTCAGGCAACATCATAATTCCACTTTCATAAAGCTTCCGGTTTTTTCAGCAAAAAACTGAACCAAGTAGAATTTCACATCATTTTTATTACTGAAATTCTTACCATTCAAGGAGTTTTCCAAAGATGGAAATAAAAAGTATTCAGCAAGGTCAGGACTATATGGTGAATGTACCAAAACAATCATTTTTGTCGAGTGACCAAAGATGTATGTGGCCTGGCATTGTCATGATGGAATACAATACCTTTTCGAATTGCCAATTCGGGCCGCCTTTCTTTATCTGCATTGTCAGTTTTGTTAGTTATTCAATGTAGACAGCTGAACTGATCGTTCGGTTGGGTGGCAAGTTCAACGTCTGAGGGGCTTTCAATATATTCTCGGTATTGATATGAAGGAAAATGCGAATTCAATTTAAATTGTTTTTATTTTTCACCATCAATGCACTTATTACATCTTGAGATAAGCTCTTTCAAACCCTCAAAATAATAAATTTCCTCTTTCTCTGCAAAATACCCATTTATTGCCGACTTGAGTTCTTCATCATCCGAAAATCTTTTCTTACGAAGACATTTTTTCAAATCCGAAAACAGGAAATAAACACTAGGGGCAAGGTCTGGACTAAAGGGTGGGTGTTGGATTTCTTCGAAACCACAATCTCGCCCAGCAGGCTTGAAAACTCGCGCCGTATGTTCAGGAGCATTGTCATGAAGGAACAACACACCCGCTACGAGTTTTAACCGACTTCTCTTTTAAATTTCCTCTCGCGAACTATGCAAAGTGGAAATGTAGGATGTGGCGTTGATGGTTTCACCTTTTTTCTTTGTACTCAATGAGCAAGATTCCCTTTGAGTCCCATAAAACTGTGGCCATAAGCTTCCCGACAGACGGAGTGATTTTGAACTTCTTCGAGGGGTTTGTTTCCTTTTTATGCGACTAGATAGACTCTTGCTTGCTTTCAGGGTCATACGTAGTGGTGAACCCATGTTTCGTCTCCATTAACAATTCGATCCATAACACCGTCCGCGTTCTCACTACACATCTCCAAAAGCTCTCTACAGCATGCGATTCTCACTTTTTTCTGAGGCGCTATACGCATTCGGGGCACTCACCTTGCACTGACCGTTGAAACTTTAAAATGGTCATGAAGAATGGTGTGAATGTTATCAATTGAAAGCTTGATCATCTCTGTCATTATTTTCACCCTTATTCGGGAATCCTCAAGAATAAGTTTTTCGATTTCTATGATGCTTTCTCCCGTGCAAGCAGTAGCCGGGACGCCGGAGCGGTGGTCGTCTTCAATCCTCTCTCTGCCTCTTTTGAACTCACTTAACCACTTTTGCACAATTGATAATGAAGGTGTGGAACCCTGGTAAACAGCCACCATCTCTTCTTGAATAGTTTTTTGACCTTTTCCTTGCTTAGTGAGAAATTCAATTAGAGCGCGATACTGCTGCAATTTTCACCTTCATCGTCTCAGTTCCCATTATGATTCGGTTTAACTACAGATAAATAATAATAATAATTGTTGGCGCGACATTCCACAGGGGACCAGCGGACCTAGCTTGCTCATCAACTACTCGTGTTGTGCGCGCTACTGTTCTATCACGAGTAGAAGGGACCTACAGTTTTATCTGACTCCGAACGGGGAAGTTTTGATAAGCTTTCTTAGAAGGTTATTACTCTCTGAGAGTTGTCAGCAGCTCGAAAGAGGTGGTGCCGTGAAAAATTCGAGGTGTTCAGCCGGGAAACGAACCTAGACCCTTCGGCGTGTGAACGTCGCACTCTACCCATTACGCCACGGCAACAGCCTTACATAATACGGGGGCTGCCTTTTTATATTTCGGGATTAGAGAAAACACATATAAATCATCGAAAATAGCTTTATTGTTTTTCAAAATATTCCCCATTAAGATCTATACACTTTGGCATGCGTGTGAACCAATTGTTGAAGCACTTTTGCCACTCTGATTGAGGTATCTCCAAAACATGCAGTCTGAACGCTTCAACCGGTTTTTCAGGTGTAGAAAAACGTTGACCACTCATTTTATTTTTTACGTACGGGAATAAAAAGAAGTCATTCGGTGCCAAGTCAGGACTATACGGCGGATGACTCATCAAATCGATGTTTTGAGTGCTCAAAAATGCAGTTGTTTGAGCTGATGTGTGAAAGCTCGCATTGTCGTGGTGAAGAGTGATCCGTCTTTGGCGATTAGTTTTCCCGATTTTTTGGAAGATAACTGGCAAACAAATGGTTGTGTACCACTCAGAATCGACTTTTCTGCGTTGTTCTAGTGGTACGGTTGCGACATGTTCAGTTTTTCCGAAAAAAACAGGCGACCATTTGTTTGGAAGTGGTTCGTGCGCGATCACCTTTTGTTGGATTTAGCTCAATTTGAAACACCCATCCAGTCGACTGCTGTTTACTTTCGGACTCATACGCGTAAATCCACGATTCATCACCTATCACGATGTCATAGACGTGTTTCGAAGCACCGCGATCGTATTTTTGGAGCATTTCTTTCGACCAATCGACACGAGCCTTTTTGAGCGATTGACAAATTGTGTGGGATCCAACGTAAACCAATTTTTTTGATGATAAAATGTTCATTCAATTTTGAATGTATGCTGGTCCCACAAATGCCTACGGTTGTCTCAATCTCACGAGGTGTCACATGACGATCTTGCAATATTAGTTGGCGCACAGCAGCAATGGTTTCCGGAACAACAACTGATTTTGGACGACCTTCACGAAATTCGTCTTGGAGTGAACTACGACCTCGGTTGAATTCAACATACCATCGATAAACAGCGGTCCTGGATGAAGCTTCATAGCCAAAAATTGAATTAAGTTCATGGGGTTGCCCAATACCGAAAAATAAAAGGCAACCTTCGTATAATGAAGGCCCCTCGTAGTGTAGTCCCAATAAAATGATAACATAACTTTCTTTTAATAAATATCAGCTTTTGATGTTGTTTTAGCTGATTTAAGCCAGGTAAGGCTTGCTCCACGATCTCTTCCGATTGAAATTGCTGTAAACAACCCATTTTTCATCACCAGTTATCAATCGTTTTAAAAATTTACCATTTTCATTACGTTTGTTAAATGATTGTGTGTTGTGGTAAATGATTTTCTTGCAGTTCATGAGAAACCCTCATATCGAGTTTTCCTACATACCAAAGTTGTTTTATGCAATTTGCAATGCAAGTATGTGATACATGAACCTTCTCTCCAATCTCACGTGTCATTTGGTTGTCATCAATTTCAACAGGACGATTAGAGCGTATCATCTATGAATGAAAAATCACCAGAACGAATTTTGGTAAATCAATTTTGACACTGCCGTTCTTAAAAGCTTCATCACCATAAACAGCAGGTAACTTTTTGTGAGCGTGCGATGCGTTTTTTTCCTCTCTGGAAAGAAAAAAGCAAAATATGAAGAAAATGTTCGTTTTTGTTTTCCATTTTTCAACAGACTCCAAATAAAAGCTACACAACCAATCAAACAAACTTTTCTACTGATTGACAGCTGAAGTACCACATTTCGGTTACGTTAATAATAATAATAATTGGATGGCGCCACAACAGTCCACAGGCTGACCAGGGCCTTGATTGCTCATCAACTACTCGTGTTGTACGCGCTACTGCTCTCTCTCGAGTAGAAGGGACCTACAATTTTCTTCTCGACTCCGAACGGCGAAGTTTTTGAATACTTTTTCTTTAACAGTTAAAGAGTATGAGTGATGTCAGCAGCTCGAAAGAGGTGGTGCCGTGAAAAATTCGATGTGTTCAACCAGGAATTGAATCTCAAAATTCGGCGTTTGAGTGTAGCACTCTACCCACTACGCTATCGTGGCCACGTTAGCAAATTTAAAAACTGAACTAGGTGGCTTATCTATGAGTGATATCTCGCAATTACAGCCCAATAGAATTAAGGGAGGGATCATTCAGATCACTTCCTCCATCATTTTCGGCTGTTCGGTGCTGATGTGATTGGAGCTAACACCTCTTATTGTCATTTGCAAAAACTCATAAAATATGGGTTACTGCCTAGTAGTACAGTAAAACAGTACAAGGATCTGAGTGCTTCAATGGATTGTTTCCCGAAGCAAAAAATTAAAAAATCATTTGGATTACACAAGCTAATGTTAAAGACAGTTACATTTTTGGTGGAGGATGGCTTCCATTTTTCTATTATTTATGCAGCTTTTACGGAATTATTCAAAGATGACCTATGTTTGTTTCTTTTTGACAAGAATTATTACGGACAAATGTCACACCTTTCCAATGAAATGTGTAGTCGTTTCCAAGTTCACCCACTGTTTAAAGGTGGCACCACATTTTGAAAACGGACCAAACTAATGCGTTTCATAAGGACATGTAACCAATATTAAGTAACATAGAAGTATGTCACTTATTTGCACATTGCATCCTGTAAAATGGTGACAGAGAGTGCTTGTCTTCATCGGGCGCGTTGATAGGAGCACGCTTGGTCACTACAGCTAGTGAAATCGTTTTTCATTAGGACTCATGTAGAAAAGCCGACGAAAATTCAAATTGATCCTAAGTTGTATCAAGCTCTTCTCTAGACTTACGACTGGGGTAGCAACAGAGACAGAGAGATTCAAACCGCAGAGAAAAGGTTTCAACGATTCAGAGTCGGTGGAAACGACACCATGGATAAGCCAGCCGGCGGTAAACCTGTGACGACGAATACCGAATCATGGAAATCATCGAATTAAACCGGCATGTGGCATTTCGTGACATCGCCCAGGAGATGGGAGTTAATCACCAAACTATTTTAAACCATCTGCAAAAGTCTGGATACAAAAAAAGCTTAATGTTTGGGTGCCGCATGATTTGACGCAAAATAAAACCTTCTGGACCGAATCAACGCCTGCGATATGCTGCTGAAACGGAGCGAACTCGACCTATTTTTGAAGCGGATGGTGACTGGCGACAAGAAATAGATCACATACAACAATATCAAGCGAAAACGTTTGTAGTTGAATGTGAATCGTCCCAAACAGTGGCCAAGCCGGGATTGACGGCCAGGAAAGCTTTGCGATGCGTTTGATGGGATTGGAAGGGAATAATCCACTATGAGCTGCTCTCATATGGCCAGACGCTTAATTCTACCGTCTACTGCAAACAACTGGATCGCTTGCAGCAGGCGATCGACCAAAAGCGTCCAGAATTGGCCAACAGGAAGCGTGTAGTGTTCCACCAAGATAACGCCAGATCACACTCTTCGTTGATGACTCGTCAGAAGCTCGGATGGAAAGTTTTATTGCATCCACCATATAGCCCGGACATAGCGTCAAGTGATTACCACCTGTTCCTGTCCATGGCGAACGCCCTTGGTGGTGTAAAGTTGAACTCAAAAGAGGCTTGTCAAAAGTGGCTGACCGAGTTCTTCGCAAATAAGGAAGGTTGCTTCTACAAGGGGGTATTATGAAGTTACCGTCCAGATGGAAACAGATTATCGAACAAAACGGCGCATATTTGAACTAAATCCGATCACTGTAATTTAAGTTTTATGAAGCATTAAATAGTTTTTATGAAACATTAAATGAAGAGCACAAAAAGCTGATATTTGACAATCTTATATAGCGCAGTATAAATGGTTGACATGTTATTTGGACTGGAGTGTTCTTATACATTGCAAGTATTAAGCGAACAAAGCAGAGTCCTTTATCCATATTTGGATAACTGAAACTTCTCCATTGACAGACGTCTCCTGTCTGAATAAAATATATTTATGTAAGTTCACCTAAGAGGGAGTTGAGTGTATTGTCTTAAGTTTGTTTTGGTGTTCAATTTAATTAGAATAACTACTTCGTAAACTTTGCGTAAATGCGCGTTGTGATTTCTTTTCTCAGCAGTTCTTCCAGTCCTTAGTTCTTCTGGTTAAGGCTCCGAATTGATTTTATTCAAAATCTGGTTATCACGTCGAACAAAGAGTGACAGGCAGTTGCCAACGACCCAACTCTCGATGCAAGCGCTGATTTAGAACGGGGACAGACAATATGGGCTCGGACCCCATATGCCTCTTTTGATCCTTGCCTAGAAATTTTATTGTCAATCTAGCTTTTTATGACTCCGTGATGTCCCGGGGCACAGACTGCTAACAAATTTGAGGAAAGTCTTGCTGTTTTAACTATCGCGGAAGTGGTTTTAGGGTTGAGTAAGGCCTTGAGTATGGCTTGGTCATCGCCGCAGACGCAAATACTTCAGCTCTTCCAAAAATCCGTCATCATGTAGTTCGTGGCTTTTTGGATCTAACGTGTTTCCGAAGTTTTCTAGAGACGTTTGAAGCCTAATATGGTCGTTCTTTACCATCTATCGTCGTGGACCCATTCATGAAAATCTGACTACATTCCCTCCCTGGCTCAGTTTCTGCCTAAAGCCATTCCTGGACACAGGGAAAGTCGACTTTGTTCGAGCGGTGCATTCAACTACACTTTTTAGTGTCCTTGAAGCAGATGTCATGCCCGTAAGACTATCGTCATAACACGCGGTGCGCATCAAATCTCCAGTGCGAGTTGAACCAAAGACCACTTCTTTTTAATAAAATGATGGTCTTAATAGAGCATCCCATGATGTGGATATAAAAGGGGAGAGCGACTTAATAATGCATCATAAGCAAAGCCAGGCGTCCTAGGGAGAGTCTTTGACCTTTCTTTGTGAATGCGGCAGTCAACTGATGCATAGGAGAGAGGAGGTCTCATCATTACCGTGAAGATCCAGACAGATCTTCCTGGTAATAAGATTTTCCTAAAACTCTTTTACAGTTTTTGAAACTTTCTATGACTTTCTTCTTCTTGAAAAATTCAAACAAAGCTAAAGAAAACCGAAGGCTTGAACACTGTGTGACGCACACTGCATAGGATATGTGCTTAATCTCTTCACCTATTGACTTTGAAAAAAAAAATTAATTGACGTAGACTCCTTTGTTGACAGTTATTCATCGTACAAGACAGTCTCACTGCTTCTCTCACAGAAATGAAAATCTATTACGCATCGAGGCAGGTGGCATTTTATCATACACACTTAATTGAGGGTTTACTGCAATCGATTGCCAGACCCAAACTCACTGCCATCAAACATATGCGCACCAGTGAGTGCAGTCCTTTGCCACCTCTCTGCATTATTCATTCCCACCCCATTGCATCCCTCCACTCCGCTGCCGACGTGCCTATGTACTGCCCATGCTAGTCAAGGTACATGTACAGAAGGTAATATACTCCAGGCAGATATTTTGATTTCGTTCTGCGCATCTGTCAAATTCTCGCAATATGGCGGTTGTCGGTGACATCCTAGAGTTTGTTTACATCGGTAATATTGTGTTTTGATTAAAGCAATCAATTTCTAAGTTTCCAAAATGCGCTGTGCAGTGTACGGGTGTTCTCAAAACAATAATAAGAATATAAATACAAGTGAAAATGAAAATGTATCGTATCATTCATTCCCAAAACAAAACAAAATATGTAAACAATGGGTATTTTTGTGTGGTCGAAGTGATAAGTTCAACGTTAAAACAGCTAGAATTTGCTCAAAACATTTTAAGGAAAGTGATTTTGGGCCATTGAATCCTTTATATGTGCAGTATGGAATATCGTTAAAAACTAGACGACTGAAGGATGATACTGTGCCTTCAATCTTATTACCACTTAAAAAGGATAATAGCGAAACGACTGCACGAGACTTACGAGCTCAAAATAGACTTTCGGTATCCAGGTAAGTGCCGATAATTTATTATAAAATACTTGTTGTTCACATAATGTCAACACATCCATCGATTCACATATTAGCGCTGAATTGATTGATAAGAAGAACGTTGAGGTTGAAGTACAAACGGAGGATTTATACGAATCCAACGACCCCAAGTGTGTCGATTGCTCCACACAAACAGATGTAAATATCCCATTGCATCCCTCCACTCCGCTGCAGACGTGCCTATATACTGCCCATGCAAGTGGATTTGAGCTGACACGCAATCGTGTTATCTCTCTTTCTCCACGTAACTTCTCACATTGAACGCATGCGCTATGACATCCTTAGGTGGTAAATAAGTAAAGTCAGCTGCAGGCTGGGGCGCATGTGCGTCCGAGAGCGCTGCGCATAGAAGGGATGATGTTCCCATAAGTCAGTGTTTCCCTCGCATGTGCGATACGGCAAGTCTTAAGTGACATACACTCACAATTCACAAAGGGAATCGAAGGCCGCCAAACAAAGTCACGCACACACACAACAGAGCCGACAGAGTTACTCTCCCCCACTGGAAAGGGTGGACAGGTCGTTTCGTCAGTTGTCCACCATCCACTGAGCAGTTGCATTTGTTTTAACACGCGTTCAATCGATTTTTACCAAACGTGCGTTAATCTGCTGTGATTGGTGATTTAAGTAGAATACAATCGAGGCCGAAATGAACCGAATGAAAGCGAAGCGAAAAGCTCAAATGTGGGTTTCAAATAATCGTATGTTGGTCGGCCTTGGTCACAAGAAAAGGGACATTGGTCGTAATCCGAACTTCGACACGGATGAAACAAAGTTACTGATCTCCCTGTGGGGCGACCCGAAAGTGCAGAAGACTCTGATTACTGCGCACAGGAAGCACCTTGTCATCGCAAAGTTAGCGGCAAAAATGAAAGAGTACGGTTACCATCGGTCGACGGAGGAGATAACCACGCGAATTAAGAATCTGAAGTGCTTCTACAATCGATTGAAGAAGGACATGGACATGGGAATAAACACTGGGTCAACCTGGAAGCACTTCAAAGCCATGGATGAGATCATGAATCGTTCGGTGTTCAGCGTCCGCCCAAATGAGATTCCAAAGCCTTCGCTGAAATACCAACTAGAAGTGGAGCAAATCGAGAGGGAGGAGCGGGAGAAGCTGCAGGCGGAGGGTGTCAAAGCAGATGGAAAAAGCACGACAGGGGATGACTTTAGCGAAGGCACTGATATGCAAGTGGAAGTTAACTGTTCAGAGGACAACCTTATCAAAATCAAGGAGGAGAAGGACAGCAACGACGCCTCTCTGCTCATTCCCAAGGATGAGCCGTTCGACGAAGACGACGTTATATTCGAGGAAAATTCAAATGAAACGTAAGTGACTGATTTAAGGATTTCTTCGAGTACTTATGTGCAACGTGTATGACTCAGTGAAACACTTGCAAATATTTTTGAAGGTTGAACCTTCCAAACCAATCTTCAAAATACACTCGGGCTAATTTTTAGTAGTGGGCTGTGACTGTATCTTTTGAGACCTTACTTACCCACAGAGCGCAAACGGAATAAAATTTATATAAAAGTTTGGTGAAAACTTATTGAAAGAATGTTGTGAAAAAAATCGTTTTGCAGCAGTCCTGTTTACTCTAGGTTTTTGACGTACGGGCATGCAATTTGTGGCAAAACAAGGTTTTTGTAAATTAAAACATCTGGTTGAAGAAGTTCTTTCATTTGGAACAGTTCCAAAACATCTCTTGAGAAACTTTTCAAATCAACAAACAAAAGAGCTTAATTTCAAATCAATCAAAAATGTACAATTGCTTAATGTTTGTAAGAGTAGTGTTCTTGTTCATAGTACCTGGGCCTATTTTTTGGTTTGGAGAAATGTTTTGTATGAAGTGACATATACGCTGATTCGAACTTAAGTGTTAGTTAATGTTAATGGTGCTAAGCTACAAGGAAGATGTCTTAATGAACAAGGGGAGCAGCAAGACCGTATATTATCTTTTCTCCTTGGACTTAAGTTAAGTTCTTGATTGTTTTAAATACACCCCTTGCCGCTGACTATTTTTTAACAGTGCCAGGAAATTGTAAACTAAGGTGAGAAATATTTGGGTCGACTTTTATGATGTATAAAATTAGGCAAGACGTCAAAAGACAAGACGTCAAAAAAAAGGATTTAGCTTTTATCTGTTGGCCTAACAAAATTGAGAAATTAATGTACCAAATCTGACACATTTTAAAATTATTCAATTCAAATGGTTGGACAATTTCCTCAACGTTTGCTTAGCAAATTGAATTACATGTACAAAGCATTCGTTGGGAAGGAGTTAGTGACTTGCCTCTTAGGCTAGAAGTGTTAAGCTTAATTCCTGGCTGCTTCATGTCGCATTCAGACATTTGTGCACAATCATTTACTTTCATTGTTTAATCTTCTAACGTAGACATTTGCTGTAAGCCTACTAGTGGAAATGATGCAACGAATATAAGGCAGTATTTGCTTTAGCCAGATAAGTTTCAGCATTTCCATTTGTGCCGGCCGATTAGCGCAATTTTCTTAGAAGTTCCACTTCCTGGATCAGTTTTTTCTTAAGCGCTTCTGTTTGGAATCTACAAGCTGTTCCATCTGTCTTTCTTTCAACGCTTTGTACATATTTGATGAGGATGGATTTAGGATAGTAGGAATATGTCGCTCTAAATCGCTGCAACCACAGTATGGTATTTTGTTTTATCTACCGAAGTACCTCGAAGTACCAAAGAAATGTGATTTCACTTGCCCAACATCATAATTGTGAATTTGCGCGAAATAATGGAGGGATTTTTATCGAGACTACTGCTTTTTCAGAAAAATCCGTGAGACCATATGTTGATGGAACGTTCTCTTTTGGTCATGTTTTTGAAATTTGAACTTTTCGACGTCCGGAATCGATCACGAATAAATTTTTGCTTTTTATTATACCTGCGTCGGTGTTGTGGATATTCCATGAAATGTCTCAAAAATATATCACAAAATATAAAGAATTCTGTGTTTTTGTTGTTAACAAGACTCAAAAGTAACGAATTTATTGCGCACGGAAAGATTCTCAAATACGATTCTCAATAGCTCTATATTTTAAACCGTTCATCCCTCCAATTTTACAATTTTTACTCACAGTGTATTTAAACTTTTTTATTTTTAAAAGGCATTAAACAAAATGATAAACATACAAATCTTTCGGTATACCATACCCGTATGAAGGGAGCGTCAAGATACAAATGTCTCGACAGGGGACATTTGTTGTGAACGAGCCCTTATTCTTTTTTTGTTTGTTTGCTATGACATCTGTCAAAAATATTTGGTATACATCAAGTCATTGAACAGACATCATATTTTTTCATCGTGTTAAAAATGCCGAATTTTGTACCAGAAAGTGATGATTTGCGGAAAGCATTAATTTCTTGTTTTCATTTGAAGATAAGTGCTGCAGAGTCGCATCGAATGTTTGTCGAGGCATATGATGATCATGCTCTATCAGAAGCAACATGCCAAAGATGGTTTCAACGGTTCAGAAATAATGATTTTGATGTGAGAAATGATGAACATGGAAGACCACCAAAAAAGTTTGAAGACGCCGAACTGCAAACGATATTGGATGGAGACACTTTGAGTCAAAAGCAAATGGCACCAATGTTAAATGTTGCACAACAAACAATTTCTGACCGTTTAAAATCTATGGGAAAGATCCAAAAGAGTGGAAAATAGCTGCCACATAAATTGAATGAAAGACAGATGGAAAACCGAAAAAACACTTGTGAAATTTTGCTTCAAAGACACGAAAGAAAATCGGTTTTGCATCGGATTGTTACTGGCGATGAAAAATGGATTTATTTTAAAAATCCCAAACGGAAAAAATCATGCGTTAATCTGGGACAACCATTAACATCGACTGCAAGACCAGATCAATTAGGCAAGAAGACAATGCTGTGTGTTTGGTGGGACCAGAAAGGTGTGCTGTACTACGAGCTTCTAAAACCTGGTGAAACCGTTAATACTGATCGCTACCGACGACAAATGATCAATTTCAATCATGCATTGATCGAGAGACGGCCAGAATGGGCCAGAAGACACGGCAAGGTAATTTTGCTTCATGACAATGCACCTGTACACAAAGCAAAACCGGTTCAGGATACAATCAAAACACTTGGCTGGGAGCAGCTACCCCATCTGCCGTATTCACCAGGAGCTAAGCTCCTTCCGACTATTATTTGTTTTCCTCGAGCATTGGCTGAGCGGCACTTTGGTTCCTACGAGGAGGTCGAAAATTGGGTGTCTGATTGGTTTGCTTTAAAAGACGAACAATTTTATCGGTGTGGTATTCACAAATTGCCAGAAAGGTGGTCAAAATGTGTAGAAAACAATGGCCAATACTTTGAATAAAATGTTTTTACTATCCCATTAATAATTAGTTTTATTTTCAAAAAAAAAAAACGCTTATTTCATACCGGTATACTTGGTTTGATGAACTTTTATTTATCTTTCCACCACTAAACTTCAACTTAATGAAATACAAAATTCTGATTTGTGAAGAATTTCAAGTTAGGAGATTTCTAACTAACTGTGGAACAGATGCCACAGGTATAACAGATCCATTCCAAATGTTGGCATCTACTCTCTAAGGTCCTTTTCTACCAGGTTATATTGCTTCATTGGTCTATAATCGTTGAAATGTGTTTTACCAGCTAAATACTTGGGCGAGTGTTTTTTTTTTTACAGATTCTAGATTGACCAAAATTTTGTACAGAGCCTTTCGAAGACAAAAACTAGTTGTCAAAAGAATATATGTCGTTTGCAATGGATCTTTAAAATCTATAAGTTTGTTTTAAATGACCAACGATTTAAAACAAATTCCAGTTTTCTGCCAAGTAAGGTTGTCTTGGACAGTTCTCTTTCAAACAGTCGAACAGTGCATACAATAGTGTCGAAATTAACATTGACGAAGCTAGTAATAGCCAATTTCCTTCTAGCTCCACTCTACACTGTAAGTAACCTTGTTTACATTAAGCCTCAAGGTATACATCCCGCGCTTACGATACATGTTATCGCTTCAAAATTCGCTTCAAAAATGGATTTATATTATGTTTCTCCGGTTTTTTGATTAGCTTACTAATTGAAAATGATTCGAAGCTGTCACGTGTTTGATACATTGTACGCTTGGTTTCTCCGTCTTTTTTGTGCCGGTCTTGCTCAGTCAGAACTCAATTGATTATTTCAGCAACAGCATGCTATCGCATTGTCCAATTGTATACCAAAATTCCCGAAATGGATTGAACAAACCAAGTCTGCTGCTCATTCGCAGCTTTTTCAGCATTCATTCGCACCGTTATAACCGTTAACTAATAATAATTATAATAATTATTGGCGCAACAGTCCACAGGGGGATCAGGCTTGCTTGCAGGCTACCTTGCTCATCAACTACTCGTGTTGTGCTGCTCGCTATTGTTCTCTCACGAGTAGAAGGGACCTACAGTTTTTTGCCGACTTCCGAACGGTGAAATTTGAGAATCATTTTCTTAAACAGTTATTACTTTTTTAATGTGTAGTCAGAAGCTTGAAAGAGGTGGTGCAGTGAAAAATTCGAGGTTGTCAGCCCGGAATCGAACCTAGATCCTTCGGCGTGTGAGCGTCGCACTCTACTCACTACGCCACGTCGGTCACCTTACCATTAACTACACAAAGCAAAAACAATTAGCCTGATATGTCTGTTAAATGGCCCAAAAACCATTACATTGTAAGAATATATTTTTGGGTTTTTTTTTTTTTTTTTTTTTTGTTTTTTTTTTTTCTTTTGGAGGTTTGGATTAACTACACTGGAGCACTCAGACTCATACTGGTCCATTGTATTTTTGGGTTTCTCACTTGGGCTAGAAATATCTGACAACAAATTAGTCCCTTACCGTTACAATAACGCATTTGGTACAATTCAGTTTCTACACAGAGTTGAAAAGAAAACGCGTACAGCCCATCGACACGTGTCACAGCACGCTAGATTAAAACCGACCGTGGTAATTATACGTTTTCATCTATTTGAGGCGCAACCGCACGAAATCGTTCTGCGCACACGGAGGTTTGATAAATTCATCCGCAGACACACATACTGTACTGCTGTCGAGGGGAATTCAGTTAAGCCGACAAGGGGTGTGATATCGATTTTAGTTTAGACACGCGCATGGATTTTGTCCCTTGGGGTAAAAACATTTTTTCAAGACAGACAGACATGCAAAACCTACATCTACCTCTCCACCACTACTTCCATTCGAGTAGTTATGAAACTTAACCTCAAATTCATGAAACAAAAGACATGCGTCGATTTTCGTCTTAATGTGAATGTGAATAAGTAAGTTTTGAGACAACCATTGTTGCACATGTGTACTCAGCAGAAATGCGCAAATTGGAGAAGACATTCATCCCTTGTGTCCGCGCTCCCAACACAAACCAGTTCGATGTTTGCTGGCGGTCGGTAAGCAATTCAAATAAACTTCGAGCGCGTTTCATAGTTTACACTGCATCAAACTACACGCATACGTTTAACCGAAATTCCCGTGTGACCTATTGATTTTCCTACAATGAAGCGATTTAAGTCAAAGCGAAAATCGGAAAAATGGACGTCTAAAAATCGCGTCCTAATGGGCACTTGCAAACGGGATGCAGGCCGGAATCCGAATTTCAACACCGAAGAGACAAAATTGCTCATCTCGCTATGGGGCGATCCCACTGTGCAGAAGAGTCTCGAAAATAACCACAAAAAGCACGTTGTCCTTGCGACTTTGGCCCAAAAACTGAATGAATACGGCTACAAAAGGTCAACCGAAGAGATAAGCACCAGACTGAGGAATCTAAAGTGTTGCTACAACCGCTTAAAGAAGGACATCGAACAAGGTGCGATTCAAGGGTCAACGTGGAAGCACTTTCCAGCGTTGGACGAAATAATGACAAGGGAACCCAAACAAAAGGAACGGGAGCGAATGATGGTTAGTCGCAATGCCCTAAAGTTTTCCGATGGGCATACTTATTCGGAAGATGAGCTACTTGTTAATGTTGATGAATTAATGGACGAGGAAATGACAACGGATGAGGTGCTTTCGGATGCATACAGTGTTGAAGAGAGACTGTTAGTAAAAGAGGAACCTGTTGATGAGGAATTTGTTCAAGTTGAATGTGCACACAGGTAAGTGGACAATTTCGGGGAGGGGGCTTGTGAATTTTAAATGTCATGGAATGAATGAGTAAGGAATGGAAAATGGGTAAGGGACTTTCGTCTGATTGACACAATGAGGTGTATTTATTTGAGCCCTTTTTGTATAATGTTTTAAACTCAACATTTAAAAATTCTTCACTCTTTCCGATTTGGCCTTGATTAGCCAAAATAGGAGGCAATTTACCGAAGGGCTTTTTAGGCGTTATTCAGGACTGTCATATAGAATTACACTAAATTTCTTGACTATAAATGTTTTATTCTTGCAAAGTGTTAACTAAGTGTTTGACAAAGTCGTCACCTCTCAAACAAATATAAGAATGTGTTTGCATTTTTGTGGCTCTATCGTTTGTACAGCAGACTCACAGCGAAAGTTTTCTTCAGAGCATTATTTATTTGAAAGATGATAACAGTTCTTAAATTAGTTATGTTTTGGGCTTTTGCCGTGGCCTAGTGGGTAGAGTGCGGCGCTCACACGCCGAAGGGACAAGGTTAGATTCCCGGCTGAACACCTCGAATTTTTCACGGCACCACCTCTTTCGAGCTGCTGACAACACACAAAGTAATAAATAATAACTGCCTAAGTAATAACTACCTAAGGAAGCTTCTCAAACTTCGCCGTTTGGAGTAGGAAAAAAACTGTAGGTCCCTTCTACTCGTTAGAGAACAGAAGCGCGCACAACATGAGTAGTTGATGAGCAAGCTAGGCCCTGGTTCCATGTGGACTGTTGCGCCATACAATTATTATTATTATGTAAGGCTTGGTGCATTGCTTAACTCCGCCAGAACATTTGCTATACAATGGCTTCCGCTGATATATTGTTCTATCACTAAACCATATTGCCTTTGATTCAAATTTCTCCAGTTTTAAAGCTCTTGAAAAAACCTTCTAAATGCCATAATTTTTGGAGAACCCGACAGTGAAAAAGAAGGAGTTCCATTGATTCTATTTCTTCTACTGTGAGCGTCAAAAGTGAGTAAACAAATATCTGATTACTGTATAAAGATGAAAATTGGGTCAAAACAACAACAAAACTCAATTTCCATTGATACACAAAAACATCTTTATTCAATGTGAACAATTATTCAAAACATTGTATTTAGTGATGAAAGTAAATTCGAAATTTTTAATAGCCATATGAATAAAAAAAAAATTGGAGAGAGGGAAAAATTATTTGGCCGGGCGTGAAACATGGGAGAGGTTCAGTGATGGTGTGGGGGTGTGTAGCAGCATCTTGAGTCGATAATCTTGTCTTCATTGATAGTACAATGAGGAAGGAAGATTATCTAAACAATCTCAGGACCAATTTGCAACCGAGCGTAGACAAATTAGGTTTAGCTAGGAATTGGATATTTCAGCAAGACAATGATCCTTAGCATACCTCACGTCTTGTAAAGGAATGGTTGCTTTATAGGACCCCAAAACAGCTTGATCATCCCCCGCAATCACCGGACCTTAACCCTTAGAATTCGACAGAGTACTATTAACAACAAGAAAGACCTGAAAAAAGCTATAACAGAAGAATGGTCAAAAATTTCCCCCGTTACCAATAAACTGGTAATGTATATGTCACGTAGACTCAAGGAAGTAATAAAGTCTAAAGGAGGACCAACAAAGTACTAAATTTATTTTTTTAAGCAGTAAATAAGTACATTTGTTGATAGAAATGTAAACTGTTTACTCACTTTTGACTTGATATATGAAGTAGTTATAATTAAATTTAATTATAATTTAAAAAAAATGTATTTGTTTTTACCGTACTTTATTTTTTGAATAATTAATCACATTCAATAAAGCTGTTTTTGTATATCAATGGAATTTGAGCTTTGTTGTTGTTTTGACCCAATTTTCATCTCTATACAGTAATCAGATACCATTTGCTTACTCACTTTTGATGCTCACAGTATGTTCTCTACTCTCACATAATGCTTTACCCAGAAGGTTTTGTGTTCGTGTCCTTGCATATTTACATCGATAGTGCATTGACCAGCTAATACGAGGGTTGCCTTTTTTCGGGATTAGACAACAAAAACAAATATTAATCATCGAAAATAGCTTTATTGTTTTTCAAAATATTCCCCATTAAGATCTATACACTTTTGCATGCGTTTGAACCAATTGTCGAAGCACTTTTGCCACTCTGTTTGAGGTATCTCCAAAACATGCATTCTAAACGCTTCAACCGCTTCTTCAGGTGTCGAAAAACTTTGACCTCTCATTTTATTTTTTACGTATGGGAATAAAAAGAAGTCATTCGGTGCCAAGTCAGGACTATACGGCGGATGACTCATTGCATCGGTGTTTTGAGTGCTCAAAAATCAAGTTGTTTGAGCCGATGTGTGAAAGCTCGCATTGTCGTAGTCAAGAGTTATTCGTCTTCGGCGGTTGGTTTTCCTGATTTCTTGGAAGACAACTGGCAAACAAATGGCTGTGTGCCACTCAGAATTGACTGTTCTTCGTTGTTCTAGTGGTACGGTTGCGACATGTCCAGTTTTTCCGAAAAACTGGCAACCAGTTGCTTGAAAGTGCTTCGTGCACGAGCAACTTTTGTTGGATTTGGCTCAATTTGAAACACCCATCCAGTCGACTGGTGTTTACTTTCGGGCTCATTCGCGTAAATCCACGATTCATCACCTGTCACGATGTCATAGACGTGTTTCGAAGCACCGCGATCGTATTTTTGGAGGATTTCTTGTGACCAATCGACACGAGCTTTTTTTTTGAGCGATTGATAAATTGTGTGGGATCCAACGCGAACAAATTTTTTTGACGGTCAAATGTTCATGCAATGTTGCATGTTTAATGTTCACCAAAAATTGAATTAACTTCATCTATGCACTGTTGTTGAAAATTTTCACGATTTAATTCCGTTTTTTGTGCGAGATGAATCTTTTAAATTACTGTAAACAACACAAATAGCGCTCATATGTCAAAAAGTTCTGAGTACGTATTGCCTCAAAGATGTGAAACTTGACAATAGGGCTGGCAGTTTGCCAAATTGCAACACTAGGGTTGCCCAATCTTGAAATATAAAAGGCAAACTTCACAGAAGGTTTCAACTTTCCAATAAAAACAAAGTTTCATTCTTGCGTGAATCTTAACTTACATTCTCTTTTTGCTAACAAGGTGCTTAGAAAGCTATCTTATGTTACACACATTCAGTTGTATATTTAATACAGAAGTAATGGTGTTATATGACCTTCACAAGATTCAGACGACATCTTAAACGCCTTTTACAAACAGATTTTAGCTAGCAGAACTTTGTCAAAATTGTTAAATTTCTTCTTCTTCATTTTGTTACGCAGTCATTGTTAAATTATTTAACGTGTCTACACATTTCTGCAAATCAGTTAGACCAGCTCCTCAATTCAATTCAAGACTTATTATTTCAAAAATCTAAATTTCTGAAAAAAAAACATTGCTCCAGGTAGACATAATTTTTTCATCATTCTGTGCACTGTACATTTACCCTTTGGTAACTCCAGAATTTTGGGTCTGAAAAGGTTAAAAAAAATTTTCCAACAAATTCTTAATATGCTTTTTTTCGGTTCCATGCTATCAACTAACGTAATACATTTCTTCGACAGAAAAATGACAACAGATAGCCCAAATACAAGGATACCAGAATTTATTCAAATCCCCAGCAACAGTAACACCAAGACGAATTCAGGTTCAATGGGAATATCCACGAATTGCCGAACAATCGTCAACTGCAACCTGACAAACGGCCTGCAAACATCGACGTCTACACCTGCCGTTAACGGAGGACTCACGCAGTCGATCATTATTGCGAATCAAGGAAACACCATGCAGCCCACTGGCAAAATATCATTAGTTCCGACGAACTTCCTGCTGCAAAACGGGGCACAATCGCCACAAATTCAAATCAGGCCGCAACCGCAGCCAAGGATAATCTGCAGTCAACCGAACGCGACAGCGAATGCCGGCATTGTGACGTCTGCCGGAGCGGGCAGAATGAAGGTACTGCTGGTGAATGCATTTCAAAATGGCAAAACAACAAACGCAACCGTAGCAAAGGAAGGAACGTTCACCAATTCCGGTCTTATTTCGACAGCTAACATTCCAAAGGCGAATGTGCCAGATCCAGTCATTCCGAAAATTCCAACCGATGTACCTAAGCCAGCGAAACCTGATGAGATATCCTCCACCAAAGATCCAGGTAAGGTTTAATTCCTTTATTCAAGGCTGAATGTAAATTGTCTTTTTGCAGGAATCGATATGCTTTTCAACAAACTGATCGTTATGCAGACAGAAAACAATGAGATTCAAAGGCAACGACTCGAAATTGAACGACAACGATTTGAATTCGAAAAGTCAATAGCGGACAGGTTACTACTGGCACTCACCTCCGCCTTAAGTCAAACACAACGTCCGGACTACATCACGGCGAATACTACCCTGCACACGAATATAGAGCAATACGGCGCAGAAAAGGAGAACTCCCAGGAATCGATCAGTGAATTCAACGGTTTTCAATTGCTGACGCCGAAAGTTGAGAAAATCGACTAGTACCCCTGAAATGTGCGTGTGCTACAGCACCGCAACCAACAAATGATGTGATACATGCAAAAAGAAATAAATAATTTTTTTATATGCATACATTTGTAAAGGAAACACGAATACACAACACGTTCAATAAATTCATCTCTATAGCCTCTATTTATATTTATAAATGCGGATTTTCTTTCTTTGACTGTCAGCACAGCTTTTTTAAGTACACAGGATTGCCAGCTTAGGGAAGCGCTTTTAGGGGATAAAGGTATGTAAACGCAGCCGCTTTGTTGTGGGCCACACATTAAATCTGTTTCACCCTGGTTTAAGAGACACTGAGAGAAAATCTGCGCCTGTAAAGCGTGATAATGTGACATTCACCAGTTATTGCTCGCACGCAATCAGGTTAAGAACGTTTATAGGCAACCGAGGGTCGTCAAGAGGGCCCACAGAATGCACTCTAAGACCACTTTTATGCAATTGGGGTTCATACTCCTGAAGAAAAAGTAAATTGCCACACATATGAGATCACAGAGATCAGACCGTCTTAATGTGCAACGAGATCAATTCTTATGCTTTCAATTCTGCCTGACAATGTGCACGGTTCAGTTACGGGAGTCCTTCAGTAATTACCTTCCCCTTAGCTGGAAAATCATACACTGATTGGAAAGTTTGTAAGAAAGGCCTAGATTGAGATCTTCCCGTTTTGATTCATACGTGTAAATATATGTTCTGTTGAACCGACTGCTTGAAGTCTTCATTTAAGTGAACGTGTGTCAAAGACTGGCAGGAAATGCACTCGGATTTCCACGGATGGCTGCAAGACAATAGTGGGATTTGGAACTGGGGCCTTCATCGACAATGACAACACTAGACGAAACACCATCGGTTTTTCAAGCCAAAACCTTTGTTATCTTAATGGACACAAGCTATGTGAAGAACAGATACGAATATAAGGTTGTCAAATATCAAATAACCCCTCCGCCTTTTTGTCTTTTGAATTTTCCGGCTATGTACAGAGCTCCCTCCTATCTGGCAATACTATACATAATTGGAAAGGTCTAACCTGCAAAACGCTATGCATGATTGGTTTGGATATTGCGTTCAACAGTTATAGACGTGTAAACATGGAGTTCACTAACGCCGAAAATCCTTAGATGAGATGGCTGAGCAGTTCAACATACGCCTGTGCTGGGTGCCAGGTCATAGAGACATTCCGGGCAACTGTCAAGCAGACGAATTGGTCAGGCTTGCCACAACGCAACCACTACTTCAGGAGCACGAACACCTCGGTATCCCTCTCGCCACATGCAAGTTAGTACTCCATTTCAACGCGATCCATCAGACTCAGAGGTGGTCCAACCATAACCTTTGTCGCCTCTCCAAGGAGGTGTGGCCCTCTCTTGAACCCAAACGCTGCAGAACGCTACTTTCGCTCAAAAGATCAGAAATAAGCCTGGTCATGGGAGCCATAACCGGGTACTGTCGCTGCCCGGTTATAGCTCCCCTGACCAGGCTTATGTCTCATCGGTGAGCATACTAGCAGGCTAGGGGCTCCCTCAAACGAATTTTGCAGAAGCTGCAGGGATGAGGAAGAATCAGAAACTCTCCTACACCTGTTGTGCACATGCCCGGCGCTTTCGCGCCTCAGACACAATCACTTTGGAAGCTATTTCCTCAACGGCCTACATGACCTCAATAAAACCTCTCCCGCCGACATTTTAAACTTTATTATCTGCTCCAGCTGGTGTGTTAGCACAATGGTCCTGTATGGAACTAAGTGCATTCATCGGCCACCTTAACCTACCTACCTAACGCCGAAAAGCGCGTTATTTTAAAGTTTTCCTTCGTTAAAAATAAATCCGTGAGATTAATGGTGTTTTGGGGGATGGTACTCTATTACTTCGAACGGCGGAGGAATGGTTTCGACGATTCAGAGCCGGTGAAAACGAGACCATGGATAAGCCCGCCGGCAGAAGACCTGTGACGACGAATACAGATCAAATCATGGAAATCATCGTGTTAAACCGGCATGTGGCATCTCGTGACATCGCCCAGGAAATGGGAGTTAGCCACCAAACCATTTTAAACCATCTGCAGAAGACTGGATACAAAAATGATTTGACGCAAACAAACGTTCTGGACCGAATCAACGCCTGCGATATGCTGCTGAAACGGAACGAACTCGACCTATTTTTGAAGCGGATGGTGACTGGCGACGAAATGGATCACATAAGACAATATCAAGCGAAAACGGTCGTTGTTTAAGGCCGGTCAACCATCCCAAACAGTGGCCAAGCCGGAATTGACGGCCAGGAAGGTTTTGCTGTGTGTTTGGTGGGATTGGAAGGGAATCATCCACTATGAGCTGCTCCCATGTGGCCAGACGCTGAATTGTACCATCTACTGCGAACAACTGGGACGCTTGTAGCAGGCGATCGACCAGAAGAGTCCAGAATTGCCCAACAGGAAGGGTGTAGTGTTCCACCAGGACAACGCCAGACCACACACTTCGTTGATGACTCGTCAAAAGCTACGGGAGCTCGGATGGGAACTTTTATCGCATCCACCATATAGCTCGGACATAGCGCCAAGTGATTACCACCTGTTCCTGCCCATGGCGACCATTGGTGGTGTGAAGTTGAACTCAAAAGAACCTTGTGAAAAGTGGATATCCGAGTTCTTTGCAAATGAGGAGGGGGGCTTCTACAAGGGGATATTATGAAGCTGCAACAGCCAAGCTGTGCTCAAGGCCTTTCTAACAACTTCCAAGTGATTTAAGAAAGGCAAGTCTTCCGTCAGTTTGGTCAGCAGACTTCTTTGAATCGGGATTGTGATTGTCGGTGAATTTACTAGGAAAGAATCAACAGAGGCACTCATAAGGCCCGTGTCCTAGGAGTCTCTCGTCTGCACAGGATGCCGGCTGAGTAAGGGCATGCTCCCACACGCCAGTAAGAAATCTGCGGCATTTCAGTTATATCTACAGACAACTACAGACGACTATTGGTATACTAACGAAACACTTTACCTTCGGTTTGCACTTAAGCGTGATTGGGCTAGTTGATGAAGCCTCCTTGCTGGTATCGGAAAACCAAGAAATAATATTGCACATAGGTCTGGTAATACAATGGAACAGTGTTTCTCTCTGAATGCTCCAGTGCAGCACACGTCTACGTTTTTTTTTTTTTATCTATCATCGAGCACACATTAAACTACGTTCTCTGAGCGTGAACTCTCACTATCGCTTTACACAGTAGATGTTTGCTGTGCAACTTAGGATCATCTATCGACTCTTCATCTTGGCGATTATTTCAAACAAACAAAATTAGTCAAAAACAATGTATTTTAACTCCCAAAGTAAAAGATATGTTCAGAGGAGCAAATTAACACTCAATGTCCGAGCACCGGCTTCCCAGAAGGAAAAAGAAGGAGCATGAGAAGCGGGCGGTCGAGGAAATAGAAACGTGTTATGGCTGGAATGAATTCCGAAAGTCTTACCGAAAGGTAAAACAACTATCCGGAGGATACAAAGTTAGGACCGAAGCCTGCCGGGACCAAAATGGACAACTCGTAGAAGAGTCTGTGCAGAGAATCTGGATGTATTATTTCTGCAGACTCCTTAACGGCGATGACGGCCCAAATTCCGCTGTTTGGCAGAATGTTCCACTCAATTTGGACGACTATTCCGTCTCCCCGACTTAGACGAGGTGAAGATAGCAATATCCAAGCTGAAGTCGAATAAAGCTGCTTGTGCCCGCAAAGCCAATTAAAGAAATTGGAGATTACCTGGTTGGGCGCATGCACCAGCTCATCTGTAAGATATGGAGGAAAGCATGGCCGATGAGTGGAATCTCAGCGTCGTTTGCCCGGTCCCTTTGACTGCGCCAATTACCAAGGGTTAGTTTCCTTAACATCGCCTACAAGATTCTCTCCGCCGAATTGTTTGAGCATCTGAAACAGTTTGTCCATAACCTGATAGGTCCCTATCAGTGTGGTTTCAGACCAGGAAAATCCACAATAGACTAGAACTTCATATTACGGCAGATCTTGGAAAAGACCCAAGAAGTGTAAATCGAGACCTACCACCTATTCGTCGATTTTAAAGCCGCATATGACAGTGTGCCTAGAGACGAGCTACACAGTGCCATGTCTAGTTTTGGCATTCCGACCAAACTCGTCAGATTGTGTACGATGACGATGGAGAACTCACGCTGATCCGTTAAGTTAGGTAACGAACTCACAGGTTTTAGACACGGTGACGCACTGTTGTGATACATCATCCCAGAGAAAATCGTGCGTAACTCATAAGTCAATAATTCAAGTGCCTTTGGGCAATTAATTCCTTTTTTCATGTTCTTCAAAGCAGGAAATCGCCGAACACACAAAACACGACTGACTTTTATGCTTCTCAAAAACCAAATAAATATGCAACAAAGCCGAAACTGTAAAGACGAGTGAACCAACATAATTAAAAATATAATGATAGTCCAATGAACGTAGCCATTGGCTATTATTAGCCAACCATACAATAAGTGGATACATACTAATCTCCTAAAAAACATATGTTAAATGTAAGTCATGAATTTGACTTTGAACTTTCGGTCCCCTTACTCAGTGGACCCTACAGAGGCATAAGCGTCTTCAGTTTATTAACATTTTAAAAATCTAAAGGACAGGCGATTTAGATAATGAACACAAATGACAACAACACAATACATAGAATAATGTCAGATAAAGGATTGCTGAAACCCAGTATTTATATGATAATAAAAACCAGGGAAGTGCACGATAGCCCAGATCTTCACTTTACGGCAGATCGTGGAAAAGACTCAAGAAATGCAAATCGACACTCACCACCTATTCGTTGATTTTAAGGCCGCATATGACAGTGTGCATAGAGACGAGTCATACAATGCCATTTTTAGTTTTGGCATTTCTACCAAACTCGTCAGACTGTGTAAAATAATGATGGAGAAATCTCGCTGCTCCATCAAGGACGGTAACGAACTCACCGAGACCTTCAATGTCGAAAAAGGTTTTAGACAAGGCGACGCACTGTCATGTGACCTTTTCAACACCATCCTCGAGAAGAGCGTGCGTAACTCACAACACCAGAGGTACGTTCATCCAAACGTCAGTTCAATTGCTAGTTTACGCTAATGACATTGATGATATTGGACGAACACAGCTAGCCGTCAATGTTTGCTGGCATTGAAGTGGAAGCAGCAAAACAAGGTACATGCTGTCATCAAGAAAGGACACACAACATCCACGCAACATTGACTTCCGGCACTTATATCAAATTTACATACCAAGCTTTTTAACGTTGTTTTCCACTTATGAACAAGCGGAATCGGTATCTCGAATTCGAAGACGTGACTTGTAATGAAACTTCGATTCATAACCATCTTAAGCTTTAAATCCATGGACGCAAGCATTCCTTCGTATAGCTTATAGAGTTCGTCGTACACCAAAAACGTACACCAAAAACGCAGCGGGATCTAAAATCGCAAACTATTTCTCACAGCAAGGACAACGAATTTCTTATCCACTTCTCATACTATCACGGCTTCAGCGCCACAGACCAGAACAATGACCTTAAATGTGTTGAACAGAGCCAGCTTGGGCTTCCGACAGAAAGGTTTTGCATTTGTAAAAACTGAGAAGAGGTATTCTACTGCTGTTTTCAGTACTAATGCTCATTTAGATGTTGCCTATTGTGACTTATTGTCCAAGATGTCGGTTTCCCGCCTGTTCTTGTTAACATCCATCTAAGTCGCTTTAGCAGCTATAAAAGAAATATCATGCGTCTGGTTTTTACTTAAAAATCTTAGAATATATTCTCAAGATGATAAAAAGAATCACATGGCAGTGCGTTGCCTTGTCATACACTTTTTACGTTGAGGGCTTAAAGGACCGTTAAGGGAACTCTTCAAAATCATTGCCAACCTTAAACGATGGCCACGTGCTCTCCATAGTATTCTAACATGATTTGAAAAGTGTAAAACTGCCAAATTAGAGAAGGCAAAGTGTAGGTTGATTTTGGGCACGCTCCGGACTGAATATGGCAGGAAAAAGGTGAGTGTCGATATATACTTTTTTGTTCTGTCGCGGTGGGGAAATAAAGTCCACAGTGCACTTCCTCTATAATGACCTTTGAGTGCAGTGCACCTCCCTAATAAGTACCTTCAAAAGCCGTTTTAGGAGTTCACATAAAACAGCAAAAGAGGTTTTGTTCGCAGCATCAAGGAGAGTTCAAGTTGTAGGGATCGGAGCACTCCTCCATATCTTTGACCATGCGCCAATAATGCCATTTTCATTCCATTTCTATTTGAAAAGCTGGTACTCCTCCTTTTTCTTTATTCGTAGAGCTTGCAAAATTCAAGTTTTCAATGTTCATGTACTAGGGCCAATGGGGTTACCCCCATTTTCATTTTCATCTTTTTTTACATTTAAAGTGCTTCATGTAGCTTAACTATGTGTTATTGGAAATTGGTGTTGGATGTGCATTAATTTGAATTCTTTCATCTTTTACAAAAAAAATTGTTGTAAGTGTCTATGTCTATTCGATTTTTTTAAAATTCCTGTTTGCATTTACCCCCGCTTTTTAAAAAAAATGAGAAATATGGGGTAAATGTAAACAAGGAACTCAGCCTCTTACGGCTGTAGAATTAAAATATTTGAAGTAAAGGCGAACGAAATCAAAATGAAAACATTTAATGACAAAAAGAAATCGAAAATGGAATGTTCACAAATACTCCAAAAAAATTTACTTAGGGAACAAAACTTAGAGATAGTTTTTTTTAAATCCGTTTAACTTTGCCCGGTCCACAAGAAAGGAGACCCCTTTGACTGGGCCAACTACAGAGGGATTAGTCTCCTGAACATCGCATACAAGATCCTCTCTGCCGTATTGTGTGAGCGTCTGAAACCATTTGTCCATGACCTGATAGGTCCCTATCAGTGTGGTTTCAGGCCAGGGAAGTCCACAATAGACCAGATCTTCACATTACGGCAGATCCTGGAAAAGACCCAAGAAATGCAAATTGACACTCACCACCTATTCGTCGATTTCAAGGCTGCATATGACAGTGTGCATAGAGACGAGCTATACAGTGCCATGTCTAGTTTTGGCATTCCTACCAAACTCGTCAGATTGTGTAGGATGACGATGGAGAACTCTCGCTGCTCCGTCAAGGTCGGTACCGAACTCACCTAGACCTTCAATGTCAAAAAAAGTTTTAGACAAGGCGACGCACTGTCATGTGACTTCTTTAACATCATCCTCGAGAAGATCGTGCGTAACTCACAAGTCAACACCAGAGGCACGATCTTCCAGAAGTCAGTTCAATTGCTAGCTTACGCTGATGAAATTGACGTGATTGGACGAACACAGCGAGCCGTCCATGAGGCGTTTGCTGGCATTGAAGCGGAAGCGGCTAAAATGGTTCTGGCGGTAAATGGGGGCAAAACGAAGTACATGCTGTCATCAAGGAAGGACACACAACATCGACGTCTCGGACGGAGCGTCACACTAGGCAGCAGAAACTTCGAGGTAGTTAAGGACTTCATCTACCTCGGCTCCGCGGTAAACAGGGACAACAACATGAGTACCGAAATCAAGTGCAGAATCACTCTTGCCAATCGCTGTTTCTTTGGGCTTAGGAGGCAATTGAGTAATAAAGCCCTCTCTCGAAGGACTAAGCTCGCTTTATATAGCAGCTTGATCATCCCCGTCCTACTATATGGCGCAGAATCTTGGACGGTAGCAAAGGCGGATGAGGAAGCCCTTAGTCTTTTCGAGAGAAAAGTTTTGCGTGCGATTTTTGGTCCTGTTTGCGTTGATGGCATCTGGAGGAGAAGATTTAACGACGAACTCTATAGGCTGTACAGCGACATGCGCCTGGTCAAGCGTCTACGGATACAACGCTTAAGATGGCTAGGCCATGTAGAGCGTATGGACACCACTGCTCCGGCCCGAAAAGCCTTTGAATCCGAGCCATTGGGACAGAGGACGACCTAGACTAAAGTGGCGCACACAAGTGGAGAAGGACCTCAACCAACTTGGAGTGCGCAACTGGAGACAGCTGGCGAAGAATCGTGCTGGCTGGAGAGGCATGTTGGTTGAGGCCCAGATCCACCCCGGACTGTAGCGCCACAAGAAGAGGAACCCCAACAACTTCGACCTCTTCTTCTTCATCCAGGACTCTGCAAACTTCACAAACGTACTTATATGTGGTAGCAAGCCGTTTTTCACCCATGAAACTGACAACGACAAACTGGTCTGGCCTTAAGTTGTTTATTCCCTCAATGTCCAGATATTCTACTTCTTTTGCTTCTTCTATCCCTTCATTCCACACGGATTCAATGCTTGGTATAGATACATCGTCTTCATTTGAAGATGGGCTTACAATTGTCTTCTTCTTGGTCTTTAATTTTTTTGATTTTGAGCTCTTTGTTTTCTCCTGAAGCACAGGTTTTTCTTTTTTAGGTCGCTTTTTTGCTCTCAGTGGTCGCCGTGGCGTAGTGGGTAGAGTGCGACGCTCACACGCCGAAGGGTCTAGGTTCGACTCCCAGTTCAACATCAATTTTTCTAATATTTCACGGCACCACATCTTTCGAGCTGCTGACAACACTCAAAGAGTAATAACTGTCCAAGAAAGCTTCTCAAATTTCGCCGTTCGGAGTCGGCAAAAAACTGTAGGTCCCTTCTACTCGTGAGAGAACAGTAGCGCGCACAACACGAGTAGTTGATGAGCAAGCTAGGCCCTGGTCCCCCTTTGGATTGTAGCGCCAATAATAATTATTATTATATATTCGTCAGCTTGCTTTAAACGGTTTAGGACTTCATCTGTGGTTAGAACTTCTCCTCTTAAGCGTGGAACTACCTTTTTAGCAATTTCTGGTTTAGTTATACATAGATGACGGAGATGATTTTTGTAGACCGAAGATATTTTCCAAAACGTCTTTAAAAAGAAACAAAATTCAAAGCTGACACACGTTTTAGGAATGTCTGGTTTTCGAGCATCTTGACGCGCGTTTTGCAAGTGTTCTGGTTTTTTCAATTAGAGGTTTGGATGCCTTGACATAAAATTACGGTACCAGTTATCTCCTGGCCTCCCACTATTGAAAGGGGTAGCCAAGTTTTTTGTTTTTAAATAGGAACCCACTACCATAAATTAAGAAGATCCTGCTTATCACAAGGGTAACCAGCCCGAGATCTTTCAATTAGGCACCTCGCAATGGTGTCTTCCACATTTGATGATTGTACAGGCTTTCTTCCTCGTGATATAATGCTAGGAGCATTTTTTCTGCCACTAATACGATTAAAAATAACCGACTTTGGCACCCCATATGCTTCCTCGGCTTGACGGTATGTCTTATTTTTGTTGCAGACATCCTCCACTGCATGTAAGATGTCTTCCGATGTATAAGATGGAAGTGTCGTTTTGCGTTTATATATACGTGGCATCTTTTTGAATTAAAATCATATTAAATTAAGGCTGAGTTAATTTAAGACACACGTTTATAATCACCCCAAAGTGTTTACTTTTACCCCATTTCGATGTTTACATTTACCCATGATAAAAAAAAATGGGGCAATTGTAAACAGTCAATAACTTTTAAAAATTGTTACAATAAAATAAAAATACATTTTCATGCTTTCACATTTATATCTAACATTATTATGAACAAAACTGATACTTACTTTGATCTCTTGATCTCTTCTTTTAAGTTTTTAAACGGTTTCACTCAACATCAAGAGTCTTAAAAACACGGAAAAAATAACGTTTCAGGTTCACGATGAAAATACAACTACGCTATTTACGGATTGCGTCTGGCACGTGTTAGCTAATAGGAATAAATCATATTTTCAAATAAAGGCACAGCAAGCCTAGATGGAAAACTGATTGTTGAATAACTAAGTGCGTTTAACCCCCTTGACCCTATTTTGCTAAATGCGCCTAACTATGTACCAACTCTGTTTATGAACATAATGCCATTCAGGTTTTGTTTTCTAATGACTTTCGCAAATTTGTCGATGTCCGCAATCCTCCTCTTAAATATCAAAATATTTTTATGCGGAATTGCCTTGATTTTCTAAAGGTTGTTTGATCACAAATGTAATTCAAACTTCTCTCGTTGTGACATTTTTTGCTTACTTTATTGAGGTTTTTAAAAATTCAAATACGTGTTTGGAAAACATGTTCGAGCAAAAAGAGTCACACTAGACACCTCATCTCACGTGTTTCCATCAAAAGTGATACTTTGTAGAACGTACGGACTTCAATAAACAGTGTCCAAAACAATAACTGTTGTATACATTTCTAAGAACTTGTTTCAATCAATCTTGGTTGATGTATGCCGAACTTGTCTAGGAACATCGAAATCAATAGAAAGCTCAAGCACATTTTATGAAAAACATACATACATACATATGTACATGCATGTGGAAATTTTTATTAGAGACCTGCCATTCTTATACATACACAACGCAACAGTAAGGGACACGTATAAATACATGCTCTTCCCAATTAACTACATCGAAACGTTCAGTTTTTCATAAACATTTCCTTTATTCAATATCCATAGGGCTATTCTTTTTATATTTAGACGACACATCAAACGTTTGAGATGAGGGAGATGATGGTTGTGATGGCGGTGCAATGGGAGAGGTGGGTGTACCGTTTGAGGCATCACCGATCCCGTTGCTCAGGTTGTTTTTGTCTGCGGCACCTTTGGTAAGCGTATTGTAAATGTTAAATGCTTGGTAAACCATTGATGAGACATCACTAGAATTGGAAGGTAACAACATTGAGTTGTTCGTTTTCGCTAGTTGACTGAATGCGGCAATGTACTGCTCAGCCAGTGTCAGAGATGCGGCGTGCCTTCCGTCCTAGAAAGAATCAGTGAATCATTTGAAGTGCCTATTAAAAGTGCCTTGTTATTTACCTCGGTTGTTATGGATCTCGCAAGAGTTTGCAGACCCCGAGCTCGTGCGTCGGCTATGGCAAGCATGGCGGCTGCTTCTCCGCTTGCCTTGTTTATATTTTCTTGACGTTCGGCCTCTATAGTGCATAAACGAAGTGATCAGTAGATGTTGGATGTTCAGGATTTAAGACCTTACCTGAAGCCAATATCCTGGATTTTCTTTTACCCTCGGCGATATTAATTTCAGCCTCCCGAACTCCTTCCGACTCAAGAATTGCCGCACGCTTCCTTCGTTCTGCTTCAACTTGCATTTGCATAGCGTCGTGCACACGATCAGGAAGCTAAAAACAAACCAAAACCGTTTATACAAACATCTATAACAATCTAAAAGTTCATTACTCGTATATCGCGGATTTCGTATCGAAGGCAAGCAATACCCCAGGCTTCGCTCGCCTTATTTATGGCGTCCACGATGCTGACGTTCAGTGATTCTCTCTCACGGAACACCTTATCTAATGACATCTTACCCAGTTCGGATCTCATTGTTGTTTGCGCCAATTGCGTAATAGCAAATTCGGGATCCTCAACTCCATAAGACGCTGAAACACACACACGTTAATGAATGACGTATATTCAATCAATACCATAAGCATACCTTTATAGGGGTCAACTATGCGTAAATACAAGACGCCGTCTATGCTGAGTGTGACATTGTCCACAGAAATTGCACTTTGTTTTGGAACATCTATAGCGATTTCTTTGAGACTCTGAACATATCTGATTTTGTCAATGAATGGCACCAGAATGTTAAGACCTGGCTCCATGATTTTATGAAAACGACCCATACGCTCAACAATCCAAGCCTTTGGAAATGTTAAAATCATTTGAAAAAAAAAATAAAAGAAATGCAAATGTATACAAACCTCTTGTTGTGGAACGAATAGAACGATTGTATTTATTGGAGAGTAAGACTTTAAGCGCACCGGTTGCAATGTTACACGACTTTGCGTAAGCATTCTCTGGAAATTCTTAAGAATTATTCATGGAGATTGTGTGCAGGCAAATTGATTGTCGCTTACCCTATTGACGAGGTGGGACATTAAATTGCTATATCTTATCATTTTGTGTAATTTGGGGGGATATTTTATTAACCTATACAAAATCTTATTTCAGATCACCAGTGGTCAGAAGTCAAACCTGAAGTGACAAATATCATGTTTTTTTTATTTCCATACAAATGTCAAATTTATGCTGTCAAAAATATATATAACAGTGATGCCAAGTCAATTATTTGTATCTTTGATCTACGAATTTGCACGAAACACTAAGAAAGAGGGTTCCATTAGCAGATTTTTTCGTTGAAAAGGGGGCTCACAAGAGAGCAAAATATTTCCCCTCCCACCGAATTGCTACCAAAGAAAAAACTGTGGGCAGCAGCACGTCAGCTGATGGATCAACTGTGAACTTGGGGTCTACTTCTCTCATGCGTGGGTATTATTATGCTTCCGCTTGTTGTGTTACATTAAGTTGTAAGAAATCTTGAAAAGAATTATATCAAAAAATTAATTGATTACTTATTAGAACCAAAAACTTCCATTACGGTGTTCGATGCTCAGAATAAGACGTGTGAAACAGAAGATTAGGATTGGTATTCAATCTAATATACACAAAATTATAAATATATGACAAGAGACCATATCAGCTCTTCACTGAATCAAGCAACCTGAGGCTGACTTCACCCATTCACATCCCTAACTAAACGCACTCATTTCAATTATCAAGAAAAACAAAATTTGTATATTTATTTTATTCTAAAGTCGGCTTCAGATTGTCAGGTCAATTTTTTGCATAAAAAGGAGAACAATGCGAATACATTTCTACTTAACGTCTGTGATTCTGTGACTTTCTTGATTAAGATTACATTATACCCAAAGTGAAGTGATTTCAGCAAAAACTTATTACCACATTGCTGATTTTAAAACCACAAGCAAATGGAATCTGATAAAGTTGCCGATGTGGTGTTTCTAATCGAAGGAACCGCAATAAATGGTGCATACATTAATGACTTGAAACTGAATTACATCGTGCCAACACTCGAATATTTCTCCCAAGGCCCGATCGATGACCGGGAATATCTCACCTCGGATCGAAACTCAACGTTGTATGGTGTGGTGGTATATAAGACTGCACAATGTATGCCCAACAAATCTGTGGAGACATTTGGTCCTATGACCAGTCCGCTGAAAGTATTGGAAACTATTGAGAGACTCGATTTGACTGGCGGACAAAGTGAATCGAACGCAAATTTGGCAGAAGGTTTCGCAGCAGCGAGAGTATGCTTTGAAGACTTAAATGAAATTCGTGGCAATGTCAATCTCAATGTGCAACGTCATTGCATTTTAATTTGCAACAGTGCCCCGTATTCTCTACCAGTACAGGAATGCTATCAATACGAGAACAAGACCATCGAGCAGTTGACACCGATTTTCGTTGAAAAGAAAATTCATCTCTCCATTATTGCACCACGAAAGATGCCGATTCTGTTTAAACTCTTCAGCAAAGCCGATGCGGACCTTCCGCTAGCAACAAAGAATTACTGCCGTGACATTCGCCATTTGATTCTCCTAAAGGGTTTCCACCTCAAGGAGAGACCTGTAAGTCCGAATGTGAATCACGCTGTCAATGCTCCCAGTCCGATGAATAATGTGCAGAACTCAATTCTGGTCGACAATCAGCAGCAAGTTATGCAGTCCCAGGTACCAAAGCAGCAGCAACAGCCCCCAGCGCTGGTGAACCAGCCATTCATCAACAACCCATCCAATCCTATACAGATTCCTTACAACAACAACGTCGCTCAAGCAAATCGCTGGCAACAGCGGCCAGCATTCCTACCCGGGTCTAATACGGGAATGGGGGTACAACATAATCCCAATTCAGCACTTATATCGCAGCTGTCTACGCCACCAACGCAAGGCGTCAACATGTTGCAGCATCAGCAAGCACTCCGTATGCAAATGATAAACCAGCAGCAGCAGCAACAACAACAACAGCAGCAGCAACAACAACAACAACTGCAACAGCAGCAGCAACAACAACAACAGCAGCAGCAACAGCAAGTTCAGTCGCAAATGACTCAGATGACAGCTCCACAGGCGCCAGCTCTACAACCAAATGCAGCGGAACGCGATCGCGAGAAGATATGGTCAGGTCTGTTGGAATGGATTGAGAAGACAAAACCAGATCAAACCAAGATATCGAGGCAAGTTCCATGCCATGTCACAACGAACATTAAAGACGGAGAGCCAGAGGTACGGGCAGAAAACTGGCCACCCAAACTGCTGATGCAGTTGATGCCAAAGCATTTGGTGGGCAACATCGGCGGTCAGTACCTTAAGGATTCGAAGATGGTTGTCTTCCGACCGAATCCATGTGAAGCGCTGGATTCGCTCTCCAAAGTAATGACAACCGGTTTCGCCGGCTGCGTGCATTTCTCCACGACTTCGTCCATGCCCTCGTGTGAGATTAAAGTTCTCATTCTTCTCTACACTGCCGACAAAAACGCATTCCTCGGCTTCATTCCCAACAATCAGACAATGTTCGTCGACCGCCTCCGCAAGGTCATTCAACAGAAGCAGACCATGGGTCAACAAGGATCGTCGGTAAACATGCAGCAGCAAAATCACCAGCCACAGCAGCAGCAGAGCCCCCACGGCAGTGCAATGGCACCCAACAACATACAAGCACCAAACCCACTGCAGCAACAGGTAGTGCAGCAGCACCAGGCAAACCAGCAGAAAGTTATGGAGGCACAAATACAGGACCAACATCGCCAGCAGCAGCAGCAACAACAACAGCAACAGCAGCAGCAACACTATAATCAGTACGCGCAAATGTCCGTGCAAATGCAGGACGGCCTGGGCTCTGGGGTGCAGCACAATATGGGCATTGTGCAGCAGCAGCAGCAACAGCAGCAGCCTCGCATGCCTGTCAGCATGAGTGTCCCGTCGCAGGTGACTCATGGTATGCCGCAGGAACGCATGGTCCGCCCCATGATGAGCAACAATCCCGGCCTGCGACACCTGTTGCAGCAGCAATCGACGCCCGTTAACCACTACAGGCCGCAAATGCCCGCTATCAACAATCCCAACATGGGTGCTCCGCCGCATATCCAAAACCGGTCAAATCAGTTCGACGATCCCAACTTTGAGTTCTTGTAGGTGTCCTAGTTAACCAGTCGCTAATACACATATTAAAACCGTAATTGTGTTGGTCTTTTGCTATATTGGGACGGGTATTACAGGTTGAATACCGGTGAGAGGTCAAAGTAGTCCCACCGTGGCGCTCTTTAAATTGTTTGATTTTTTCTGCGTGGCATGAAAAAGGCAATAAATGGCGGCTCTAGATTCGTGCGTTGTATGCAGTCTGTTGGCATCTGAAGTATTTGGTACTTTTGTTTGAGTTGGAGCTACGTTTTGTACATTCAGATACAAGTTAGGTTTCGCTTCTTTATGAAATACGCTTGCAAAGGAAATTGTTTATCCGCCGACGTTCGGGCTCTTCTCCCAAGTGTCGACATGTGCCTTAGCCTAGATCTCTGTTCTCAATAGGCTGCTACACTAAAACATCAGTGCTTCTCTGGATTCAGGAACGAATAAAACCGAAAATTCCATTAAACAGATTGCTGCGGATGGAATTTATTTGTTCCGGAAAAGGTAAGGTGAAATATTTTAAGCAAACGTTTCACTGAAATTCACAACGGCCTCTAAGACCAATGCCACACTGTCCGATTCACGACAGAAAGATTTTTCTGGAGGAGCCTTTTGATATGATGAATAAACTTCAGAAAACGGACTCAGGAGGACTTCTCTCTCTCAATATCCATAAAAAATTTGACGGTTCCTTACCATTGTTTTAACCAGATATTGATATAAGTTAAACTCCCCGGCCGCAGTTTCTATTTCTGAACCTTCTAAGATGAAAATTTCAATTAAGATCATTTCTTTGATGAAATCAAGGTATGAATCCAACAAGTTGACACAGAACATCACGGTTTGACGTCGAAAACTACAATCCCAAATGATTGCTGGAAAACTTTGGACGTCAGTATCGCTGAAATTCTGAATCCTGCATACAAGCGAAACAAATAGAAGTCCTCTCCAGAACCTATCAACCAATGATCCGCCAATGATATAGAAATAAGTGCAGACGTCTCCAACTTCATAAAGCACCTAAGTCAGCTTGGGCTTAGTGATGACACTTTGACACTTTGCGACGCCTGTGGAGAAGGTGGAGACACTTCAGAGCACTTTCTCTGTCAGTGTCCCGCTTTCGCTCGTATCAGGTGGCGGCTGTTTGGCACTGACATGGTGGAAACTAAAAACCTAAGTTCTTTTTCACAGAGGCGCCTTCTGGCCTTTCTTCGGAAAAACAAGAAAGCTAATTATTTAAAGGCAATGGACCAGTATTTGAGTCTGTGCACTCTAGTGCAGTGTATCTCAACTTTAAAAAAAAAAACACCAATGATGATTCGATAACTAGAGCATCCAGGTTAATGCAACATACAATTGTAGTCTTTGGCAGCGAATATAAGACCTATTCACAGGCTCTACGAATAGATCAAAACCCTGGTAAACGTCGGATCGACTAAATTGACAGAAGGAAAATTGAATTGGTCAATTCAAAGATCCAGCTAATATTAGACGAAACGAAGATAGTAATAGTCAATCAAAGCTGCTGGTCAACGCATTTCACATTTCCCAGCATTTTCTGACAGAAAGGAAGTAGAACGGTTTGATGATAGAATGGGGAAAGTGAAACGATATTGAATGTTGTCACAAGGAGGAACGCCGAGATCGCCGTTTTGGACAGCATGCAAATGTAGACAAACAGTTTCGAACACGGAAATAAAATAGCAGTGGGTCCAAAATAAATGAAATATTGCATTTTTTTTAAAACCATTGCTCAGGCTGTGGTATAAAACTGGTTTTCATAAAAATATTCTATAAGACTAACAAAAATGTATTTCTTTAAATTTGTTACATTTTTTATAGAAGTTGCATAGATAAACAAACAATTTGTGAACCTTAAAATAGCAGTTATTTTAGAATTTATTATATTTTATTTTAAAGAAAACAACCACATTAATGTGCATTCACATAGAGTTCACCAACCCTCTGCAGGTGGTATGGCAACTCAAGCGCTCCGAATACTCGTAGTTTCCCTAAGTTCGATATTATTTTTGGAGTTGGCGCTAAGGAGAACTCTTTTAATATCACTCCAAAGGTTTTCAATTGGATTTCAGTCTGGAGACTGAGCCGGCCATTTCATAACTTCAATCTGGAATGCCCGAAACCGAACCGACCTTTCGACTAGAATGGTTTAGGTCATTGTTCTGTTGGAAGTTCAATACAAGCTGTGTATTCTCTTTGCAATATGGTAACATAATATTTTGTAAAATGTCTGTGAAAACATGTTGATCCATAATGTCATCAATCTTATGCAACGAATCAACACCAAAATAAAAAATACTTCCCCACACTATTACTTTTGATCTTCCGCATTTCACGGTTTTGATGGTTTGCTGGGGCTTTGTGTTATGGGATCGTCTTTTATACTGGCGTGAGCAAATACCACCATGTAGGACAAATTTTCATTCATCTGTTCATAAAATGTTTTGCCATTTCTCAAAAGGTAATCCAACCGCTGCCGTGGCGTAGTGGGTAGAGTTCGACGCCGAAGGCTCAACACCTCAAATTTGTTCACTTCACCAATTCTTTCGAGCTGCTGACAACACTAAACGAGTAATAACTGTGTAAGAAAAAGCTTCTCAAACTTTGCCGTTCGCCGTCGCCGTCGGCAAAAAACTGTATTTCCACTCATGAGAGAACAGAAGCGTGCACAACACGAGTAGAGCCTAGTAGGAAGCTAGGCTAGTAGACACGAGTAGAGCCTAGTAAGAAGCTAGGCCCTGGTTTCCCTGTGGACTGTCACGCCATATAATTATTACTATCCAACAAATTTCATTAGTTTGTCTCTAAGTTTCTTTGTCAGAAGTGGCTTTTTCCTGAGACTTCTTCCTGTTAAATTTGATTCTAAGAGTCTTCTTCGTGCAGTCACGTCGCTTACTTCTAATAATCTTTTATCGCCGTTCTTTTAGGGTCTATCTTGGAGAGACGCAGTACGCTTCTACCGTTCTGTTGCGTCGTTTTCCTTTTTCCACCCCTAGTTTCTTGTTTCTCTACAAATCTAAGAGCATATATGAGTGATGATGATCAATTTTTTCTTAGCTCTTAAACAATTTGTAGTTTCTCCTCGGTGCAGTGATTCACGATTTGAGAAAAAAAAAAAGAAACAATTATTCGTCTTAATATTTACTAGTAAAGGTATTATATCTACTACTTAACTAAAGCAGTTGACATGGTAGACCACAATATTCTTATAAGAAAACTAGAAAAAACAGGATTTCGTGGCTTTATTCTACAATGGTTAACTTCCTATCTCATAAACAGATCCCAAAGAGTTAAGTTAGATGGATCCTATAACCTAGGTGTCGCTCAAGGTTTGGTGCTAGGGCCAATTTTATTCCTGGTTTATATCAATTTTCTTTTTGCTCTACCTTTTAAGGGTGCACCGACTGCTTTTGCTGATGACATTACCTTTACATATGGCCTAAATAAACCTTTAGACTTGGTATGTGACATAAATTGGGACCTTTCTCTACTGCGACTTTGGTTTCCCGAACACAATTTAATAATAAGCTCTAAAACTAAAATAATGTTCTTGAGTCTATCATCCTCATACCTGTCTGATGCTAATTTGTTTTTCCATTCTCCTGACTGTAACAAATACAAACTAATTCAAAACTGCATTTGTTCATCTCGATCCTTGTCTCACTCCTATTGTCATAATCAAGGCTGTAGCCCTAAATGTTTTTTAATTGAGAGTGTTTCTGAATTTAAATATTTGGGTATAATAATTGACTCTGAACTCAGTTTTACAAATCACATGAATATGTTGAAAACTTATTTCCGTTGTACCCTTGCCCATTTGTATTTTTTGAGTAAAGTTTGTTCCACCAAACTTTTAAAGACATTTTGTTATGGCATCTTTCAATCTATGTTACAATATGGTATTGCCTGTTGGGGAGGTGTGTATCGGTTGCCGCTGATTATTATACAAAAGTATGTCATACGAAAAATACATATGTCGTAAATCTTATAGACATCCGAGTTATCCATTATTCTGTTTATTGAAAATTCTTCCTGTTCGTCATTTGTATTGCTTTAAAGTGTTAAAATTGTTCTTTTTAATGTCCGGTAACCGGACTTCTCTCAACTTGAAGTGCGCAACTGGAGACAGCTAGCGAAAGATCGTGCTGGCTGGAGAGGGATATTGGTTGAGGCCCAGGTCCACCCCGTACTCTAGCGCCACAACAAGAAGAAGAACCGGACTTCTCGTCTAATTTCACGTTACAACTTTCGTAGTGACCATTTCAATATCATGACAGTACCAACTTTTCGCACCACTGCTAACCGAAATTTTTATTCTGTTTTATCATATCGTTTATTTAATGTATTACTGCAGTCTATATGGTCATTCTGGAATATTCGTGTTCTGGAATATTTATCAAAAGCGTTAAGTTTTGGCTTTTCACCCTTGATATTGATAGTCTCGAATCTCTTCTTTTCTTTTCTTTTAGATAAAAAATTTTGTTTTTTCTCTCCTTCCTTGAAATGTTACCGCTTATTAATTTACACTTACTATATTAGTTTAATTTTTAGTTGAATTGTACTCCCCACCCCTTCATTTTGTATTAGTTTATTTAGTAATTGAAGTGTCACTCGACTCTATTTATATTCATTCTTAAACACAGAGTGAAACTAATATTTTCTTATAATATTATTTAATAGCTATTAAATAGTGTTGATCTTTTTCTAAAAGGTGATATTTAATAAATCTCAAATCTAAAAATCTACTTTACTCCTTTTTTCTTAAAAACACTTCAAGTAAGAGAGCACTGCCATTTTACCGTTCGCTTTAAATATGATCTACAGAAAAATCAATGCTCTACTATCATGACTTCTTTCCTAATGGTGTGTTTTCTTTTTTTTCTACCTTGAATGTATTCATAAGCTCTGTTCCAAATGCTCTGAATTGCTACGAATGCCGAAAAACTACCAAAATTCGTTCCATTTGCTGATTTCTTCGTAGAAGAGGGAGCTCATGAGAGAGTAAAATATTTCCCCTCCTTACGATTTTCAATCGAAGAAAAATCTGTGGGCAACAGATGACTGTCAAAGTGAAAATAAAAAAAACCTCTGACATTTCATAAATCTGATAGGTGTTTACATTTAATTGTGCGAATTTCATCTGATAGCCGTTTCCCAAGTGTCGGCAGAGTTACTCTCTCCAAAAGATATTTTTACCCAAACTTCTTAAGTACAAATTTCGGATTTCTATAAACAAATGAATTGGAACGCACCTTATAGCTGTGAACACAAAAAATGCAGTTATAAGCTTCACTTTTTCCTTTTGACCTCACATAGTAAGAATAGGTCTGTTACATTTAATTTCTGTACAGAAATTCGAAATTCTTAGTTTGTAGAGCAATTGAAACAGACCTAAAATGATGGTTAACTTAAAAATGTTATAAATTGGCATGCTCGAATGAAAATTGAGTTATGGATCATTAGCAGCAACTGTGACATTTAGAAAACTTTAATATACTTTTTTTTATTATGTATTAATGCCACCAAAGTATGTTGTACCCTAACAAGTATTTGCTGAGACAAAAATGTTTAGACTGCTTCGCCATGTAAAGAGCATAAACAACAAAGCCTGGGCCTGAAAAGTGTCTTTGAATACTATCAATTGAATGTATTCTGTCATTAAGAAGAAAAGAGCGAAAGATGAAGGAATAAAAAGAACTGAATGTGTGTAACATAAGATAGCTTTCGAAGCACCTTTTTAGCCAAAGAGAATGTTTGTTAAAGTTAAGATTCACACAAGATTGAAACTTTATTTTTATTGGAAAATTGAAACCTTCTATGAAGGTTGCCTTTTATATTTCGAGATTGGGCAACCCTAGTGTTGTTGTTTACAGTAACTTAAAAGATTCATCTCGCCCAAAAAATGGAATTAAATCGTGAAGATTTTCGTGCGATTATTTTTTACAACTTTCGACGTGGATTAACTCAACAACAGTTCATCGATGGACTTAATTCAATTTTTGGCGGTGTAGCTCCATCAAGGACCAGTGTTTATCGATGGTATGGTGAATTCAACCGAGGTCGTAGTTCACTCCAAGACGAATTTTGTGAAGGTCGTCCAAAGTCAGTTGTTGTTCCGGAAACCATTGATGCTGTGAGCCAACTGATATTGCAAGATCGTCATGTGACCTATCGTGAGATTGAGGCAACCTTAGGCATTAATGGAATCAGCGTAAATTCAATATTGCATGAACATTTGACCGTCAAAAAACCAACCGTACCACTAGAACGACGCAGAACAGTCAATTCTGAGTCGTACACAACCATTTGTTTGCCAGTTGTCTTCCAAGAAATCAGGAAAACCAAACGCCGAGGTCGGATCACTCTTAACCACGACAATGCAAGTTCTCACACATCGGCTCAAACAACTGCATTTTTGAGCACTTGAAACATCGATTTGATGAGTCATCCGCCGTATAGTCCTGACTTGGCACCGAATGACTTCTTTTTATTCCCGAACGTAAAAAATAAAATGAGAGGTTAACGTTTTTTTTGACACATGAAGAAGCGGTTGATGCGTTCAGAATGCATGTTTTGGAGATACCCCAATAAGAGTGGCAAAAGTGCTTCGACAAATGGTTCAAACGCATGCAAAAGTGTAAGTATCATATCAAAACAATAAAGCTGTTTTTGATGATTAATATTTGTTTTTGTTCTCTAATCACGGAATATAAAAGGCAACCAACCCTAGAACTCTACTGATAGATCCGGATTTGTTTTCTGACTGATGCCACCAGGTAAGGACAGTTTCGTTTGTACCCCTTATGCACACTCCAATGTGTTAAATTAAGTGTTACTTTGAAAGAAAAGGTTCAGGCTTTTGGCCACGTCGCGGAAATGTTCCGCGTTCTGTTAGCATTCTAAATTTGTAGTATTTTTTAAGTGGCTTATCAAATGCAGTTCCCCAGTTGCCTTTGACACCCACAACACTGTTTGTTGAGCCTAATTACCGTCAAAGTCGTTTCGAGAGTTTTCGTTGCCTACATTATTATGAGCTCCTTATTAACAGCTTAACTAGTAATCGCCTACATTCACTATTTATGCAATGAATCAAGGGCGTTTTTTAACTTAGAATTTTTTCAATCAAATTTCAAGGGTACATCCACTCCATGACGTCCACTTTGATTTTCTTCCACTTCACATTGGAACTAATTTTAGACGATCTTATGACATTAGAATCTATTAATGAGCCGACTGATTGCAATGCATAATGTTCAAAATTAACTTACAGTTGCTCTCAAAATTTATCGTTCACGCATAAAAAGTAAGAATTGTGTTTGTATATTTAAATTTTTAATAGGATATGTTTGTCCTTTTTTATTGCTGCACATAATGTACATGTTCGGTTAAGGTTCTAGTCAGGTATTTACGGAAAAACGTGCTCATATATTAGCTTCTCTCTTCCTTCCGCCTTTTTGTCTTTTGAATTTTCCGGCTATGTACAATGCGCTACAGAGCTCGTATCTGGCAATACTATACATCATTTGAAAGGTCTTGACATAACTTACAAAACGACGATTCATGATTAGTTCAATTAGTTCATATGCGTTCAACAGTTATTGACGTGTAAACATGGAGTTCACTAACGCTCAAATTCGCGCTATTTTAAAGTTTTCCTTCGTTAAAGGAAAATCCGCTAGAGAAACAACCTTATATATAGATCCCGATACCAAATTTTAGGCTGTAAGCAGATATTTAGAACACGATTTATTACATAGAAGAATTTGCATAAGAAGCATGAGTATAGCGAATCCCTCCACAAACATGAAACTCATGAGAACGAGTTGAAAACTTAAATCTTAACATCACTTAAGTTAAAGCTGCCAAACTTATTACATCAACACGAAATGATTCCGTGACCCGAAATGTGAGAAATACGAACTACGAGGGGCGTACAATATATTCTCGGTATCTATATGAAGGAAAATGCGAATTCAATTTAAATTGGTTTTATTTTTCAATATAATCTCCCCTAACATCATTGCATTTGTTACATCTTGAGATTCACTTTTTTAAACACTAAAAAAAAAAAATTCCTCTTTCTCTACAAAACACCCATTTATTGCCGACTTTAGTTATTCATCATCCGAAAATCTTTTTCCACGAAGACATTTTTTCAAATCCGTAAACAGAAAATAATCACCAGGGCAAGGTCTGGGGTGGGTGTTGGATTTCTTCGAATCCACAATCTCGCGCAGCAGCCTTGGAAACTCGCGCCGTATGAACAGGAGCGTTGTCATGATGAAGCAACACACCCGCTGCGAGTTTACCCCGTCTTTTCTTTTTAATTTCCTCCCGCAAAGTGGAAGCGTCGGATGTTCCGTTGATGGTTTCACCTTTTTTTGTACTCAATGAGCAAGATTCCCGTTGAGTCCCAAACAACTGTGGCCATGAGCTTCCCGGCAGACGGAATGACTTTGAACTTCTTCGGGGGGTCTGTTCGTTTTCTACGTCACTGCATGGACTCTTGTTTGCTTTCAGGGTCATTGTGCTGAGTCCATGTTTCGTCTCCAGTAACAATTCGATCCATAACACCGTCCGCGTCCTCAATACACATCTCCAAAAGCTCTCTACAGCATGCGATTCTCACTTTTTTCTGAGGCGCTGTGAGCATTCGTGGCACCCACCTTGCACTGACCTTTGAAAGGTTAAGATGGTCATGAAGAATGGCCTGAATGGTACCAGTTGAAAGCTTGGTGATCTCCGCCATCATTTTCACCTTTATTCGGCCATCCTCAAGAACAAGTATTTCGACTTTTTTGATGTTTTCTCCCGTACAAGCAGTAGCCGGGGCGCCGAAGCGGTGGTCGTCTTCAATGCTCTCTCTGCCTCTCTTGAACTCACTTAACCACTTTTGCACAGTTGATAAGGAAGGTGCGGAACCCTGGTAAACAACCACAATCTCTTCATGAATAGGTTTTTGAATTTATCCTTGCTTAGTGAGAAATTTAATTACAGCGCGATAATCAATTTTCACAATCATCGTCTTAGTTGCCATTATGATTCTGTTTAACTAGAGATAAAACGTGAATTAATAATCACACTTATATGAAATTTTACATGAATACACTAATATAATGGTATTACTTGATGAATAAGTCAATTTATATATACAACCACAGCTTCACCCCGATACCGAGAATCTATTGAATGCCCCTCATATGTATATAAGATGCTACATTTCCCTTCTTCTAAATTCTTTGAACACTGTCAACCAGCTGAACCTACAATTCTAATTTTACTTAAATCTAAGTTTACCTAGGCTGATGAAAGTTGTATCGTTCCCGCACTGATCACATTCGTACTTGAATTCAAGCGTAACAACTGGCTGCCATTCAATTCCGCTCAAATTGCATCCTCAGGCCAACGCGTTTTGATACAGTTGTTCCTGTGCATCGTCGATTGAGTAAACTTGTATAATTCACCTACAAACAAAAAGTACGAGTGAAACTTCTTTTAACAAATATTTTCCTAAAAGCGAATGTCTGCAAAGGGACTGTTAATTGATTCAGTTTCAACAAAATAAAAGAGGATTTTCTTGTTAAGACTCATTTTTGAGTCTTAGTGTAGAATGCCAATAATCACCCCGGTGGACTGAGTCCCAAGGTGATCACCTAATTTTATACACCACCATCCGTAGAGATGTCAAATAATTTTGCAATGGAATCAAAAAGTGACTATAAAGTTTATTTTCAGAATTCTTTCATTTCGTTTCACTTCGGCAGCAGAATCTCTTTGATTGGGTGAGGAGGCTGAAAATTATTATACGCTTGTGATAGCAATTAAATATGACATATAATTTCAGATATATGAGGGTGGCTTTATTGTGCATCTGTATTAGTCTTTGCACTTCCACTACAGATCACGGAGGTATTGAAAACCGTTCTTCTTTGATTTGCCTTTAAATTCTCTTTTCTAGAACTACGGTAAAAAAATGTGACCAAATTACTGCGACGTTTCTTTAAAACAAGGGGATCTTGCAACGCATTGTCATATAAAATTGATTTTGAAGAATGTCACATGAAAAGATACGATCCATGAGAAAAGAATGAAGTGTTTCTTGAAATCTGGGTTTGTGAGTATTGGTGCGGACACCAAAGGTCTTTTTAAATAAACCAAACGCGTTAAGCGCTTCGTCTGTCATCAGAAACGGCTTGCCTTTTTTCAAGCAGTTGGTCATGGGGGCTGTTATAGACGCAAAATTTGGTATAAAGCGCCTATACCATCCCGGCATTCCTAAGAACCGGCAGAGTTGCTTCGGAACTGGAAAGTTTTCGACCGCCGACACCCTGTCAGGATCTGTACGTAGACATCCATCACCAACGATATAGCAGAATTTACTCTTCTCCACGTTGATGGTCAGCCCAGCGTTCCTTAGGCATGCTGCTACTTCTCCGAGTAGTTTGATATGTGATTCAAAACCTGGAGAACAAACCAAAAGGTCATCGAGGTAGACAAAGACATTCTCTTTTAACCGAGAGAACATGACTGTCCATCAGCCTACACATTTTCTGGGCGGCGTTACACAATCCGAACGGCATCACCGTGAACCGGTATAACGGCCGTCCAGGGACCATAAAAGCCGTCTTCTCTCTTGACTTGGGCTCCAGAGGGATCTGCCAGAATGCGTCTTTCAAATCTATCCCGGAGATGTAGCGAGTCTCCTGTAGCCTGCTGTGGAGAACCTCAATGTGAGGAAGAGGGTAAGTGTCTTTTTTTGTTACTGAATTCACTTACTTCCGGAGGATAAAAGGCTCGGACCAAGGCCTTCCGGGACCAGAATGGACAACTAGACGTAGAGTCGCAGTCTGTGTTGAGAATCTGGAAGGATCATTCCTGCAGACTCTGTGCGCTGTACAGCAACATGCGGCTGGTCAAACGGATACAACGCTTAACATGGCTAGGCCATGTAAAGCGTATGGACACCAATGGTCCAGCTCGAAAAGTCTTCGAATCAGAGCCTTTGAGACAACGCAACAGAGGACAACCTACGCTAAGGTGGCGCACACAAGTGGAGAAGGTCCTCCACCAACTTGGAGTGCGCAACTGGAGGCAGTTGGCGAAAGCTCGTTGAGGCATGTTGGTCGAGACGCAGGTCCACCCCGAACTGTAGCGCCATAAGAAGAAGAAGAAGAAAAATTGACTTTCCACAACCTGTTTTTATGAGGCTTGCGAACCAATACGACTGGAGAACTGCAAGCACTGTTACTCCCCTCAATAACTCCCAACGAGAGCATCCTACCGAGTTCGTCGTATAGGAGTTTCTGTATCGCTGGGGAAATTGGGTAATGCCTCTGCTTGATGGGCATCTTTTCGTTTTCCACCTCAATAACGTGTTCTTGGAAGCAAGTTTTACCCAACCCCATCACAGCCAAGGATGGAAACAGTAGCTTGGTTTCCTCCAGCTGCTTGGCCTGCTCTGGCGAGAGAACCTGTCGTGGTTTATCTGTACTCGAGGTTGTCAACTTCTGCGACTATGTTAGGAGCGACCCTAAACGCGCTCCAAAAGTCAACCCCTAAGTACAGTTCTTGCTAGAGGTTCGGCACTACATAGGTGTCCGTTTTTTGCGATTTTCCTCTCCAAGAGACGTGTGTTTTGAGACGTCCCTGGATGTTTTGGTGGCTCTCGTCTAGTGTCTTCACTCCAAGACTAAGCGTCTTTAGCTGAATCTTGTGTCTCTGCATGAATTCCTTAGCTCCTTTTTCCAGGCACGTCACTGAGGCTCCGCTATCTAACAGGCCCAACATCTCCTCTCCTTCAATCTTGATTTCCGCGAAGGGCCTATTGTCGTCATTTTTTGAAATAACCGTTTCAGATATTCTTCTCTTTAGTCGTCTAGCTATTCGATCTTGATTTTTGCGAAGGGCCTATTGTCGCCATTTATCGAAATAACCGTTTCAGATATCCTTCTCTTTAATCCTCTAGATATTACACATTTTTCCTAAGCCTTTCTATCTTCTTATAATTCCTGTGCTTTTTCAGCACAGTCTTCTCCTCCCAAATGGCGGAAGAAGTTGGGCGCCATTTTGTTGCCGTTGGGTTTTAGCCACAGAGGCAGCTTCCGTGAGGAGGAGGATTAGGACGGCGGCACGCTTGTGGGTGCAAGGCAAAGCTCGTCAGACGGACATGGCCAAAGTCATGATGATATTGATGTTATTGGGCAGAGATCATCAAGGGAAGCGGCGACAGAATATACAACATCTTCGTTTCAGATAGAGTTTTACAATGGACAGAAAAGCGGTTTCTGGCCAGCTAAAGTCAGATTCATATCAGAAAGCATCTTCAAGGTTTGCTTTTTGGAACTAAAGAAGATAAGGAAGATTTTGGGTAAGCTGTTATTTGTATATTTGTTTTAACATCTCATTTAATTAATTCGGTAGCGAAGCTCTTCTGTTCAAGGAGGAACAAGAAGTTTTAATGAAGCGTGTACAAAAAAATTCCGTCAATTTTCTGTGTTCAAACTTTAAAAGTATTGTCCCTTGGAAACGACTACTATTCCCTATATGGTAAGTTTCGAATCTGAACTCTTAAGCAAAAGTCCTCTTTGGCATCGATTCAATCATAAAGCCATTCTTTGATTTTTTTAAAAGACCCAAACCTGTAACTCCTTTCCAGACTCGCAGAAGTGGGAAGAAGCTTGGTATAAAGTACGGTGTGATACAACCTCCCATTTCAGCATTTCTGGGTAATTTTTGTTTGCTATAGCCACGTAGGGCCGACCGTTATCATCTCGCAAAATTGCATTGTCATATTGTCTCAAAAACGTGGATATCGATGTACACGATGATAGAACGGGTTTCTCAGGCTTTACATTTTTTTTCTTTCGTGGAGTTATCGTTGTAAATCCACCTTTCAAATACTACCACCACCCGGTGTCCTTTATTTAATGTACCAGATATACCGGTATAAAGTGATCGATACAAATGTCTCGATAGGGAACATTTGTTGTGAACGAGCCCTTATTTTTTTTTTTTTGATTGTTTTCTATGACATCTGTGAAAATATTTAGTATACATCATGTCATCGAACAGACAACATCATATTTTTTCATCGTGTTAAAAATGTCGAATTTTGTACCAGAAAGTGATGGTTTGCGGAAAGCAATAATTTTTTGTTTTCATTTGAAAAAAGTGCTGCAGAGTCGCATCAAACGCTTGTCAAGGCATATGGTGATCATGCTCTATCAAAAGCAACATGCAAAAGATGGTTTCAACGGTTCAAAAATAATGTTTTTGATGTGAGAAATGAAAAACGTGGAAGACCACCCAAAAAGTTTGAAGACGCCGAATTGCAAACGATGTTGGATGGAGATGACACTTTGAGTCAAAAGCAAATGGCAGCAATGTTAAATGTTGCACAACAAACAATTTCTGACCGTTTAAAAGCTATGGGAAAGGTCCAAAAGTGTGAAAAATGGGTGCCACATGAACTGAATGAAAGACAGATAGAAAAACCGAAAAAACACTTGTGAAATTTTGCTTCAAAGACACGAAAGAAAATCGGTTTTGCATTGGATTGTTACTGGCGATGAAAAATTGATTTATTTTAAGAATCCTAAACGGAAAAAATCATGGGTCAATTTGGGACAACCATCAACATCGACTGCGAAACCGGATCGATTTGGCAAGAAGACAATGCTGTGTGTTTGGTGGGACCAGAAAGGTGTGCTGTACCACGAGCTCCTAAAACCTAGTGAAACCGTTAATACTGATCGCTACCGACAACAAATGATCAATTTGAACCATGCATTGATCGAGAAACGACCAGAATGGGCCAGAAGACACGGCAAGGTAATTTCGCTCCATGACAATGCACCTGTACACAAAGCAAAACCGGTTCAGGATACAATCAAAACACTTGGCTGGGAGTAGCTACCCCACCCGCCGTATTCATCAGACTTGGGTCCTTCCGACTACCATTTGTTTTCATCGATGGGACACGCATTGGCTGAGCAGCACTTTGATTCCTACGAGGAGGTCGAAAATTTGGTGTCTGATTGGTTTGCTTTCAAAGACGAACAATTTTATTCTCGTGTTATTCACAAATTGCCAGAAAGGTGGTCAAAATGTGTAGAAAACAATGGCCAATATTTTGAATAAAATGTTTTTACTTTCCCATTAATAATTTGTGTTTTATTTTCAAAAAAACGCTAATTTCATACGAGTATACCTGGTATGTATGATCCCGAAACTACGACACAGGACAAACGGTCGAAATACATACGACGACAACACTGGTAGAGAAAAAAGAAAGAGGACAAAAGAAAACGCAAAGGAGTCAGTCATTAAACTCACCCCTGAGCTCACACTTGCTCAGTTTCCTCACACTTGTTTTGTTTTTTGGAACCATACAAATTAAGATTCAAGAAGTGTTTATTTTTCTTATTAATTAAAATCGACCCAATTCTATTGTTTAAATAACTAGTGTTTTATATGCATTTTTACCTCTAACCCGAACTGTGGGAAAAGAACCTCACATGTATTTCAGGAAGAAGTTCTTAAGTGAAAAATCGCCTTTCGACATCTTTCAGTTTCAACTTAAATTTCTCTGCTTTTGAATAAATTTAATCCACAGCATTTGACACAGGTTTTGATTCAATAAAACCTCCAATTCCTCCTCTTCTTACTTTTTGGGTTAGTCAATACATTTGAATTGTCGAAACCACTTTCTCATGACTTTCGGAGCAGATTCACCAGAAACTTCTACAAGCATTTGATGGGCTTCAGCTTCTAATTAAAAAGAAAAATATTGTCGTGTGAAACAGACGGTGATGCACACTTATTATTGGTGACAAACGTCACGCCTTTCCAATGTAACATAGAAGATAGTTGCTTCCAAGATCGGTTGCAACTTGCAAGTGGACTCACCTTTTCACCTTTTGAAAACGAACCAATTTAATTTTTACCCCTCATAGGAAAAAGGAAAAATAGAAATACTACAGATGAAAATTAAGTGTATTCAATCTGACCATAAACAGAGAGGCAGAGATTACAGAAATCTTGATAGCAGAATTGTTTCAGAAAACATCGTAATTAAGTCTCGGCATTTAAAGTCCATTAAAAAGCTCATAAAAATCTTTTTATCGTAAAATTAAGTAATTTTTATCAATCGCGCTTTTAGATTAAATTATTTAACTTAGTGATGGGAGCTTCAATTGTTCACTTACTTCGAACGACACAATTTTAGAAGACGCTTTTTAGGCAATTAATAATTTTTGAGTGCGATCAACAACTTGAAAGGGGTGGTGCCACAAATAACTGGAAGGTATTCAATCTTTCTATCAAACATAAGACCTTAAGTGTGCGACGGTGGTTACCTATTTATTTATTGCCACTGAGGGAGTATGCGTTGACTACCGTAAGAACTACTTAGATAAGCCTGTAGGTAATAAAAATATTGTCCACAGACGACCACGTGACGGGAATGCAAGTTGGAACTCTACCTTTACAGAAAGAATAAACATTGATTGAAAAGCCTAGTTCTGCCTTGAGTAAAGGAATTCGAATTGAATTTTGTGGCAGACGAAGGAAGAGCATACACATGGAGTTTTAAACACATATACCCTTGCTCATACTGCAAATCCCATCTCTGTCTCTGAAAAAAATGCAAGGAAGTGACATGCCGCAAAAACTTTTTCTTCTTTCGTAACAATTGAAGGCATCGCATATTGTTTCGGGCCAAAAGAGCGATTCTTTTGACTTAAAACTGACAAAACATATAATCTTACGGAGCTTTGCAAAGTAAACCAAATGTCTCATGGCATTTGGTCCCGATGTCCAATCTGAAAAACTAATATAGTACATAAAAGCTAGTCATGGGTCGGTTTTCAAATAAAAAACCGAAAAAAGTTTCCAACAGTGCGTCGCTTTCAGGATTTACCGCAGTGTGAAAATCGGATCTGTCTTTTCTATGCCGGAACCTTTCAGAGAAGGAATAATGTCCCTCTAGTCCTCGAACGGCGCTCACAAAGTACGGTAGAGAGAATATTTTCCGCGGCACGGGTTGGACATGTGCCCGAACCAACATACCACTCAAGCCAATCTCTCGTCAACTGGCTTCAATTGCGCACTCCGAGTTGCAGTACTGTGCAAAATAATAGCACTGTGTTCGACTTTGTCACTATTATGCTAATTGCTTTTTCCTACGAACAGGCAGGAGCCTCATATTTATTTCACAAAATCCTTATTATATCAGTCATAAAACCCATAAACAAGTGATAAATAAATTCATCTTGTCACTAAGAAAGGTCCTGTTACCGGAAATGCAGCCGAATTTAAATGTGCAAAATAATAGCACGTCATTCTGAGGAGCGTTTGCGAAGTGTACACCAGTCTGTTGAATTATTTTTGGTTATAAGCTAATTCTACAAAGATTATTGTAATGAAGGGGCAAAAATTAACGTATGGGGATGCTTCTCCTATCATGGTACTGGTCAAATTTTTTCGATAAAACCGGTGATGACCACCGGAGTTTATGTCAGCATAATGAGGGAAACCATGCTACCTTACGCAGAGTGGAATATGCCTCTTAGGTGGATTCTACAGCAAAACAATGACCCCAAACACCCGAGCAGACTGGTCAAAGATTATTTCCAAATTAATGGAGTGGCCACCTCAGTCTCCGGACCTGAATTCCATTGAAAACCTTTGGACAGATGTTAAGAAAGCTGTATATGAAGCACAACCCAAAAATACAAAACAACTATGGGATGTTGTGCAGGTTGCGTTTAGGTATATCCCTGTTCAGAGATGTGTTGTGATGCTGTACTTAGAAATAAACGTTATACGACCAAGTTCTAATCCAATAAAAAAAATTAAAATAAAAAAATTTACTATTCCATTGAGTTTTGCTTCATATTCATGAATTTTTATTCTGTGAATTTTCGTTCTGTGTTCTGTCTTGTTCTGTGGTTATATATTTAAATTGACTTATTTATCAAGTAATACTATTATTTTAGTGTATTCATGTAAAATTTCATACAAATGTGATCATTGGTTCGCGTTTTATCTCTAGTTATACAGAATCATAATAGCAACTGAGAAGATGATGATGAAAATTGAGCATCGCGCTGTAATTAGATTTCTCACTAAGCAAGGAAAAAGTCAAAAAACTATTCAAGAAGAGATGGTTCCTGTTTACCAGGTTTCCGCACCTTCATTATCAACTGTGCAAAAGTGGTCAAGTGAGTTCAGAAGAGGCAGAGAGAGCATTGAAGACGACCACCGCTCCGGCGCCCCGGCTACTGCTTGTACGGGAGAAAGCATCAAGGAAGTCGAAGAACTTGTTCTTGAGCATTCCCGAATAGAGGTGAAAATGATGGCAGAGCTGACCAAGCTTTCAGCTGATACCATTTACACCATTCTTCATGACCATCTTAAACTTTTAAAGGTCAGTGCAAGGTGGGTGCCACGAATGCTCACAACGCCTCAGAAAAACGTGAGAATCGCATGCTGTAGAGAGCTTTTGTAGATGTGTAGTGAGAACGCGGACTGTTTTATGGATCGAATTGTTACTGGGGATGAAACATGGGTTCACCACTATTACCCTGAAAGCAAACAAGAGTCCATGCAGTAGCATAAAAACGGAACAGACCCCCCGAAGAAGTTCAAAGTCACTCCGTCTGCTGGGGAGCTCATGGCCACAGTTTCTTGGGACTCAAAGGGAATCTTTCTCATTGAGTACAAAAAAAAGGTTAACCATCAACGCCACATCCTACGCTTCCACTTTGCGGGAGGAAATTAAAAAGAAAAGACGGGGTAAATTCAATAGAAACGATCCCCTGATGAAGGCAGCAATACAGCAGTGACCAAAAAAGCCGATGAAGGAAAGACATTTTCCCCTGCATGATACCGAGAATATATTGAACGCCAGTCGTACCTCTAGGGTCCTACATCGGAATTACAGGCTAAAGTTATGAATTCCTACTCTGTCACAAGAACATTTTACACTTTTTGTCGCTCTTTTGGAACTTGAGCATTGGGACAACGTTGTTGATCATGTTCAACCGGGCATGCTTTGAGCACTTTCATATACACACGCAATTATTTCGGAGGATATGTTGCCAAAAAATTGGAAGACTCACCTGCTAGTGAGTTTCTTAGTCCCACATATCATCAAATTTAGAAACAAGTGTTTATCAGTTCGAATAACTGTCAAACTTAAGCTAACCGTCAAACTTCAATTGAAAGTCAACAGGATTGATGACGAAACAAAATCAGATGACGATGACGATGAAGCGAAATCGGCTAAAATGGGCCTGTCGGTAAGTGAAGGCAAAACTAAGTCAATGCTGTTGCTAAGGACACGCAACATCAAATTCTCTGACAGAGCGTCACATTATTCAACAAAAACTTCGAGAAAGTTAGTTCGGCTCCGAAGTAGTACGAAAATCAAACTCAGAATCACTATTGCTAATCGTTGTTTCTGTGAGCTCAGGAGACTCTTTAAAGACTAAGCTTACTTTGAACAAAAGCTTTATGATCCAGATTTATGGATTATGGGGTGTACGGAGGCATGCGTCTGTTCAAGCGTCCTTGGCTGCAACGCTAGGCCATATAGAGCGTATGGACGTTTCTCCTCCTACCCGAAAAGTCTTCGAATACGTGCCATTGGAAAAAGAAAATCAGGACGAACTAAGTGGGTACGGCGCACTCAAGTGCAGAAGGATCACAACTACAGCAGAGTGCAAAATAATAGCACTGTGTACAAACTTGTCACTATTTTGCTAATAACTTTTTTCTACCGTCATGTAAGCACATTATGAAGGGTGTTCCAACAAGAACGCAAGATTTAAATTTAGCGCTATTCGAATTGTTTGACATTTGAACAATTATTATTGCTTGTTAGTAGAAGGTATAAGGTTAATAACGCCACACGAATGAACAACGCATTCTTATTGTGAAATTGTTTTACCAAAGTGGTGAAAGTTTTGCGGATACAGTTCGCAAATTGCGATAAATTTGGGATTACAGTAATGCTCCAAAAGAGTCAACTGTAAAGCGATTAATGGAAAAAATTTGCTGAAGCTGGGTCTGTAACTGATGTAAAGACAACAACGCGCCTTTGGCCAGGTCGATCGACCGAAAATATCGCAGCAGTACGTGATGATGTCGCTCAAACTCCATCCACCTCAATTAGACACCGAGCTCAGCAAATTGGTGTTTCCAGATCCAGTATGCAGCGAATTTCGACGAAAGATTTGCATCTTCATGCAGACAAAGCTCAATTGACTCAGGAACTGAAGCCAGCTGACCATGCATAGCGAAGGGAGTTCGTTAATTGGGTATTGGAGAGACAACATGAAAATGCTGATTTTCCCGAAAAAATCATCTTTAGTGACGAGGCCCATTCCCATCTTGATGGCTTCGTCAATAGGCAGAATTGTTGCATTTGGGGCGAGGAAAATCCTCGAGTAGTTCACAAAAGATGCAAGTGCATCCTCAACGTGTCACTGTGTAGTGTGGATTTTGGGCTAAAGGAATCTCTATCGCTCTCTCTGCCTCTCTTGAGTTCACTTGACCACTTTTGCACAGTGGATAATGAAGGTGAACACTGGTAAACAGCCACAATCTCTTCATGAATAGGTTTTGGAATTTTTCCTTGCTTAGTGAGAAAATTAATTACAGAGCGATAATCAATTTTCACAATCATCGTCTTAGTTGCCATTATGATTCCGTTCAACTAGAGATAAAACGCGAATTAATAATCACACTTATATGAAATTTTACATGAATACACTAAAATAATTAGGCAGAATGTTCCACTCAATTTGGACGATGATAGACAAACATTCCGTCCCCCCGACTTAGACGAGGTGAAGATAGCAATATCCAAGCTAAAGTCGAACAAAGCTGCTGGAGCGGACGGATTGTCCGCAGAACTATTTAAAGCAGCTGGAGATGACCTGGTTGGGCTCATGCACCAGCTCATCTGTAAGATATGGTCGGAGGAAAGCATGCCCGATGAGTGGAATCTCAGCGTCGTTTGCCCGGTCCACAAGAAAGGAGACCCTTTTAACTGCGCCAACTACAGAGGGATTAGTCTCCTCAACATCGCATACAAGATCCTCTCTGCCGTATTGTGTGAGCGTCTGAAACCATTTGTCCATGACCTGATAGGTCCCTATCAGTGTGGTTTCAGACCAGGGAAGTCCACAATAGAGCAGATCTTCACATTACGGCAGATCCTGGAAAAGACCCAAGAAATGCAAATTGACACTCACCACCTATTCGTCGATTTCAAGGCTGCATATGACAGTATGCATAGAGACGAGCTATACAGTGCCATGTCTAGTTTTGGCATTCCTACCAAGCTCGTCAGATTGTGTAGGATGACGATGGAGAACTCTCGCTGCTCCGTCAAGGTCGGTACCGAACTCACCAAGACCTTCAATGTCAAAAAAAGTTTTAGACAAGGCGACGCACTGTCATGTGACTTCTTTAACATCATCCTCGAGAAGATCGTGCGTAACTCACAAGTCAACACCAGAGGCACGATCTTCCAGAAGTCAGTTCAATTGCTAGCTTACGCTGATGACATTGACGTGATTGGACGAACACAGCGAGCCGTCAATGAGGCGTTTGCTGGCATTGAAGCGGAAGCGGCTGAAATGGGTCTTGCGGTAAATGAGGGCAAAACGAAGTACATGCTGTCATCAAGGAAGAACACACAACATCGACGTCTCGGACGGAGCGTCACACTAGGCAGCAGAAACTTCGAGGTAGTTAAGGACTTCGTCTACCTCGGCTCCGCGGTAAACAGGGACAACAACATCAGTACCGAAATCAAACGCAGAATCACTCATGCCAACTGCTGTTTCTTTGGGCTCAAGAGGCAATTGAGTAATAAAGTACTCTCTAGAAAGACTAAGCTCGCTTTAAATAATAGCTTGATCAACCCCCTTCCTACTTTATGGCGAGGAAACTTGAACGTTACCAAAGGCAGATGAGAAAGTCCTTAGTCTTTTCGAGAGAAAAGTTTTGCGGGCAATTTTTGGTCCTGTTTGCGTTGATGGCATCTGGAGGAGAAGATTTAACGACGAACTCTATAGGCTGTACAGCGACATGCGCCTGGTCAAGCGCCTACGGATACAACGCTTAAGATGGCTAGGCCATGTAGAGCGTATGGACAAAACTGCTTCGGCCCGAAAAGTCTTTGAATCCGAGCCATTGGGACAACGCAACAGAGGACGACCTAGACTGAAGTGGCGCACACAAGTGGAGAAGGATCTCAACCAACTTGGAGTGCGCAACTGGAGACAGCTGGCGAAAGATCGTGCTGGCTGGAGAGGCATGTTGGTTGAGGCCCAGGTCCACCCCGGACTGTAGCGACACAAGAAGAAGAAAGAACACTAAAATAATAGTATTACTTGATTAATAAGTCAATTTATATATACAACCACAGCTTCACCCCGATACCGAGAATATATTCAACGCCCCTCGTAGATAAAATCAAACCAACAAAAGCACAAAAGAAACATTTTTGGTTTGTTCTCTATTTATTTTTATTTGTTTTCATATTTCTTTGGTTTCTACGTTTAATCCTCACTTAATTCAAAAATTTTGCAGTCACTGCTTTCATTAACATATTGCTCTGATTGAAGTTCTATTTTATCATAGTTTCTAAGACGAAGGATCAAGACTTCGGGAACATTCTCCAGTGCCAATATGATGAATATTCCATTATCAAGTATTTCGCATGAACATGTCTTTTGTGGTGGTGAAAATACTGCCAGTGAATTGCCTGAAAGAGAAAGCAACATGTTTGAGGTTATGTTGTATCCTCGAAAGAAGCCTTTTTAGTTGTTTAATAATTACCTGTACTAAGCTCCCATAGACGCAGGGACAAATCACGTCCATCCTTGTCGCCCGACAGCAGACACCGTCCAAGGGGGTCGATTTTTAACAGGGTCACTGGTGCATTGTGCCCTGTGAGGGTGTGACGGCAATTTCCCGTGACCAGATCCCAAATCAGTATTTCCGCATTCTCCAATCCGGCAATGACACAACCATTTGCTTGAGATATAGCAATCGCCACAGTATTGCATACTGGCTTTAGTTTTTGAAACAGAGTTCCGCTCTGCAGATCATAGACAACAATGAAATTTGGCCCGGACTCGCGTATTTCCTTGGCCACAACCGTCACGTACGACCCCTCATAGGTTATGGCGGACAGCGAAGTGAACAGATCGTGATGTGGTATCCGGAGGTCGTATAGAAGTCTGCGCTGCGATAAGTGCCAAACCAGGAGTGAAAAGGGCTTCTGTGACTCATCGCCACACACCAGGATCCTGCAAAACGAAGAAGAAGACATTTGTCAGTTTCTTTAATCCTCGAGGCTCAATTGAAGTACGGACCTTCCATTCCCAGAAACGATTAGGGAATTAAGGAACCTGTCCTCTCCCGCCTTAAACGAAGTGACACAGTCTCCGGTCTCGAGGTTCATCAGATTCACGTACATCCGATTCCGCGACAAACACACCACATGGCTCTCATCGTGAAGACCAAAATAAGGCACTTTCTGGTTCATCACGCCTTTCAGAGTCACCTGCAAGCATTGCGTTACATCTCAGCAGTTGCGTTCTCCAAGGACACTCACCTTATATTGCCCTTCTTTGAGGTCCAGCACTCGTATCTCCCGCTTGCAGAGCACCGCGGCCTCAAAGTCATTGATAGAGCAGAGAAGACTTGGCTGCGGCACGCCCTTTAGAATTCGAATGCGTCTACAGTTGGGGACGTCCCATACACAGATCTCATTGCACTCGGTGTTCATCGCTGCGATGAAGTGTCCGGGGGCCTTCAAACTCACCAGCTCGTTGTAGGTTTCCTTCTCGTTCACGCTTGTCTCCGGATTGTTGTTGTTCAGACACTCGAGATAGGTCACCTTCAGATCATCGATTGTTGTGATCCATTCTTTGATGAGTTTGTTATGTTCCAAGCCTGAGTCCTTGGCTATGGACTTCTTAAGAAAAATGTTGAGTAGGGTGTACAGCTGACTGCCATCGTAGTTAAGTTGAGCCATGTGAAGTGCTAAGAATTCTTTGAGAAGCGTGACATGCTGCACATCGTTTGACGTCAGGCCCAAGTAATTCTCTGCCATTAGAATGTCATTCAAGAGATGGAAACACCCAGTGGAGGCTAATTTGCCCGACATCCACGGTAAGTCGGTGAAATAAACTCGACCGAATAACTGCTCTGCAGAGAGCATATTTCCCTTGAGCATTGCCAGGTCGTAATGAGGAATCTTCAAAAATTTTTCCTCGTTGAGTCTGTAAGTGAATAAAAAATATGTGAAAGCTGAACATGGAAAATAATGTTTTGTTTTTCAATTTTTATTGTAAATCAAAGCACTCAGACAGAAATTCTTCCATTAATCAAGAAGATGTGGGATTTGGTTTTACGTGATCACCTGCCTTAACGGCTTATATCACGGGGAACCTTTTTCCCAAGAGTCGTAAGTAACGCAAGACTAAACGCCTTAGTTACCCAAGTACCAAACTGAGATCATGCTTGAGGGGCAATCACCCCACCTTGGTTTGATACGAAGCCTTTCTAAAACCTCTTCCACTCTTTGGGTCGCAGCGCCCGGTTGAGAATGCAACTCCACACTGAGAAGGGATAGTCCCCTAACCGACTTGCCTAGTTTTGCTTAAACAATGGGCTAGACAAGTCAGCACAGTACACTATCCTCGACTCTACCCGCGATGTTAGATGGTAAACCACAGCCACCACGATACTCCCACAAGGGGGCCTACCACACGGTCAGGCTGGAACCGAAGTTCCAGGGGCTCCTGACTTTCCGTGGCACCAAAATATAGCCTCTGGTCAAGCTTTCTCTACCAGTCAGGTTCCCTCAAAGCCTGGGTCTGTTAGCCGCCATCCCGCCACAAATGGTCTTTCCTCCATCAGTGTTTCCGTTGTCACTATAAATAGTGATACGGATGTCATTTTGAATCATTAATCAAGAAGAGCTAGAGGTGTAAATACTGTTACCACTTTCATTTTAATTTCATCCGAAAAGAGCGGTAGATCTGATTTCATCAAAAAATTGTACAGCCAAGTTATTGTAGGCCATTAACTTTAAAACAAAAAGGAAGATATTTCAGAGAATAAGGTTTTATGTTTTGCTTGTGAATGGAGCCTAGGCGGCTTAATCCATATAAGATCCGAAAAAAATAATGATTATAAAACTCGGGTCATCTTCATTTAAAAAACCATGCACCGAAACTCTAAGCTTCGCAGCACGTATAAAGCAGAATGATCCTCCCAAAGGCCGTAAGATACTGAGAATCATCGGTCATGTCAAGGATTACAACATTTGGTGATCTACCAGGTATACCGGTATGAAATGGGTTTTTTTTTAAATAAAACACTAATTATTAATAGGAAAGTAAAAATATTTTATTCAAAGTATTGGCCATTGTTTTCTACACATTTTGACCACCTTTCCGGCAATTTTGTGAATACCAGGCCAATAAAATTGTTCGTCTTTTAAAGCAAACCAATCAGACACCCAATTTTCGACCTCCTCGTAGGAATCAAAGTGCTGCTCAGCCAATGCGTGTCCCATCGATGAAAACAAATGGTAGGCGGAAGGAGCCAAGTCTGGTGAATACGGCGGGTGGGGTAGCTGCTCCCAGCCAAGTGTTTCGATTGTATCCTGAACCGGTTTTGCTTTGTGTGCAGGTGCATTGTAATGGAGCAAAATTACCTCCCGTGTCTTCTGGCCCATTCCGGTCGTTTCTCGATTAATGCATGGTTCAAATTGATCATTTGTTGTCGGTAGCGATCAGTACTAACGGTTTCACCAGGTTTTAGGAGCTCGTGTGACAGCACACCTTTCTGGTCCCACCAAACACACCGCATTGTCTTCTTGCCTAATCGATCTGGTTTAGCAGTCGGTGTTGATGGTTGTCCCAGATTGACCCATTATTTTTTCCGTTTAGGATTCTTAAAATAAATCCATTTTTCATCGCCAGTAACAATCCGATGCAAAACCGATTTTCTTTCGTGTCTTTGAAGCAAAATTTCACAACTGTTTTTTCGGTTTTCCATCGTTCTTTCATTCAGTTCATGTGGCACACATTTTCCACAATTTTGGACCTTTCCCATAGCTTTTAAACGGTCAGAAATTGTTTGTTGTGCAACATTTAACATTGCTGCCATTTGCTTTTGACTCAAAGTGTCATCTCCATCCAATATCGTCTGCAATTCGGCGTCTTCAAACTTTTTTGGTGATCTTCCACGTTCTTCATTTCTCACATCAAAATAATTGTTTCGGAACCGTTGAAACCATCTTTTGCATGATGCTTCTGATAGAGCATGATCACCATATGCCTCGACAAGCATTTGATGCGACTCTGCAGCACTTTTCTTCAAATGAAAACAAAAAATTAATGCTTTCCGCAAATCATCATTTTTTGGTACAAAATTCGACATTTTTAACACGATGAAAAAATATGATGTTGTCTGTTCAATGACTTGATGTATACACATCTGCTATCACAGATGTCATAGCAAACAAACAAAAAGAAAAAAAAAGGACTCGTTCACAACAAATGTTCCCTATCGACCCATTTGTATCTTGGCGCTCTCTTTATACCGGTATACCTGGTAACTTGTAACCTGAGAATTAGATTGTCATTACTTTTGGTAGGCATCATTTGAATGTTGGTTCTTCCTAAAACTAACATTGATTGATTTTTCGTCAGTGGCGCCCCATATATGTAATTTTCGGGATATATTGAGTGATGTGTTATACCACTCATAATCCCCACTCACACTGGACTTGCGTAGCTGACTGTAACGTGTAAGTACGACCCTTGCTAGATGAAGATACTTTAAGGCCACGCATGGGTTTCACTACAGACTGGCCTAATTTAAATTCCGTATAAAGTCCAATGGCCACCGTGGCGTAGTGGGTAGAGTGCGACGCTCACTCGCCGAAGGGTGTTGGTTCGATTCCCAGCTCAACAACAATTTTTCGAATTTTTCACGGCACCACCTCTTTCGAGCTGCTGACAACACTCAAAGAGTAATAACTGTCTAAGAAAGCTTCTCACATCTCGCCGTTCGGAATCGGCAAAAAACTGTAGGTCCCTTCTACTCGTGAGAGAGCAGTAGCGCGCACAACACGAGTCGTTGATGAGCAAGCTAGGCCCTGGTCCCCCTTTGGACTGTAGTGCCAACAATTATTATAAAGTCCATTTCTAACATACATTCTTTTTCGTATATGTATAACACATTTGTTGACATGCACAAAAACCACTTACCTCACTTGATGCTTTTCTAAATCCACAAACGAATCTGGTTGAGTTTCAAAGTACCTCTTGGCAGCATTCTGAATTTCTTGAACATTTTTCGAATATCTCTTCAGAATGGCGTCTCTAAATGCAATATCCATAATTTTAATTTGATTGGAATGCAGGAGCACAGGCCCCAACAGCCAACAGAACTTAGACCAAACGGTTAAAGAATAAATTTTATCAACTTGAGTTAGTTCTTGAAAAATATTTACACAGTCAGTCTCATATATGCCGTAAGTTGAAATTGATATAATTACTAAAAGGATTTCTAGGAGTTTAGCATCTAATTTGGACTCATACGCGTTGAGCAGCTGCTCAATGAACTGCTCGGCATTGAGGTCTTGTGCGTTCAGCTCAAGCCACGGTAACTTCGAAATGATCTTAGACTGAAACGGGTGCTTTTCGAAAATGTCCGCCTGAGATGGTCGACTTTTGTCTGGTCTTGCGATTGCCTTCGAATGATTTGTGAGATGGAGAATGTTTTCCTTGGGCACACCACTCTTGATAAGCTCATTAGCTGCCCATGAGTTTTGATAGTCTTCGCTAGCGGTTAGGGTTAGAATTATTTTGGTGTTGGACTTTGGAATTTTCGGAAGCCAACTGAAGTCGGTCACACCCACAACCTTGTCCACGGAGTCAATGATAATGATGAGGAAAATGTTGCTACTTTCTAAGAGTTTTTCAATGATCTTCTTGTAGTTAAGGACTCCCTGTTGAAAGAAAAATTTAATATAAAGTGGAAAAATGGTCCTTTGCTGAGGGCTTACATGCTCAGATCGCGTAGGTTGACCGTTTACAAGAATGGATATCTGCTCAGCGATGGATGCCAGGAGTGAAGATATTTCCGAAGACAGCTCTGTCAAGTTGCCGAACCTGAAGTAATAAGAATGTAATTGGCTCTCTTTGACAAGCTTTCGCTCTATCTTACCGTAGAATAACGTGAGAATTTTCCACCCAAGTGTCGGATTTGATGCCGATTTCCGTGGCCAAAGTACTCTTTCCTTCTCCTGGTTTACCGAAAATAGCGAATGGATACAATGAGTCGCTATGAATGTATCTGCAAAAGGAAAGGAAATATAAATTGATAAGTGCCACACTTCAAACAGCAATAGAAACAAACAGAAGATGGATCAAAAGGCAATTGAAACAGAAATGGGCTTAAATTGGATTACTGGGATTTCCAGTTCAGTGCTCCGCATCTATTCAGCAAAACATTTATGAACGCCCAATGAAACTGTATTTACTCAGTTCGTTTTCACACCAACCCTTTCTACAGCTTTCGCAGGTTCGTCGTTAAGGAATGTATTGCAAACCAAATACAGTTCAAGCACTTGTACACAGATAGTGGAGTTGATTAATTCTTTTGTGACTTCCCAGAGGAGATTAATTAAAAATAAAATAAAAGATAAAAAGAGGGAATTGTACACTTCAAAATACACAACGGAAAGGAGAAACCATTCGTTTTCTACACTGTATATTAGGGTTTAGATTATCGTATTTTGCAGTTGTAAACGAGGTGAATAAATTTGAACTTAAAATTGGGGACCATAAATTGTTCTCTGCGTCAAAGTGTTTTTTAGGTGCTCTAAATATCTGGGTGACAAATTGTAGCTAGAAACCTCGGGACTGTAATGGTTTTTGTGCAGTGAAAAAAAAGAACAATTCCAAATTGAGAAGACTGCAGTTTCAAAGAAATTTTTGATCTTTATTAAAGTGTTAACCGTTGTTGACATTCCCCATTACCAACTGTAATCTGGTTGCTTAACGCACCGCTGTAGTATTTGGCTTACTCAAAACGGCTAAGCGCTGAAACCTTCAGAGAAAGAGGCAAACGTGTGGCGAGACGGAATGTGCCTACTACTTTTTTCTTTTTCCTTCACCTTTTCTAAGTGAAGCTTTAAGTTTAAAATTGTGCCTCTGACACATAATCCAAATCAATGTAAGTCACATATTTGCAAATTGAAGGAATTTAATAACCATAAAACTATGAAAGCATTTCGAAACATTTTTGGCACAAGTAAGGAAATTATTGCAAATTTAGTTTGTAAGCAGGACTAACAATTTAGGTTAGCTTCGTAACAGAAACATAGATCTTACTTCATGAGGCTAAACTTGATAATCAATTCTACTCCTCAGCGGATACTATGTGAACCGAAACTATATAGCAAGGTTGCCTTTTATATTTCGGAAATGGGCGACCCTAGTGTTGCAATCTGGCAATTGCCAGCTCTATCGTAAAGTTTAACATTTTTGACGTTATACGTACTCAGAACGTCTTGACACACGAGCGCTATTTGTGTTGTTTAGAGTAACTTAAAAGATTCAAGTCAGATTCATTCCAAAAAAATGGAATTACCATAAATCGCGAAAATTTTCGTGCGATTATTTTTCATAACTTTCGAAGTGGATTAACTCAATAACTGTGCATCGATGAACTTAATTCAATTTTTGGCGATGAAGCTCCATCAAGGACCAGTGTTTTTCGATGGTATGGTGAATTCAACCGAGGTCGTAGTTCCCTCCAAGACGAATTTCGTGAAGGTCATCCAAAATCAGTTGTTGCTCCGGAAACCATTGATGCTGTGCTCCAACTGATATTGCAAGATCGTCATGTGATCTATCGTGAGATTGTAACAACCTTAGGCATTAGTCGCTCAAAAACGGCTCGTGTCAATTGGTTGAAAGAAATGCTCCCAAAATTACGATCGCGGTGTTTCGAAACACGTCTATGACATTGTGACAGGTGATGAATCGTGGATGAGAGGTCAACGTTTTTCGACACCTGAAGAAGCGGTTGAAGCGTTCAGAATGTATGTTTTGGATCTACCTCAATCAGAGTGGCAAAAGTGCTTCGACAATTGGTTCAAACGCATGCAAAAGTGTATAGATCTTGATGGGGAATATTTTGAAAAACAATAAAGCTGTTTTTGATGATTAATATTTGTTTTTGTTCTCTAATCCCGAAATATAAAAGGCAAGCCTCGTATAACTCCCTTAACGCTTCAGACAGCTAACTCCTTCTTGATTGAAAAGTCTTACAACTTCCTGATAATAAACAAATATGTATGAGAAAACGTGGTCGCGTGGTGTAGTTCATAGAATACAACACTCACACGCCGAAGGGTAAGTTTCGATTTCCGGCTGAACACCTCGCCTTTTCCACGGAACCACCTCTTTCGAGCTCAAAAAGTAATAACTGTCTAAGAAAGCTACTCAAATTTGTCGTTCGGAGTCGCCAAAAAACTGTAGATCCCTTCTACTCGTGAGAGAACAGTAGCGCGCATAACACGAGTAGTTGATGAGGAAGTTAGGCTCTGGTCCCCCCTTGACTGTCACACCATATATATATATATATTATATATATACTTCTTATACGTACTTATATGTATAAGAAAATAACCATCAAATTTGGATGAATCTAGTTCACCTCCGAAATTGCTTCTTTTTCTAAGCTTAAGACGAAGAACAACATGCCTCGGATAAGGACGGATTAACTGTTGATGACCCCAGCAAACGTTTTAAGGACAACGATTTTCGGTTTTGCACGTGGAATAGGGGTCCCTTAACAGGCCACGTGCAGTCGAACAACTTACATTTCCGCCATCCAGGAAGTGCGATGGGCAGGAAAACGATGAACAGCTGCGACATCTACTACAGCGATTGCTATAGAGAGAGAGAAGGCAGCGCTTATTCGGATGCGGATTTGTTGTTCGAGGCAGACTTAGGCAAAAAGTCTTGAGCTACGACCCCGTCAGCGAACGCCTCATGAAAATCCACATCAAGGCTAAATTCGGGAACATCAGCCTAATATACGCTCACTCCCCGACAGAGGAGAAGAATGACAACATCAGGGATGATTCCTATGATTTCCTAAAAGAACATACGATCGATGCCCCAGATGCGACGCCAAGATCGTTTTAGGAGACTTCAACGCTCAGCTGTGAAAGGAGGACATTTTTGCTGGAGACATCGGTAAACACAGACTGCACGACAACACATCCAGATCTGATTGCAATCGACGTCAGACACTCGTCCAGTAATCTCGATGTACAAATCTTCCGAGGTGCATACATCGACTCGGATCATCACCTTGTTGTAGCCAAGGTAAGAACCCGGATATCGAGAGAGCTACGCAGTCGAGATAGACCAAAACGATTTGACGTCGGAAAGCCACAGATCGCTAGGAATTTTGCCGCCCGAGTCTTCCTGAAATTCGCTCAGAGTTCGACGCTGCCTGCATTAACCATAGAAGAAGAATGGAAACGTTGTCAAGAAGCCATCAAAGAAGCTGCCACTGATGTGCTGAGTTTCACGTCACCACCCAGAAGGAACCCATGGTTTGAGGTATGCAGCCAAACAAGGCGCCTATAAGGCAACGATGCATCAAACAACGAGGACTGTTCGTGAGCTCTGCGAACAAAAAGGAGGAGCATGAGAATCGCGCGTTCGAGGATATGGAAAGGTTTTATGGCAGGAATGGAATCCGAAAGTTTTACCGTAGAGTAAAATAGCTATCCGGATGATACAAGGTTCGAACCGAAGCCAGCTGGGATCAAAATGGACAACTCGTGGTGAATTGCAGTCTGTGCTGAGAGTCTAGAAGGATCATTTCTGCTGACTCCTTAATGGCGATGACGGCCCGAATCCCGCTGTTAGGCAGAATGTTCTACTTGATTTGGACGATGATAGACACGATTTTCGTCCCCGTGACTTGACGCAAGGACAGCAATATCCAACTTGAAGTCTGCATGCAGAACTATTTAAAGCAGCTGGAGATGACCTGGTTGGGCTCATGCATCAGCTCATTTGTAAGATATGGTCGAAAGAAAGCATGTCCGATGAGTGGAATCTCAGCTTCGTTTGCCCGGTTCAAAAGAAGGGAGACCCCTTTGACTGCGCAAATTATCGAGGGATCGCATACAAGATCCACTCTGCCGTATGGCGTGGGCATTTGTCTATAGCCTGCTAGGTCACTATCAGTATGGTTTCAGACCAGAGAAATCCACAATAGACCAGATCTTCACATTACGGAGATCCTGGAAAAGACCCAAGAAATGCAAATTGACACTCACCACCTATTCGTCGATTTCAAGGCTGCATATGACAGTGTGCATAGAGACGAGCTATACAGTGCCATGTCTAGTTTTGGCATTCCTACCAAACTCGTCAGATTGTGTAGGATGACGATGGAGAACTCTCGCTGCTCCGTCAAGGTCGGTAACGAACTCACAGAGACCTTCAATGTCAAAAAAGTTTTAGACAACGCGACGCACTTTCATGTGACTTTTTCAACATCATCCTCGAGAAGATCGTGCGTAACCCAGAAGTCAACACCACGATATTCCAGAAGTCAGTTCAATTGCTAGCTTACGCTGATGTCATTGACGTGATTGGACGAACACAGCGAGCCGTCAAAGAGGCGTTTGCTCGCATTAAAGTGGAAGCGGCGAAAATGGGTCTGGCGGTAAATGAGGGCAAAACTAAGTATATGCTGCCATCAAGGAAGGATACACAACATCGACGTCTCGGACAGAGCGTCACGCTAGGCGGCAGAAACTTCGAAATAGTCAAGGAATTTGTCTACCTCGGCTCCGCGGTAAACAGGGACAACAACATCAGTATCGAAATCAAACGCAGAATCACTCTTGCCAATCGCTGTTTCTCTGGGCTCAAGAGGCAATTGAGTACTAAAGTACTCTCTCGAAGTACTAAGCTCGCTTTATATAACAGCTTGATCATCCCCGTCCTATTTTATGGCGAGGAAACTTTAACGTTACCAAAGGCAGATGAGGAAGTCCTTAGTCTTTTCGAAAGAAAAGTTTTGCGTGCGATTTTTGGTCCTGTTTGCGTTGATGGCATCTGGAGGAGAAGATTTAACGACGAACTCTGTGGGCTGTACGGCGATATGCGCCTGGTCAAGCGCTTAAGATGGCTAGACCATGTAGAGCCTATGGACACCACTGCTTCGGCCCGAAAAGTCTTCAAATCAGAGCCATTGAGACAACCCAACAGAAGACGGCCTAGGCTAAGATGACGCACACAAGTGGAGAAGGACATCAACCACTTTGGAGTGCGCAACTGGAGGCAGCTAGTGAAAGACCGTGGTGGCTGGAGATGCATGTTGGTTGAGGCCCAGGTCCACCCTGGACTGTAGCGCCATAAAAAAAGAAGAAGAAGAAACCTTCCATTTTCTGTTTCTATTTCCCTCGTCTCAATTTATTTTTAAGTTCACAATACAATACAATCCCACAAAAAAGACGTATTTATTCTACAGAATAAAGTCAGCTCAAACTACTTCGTTTAGTAGAATGTTTTCATAGGAAACTAGATTCGATGAGGGAACAGGAGCATATGACTGAGATGAAATTGCCGGTTAGGCAAGGGTAAGCACAGGAATATTGACGACAATTTCCTGAGATCAGCTATAGCGAACAGATTTTAATCAATATGAACAATCGGACGAGTGCGGTTTATTAAAATATCGGCTCCACTCACTTGCAAACTTCACTCAATGCTACAATTCCCGTTAATACTCACAAACGAATGAAAACTGTCCACATCCTCTTTTAAACTGTTAATCCCCCAACACATAACGTTACAGCAGTGCTCTGTATTTCGGAGCATCGCGTCCGACAGGATGCAGGGAATATGAAACTTTCCTCGCAAATTTAAAATTTTGTTTACAACAATATCCCTGGGAACGATTAAACGGAACTACTTTCATATTCCGTTGCACGGAGGCGAGTTCAATATAATTCCCAATGACTCATGCAGAACGCGGGCGGATGGGAGAACAGTTTCCCCAGACGTTAAATTGCATATTCATGAGGAGGACTGCGCCCCAATTACTTTCCAGCAAAACCTCCACGATCCTTCATAATTAAGGAGCCTTGCATTTTTGTGAAATGAAAATCCAATGCAAAGAAAATAAGTCTTCTGGATTGAATTGTGAAATTATTTAAAGACACAATTCGGTCGTTTCCGTTTATATACATGAATACAGTTAATGTTTTAAAGTGTTCCATACCTGAATGCAGACTTACGAGCAAACCCCTTAAATGTTCGTATACTCACTTTGAAACAGTGTCCAGGGCATTGAAGTTATTGCAGGTCTCCGCCAAAGCGACAGCATGTCTCTTTACAGTCTCGATTTCGAGTGCGATCTGTCGGCACATGCCCAATGTGTTGCGAGACCGATGATGTTTGGCTAGATGTTCACTGATTGCAGAATCAATGCAAGTCTTTAAAACACTTCCCAGCAACGTGGACAGCTCCTCCTGGTCGTCGCTGGTCGGGAAAGTCCGCACGACGTTCCGTACAGGGATCTCATTTGTAAGCTGAGAATGGATGTTCGTGAGTCGTCTGGTCATTTCCTCCTGAATGAGGGGATCGTCCTTGGTGGTTACGCGCGAATAGTCGCTCTGAATCCATATGCAGCGTCTGGCAAGATCTCTTGTCTTTGCCAGCGAGCTGGCGATCTCCTGCTCAACCACTGTGGCTAGGTATGTGTCTTTATGATTAATTGGCATGAGTTTGATAAGCGTTACAAGGATGTCTTCAATGTCTTTCTTTGCTAATGAGTTTTCTGTGACTAGGCTGTACGAAGCTGAGGTCTTGTCTTCTTGGTAGAATTTCTGCAGCAGATCCGACTGTTCTCGGGTGGCAAGCGACAGTATTTCGGCGAAGTCCTGTTTGTCGATTCGCTTAGGAATATGTGGTCGCCCCAGAGAGGAGCCCACAAACAGAACCGGGACTAGATACGAATTTGAGTTTCTTGCGAACTCCGCTTGATAGTTCTCCACTTCATCCTGGGCGATCTGCAGCTCTGACCCATTTTCGAACAGGCTCTCTCCCTTGCCTTCATCGGTGCTCGGGATGTTGTGATGAGTGAATGAAACTGTCAACTCGAAACCTTTCACTTTGCAGTGCGTCCAGAGCGATGGAAAGATTTGATTGATTACTTGTAGCTGCTGCTTGTACTCGTGCCTGTTGCTCATCAGAATGTAAATCACAATTGTTCGGTTTCGATCCGATTTTCTACTTGCAATTGGACTGCCGCATATTTTCGCATACGCACTGGGAGTATTTTTTGTTTCTTTTTCCTCCACATCCGCTGCTTTGGTTTCTAGATGTAAAAAAAAGACACAAACGGTTGAGTTATGAAAAAGGCATCTTCTTATTTCTCAAGAAAACTTTTTCTACAACGTTTTGAACGTTTGAGCTTGTCTTACCTGCAACAGTTGGAGCTGTCTTGTTAGTTTCCGATACACTATTGAGTCCAGTATTTTGAGTATCACCCTTTGATTGGTCTGGTGCTTCGACTTTTTGGTCCAGCTCTTGATACCCATTGTCAGCACTTAAGATAAGAAACAGTTAATGCATCACAACCGCTGCAATTGTCCGAGTGATCTACTCACCCTTCTGATACCTCAGACTCGGGATCTTTGCCATCTTTCTGGGAGGTGCTACAGATGTTTCCCATTTTCTAGAGAGCAGCAAACCTAAACAATTAGATTGAAAACATTAAAGAATTAAAAACTCTGGTCATTTCTTTGTGAAATTTTATTGAAGCCCTAACACGAAATCCCCCCACAAACTCAACTCCTTTTGCGTGTTATGCTTTTGACATAAAAATTAAGCTATAAACGACACTAGTCAACACAAGTTTTTTTTTGTTCACACGAAAGCTGGTGGGTGTTTCAACTAGTTCTAGTTTTCTCCCTCCTACTACTCCATTATTCTCATGTGCTTTAGTGAAGCACTAAAGCGATAAAGAAAATTGTGTAGTCGTGTAGAGTATGTCAAAGAGCTGTGTTTTCGTTCCTAACGTTGCTCGATTTGTAATTTCAATGTTTATTTATCTTGTTTTAAGGTTTTAAAACGCCTGTAAAGCATTGTTTGTATGAGTTTGTACGAGTATATTATTTCCCTGCAAATAAATAAAATATTCAGGACGAAAGACCAGAATGACATTCACGCCGTGCGGGTGAAAAGGACAACAGAAAACTCAGACATACTGATATCTGTGGGCATCAATTCGGAGAGAGCAGTGCTTGATGATAACTTCTTTGTAGTTGAAGATCCTCAGGGGAAGGTCACGACACTGGGAGCTGTTTTTCAGAAAGTGTATACGGCGGACGGAATCCCGTAGGCCAGACCACTATCTGGAGAACAGAGCCCAGTTCAACCACTTCTACCTTCGGGACGAGATAAGGCAATGGCGATTTGAGAACACTGGTTTCACCAGGTTCAATGACGAGAATATGGCTAATAATGCCAACGCCATAGACGGAAGCAATGCCATTCAAATCTCAAAAGAAGAATCTCAGAGAGTTTAAGAAGGCATCTTAAACTCTGTGAAGAAGAAAATATCTACAGGGATCTACGGTATATCAGATATTGTGCTACGCCATCTACCCTCAGAGGCGGTGGAGATTTGCAATGTGCTGAGTAATGCATATTACCCATCGCAATGGAAGACAGCTGTGGTGCAACTATAATAAACGGGACAAAGATAGGTCCATCCCAACAAATCTCCGGTCGATCAGTCTTCTTCCTTGCATTAGCAAGGTCTTCGAAAAAATTGATATATCAGCTCTAGAAAAGTGGGTTCAGGATAATAATATAATCAATGCTTCATAAAAAGTGTTACAGTGATCGGATTTAGTTCAAATATGCGCCGTTTTGTTCAATAATCTGTTTTTATCTAGGCGGCAACTTCATAATACACCCCTCGTAGAAGCCCCTCTCCGTATTTGCGAAGAACTCGCACAGACACATTTCACAAGCCTCTTTTGAGTTCAACTTCACACCACCAAGAGCGTTCGCCATGGAGAGGAACAGGTGGTAATCACTTGGCGCTATGTCCGGGCTATATGGTGGATGCGATAAAACCTCCCATTCTTCCATCCTCCCCGTAGGTTCTGACGAGTTATCAGCGAAGTGTGTGGTCTGGCGTTGTCCTGGTGAAATACTTCACCCTTCCTGTTGGCCAATTCGCCTGCTTCAAGCGGTCCAGTTGTTTGCAGTAGATGGTAGAACTAGGCGTCTGGCCACATGAGAGCAGCTCATAGTGGATGATTCCCTTACAATCCCACCAAACACACAGCAACTCCGGCTTGGCCACTGTTTGGGAACACTACAACCTTCCCGTTGACCAATTCGGGACCTTTCTAATCGATCGGCTGGAAGGAGAAATTTGCCAAACTTACATATCAACAAGCAACTTCCGAAAATAAGATATACATTTAATTTTACCTATTTGTTGCCCACAACTTGAAGAGTTTTTACATAAAATGTAGTAGTATTAGATACGCAAGTTCAGAGCAGAAATTTGAGTCTATATATTCGGTGCGTGATGTTATTACATAATGGCGAAATTTTTCTTAGTGTTTGGTGGGATTGGAAGGGAATCATCCACTGTGAGCTGCTCCCATATAGGCAGACACTTAATTCTACAATCTACTGCGAATAACTGGACGGCTTAAAGCAGGCGATCGACCAGTAGCGTCCAGAATTGGCCAACAGGAAGGGTGTAGTGTTCCACCAAGACAACGCCAGACCACACACTTCGTTGATGACTCGTCAGAAGCTACGGGATTTCGGAGGTTTTATCGAGCTAGTCACTAAACCATTGTAAACCATCTGCAGAAGGCTGGATACAAAAAAAAATTGATGTTTGGGTGCCGCATGATTTGAAGCAAAAAAACCTTCTGAACCGAATCAACGCCTGCGATAGGCTGCTGAAACGGGACGAACTTGTCCCATTTTTGAAGCGGATGGTAACTGGCGACGAAAAATGGATCACATACGACAATATCAAGCGAAAACGGTAGTGGTTGAAGGCCGGTGATTGACGGCCAGGAAGGTTTTGTTGTGTCTTTCTTGGGATTGGAAGGGAATCATCCACTATGAGCTGCTCCCATATGATCAGACCCTTAATGCCACCATCTACTGCGAACAACTGGACCGCTTGAAGAAGGCGATCGACCAGAAGCGTCCATAATTGGCCAAAAGGAAGGGTGTAGTGTTCCACCAAGACAACGCCAGACCACACACTTCGTTGATGATTCGTCAGAAGAAGGATGGGAGGTTTTCTCGCATCCACCATATAGCCGGCTATAGCGCCAAGTGATTACCACCTGTTCCTGTCCATGGCGAACGCCCTTGTTGGTGTGAAGTTGAAATCAAAAGAGGCTTGTGAAATGTGTCTGTCCGAGTTCTTCGCAAATAAGGAGGGGGGCTTCTACGAGGGGGATTTGAACTAAATCCGATCACTGTAACACTTTTCATGAAGCATTGAATGAAGAGGAAAAAAACAGAAGGGAGATACAAAGGTTGTTTTATATTTCGGGATTGGCCAACCCAAGTGTTGCACTCTGGCAACTGCCAGCTCTATCGTATATAAGTTTCACATTTTTGAGGTTATACATACTTAGAACGTCTTGACATACGAGCGCTATTTGTGTTGTTTACAGTAACTTAAAAGATTCATCTCGCCCAAAAAATGGAATTAAATCGTGAAAATTTCAAGAGTCGTCTAAAATCAGTTGTTGTTTCGGAAGCCATTGGTTCTGTGCGCCAACTGATATTGCAAGATGGTCATGTGACCTATTGTGAGATTGAGACAACGTTCGGCATTAGTGGGACCAGCATATTTTCAATATTGCATGAATATTTGACCCTCAAACAAATTTGTTCTCGTTGGATCCCACACATTTTGTAAATCGCTCAAAAACAGGCTCGTGTCGATTGGTCGAAAGAAATGCTCAAAAAATACGATCGCGGTGCTTCGAAACACGTCTATGACATCGTGACAGGCGATTAATTGTGAATTTACGCGTATGAGGTCGAAAGTAAACTGCAGTGGACTGTATGGGTGTTTCAAATTGAGCCAAATCCAACAAAAGTTGCTCGCGCACGAAGCACTTCCAAGCAACTAGTCGCCTGTTTTTTCGGATAAACTGGACCACTAGAACAACGCAGAAGAGTCAATTCCGAGTTTGTTTACCATTTGTTTGTCAGTTGTCTTCCAAGAAATCAGGAAAACCAACCGCAGAAGAAGAAGAAGAAGGATCACTCTTCACCACGACAATGCGAGCTATTACACATCAGCTGAAACAACTGCATTTTTGAGCACTCGAAACATCGATTTGATGAGTCATCCGCGGTATAGTCCTGACTTGGCACCGAATGACTTCTATTTAATCCCGTACGTAAAAAATAAAATGAGAGGTCAACGTTTTTCGACACCTGAAGAAGTGGTTGATGCGCGCAGAATGTATGTTTTGGAAATACCTCAATCAGAGTGGCAAAAGTTCTTCGACAATTGGTTCCAACGAATGCAAAAGTGTATAGATCTTAATGGGGAATATTTTGAAAAACAATAAAGCTAGTTTCGATAATTAATATTTGTTTTGTTCTGTTATCTCGAAATATAAAAGGCAACCCTCGTATAGGATCCTTTAACAAGGAATAATTTAACTTTTCAGTGAAATATTTTTTATTCAAAGTACATACTTACAAATGAGGAAACTTTTCAATAGGAGAATTTTTAAGGAAGTTGCCAGGCTCTTTAGATATGACAAAGATCTATCGACAACTCTGACCCACGAAAATCAAAGAAGACATTCATCGAAGTTAACAGGACGCAACCGCTACAAATTTGTAGAAGACTATAGCAGCAGAAAATAAATATGATTTGCAATGTACTTATGTGACCGCCGTGGCGTAGTGGGTTGAGTGCGACGCTCACACGCTGAAGGGTGTAGGTTCGATTCCCAGCTCAACACCAATTTTTCGAATTTTTCATGGCACCACCTCTTTCGAGCTGCTGACAACACTCAAAGAGTAATAACTGTCTAAGAAAGCTTCTCAAATTTCGCCGTTCGGAGTCAACAAAAAAACTGTAGGTCCCTTCTACTCGTGAGAGAACAGTAGCGCGCACAACACGAGTAGTTGATGAGCAAGCTAGGCCCTGGTCCCCCTCTGGACTGAAGCGCCAACAATTATTATTATAATGTACTTATAGGGAGGATACCACAAGACAGACAGTCAGAATGCGAATAATCATAAACCATGAAATGTGGGTAACATTTCAAACAACAAAGTTAAGAGATAATGACAATTTCAACATTGTCGTCAGCTTCGTGCAAAGCATACATTTGGTAGCAAACTGCGTATGAAATGAAATTTAGCATAAGACGTCACGCTAGATCTAAAGGCTCGTGTGTTACCTCATTGGCATATTGGGTAAATGCGTTTATACACCAGAGGGATAAAGATCAATCGCATACATTGTACCTCGAAATGAAACACACTGGTCGATAATATTTCGACATACACATTTTCAAATTTTGTTTTTCAATGACTTTTTACTAAGTTAACTTTTACAATTTAAAACAGTTTTTGTGTCTAACTCTTCAATCCAACTTAAGTTTAAACCAAATATTTCATTTCATTGCTCTTAGTCACTATTTTAAATTTTCGTTCGACACTTACTTATTTCCGTGTTTCCAACTATCCCGTATCAAAAGATTTCGACAGAGATTCACTTCCGCCGTGACTAGTGGATATAGTGCAAACTGTGTGTGTCAAAGGTCCCAGATTCGATTCCTAAACTGAACACCTCGCTGGTGCCAAATATCGAGCAAAGTGCAAACTATTTGTGCAAAAACTTTTAAATTTCGGCATTAGGAGTTAGGAAAAAACTACAATGTAAGTGCATTTTACTCTTGAAGGGACAGAAACACGCACACCGCAAGAAATAACTGAAAGGTCTAGACCTCTTTGTGGCCGTATCTCCATTCAAAATACACAACGCATAGTAATGATAGAACCACTCCAAAACAAGATGGTACACAGTTCCGTTTCTCCAGAGTTGGGCATAAAATAACATAATGACCAATGACTAAAGAAATATGACCAAACGTTAGTCATGACAAAATAAGTTTCCAGATTTATTCACTTCTACGCTTTAGTCATGAATTTTCGTTATCCACACACGTGATTGACTGTTATTCATGATTAATGTTTAGTTATGACTTTGCATCTTGATTACCCACCAATCGAAAGCATGTCTGGATTTACGCATACATGTATGTATGTATATGTATGAAGGGATCGTAAAGTTGAACCATTCCTTTTGAAACATGGCTTATTAGTTTTGCTGGGATGACGAATTTGCCCAAATTTCATAGACTGTCAGATACGTGTTTTGAAAGTAGAGTCATTTTGAAAGCTAACGCAAACTCACTTTCCAGTAACAACTAAGTTTTTGATTTACTTTATTTATTTATTTATTCTTTAATGTAGAAATTAAATTATGTATGGTATTAATAATTAATATTAAGCTTATGTTTGACTTTATTTTTTTACGGAACATATCTTATTTATTTGTGAGGTAGAATTACTTTGTTTTGAAAACTAAAAAAATCAATTGAAATAACTAAATACTTTGTCGGAGTTTGTTTTTTATGAACAGAGATGGCTTGAATAAATACTCTTATTTAGTGATTAATAACTAATGATTAACGTTTAGTGGTGACTTACGAATAATGGTTAATTTAGTCATGAATAACTTCTACTAATAAAGACTAATTGTGGTTGCCGTAGCGTGGTGTATAGAGTGCGATGCTCACACGCCGAAGGGTCTAGTTTCGATTCCCAGTTCAACACGAATTTTTCGAATCTTTCACGGCACCACCCCTTTCACGGCACCACCCCTTTCAAGCTGCTGACAACACTCAAAGAGTAATAACTGTCCATGAAAAAGCTTCTCAAATTTCGCCGTTCGGAGTCGGCACAAAACTGTAGGTCCATTCTACTCGTGAGAGAACAGTAGCGCGCACAACACGACACGTTGATGAGCAACCTAGGCCCTGGTCCCCCTGTGGACTATCGCGCCAAACAATTATTAATAAAGACTAATTTAGTCGTTCATCATAATAACTAATGAATAAATTAGTCATTAATCGCTTGTATCCAACAACTAATGGCTAATTTAATTATTAGTCATTATTCGACTAAAATTTACCCAAACCCTCCAATTATCCAATCTTCAATCTTATAGGCTTTATTTCCACTTAAATGTGTGCTACGAAGTATATATAAATATGGTATGAGATAGCGAACTCATTAGCTTCGAAGAACAACTCTATGGAGATCAATAGACCTTTCAACAGGACAATGCAGCAATCCATTCGTCAAAATCCGTAATTTTGCGTGCAGTCCTGATCTTAATATTAATAATGGATGGAGCAACAGTCCACAGGGGGCCAGGACGTAGCTTTCTCATCAACTACTTGTGTCGGATTTTACCAACTACGCCAAGGCGGCCACCTGATCTTAAGCCTGACAAAACCCTTGCTCCAATATTGGTCACGATGTCCAAATTTGAATGATTCTACGTCGAAGCGGTTGCAAGAATTTAAAAGGAAAAAATGATCTTTAACTTCATACTGAAGCATACAAATTAAAATTGATGCATTGGGTTAGTTGATTTTTTTTACATATCTGTTTAATTTGCACTCATCATTATTTCATTGATGAAATTAAAATTTTATAAATTCATTTGGGAAAAGTATTTTCTTTTTTAAGTTCAATACTAAAACCATTTATTTTATATTTCCTTTTTTAATTCTTTTAACCTAGCCTGGGAAAACTTTAGAAATTTCGTTGGTCTTGCACAGTGCATGTTTATAATTCACTTATTAAGCAATAACTTCAAAAAAAAAATAGGGAACATTTGAAATAAGCTTTCCGTCGAATATTTACGGTTGGTTTCAATCATAATTAAAGATATGTTTCTTTTTCTGTGTTTTCAGCCATGTAATCATTTGTGAGCCATTAAACTCCAAATTGAAAAAAAAAAACACATAAATTTCTTACAGTGATGGAATTGAAAATTGGAAAAAAAATATAACAAATTATTTTAAACAGTGAACTTTTTACGAGAAAGGGTTTTGGGTCAAAAGTTGTAAAACATCATGAAAGTCGAAAAACGCAGTTTCAAAGAGCTCGTTTTGACAAACAATATCTCATCATTGATTCCGTAATTGTATCTTTCAATCAAAGCTTAAGGAAGCGTGTAAAATGATAGCGAAGTTCTGCAAACTAATATAAATTCATAAGCGCACACTTGGTGGCTTTTGATTTAGAAGCAGAGGCAGATCGATTAAGCCACACGTTTAAGCGGCAGCTGGCCATTTAATGAGCGGCAAATCCTGAGCAGCTAAGCGGCTAGGAGGCACATACCGCTTACAAGTACTTTTTGCAATGGCGTATTAAGAAAAAGTCGTCTTCAGATTTCAAATATTATTTAACGTCGAAAACACTGAGAAGCCACCAACTATCATGAAATATGAAATAATAATGTAACGAGAAGAGAGAGAGAGAACGAACGAGAGCGAAATTATATACAATTGAGGTCCTGTACAACCCAAACGAAATGTACCACGAAAGGATGAGTCTAAACGGCTTTATTACATCTGAAGCTTTCCTCTACTTAGACTGATTCAAGATAAGGAAGGCTGCTCTATCATCTTCCACGTCTCACGCCGAGCAGTAGGAGGATAAAATTATTGCGCAGTCGCGTGTAGACTTTCAGCAAGAATAGTTCTGTTTTGGTCATTGTAGTATCTTATGATATCTTTATCCATATTAATAAATAAACTAAACTTGTTATTTGGAAATTTAGTGTCATTTAAAATATTTATAATTCATGAACAATTGAGAGTTGTATATTCAGTGGATGTTTTGGTTTTTTTATTCTCGACGTTAAAATAATAATAATTAAATGGCGCGACAGTTCAGAGGGGGACCAGGGCCCAGCATGCTCATCAACTACTCGTGTTTTGCGCGCTACTCTTCTCACACGAGTAGAAGGGACCTACAGTTTTTTGCCGACTCTGAACGGCGAGTGTTATCAGCAGCTCGAAAGAGGTGGTGTCGCAAAAAATTCGAGATGTTCAACCGGGAATCGAACCTGAACTTTCGACGTGTGTTACCCACGACGCAACGGCGGCCAAGACATTTATATAATAACCAGTGAAGCATGAGGATCGCTTGAAACATACTTTAAGAAAGTCTTAAACATTTGATTTGTTGCTGAAAAAAGTTTACACACTTTTCCCACTTTACTCCACAGATTGCCGGTAGCGTTTAGATGTTTAAAGTTTTTAACTCAGTCTTGCCTTTATGTAGTTCATTTTGCCAAGAATATGCCTTGCAGCTCGGCACTACACTAAAAAACAGATTTGAAAGATAAACGGCATCTTTCTACTGTTCAGAAATGACGCTTACCGCTCAACGACTGCATGGTAGCTACCTCATTCATACACGTGTTTTAATTTTTAATTCGTCGCTCAGTATTTTTGTCGCTCATTGCGTAGCCAGGGTCTTGGGATATATCACAAATAATTGATTGAGGTCACACGAATGTTCCCAAGGTACAAGCAAAAAGACCAATATTTGTACATCCATACACGTATTCAAAAACAAAATATGTAAATATTCAACTCAATAATTGATTCTGTGATAAGTCAACATTCCCTAGATAATTTGGATTACTATGTGTAGGTAATCCTGCTGTATGGAAACCTGTGGTCACACAAGTGGTCACAAAAGTTTCCGTACAGCGGATTAGTTGTATATTTTCGGTCAAATAATTAGCCTATTTTGGGAGAAATTATTTAAAATTCTTAAGATAAGTGATAATAAGATGTATTCACTCCCTTCGAAATTAAATCAAATTCCAAGAATTAGCGGTGCCTATTTGTGCCGATATAACAAGAATCCTACTCAGCCATCAGCTTGTCGAGACACAAATGTTCCCGTACAGATGTCAGTACTTTTTGGAAAAATTTAAAAAAAAACAGAAACCATTGCCAGCAAATGAAGATCTCGCCGTTAAAGCAAAATATAGAAAGTTGTACGGAGAGGTGATTGATCAGAAGTATTGAAGAAGATCCTCGACCCTGTAATTATCGACGGAATACATGTAACTCCCCAGACGGGAAGAAATGTTTTAAAAAGAAATGGGTACAATGGTCGAGTGAGCCGGAAGAAGTCATACGTTCGGAAAATAAATATGAAAGACAGGCCGCGGTATGCTAGTGAACATTTAGAAAAAGATAATTCTTTCTGGAATCAAGTGATATCTACCGATGAGAGCAAATTCAACGTATTTGGTTCAGATGAACGACGGCTGGTTTGAAGGAAGTCAGACACTATTTAGTATCCTTTTCTTAAAAATAAATGTGTACAAATATATACCCGAAAAATAAGAACGCGACATTAATAATAATAATTGTTGGCGCTACAGTCCAAAGGGGGACCAGGGCCTAGCTTGCTCATCAACTACTCGTGCTGTGCGCGCTACTGTTCTCTCACGAGTAGAAGGGACCTACAGTTTTTTACCGACTCCGAACGGCGAAGTTTGAGAAGCTTTCTTAGACAGTTATTACTCATTGAGTGTTGTCAGGAGCTCGAATGAGGTGGTGTCGTGAAAAATTCGAAAAATTGGTGTTGAGTTGGGAGTCGGACCTAGACTCTTCGTGTGAGCATCGCACTCTACCCACTACGCCACGGCCACCACCAGAACGCGACATCATCTACGTGTAAATGCAGCTCGCACTTGCTCAGGTCATTTTTTCATATTTGCAGGAAAGAAGGAATCCTCATATTGTTGCACGAAAAATGATACTCGTATGAACAAGTCATAAGTTTCTTTTACAAATTTTCACATTTATGAGACTGTGTTTTGTATTTTTCCAAAATACCTACGACAAGGTTACCAAGCCGTATTTAAGGTTATAAAATTTACAATTGAATCCAATAAATATTTGCTTTCAAACAGAGGAACATATAGCACTGTGCAAAACAATAGCACCATGTCCAACCTTGTCACAATTTTGTCACTATTTTGCTAATAACTTCTTCCTACCGTCATGTTAACACATCATATTTATATCCTTATTCCATCAGTAATAAGACCTATAAGCAAGATAAGAAAAAAGTGCATTCTGAACTTCGAAAAGGCCCGCAATCCGGAATAACACCGCATTTCGGTGTGTGCAAAATAATAGCTCCAAGAATGAATATGAAGTGAAAGCCAATGGAATAGTAAAGCTTTCTGTTTATTGGGTCAGTACTTGATCGTATAAATTTTAATTTTAAGTACAGCGTCAAAACATCGTGGCATGCAGTCGATTAAGGCCGCTAAACAGGGATATTCTTTCACGCAACCTGCACAACATCTCATAGTTGTTTGGTATTTTTGGGTTTTGCGTCATACGAAGGTTGTCTTTTATATTTCGGGATTGGCCAACCCTAGTGTTGCAATCTGGCAACTGCCAGCTCTATCGTAGTTTCACATTTTTCAGGTTATACATACTCAGAGCGTCTTGACATACGAGCGCTATTTGTGTTGTTTACAGTAACTTAAAAGATTCATCTCACAAAAAAATTGGAATTAAATCGTAAAAATTTTCGTGCGATTATTTTTTACAACTTTCGACGTGGATTAACTCAATAACAGTGCATCGATTAACTAAATTCAATTTTTAGCGATGAAGCTCCATCAAGGACCCGTGTTTATCGATGGTATGGTGAATTCAACCGGGGTCGTAGTTCACTCCAAGGCGAATTTCGTGAAGGTCATCCAAAATCAGTTGTTGTTCCGGAAACCATTGATGCTGTGCGCCAACTGATATTGCAAGATCGTCATGTGATCTGTTGTAAGATTGAGACAACCTTAGGCATTAGTGGATCTAGCATACATTCAATATTGCATGAACATTTGATCCTCAAAAAAATTTGTTCGCGTTGGATCCCACACAATTTGTCAATCGGTCAAAAACAGGCTCGTGTCGATTGGTCGAAAGAAATGCTCCAAAAATACGATCGCGGTGCTTCGAAACACGTCTATGACATCGTGACAGGCGATAAATTGTGAATTTATGCGTATGAGAACGAAAGTAAACTGCAGTCGACTGTATGGGTGTTTCAAATTGAGACAAATCCAACAAAAATCGCTCGCGCGCGAAGTACTTCCAAGCAACTGGTCGCCTGTTTTTTCGAAAAAACTGGACATGTCGCAACCATACCACTAGAACAACGCAGAACAGTCAATTCTGAGTGGTACACAACCATTTGTTTAGCAGTTGTCTTCCAAGAAATCAGGAAAACCAACCGCCGAAGACGGGTCACTCTTCACCACGACAATGCGAGCTCTCACACATCGGCTGAAACAACTGCATTTTTGAGCACTCAAAACATCGATTTGATGAGTCATCCGCCGTATGGTCTTGACTTGGCACCGAATGACTTCTTTTTATTCCCGTACGTAAAAAATAAAATGAATGGTCAACGTTTTTCGACACCTGAAGAAGCGGTTGATGCGTGCAGAATGCATGTTTTGGAAATACCTCAATCAGAGTGGCAAAAGTGCTTCGACAATTGGTTCCAAGGAATGCAAAAGTGTATAGATTTTAATAGGGAACATTTTGAAAAACAATAAAGTTATTTTCGATGATAAATATTTGTTTTTGTTCTCTAATCGCGAAATATAAAAGGCAACCCTCGTATACAGCTTTCTTAACATCTCTCCAAAGGTTTTCAATGGGATTCAGGTCCGGAGACTGCGGCGGCCACTTCATAACTTGAACTCCATTGCTTTGGAAAAATTCTTTTTACAGGTTCCTCGTATGTTTTAGGTTATTGTCTTGCTTTAGAATTTATGTAAGCAGCATATTCCATTCTGCATAAGGCATCATGGTTTCTCTCATTATGCTGACATAAACTCCGGCGGTCATCATCGATTTTATTCAAAAAATGTAACCAGTACCATAATAGGAAAAGCATCCCCATACGTTAATTTTTGCTCCGCCGTGCATTACAGTCTTTATAGTACACTTCGGTTGGTATTTTCGCCTGCGAACAAATGTCCTCATCCCAGGAGTAACAAATAAAACTATTTTGGATTCGTCCGTTCATAATATTATATATTGCGCCACTTAAAAGGGAGTTCATTCTCTAATTCGGTTTGTTTTAGAAGGTTGATTTTTGACAGTAGTGGTAAATTTTTGGCAGGTAAATAATTCTTTACCAGCCTCCTTCTTATTGTTGATGTCGCCACGGGTAAATTTAACTCCCCTTTTATACTCCTGTCGTTCATAAACCGGTTACAATTTACTAATCTCACTATTTGTCGTTCATCGGCGGAGGTTAGTTTCGGTTTTCTTCTTCTTTTTTCTTCCTGTTGAGCGTATTTTTTGGCATTTGCGATCAGTTTTTATAAATTTGTAAGTTTTACACTCACAAAGCAATTGTTTTATTAGGGCGTGTTTCTCGGGAGTACAATGCACACCACGATCCATTTTACTTTGCTAACAACACTGCACTTTGAAATATTATTTTTTAGTAACTACAATAGCATGTATATGTAGATTTATTTTAAAGCCAAAAAAGTGAAACACTTCGAAAACGCTCTTCAGAATGACGTTGTGCTATTATTTTGCACATTTGAATTCAGGTGCATTTCCGGTAACGGGAACTTTTTAAATGACAACATGCATTTTTTTTTATTATCTTGTTTATGGGTTTTATGACTGATTTAATAAAGATGTTGTGCAATGAATATGACGCTTTTGCCTGTCCATAGGAAAACGTAATTAGCATAATAGTGACAAATGGTGCTATTATTTTGCACAGTGCTGTAATTCTCAAATATCCTTGCTTCTGTGCTTCCTTATACCGTCTGAAAGTCAACTGTTTGGAAAAAGGGTTCGAAACGAATGAGTTAATTTGCTGCGTTCAACATATATATTTATCATTTAATTGACCAGTATAAGGCACAGCCTTTTCAAAAACATAACTTCCAAATAAACTGTTTGTTTATGAAAAGAATTATTCAAATAGAAAGGCAGTAACATACACAACACGGATATTTATTGATTAAGCTTAACTCTGATCCTGCATGCACCCACTTATTTTTGAACTTCATAAAACACAACCCACACTTTCCTATTTGATTCCGATTTAAGTATTTGGAGTAATGTCGGTGTTCCCCTTATATTTTCTATGCAAACTACAGACGTCGAAAATGTCATTTGCTTAAATTTCACTCAGACGTAAATGGTGTTTATTATGGGACCAAAATGAATGAGGCTCAAGGTATTTTGCGTATTTAGCGTCCTTAAATTCGCATACAAATGAAAAAGAAGCATTATTGAAATATACAACATGTATTCAGTCGCAAGTTTATAAGAAAAAAAGTAACAAACATTCAATTCAACTGCTGACAAAAAATCTGCTGCAAGGATAGACATGAACACAAATGAATACAATAGAATAGATGATGTTTCAAAAATAAAGAAATTCTCTTTTGTTTTCCAATGCTTTCACTTAAAACTGCGCGCAGCGCATTAACACAACGGCCACAACGCGAATTTCAACAAAAAAAACTTCGTCCTTGACAGAATGCATGACTCCATCTTCACAGACTAATTTGTATCCCGTTCACTGCGTGTCCACTTCTCGAAAACTCAATCACTTGCTTACACAGAGACAAAAGATCAATAAAGGCAACAAAAAACAAACATTTTTTTTTTTGTTTTGAAAATACACTTTTCACCTTATTGTTTGAAACAATCTCGCCCTGAGAGTGTATACACTTGTCTAAAGCAAATTTGAGTTAACACATTGATTAGGTGACCCTCTCGCGCCGGGCGGACCCCGACGCAGCACGGTCCTTTTTAGCTCATAACTCATAACCGAAATCTTCAAGATTGAAGATAGCTCTTAATTTGAAATCAATACAGTCAACAATATCTCCTCTCGGCCATATCCGCACTCGTATATGAAAATCAAATGTATCTCTCTCCGAATCTCAATAATCAAATACAAACCAAAAACAAAAAAAAATTCGATAAAACAATAAAAAAAGAAGCGAAAAAAAAATCAGGAAAAGTATCTATAGCCAGCGCACAACCACACACACACACGCCGCGGATATAGATGTTTACGTTTATTTATAGGCATAAACATGCATATACATATTTATATTCATCGGATGGCTCTTCATAGGCGCACATCGCACACAGCTCACCGCGCCGACCGTCCTCGTACCGAGTGTGTACACTATATTTATTATACACACGTCTAATTACAATCTCGCCTTGTTGTTAACTTGTTGCAATTTTTTTCGCTCGTTTTTTGTTTTTGGTGTGTTGCCCCCTAAATGCTAGATGACGATGATGATGACGATGATACATACTCACTACTGCAGTACTGTGGACTCCCGCTCGCGATAGTCTTCTCTTAACTAGCCCAAGACGGCGACGAGTGTAGGTACCCAGCGGCCTGACGTGCGTGTGTGTGGTGTTCTTTTCAAAACTATCCTCACTAAAGAGACATTTCATTTAAGTTATTATTTTAAGTTTCTTGTTTGCTTGTTTTTTTTTCTGGAGACTAAAATCAGAAACAACGTCACATGTCTATTTATCAAAATCAAAAAAAAGCACCAACAACAAAAAAGTAAATTTGAAAAGTTTTTTTTTTCTGTCGCAGATACATGCGCAATGTCTTCGCTCCCAATGATGGAAGTCGAGGAGAGTGAATTTCAGCGCGCGTTTGTTTGAAAGAGAGAAAGAGTGGCAAGTCGACCACTCCAACACACCTACCCACCCCCCAAAGTGTCCCTTCACTTACTTTTTTCCTCTTATTTTTCATAAACACATTTAATAGCGAAATTTATTATTTTACGACTTTTTAATTAAACTTAATCTATTGGCCAGGTGCAGGCCGATAGCGGCGGCGTCGGCGGCGGTTTCGTGCACACAAATTGCCTAATTTCATTCATCTATGAGCCACTCTGCGAATAGGTGGGATCTCTCTGTTTTTTTTTACTTTTCTGTTTCTTGTTTCGGTTTTGCTTAAATCACCAACACAACATCGCACACAGTCGAACGAACACACGAAGAAGCAAACATCCTTTACGCACCGAACATTATTTTCTTACTGAGCAGACAACACCAAACCCTAGTGGATTTTATATTTGATAAAAGCTTCCAATTGTGGAACTTTCATACACGTACACACATCATATCGGGTGTACCGTGTATCTTGCTTGGATGTATCTCTCACTCTGCGGAGCGAAGGAGTTCCCTTCGGGGTATAATGCACACGTTAGTGGATATTTAAATTTCCTGCCTCCCTTTGCCTTGTGATGGTATTTTTATACACACACACGAACACTCGTACATCGACCGAAAACATCTCTACGTATATTTACTTAGTCGTGATTAAATTTTTAATAGACACACTTTACATATAGATGTGAACATTTTTATTTTGTTTTATTCTAATTTGAAAATTTGGTTTCACCTTAGACACGGGCGCACGGAAGAGCGGGTGAGTAGGTGTGAGTGTCTGCTGTATCCGAAGTCCGTCCGGTCTGCTCGTCGGCAATAGGGTGTGTTTTCGTTTAGTCAAAGCCGACAGGATGTCAATCGATAGTGGTGGCATTCTCGTGTGTGAAGCCACAACAGGCCCCTTAAATGGATCCTTCAGAATCTGACTGACACCCTAGGGACGAGTCAGTGACGAAAGAGTGGCGCGGAGTCGTTGAGACGTCGTGAACGAAGGACGAACGAGGAAATGGATTGGATAAGAGATAGGTATCTGCTGTGCATTAAGTGTATATAATCATGGGTTTTTAACTAAATTGAATGTAAGCAGAAGGAGGAACTGATGTGCTTATATCCTTTTATTCGGAATCTTTGCGGGATCTTGGTCCTCACTGTCTACAGCGAATATTTATATCGCTTCTTTATATTTTTTCATTGTGGCGGTGAATTCTCACTCTTGCCAGTCGCTGTTTTTTGGGCTCAAGAGGCAATAAAGTCATTTCTCAAAATACTAAGCTGGCTATGTGTGACAGCCTGATCATCCCAGTCCTGCTTTACGGCGCTGATTATTAAACGGACTCAGTCTTTTCGAGAGAAAAGTTCCGCTTTTCTTTTTTTCCAATCTCCTTTTCGTTAATAGCATTTGGGGGAGAAGATTTGACGATGAACCCTTTTTTTGTATGGACTGTACGGCGGCAAGCGGCTTGCCAAGCGTCTTCGGATACAATGCTTAAAATGGCTAGGCCATATGTAGAGCGCATGAACATCGCAGCTCCAACCAGAAAAGTCTTCGAATCCAAGCCATTAAAAAGGCCTAGTCTCAGATAACGCGCACAAATGAAGAAGGACCTCAGCCAACTTGGACTGCGTTATTGAAGCCAGCTGGCGAGGCATGATGGTTGAGGTCCTGGTCCACCCAGGACTGGATACCCACCCAAAGAAGAAGAAAATGTTTTAGGCTGCAGGATCGGCATTTAGAATTTGGCTCACCGTGTCTTTAATCGTATTGGTCAAGGGAGTAAACTAATGATCGCCATAAAAAAATGTATTTCGTAGGAAAAGGACGTTTGAGGCGGACCAGAAAGAGTACCACATCTCCCCGGTTCTGCACAATACATTTTTTGACCTCCTCGTAGGAATCAAAGTGCTGCTCAGCCAATGCGTGTCCCATCGATGAAAACAAATGGTAGTCGGAAGGAGCCAAGTCTGGTGAATACGGCAGGTGGGGTAGCTGCTCCCAGCCAAGTGTTTTAATTTTACCCTGAACCGGTTTTGCTTTGTGTGCAGGAACATGGAGGAAAATTACCTTGCCGTGTCTTCTGGCCCATTCTGGATGTTTCTCGTTCAATGCATAGTTCAAATTGATCATTTGTTGTCGGTAGCGATCAGTACTAACGGTTTCACCAGGTTTTAGGAGCTCCACCAAACACACAGCATTGTCTTCTTGCCGAATCGATCTGGTTTTGCTGTCGATGTTGATGGTTGTCCCAGATTAACCCATGAATTTTTCCGTTTAGTATTCTTAAAATAAATCCATTTTTCATCGCCAGTAACAATCCGATGCAAAACTGATTTTCTTTCGTGTCTGAAGCGAAATTTCACAAGTGTTTTTTCGGTTTTCCATCTTTCTTGCATTCAATTCATGTGGCACCCATTTTCCACACTTTTGGATCTTTCCCATAGCTTTTAAACGGTCAGAAATTGTTTGTTGTGCAACATTTAACATTGCTGCCATTTGCTTTTGACTGAAAAAGTGTAATCTCCATCCAATATCGTTTGCAATTCGGCGTCTTAAAAACAATCGGGTTTCCGGAAAGGCCATTCAACGGAGACAGCTTTAGCTTGGGTCCTCAATGAATGGAAGAGAGAACTAGATTCAGGAAAATTGGTACTAGCGCTGTTTCTTGATTTAAAAAGGACATTTGAAACAGTAGACAGATCTATAATGTTAAATAAATTACATAAGTATGGTGTGAGGGACAAAGAACTTAGATGGTTTGAGTCATTTTTATCCCTAAGATCACAACGAGTAAAGTTAGGAGGAGAATTTTCAACGCCTAAAGAGGTTAACCTGGGTGTGCCGCAAGGAACAATATTAGGAGTGATATTATTTTTATTATACGTGAATGACCTAGAGGATTGTCTTAAGTTTTCAAATGTTTCATTGTTTGCCGATGATACGCTAATATATATTGTTGGAGAGAATGTAAATACTTGTGAAACGAAGTTAAATGTTGATGCTGAAAACTTGTATATATGGTTATGTAAAAATAGATTAATGTTAAATGTCTCAAAAACTAAATGTATGTGCATTGGTAAAAATTATGATAATATAAATGTCGAAATAAATAATAATACTATCGAGTGTGTAAGCCAAATTAAATATCTAGAAATAATTGTAGACAATAAACTTTCTTTTAACGAGTATGCTGACTACATTTGTGGAAAAATATCAAGAAAATAAACTTCCTATTTAGAATAAGAAAAAAGATTTCAAAAGACTGTGCAATTAATATTTACAATTCTATTATACTACCACATATTGACTATTGCTCTTCTATTATTTTTATGTAATGTTAATAAAATTAACAGTCTTCAAACTTTACAAAATAGGGCAATGAGAATTGAATATCGAACAAAGACTGAAAATGAATGTACTAATTTTCATTTTTAATTTAAAAAATGTACTATTTCCTGTATATTTACAACGAAATTTGCAATATGTAGGAAACTATTATAACTTAAGAAATGTAGGAGATTTCCGGTTACCCGTATATAGGAGAGATAGAAGACAAAATAATGTTTTATGCAAAGGAGCGCAATTGTTCAATAACTTAAATACTGATATCAAAAATCAAACCAACATTATTCGATTTAAAAAGCAAATTGTTCAACATGTTTTATGATTTTATTAAGAATGAAATTGAAATTGTAAGAGTTTATTGTTAAACTAATAAATTACTATCTATCTATCTATCTACCTATCTATCTTCCAACTTTTTTGGTCTTCCACGTTCTTCATTTCTCACATCAAAATCATTATTTCTGAATCGTTGATATCATCTTTTGCATGTTGCTTCTGATAGACCATGATCACCATATGCCTCGACAAGTATTCGATGCGACTCTGCAGCACTTTTATTCAAATAAAAACAAAAAAATTAATGCTTTCCGCAAATCATCACATTCTGGTACAAAATTCGACATTTTTAACACGTTGAAAAAATATGATGGAAAATCTGATTTTTCACAGATGTCATAGCAAACAAATAAAAAAAAATAAGGGCTCGTTCACTACAAATGTTCCCTATCGAGACATTTGTATCTTGATGCTCTTTTCATACCGGTATACTACCGAGCGCGATGGCTTTTTTTGGGCCTTGTACTAGTATCCCCTCATTCATAACAATGCGTTTGAAATTTAAAGAAACGTATACGTCTATCCCAAAACTTGGACCAAAGAAGAAACTAGCATTTTGTGAAAGAAGATTAGACCAAAGAAGGTTTATCGGTACAGCAAAAAGTTCTCAGAAAGCCGAGAAGATTGTAAAGCCCGGGTGGCATTCCCAATCACTTCAACAACCAACACAAGCATTGCAAATGAAGCAAATAATTTTTTTATAATTAGCGCGCGCTTAAGGATTGTTTGGTACCCTCAAGTGACCGGAATAAAGTTACAACACAGGCCGAAGGTATAGAGGAAGAAAGGGAAAGGAGGTATCCGTGCATATCGGTATCTGCATATCGATATCTCGAGTGAAAATCGATTATTACAACATCTCGAGAACATGTCGATTCTCAATCAATCACTACTAATCTCTCGAATGACCACTAATCACTCGAATGACTACTAATCACTCGAATGGCAAGGACCAGTGCTTATCGATGGTATGGTGAATTCAACCGACGTCGTAGTTCACTCTAAGACGAATTTCGTGAAGGTCATCCAAAATCAGTTGTTGTTCTGGAAATCATTGATGCTGCGCGCCAACTGATATTGCAAAATCGTTATGTGACCTATCATGAGATTGAGACAACCTTAGGCGTTAGTGGGACCAGCATACGTTCAATATTGCATGAAAATTTGACCCTCAAAAAAAATTTGTTAGATACCACACAATTTGTCAATCGCTCAAAACAGGCTCGTCTCAATTGGTCGAAAGAAATGCTCCAAATATATGATCGCGGTGCTTCGAAACACGTCTATGACATCGTGACAGGTGATGAATCGAGGATTTACGCGTATTAGCCAGAAAGTAAACAACAGTCGACTGTATGGGTGTTTCGAATTGAGCCAAATCCAACAAAAGTTGCTAGCGCACTTCCAAGCAACTGGTCGCCTGTTTTTTCGGATAAACTGGACATGTCGCAACCGTACCACTAGAACAACGAAGAACAGTCGATTCTGAGTGGTATACAACCATTTGTTTGGCAGTTATCTTCCAAGAAATCAGGAAAACCAACCGCCGAAGACGGGTCACTCTTCACCACTACAACGCGAGCTCTCACAAATCGGCTCAAACAACTGCTTTTTTGAGCACTCAAAACATGGATTTGATGAGTCATCTGCCGTATAGTCCTGGCTTGGCACCGAATGACTTCTTTTTATTCCCATACGTAAAAAATAAAATGACACGTCAACGTTTTTCGACACCTGAAGAAGCAGTTGATGAGTTCTGAATGCATGTTTTGGAGATACCTCAAACAGAGTGGCAAAAGTGCTTCGACAATTGGTTCAAACACATGCAAAAGTGTATAGATCTTAATGAGGAATATTTTGAAAAACAATAAAACTATTTTCGATGATTAATATTTGTTTTTGTTCTCTAATCCCGAAATATAAAAGGCAACCCTCGTAGACATAAACGTTTTTGGTCTCTTCGTAGTTGTCCGGATTTGTTTTAAATAAAAAAACATTTGCAAGAAATTTTAATTTCACAGATGAAGCCTATCCAATCTTTGTAGAGGTTTACGGTGGATCTGCTCCCACCGATAGATCGCTCCAATAGTGGTTTCAACGCTTCAAAAGCGCTTCAAAAAACAGCCGATTACAAAAAGCATCTTACCCAGCTCAAGGATTTAAAGATGAGAAATTGAAAGCTTTACTTTATTTTTATATTCAGTAACAAATGTGTAAGTCTTAAATTCTAAACAAAAATGCTTAAGACTAGTTAACAGGACTGTTGTTTGTTTAAATATAACATTACTGGTCCTACACTCTCTAAGATGAACTTAATTTAATGTTTTTCAGTTTAATTATTTATTTAATATAAAAACATTTGGTCATCAGTTATTAAACAAAATGAGAAAAAAATTAAAAGTTTGATTAGGAAGTTTTACTGAATTAAGATCAGTTTGTTGACTCAATTCCAGCAAAATTGCTGGAATTGGGTGCTATCTGACTTGAAACCGAGAGATGTTACCGATTTTTTGATACAAAATAGGTATCAAAGGAAGAGATTAAATGTTTATATTTTAGGGAACCCTGAAGAAGAGAACAATAATTTTAGTATGGTGGGACCAGACGGGTGTATTCGTATTTCTTTTATATTTCTTTTAACAGGAGCAAGGAATTAAGACAATTCGTAAACATAAGTTAACATGCCATCTTTGAAAGGTAAGGTAAAAACACATATCCTTAAAAAACAATAAAACTTACCAGCAGAACTATATTGTTGAGATATAGAATGTAATTATATATTTCCTAAAATCGCATTTGAAAACATATAGACTTAATTTTAAATGGAAAATTAATTGTTATATGAAATCGCGGTTCGTACACCTGAACATCCGCAAAGGGACCTGGCGATCCCCTGACCAATGCACCGTCAACCAGATTTATCACGTTGCGATCGACATCAGGCACTCCTCCAGTATTCCGAAGTGCAAACATCGACTCGGATAATCACCTTCTTGTAGCCAATAAGAAGTAATAAGCAACTCAAAAACAAGTAAAGCACCTGGTATTGATCGCATCCCGTTTGAGTTCTATAAAAATTGCACTTATGAATTTATGAATTTTCTCACAATTGAATTTAACCGAATATTTGACTCTGCTAATATCCCCGATACATTCAGAAAAGCAATAATTTTTCCTCTACACAAAAAAGGTGATGACAGGGACCCGAAGAACTACAGAGGAATCACATTTTTAAACAACTCTGCCAAGCTGTTTGCCTCATTAATTTACAAAAGATTGCATGACTGGGTTCAAGAACATAACATCCTTAAAGAATTTTAAACTGGATTTAGAAAAAGTTATTCTACAATCGACCAAATATTCTGCTTAACAAACATTGCCGAAACATATAAGAGAAAGAAAAAAAAGTTGTACGCCTTTTTCGTAGATTTTCAAGCAGCGTTTGATTCAATACCACGTGAAGCACTCTTTTTCAAGCTTTCGAAAATCGGCGTATCAAGCAAAGTTATAAGAATTCTGAGAGCCTTGTATGAAAACAATGCTGCATATGTATGGGATGGAGACTTAATTTCCGACGAGTTTGAAACTTCAATGGGGGTTAAACAAGGCTGTACTCTAAGTGCACTACTCTTTATACTATACATCAATGATATAACAGATGATGTCAAAGGTGGAATAAGATTCAACGATGTATCCATTCCCGCGCTGATGTATGCTGATGATATCGTCTTTCTGTGTGACACTATCCAAGGTATGCAATTAATGATAGACAGGATTGACGATTTCTGTAAAAATTGGAATCTGACTATAAACCTTGGTAAATCGAAAATGATGATATTCAGAAACGCAGGGGGACGCGTCTCATCTTTGGAAAAGTGGAAGTTGGACGGGGAAAAAATTGGGGTAGTATCCAGATACAAATACCTAGGTATCCTAATATCGTCCTCTTTAAATTTGAAACCACACTTTGAGGAAAAATTAGCTGTTGCTAAAAGAGCTATCTGTTCGATTTGGGAACGTTGCTTCAAAAATAAATACGTATCGAAAAGTGCAAAACAAACTTTATTCCACTCAACTGCAGCTTCAATAATGCTCTACGGAGCTCAGGTATGGGGCTACAAAGGCTATGATGGTGTGGAAAAATTCCTTCACTACTTTTTGAAGAAGATCTTTCGGTTACCAAAAAATAAAATAATATCGACTGCAAAACCAGATCGATTCGGCAAGAAGACAATGCTGTGTGTTTGATCCAGATGATGTGACTGGATTTATGAATCACATGATTCAAAATCACATCCGTATCACTATTTATAGTGACAACGGAAACACTGATGGAGAAAAGCCCATCTGTGGCGGGATGGCGGCTAACAGACTCAGGCTTTGAGGGAACCTGACTGGTAGTGACAGCTTGACCAGAGGCTATATTCTGGTGCCACGGGAGGTTAGCAGCCCCTGGCACTTCGGTTCCAGCCTGACCGTGCGGTAGGCCCCCTTGTGGGAGTATCGTGGTGGCTGTGGTTTACCACCTAACATCGCGGGTAAAGTCGAGGATAGTGTACTGTGTTGATTTGTCTAGTTGATTGTTCACCCACAACTAGGCAAGACGGTTAGGGGACTATCCCTTCTCAGTGTGGAGTTGCATTCTCAACCGGGCGCTGCGACCCAGAGAGCGGAAGAGGTTTTAGAAAGGCTTCGCATCAAACCAAGTAGGGTGATTGCCCCTCAAGCATGATCTCAGTAAGGCTCAGTATACATTACACCGCCTCAAAAACATTTCTAAGTGTTTCCATCCCTTTCGATGATGAATGTAAACTAAACTATAAGCCGCCTGGATGTGAGCAGATCAGAAGATAATAAACAAACTGAAAAAGGATACCGATAATCAAAACTTTGCATGTAAAATGCAAAAACTGTTAGAGCAAGAGATCGCACAACACACAAAATATATCTGAAACATGATGCTGAATGTACCACGCTACCTACACTGTAAAAGCATATAACACATTCATTCGTCAATTTTTAAGAGTTCACTGATCAACCATTTATGAAAGAATACCCGATACTGTCGTCACTAAGCTGTATGTTCCCTTAAATTTAACATAGTCCATGAATCTCATTAGGGGAGCAGATAGATGTGGCTGCGGTCTGCTTAAATTAACCAAGGCTTACTACAAACAAAACCAAATTTTAATCCAGAGATCTATTTATAACCTTTATGCTAGAACACGATTCGACTGAAAATTACACATTAAACCAAATGTTGGATACATAGAAGGTGCAGGTTTCAAATCTAGGGTCACCACAATAAGGTACTGTGTCTGATCTACGAACAAACAGCTTTGACGTTGAGCATTTACGAAAAGTTGTAATTATATCAGTATTAACTGACAGAGTTGAAGTTAGTCTTAGAAAGTAAATTCGTGACTGCTGGTGTCTTGGGAGATTGCAGTCTTCTGAATTATTAAATTTGGAAAGATGTGAGAGAACCCCCTTTTTCTCTTTTTTCTCATTTCTTCAACGGAAGGAAAGGAAATGGGTTTCGTAACATTTTTTATTTTACCCCAACCCATAAAAATTATTTTCTAACTTAAGACAATTTCATTTGAAATTTGTAAGGTTCGACAGAAGGAAGAGAGGGTGAAGAGGGTGAAATGCGTGTTCTAGAAAGCGAAACAGAAAACACTAAGTTGATGAGAAAAAAGGAAAATATTCCATACAAGTTCTGATATTCATCATATTTTTCACAGGACTCTGCTTTTAGCTCCGGTACACTTCCCTATTTGTAAAAACATCCCCTAAGTGATACTCAAAAAATTGTATCCTTTACTTTCCATATTCGTTATTAGAAATATCGCTTTCAACATACCCAAATGTAACATTTTCATTGCTTTGTTTTAATGAACGCATTCAATACTTAAATATCAATTTTTTATTTTACCTCCTGTTATATTCCACCTTTTTCCTTTTTCTTTCTCAAACCCTTGAAGGGATAAGTCATTTTGTCTACCTAATAAAAAAACTTTTTATAACTTTCAACCACATATATTTTTGTGTAATAAATAACAACTTAAATTGTTTAATAATTTTTCTTTTCATTCAGAGGAAGTTTAATTTGATTCCACAAAATTCGTTATATAACGAAAGGCCGCATATGACAATCTCATCAAATTTCAATATTGATCAAATGAGGAAAAAAAAATTAAGTGGAATTCAATCTCAATGCTACCACAAACAACTTAAAAATAATCTGTCATTATTCATCCATTATTCGAGAGGCTTTCCATCCTCGGTATGCAAATCAACTTAGCGAACTCTTACATACGAGTATTACATGTGACCAAATTTTGTCGCCCTCTGCCTGAGTTTCGAAAACATTTTGTGTCAAGAACGGAGTCATGGTACTGTCAGTACGATTTCTTTTTCATTTCTTTATTTTCTTTTCTTTATTTTCTTCTTCTTCTTCTTGTGGCGCTACAGTCCGGGGGGGACCTGGGCCTCAACCAACATGCCTCTCCAGCCAACACGATCTTTCGCCAGCTGTCTCCAGTTGCGCACTCCAAGTTGGTTGAGGTCCTTCTCCACTTGTGTGCGCCACTTTAGTCTAGGTCGTCATCTGTTGCGTTGTCCCAATGGCTCGGATTCAAAGGCTTTTCGGGCCGGAGCAGTGGTGTCCATACGCTCTACATGGCCTAGCCATCTTAAGCGTTGTATCCGTAGACGCTTGACCGGGCGCATGTCGCTGTACAGCCTATAGAGTTCGTCATTAAATCTTCTCCTCCAGATGCCATCAACGCAAACAGGGCCAAAAATCGCACGCAAAACTTTTCTCTCGAAAAGGCTTCCTCATCCGCCTTTGCTACCGTCCAAGATTCTGCGCCATATAGTAGGACGGGGATGATCAAGCTGTTATATAAAGAGAGCTTAGTCCTTCGAGAGAGGGCTTTATTACTCAATTGCCTCTTGAGCCCAAAGAAACAGCGATTGGCAAGAGTGATTCTGCGTTTGATTTCGGTACTGATGTTGTTGTCCCTGTTTACCGCGGAGCCGAGGTAGATGAAGTCCTTGACTACCTCGAAGTTTCTGCTGCCCAATGTGACGGTCTGTCCGAGACGTCGATGTTGTGCCGCTTCCGCTTCAATGCCAGCAAACGCCTCATTGACGGCTCGCTGTGTTCGTCCAATCACGTCAATGTCATCAGCGTAAGCTAGCAATCGAATTGATTGCTTCTGGTGTTGACTTGTGAGTTACACACGATCTTCTCGAGGATGATGTTAAAGAAGAGAGTGCGTCGCCTTATCTAAAACCTTTTTTGACATTAAAGGTCTCGGTGAGTTCGTTACCGACCTTGACGGAGCAGCGAAAGTTCTCCATCGTCATCCTACACAATCTGACGAGCTTGGTAGGAATGCCAAAACTAGACATGGCACTGTATAGCTCGTCTCTATGCACACTTTCATATGCGGCTTTGAAATCGACTAATAGGTGGTGAATGTCAATTTGCATTTCTTGGGTCTTTTCCAGGATCTGCCTTAATATGAAGATCTGGTCTATGGTGGACTTCCCTGGCCTGAAACCACACTGATAGGGACCTATCAGGTCATGGACAAACGGCTTCAGACGCTCACACAATACGGCAGAGAGGATTTTGTATGCGATGTTCAGGAGATTAATCCCTCGGTAGTTGGCGCAGTCAAGGGGGTCAAAGGGGTAAGAAAACGTTTTTTCCAACAACTTTACCGCCTTAAAGAAGACTTTGATCAATAATAAAGAAACTGCGTTCTATTAATATAAGGCAGAGCCACACACATCCTATGTGATGCACGAGAGCTTTTAGAACGTTTTTGTCATACGTTTTCGAACTGGAGAACCAAGTCTCTAGAACAGTTTCCATGAAAAGCCAAGGAGAAAGCGCTTAGAGCTTTGTTGGGAAAAATTACGGGTGCGATCGATAAAAAAGGCATCCATTAGTGACACTTTTTCAAAAAAATAAAATTTTCACCAATTCCTGTAGAAGTGATTGCGTCCCCGGATTTGAGAGAAATGGAAAAGGCGGAGTCGGTGATTTAATATTTATTTTTGGAAAGCAAAGCGACATATAAACGCGCTTAGGTGTTTTGTATACTGACTTGTATTCTCGATGGCAACCATAAAATATTGTTTAGAAGAATTTTAGGCAAGTTTTATCCGCTTTCACGACGGATAATGTAACAAATGACACTTCGAATAAGCACAACTGAAAGAAAGCAGTGTTTGACATTATTCAGATGCAATCCGAAGGAATTTCTATGTCGTTTCCGGACCGTAGAAAATGCATGGACCCAGTGATACATTTGAGATACTGAGAAGTTGACTATGCGATGACTACCCTATTAGCCCCAGAGATAATTGCCATTAATTCGAAGATAATTCTTCTCATACACGTGTGCAGTTAAGACCATGTTTTTTTTTGTTGGATGAATTGAGTCGGAATCTTGGACGTTAGCAAAGGCGGATGAGGAAGCCCTTAGTCTCTTCGAGAGAAAAGTTTTGCGTGCGATTTTTGTTCCTGTTTGCGTTGATGGCATCTGGAGGAGAAGATTTAATGACGAACTCTATGGGCTGTACAGCGACATGCGCCTGGTCAAGCGTCTGCGGATACAACGCTTAAGATGACTAGGCCTTTTAGAGGGTATGGACACCACTGCTCCGGCCCGAAAAGTCTTTGAATCCGTGCCATTGGGACAACGCAACAGAGGACGACCTAGACTAAAGTGGCGCACACAAGTGGAGAAGGACCTCAACTAACTTGGAGTGCGCAACTGGTGGCAGCTGGCGAAAGATCGTGCTGGCTGGAGAGGCGTGTTGGTTGAGGCCCAGGTGCACCCCGGACTATAGCGCCACAAGAAGAAGAATTGAATCAGTTGGGGGATCGCTGAGTTAACTGACCTAAAATGAAATAACTTTTCAATTTGTTCATTAAGTTCTTATCGGTCTGAAGGTCTCAGATAACTATACACCAGATCATGAACCGTTTGCTAAGAACCTGATCCCAACCATTACGAACAATTTATACAACGAAATGTTGGCTTAAAAGAGTATAACAAGAGTCTTTAATTATTAGTAATTTTGAAAAACGATTGTAGTGACACTGATTCATTTTTTCTCTATAAATACACATTAAATATCTCATAATAATGTCTCTTTTTAAAAGTTCATGCATCCATCCACTTGTCATTTGAATTCCCCAGAAGCCGTGCATGCATTTCATTTCAAGACCGATTAAAATTACCGAAAAATAACGAATCAAAGGCAGAAGTTAAACACAGAAAGATGCTGCGATTACTTACTAAATTCAGAAATCACTTTACTGACATTTTGTTATACAGATGTCGCCGTCCCTAATCATACCAGTTGTTATTTATGTGTGTTTTTTTTGCAAAGACCGTGTCTTTTAATAGCCTTAATTAGGCACACAAGTAGCACACATCATAGACGATAAATAATCACCTCAAACCGTAATGACACTCATAGTTACTGTTGCAAACTGTATCACAACATCTATACCATACGTACTTTGAACTTAAACGTATGCTACTTAATCTAGAGCCGCTTGTGGGTTATTCATGGGGATAACCCGCATAGCGATAGTGCGATAAGTAGGCTCCCCCCTTGCATTTGAATTTAGTTAATTGTGATAGAGGAAGTTAATCAATAGCAGCTCGCTTGTGAGCCGACACAACGAACCACTGCCGACTTGAAAGCGCAGTCTTATTTGTTTCAGAAAGATATGTACTGTAGGTAATTGTATTCTTTCTTTCTATCCTATAAGTGCTTTGTCACCCAAAGAGAAATGAAGACTGTGTGTATTTGTGTGGCACGCGAGCAAGAGCATGTACCAGTTCAAAGAGAGTTTCTTATGCTCTTTCAATTGAAAAGTCAAAAATCCATAATGACAAAAAAGCGTTAAAATTGTTTCCTTCCGTTTCGGAAAACAAAAACAAAGAGTGGAGGGGTAAAATTCGTGATTTCATTTACAAACTGTTGCAGCTGTTGTACATGCATATGTCCATAATGACAACATTGAAAATCACATTTAGTAAAACTAGAAATCATTTGAATGAATACAATTTTGGAAAAGGCTTGTTGTACTACATCTACAGTAAGGCATATTGCAACCAATAGTTTATGTTTTATCTTAAGACGACCTTTTGAGGATACCTTTAAATTTTTGTAAGCATTGTTTTTATTTGTACGAGTATTTAATTGCGTTGTGGTCGCCGTGGCGTAGTGGGTAGAGTGCGACGCTCACACGCCGGTCTAGGTTCGACTCCCAGCTCAACACCAATTTTTCGAATTTTTCACGGCACCACCCCTTTCGAGCTACTGACAACACTCAAAGAGTAATAACTGTCCAAGAAAGCTTCTCAAATTTCGCCGTTCGGAGTCGACAAAAAACTGTAGGTTCCTTCTACTCGTGAGAGAATAGTAGCGCGCACAACACGAGTAATTGATGGACAAACTAGGCCCTGGTCCCCCTTTGGACTGTAGCGCCAACAATTATTATTATTATTTAATTGCGTTGTTTTCTAATTTACGTGAATTTACTTTATCAATAAACATATAAATATAAAAGTCCAAATAAAGCATATGAAAGTTTCCCCATTTATAACCTTTAAGATAAAGTGCAATCATTTAAAAAATAGTTTTGAATAACTATTGGCAGCTTTATCCAAATAATAATCCCTCCACGTTGACAAATTACGGTAAAAGAATTGCAACAGATGACATTGAGCATTCACTATTTCTCGTTAAAACGCATATTTTATACTGCTTAGAAAACCAACAGACGTCCTCTGGTGTCCAAGAATGATGTATTATTTCTCAGTCATTCGTGTCTAGTGTCTATATATGGACTCAACGCCTACGATCATTTTACATATAGGCCGCATCAGTTTAAAGCGAGCATAAAATACTGACGTTAGAAAACATATTTCGTTAAAAAAATGAGTTGTTGGTGAATTTTGCTTTGATTAAGTTTTTAAGGCCCAAATCAAGAACAAAACACTCACGTTAACATATGCTTGCCAACTTTAAAAATTGACTGATTTATTTGTACAATATAAAAATATTTTTTTATCATTATCACAACTTAAGAATACTTTGTCAAATATTTCGTTGTGTCCTCCCATTTGTGCGTAATTTTGTACCGCAGGTTGATGAGCCACAGAATTCAAATCAGATGTCCTCGCAGAACGAGAATATTGGTTGGTGCATGGTAAAGAGCCTTAAAAAAACATATTAGGAAATACGAAATACAGCCGGCAACAAAACTATTTTTGTTGCAACGTAGAGGAGGATGTGCCAAATTTAGTGCATACATTGGAGAGAGACTTTTATCCATTAAACGTATGCCAAAGAATACAGCTAGGTTGTCTATTACTTATAACAGAAATATACACTGAAAACGAAAAAAACTGCCTCCTCTTGCGCACCCTTAGTCGGATAAGGTCGTTCTCCACTTGTGTGAGCCTGTTTATGAAAAGTATTTAATGCAAACAATACAAACCTAGGTCTAGGTTCGATTCCCAGCTCGACACCAATTTTTCTAATATATCACGGCACCACCTCTTTCGAGCTGCTGACAACACTCAAAGAGTAATAACTGTCTAAGAAAGCTTCTCAAATTTCGCCGTTCGGAGTCGACAAAAAACTGTAGGTTCCTTCTACTCGTGAGAGAATAGTAGCGCGCACAGCACGAGTAATTGATGGACAAACTAGGCCCTGGCCCCCCTTTGGACTGTAGCGCCAACAATTATTATTGTTATTTAATTGCGTTGTTTTCTAATTTACGTGAATTTACTTTATCAATAAACATATAAATATAAAAGTCCAAATAAAGCGAGAAACCACTTGAATATCGGAATGATTTTCGAACATGTGCATCGGTTCACATTTCAACCCTATCCACAACATATCAGATTAAGAATACCGAGGTGACTTACTCCGAGCAGCATCCTACAAAAAGGAATCGAGATCCAGACATCGAACGGTCCAGTCATCGAGATCCAGACGTCTAACGGTCCAGTCATCGAGATCCAGACGTCGAATGGTCCAGTCATCGAGGTCCAGTCGCCGGACGGTCTAGTCCTCGGACGGCCCAATCCTTGGACGGCCCAGTTGTGTTTGACATTTGTTTTTTAATTATCCAAATCGTGCCGTCTTTTAAATAAAGTTTTATTATTTTTACAAGTATTCATAATAAATTAATTTGCAAACACTGACGCCTGGCAACAACAAATAATTTGAGATCGACAAAGACTTTAACTACCTCTAAAATATCTGCGAGGAAATCATCGTAGAATCATTGTTGCCAATCGCAGTTTCTTTGGGATGCAAATGTGTAATAAAGTTTTCTCTCACAAGATCAAGCCACAATACCTCAGTCATCCATGTTCAGTCAACATTCTAAACATGTTGACAAGTTTAAATAGCAATATTGATATTCAATGCGAAAACATCTTTACAATGTTTAAGTTACAGCAAACGCTTTTGTAGACAGGACTTCACATACAACTTAGCTCAATCTTAACCTACGTCTGCAAATATGATTTTTTTAAATATTTCATTTGATAGGGGACAATTTTTTGAATTCTTTATTAAGTTAATTTACTAAGTTAAGTATAATTTAATATAGTCTGTAGGAACGTAAAGCTTGATTATATTGTGTTATTGTTAGCCAGTGTTATTAAATAAATTTCAATTGCAGATATACCAACCATGACTTATAAAGCCACACTCTGGTACAGGAACTTGGAAACAGATTTTTGGAGCACGAAAGACGAATCTGATCTTCAGCTGGACCTATGTTGTTGTTGCAATGCACATAAATGAGTGATTTACTCCGGATCTTGGTGCATAGAAAACCATACTTTTACATTAAACGTCCCAGAAGCACCAAATAAAACTATTTTAAATTCGTCCGCCCAAAATATATTCCGCCATTTAGAGGGTCCCCAGTTCAAGTGTTGTTTCGCAAATATGGTACGTTTTCGTAGGTTGATTTTTGACAGTAGTGCTACTTTTCTAGGACTTCCGGTAGGTAAGTTCTTCTTTATTATGCTTCTTCTCATTGTTAATGTCTCCACGGGCAAGTTTAACTCCTCTTTTTTTCATAGCGTTCCTAAACGGGTTACGTTTGACCAATTTTACTGTTTGTCGATCAACGTCGGTGGTTAGTTCCGATTTTCTTCCTCTGTTTTCTTCCTTTTGTACGTATTTTGTTGGCATTTGCGATCATTTTATTTGAAAGCCCAACAATTTCACCCATGAATTTGTAACTTTTATCCTCAGCAAGCATTTTTTTTATTAAGGCACGTTTCTCTGGAGTACAATGACCGTCTTACTTTGCTAACAGAGCTGCACTGAAATATTATCATTTAATAACTACAATAATATGTGTAGAATTAGCTTATAACAAAAAAAAATCGAAAAACTGGCTTACACTTCGAAAACGTTCTTCAGAATGACGCGGTGCTATTTTTTTGCACAGTGCTATATATAGCAAGCATATACATGGTGTGTACATTGTGATGTACGCGTTTGTATTAATTACATAGTTCGTCCTTAGGAGAACTGTAAGCTGTAAGTTTTAGTATAGATTAACTTTAGTTATGTAAATTAGGTTAAGTAAGGATAGTTCAAGTTTTTAATTAGAATTTTCTTGAAAATAAATAAACTAGTATAAGACGATTAAAATAAATATTACACTAGGCCGAAAGGAACAATTTAAATATACACTAGAATAGCTTAGAGTACCCGTGAGGAGTCAGAAAAAAAACTTTGCATTGCCTATTTTTGATTTAAATAACTCCCGTAAACTTAACCTAAGTGAAAAAGTGAAGTAAATCGAAATTATTTACTCATTGTATTGCTTATAAACATTTTAAAACTTTGTGTTTATTTAGCAGTGCCAATTCAAACTAAAAAAAGATAAATATACTTTCAGCTTACAAAACTCTTAAAATTTAAGACGTAATTAAGCATTCCTGCATTTCGAGCACCTCCTCTTCTTCAGTTTCTGAATTATACATTCACATTGAAGCGTAAGTATATAACTTCGGCAGACCCGCTAGCACATCCTTCATTTGTCAAATATTGGACTTATGAAGCAGTTTGCATGTAAATGTAAATAACAGCAGATTAGAAATACTTTTGTCCATCAGTGTATGTTCATTCAAACACAGGTGCACTTGACCTAACGATAATATTTAATATACACATATATTTCGTACAAAAGTATCTTTTATTTGTTTCACTTCCCGACATTATGCAAATGTATAGTTAAATTTTTTTTGTGGAAAATTTAAGGTTAAGCATAATACAGAAAATACAAATATCGATATTCTTCCACGGAAATTGTTTCAAAATAAATTAGTTTAGTAAACAATTTTCAAAGCCCAGTTCTTGTAGTATCCATGTGTGGATACGATATTACAGTAAGGTAGGATGCACCAGCTTTAAAAACAGTGTTCTCTAATCAGCATCACCAAATGACGTTAGTGATAAGATATGTACGAGATTAACTCGGATCATCCAAAAATGGAAATCTATTTCACAGAAATAATATATTACGCTGCACACAAAGAGATTCTCTAAATGAGTAAACATACAGTGTCCGTTAGTGATGAGATTCACGGGGATGACTTCCAACTTGGAGTTTAATACCAATTTACCGTTCCTTTGTTTCTTTTTCATCTGGGAACAAACGTAACCAAGTTTTTATTTAGATATGAGTTAAATTCTGGCTTATTCTTGCGTTCGGCTGTATAACTATTTCAAGTGTATATTATATGCCAAAATCGATCTCTCCTATTCCTCTTTTCTCAACGTATTTTTATAGTACTCACGAAAAGCTTATACGGTCTTCTTCTCTTTTTTCCTTATGTATCTTTATAGAACTCACAAACAGCCTTTAGGACTTTTAGCCCTTTTTGTTGATTTGTGCATCCTCTTATAATTAAGCTTAACCCAGCACAGCATTAGTGGCATCAATTGTGTGTGTTGCGAATACAAGCTGTATTTCTGGGAGACTCAGTTGATAATGTTTTAAAGATCTATTGCGGTTTTACCTTTTCGACTCTTTTATTTTAAAGAGACTTAAAATAAAAGAGAGATAAGGGACTTTAAGGAGGTGTTCCAGTAAAAACTCCTGGTCAAAATTAGAACCGAACCCGTGTTTAATCGCAATATGAACAATCTATTCACCCGTCCACACTGAGGCGAATGAGACTGAATATATTGCAATTATATGAAAATTGTCGTTTTTCCAGTTTAACATTGAAATATTAAAGAATGATTTGGGTCTTCTATATGTGACTTAGATTAGCTGATGATCTTTATCAGATGTACTTTTTCATAGAGATCTATCTTTTGCTATTGACCCATTACTTGTTATTTATATTGCACACTAAAAATCGGCACAGGGTGCTGTCAGCTGGAGTCGCTTATACAATCCTTGGTATCACTTCATCGGTTAGTTTAATAAACTAAAAACAAGAGAAATTGCATAATTCAAATTGACTGACGCAATTATAATGTTCCACTTCCTTTAAAAAAATATTGTTTTTAATTTTCCAGCTTTAAATTGGTTTGCATTATTGAAATCACAAAATTTTCTTTAGAGTTTAATGTACCTATCACCAACAAGAAACGTCCACACATTCGTCTATCTTATCCCGCCAGACTACACAATCTTAACCCACACAATTTGTATCCCAAAATAATATCAACGAACATCAGTCGTGGAAGCACTACCAGTAGAGGGATCCGCCTTTTCGTCTCAAAACAAACGTCTGACACATTTGACAATACTCTTCAACATGTGTTGGTGATTCACAGACGCTTTGCAACCATTCCGAACGCTCTTGCCTTTCGATGATTTATCTAAAGCTACTCTTTATCATACGAAAAAAAGAATAAACACAATCAAAAAAGTAAAATAATAAAATCTAAATGACGATTGCAACTTGAATAAAATGAATACAGATCTCTTCCAGAATTGTTCCCTTGGCAAAAGACCAATTCTTTATTTCTCAATGAAAAACAAAAAAAAGTTTACTTGTTACAAGCCCATTCGAAGACCCCAAATAAAAAAGTTATGGAAAAGAAACAAAAAAATCTTTACAAGAAAAAAATTATTCCGATACATGTAGGGATACCATCGCGAATGAAATGTAAATAGCGTATATACAGAAATGACATAGTTACAATTCAATTCCAAAGTGCGTAAAGAATAAATATTTATTTCATAATCATTAAGTCATTTTTATGACCACCACTTCTTGTTCAATAATTTCAATTCACAGTTCTGATTTTTCTTAGCAGTCCAAAAAATTAGCAGCCATCAGTAGTTCCAAGGCAATTTCTGGCGCTATAGGGAACTCGGGTATTTCGGTGGAGCTATTTGTGTACCTTACTTTATACGTAAAATACATGCAAACTTTCTGGAGAACATGGGAACTGAAAATGTTAGAAAACAAAGGTTAACTTTAGTGCTTTGTTGAGGCAAATATTTACATTCGCTAAGTGCTGATAAATGTACTCACGGTATCTCTCGGAAGTGAACTTCGTTTGCTTCGTTTTCAGCAAACTGTCCTGGTCCTGAGAGCATTGCTTTAATTGTACCCGATGTGAGTGCGTGTTCTCGCTTTACGATGAATTCATGTCCATCCGAGGATATTAATTTCACGTACATTGCATCTGGTCCCTCGCATCCGCCATACACCCGTTCATTGCTTCGTTGCTCCTCCATTGCGATCCGATTAGTGTTTTTCAACCAAAATGTTTCTTAATTCGTCGTATAAACAATTTGTTCCTTTACTCCTGTCCGCATAAAGCAGAAAAAAATGACACGAAGATTTTGTAGTTAAGCGCTGTCACTTATCAATATATTTACTCTCTCTTGAATCGCCATATGTCAGAGATCAAGTTCGAGATATGCGGCTTCGCGGGCACAATTCTCTTTCCTTTTGACCTACTTGCTGAGAGGCACCATACTAATTGAGAGAAGCAGGTTTGATTTTTTTCAAAAACCTTTACCCATCTGCATACAATCTCATGAACTATGCGGCAATTAATCGAAATCGGTGAGTTGTATTTTGTAAGAGAGAAATTGGGCAGATGTTCGGATGGGTGTGTTCAGTACATGCGAGATTATAATTTATGTTATGAGAATGCGTTCAGCTATATCTGAGTTTTCCCTATTCAAACAATAATATTAGCCAAAATACCTTTATTTTCAGGTATAACGTATAATCTTCTCTTTTCATGTCATACGTAATACCTTAGAGCATGTTTGTCACTTTGAATTAGATAGTTATTGAGTTGTCCATTAGCAAATTTGATAACGCCAGCATCGCCGACGTCAATCCTCTGTTAACCGGGAATAGCTTGTAAATTTGAATATCAGCCAAGTATAAATTTCAGTTTATTTTTAACATGATTCTTACGTTATTAGCAGTTAGAAAAAATATCCGTACGAAGACCTGACGATACTCTGACTAATTAAATTTTGGAACACTTTCGATGTCATGCGTTTACACTCGGAGATAAGAACTAGAATAATGAGACGACAAAGGTGTCGTTATATGGTAAAGCAATTTGCTGCAATCGTAATTAACGTATAGATCCTCTGCCAGATCGTGTTTCTTTCAAACTCACTTAAAGTTCAACACTGTCTTCACGTACGCGAATATATAACGAAGATGGTCCTTAAGACACCACCCAGAAAAAACCCATGGTTTAACAGCGGCTGCGTGTCTATACATTCACTCTAACTGTTAGCATGCAAGATAGCTTTGCCAAAGTTGGCGAGATCTTTTCTCAAGCTCGAACGAACTGAGCGATAAAGTACTGTCTAACTGTGTAAAAAAAACTCTCTTTGGAGACGATCAGGTGGTGTTATGTAAGACCACATATTCGAACAGGTATACAATGGACATAAGCTTCGTATTGAGTTACAATCATTTTCATTTTCATCCCTGACTCAAGGTATATTCAAAATTGGGAAATTATATAATTCACATGTGAGGATAGCTTTATTTCAATTCTAAATAGTAAAATACACAACTGTAAGTATTCCTTGGGTGCTATCGACAACGCCGTATTAGTAGAGTAGAGAAAAAAATGTGAGGTAACATTCTGTGCAAAGGAAGACACATTTTACGGCTACACCGTCGTCTCGGTTGCCCTAATTAATCTGGTGTAAGACACTTTTGGTCCTTACACTTACATTTTGTACTTTTGTACCAGTTTAATGGGTTAAGCGTTGCAACTTACAACTTTCACTTAACAATCTCAATCGAACCTGATGTGATGTTCAACGGTATGGTCGACTGGTTTTGTTGGCAGTTGTCTAGGCTTTGAATACTGAATCCAACAAACCAACTGCTATTATGTTTTAATTATAACTAGTTGTGTATTCATTCTAACAATATATGTAGATAAATTTTATTGATTGTATCCCTTTTATAAAGTATGTTACCTCATTGTTCCCCTCTTGAAGAAATATCCTTTTCTATCTCTCCTCTATATTCCTTTGGAGGAAACTAATTAAAAACTATTCTCAGAAGTTTCTTCTACTTATCAGTTTTCTAGAACTGTCCTCTTAGTGAGCTATCAATCTCTTGAGAAATTATGAATTTAAAGACGTTTTATTTGTGGATCACAATTTAATCAAATCAAAACTGTACTTAACACTGTAATTGGACTAAATTATGTCGTATTGGTATATGGTCATTGTTGTCTATTAATGTTTTATCTATTTCCTTTCGTTACTGGGTATACGATATTTAAAACAAAGGAACGGAATACCAGTATGCTTCTGTGCTAGAGTATCATTGTGGAACATTGAAAAAATATAGTCTCGATCTTAATTTCAAGCTGCAGAATGCAGTATACTTTCCTGGAGAGGGTTTAATATCTCTCCAGTATCACAAACTCTACAGTATCAGTTTCTATGCCCGTAGCGGAATAGATGTGTTGAAATACAAGAACAAATAGTTAAAATTAAAGACTCTTTCCATGAACAGTGGAAATCCCAAAGAGTGCGTCTCATAGACTAAAGGTTGAGGTGCAGTTCGTTGAGGGTGTTTGGTTATCCATACGAATATCTAAACCAGAAATTAGTAAAGGGAGAGCTTCCTTGCCAGCCGCCCTGGGATTGCATTCGTCCATAACTTTAAGAAATAAACCTATTCCCACCAACAACTCTTGGTAATTAGCCGTTGAGTTCGTGAATCGAAAGAAGAAAACCAGCTGATCGGTTAACTGTGAAACTTTGCATCTCCTTTTTCTCTCGTCCCTGATCAACACGAGTTCGCTTTTAAGGCTGCGCGTAATCTGCTGAATATGTTAACGTTGATAAACTCGGATTTGTGGTGATCAACATAACGATTTTGTATGACTAATGAAATAGTTTGGAAGTTCAATGCAGTACGCAATTCATGTTCCATGTAATACTCTCTCACTCAACTTCTTGATTTTCTAAATTTATATTTTTGTTAATGCTGTTGTCACAACTCTTGAAAAAGTACTCGATAAGTACAACTTTTGTTTTCATATACAGCGATAGACAAAACTTTTCACACAAACTAAGTTTCCAAGTGTAGGAAGCGCCCAAACATCAGATAAACATCGTATAAATTTGTTTTTTTCAGGAAACATTTATTAAATCTTAAGCTTCTAATAACATAAAAACTGGTAATTCAAAAAAATATATTTCATTCAAAAAAAAAAAAATAAAAAAACAAAAAAGTTCATAATATTGACCTTTTTGTTTTATTACTTCTTTCAGTCTGTTTGGGATAGAATCGACTATTTTTTAGTGTAATTCACTGATATATTTGGCCGAGCTGAAATAGTTGCTTGTTTAAAATTTGATGTTTTCGAACACGATTCTCTAGTTCGTTCCACACATGTGCCAAGTTATATGTGATCCACATTCGTACATTGTATGCCTTATGTTTTGGATCATTGTCCTGTTGAAAATAGAAACTTCTGTTCAAAACTAGTTTTTTGGCGCTCCTCTTTAATTTTTCCTTAAGAATATTTAGGTAAGTGTATTGATCCATTGTCTGTTCGATAAAAACAAGTTCTCCAACACCTGATGCAGCCATGCGACCTTAAACCATAACGAACCCTCCACCATGTTTTACTGTTGCTGAAAAATTTTTTAAGTTTAATTCTGTGTTAGGTTTTCTCCATACGAGCATTTTTCCATCCGATTTGAAAATATTAAATTTGCTTTCGTCAGAAAACAGTACATTGTTCCAAAAGGCTTGCGGCTTGTTAAGAAAATGTTTTGCAAACTCTAATCTTTTATTTTTATTGAGCTCACTAATTAGAGGTTTTCGCCTTGCAACTCGTGCATTATTACCAGTGCGATGAAGTACTCTACAAACAGGTTTAGGGCGAACATCTTTTTTAAAATCACTCTTCACCTGTGCTGCCAATTCTGATGATGTTGTTTTAGGTGTTTTTTTAATTGTTCCTACAATTTGTACCTCCTCTCTTGACGTTAGTTTTCTAGGGCGACCAGAACGTTTGGAACTTTCGAGGTTCGGATCATTTTGGAATTTGGAACGATGCTGCAAATTGTAAACCTACTTCTTCCTACAGTTTCGCCGATATCAGCATACGATTTACCATCTTTATGTAGTCGTAAGATTATATTTCTTTCTTCTTTCGTGGTCTCTTTTTGCCTACGACTCATGACTGAAAAATAATAAGATCACTTCACAAATAAGGTGATGAAACTAATGCAGATGCCTCCTTTCCATTCAAAAACAACACTGGGCATTACCGTTAACCATGTAACAGTACTACGAGAAACTATAAACATGAACACTTTTGTCCACCCTAAATTATTAACTTTTTTTTTTAATGAAATATATTTTTATAAATTACCACGTTCTGTGTTTTGACCATGTTTATCTGATGTTTGAGCGCTTCCTTCACTGCGAAAATTAGTTTGTGTCAAAAGTTTTGTCCATCACTGTATATATCTGTATTTTGACAGCTTCTTTGCAGCTTTTTTACTTCTGCATTACTTGGCACCTATTTTACGACCATTTATAAGTGAAAGTTCTTGTTTTTTTTAGTTTTTTTCTTCTCGCTTGTTTAATAACATTTTTTGTGGTTTTCTGCAATCGCGCGATCCACAGTTTTAAGCTTAATTGCAATTTTTGTAGCACTTTGAAATACATTTTTCTTTGCCATACGGACAATTTGTGGAATATCTTTGTCGCTTGGCTTTAGAGCACGTCCTGATCTATCAGCGTTATCCTGAATCACTTTCTAAATAGTAGCATCAGGATAGTAGAACCAGATCGACGTACTATCTCAGCTATTAGGGTTTTTGTCTACTTGGTTTGAAAATCAACGATTACTTACCGTTGCTCGTTGGTCAACTCCTTTCGGCTCAAATTTAAAGGCAAGGCATGCAGAAAAGGCATTATTGCAACGAAAAACTACGGCGAACGACTCACTCTATAGCAAAAAAAAAAACATTTCTTGTCAGGAATTCCCCAATTCAAAAATATATATTTTCAAAACTGTACCGATTTTTGTGTAAGCTTTTTTTTGTAAAAAAAACATCTACAATAAAGAGATTAAACGGAATATCAGTAAAGAGGAAGAAAAAGTAAAACAAACATTCTAAACAAAATTAGAATCCATTCTAATCAGAATTTAAATATATATACTTCAATATATATTTGTTAATTAAATAAAAATGGGACATGTTAAAACCTACAACTACACTTAAAATATTTCCGTAAGCCTGATGACACAAGTATAAAATTTAGCTACGTTGCAGTAGGTACAGATGGCTCAACTCTCAACCTCACTTTTGATAGGACTTGTGTTTGCCAGTGTTGTATCGGGAACAATCAATTCTTCATCGCCCCCTTCAAGGGTAACGGGTTCCTCCTTGGTTGTAAATTCTATGGTGGTTTGTTGAAAAGTTAACGACTCATTCGCCGTTGTTGTGGAAGTCATTCTCAATGATGGCGGATTTGAAGTTCGATTTACTGATTTGCTGCCGCGTCTGGTGGATTGCGCATGTGATGAATTTTTGGGCTCTACACGCCGCTTGCGGTACCCAATCACTTTCTTTTGGCTATCGTAAATCGGTATGAACTGTTGACCTTTGGTTTTATTTACTACAGCTTTTTCCTTGGCCCGAACAGCCAAATATGATTGTAGGAATTTTAGAGCGCTTTGAGCTTCCTGCGCCGAGAGTGATGAGTCTGATAATACTTGATTCATTCGCGCCTGTCTCTCTGATCCAGAAGCGAACTTAAGGTAGTTGGCATTTTTACCCAAAAGTGAATTGATCTCAAGGCAAATGTCCTTAAAATTAGGCACCTCTTCTTTTACCACTGACGTCGCTACAGTTTCCGCTAGCTTACTGACGGTTTCTTTAACTTGCAATGGAACTGCAGCCTTATTATTCTGAAGATCACTTCTGGTGATTATTCTCGTCCTCATCACAATGTAAGATGGCAAATCGTAAATAGCCATGGTTTTGGTATTTTCATTTGGTTCGGTACCAAAGGAATTTGTATCAATGTGACAAGTGTCCAGGAGTAGCTCACTTGTTGGGAGACAGCTGTCCGCTGGCTTTGCAAAGGAGTATGTCGTGGGTGTTGATTCATACATATCTGGTGCCAGGCCAGACGCTGGGTAGCCGGCATTGAGTGAATCAGCAGATTCTACTTTTGGTTGAACCAAGTTGTCAGTTGTAGGATGTACTACATCCTGAGGTTGAGAAATTGCAGAAGATAGTAATTCTTCGTGCGGATCAGAATCCTGGACACTTTCAACAGATTTGGCTTCAGTATGTAGACTCGGAAGATGAGGTGCTGTCTCAGATGCTATAACTGGAACCGAAGGCTGCGCAGGATAAGATGTGTCTTCAAATCCCGTGGGAATATGGTCTTCGGCAAGTTGTGTTGAACCTTTAACTGAGACGGGATCTGGGATAGTTTCTACTAAGAAAAAAACTGAAATCAGAAAAAAAGATATTTAAGCAAAGGAAAAAAGAAATTACCTGCTGGGGATTGTTCAATGTCCGGGCATGGCAAACGTTGCGAAGTGGAAGCTCTTATTAATTCAAGTCGCCTTACCAAAGCTTCCCGCCGCAGGGTCTTTCTGGAAAATGGCCTGCCGCGCTTTTTTGACGAGGACGGACTGCGTGATGTGGGAAATGTTTCTGAAACGTTGCTGTCAACAGAGTCTCTAATACTTGCAGTTTCCACGTTGCTAGCACCAGTTGGGGCTGTTGGGCTTGCAGCGTCGTTTGGAATTGTCGGACTGGTCGCAATCGTTGGAACGTTTGAACTGATAGTCTTTGACGATACTTTGGGAGTTATCACTTTACTTGTGACTTCTAAAGCTGTTGGCAAATTGCTTATCTCGGTAGAAGCCGCCGTTATTGGGGTTTCCGTATGAGCAGTTGTAGTATTATCTGCTAAACAGGGTTCACCATCATTTGAGCAGTCTTTGTTTTGAATATCACTTTTATCAGCTGAAGGTGTTGTATTACTTCGCATCATCTTTGCGGGTCGAAGTGATGTCATTTGTCTCCTTCTTTTTCGTTTTCGGAAAGTTTTCTCCTGAAGATTTGCGTTGTCAGCGATTTTTAATTCATTTTGATCTACTTTTGAAGATGTCTCCGCTGAGGAATGGACAGATGACTGCAATTCGATGTTTACCTCTCTTTCGTCAGACTTTGGTGCTTCATCTGCTTTAGTCGTCTGCAAGAATTTTCGACCCCGCCCCACAGACCGTTGACTTAAATCTTTTGTCGGAGGAAGGGGGCCACTAGCTGATAATGCAGCCTTGTTTAACTCTGGATCCTTAGCCGATTGAGGAGTGATACGTTCCTTAAGGGTTTTCATAAAATGATCTACTATTTTTCGGTCCAAACGTACTTTAAAGTGACGAAGTTTAAGTCTTTTCTGCTCCAGAGAAACGGTTTTACTTTGCGACATTGATTGCTGCATTCGCCGCGAAAGGTTTCTGAATCCAGCTTTCGAAAGTTTCTTAACCTCACGCTGCGACGACGATGTCGTGCTTAAGTTTTTATTTGAAAGGGAGGACGCTGTAGAATGTGCTGTTACGTTAGTTTGCAACTTGGGGGTTAAATCTTTTTCCAGTTTCTGCGTGGCTTTTTCAGTAGTAGGTGGGAGCACTGAGTTTTCATGTTCATCTTGGGGTAGAGGCTTTTCGACAATTATCCTTTCTGGGTGAATTGTGCTGGGATCGGGTGCAGATCGCAAATTTAATGTTTCTGTTGCACGTAAATGTCTGAATCTCTTTCTCCGCCGCTTAGCTGTTGGTGGGGTGTCTTGTACAGGTGGTGAAGGTTTTTCTTCTGCTTCGGGCAAAGATTGTATTTTGTCTTGTTGCGGTGGCTTCTTTGTTATACTAGTGGACTGGAAAGAAGTTAATTATTAAGTAAAATAATCAAACTGTAAGAAAATAAGATAATTTGTAAGATATGAGAAATGTACGTATATGAATATGAGAAACTACAGAAAGAAGATATTCATTCAAAGACATCAAAGTGGGCGGCTTACATAGAAACAAAGGCTTTTGTTGCTAAGGAACATCGGATAATTTAAATGTGCTAACCTTCAAAGAATTGAGATACCTTGTTTTTGTGCTAATTTTACTGGCAGACAATGACTAGAGGTTAATGCTATTATTTTAAAACTATTGAGGTACACTGGTTTTTTGTAGGATTATCTTCGCTGAGTGTACAGAGCCTTTTGGCTTATATGATGTTTGTGTACGTCTTGAAATTGTAAAACTGTCACAAAAACGACAAAAGAATATTGTGCAGTTTGTTAGAATAAGTTGTAGTACAGTTTTATGGAAAGACTGCAACAGTTAATTATTTGGCAAAATAGGTGTGATTTGGGAATTACAACAGAAGAAGTGTTGAGCAGACAGTAAGGCTTTAACATGCCGGGACCAATTTTCTTTGAGGCGGCGCTGAAATTAATGCCGTGCTTCATCTGGGGCATGTGATTTTTGCCTATTCAGACCTTCATACACGTTGAATGTTTACGCAGTAGTATTGTGACTGCTTTAGTGCAACTTGTATTGTAACTCGTGTCTGGCAGTACGTAGTTAAAGTGTTTTTGTTTTCCAATTCTTTCTTGTATAAAAAATAGGTAACATGGATATGGAAATAAGTGATTCTGATGAATCTATAAATAGAAGCAGTAGAAAACTTTGGGATAACGAATATTTTCTTAATCTTCAGACGAGAATGTTGTTATTGTAAACAGTGAATGAATGATGCACGGTTAGACACAGTCAAATCAAAGATCACGATGAAGAATGGCAAGAAGTTAAAGAAAGAACTTCAGTAATAAATGAGTTCTCAGAACAAGGAGAGTTTTTATGTGAAAATACTGTCAGTCTAAGTGCCAGTGTGAACGTGTTTAAATTTATAGAATTATACTTTTATCACGCTTGTTGATAGCAAGACGAAGTAGCGAAAATCATTGTTTAACAAAATTTCTTTCGAACAAAACTAGCATTTTGAAATTTAATTAAGTACTATGATAGATACCTTAAACAAAAAAAAAGTAGTAGAATTACATAGCATTTTAGGCAACCATTGTAAAGATATATGCTGCGCTTAAAAAGATATATAAACAAATTAAAAAAAAAAACAGACATTTGTCCGCCATGCGGAATTAAAAGTTAAAAAACGTTTAATAACTTATTAAGGGAAGCCTAGGAAGTTTAGATTTGTAATATGAGAAAGACTTGTTAGCTGTATTCTTACATTTCGGTATAATAATAATAATTGTTGGCGCTACAGTCCTAAGGGGGACCAGGGCCTAGCTTGCTCATCAACTGCTCGTGTTGTGCGCGCTACTGTTCTCTCACGAGTAGAAGGGACCTATAGTTTTTTGCCGACTCCGAACGGCGAAATTTGAGAAGCTTTCTTAGACAGTTATTACTCTTTGAGTGTTGTCAGCAGCTCGAAAGAGCTGGCGCCGTGAAAAATTCGAAAAATTGGTGTTGAGCTGGGAATCGAACCTACAACCTTCGGCGTGTGAGCGTCGCACTCTACCCACTACGCCACGGCGGCCACTACCGCCGGAATATAAACAATAAATTCCTCTGACCAAAGAAAGTGTTTTGGTTCATTCTGATTAGGTTCATATCTTAAATATTGTAATTGAACAATAAAACCAATAAAACCAGAAGGAGATGAGCGAATGGCATCGGAAAAAACACACGAGGAAGGCAGTACCATCCCTGAATAGCAACCACTGAACATTTCTAATAATTTATATATACGCAAAATAGGTGAGCATTGTAAACAATAATAATAATTATTGGATGCCGCGACAGTTCACAGGTCGCACTCTACCCACTACGCCACGGCGGCTACTGGCAGTGTAAATACTGTCTGAAAAAAATAGTCCATGCTTACCGGTATGTTGTTATGCTCCTTTGCATTTTGCGAGGTTGTAGTCTTGAGTTCGTTGCAATCCAATCGTTTATCTTCTGCAATATTTTGCTTTTCCATAGCTTTTAATTGTTTTCCATCCTTCTCCCCGGTTTCATCCGCAGCGACTGCTGAAGCCTTTTTATCACCAACTCTTTTTTTACTTTCTTCTACCGCCTTTTTAGATCGTTTTAACTTTGCCTTCAATTCGGATGAATCATTTTTAGTTTCTATTCCATTTTGCACAGCTGATTTTTCTGGGGTCATAGCCGTTTGTTCCCCGGCACAAGAGATTTTACCTTTACTTGTTGTCGATATTTCATTGTTACTACGATGATCTTTGGATGTTTTGGTCTTTATGAAGCTAACTTTTTCAAGTTGTGTCACCGTTTGTTCTTCATACTTGTCCTTATTGTGTTTCATTTTGTGCTGCATTTTTGACTTACTAGATGTATCATCTGTACATCCCTCTATTGTCTTTACTGGAAATTGTTTGACATGAGACTGCATTTTACTCTTCACAAGTGATTCGCTTCTCCTTCCCTCTGTATTTGCTGGTTGGTTTACTTGTGATTGCATTTTTGGCTTGTCAGATGTATCATTAACCCGCTTAGAGGCAGATAGTTTTGTATGAGACTGCACTTTAGAGTTCTCAGTCAATTTATCTTTTCTTTCCTCTGATGCACCAGGAACAGAATGCTTCGCTAAAGACTGCACTTTAGGTTTTTCAGTTATATCGTCATTTATTACCTCTGATGCCTTAGAAACAGCCTGCTTCACTTGAGACTGCACTTTAGGTTTTTCATTACCATTGTCTCTCTTTGTCTCTTGTGACTTAGGAATAGACTGCTTTGGTTCAGACTGCAGTTTGTGCTTCTGGGATGAATCTTCTTTCTTTGCTTCTTGAACCTTAGATTGTTTTACTTGTGAGTGCATTTTGAACATTTCGGATGAAGCTTCTTTTCTTTCGCCTTGCGCCATATTGGTAGTATGTTTTACTTCGGTGTGCCCTTTTGGCTTGTCAGTTGAAACTTCCTTCCTGGCCTCTGGTTTCGCTGAAGAAGTTTGTTTTACTTGAGGTTGCACTTTGGGATTCTCGGATGAAACATCGCTCCTTGCTTCTGGCCCCTTATGGGCAGACTGTTTTACTTCTGTCTGCACTTTAGACTTTTCGGATGAAGCTTCCTTTCTTGCCTCCTGAGCCTTTTGAGTAGGGTATCTTACTTGGGTTTGCAATTTGGCATTCTCGGATGAAATTTCCTTCCTGGTTCCTAACTTCATTGAAGAAGTTTGTTTTTCTTGATGTTGTACTTTGGGATTCTCGGATGAAATTTCCTTTATTACGTCTGACGTCTTGTGGGGAGATTGTTTCACTTGAGACTGCACCTTGGACTTTTCGGATGAATCGTCCTTCCTTATCTCTAGAACCTTTAAGGCGGGTTGCTTAATTTGAGATTGCACTTTAAGTTGCTCGGATAAATCATCCTTTTTTATCTCTGGCGTCTTAGGGGTGGATACTGAGATAGATGAGAGACTTTGTACTTTAGGTCTTGAATCCTTTAGCTTGCTCTCTAGTGGCCGAACGAGATTAACCTCTTTCCTGGGGCTTCCTTCACTTAATTTGCTCAGCATTTTTTGTGTTCGTGACAGAATATTTTGTTGTTTAAAATTGTCTATAGCATTTTTGTTTGTACAAGCAGTAGTTTCTTTCACAGTAATCGCGCCGAGACTCTTATGTCGTTTAAGTTTTGGCATATCCTTTTCACCCACATTGGGAAGTGATTCATGGTCTATGAGCGCGGAAATCCTAGGAACTGATTTTCGTTTCTCTCGATGCCTTGTTTTTTCTGATGTGGGTGTTGTAGAATTCAATTTTTTTGAAACATTTTCTGCAAGTGAATGTGCAATCAGGTAGTTTGTGATCGTATCTTTTGGTGCAGAAACTGCAGAAATGTTTCTCTGAGATGTTGCGGGGCCTTCTTCAACTGTCTTTGTTTGATGAGACGCTGATTTCTTACATGGTTCGGTCTGATGTGACTGATTTGTTGGAACTTTATTTACAGTGGCATTTTTAGTTGGCGGCTTAATGGAACGCAAGTACAGGGATCCAAGCTTCGGCGGAGCTTCGCTACTCCTCTGAGGCGATTTAAGTGATTTCTGGTCAATAAGGTTATTTTTGAACTCATGCCCAATCTGTGACTCACTAACGGCGGCATAACTCTCCCCGTCTTTTATTTGCGAGCCACATTTTCCATTCGAAAGTGTACTAATCAATTGTTTTATCGCGGTTCCTGTTTTATCCGATGGTTTGTTGTTTAACGGTACTGTTGGAGTTAGGTCAAATACGTTTGATACATGCGCGTGCTCATGCTCGTTTAGCTTGCCAGATATTTGAGGAAGACTATTATTGCCGTTATCGAGAATCTCACTGACTTTTGTCGAATGAGCGATAACTGAAACATCTTTTGTTGCAACATCTTTTGTAAGACTCTTGGGGATATGGTTCGCCTCTGACGTGGATTTGTTACCAAAACCTATTTTTTTCTTGACGAAATTCGATGCATCTAAAAGGAAGAAACGATAACATTAATATATGGTAAAGGATCATGACTATTATGAAGTCAACATTTAGATTTATGATTTATAGAAACGGGGAATTGTGTACCTAACACAATGCTCCTATAAGTTTCTCGTAGGACAACACTTAACATTATCTTTCATGAAATGTGTGAAGTCAATGAAGAAAAAATTGATTCACTTCATTATGACGTGACATAAAGAGCCGATATTTTAATCAAACTTCACTCGTCAGTGGATTAACTTTTTTGCTGAAAGTTGGGAATTACTAGGCTAGAGTCCTCAGACTCAAAAAGTGATCAATTTTTCCATTAGATAGTGCTTGTATTGTAATTTCATGGTTTACCGGAGGATAAAGAACCTAGATTTACATCACATCAACACCGAAAAGCCGCAACCTGGTTCGAACAAAGGCGGGACATTGACTGAGGAAGTTCTCTGCAGTGTCTTTAACTTTTCTACAGGTGTTGCAGAGGATTTCATCACTAAGCTCAAGCAAACTTTAGTGTAACAAGAATTAAAAGTATCTTGTCCAAAAGCTTTTGCTAGTCTTTACTGTCTAGACATAGCAAAAATGCAGGAAATTAATTTGCTATGGGAAATTCCACAATTTGGGAATAATCACAGTTGCTCGCTGTATATATCCTACCCTATAAATGACATAAATTTATAGTTATACGCTGATAAATTGTGCAAACAAATTCGGTGAGATGTGCGATAGAACCGGAAACGTATCTATCTCTTTAGTGCAAATTTTGTTAAAAAATTAAGTACATGGCTAAGTTGTTGTTATTTAGGAAGTTTACCTGCTAAGTATTGATTCTATTCTAATGATACAATTTGTTAATTGCCCGCCACAACCGTACTCTTTCGATGCAAAAGAAAAATATTACCAAGACTATGTCGTTTATTTTTTTAAGCAGTCTGAAATGTTTTAAAAACCATAAATATGCAAAATGGCGAGGGTAACACTATAATTATATCAAAAAGAGTCTTTTTTTTGTTGGAGGTTGGGATATACTGCACCGGAGCGCTCGGACTCAAATCCAGATTCATTGAACTGCCTGGCAGTAACATTCATTTAATGTAATTTCTTGGTTTTCCGAAAAAAAAAAACCAAGAGGCGCTTCTGTGAACTTAGGTTTTCGTTTCCCATCATATTAGCGCCAAATAGCCGCCACCTGATACGAGCAAAAGCGGGACACTGACAGAGAAAGTGCTCTGAAGTGTCTTCACCTTCTCCACAGGCATTGCAAAGTGTGACATCACTAAACCCAAGCCGACTTAGGTGCACAGTGTAGGTAAAGTGTCTCGTTAGTACGCCGACAAGTCGTCTGCACTCGTTTCTGTCTAAAGATAGCAGAAAAGAAGCGGATTTCTGGCTAACATTTGGGAGCATACTCTTGGTCATCCTGCATCCTGGAGAGTCATGTCAAACAGTTTTAGCCACTCGTATTTAGAAAATCACTCCACCAAATTAACATATTAACTGCTGCACAGATCTAAGAATAAACTTATAACAAGGCAAAGAAAATTGTTCTCTGACATACTTGTCTGCCGTTCCGAGCTATCCTGAGAGCTTAAATTTGATCTCTTCCGCTTCAGACTCTTCTTCAGATCTGACCCCTCTAGTGACAAATCGGATTCCAAGTCAAAGTTATCATCTATAAAATCATCTGAAACTAAAAATTAAACCTCTGAAGTAGGGTCTGACATTTGTATGCGTCGTTTATACTTACGATCAACTGACTCCATATCTGATAGTCCTGCAATTATGGAGTTCTCTAAATCCGATTCGAAATCGAAACTATTGACCAAATCATTTTTCTCATCGAAATCCATCAATTCATCATCGTTAAGACCAGCTGAAAGGCATCAAACCATCAGATTAAATGTTTCATAAAAATAAAACAAAAACAATTTACCCAGTGGATCTACTCCAGAATTAGGGAACTTAGAACCTTTGTTCTTTGAGATTTTCGATGATTTTTTTAGGCTCAATGTAGTTTTTGTCCCTGTTGACTTCCTGGAATTGTGTTGAACAGGAGCAACTGATTGCCCGGTTTTCATAATCGGCAATTCTTTCTGCACATATTGTTTGGGTGGGTTACTCTATAAAGACACATGAGCTTGTGACGCACGCACTTTGCAGTCAATCGTGTTCATGTGTACTTACGGTTCTTTGTAGGGTAGGTTTCACTGTAGCGACACTTTTCAGTTTGTCTGGCTTTTGTAAAGAAGAATATGTTGAGAAGCCTTTATTCGCTAGACGGTTGAGATATTGTACATTTGACGTTTGAGCTTGATATGGGCTGTCCGTATTTGTAGTGCTCACGTATGCTGGCGGGGCTGTGAGGATTAAACGTTCAAATTATTAAGTATTTTTTTCTTTTAAAGGAAACATTTGCAGTCACGTACTTGTGTTCAAACTGTAATTTGGTAATGATTGTGTCAATCCAATATCCTAGAAAATATAACATTAAACTGAATAAAATTTGAGTGAAGAGGTTTCTAAAAGATTGAAATAAAGAAAAAAGAAAAAAAATGCATGTAGTTTTCGGTTAAGGCTAATTTGATTCTATTTTATATGAACGGCATTTTGCGACGTTATGATTGTAAATACTTTTTTGTGCTGTGATTTTACTTCACTGCCCCCGTTTTCCACCGTAAAAAACAAACACAAACATACACAATGGATTTAAATTATGTATTGAAGCAAAATTGATGTTGCGAAGCTTAAACGAATAAGAATTTGGAGAAATTAAACTCATTAAACTCAGGGATTACAATGCAAATGATTGCATTATTTTCCAACTTTTGTTATTAGCTGCAGCTTGTTATAAAACAACGTTTTGGCTGAACACTTTTTTGATTAAGTTGAGAAACTAGCTTTGCATAAGGAGTTTTAATTCTTATAGCAACATTGATTACGGACGTTAAATAATGCGCTGACAGCCGTATTGTTTATACACTAACCAGATACAGTACAGCGCCAATCTCCTTTTTCTGCTCCAACAAGAATTACAGGATTTATTTGTACGCAACGCTTTCTATTACAACAAAGACACATGATAACTTTATATAAAGACACCTTGCACTCGCGTTTTGATGATCAGATTAGTATCGGTATCGTGTCACAAAACAATACAACTCTCAACAAACACGATAATATAGACATCCCTTTCGACATGTTTAGATTATAAAAGTGCAAGTGTACTTGATGTGCTTCATACAAAGCGGAATAAATCATATGTCGTCAACTAATATCAGTAACAAATACTTCAGTCTATAAAACAAACAAGAATCCAATTGTGGCAATTATCGCTATGTGTCTTTCTAAACTGCGGATACTCAAAAAGCTTAATTGTTTTTTCTTGTGAATAGAAATCGAATCAAATCTGTGCTTCATTAATATTACATATAAGCTTTCGTAAAGAGTTTCATTCTTTTGAAGGATTTTTTGAAAGGAAATATTTTGGAGGTTACTTCAAATGATGGCAGAAGCATTCATTAAAAATCTTTTGAAGCTTTCACTAGCGGTAAAAGTCATTTTCATATTGCAGCAAATATGCTAACTACGCAAGAGTATTAAATTTAACAGACAACAAAGTAAAGTGCCCATAAGAAATAAAGGTCCACAAGAAATAAAGGAACAGAGAAGCAACTTGTGGCCGCCCTTGTGTAGTGGGTAGAATGCGACGCTCACACGCCGAAGGGTCTAGGTTCGAATTTTTAACGGCACCACCTCTTTCGAGCTGCTGAAAATACTCAAAGGGAAAAAACTATTTAAAAAAGCTTTACAATTTTCGCCGTTCGGGGTCGGCAAAAAACTGTAGGGCCCCTCTACTCGTGAGAGAACAGTAGCGTGCACAACACGAGTAGTTGATGAGCAAGCTAGGCCCTGGTCTCCCTGTGGACTGTCGCACCAAAAAATATTATTATTAGAAGCAAGTTGAAGAGATCTAAAGAGTTTTCTCATTCCATCTCTGGTTTTCAAGGATTAAACCAAAATGCATAACACAAAAGAGTTCCTTCTGTTTTACATCAGCTACAACTTTATGACTCGTTTAAATAATGATGTAACGCTTGGAATTAATAAATTAATTAAATTAACATACACCGACCTTCCCTCCGAGTATCATATTGCTTTAATCCGTTTGCATACAAAAAAACGAAATCGCTCTCCAGGACACAAACACACATACTTCAATCGAATATAAATAAAACTAGATTATATTTTGCTTTCCAACTCTACAAAAGTGGTACCCGCTATGCAATATATACACATACAACATTCAAAATCGAATTAGAACAGAAAATGTACAAGTTCACTCATCAGCGCCTAGTACTTAACCCACTCTCATCGCAAACACAACAGCATATTGTTTGCATCTTACCGTAGAAGAGGACAGTATTGTCTTTTCTGGAGATACCATCTGTGGATTTAATGAAAAGGGACTGATGTCCGCTTGATTTTGCGGGAGTGATGTTTCCTCAACTGAAAATATTTAATTGATTGATTGATTTATCACATCTTTCAAATTAAGTTTTACTTACTCAAGTCTTTGTAAAGCATTTCCAGGGAGTCAATCGATTTTCTACCATCAAGCCCCTCGTTACATTTACCATCATCTACAGCAAATGACACTATTTGGAGAAAAGTGAAAAGAATGTGATGGATTACGAATTCATATGAATTTATGAAATTACTCTACAACTAAAACAAAGAACAAATTGTTCCTGCACCAGTGGGCCGCTTGAGTGTACAAATGGTCCACCAAAGTAGATATGAGAATATGAGCACTGCTCTATGCATAATTGTAAATTGTTAACAGCAAATTCAAATAGCTACCGTGACTGCGGTAAGAGACTGCTTTATGTCTCTGCACTTTTGTATTTCTTCTATGCATACATACATGAGTATGCCCCAATAGTTTATTTTCTACTTTGAGTATGAACATAACACACTGCTCTCAAATTTCCTTTCATCACACTTTGTATACTTAAACCGTGAAAACTTACAAAAGGTTTATGGAAGCATGTTTGGTGCTTGAAAAACAATAAGTCCTTAAACCAGTAGGGATCAACGTTGCGTTGTGGTAATGTTACAAAGTTTTTTATTCAAAGTAAACATCTGTAGCAGCAACTTCAAATGTTATAACAAAACAAAAAACAAATGATGCTATTTTTGTTAAAAAATTGAGTAAAAACGAGAAATAATTTTTTTACATGACTCTCTCATGCTACTGCTTTTAAAGGGGTAACTACGCGAATTAAAGCAATCTTTTAAAATACCGCTTTAAATTTGCGTTTAGGTTTAAAACTAGTGTCAGTTCTGATTGGTTGAGCGTTGTGATGAAATTCCTGAACAGAATGAAATGGTATTTGTTTCTCCACATCTAGCTCTGCGGTTTAATGTATGGCTGGTAAAAAATATAGAGCAAGAAACAAAATAATTTGGTTAAAGCGGTTTAAGTAACGCTTGTTGGTGATGGCATCACAAGAACAACTAGGGTATAAACTTATGTAAATAGAATTTGCAGAAACCAAGCCTTAACTACATGCGGAAGGGGGAAGAATACACTGAATTACGCTGTAAAAAATTGGTAAAGAATATATACACTGTCTCAAAAAAATTGTCCCTACACCCTTGACTTTTTAAGTCTAAATAATATAACTTTGAAAGTACTTATCCAATTTTAACAACAAAATTCCCCAAAAGAAGGGAATTCAATATGTAAAAATAACACGCTGGTCAAGCATTGGTACGAAAATATTCAGTAAATAACAAAAACTTAGGTAACTTCATGTTTTATACTCAAAAAATTGTCCGTACACTTACGGCTGCAATGCGTAACCACAAAAACTTATCATTAATAAGATGTGTGCTTTCCCTTTGCTTTAATTACAGCACGCAATCTATTTTTTATTGAAAGTGCGAGCTCCCGAAGCTCCCATTGAACCCCAGACCATAACATTACCGCCACCGTGCTTGATGGTATGGGTAATGTTGCCATCCTCAAGTGCTGTTTCGCTCTTACGCCAAACAAAACGTCGCCCGTCGGATCCAAAAATAATAAATTTGGATTTATCTGAGAAGATGACATGTTTCCAAAACTCAAGAAGCTTATCGACCAAGGCTTTAGCGTTCTCTAACCTTTTTTTGTATATTCCGTTTGGATAGCAAGGGTTTATTACGAGGTGCACAGGCCTTAAAGTTATGTGAACTCAAGAAATTTCTGACTGTCTGTGGGTTGAGATCAATATTACAGGCTTCTTTGAGCGTTGATCTTATTTCTGTAGCGTTCGTTTTTGATATTTTTTTCTTGCTCGCAATATTTTACGTTGGACTTGCGGGGTATCCAACTTCTTTTTTCGTCCCTACAGTCCAAAGGGGGACCAGGGCCTAGCTTGCTCATCAACTACTCGTGTTGTGCGCGCTACTATTCTCTCACGAGTAGAAGGGACCTACAGTTTTTTGCCGACTCCGAACGGCGAGATTTGAGAAGCTTTCTTAGACAGTTATTACTCTTTGAGTGTTGACAGCAGCTCGAAAGAGGTAGTGCCGGAAGGTATAATTACCACCTGTTGTGAGATCATCATCACTGACCCTTTAAGGTAAAATTAGCAAATATCAGGCATTTTTTTAGCAGAGGGTGGATACCAAAATGGCACTGGACAGGATTTCAATGTAGGAATGGCTAAATCAACTTTTTCTTGTGTCCTCTCGGTTGTCTTTAATCTTCTGGAAGAAACTCTGCGCCCAAAGTGGATTACGTTAGCGATGTCCGAAAAACAAAAGCGTTAGGCTAAGCGGTTTTTTTACGTAAAGTCGAGAATACCGGGAGCAGTTATGTGCATTGACGGGACACATTTTCTCTTCCACCTGTTGCCTTCAATTCTTTCTTGTTATCGCACAGTTTCTTCCGGAGGGCAGACTTGTGGTCCGACCAAATCTAATGTAAAAGTATCCAAAATGATCATCCATCCATAGGAAAACAGAATCTATTTGTTTAACTTCTTTTTTCCGTTCAGATATTTCTTTTGTAGGGGGCCCCAAACTATTTAGCTCTTGCTGCAGATTTAGCCAGAACTATTGAACTGTCTCTGGATCTTTCTTTGTTAAATATTTTGCCATATCCGAATTTTCCTTCATTAAGTCGACCAACATTCGAAATTGATGAAGAATTGTTTACCTTTTTTATTTAAGTATCACTTAATATATGCAAATTTGTGATTATTTTAGTTACTTTTTAATTTTCATCATTTTGCAGACGGATACGCATCAATTGTGTTGCGTATGAGAAATTTCGCATTTGTATGGACAGCGAATCGACCGCGGGTTCAATGATAGCTAGTTTTTGCACTTATTTACTAACTTTTGTTCACTTGCGTTTTCAATGATAGTAAATTACGGAAATTTTGACATTCTCCGGCGCAGTTATTCCACCGGAATCAATGATAGGGGTGATTATTAATTCTTTGATATCCTTTGAAATGCATTTATGTGTTCTTTTTTCCATTTTTAAGAGCATATGGAGATATCAACTGTTGCCAGCAAAATAGCAGCATTTTTTTCTCAAATTAATTTCATATTATTTTGTAGGGCGTACGGACAATTTTTTGAGTTTAAAAAGGGAAACATGATAAGCTTATGGTCTGTAATTATAAATGTTGTCATTTATTTATTATTTTCCTCTTTAATTTAAATATAATGCATACTTATAATACATAATACATTTCCTTTAATTTAAGATATATTTTGTTGAAATTGGCCTAGTACTTTTTCAATTTTAACTTAGGCCAGTGGTGTACGGACAAGTTTTTGAGACAGTGTACATTATCAAAATCAGAAAGGTAATAAATTTCCTCTTGAAAAGCGATTTTCAACATGTTATGAGCCGAGTTGCCAGACGAACCATTTGCTTAGTATATGCCGTATTGGCGGACTAAAATATAAATTGTCTTGAACATGTACTGACATTATGTTAGAAGCAAACACAAGAAAATGTCCTAAAAAATGTAAAATGATGATATTGAGCAGCGTTTCATAATATTCAATTGTAAAAAGCGTGGTTTTTAGAATGATATGTAACATTAAATTAAACGTTATATTACTGTAGAGTCCTACCAGCTTGTCTGGACTACATGCGACGAACCAAGTTCGCCAGTCAACTAAACTGATTGGGTATATGTTTTAGAATCTTTACAAGTATTTGAAAAGAAGAAAAACGAATAGGTATACAGCCTTTCGAAGATTTTGCAGAATAAACTTGTCAGGAGATGACTCCTCTGTTAACGGCAAAAGTGCTGATAATGGTATCTGAAAGTTGGTATACAGAGCTAAAATTTGCGTATCGGTCTCGAAAGCAAATATGATATACTCAATGACATTATCGAATTTATATTTGCTTTTGTTTACATACAAGTGCAACAGCATTTAGCCAGCTAAAAAACAAATTTGATAAAATTATGCAAACTTTGCCGATCTGCCGATGTAATTTGAACTGCTAATGCAAGCATTGCGCATCGCCCAGTTGCCAGAAAAATAGGGCTAGGAAATTTAATTTTTTTATATGCACCTGAGACAGTTTGTTTGAGAATGAATAAAGCCACGACACTGCTACCCAGAAGCATTTTTAAACGATGTTAAGTGTCCCCATTAGATGCATCATCATCACTGTGGAACATAATTCATTGTAAGAATAAATGAGAATGAGAAAATGTTCACATCTCAACACGTTGTGATGCGTTAAAATGAACACACTGACATTTAACAATGACATTGAGACTTAGGCCATGCGCATTTTTCCAACACCATCCATGTTTTCTCTTTGGGCCACAAAATTATCCACTCCAATAAAAGAAGCACCTTCTTCTATCAAAATACGGCCTAACCGATCTTGGGTGCATATCACGGCCAGAGATCAAATTATCACGTATACCAATCTTTTTCTGCTTTTGTGTGTTCAGTTCGAAAACCTGAGACGATTTCTTCATGCAGGTTTCAATACTTTAAACGTTTTGTATTCACATCAAGAGCCAGTTATAGAATTTGTGTGTAGTTTGAATGCACTCAATGGATACAAGAACCCTTCAGCATCCGAAATCGAACACAATGAACACAAGATAAAAGAAGGGAGGAAAGGCGTCACAAAACACTTGTCTCAATGTACCCAATTATGGTAGAAGTTTAAGAGGGAAGGTAGACGGATAACTCTTGTCGAATGAGAGATACCCATTGAAAGTAGGAAGGGGAGAAAAATGTTCAGACTACAAGAATTATGTGAATTAGGACATTGTTTGTCAGAAAAGCGATATCATCAATTCTTCAAAAAAAAAAAAAAAAATTAAAAGGATCTGATTCAAAAGAAAAAATTAAAAAAACTGTGGCCATTATTTTGAAAATGTTATCGCAACCGAACGACGCCTTATCTCGACTGAACAAATCGAAATTTTCACGACACTACCTCAAGACTCATAATTGTCTAAGAAAAAGCTTCTCAAACTTCGCCGTTCGGAATCGGCAAAAAAAGTAGGTCCCTTCTACTTGTGAGAGAACAGTGGCGCGCACAACAAGTATAGTTGCTGAGCATGCTAGACCCTGGGCCCCCTTAGGTCTGTCGCACTATTCCATACATATATTTATGTGTTAATATACATTCCTCTTATCTAAAAGAATCATGACTCGATTTGTTGTGCCATTGCCTTTTTATGTGTGTCTCTTAAGTTCCTCATATCCACTTCTGTCTTCCTCTATTGTCAAATGATACAATAAATTTAAACGTGCTTTTGTTCACTTCCAATTTAACTTTACACTCAACAATGTTTTTCCTTGAATGAAGGTACATGGCATTCATTCTTTTGAATTTTTTACTTGATTCCACAAATCTTATAAATCTCTTTAGTTCACCAACTCTGAAGTTTTCATTTTCGACAAGACAGGAATTAGTACAGAAATACTGTGATCCTTACTGTATTATCGTTCCTCGTGCTTTTTAAGTTAAGTCAAAATTGACAATCAAATAATATAATTTTAATTTAAACACTGCGAAGGTGGAGCAGAATTACTTCCAATTACAATTTGTTATGTTTTATAAAGTTTTCGTCGGTTTTTTTTAACTATATGGTGTTGTGTTCTGCCGAAGAAAAATCTGTGGGCAGCAAATGACTGTCAAAGTGAAAATAAAAAAATATCTGACATTTCATATGTGATATATATTTATATATCTGATAGCTGTTTACATACATTTTTTTTTACGGTTTAGAACAGAATTAACTGTGAATTTCTACGAAAAGTTGTTTCACAAGTTTCGGCAGAGTTTCTCTCTCCAAGAGAGATATTTACCTAAACTACTCAGCTACGAATTTCTGTGCACAAATAAATTGGAACAGACCTTTAATAGAAACACTATTTTGTGGAGCTATTGTGATATGTAAGTGCTTGAAAGGTGATGTGACATGCTACGTAATGCGTGTTTACCACGGTTGCCTTTTATATTTCGGGATTATAGAACAAAAACAAATATTAATCATCGGAAATAGCTTTATTGTTTTTCAAAATATTCCCCATTAAGATGTATACACTTTTGCATGCGTTTGAACCAATTGTTGAAGCAGTTTTGCCACTCTGATTGAGGTATCTCGAAAACATGCATTCTGAAGGCATCAACCGCTTCTTCAGGTGTCGAAAAACGTTGACCTCTCATCATTTGGTGCCAAGTCAGGACTATAGGGCGGATGACTCATCAAATCAATGTTTTGAGTGTTAAAAAATGCAGTTGTTTAGGCCGATGTGTGAGAGCTCGCATTGTCGTGGTGAAGAGCCTAATCCATAAATATGAAAAGCAAACTTCGTAATGCTGTTATGCTGTTTAGAAATAATGAAAGCACTAAACGTTCAAATTCGTCTAATACAAGTAGGCTCGATCTTTAGTGGAGACATTTACTCAAGGACATCTAGTTCCTTCCTTCCCTTTTAACTATTAAGACCTAAATTAAATTAAATAAATTGAAACACGTGAGCAAGAAAGTATGCAAATCTGCCGGATATTTATCACCTTTCAGTTTATTGTACAATTACACACCAGAATAGTTTTTGCCAGCAGATGAAACAGAATTAAATTTTGGCAACTTTATAACTAGTTTGATGTTGATAACGCTGGCTATTTGTATATCAACGCTTACATACACCCTTACAATTAGCATTTACAACAAAAGAAACCCTTTCCAAATGGAATAGGAAAAACCAGATATTTCAAGATGGGGATGAGAAGTGAAGAAGAAGACTTAGTTATTCTGGCGGAAATTAAACGCAAAAGTTGGAAGGTAACTGTCTAGCATATAATTGTACATATAATTTAAATCAATGTTGTATGGAACGACTGTGTATTACTTGTAGTTAAGTCGGAGTTAAAGAAAATTGATTAATTAAATAAAGATTTAAATTGATTTAAACTGAGTAGACAATAATCTCATCGCTTGCTTTAAGAAATCAGCCCGTAATTGAGTAATGGGCAGAAGACAGAATATTAAATAAATGAAATGTCTGTCCCATATATCCGGTATACATAAGGAAGGACCTTAAGGGCGCGCATAAGGTCCTAGTTGTCGCTTAATGTCAATAAAAGTACCGATCATTCAACTTTCGATGCTAGAGTGGGAGCGATCACTATATATCCGTCCCAAACCATGCAAAAGACCGTTGAAATAGAGTAAATGTTGCAAATCGGAACAATCAGTTAGATGCCAATTAATTATTAAGAACCCCCTCACTTCTCCAATGTAGTCGGATTTCAATGCTTCATTGTTAAAATATGTATTCTACAATGACATAAGGCTTTTTCAAAATAGTTCTTCAGCTGTGCAGTCGTACGATCGAAGGCGTTACGCACTACAGCAGCAACAATTGGAATTTATTTCTTTAACTTAAATTATTTCACATCACAAAGTAGAGATAAAAAGAACTTAAACACTGTAGTGTGTGTTCGACATCTTAATAGGATTTTATGTTATCAAACAATCCAGCGTGCCTAAAATTTAAATTCTAAAAGTTCTCTTCAATATGCTAAAAGCAGTTTTGTTAATTCAACTACAGAGTGTTGTAGATAGATGATGTAGATAGATGAATTCTAAATGCATTAGAATTTGCAGGTGCTACCTGCACTGTTTCTACCATATGATAAAAAAACCGCTTTGATTAAGTTAAACGGAAACGATCATCAACCATTTTTAAATTAAATTAAAAAAAATAATAATTATAATGTTACAGGTTAAGAACAACATTCTTTTTTAAACCATAGCCAAGAGAGGTACCCATTTCACCACATGCTACACTTAATAAGAATGCTTCCCACATATGGTGCAAAATCCATTAAAAGTACTTTGCTCGATGATAAAATTGATCCATTCCTTTAGACGTCCAGGCTCTAAGCGCATTTCGCTGTGCACGCCAATTTCTTTCCACACATTCCAAGCCTATTTTTGGACCTTATAAGAAATATGCTGAATTATGCATCTCGGCAAGGGGCTCGATAAGATAAATTAGCGCCCGAGGGTTTGTAATATGTTGCGTGGACTGTTACTATCTTTTGCAATCGAAATGGTACATTATCTACTTTTGCGATCTTCATTTATTTGTTGTTGGGTCCTTAGGAGTTACGTTCTTGCACGCAATAAGAAAATAATTTACCGCGCGAAAACGTACAATATACATATATAAGTATGTACGATAAGGATTTCATTACTGTTTGCGGGAAGAAATCGAGATAAAAGATAAACACGAACAGGCAAACACTTATCTGGCCATATCTAATATTTGAAGCAAAATAATAAACGACCGCAGGACATGAGATAATCTTAAAGTTTCTTAATAACAAAAATTACGTCATGGACTGTACTCGGTGCAACAGGGACCGGCTTAAATGTGCCATCACTTTTATCTTAAAGATCTTACTTTGTGGGATACTGCCAGAAAGCACAATAAGAAAATTATGCGATAAATGATCTTCCTTTAACTGAAATCCCCCAAAAGTAAACAAGCGAATATCACACGCAATGGACTGATTTTTGCACTTAATTGACCCACGCCTCCATGTATCACCATGCATGCCCTTCGCAAGTAGTTGAGCGCTCTGCTAATGAACGTTAAACAAAATAAACAATGTTGTCGGCAACTGCATTCCCGATTCTACACTTCTTTTATAATGACAGTGCATTTGAATCTGTTAGTCGAAAACCCTGATAAGCAGGTTGTGTGTCGGTGTTAATACACTATTCCGCATATGAACTGTTAGCTAATTGAGTTTGAAAAACAAGATCATGAAAATTCATTGACCCCAGCCAAAACAGTTGTACAACATGAAAGACAACAAACGTGATTTCAGCTTATAAACACACCTACAAACTGATTGCAACAAGTTGCCGCTAAGTGTCGCATCAGATACATTAAGTGATGTTTGCTCTAATCAAATAATGTGTGTTCTTCCGAAAAAACGAGCATTGATGACTAGAAGAGTTTTAAAAATTACATTATGTACATGACATTACATTCATGCGTACGTTAGTTTGACGCCATATTCACACAATATCGGAAATTTCAAAAAGCAAAAAACGTGTGATGAGGAGGCCATGTATGCGATGGCATAAGGCTGACATCCGAATGTATAGATCTGCCACCAGAAAATGTATATAGCACTGATTGAAATACGCTCCGCTGATATTTTTACAAGGGGGGTTTATGGACGAGCCAATAGCTTGACGCTTTTCGAACATAAAAAAAAATATGAGTGCACACTAGGCATTGGCGCATTTTTGTGCAGAAATAATTAAGTGTGCAATTGTTCGGTGTATACAGAAAACCTTTTATGAGGGAGAGATACACTTTCCTATCCATAAAGTTATGCATTTGTGGTGTTTCCCCATTAATGGGAGTTTATTGCGCCCATAATCTGGCTTATTATCTTCACAAATGCATTCTATCTCCGATATCTGCACTATATGAAAACACTGCTATTAAACTTTTCTACTCTCAATCGAAATTAAAAGCACTTACTCGGTAATATCAAGTCTTCATATTCTTCCAAGTATTCTATTTCCTCCATTTTTATTAGAAATTCTTCAATTTCAAATCAGGTATTGTTGCGTTATGTAACAATACACAATTTTGTTCTATTATATTTGTTATACATTAATTTCCTTATGCTCCTCACTTATTCACTTAATTATCACCAAAAATGAGTTTTCACAAAAGCACCTAATACACAACATTAACCGCCGCCATATATCAACATCTAACTGAAAAGATGCACTGACAGAAAGATGTATAACAACAAGGCTTCCAACGATATTGGAATGGAATACGACTTTCCACACAGAAACTTTGCTGAGCGCATGGAATCTGTGTGGTTAGTTTGCTTTTATTTCCCATACAACATCAGAAGAAGTGTATACATGCAGGGAAATTCCAGCAAAGAACGAAGGATTATTTTTGCTCATATAATTTCGAAAAAGGGACCATACATATGTATGTCCATATATAAAAATTCTGTACAAAATTTCCTTAAGATTTATGTATATAATAATAATAATAATAATTGTTGGTGCGACAGTCCACAGGGGACCAGGGTCTAGCTTGCGCATCAACTACTCGTGTTGTGTGCACTACTGTTCTCTCACGAGTAGAAGAAACCTACAGTTTTTACCGAATCCGAACGGCGAAGTTTGAGAAGCTTTCTTAGACAGTTATTACTTGAGTCTTGTCAGCAGCTCGAAAGAGGTGGTGTCGTGAAAAATTCGAGGGAATTCGCTGGGAATCGAACCTAGACTCTTCGGCGTGTGAGCGTCGCACTCTCCCCACTACGCCACGGCGGCCACGATTTATGTATATAATCTTCCCTATATTTTTTACGATTATATTTTTTGTAATACTTCAAGATAAATACATATCAGTGTTCCAGTTGAAAATTATTAAATAAAATAACTCTACACCATATTGGTTACATACCTACCAATATGATGTTATTTATAAGAAACAATTTTGGATATGGAAAAGCTTTTTATTAGTACGTACATTAGAATCCATCTTTGGCGCCTTTAATTTTGGAAATGCATACTAAGTAGTCAATCAAGAAAATTTAAAATATTATATGACAAAACAAAAATAAAAAAAGAAGACAATATCCGGAAACAATGTATATACAGAAGATTACTAGACATATCAATATGTTTTTGAGTAAATAATAAACAAGTTAAGTAAATAATCAATAGGTTATTATATCTTAGACCAGGATAAATAAGTATTAAGTATATTTGTCTTTTTTAGTATACTTTAAAATTAATATATGTATGAAAGATTTGCCGAGAAATGTGCTGTACTTAAAAAACAGTAAACAACAATTTTCCAATGTGTTTTCTATGTTCTCTATTATCAGTAACAAAATGATTATATTCCCCACAAACACCCAATCGTGCTATCTTCTTCATCACATACTTGTATGTATGGGTGTTCTTAAAAGTTACGGCCTTTTACAACTGATGCTTACCTATACATATGTATGTGCGTCGATTTAGGAATTTAACGGGAAATCTTAAGTTTTGTAGGGGAAATTAGTTACCTTTTCAGATAGTACTACAGTCGTTCGTACGGACAAGCTTTAAAAAGCTTTGCGCGGTTTTTTTTCGACTTAACTGTACGTTGATACACAACCTTCGCAGTTTCATAAACAGAAATAAAAATTACGTTTTCCAAGATTTTCGTAGCCTAATAAATATTTCTTTGCGAAAAAATTTATTCACTTTTTAAAATTTAACGAGAGTTTAAATGTACATGATCGCGAAAAATTTAAACTTAAAAACGAATTTTGAAGAAAGTTGCACAAATTCGAAAGATTAAGTCGAAAGAAGTGTTACTTGTTCGAATAACGAGTTAAATTTGAAAGTCCGCGAAACTTCACTCAAAATCAATAGAGTGCAGATTTTTTGTTTGGACTTGGTCTCCGAAAACAAATCATAGATTTACATGCAGCTATTACAACGAGTAGTTGATGAGCAAGCTAGGACATGGTCCCCCTTTCGCGCCAACAATTACTAATTTTTATTATTACAACAACTTACCAGATTTAATCTGATCATACAATTAACTCCCCAAATTCTGCATTAATTGCCTATATTTTCATTAAAATATACGAAAATAATTGTAAAAAGAAAACAAAGAAAATAAAAACTTTGCAACAACTTCAACAAAATATTTAAAGATTCAAACGCATTAAGGACTTTTGTCTGTTTGTAAAAATTAAATGAAACCAAATCTTGACTTTTTGCAGCTAACGTCTACATCCAAGAATACGCGAGTGAAGTAGTCGTAATGCCTCTGGGTTTGTAAATACTGCACTGGAGCGCTCAGACCTAAAAACTGGTCCATTGTACTACCAACCAGCGTACATTTAATCTAATTTCTTGGTCTTCCGAAGGAAAATCAGCAAGCGCTTCTGTGATAAGAGCCTAGGTTTACAGCTTCAACCATATCAGCACCAAACAGCCGCTGTCGATCCGAGGGCGGAACATTGACAGAGGAAGTGCTCTGTAGTGTGTTCACCTCTACACGCGGCGCATAGAGTACCGTCACTAAGGGCAAACATGTTTAACTGCTTAATGAAGGTGAAGTGCCGCGTTTGTACGCCAACCAGTAGTCTGCAGTTCTTCTTCTCTGTAGGTAGCAGAAACGCCGTGAATTTTTTGTCGAACTTTGAGAGCATGCAACTGGTCAGCCTGTATCCTGAAGAGTTATACCATCTGTGATTGTGCTGTGAATGCCCCTTTTGATCCTTGCCTTGCAAGTTCACCGGCAATTTCATTCCCCATGATTCCATGGTGTCCCGGGACCCAATAAAGTCCTAACAATTTAAGTCTGCCGACCAATTAAGGAAACCGATAAATATCTGATGTCTTTTTATTTTTCTTTTCTAATGTAAATGGGACTTCAATTTTCTATCAGTATAAGCTGTTTCTTTTTTTGGACAACCTGTGGGGTCAAAAGTGTTCTTTCCGAAATAATAACGCAAATCAATTAACTTAAACATTTCTTGTTTTTATTTACAATTTTTGATTGACGTTAATTTATCTTTCGTACCTGTTTGCCTTTATCAATATTTAGCACTGAAATTACGTATTTATTAAGAATAAAAAAACGTGAATATTTCTTTTAATTATATATAATTTAATGCGTTCCTTATTCTTTTTGCTTGTATGTACATTTTGATTATAGGTCAATAATTTTTTTTTTGTTGCGATGAGTACTTATGAATGCAATAATAAAATAAAAAAATATATTAAAAGGAAACGAAAACAAGATAGTTACATAACATCGCATTGAGAACCAAAGTGAATATTAAACGCAGAGGGATAGAAATATGATACTGGGTAGCTGGGGGAGTCGATGCAGCACAACTGTACCCCACCGTTGTGTTAAATGCTGATGCAACGTAAAATACTTAGATGTACCAACAACTTAAGAGTTGGTTTACAAACGTGAACGTGTTGCAAAGAAAAAAAAAAAAACTTATGACATAACTGAGAAAAATTGTGTTTATGTAAAAGAGAACAAGAGGCGAGAAACTTAATTTATGATAGCGCCCCCAACGCAATCAACCATTATGTTTCCATTTCTTACAAAAAAAATAAGACTTGTGTTAACGAAAAGTTTATAAACAACCATTTAAAAATAAGTGTTATTTTATTTACATATTAACATATTACTGAAAAATACAATTTTCCTCTTCTTTTTTAAGGATGTCATATGAAGCTGTTTACAACTAGACTTCTCAGTTACATCCCTTACCTTAAGTGTATCTCCTAATCTACTCTAGCATTAACTTCTGAATTGAAATCACAATCAACTCGTAATCGCAATACTCAGCTTGCGCCTGATACCTTAGGGGTCTCTTGAATTCGCACATTACAATCATTGTACAAATAAATTAACTGCTAACTCTCACCAAAGAGAAGAGTTCATTAATAGGGTATATATAATTATAAAAAAAATATAACAATAAACAAACTAAAGTATGCAATATATAACTGTGTCTGGCTTGTGAGTTGCTGCTTTTGCTACTGCGAAGGCAGAGCTAGCACTAGTGAATGCTCGAACACTTGTAAAACAGAAAATGATTTGGTTAAAGTCAATTCTGGGTTTATACAAGAACTCTGTTTGTTAAGGTGCCTCACACTCAGGTGGCTTGAAAAGTGTATTCGTCTTGAAAAATTACCGCGTTGAGAGTGCAACCTTTGAAACCACTAAAAGCCAAGCCGGTCAAGTTCTGTTAATTTAACTACTTATTTTTTTAATTTCTTCAGTTATTCTACGACCAAGGATTGCCTGTTGACACACTATTGTTTGTCCCGATCCTTAGCGACTTTCCTATCCTATCTTCTCATTGTGCCGTTGAGCGGTATGTATGAACTGTAGGGTGCGTACATGGAGCCCTGTTGAGCGGCTCTTTGAATAGCACTGGCGTCCTGATACTGAGACTGCATGTTCATAACACCCATTTGTACGGGAATTTGGGGCGCAGGACTGTTAATGAAGCTGGTGGCTGTCGCTGTGTTGGTTATATAACCAGCTGTTTGCTGTGTCGTCATCCTGTAGCCGTTTAGTGCTCCGTATGGAGTCATTAGGTTCGCCACACTTGGAGATCGACCGGTGGTGGACATGTGCTGGACTGGTGCTGAGGCGGCGTTGCGCAGAGGACGTGCTGAGTTCTCCGCTGAGAGCGCCGTGATTGTTGGTGCCCCATTCATGTTGCCCGCATAGTATTTGTGATACTGCAGGGGAGATATTTGTGCTTGTATAGACACCGGGGGTGTCGTTAAGTTGCGATTTTGATTTACATGATGCGTTGGTGGTGGTGTCATTGTGCTGTGGGGGTGATGGTTCGGTGGTGGGGTTAAGTTGACTTGTCCCGCCGGAGATGTATTGCTTGTTTGAACTTCCAAATTATTTGTTAGTTGTTGTAGTTTAGAAAGACTAGACAAATTACCAACTAAAAGCGGCGCACCTCCAGATGACGAAGCAACGACTGCATTCCCTTGTCCCTGAGCCGACTGGCCGACTGTCGAAATGCTTTGCACTGTCCCAGGTGCAGTTGTTGACGTGTTAATTTGCATTGCTGGGGCAGACGATGACATAGGCGTAGGTGTTGGCATCGGAACTGGGGTCTGTGACGTCGGATTGCCACCTGAATAGAAATTATTGACGGACGACGAGACAGCACAAGATGATGGCGATGGACCAAGTCGTTGGTGCGGACTTGGTAGAGCGTGTTGGACCGCTAGATTTCCATGACTTCCACTCATTCTGTGTTGTATGACCGTCTGCATGGACACCGCATTGTAAGCATTCGGGGAGTTGCCAGCATAGTTTTGTCCCATCTGGGGGAGTGTAAGGTACTCTGCGGACTGATGCATCCCCTGGTGATGGTGGACATGTGGCACAATGGAACCGGTCAGATGACTATACTGTTGCATGTGCTGGTGATTTTGATGGTTCTGCTGTTGCTGACTAATTTGCTGCATAGGCTGGTTTGGACTGGATAGTTGCTGTTGCACGGCATTGTTATTGCTCGACGCAGTGCTGACTCGGGGCGGTGTACTTCGACTGCTTTGCCTCTGGTGATTGTTTGCGTTGCTTCCAGCCCGACTGATTTTCGGTGTTGATGAACGCTGCCCACTATTGTTTGCATTCCTAACCTAAAATTGTCAAAAGAAAATTGAACCATGAAACGTGTTGGACAGAAATACATTTTTATAAGCATAGTCAATGTTCAGGCACTTACCTGTTGCGTAATTTTTCGATTTTGGTTTTGCTGCGTCTGCTGCTGTTGTTGCTGTTGCTGCTGATTAGCCATATTCCCAGATATGCCCATTAAAGTAATATTCTGCGGAGGACTTGATGTGGCCATGTTCATGTTGTTCTGCTGCTGATTAGACTGGTGAATTGACATGTGGAGTGACGAGGAGTTTGTCTGCGTCTGCTGCATGGAGCAGTCGGAGAATTGCTGATGTTGTATTTGCACACTTGGTGGGCGCACGTTTTCCACCGAATTCTGAGAGGTTATGTCACTGGCGATGCTCGCAGGTGAATCAAGTCCCAATTGAGCTACATCCAATTCGCATTGATCATAGTGATGCATAGTATGCACAGAATTGTTTGTCGAGTCAGGGGTGTAAACCACCATTGAGGAGATTTCAGTAGACGATGTACTTTGTTTCATATCCAGGTTTGGTGTTGAGTTTCCGGTAAGATCCTGTTCGTGATTCGCCTTCTGAGGAAGGTGTTGTTGTTGCTGCTGTTGTTGTTGTTGCTGTTGTTGCTGCTGCTGCTGCTGTTGTTGTTGATTCATAAGATTGATTGTACTTTGATTCATTGTGGGAGTTGATGCGTTGTGCTGTTGAATAGGAACGCCGTGTTGGGTGATATTGCTGGGATGCTTGTGCGAATGATCCAATGCCTTAATGCTGTTCTTGTTGCTCACATTGCCATTCGATATCTTTGCCTGTTGCTGACTCTGGTTGTACTGTTGGTTATTGTCGAAATTATTCTGCGGTTGTTGTTGCTGCTGCTGTTGTTGTTGCTGCTGTTGTTTATTAAGATTGCAAATGGTTGGGGTGTCTTTTGGTATCTTGTCGTCCTTCTTTGTGTTGCTGCTATGTGAAGAGTTGTTAGAAAGCTGTTTGTCCGTATTGGAACTGCTGTTCTTTCGGTCCACGCGTTGCTTCTCCTTCTGCACAGCAATCGCCTGCTGCATTTGATGGTTTTGTTGTTGCTGTTGCATGGCCAGGGTATTTTGATAGCACCCTGGGAAACTGTGCCCATACGCCATTGAGGTGGCCAAGTCCTTGTGGTACTTGTTCTGTGTCTTTTGAACTGCACTTGCGTCGAGATGGGGCAGGTTGTACCCGGGGTAGTAGTCCCATTGCCAGTACTGAGGATGTGGAGACGCGTGATAGTTTGGCAACTGGTTCATAGCGAACTGTGGAGGTATTTTATTGAGATCCACGGTAGCATGCGGTTGCTTTTGCTCCAGGCCCTTTGTTGCCTGAAACTTTTCATGCGCACATGACATCGACGTCAAGGCCAGGGATGGTGCAGATGAGGTAAATGGCAGCGGCATTCCGTACGCACTTGTTTCTTGTTTGACCGTTGCCGTGCATCTAGAGAGATTTGAATTCTGGTTCTTATTGCTCGAACTGTTAAGATTTTTAGCGTTTTGAGTTGATAGCGTAGATGTCCAAGTTGTTGGGCAATTTGGGGACGCAGAGGTTTGCTGCTGTCCTTTCTCCACTTTGATTTGGTCACTCGGTTTTCTGTTTTCAACCTTTATTCGATCCACATTGTTTTTCTTGTCAGCATCAGAAGCGTTTGCGGCGGTATTTTCTGCAGACTCGCCTGTGGTCGACGTGTTGTTATCATTGAATTGCGAACCAATAGGCTCAGTTGGAGTCGCGTTGTTGGGCTTTTGCTTTGCTGGAGCCTTATGTGCGCATTGTAGTTGAAAGTTTGTTGTGCGTCTACTGTCGTCACGATCGGAGATAACAACTTTTTGCGTTTCAACCGGTTTTGACGAGGTTAGGTCAATTTGTGGAACAACTTCTTGCCTTTGATTTGCAGGTGGTGCTTCCACAGTCTGCGAGGGTGGCTGCTGCTGTTGAGGTATTTGTTGAGAAGCAGCTGACGGTTGAACCTTAGGCGGTGCATTGGGACGCAAAACTTGCTGTTGGGGAGGGATTTGTTGCGGTGCAGGTTGACTCTGAGGCTGTTGTTGCTGTTGGGGCACACAAGTTTCCTGACGATAAGGTTCTGGTTCAGGCGCTGGTTTGACCGTCTGCTCAGGCGTGGCACTTCCCTCTTGTGCATTATTCTGTGCTGGCTGTGGCTGAAGCTTTCTCGCGGGCTTGGAGCTGATTGAATTCTGGCTTTGTTGGGCATCGGATTTGTCAGTTTCTGCAGTCCTTGCAATTACAGTTGATGGGGTTATTTGAATCGCCGTCACAACAGTACTCTGCTCGGTTTCTGTTTTAAATTCCGTCGTCGGAGTCTCGGTTACAGGAGGAATTGAATCGTCTTTAATTACTTCCTTCTTTGGAGGTGGAGGTGGCGACTTCATCAATTCGGGATCTTTAGGTGTCGCTGTTTGTGTTTCAGTTGCAGCTGTATTTTCGACAGGTACCTCCTTAACCTCAACTTTGTTGTCGACTATAATTTGCGGTCTCTGGGGACCTTCAGGTTCACTGGAGACAACTTTAACGTTTGTAACTTCAGGCACTGTGCCATCCGTGGTGCACACCATGTTTGTATTTGCTGCTTCGAATTTCTTAACTGTGCTTGGACTGTCTTTCGGTTCAACGCTTACCGAAGTAGATTCAATGGATGGTACACGTTCTATACTCTCATTGTTCATCAGACTGTCACCACCTTCCGGAAGCCTCTTCGTTTCTACAGATTTCAATGTCTGTATTACCGGTTTCTCATCCTGTTCCTTCTTTGGCGAAAGTGTTCCTGCTGGTGCCTGTGCAGGTGCCTTTTCGGGTGGTGAGCAGCTCGCTGTGCTACGAAAGGCTTCAGAGAGCAGTGACTTTTTGGTCTTCTTCGCAACCGCTTCGAGGACTTTTTCCTCCGCTTCAATGGCTGATGTTGAACTTATTTTTGTGGAGGACAATTTATGATTGAACGTGATTGGCTCGGAATTCACTTGATCTGGCTTTAGATCCGGTTTTGTTGTTAACGTATTATCCGCGGCCAGCTTGTTAAAATCGTCGCTTTTGCTATCGTCTGTCGTACAGCTGTCTGAACAAATGGAGACATCCGTACGCTGTTGCCCTCCATGCCTTTTGCCTCTTAGTTTTGGGGCAACGTTGATTGTTTTGCTAGTTTCCTGCGCAGACGCCTCCTTGGCAACTGCACCTATCGTCTCTTTTTCGTTTGTAGAATACGCCTTGATTGTCGTTTCCACCACTTTGTTAGCGGGTTCTTTCTTATCACATTTTTCCAGAACGACAGGAACTTTCTCTTCAGATACGATCTCATCGGCCTTGGAGCGATTAAGTTCATCGCCGCTACCATCTGGATTGACCGACAAACTCGTGTTCTTCTTCTTGTTGAACCGTTTTCGTCTGCCCGGTCCCGTTGTGGTAGGAGCGTTTACTTGTTCGACTTTTGTCTTAACTTCAACTACAGTCTTCGGTGCGTTGGATTCCGGTTCACTTTCGTTACAAGACATTTCCTCGTTCACATAGTTTTTAGCAACGCCTGATCCCTTAGACGTAGACGGCAACGGCTTTCTGTTTGCAAGTCGTAGCGATCTGGCTGACTTCGAACCAACGGAATTAAGATCAGTTTGGTTACCCAAACCTCTCCATCTTTTCTTCCGTGTGGATACGAGCCTTTCGTGACGCCTCCTTAGAAATGTTGACACGTACTTCTGCATGTTCTCTGACTCTATATTTTTTCTCAGACTCAGGCGACTTCTCTTCGGTTCGACCGTGACCAATGAGTTGTCGCTTTCCCCTTGAGTTTTACTCCGTTTTCGCTTAAGACCTGTCGTGGCTTTAAGGTTTTCATCCAGCAAGGCGTTGCGTACGTTGTTATTCCGTTTCTGAATGTCGACTTTAGATTGCTTTCGTGTCTCACCGAAAGTGGTTTCGAAGAATTTCATGGGACGAGCTCGCCTCCTGCCTGATGAAGTCATCTCAATTTCATCGGTTCGCATACCGCTCCTTGGAGTCGATAATCTATCCGTTGCCATTGGGGTTTCAGTTTTTGCAAGCATCTTCTTTCGCTTGGCTCCTTTTGGTTTGACTTGCTTTTCGTCTTCCGACTCTGCATTGTGTGAGGCACTTTCAGTCTTTTTATCAACTTGACTCTTTCCCTCCGCGTGTCTTTGGACCGTCTTTGTCTGTTTGACGTAAGGATTGGACTCCTGATTGTTTGATGTTCCTTTACGGACACGATATGTCGTGGAACTGCAATCCTTATGTTTAGGTACGATCTCACTATCATTATGTGTGTCTTCGATACTATTATCAGCATCGTCTTCCGATCCTGAGGAGCTTGACTTAGTCATACTCATTGATGCCGGCAAATTCGACAGCAGTGGAGTCCACCGTAAGCATTCAGGTTCAATGGGGATTCGTGTCTTTGACTTCATTACTTTCTCATTGTGCATCATTACCTTGGACCAGTTTATTTTAATATAAATCTTGTACCGAATGTCGCCTTTCTTTCGCCCCAACTTGACAAAATTTAATAGTTGAAACGCTAACGCAATGTCCGGTAGAAAGAGACCAGTCTCTTTTGCAAGCGCTCTAAACGTGATTCGATTGCTGTTTCGGTGTTTGTAGAGGTATTCCAGCACCACAGATTTCCAGTAAGCATGATAAGAGACCCGTCCGAGGTCAGAGAGTGGCTTCTCTGGCGTGCCCAGCTGCCCTTCCTCTCGACTCAAGAGGTAACTAAAATCGATAAGGAACCTTCCGAAGCCTTGTCTCTGATACTGCGGCATAGTCATGATGCATGACACATTGTACTTCTGCATGCAGTGCTTCTCCTTAGAAAAATAGCCAATGAGATGGCATCCTTTTTTGTCATTTTTGGTTAGAATGTAGAAAAGGAACGGTTCCACATCATAGTACAAAGTTTTGTGGTCTAGAAATAGTTTTGCCAGCAAACACAAGTTCTGACAGTAGATTTTGTTGATATTGCCATCAACTTCAAACACCGAAATTCCATCATTTCTGTAGATTTCTGTACCCGGCGGATGCCTCCAGTAGCATTTATCCTGGTGTCTGGCAAGCACAGCCTTACTCTTTGTGTACTTCAAGCAAAATTCACACAGAAACAGTTTGGGTAACCTACAAAATTAAAACAAAGTTTAGATGACTCTGTGCACGGACCAACAAAAGATATATTCACTCACCTTGCATACTCTTGAGGGAATGGACTCGAATACCATGTCTGGATTTCCCATTTACCAAATTCAATGGCTGCTGGGCAACGCTCCTGTGCGGCCAAGGCAAGCGAAGGTGGACTTAAGAGAGTTGGGTTAAGGCCTGGCACGGCTAGGTTTAATCTTCCGCCAGGGTTCACAATTTCTGCCACCGCTTTAGCGGATTTCTCTCGAATTAATCTATACATCTGAACATCCTTGTCAGTAATTCCAGGAGGCAGTTGATTTTCTGAAGAGACAAAATACATTTTCTACATGTGATTCACTGTCGAATTTGCATGTTTGTTTGTTTGCAACCGAATGCAAACAAGTGAGCGATTAATATTTGAAAGATGTTAATGCCAAATGTATAACTGCTCTTAGAAGGAAAGTGACGACATTATGATTTGGAGATGACAGTTATTGCTGCAGTTGCTTTCTACATAAGCACAAAACACAATATTTTTAGAAATGCAACACTTAAACTGATCATTGATTATAAGGATGGATATAAAATTGGAATAAGAAACAATGTTTTGCTTCTGCGAGACTTAGCCACACTCCAGAAATGATTATTCATCAAAGAAATAGAATCTTGTAATCGGAGAAGTTTATTAATTAACACAACAGTTAAATGTGATTGAGGTTTAAAGTGTCAGTTAATAATCACCCAGTTATGTCATGAATTGACAATCAGCCTGTTGCGATACACTACCGTTCAAGAAACACCCCACACTTGAAAGTTTAACAAAACTGTAATTTATTCACTTTTAAGGGGAAGGTCGTATATAGAATAACACTACAGGTTTAAATACTATTTTTAATTTTCCTTATAACTAATGTTTTTTATTTTCAAGTTTTTTGCTTCTGTCACTATCAATCCTATCAAATTAAATTTGTTAGGGTGAAATCTACGCGAAATTTTGTAAATGTTTTAAAAAATTAATAATCGAGTGGTATTTCTCTCTAGAAAAAATTGCCGTTTAAGTATATATTGTTTAATATTTTTCAACACTACACAATTTAGGCACATCAAAAGAGAGGGGTTTATATTAAACACAATTACGAAAAACTCGGAGAGAACACTTTAAAGTCTTGCTTATATATTTGGCAGATCAATGCCAAACTTTTCACAACTACTGTAGTTTTTATGTTTATTTACCATATCACAAAGTCGTTTGTGTCAGTTAACTTTATTATAGACGTTTTATCTTTCTATCACCACAAAACGTTCATTTGAGAAGTAGGTAAGTTAGATTAATTGAGATTGAAGATATCTCTTCAACAAAAGACACACACTTACGGACAGTAATGAAAGACCAAATAATAGTCGAACGTGTTGGAGATGCAATTTGTTTTTTTATCAGTTTGAAAATTGATGATTGTTTTTCTCTGTTCCATCTGCCGTATACCCTGGATTGGCTCTATACGAAACCTTTTTGTTCCATTTGAAAAAGTTAGTTGCTCTACAGAGTTTTCAGTGACATGAAAGAGTTATGGCCACAATGCGCGTCTAAAACACGTTTTCTTTAAAGACGGGGTAAAAAAAGTTGGAGCAAGTAAATCTATTTTAAGGAAAACTATGAAGAAACATAAAATGCCTCTGTTAAATAATAAACATACGAAATTTTATGAAAGCTTTACCGACAGAGACAATACACATATGTAAATGGTACAATTATTAATAACCAAACATTTGTTTTCGTTATTTTACCTTTGTCGTTTGTTAAACTTTAAGAGCAAATTGAACGCAGCGACAACCAAGGGTATAACAATTTTTTTTCTCTCTGGATAGGTCTGGGTTGTTTATTTATTCGTTCTCAAAACACAAAATCCGCGGGTTTGGGAAGCTGTTGCAAACCAATATTGACACAAACGTGTATTTTGGCCGTTGTTGCCATACAAATAAAAACTAATCGAATCATCGATTGAATATGCATATATTTGATAGTATAACAGTCTATAAGAGACCAGAGCCTTACTTCTTCAACAACTACTTCTGTTGTGCGCAACTACAGTTTTTTGCCGACTCAGTACAGCGAAATCTGAGAAGCTTTTTCATAGACATTAAGTAGTCTTTGAGTATTGTCAGCGTCCGAGAGAGGTGATGCTATGAAAAAATGTAGGAATCGAATAGGTACCGTCGGCGTGTGATAAGATAAAAACATATATTGTTTGGGTAAGCGAGCAAGCCTTACATTACATTTAATGTTAGTGAGGCATTACATTTAATGTTAGTAAGTACTGCGAACCAGTTTTCGAGGAGTCCAAGCGCTTCAGAGCAGTATTATACACACCTGACAAAAGTAAATATGACAATTTAACTGTTTGACGAGACAGTCCGCAAGTGGACCAGAACCTAGCTTCCTCATCAACTACTTGTGTTGTGCGCGATACTGTTCTCTCACGAGTAGAATGGCGACTCCGAATGGCGAAGTTTGACAAGCTTTTACTTAGACAGTTATTACTATTTGAGTGTTGTCAGCAGCTCGAAAGAGGTTGTATCGTGAAAAAATTCGAGGTGATGAGCCGGAAATAGAAACCAAACACAGTGATCTCTCTGGGTCGTGGTCCCTTCTGCACAGTCTTTAGAGTAACAGCCTAGAAGTGAGCCAAGATATGCAGTGTTCACTTGACCAGAGCGTCGTTTGGGGTTTGTAAGTGGGGTAAATAAATAATTCAAGAATAAAATGCATGGTTCTACTGCTGACTATCACGGAAAACCCACTTATTTTAACAAGATTTAAAAAAATTCTTCGCACATCTGGATAGTTAAAGAATGAAAGAAAATTAACTGCGGAAGCAAAAATCATCCCGAATATGATTAGGAATGTGCAATAATTATAGCCTATGTTCTGTATATATGAATGTATATTTGTGATATAGTTACAAAAAGTATTTTCGTTTTTTATTTTGTTTTAGCAAATTGCCGATCTTGAAGGGATCCATTCAACGGAGGATAGTCAAAACACATCCTTGTTTAGTTAAAAAAAAGCGAATTACAATAGAAAAAAGAATAGACAACACTTAAAAACTGAGTAAAACTGAAATGGAGGCAAAACCGTTGGTTATCAACGCTGTAAAACCAAAACGCAAAAAACTGAATTTGATTTACTAAGCAGAAGAACAACACGTGTCAATAAATGCCAAGATAAATACAATGATTGATTACCTTAAGAGGATGCAAAAATAAACAAAAAGAAGCTAGCAAAAAAGAAAATAGTAACAACGACAACAGCAACTTAAACAGTTCTTACCTATCTGTGGAAGGCAATATGGGTTAACTAAATCATTTGATTCGGTGTTTTCGAATATATTATACTGATAGCTCCTTTGCCGCAACTGTGCGAAGTCCAAGTGATTTTTGTTCTCGAAAAATCCTCCTCCATTGAATTCCGGCTCCTCTTCGTTGTAGAAGGCTGCAGCACTTAATACTGTATTTTGCGTGAGATAAGGTACGTCATCGTTAATCGCATTCGACGTAAACAGACTCTTTTTCTCTAGCGGCATAGATATAAGGGGTGTTATACGTTTCTTAACGATCTTTTGATTGGGGTCGGCAGCAGTATTACTGCTAGCGCTTGAAGGCAGTGTATTTCCCGAGAAAAAAGTAGTGCAATTCTTTGTCGAGACGTTATCCTTGACGGTTGACAACGATGTCAGGTTGGGGGAGTTTTGAGTACTCAATGCGTTTCCCTGATAGAAAGTCTCCTTTTCTTGGGCATCTGTAACGAGAGTTTTAGATTTTTGATAATTTCTAAATGCTCTTCTCGATTCCTTCGAATTGCTGGAATTATCTTGTTCGGTTTCTCCTTCTGAGTCTTTACCTTTCAAGCTGGTGCGTGAGTAGTTCGAGGTTGTAAACATATGAGATAAACCATCGAACAGGCCCTTCAGCTGAGTATTTTTCTTTCTAGCGTCCCTGGAGGAGGACGATGGCGAGCTGCTCGATTTGGAAAATATATCAACACCTTTCTTTACAACTGCCGCGAAGCCCCACACATTCTCGTCCTTCACATTTGAGTCGGAATTTTGGAATGGGTTGCATTTCAGCTCCAAATTTGAGGCGCTCTTCTTACTGTTCCGAGACAGAGTCATTTCCGATTTATCACTTTTTTCAGTATCGTCGTCACAGTCATCATCGTCATCATCGTCACCCGAAGATGAGCTCTCGCAGCTGCTACCACTTGAGTCTGTTGCAGAGCTGCTAGATGAGCAGGAGTCAGACGAGCTGCTGTCGCCGTCCTCATCGTCGTCATCATCGTCGTCGTCGTCGTTGTCCGTGGATGAACAGGATGTGGACGTTTCTGACAGCTTTCGCGGGCGCTCACATTCGAGTGGTTCGAACTTGTGGTCCGACAACGGCATGGGAGATGAGGAAAGCTTTTGCATTTTGCTTGATTTCATCGGAACAGGTAAGTTTAGCGCTGCCTTCATAACACGGTCGCTATTAAAAGCTGAATGCCTGAAGAATTTCTGTTTCTCTTTGGACATTTTGTCGTTCTTTTTGAAATCTTGACTTTGAAACGACGTCGACGTAGATGGCTTCCCTTTGAAATCAAAGAGGCTGTTAGTGTGCTTTCTTTTGGCGTTGGATTCGAGCACTGGTTTCAGATCTCCATAACTGGTGTCATTATCGTGGTCCGACTCCATGTCGGAATTTCCCTCCTCGGACAAGTATTTGTCCCTCGCCTGAGATCTCTTAAGTGGTGGCGTTTCAAATCCAAAACTCGGTGACTCCTTTTTCAGACTCATCGACAAGGATTTCGAATTCCTGGAGGAATAAAGAGAATCAACGATTAACTCTTCTGTTGTGTCCGAGGATGTTAGTTTGTCAAACCATCTCTTTGCGCTTCTGCCATCAGCTGCTTTCAAGAGACCCCTCCGACCGACTGGTTCATCCTCTGTAATTCTGTTGGACGATCGTTTCTTCGAACTCAACGGCAGGTCCGAACAGAATATGCACCTAAAAGAAAATTCTCCAATTATTCGATACCACGGCTATGTATCTGATGCGTATTTATTTACCTCCAAGGGGTTTTCGGCTTCTTGTCAGATGCAGGGTTCAAACACGTTAAGTGAAAGCTTTTCTGACACAGGTAACAGTCGAGCAGACAGGGGCCTTTTTGCCGATCGTTACACGAATCACAGCTCTTACATTTGTAGCAGTGCCACTTGTTTCCCTTCGTCGCTAGGATATACAGTAGGACCTGTGATTGTGACTTGCATTTACCGGCAATGTTGGCGCACGTCGTGTGCAGGGACATTCCACAATTATCACAGGAACTCAGTGGCTCGGGTATGCCACTACCGTTGCGTTCTGCTGTGCCACAGCATTGAGAACACATTAAGTCTCCCTGCAAGCGGAATTATAAAGATATACATGCATTATTGAAATCTATAGGATACTCAGTTGATTGATGTTTGAACTCACTTTGGTTATTCGCTCAGTTGTGCTCTCAGTTGTTACTGCTGCTTTACGCGGCGTCGTTAGCGAACGGCCTTTCTTGTACAGCTTGCCCTCCTGTATGAGAAACCCAGCATCTATTGCTTTTCTTATTGAGTTCTTGATGACAAGCTTGAAGTCCGTGTCGGTACCCAATTCAATGTTATTGAATTTCTGTACATAGTTCTCTATGCTCTTGAATGTTGAACCCTCGCATTCGCCCAAATCATGCACTGCCTTAGCGACAATCTTGCATAGATTTGTATTCTTCTCAATGCGGATCTTTCTTTTAGCCATTGGCGCTTTATATGAGTGCAGGCCTTTGTTGTATACTTTAATCACAGCTCCCGAGTTAACAGCCTCTTCGAGTTTGTCAGCAACAATGTCTTCGTGGAATTTATGATGACTACCAATCGCTTGACATATCCTTTGAACACTGGGTCTTTGCTTTTGTGAACGGATTTTTGCGATGGCGTCTAGGATCCATTGATGCCAAACATCTGAACTGATTTCTTGAGCTGATTCTCGCATTTTATTATTCTTTTTATTATTTATCTGAAAACATTTTTCACTTGATTTAATTAAACTGCATATCACGGTTGATTGACGAGGTATGCTCTATTATTTTTGTTAGCAATGAGTTTATGTGATTGATGAACAACACTGTTATGGCAATGATTAGCTCAATTCACTGTTATAAAAAGCAAATATACATAATTTGTATAGTATTAATATTGTTTTATTTACTGTGATATTTTTAATATGATATATTTTCCCAAAACCAAATTTTTAATAAATAATACGAAATAGGAATTCATCTGCCATTGTGGTAGGGAATAGATTTAAGGAAACAGAACACGGACAACAATTTTTGCGTTCGAGTGATTTGTCATTTAAGTCCCTATGCTCACAATTGTAACAAATGGGTTAAGTATATTAAAAATGAGATTTGTATAGATTTGTTCACGGGAGAAAAATGAATAATAATCTGTTTTTATTTCAAATACATAATTTGTTTCCTTAAAGACGAGTGTACATTTCTAGAGTATATTTTACTGCAGCAAATATAACCCGATATACATATTTTTTGACAATAAATAAGATAATACGTTTTTAGGCAGATTCAATATTCAAAAAAGGAAAATGTGTGGCTGATTGTTGCTGTTACCGTAAGATGTTTAGACAATTTTCAAATCTGGATAATCTTCAGTTATTTTTATACTTATCTTTGCCGTACTTCTGGGTAACTGAAGATTATCCAGAACTACGGCAAAAATAAGCATCAAAATAAAAAGTTTCCAAATTATTGCGATTGTTATCTCTTCAAAATAATTACTTATAGCATCAAGGTGGAAGTATTAGGTTAAAACACGAACTAACACACAAATTAGATGTGGGAGGGATAAAATTACCATTCGTTTAAAGAAAGTTTTTAAGCATTCCCTGAAAAGATTATGATAAGTATATGCAAACAAAATTAAATAAAAAAATAAAAAAGAATCTCCGCTCCCATTAAAAAAAAATCTCTAAGTTAGGGATTTTTTCATCGTTTACGTCTTAAAAGACCCAAGAAACCCCACCATTCTAAACACATATTTGTTAATTTCATAACCGCATTAAATATGCATAAATACGAACTATACACAATCATATCCAATTTCGATATTCCTACCGAAATCCTCCTACATAATAATAATTGTTGGTGCGAAGGTCCACAGAGCGACCAGAGCCTAGCTTGCTCATCAACTACTCGTGTTGTGCGCGCTACTGTTCTCTCACGAGTAGAAGGGTCCTACAGTTTTTTGCCGACTCCGAAGGGTGAAATCTGTGAAAATTTTTCTTAGACACTTAGAGGTGGTACCTTGAAAAACTCAAAAAAATTCGTGTTGAGCTGGGAATCGAACCTTCGGTGTGTGAGCGTCGCAATCTACCCACTACGCCACGGCTACCTCCTCCTAAGAATAATCAGTCACTATTCTATTAAAGCAGCTGAACACCAGTCAAGTAGACTTTTCGTTCGTTGAAAACAGTATTAACGTTTCGAAAGGAGCTTTATGTAGTGCCTTCATCTGCTCCTCTCTAATAAGAACAACGTCAATACGCTAAATAAAACACAAATAAACACAAATCTCGTCTCCGAGCTAAAGACGCAATGGAGAAAAAGATTCTACATCGACCAAATTGCTTTGGCATAACACCTCGACCGACTCAGTACAACTCTATTTCGCTGAAACGCTGTTGAAAGCGAAAATGTTAAAGGTGAGGATCTCGTCTTAGATTGCACACACAACTTGAGGAATACATCAACCAATTCGGTGTGATGTTGAAAGTGTTTCGAAAAAAAAACTATGCTTTCCGAGAGCACGCACGTGACTTGAGACCCTGGTCCACGCAGAACTGTTGCTCTAATCAACGTAGTAAAAGATCAACTTTTTAAAAATTAAAACGCACTACTCTCGTACCACTGGAAAAACTGAAGACAAGAGAATTTCAAGTATCTGAAAAATCTTTTGACCAAAGTTGTTGAAAACAACTGCATTTTTGAATGAAATGTTTTGCAAAATAAATGTTACTTTCATTCCGCGTATTACGTACTACTTCTTTGTGAAATATGAGTGGCTTTTACCATAATACCTGGCTTATTAGAGGCGAATATGGAGCCTATGCAAAAGGGAATATGAGTTTGGTTTTCATTTGTTATTTGTCAAAGGACAAATTTACTTTTGCTAGCACATTATAAAAAAGGTTTTATTCTTGGCGCACAATCAAACTGGAAATTTATCCCAGGACCAAAAATTCTCCAAAAGGGAAAAAGTACAAAACTACTGTAAGTTGCTTTAAGTGATGAAATTTTCGTGAGTCATTGCTGTTAGGACTCTTCTCTTTTTGACGTTTTCGATACCATTCCGTTTTCGAAAACCAAAAACACTTTGACACAAGTTGTTAACATACGTATGCGACATTTTTCGGAGAATCAATTTTATCCGATATTTTTTCGACAGGATTGTCTTGTTCCGCAGCTTATGCCCCTTGTGACTGCAACTGTTAAGCAAAAAGAAGGCGGCATGTAAAATTAACATTGGAGGGGAAGATTTTGTACGAAAAAAAAACATGTATACCTGACTTCACAATCCAGTCAGACAACCACAATGATGAGGATCAAAATTTGACCCATAGTTCGCCGCTCAAGTCATGCATAAAAAAATACCAAAAATTACCATGGAAGCCTTTTAAATGTCACAAACAGAAAACAGAAAACTTTGAAACTAAAAGATGAAAAGAAACCTCGCGTCATGATGACGTAGTGTTATAGTTACGGCGATACAAAGGCAAACCCTACTGACGTTTAGAGTTCAGTCTACCTCACACAATTCACACAGGCAACAAGAAAAAATAACAAAAAAAAAAACTATTTAATCATCGAACTGCGCAGTATTTTACAAAGTACTGCATTTCCAAAAGTTGCCACCGCAAATGAAAATTATACGTTCTTAAAAGCAGGGAACTCTTCCACTCTCATACCCATACATCATACAAGAAATGCATGCTTTTCACAAAACCATCCAAACTGGGACGACAAATGTATTTCTGAAGAAAAAAATATATATCCATAAACGAAAACAAATATCTCTCACTCTCAACAACTTCGTACGCCCTCAATTGTCGCCAAACCACTATAGAAATGAAATATATCCGAAAACAATTCACACTTAAATTTCGCAAATATCTCCACACAATCGAACGCGAATAAAGATGAGAACAAAAAAATTAACTATGGCCTCATCCGAATAAATCGTTATGAACATCGCACTACAAATTATTCCGCCATTTTGTACCTTTATCGGACGAAGAAAAAAAGACAAACGAAACGAACGAAGACAAAAACTCAACAAAGGGGAATGGCAAGAAAAACTACAAAATACATATTTCGCATGGTGGACCGAAGTGAATTTGCCTGTTTTGCTGGTGAATTTATTCACTAAGCCTGATGTATTCGTACCTGAAAATAATTTACGTCCGGATCTGCGGTTATTTAGAAACGATTTAATAATTTTCTGCAGGAAAAAAAACTTTTAGTTTAGCATTGCTTTAAGCTATTTTCTTTTGCTTGAGGGGATATGACAGAATTTACAGAACATCACACTACACTTTTTCCAAGTTCGTTGATCGGATATGTGTATCTACACTTCATATTAGAGCTTAAAACAACAACACACGACATTAAAAGCACTCGGAATTAATTATTAAAATGATTGAAATCAACTTAATTAGATTCGTTTAAATTTTTTTTTCTCCCTCTCTCTTTACTTTTCTTAACCCGAAAACATGTTGGACACGACAAATCCTAGTCACTCACAGGTTTCCTAAAATAAATAGATTGATGAAAAAATGTAAACTAGTAGATTCGTTCAGCTGTATCGGTTTTCTATCCAAATACCGCATCCGTATCGCTACGAAATAAATTTCATTAATCGCGTTCACACACGAAACAGTTGCTACTTGCACATTGCGCTGAATTAGTAGTTCCCGTCGTTGTGTGGCAAAAATATTTTTGTAATTTGATAAATGAATGTTAGCGCTAGGTTTATTAGGTGGTTTAATTCAACAGGAGAGATGATTCTTACACCAGCGTTACACTACCAGAATACGATTCATCCTGATTCTGGTTATAATTGATTGAGTGAAATTGTTTTCAATTGAAATTCAGATTAGTTTTAGCTCTTATTAAGAAACGTCAATAAAAACTAGAAAACAATTAATAATACTTACATCAATACATATTTGACTGGAGTGTAAATCCGAAAATTTGTCAATAAATATACATTTAAGTTTTTACCGGCCAAGAAATTTCGCATACAGTAACGTGAAGAAAATATTAATTTCAATCATATCTTAAAAAGACAAACAAACATTTGACATATAAACAAACAAGGATACAATTTATACTACTAAGCTAAAATTTTCTCATATATGGCATCTTATATAGAGGGAATGTTAAACCGCTGGGTCCAAAAAATAAACGAATTTGGGTATTACAGGACAGGTATCGCGCGAAAAAATCACATGAACACGACTTAAATTAATTTTTATATTTTTGTATTGGTCTAGCTACGAAGTTAAAAAAAAATATCTTCTTATTCTAAGTTCATATTAAATACGATATACATATAATATTGTAGAATCGCAAAGGGCATATGTAAACGAATAGAGTTTTCACTCCCGCACTCGTTCAGTTGAACACTACGTGATTGAACGCACTCATTTGGCGTACATGTTGAAAAGGCGGTAACATACATCTGTCAAAATTTTAAGGCGCGAAAAAAAAACCATGTCGCGAAATGTGTTTTTGGGAATGATAGAAACGTGATGACATGAATTAACAAGGAGTACATAATTTGTACGATCTGCAAGAACTCGTTTTTAGTGGGCGAAACTGAGCTATTATATGTATTAACGCATGAAATTAAGACTTGTACATGCCTGTGTGTACTCGATCAGATTCCGTGGCGTTGTTATTTTGTCATATTTGCTAGCAGCGGGAATGAATTCTGCCTTGCATGTTCAAGAATGTCGATAATTGATTAAAATGGTAAACAAGTCCAAAGAGAAATGCTGGAACGCGGGCATCGGGAAAGTGTAGAAATGATTAAGATGGGTGTGAAATCAAGTTTTTTTTTTGCGTTGAGTAGAAAAAAATTCATGTTTGTAAGCATGTGTACACAAATGTTTACATCCTCACAAATAAAAAATAAATGAAAACATGGTTGCTACCGCATTTCATAGGTGTAAGAGCTATAATCTATTGCAATAAATCAATCAGTTCAGTTGACAGCCAATTGCGAAGTAAAGCCTTGGGAAATTTTCTATGCTTTTCTGTTTTATTATCTCTAAGTTTCATTCAAGAAACTACTTTAACATAGACATGACAATTTGTATGTGCATCTTGCACCAAATTAAAATTGACAATGTTTGTATGACCAGAATTATTGTATGTATTTGGAACATAATGGAAAGTTAATGTTGTTTATATGTTTTAACCATAAAATTGCAGGGTTTCTTTTATAATATCGTTTTATGATTATTCTGATTTGCTTTTAAAAAATAATAACCGCAATATGAAAAGAAACGGATATTAAAAAGACGCCATTATTAAGAGTGAGGCGAAATAGAGAGGATTTCCTTTAGTAAGAATTTGTAACTGTCGTAATCAAACTTCGATATGGCGGAGAAAAACATTTGTAATTTTCTATTAAGAAGAAAACTTCTGCTTTTTGAATAAATGTGTTAAGAAGTAAGCTTATTATTCGACTGTGATCATTATAGTTTGACGAGAAATTATTTCACATTGTTTTTTTTTATTATTTCATGACACTGTTACATGTCGCAAAAAAAAGCCGGAAGTAACTGGTTGTGTGAGAATAAGGTTCTCCAATCAATTTCAGTAAATTTCCTCTTCGCATTATGATTTGAGTTGTTTTTTTTTTATTTAGATAGAACACCAGATTTTATAATGTAAGTATGGACATATTTTTATCTGTCAAAAGAAGAAAAGAAAGTAAAATATTTCGCTTAAGTAATCCTTGGTCTCTATTAATATGATTCTGCAGCTAGCAAAAATTTGTTGCTAGCTACTTTCAGTTGAAAAGGCCAGTAGAGGTTCTTTTCCTCTTGTGTGCGACATCTTAACCTTGGCCACTCCTTGTTGTGTTCTCCGAACGATTCGGATTCGAAGAATTTTCGGGCCGGAGCATTTGTCGTTCAATCCCCTTTTCCACAAAAATCGCACGCAGAACTTTCCTCTAGATAAAACCAGAGACCAATTTCCTTATTGGTTTCTGGATAAAACTAAAATTTGCTCTTAATAACAGTGTTCTCGTACCCGAAAAAACAACACAAATTAACACAAAACAACACAATGTGCGTTCCCGTATTCCGAAAAAATGGGTTTTACGTTAAATGAGCGCTCACTCGAGAGAGTAAAATATTTTCCTACCCTTCCCATTTTAACACGAAATTTTTGTGGGTAGGTTGTTGGTTTTTTGTCAAATGAATTAGTGTGCTTACAGAGATATCAAATCAAATCAAATCTTATTATTGTTTTTGTTTTCTGTATCGATAAGGGAATTTGATATTTCTAGATGACATACTTTACACATTTAGTTTAGATGCGTTCCCGTAAATTTCCTTTTTCTGAGAGAGATTTACTCCCACTCCTTAACAAATGACATACTTCAGAGTTTAGCACAGAAAGTACTGGAACACACCTAATGTTCACGTTTTCTCGCCGTAAAGAAGGGCTGGAATGATCAAACTGTTGTCAGAAAGTCAGCTTTGTCTTTTGAGAGATGGCTTTATTGTTTAATTGACTCTGATGTTGTTATCCCTACTTACCGCTGAGTAAGACGAAGTTTTTGACTACCTTGAAGTTTTTACTGTCTAATCTGACGCATTGTTTGAGACCAGGATGTTGTGTGATTTCTCCTTGACGGCGGCTTTGTTTCCTCTTATTTACCGCCAAGTCATTTTAGACGCTTATTCACCTATTGAAAAAAAAAGAAAACAAGTGACTGGCGACGTTCGGCTCGTATTTTAGCTGCCTTTCTACTGTTCGGCGTTCGGCGAGGAGGATAATAGGGCAGCCTTTCCTTATCTTGTGCCGGGCCTTTTTAATCCAGATAAAGGAAAGCTTTAGGAGGAATGAAACCGTTAAAACATATTCTTTCATGGTACATTTCATTTGGGTAGTAAGCCTCAAAGGTCAGAAGGTTTGTTGAAGAAATGGCTCCAGTCGTGCAACTTCGAATCAACTTAATAATAAAATTATCTGTCTTTATAAGGTTAGCCTCGTTATACGGGACCTCGTTAATTTGGATTTTTTTTTTAATCAGATTTTGGTGTTCGATAAAATCAAAGATAAGCCCGAAGGCACTCTCTTGAACACTCTCATATTTTCATTTAAGAAGGACACGCTGAACCACACAGGGCAAACATATACCATGATTGGCAGGATGAGAGTCATGTAGCAGATTACCTTCACTCTGGTCTCAAGTTGACTGCTGTTAAACAGCTCTCTTGCCATAGCGAAGGCATTCTTAGCCCTGGTCAGAGCTGTATCTACATAGATACCGCCATATAGATACTGGTCCAACCTGATGCCTAGATATCTTACTATAGTTTTCGCGGTCAATGGCCGTCCCAGTGGGTCAACAATGCCGAACTTAGGCCAGTTCATTTTCGTGTAGCTTGAGGCTCTGGACAGCAGGGTTTTGGTAGTAAATTTTTAATTTCCAGTCGTCGCAAAATCGTTGAATTGCATCGAAGTCATTCTGCAACAAGCCGTTTATTTCTTCTACCGTCGGACCTGATCCGTACGCGTTGAGATCAACGGCCAACGCTATTATGTAAGGCATACAACCTAAAAGATCGCTAGTGAATATAGTGAACAAGATCGGCGAACCCATTGCCTTTTGTTGTAAAAATTGCATTGTCATTGTTTACAACGAACTTCCTACCTGTTACCATGTCGTAGATCATAGTAACAATAATTATTGTTGGCGTTACAGTCCAAAGGGGGGTCAGGGCCTAGCTTGCTCATCAACGACTCGTGTTGTGCGCGCTACTGTTCTCTCACGAGTAGAAGGGACCTACAGTTTTTTGCCGACTCCCAACGGCGAGATTTGAGAAGCTTTCTTAGACAGTTATTACTCTTTGGGTGTTGAGCTGGGAGTCGAACCTAGACCCTTCGCCGTGTGAGCGTCGCACTTTATCCACTACACCACGGCGACCACGTAGATCATATATAGCAATATTTTGTGCCGAGCCTGACTAACTTGAGGAAGAAAGATTCTAACCATACGGTGTCGAATGCCCATTCCATGCCAATCAGGCAGGCTCGTTTCGTTTCTATTCCACTGAATGTTAGAAAACAATTTAGACGCGGCATAAATGGTGTCGTGCCCCGCCCTGAAACCAAATTGGTTTTGCGGTATTAATTGTTTTTTCTTAACCCATTTTTTCACAGCTCTTATGATTATCTTCTCGAATACCTTGCTTATACACAGAAGAAAACTTATAGACCAGAGATTTGTCGAAATGGAAATATCTTTGTCCCGTTTTGGTATGGCTATACCACAGCTGTTTTCCAATTTACCAGGTAATATGCATTACTCAGCGCTTTGTTAAACAGGGTTGTACGTGCATCCACCGCTTCAGAGGAGAAATGGCGCACAACAATATTTTGTATCGCATCCATTCCCACCGACTTCTTCTTCTTCAGTAAGTTAAAGATACCCTGGAGTTCACCCTTGGAAATAGGATAAAATTGTTTCCATCATTGGCGACGGCATTATTTGCCAGAAGATCGTCAATGAACCTGGTAAAACCAGGATTCTCGGATCGCCATTGACTTATTTCGTAGTAGAAGTGGTTCAGCAATAATCCATTCTCCAGGTCGTAGTTCGGGCTACGAGTCTCGTTGACCGTGTAACTTTCTGGAAGAAAACACCAATTACCTTTACCTTCTCCTGGGGTTATTCTGCACCTGGATCGATGCCAACTTAAGTAAGTAGATTCGCGTTGTCTGTTGTTCTGCCTAGTTGAACGTACTGAATGCTATTATGCTCTCTCCTCCGGAAGATTTTATTTACTTGCGGGAGCATGCTCGGGTTGTTTAATCTTACAGCCCGAATCTTATTGCCCCGACGTCTACCCCTTTTATGACACTGATGATCTCGATGAGTTCAAAACTAACCTGGCTCACCTTCGTTTGGTTGAAATATAAAATGGGAGAAGATCTTGCTTGCCTGTAAATGCGCTATCATCTCCTTTGAAATTGACTACTGGATGAAATGTGACGAGCTAACATAACAAGGTGATTTTGCAACGTGATAATGCACGGTCCACCTGGCCGTAGACATCAAGTCTAAGTCGGAATGAGAAGTCTAAAAAAAAAACAATATTTTTTCTTGTTTTCATATAAAAAAATATCTGTTTCGTATTAATTTAATTATTTCTACGCATATATTTTAGTTTAAAAATAAGACGTAGAAATTCCTCTAAAGGTTAACCCTTTTATTTATTTTTTAACGATTTTATTAAGGATACATATCTTCTAAAATTTCATTACAAAACCATTTAAAACGCAACAACATACGTCAACTAAACTGTTCTTCAGGACAAGTTTTAACTGACGATCCTGATTTGTAATTTGCGAGTATCTGTAAATTGTGAATCTGTTACAAATCAAAAACTGGATCTTCGAATTTCAGCAAAACAAAAAATTATTTCACAATGTAGAACAAAATTGTGAAACTACTTGGAATAACAAAATTTTTTAAAAGAAATACATAAGCGGAAGTTCACATTAATTATTAATTGTTGGCGCTACAGTCCAGAGGGGGACCAGGGCCTAGCTTGCTCATCAACTACTCGTGTTGTGCGCGCTACTGTTCTCTCACGAGTAGAAGGGACCTACAGTTTTTTGCCGACTCCGAACGGCGAAATTTGAGAAGCTTTCTTAGACAGTTATTACTCTTTGAGTGTTGTCAGCAGCTCGAAAGAGGTGGTGCCGTGAAATATTCGAAAAATTGGTGTTGAGTTGGGAATCGAACCAAGACCCTTCTGCTTGTGAGCGTCGCACTCTACCCACTACGCCACGGCAGCCACGGAAGTTCACATTGCCATAATATTATTAACCTTCGCCTTACTTATTTTAGCTTTAGATTACATTAAGTGTATGAAAACGTTTAACTTGAAAAGCATAAAACAATCTTTACAAATTTTGAGGCCTATATTCTTACCACGAAAGTCTGTGGGTAGATTTTAATATAACAAGGCAAAAGTAAAAGTAGTTTTCTCTACCCCTATCTGCTCATAATAATTTTTTTGAAACAATTGAGTTTACAATTGACAGGTATTGAAGTTGCATGCAAAATATAATTTCTGGAAAGACTTTTACTAAAAGAAAATTGTTTTCATGCGTCATGAAGTGTAAAAACAATTCTCGATGCAGTTGGTAAATTTTCTTGTTTATGTCTGACAGGGGAACGGACTGAAATATCGTTCGAGTTCCTCAAGTGATGCCACTTTGTGAGGAACTTTACACAAGATACTCACACAATGTTTTCTACCTTCCTTTTACACATTCCTTTAAATTATCGATTTTCTTTTGACCAGTTTCTGAGGAACCTTCCCACAAACATTCTCACACAAGTGATACGTGTCACAAAAGTACGTTTTAGATACAAAAAGCAAAGAAAATGTATATACCAGAATGTTTTTACTCTCTGTATGTTATTTTTGGATCGCAGCGCATGTCATGCACCCGCGTCAAAATCTTTAGTTCTCTAGTTATTATTGAGTTAATCCTCGTCCGGCGCTAGAGACATGACGTCCTCTCGTTAAGAATAAAAAAAGTTAAAACCAACAATTATTTTAACTGGTGTCGCCGTAAGAGTTACCGTAGTCTTTCAGTAAATTCACATAATAAGCGCATAATGTCGTTTCAGGCAATCACTTGGCGATATGTCCGATTTGGATTTGATTCTTATTTGACATTATTTACCTTGAGATTCCAGAAAAATAAAAGAAGAGAATCCAGCATCACTGTGAGATATGGACGAAGCTTCCAAAGGAGGGGCTCGTCAGAGCAAAACAACAAGAAAGCACAGATCCAGGTATTTTTTGTCGAAATTTTGTTTTTTCCCTAAATCATTCGAAATCATGTGTGTGAAAAGTTGAATTGTCAAAACTTAAAACACAAGATAATTGGGAACGTCACAGGGGTTGATGTATTTTTATATTCATTATAAGTGAGAATCGATTGTGAGAGTGCCTCGTTGAGAATGGAGGGAAACGACCAAACGACGACGCGTTTCTTTTTGAATGAAAACACTTCTAAGTGTATGATGTCATTATGTGACAAGGATAAGTGTGATACTTTGCGGATAGGTCAAGGAAGGTGTGCCGTCTTCAAGAAAACAGGACCTTCTTACACTTCGCTCAAGCACCTGAAGTTCATATGAATTTTTTCCACGTATGTATACGATTTTTATGTGGAATGTGAAACATATGTTAGGTGTGGTATGTGAATGAATTTGTTTACATAAAGAAAAAACGTTGTTTTTTAATTTCACACATTTCACGCCTTCATCGTGAAAGAAACTCTTCCGAAGGAATGCTGTAGGTGTAAGGTACTAAAGCTCAGCTATGTTTTGAGTGATCCACGGTCAATTAAAATCTACACTGTATCTGTTCCATGTTTGATGTATGTATGATTCATATGAATTCCCCATGTACTCATCTGTACTTGTTGTCTGCATTGTCCAGCAAGGTTGGGGTTATTTTAATACACACCCGAAAATATTCAATATTCGGAATACCGCACTCTCAATGCAGTGTAGCGCATTTTGAATTGTTTTGAGATGACTCCATAAATAAACAATTTAAATTACATTTCACTGCAAGCACCGATTTCTCCCAGCTGGTGAAATTATTGGAAACATTAAGCGCGCCCAAGGTTGCCATTTTATTGCTGCTCTCTTTGAGATTTCTCTTCCAATATTTCTTTACCTTCCAAAATTAATCTGATCTCGATAACTTGCTTCCAGAATTTTTTCTATTCGAAGTGATTGTTTTGTATATTTGTATAAACATTTTTATTTGTTATTTATCTATTTATCTCTATTTATCTCTATATTAAAACGCTCATTGTTATACCGTTGTATACAACGATTTGTTTAAGATTATTTTGCGGAAGCGATTTTTAAAAGAAACAACACTTTTGAACTTCTTGGTTTTATTGAAAACATAAATTATTGAGTTGCTGAAGAGTAGTGAATGGTAAAAAAAAAATAAAGATGTGGTGGTCTCCCTGGTAAGTGTCCAAAGTTTCTATGACGTCGACGAGGGTTTATTTTCTTATGATAACATCCCTCTTAAGATCGTTTTAGTTGCCAAAGTTTGCTCTTTGCCCAAACATCAAAATGAAAGTGGGAGTCGATCAGAATTGTTTATGCGATCAATGGGGTGTATTTTCCCAGCTTTCTTTTAATCATAATTTTCTTTTTAAAACGAGGATTTGACTTACTTAATAACTCCCAATATGTGTACAATACCATATATGTGATGAATGCATTATATTTTATGTTGGCATGGGTCCTTTAATGAACAATTGAATTTAGAACACAAGAACGTATACATTTTCTTTGTACTTCTGTACTTTATTTGAACTGCTTAAATCATATCAAAACAATGAAGAACCAAAATTAAAAAAAAAACAAAATTACAAGTAGTAAAGAAGTACCACTAGTTCTTCTCTCATCTCAATCGCCATTTATAAATTGCGAGGGAATGATAAATTCACAATTTGCGATAAAGAGCTATTTAATGTTTTTTTTTTTGAGTTTCTGACAACACTCAAGGAATATTACCATCTCAATAAGGCTCAGTTCTTTTCTTATCATAGGGGCAAATGTTGCACCAGGGAGGCTTTTACATTAAGGGAACCTTTTGGTTGATTAGTTTTAGGGATGCGGCTTACAACTGCGCAGCATCTGGAATATCAAATTTTTTGCAGACTCCCTACTGTAGAAACTTCAAAGAAAAAAAAAGTTCTTGTTCTTCTTCTTGTGGCGCTACAGTGGACCGGGGTGGACCTGGGCCTCAACCAACATGCCTCTCCAGCCAGCACGATCTCTCGCCAGCTGCCTCCAGTTGCGCACTCCAAGTTGGTTGAGGTCCTTCTCCACTTGTGTGCGCCACCTTAGTCTAGGTCGTCCTCTGTTGTTGCGTTGTCCTAATGGCACAGATTCAGGGACTTTTCGGGCCGGAGCAGTGGTGTCCATACGCTCTACATAGCCTAGCCATCTTAAGCGTTGTATCCGTAGACGCTTAACCATGCGCATGTCACTGTATAGCCCATAGAGTTCGTCGTTAAAATTTCTCCTCCATGTGCCATCAATGCAAACAGGACCACAAATCGCACCCAAAATTTTTCTCTCGAAAAGATTAAGAGCTTCCTCATCCGCTTTAAGTAACGTTCAGGTTTCCGCGCCATAAAGTAGGGCTGGGATGATCAAGTTTTTATATAAAGCGAGCTTAGTCCTTCGAGAGAGGGCTTTATTACTCAATTGCCTCTTGAGCCCAAAGAAACAGCGATTGGCAAGAGTGTTTCTGCGTTTGATTTCGGTACTGATGTTGTATTCCCTATTTACCGCGGAGCCGAGGTAGGCGAAGTCCTTGACTACTACGCTTTGTCCGAGACCTCGATGTTGTGTGCTTCCTCGATGACAGCATGTACTTCGTTTTGCCCTCATTTACCGCAAGACCCATTTTAGGCGCTTCCGCTTCAATGCCAGCAAACGCCTCATTGATGGCTCGCTGTGTTCGTCCAATCACGTTAATGTCATCAGCGTAGGCTAGAAATTGAACTGACTTCTGGAAGATCGTGTCTCTGGTGTTAACTTGTGGGTTACGCACGGTCTTCTTGACTTCTGATGTTGAAGAAGTCACATGACAGTGCGTCGCCTTATCTAAAACCTTTTTTGACGTTGAAGGTCTCGGTGAGTTCGTTACCGACCTTGACGGAGCAGCTAGAGTTCTCGCTCGTCATTCTGCACAATCTGACGAGTTTGGTAGGAATGCCAAAACTAGACACGGCACTGTATAGCTCGCCTTGAAATCGATGAATAGGTGGTGGGTGTCGATTTACACTTCTTGGGTGTTTTCCAGGATCTGCCGTAGTGTGAATTGGACTTCCCTGGTCTGAAACCACACTGATAGGGACCTATCACGTTAAGGACAAATGGTTTCAGGTGCTCACACAATACGCCAGAGAGGATCTTTTATGCGATATTGAGGAGACTAATCCCTCGGTAGTTGGCGCAGTCAAAGGGCTCTTCTTTCTTGTGAACCGGGCAAATGACGCTGAGATTCCACTCATGGGGCATGCTTTCCTCCCACCATTTCTTACAGATGAGCTGGTGCATGCGCCCAACCAGGTCATCTTTAGTTGCTTTAAATAGTTCTGCGGACAGTCCGTCCATTACAGCAGCTTTATTCGACTTCAGCTTGGATATTGCTATCTTCACCTCGTCTAAGTCGGAGGAACCGAATTCTTGTCTATCATCGTCCAAACCAAGTAGAACATTCTGCCTAACAGCGGAATTTGGGCCGTCATCGCCGTTAAGGAGTCTGCATAAATGATCCTTCCAGATTTTCAGCACAGACTGCGACTCTACCACCAGTTGTCCATTTTGGTCCCGGCAGGCCTTGGACTGGTTACGAAATTCTACGAAAAGTCGTTCCACAAGTTTCGGTAGAGTTACGCTCTGTGAGAGAAATTTTTATCCAAATTACTCAACTACGAATTTCTGTACACAAATGAATTGGAACAAACCTTATGTCTTAGAAGCACTGGTCCGTTACTTTATATAAGTTTACATTGTACGCACAAATGAAAATATAATTCCAACTTGTTCATCGGTTATTACTACAGAAAAATGATCTGTCTTGGCAATTGGCATTCAATTGTCAGCCCTCTGATGTATGTTTTTATATAAAATATCGGTAAAAATAAATGAAAAAAAGAGGTAATGTTTTCATGTTATATTATTTAAAACCAGACAAAGAACCTAGTGATTTATATATGTATCATAATGAATTAAAGGTCACTCTGATCTGATCAAATATCCTGATTCAGGGATTTCTTTTATTTTAATACAAAAATAAAATTTTAAGAAAAAATAAGTAAATATAAAAATATGTAAAGTTTTATAAATATTAATGAACTCGTTTTAAAAATAAAATAGACAACTATTCCGTAGTGTGACATTTAATAAACCAAAACCTTTTTTTAAGGTAAATAGCTAACTGACCGACATTATTGGGGGTTTAACACCTCAGTTTACTTTCTTTCAAAGAGGGAAATGCTTTATACATACGAGTAAGTGTCATCTGATTTGAATGAGAGGAATGGCTATTTTCTGATTTTTTAGAGGGCTTTATTTGAACTTCTGTTCCTCTTAATAGTGTTACTGCTACCACAAAAAGGCTTAATGTAGCTGCTAATACCTTTTTATATTCAATTAGTTTTATTGATTTAAATTTCTTCCCTTACATACTTCTATGTGCAGTAAATGCCACGCATTTATAGTAGAAACGTCAAGCAAACAAAAAACTCACTTATCCCATGTTTTTCTATCAAGCTATTCAATCAATTTAAAAAAGTCGTTTGCAGTTTTGTATAAAATCCTGGCAATTTAGTTTAAGAATGATCACACATAAGAGTTGACCAAATCGTAACGCATTTATTGCCTTTCTTAACATTGCAAGTAATTCCAGTCTCATCGAAGGATACCATAAATTCTTCAGAACTGGCTCTAAGCTGAGATTTACGGTCATGCTCAGTTGACAATTTACTAATATTTTTGAAATTCTATTCGTGTTTGAAGCAAAAAGTTGCTTAACTTAATTTTTGCTGTTATATACATATGTTTTTTAATTGTTTCATTTACTTCTCTAAACTGTTTTTAGCACACTGTTTGAAGAATTTTGAAATACAGAAGCGTTCAAAGAAGTGGCAGTTGTTATACGGAATCTGTAAAAGGCTATATCTGTGAAGTTATACTTTTATTTTGGCCTTAAAACATATGCCGTTGACATAGTTACATTAACTAAAAAGGAAAGTACAAAAAATAACAACATACCCAACATGATGTATGAACAACATGACCGCCTTAGCGTAGTGGGTATTATGGGGAACTCATATGGCGAAGTTTTAGGTTTGATTTCTGGACTGAACATTTCCCATTTTAACGGTATCACCTCCTTCGAGCTGCTAAAAGAGTTATAAATGTCTATGAAAAAGCTTCTCAAACTTCGCTTTTCGGAGTGGCAAAATACTATGTGCTACTGTTCTCTCACTATCTAGGCTCTGGTCCTCCTGTGGAGAGAGTGAGTGGAAGCTTAGGTAATTCTTACATGAAATAGAATACGGGTACATACACAATATTACTTTTGCCCCCAAGATCGTTTCTGTTGTTAATGGTCTAGCTTTTATTTTGTGGGCGAAGTCAGATGGTCATCACAATATGAAAGGTTCAAAACTCATTTGTGAGGCATACCAGAAATATGGTGTCTTAAGCACTTAGTCTTGAAAATAAAAATCAGTTCATCGAATGTATCCTTCCATTGCGACCGTTTATAACTTCTACAGAAGGGAGTTGATAAAAGGAAGAATTTTGTCAAGTTTGTCAAAGTGCGTGTAGTGTTTATTATAATTAAAATTTAAATTAGCTCGATTCCTCTGAAAATGATTTGCAGTCCCTGCGTTTTAAAATTTATTATTATTAAGTTTTGTTCTTCAAAACACCCTTTGGCAGCTATCTATTAAGTTTTCCTCTTTTGAAAGCACTCAAAGAATCTCGAGAATAACCTTGAGTTTTCATTTAGTGGTTGTTGAATGTATTTTACAACAATGGAATGATGTAAAAGAGTAATTGCCCTCTTACACAAAAAATCAATATCAGATGTAAAAAAATCAATACTTCATCATTCATTAAATATATACTCATCACTTAATCTTAGTTGCTGTTAAGGGGAAAAGCGTTTTTTTTTAATTTGTTGGAGGTTTGGGTACACTGCACTGGAGCGCTCAGACTCAAATACTGGTTCATTGTGCTACCAGGCAGTAACCTCCATTTAATGTGTTTTCTTGGTTTTTCGTAGAAAGACCAGAAGGCGCTTCTGTGATAAAGAACTTAGGTAGTCAGTCTCCACCACGTGCTTAAGTGCTTAGCGAAGGGGAAGTGCTTCGTTAGTACGCCGACAAGTCGTCTGCACTCATTTCTGTCGAAAGATAGCAGAAAAGTCGCGAATTTATTGCTAACGGGAGGGAGCATAGACTTGTTCATCCTGCATCCTGGAGAGCCACGCCATTTCTGGTTGTGCTGTTGGAAGACCCAAAGGTCGACGGAGGCCCTAACCAATACAGGTTGTGCCAAGGTGGGTTCTGGCCCGGTAAATGTCTCTTTTGAACCATGCCTAGCTAGTTCATCGGCAATCTCATTTCCCATTATCCCGTGATGTTCCGAGACCCAGACAATTCTTAGCGAATTCAGCTTGCCCGCCAAATTAAGGAAAGACTTGCATTCTTGAGCACAGCTTGGCTGTCGCTACAGATCTGTGTCTGTCTTCGCCCCTTCCATCTATTTTTCATAATACAGTTCGTGGTTATTAGGATCGCAAACCTTTTCGCCTGGAAGACAGACGCGAAATTACCTAAGTCTACTATAAATCCTTTCCCGGTGCAGTTTCTGACTTTGTATAAGCGACGAGGCTGTATTATTGGTGACCTCGCATCAGAAGGTATGTCCATAAGGCTAGTATCATAGGAGATGCGGTGCACGAAGCTCTAGTGCGAGTTGAAGCAAAGACCATTCCATTTAAATCGGAAGATGGCCCTAATTGTACATCCCATGATGGGGCGTCTAGGGGAGGCAGATTAAGCAGTGCATTAAGAGCAGAACCAGGCGTGCCAGGGAAAACCCATGTGCCGAGACAAACTGTTCTTTGAAGCTTGGTAAAAGCAGCAGTCACGTATTTGCGCGAAATGTTGTTCCACCAAACGACTGATGCAGATGAGAGAAGAGGTGCATATTCTTTCCTGTAAAGTGCACTTTCAATTTTGCACTTTCAATTTTGCCAACAAGCGGAGTCTCACTAGATTGTTCGCACTGGTAAGCATGTTGCATCTGAGAAAGAGGGTATAATCGCATTTTTGCACAGATGCAATTCGACCAGCTTCTCCCCGCTTCTTAGCAAGAAGGAAGTAGGACTCACGCATGAAGTTTTTGGCGCTTGAAGTTTTTGGGGAGAGAGTAATCTCCTTTACCAATTTTTGGTATGAAGGCTACCCTCACTGTGAAAATGTTTCTTTAAAAAAAAATTGCCATGCCATGGCTATTAATTTTTAATTGTAGGAAAAATCTTTTTCGGTTTTTACACCTTAAGTTACTTTTTTGTAATTTATAAGCAATAAGTTTCTGTTACAAATTGACTTATAGCAATCCTTAAATAGTGCCAAGTTGCTTCGATAAAACATTTTAGCGTGCACTGCGAAGTATCAACAAATTAATACTTCCACGCGTTTTGGCAAAGGTAGAAATGAAAGATGCACAAACACGCAACTTTGCAGTTTATGCTAAGTGAGGCCAATAATGCTTGAAGTTGACAGAAGTGTCTGCCATATGATTCAGATATACCTAAAGTGGGTTATTTTAATTGAATGAAAAAGTAAAAAATTTATAACACGAAAAATAAACAAAAACAAAATATAAAATTAAAATAGATAATTAGTGTTCTTACTTCTCCGTCGTGGAGAGAAGGGAAATTCTAGGTTACCTTGAACTCATCAAGATACGAGTATCAAGCTGTATCGTTCGGCCCTATCAATAAAACTGAATGTATGTGCAGACATGTCAGACCTGTTCCTTTAGAAATTATGCCAAATATCTCCAAATATCAAACACATCGTCAGGTCCTTTTCAGATTTAGTAAGGTATTTGAGACAATTATTGAACTGACAGAACTGACAACAGGTTTGTTCCAATTGCTCTGAAATGCTGCAAATGCCTACGAAATTCCCCGAAACACTGTAAATAGGCGTTCGATTTGCTGATTTTTTCATAGAGGAGAGTAAAATATTGAGAGAGTCAAATATTTCTCCTCCCTACGAATTTCTGCCGAAGAAAAACCTGTGGGCAGGAGACCACTGTCAAAGTGAAATTAAAAATAATCCTCTGACATTTTACATATTTGATAGCTGTTTTCATTTAATCTTTTTGACGGTTCGTTAATTCTGCGAATTTCTACGAAAAGTTGTTTCACAAGTTTCGGCAGAGTTAGAGATTTTTACCCAAACTACTCAGCTACGATTGGAATTGGAACAGACATAATATTTGTGAATCTGGTTTAACTTTGTTTGCTAAAACTTTAAGTTGGGGAATATGTTACTTGGGATCATGGAACCAATCTAAATTGTGGAGTTCTCTTGTTACATTTTTTCCTAAGCGCTGCATAATTTCTGACTGGTTTGAGTAAACAAGTTGAAATTTTAGAAAAATATACACCCTGTACACCAATATTATGTAAGACAGACAGACAGATTATGTAATGGGATGGGCAGGTTTCTCTCTACACTAAGTATTTTGCTGTAAACATAAACCATCACAAACTCCTTATACGAGGGTTGCCGTTTATATTTCGGGATTAGAGAACAAAAACAAATATTATTCATCGAAAATAGAGAGCTCGCATTGTCGTGGTGAAAAGTGATCCGTCTTCTGCGGTTGGTTTTCCTGATTTCTTGGAAGACGACTGCCAAACAAATGGTCGTGTACCACTCAAAATTGACTGTTCTGCGTTGTTCTCCGTTTAGTGGTACTGTTGCGACATGTCCAGTTTTTTCGAAAAAACAAGCGACCAGTTGCTTGGATGTGCTTCGTGCACGAGCAACTCTTGTTGGATTTGGCTCAATTCAAAACACCCATACAGTCCACTGCAGTTTACTTTCGGGACCTATGCGTAAATCCACGATTCATCACCTATCACGATGTCATAGACGTGTTTCAAAGCACCGCCATCGTATTTTTGGAGCATTTCTTTCAACCAATCGACACGAGCCTTTTTTTGAGCGATTGACAAATTGTGTGGATCCAACGCCAAATCAAATGTTCATGCAATATTGAGTGAATGCTGGTCCCACTAATGCCCAAGGTTGTCTCAATCTCACGATAGGTCACATGACGATCTTCCAATATCAGTTTGCGCACAGCATCAATGGTTTCCTGAACAACAACTGATTTTAGACGACCTTCACGAAATTCGTATTGGAGTGAACTACGACCTCGGTTGAATTCACCATACCATCGCTAAACAATGGTCCTTGATGGAGCTTCATCGCCAAAAATTTGAATTAAGGTCATCGATGTACTGTTGTTGGGTTAATCCACGTCGGCAGTTGTAAAAAACAATCGCACGAAATTTTTACGATTTAATTACATTTTTTGGGTGAGATGAATCTTATAAGTTACTGTAAACAGCACAAATAGCGTTCAAAACCTTCTGAATACGTATAACTTCAAAAATGTCAAATTTTACGATAAAGCTGGTAGTTGCCAAATTGCCACTAGGGTTGCCCAATCCCGAAATATAAAAGGCAACCTTCGTATATCCGTTTGCCCGCTTTGTTTGCCACGCTCCCATGTTTCTTGAATTTATATATTATAACAATTTGTATGTGGTCGCCGTGGCGTAGTGGGTAGAGTGCGACGCTCACACGCCGAAGGGTCTAGGTTCGACTCCCAGTTCAACACCAATTTTTCTAATATTTCGCGGCACCACCTCTTTCGAGCTGCTGATAACACTCAAAGAGTAATAACTGTCTAAGAAAGCTTCTCAAATTTCGCCGTTCGGAGTCGGCAAAAAACTGTAGGTCCCTTCTACTCGTGAGAGAACAGTAGCGCGCACAACACGAGTAGTTGATGAGCAAGCTAGGCCCTGGTCCCCCTTTGGACTGTAGCGCCAACAATTATTATTATTAACAATTTGTGTACAATTTTGAAATTGTACGCGATACACCTAAAAATAATTTTTAGGTCTGGAAGACACTTCGGGGATTCTCTCACGCATTAAGTTGAATTAAAAGATATGTGGCTTACAGCTACGTACGTATTAATAAACAGGATTTGAAAGTAATTGGAAGGTGTTTCCGCTACTATTTTAGTGTAAAAACTCTTTTGTCATTTTTGTGAATTAAGTAGAGCAACTGAAAACCTTTACCGAATGGCTTCTGGCGTTTGTGTTGATGCTTTGACTGCTGTTTAAAGCATCAAAAGATAAATTTTCAACATAATTATGTCGTTTAGTATTATTACATTTTACTGATTTTACGGGCATTTTACTATTACGAAATCACGTAATCAAACGGATGATTTCCGTTTGATTGCGTGTAAAGAATTCCCATTACAATCCGGAAAACATGGAAAACAACCCAGCAGTCATTCGAAGAGCCCTTGGCTTGAGCAATCAAATTTTAATTGCCGACGGTACTCATTAACTGGTTTAGAGAGACATTTGTTGCATCAATCAACAGGAGTTTTATGAAACTTTTTTTACGACATGGAAATGATTGGTTCTGTGGTATAGCTCATATTACATAAAATCTTAAGACAAAATCAAATGGCGATATGAAGCGATAGCCATACTTACTATTTATGGACGAGTGAACAAATTTTGTACCTGTCTGTCTCATTTAAAATGAACGGTTTGTGTCGCTTGACTCTCAGACGTTATGTGAAAAATAAACAACAGCTCGCTCAGCTACAAGTAATGATGTCTGTGCAATCGATTAGCTCTTCTGATTTGCAAAAAAAATCATTCTTCACTCTCAGGGCCTGCGTACTGTGCCTACTTCTCACGTGCGAGGTTGAAGAAATCAAACGATAGTGCGGCTCCTTACCAATATCCAATATGGATTCAGAGGGTGCAGGTGTACTTAAACAAGCTAAACGGTGCGTCATGAATTTCGATACCACTCAATGACGAAAATGATAATTTGACCTAAGCTGAGGTGCCTGTTCCTTTTGATAATGCAGCGCCAGAGAATGTAATCAAGCAACAAGTGGCTGTCTGGAAGCAATTGTTGATTTTCTCGTTAACTTATCCTATGCCGCATTGAAGTCAACATTTTACCGTCTTCATTCATGTCTCGTAGGGTAAATTTAGATGAAAACACTATCAATTCTGCTTTCTCTTCTTGTTTAAAATGCAGTTTCAGTTACACTTACACACGCTGGTTCTGTTGTATGGTGCAGAGTATTACTGATTTCGCAAACATTGCTTTTTATATTATAAAAAGATTGTAACATGTTCGCATGTTCTCTCAACCCTATACTGCAGGAAACTATTTTCAATCATATGGGCGTCGTGGCGTAGTAAGTAGAATTCGGCACTCACACGACAAATGCTTCTGGTTCGATTGCAAGACTGTCCACCTCACATTTCATGGCACCACCTCTTTTGAGCTAATGGCATCCCTTAAAAAAAGTAACTGTCTATGAAAAAGCTTTTCAAACTTTGTTTTTCGATGCCGACAAAAACTTTAGGCTACTGTTCTTTCACGAGAACGAATGGCTGATGAGGAAGCTAGACCCTGGTCCCCTTATACGAGTAGACAGTCGCGGGGTTCAATATCTTTATGTATAATATAAAAAGGAAAAGCCTTCTTAGTTATGCAGACCGGTCGCAAATTAAATAATGGGTCCTATCAACAACGTCTGCGTTGCAAGTAATGAGACCGTACCCTGTTAGATGATAATGGAAACGGCTACGAAATAATTCTTATGTTCTTTTCAAAACTTTATCCTTCTTCAATTTGTCTGTTTTTCTGTTAGATGTGCCGAAGCGTGACAAAATCTTTTTCTTCTTGTTGTGATGCTACAGTGGGCCGGGGTGGACCTGGTTCTCGACCAACATGCCTCTACAGCCAGCACGATCTTTCGCCAATTGCGCACTCAAAGTTGGTTGAGGTCCTTCTCCACTTGTGTGCGCCAATTTAGTCTAGGTCGTCCTCTGTTGCGGTGTTCCAATTGCACGGATTCAAAAACTTTTCGGGCCGAAGCAGTGGTGTCCATACGCTCTACATGGCCTAGACATCCTAAGCGTTGTATCCGTACACGTTTGACCATTTGCATGTCACTGTACAGTCCATAGAGTTCATCGTTGAATTTTCTCCTCCAGATACCAGCAACGCAAGCAGGACCAAAACGCAAAAACTTTTCTCTTGAAAAGACTAAGGACTTCCTCATCTGCCTTTGGTAACGTTCAAGTTTTTTCGCCATAAAGTAGGATGGGGCTGATCAAGCTATATAAAGCGAGCTTAGTCCTTCGAGAGAGGGCTTTATTACTCAATTGCTTTTGAGCCAAAGAAAGAGCGATTAGCAAGTGCGTTTGATTTCAATACTGATGTTGTTGTTCCTGTTTACCCCGGAGCTGAGGTAGACGAAGTCCTTGACTACCTCGAAGTTTCTGCTGCCTAGTGTGACGCTCTGCCCGAGACGTCGATGTTGTGTGTCCTTCCTTGATGACAGCATCTACTTAGTTTTGCCCTCATTTACCGACAGTCCCATTTTTGCTGCTTCCGCTTCAATGCCAGCAAACACCTCATTGACGGCTCGCTGTGTTCGTCCAACCACGTTAATGGCATCAGCGTAGGCTAGCAATTGAACCCACTTCTGAAAGATTGTGCCCCTGGTGTTGACTTGTGCGTTACGCACGATCTACCGAAGATGATGTTAAAGAAGTCACATGACAGTCCGTCGCCTTGTCTAAAACCTTTTGTGACATTGAAGGTCTCGGTGAGTTCGTTACCGACCTTGACGCAGCAGCAAGAGTTCGATGCAGCGAACCTTGCCTTATAGGCGTCTTGTTTGGCTGCATGCGCTTGGCTGCACTCGTCGTCAAACCATGGGTTGCTTCTGGGTGGTGACGTGAAACCCAGCACATTAGTGGCAATGTCTTTGATGGCTTCTTGACAACGTTTCTTTGATGGATTCTTGACAAAGATGTTCTCCTTTCTCAGCTGAGCGTTGAAATCTCCTAGAACAATCTTAGAGTCGTAGCTGAGCCATCGATCGTATGCTCTTTCTAGAAGATCACAGAAGTCATCCTCGGCGATGTCGGCCTTCTCCTCTGTCGAGGTGTGAGTGCAAATTAGGCTGATGTTCCCGAATTTAGCCTTGATGCGGATTGTCATGAGGCATTCGCTGACGAGGTCGTAGCTCAAAACTTTTTGCCTAAGTCTGCCTCGAACAACAAATCCGCATCCGAATAAGCGCTGCCTCCTCTCTCTATAGCAATCGCTGTAGTAAACATCGCAGTTCTTCATCATTGTTTGCCGGGCCCGTCCCATCGCACTTTCTGCATGGCGGTAATGTCTGCCTTGTAGCAGTCAAGAGCCTATGCAAGTTGTTCGGCTGCACGTGGTCTGTTAAGGAATCTTACATTCCGACCGAAAATCATTGCCCTTATAGCTTTTGCGGGGGTCGTCAACAGTTTGTCCTACATTATCCGAACCATTTCGGCGTTTCTGAACTAATTATTTTTACGTGGTGAGGAAGTTAACCTCACGCACAACCAACAGACTGGTAGGCCAGGCCCAATATTTAAGGGGTTCGCTGCATACATTAGTTCACCATACAACGGGTGTGTGATGGCTATCCAGGAGGCGCCGCGTGGATGCTGTATGTCAACTTAACCTGTGATAGCCTTGGCAGCTCGCCTTGTTGAGCGCAATCAACGACGTTATCTCGCGTGCACAGGTCCATGCCCATCTGGTGGGCGGGTAAATTAAAAATGGCGGTTAAGCTGTATTTTCATCATGACTTCTATGGATAAAATTACTTGTCTTTTAAAAGATACCATTGGGTACTACACCTGGTCGCCGTGGCGTAGTGGGTAGAGTGCGACGCTCACACGCCGAAAGGTCTAGGTTCGACTCCCAGTTTAACACCAATTTTTCTAATATTTCACGGCACCACCTCTTTCGAGCTGCTGACAACACTCAAAGAGTAATAACTGTCTAAGAAAGCTTCTCAAATTTCGCCGTTCGGAGTCGGCAAAAAACTGTAGGTCCCTTCTACTCGTGAGAGAACAGTAGCGCGCACAACACGAGTAGTTGATGAGCAAGCTAGGCCCTGGTCCCCATTTGGACTGTAGCGCCAACAATTCTTATTATTGGGTACTACACAACAAATCAAGACAATTTTGTTACTGATTGACAGTTGAAGTACCAATTATAAAAAAAAAAATTTTTAAGATTAAGTCAGCAAGTCTAAAAATTCATATAAAACCAACTATGAGTCAAATCCGCAATTACTAAGCTGTCCACCCTGTATTACGTATGTTTTAAAAAGTCAAATTTGTAATAGAAAAAACGCATATTGTTGTTGTCGAAAATTGAACAATACAAACAAGAGCTGTTGTATCCCTATATAAACTTTCAGACATTGAACGAGCAGTTAGCTCGTAGAACTCAGGCAATTCTGTCAATAACTAATTTAATTATCCTTACTTAATTTTACGGATTTTATCCTATTTATTAAATATCAGAGTCAAAGCGATTCGTTAATTGAATTTAACTTTCGTGGTACTTATTGTGAACAGAAAATGTTTCAAGCGTAATTCATAATTTTTTTTGCAAATGTCTATAAGAAGTCATAAAAAATGCTTTTTCTAGGTCTTCAACGGCTTATGCCGATTATGAGAAAAATAAACGAAAGGGATCTGGATCGACGAAGCTTGTTTCCTTCCCAAGTGCCATTAAACTCAGTATGCTTAACAGTGGTCTTCTTTCATTTGGTAAGACTTAATTTGTCTGAATATTAATTTCATTTACTGTCTATTTAATTTCTGTGATTTCAGACAAAATCCGACTGGAAGTTCGGGGTAAGTTCACAAGAGAAACGAAAAAAAAATGCTGAGATTCATTTTCCTTACAAAATATTTCAGACGAGTGCAACTCATTGTCTCGGGCTATGCCAAGCACGCCAGTATCCCTCAAAAAGTTTTTAAGACTTTGTGAGCAAAGACGGAAGTTTCCGGTGCTTTTTAAATTGGAATTCATGGTGAGTGGTTTGCATTGTAGATGTTGCGAGCAATTATATGAAAAATTTGCGCATTTCAGACGGCAATCAAAGTCGAGGGAAACACATGCAGGCACGCCACCAAAAAGCACAATCAAATTAAGAATCAAAATCCAAAATGTATTCCATACGACTACAACCGTGTGGTATTGAAACGAGTTGAGGGTTCTCCAGAGTCGGATTATGTAAATGCTTCCTATGTCGATGTAAGTAGCTCTTGTTCAGCATCCAGAAACATATATTGCATTTTTCCTATTTATACTTAGTTAGGGTACGTAAGAATTTTTATGGTTCCCAAAGGCGAACATGTGTCACCGAAAGATCCATGTTCATCTCACGCATCTTACACCTGCGGTCTCTTTGTCGGTCTATTAGCGTGTACAGGACCATAAAAATAAGGATTGTTTTAATGAGCTAAACGGGTTTTTATTATGTGATGTGTGGAATCGTCAAACAAACTCCTCCTCTGTGGTTTGCGAAGGTTAATTTCACTTGTTGCTGCCTTAACCTCCTTTCCGTTTATCTGTCACTCATTCAAGTCATAAACTCTTCCATTGCGTGTCACGTGTCGAAGGAACAATAGCAATTCCATAGTCACACCCTTTATCGATGTGTATCGTGACTATTTGCTGACAAACGACTATTGAGGGAATTGTTTAAATAAGTTCATTTTGTGCTTAATGTCGGCAGGAGAGAGAACAAATATTAGGTTAAGGCTAGTTAGTTTTGTCCGTGAGCTCATTTCTTTGTCCTTCTGTATCTTGTTTTCGTTGTAAGGGTGACTTAATCCGAAATAGCATTAGTTCACAATTTTAATAATTATGATGATATAAGTCTGCGAATCAGAGCCATTTGGACAACGCAACAGGGGGCGGCCTAGGCTAAGATGGCGCACAAAAGTGGAGAAGGACCTCAACCAACTTGGAGTGCGCAATTGGAGGCAGCTGGCTGGAGAGGCATGTTGGTTAAGACCCAGGTCCACCCCGCACTGTAGCGCCCCAAGATGAAGAAAAAGATGATACAAGTTTGGAGACTTCCTTAGCATCATTCATGGCGCAGTCTTTTTCTTCGTAGTTTGGTGCTATGCTGGCGGCCCTCAATTTCTTACCCCAGGTACCTTTAATTTGTGTCTTCTTCTTCTTCCTGTGGCGCTACAGTCCGGGAGGCCCTGTGACTTAACCAAGATGCTTCACCAGCCAGAAAGACCTCTCGTCAGCTATCTCACTACAGACTGGTTAAGGTCCTACTCCACTTATGTGCTCCATCTCAGCCTTCGCCGTTGTCTGTTGATTTGTCCATAGGACTCGGATTCAAAAATTCTTTGGGCTGAAGCTGTATAGTCTTAATGCTTTACATGACGATAATGTTGTCACCGTGGGCTAAGCTGAATCCTAACCGTTTAGTTTGGGATTCAGTCCTTTTTTGACGGCTTTGATAAACTGCTTTTAGACTTTTGAGCCTTAAGAAACAGTGATTGGTAAGAATGATTGTACGAAAATTCTTGACTAACTCACTGTTTTTGTTCCCCATTGTAACGCTTTGTTGGAGTCAACATTAGTACGTGAACGTATTCTTGTAAAAGGAAATTTTAAATGTCCTTAGAACTAAATAAACGGCTAAGATCAATAATAGATTTAATTGTGGGTGGATTGAAGAAGGCAGTACTGGTCAATTGGGGAAACATCTTTGTTGGAATTTCTGAAGGCAAGAACATATAAATTGGCTTTTGCCATTCGATTTTAAAATGGATTTAAATGTTACACAAGCATTGATAAGGACCATTTCGAGTCTGTCCATGACGACCCGAACTCTCTGCGAAGATCATAGGTGACGAATCTCTTGCTTAATGCTGTGATTGATTAAGAGACAATGAAAGAACGATCGTCTGAAGAGAAGTCGTATACGCCCACAAAAACTAATATCGTCAAGTATGGTTAGGACTGTAGAGAAAAGAGTAGATATAATATTTAAGGAAAAAGAAAAAAAATCGAAAAAAAGGCGCAAACTTCGCAATACATTTTGAACCAAACGTGTACACACAGACACCAGCACCAGCACACAGGACAATAGCACAATTAAAGCCTAATAATTAAGCAAAGAAAAGAAGTAGACGAAATTCAGAATTATTTTTAAATAATACATATTTTCATTCATAGTAGACGCCGTGGCGGAGTACGACACTCACACGCAGAAGTTCCAGGTTCGATTCCCGGCTGAACACCACCGGCACCACTGATCTGCTGACAACAATCGAAGAGTAAGAACTGTCTAAGAAAAGGCTTCTCAAGCTTCGTGGTTCAAAGTCAGCAAAAAAGCTGTTGGTCCCTTCTACGCGTCAGAGAACAATATTGCGTATTGAGAACAATACACGAGTAGTTGATGAGCAAGCTAGGCCCTGGTCCCCCTGTGGACTATAGCACCACCCAATTTTTACTATTCATTTCTTACTTCAAAAAATTTTATAAAAAATTTCATTTATTAAAAAATATAAGTCTGTATCTTCACGAATTTAAAAGAACAAGGAACAATTAAATTGTAGCTTTTGATAGTAATACATTTTATTTATTGCTCTCCAGTGTATTGGAAGTCAGTATAATTTTGAGATACGTAAAAAATTAAATAAAACACAAAATGGTCAAACTTATCCGAAGTGAGAAAATTAACTAAAAAGTACTCAGAAAACGGACAATCTGTGACAGATATTGCGGCAATAGTTAATCATGGGGGGTTAACTTTTATATTAGATGTACCGGTACGAGCGTTTTTTTTTTTTAAATACAACACTAATAATTAATGGGAAAGTAAAAACATTTTATTCAAAGTATTGGCCATTGTTTTCTACACATTTTGACCACCTTTCTGGCAATTTGTAAATACCACGCCAATAAAATTGTTCGTCTTTTAAAGCAAACTTAACAAACACCCAATTTTCGACCTTCTCGTAGGAATCAAAGGAATCAAAATCAATGCGTGTCCCATCGATGAAAACAAATGGTAGTCAGAAGGAGCCAAGCAAATTAAATGATATGTAAAGGGTGATTTTTTAAAAGCTATAGGAAAATTTTTCACAAAAAAACACATAAAATTCAGAAAAATGCATGAAATCTTTATTTGAATCGATAGTTCGGTCCATATAATTGAATGTTTGAAGATTATTTCATGCAAATGTTGACCTTGACTGCGCCTCAAATGGTCCATCCGCTTAGTCTAATTTTGGCACGCACTTTCCAACATTTCGGCCTGTATCTCACGAATAAATGTTTCAATGTTGTCTTCCAATGCGTTAATTGAAGCGGGCTTGTCTGTATAGACATATGCCTTAACATAGCCCTACAAAAAATAGTCAAAAGGCGTTAAATCGCACGATCTAGGCGGCCAATTGACCGGTCCCGAAAGTGAAATAAAATGTTCACTAAACTCGCCTCTCAATAAGTCCATTGTTGCGCGTGCTGTGTGGTATGTGGCACCATCTTGTTGAAACCACATGTCATGCAAGTCATGCTCTTACATTTTGGGCAAAAAAAAGTTGGATATCGTCTCACGGTAGCGCTCACCATTCACAGTTACGTTACGATTCGCATCATCTTTGAAAAAGTACGGTCCAATGATGCCACCAGCAAATAAACCGCACCAAACTGTGACTTTTTCTGGATGCATTGGTAGCTCTTGCAATGCTTCTGGCTGATATTCACTCAAAAATCGACAATTTTGCTTATTTTCGTACCAATGAACTTCGTCCATTTTTGACCATAAAATGGAGAAAGGCGGGCAATGAACTTTCTTAACCGAGCACGCATTTTGATAATAAAATTCAATAATTTGCAAGTGTTGTTCGTTTGTAAGACGATTCATGGTTAAATTATAGAACAAACTGAAGATTTTCGACAGTGAAACAAAACACGAAACGTGCGTCAGCTGTTTAAACTAGTTTTGCCAAAAAGATAATAGTTAAAAAATCACCATTTAGTGTAAATTTTAGCATTGAAGAAACATCAATAGTCGGGAAGTCCCAAAGTTCTTTGTCAGGATTTTGGCTAGTACGTGAGGTGAATATTTCATATCCATCGGTCGTTGGTACTTGGGAAATTGAAATAAAATATTTTGATTGGAAGCTATCAAAGGGCAAAGAGACACGAATGTAAGATATTGTTTGATTTTTCAACTTTTACCTTTTTTTTGTTATCTTTTCAGAGTCTTCTTAAACCCAACGCCTATATTGTGACACAAGGACCAACCGAAGAAACAGTGAATGAATTTTGGAAAATGGTTTGGCAAGAGAACGTCATTGTGATCATTATGCTCACAAAAACCTTTGACTTTACAAAAGTATGCATGAGACATGTTTTTTATGCATCTGAATTTTGAAAACATTTCGTTTTAAAGGTCATGTGTGTTCAATATTGGCCACCGAATATGGAAACGCACGAAACGTACGGTGACATCCACATTAACATACTGAAAGAGGAACAATTGGCAAACTTTCACATAAGGACCTTCCGGCTCTACAAAAAGAACGAGGTTTGTGGCTGCGAATTCCCATGTGGAGAAAAAAATGAAATTCCAAAAATGTATGCCTCTTGCAGACCGAAGTGACCGAAGAACGAATAATTTACCAATTCCACTACACCGAATGGTATTCACATTCGTGTCCGTTCTCGAATGCAGTTCTCGAGTTTCGGCGGCGAGTTCGTTCGGTTGTTGGGAACATTATCAAGGCCGAAGATATACGCGGACCGATGTTGGTGCATTGCAAGTTTGTACTTAATTCTATTGACACACATTTCTCGATTCACTGATAATTTGCAATCAAATACAGCGATGGAGGTGGAAGATCTGGGGTTTACTTAGCCATCGATTCCAATCTCGAGCTGGCCGAGGAAGAGGAATGTTTCCATGTTTACGGCTATTTGAAGAAGATGCGGCAATCCAGGAAGGGATTGATCGAAAATTTGGTATGTATACATTTGACAAGCATTCTTTGAATTTCAAAAGGGATAATTCGGTTTTTTTGTAGGACCAATATAAATTTGTATACGATACCTTAGAGGAACATCTTATTTGCGGTAACACTTGGTTCCCAGTGAGTGAACTCTCTGAACGTCTTAAGGCAAAGTCCATTAAGGATCCCATTACAAGAATTAACGAGTATCAGAGGGAGTACTTGCTGATCTGTAAACAAACTCCGAGGTACTGGGAATCTGTGTTGTCTTTTAATGCAAAATTATACAATTGTGATTTTTAGGTTTTCGATAGGTGACTGTGCTGGCGGACATAGAGCTGATAACAGGGAGAAAAATCGAGATGTATTATGTGTACCACGTAAGTAGAATACGAGTATGTTTGCAAACAAGCAGAGATTCAGCTCGCTATGAACCGGTATTTCATCGACAAAAGCCTGTTTTTTTCTTTAATTGTAAATTTCATAAAATACGGGCAGGAACTAAGAATAAAGAAAGGATTCTGTGCATGACCAACAAACGTTGCTCTTATAAATCTGGTTAATAAGTATTTTGAAGCGAAAACGCTTCAATAAACACAAAAAAATATCTTACTTCCGACTTCCTTGCCATATACAGTGTCGAACAAAACAATAGCACTCAATTGCATGTGGTTACATTTTTCCGGATAAAATAGCTTAATTTTAATAGATTTACATTCACTGATGGACAAAATTATTTCTAATCTGCTGTTATTTACATTAAAATGCGAATAAAACACGACACAATGATGCGATTGCAACACATTTTTTTTATTTCGTATATCCAGAAAGAATGCATCAAAATAACCAAAATATATTATATAAACTAGTACAACAACAAAAAAATAAACAAAAATAAGTTAATAATTCAAAATTTGCCTGGACAAATGTATTTCTAATTTCCAACTAAGCTACAGTATTCCAAAATCAACATAAACAAACAAAGTGCATTTATAACGTCAAGTATTTACTGTTATGTTTTGATAACAATTATCCCGCTTCAAAGCAAACTTTACTGAAGTAAACATCATGTCGCGAAAAGGTAAAGAAACCACTCCTGCGGAACGAATAATAATTCAAAGTTTATAAGAAAAAGGTGAACTAGTAAAACATATTAGTGAAATGATTAAAAGAAAGTGTGCTACAGTGTACAAAATTATAAAACGGTACAAAAATTCGTCGGATTTTAAAAGTAAGCCCAGAAGTGGCCGACCATGCAAAATGACAGCGAGAGACAAAAGAAAGATTATTTAAAAAACAAAGAAAGATCCCAAAACGCCATCCTCCAAAATTGCATCAGAAATAAAAGAAAGCTCTGGAATAGAAGTTCACCCTCGAACAATCCGAAGAGTTCTCAGAAATGAGCGGTACAGAGCTAGGGTTTGTGGAAGAAAACCCCTCATTTCTAAGGTGAACAAAGCGAAAGAGCATTTTGACAAACCAAAATCGTTTTGGGAGAAAGTTCTGTTCTCTGAGGAAAGCAAATTTTGTGTTTACCGATCTGATGGACGTATGGAGAAAAGCATGCACCGAGTTGGATGCAAAAAATATGCAATTGACTGTAAAACACGGGGGTGGTGGAGTCATGGTTTGGGGGTGTATGGCAGCTTTCGCTGTGGGGAAACTTGTATTTATAGATGAAATAATGAAAACAGAAAGTTATCCTAAGATCCTAAAGGAAAATTTAAAATTGAGTGCTGACAACTTAAATCTGGGTAACGATTTCTACTTTCAACAAGATAACGACTTAAGCATACTGCTGAAATCGTGCGTTTATAGATACTTTATAATACTCCTCATACCTTGAACCATAGGCCATAGAGCATCTATGGGATGTGTTAGATAGACGGGTGCGACAACACATTATTACCTCCAAACAACATCTTAAGATATTGCTGCAGGAAGAATGGGACAGAATTGGGAGTGACGTAACAAAAAATTTGGTGGAATCTATGCCGAATAGATTGCGGGAAGTGATCAAGCAAAAAGGAAATCCAATGAATTATTAGATATGAATTAATAGCGTATTTATTTTAAATTTAATCTAAATTAGAAATACTTTTGTCCAGGCAAATTTTGAATTATTGAATTATGTTTGTTTATTTTTTTGTTGTTGTACTGGTTTATATAATATATTTTGGTTATTTTGAAGCATTCTTTCTGTATACATAAAATGTGTTGCAATCGCATCATTGTGCCGTGTTTTATTCGCATTTTAATGTATATAACAGCAGATTAGAAATACTTTTGTCCATCAGTGTAAATCGTATTTCTGTAATTTAGAAAGATTTCAGAGAGATTTAATAAAACCGAAAAACAAATAATGCTTCTTCAAAAGTAAAAAAAACTATAGCAACGAATAGAGCAATTCAATAAAAAGAGCTGCGATAAAACTAAAGCACCTATTCTGTTCTATTTTTCAATAGTTCATAGCAAATTCATTATTTTTGATAATTGCTTCATATCTGCGGGGCATCTATTCAATTAATCTTTTTATTATTTCATAATTTCCAAACCGATGGGCAAACAAAGAAACTTTGTTCTTGCACTTTTCACGCTGAACCCGTTGATCTTCAATTTCCTATAGATTCTCTTTTGACTGTGTTGGCCAGTTCAAAACGGTAAAATAACATTAAACCAAAAGCCAATTTTACACAATTTTAGCGGTGTTCTTTGGATCATTGTCATGCTGGGACATCCATTTTAAATGCATCTCTTCTTCGGCACACGACAGCATCACGTTCTGAAGGATATCCTTATACATAAAACGATGCATTATTTCATTTATTTTAGGGATTGGTACAATTCCCTGACTGGAAAAACGTTACCAGACCAAAATATTTCCTCCACCATGCTTTATTGTACGAAGGTTGCCTTTTATATTTCGGGATTGGGCAACCCTAGTGTTGCAATCTGGAAATTGCCAGCTCTATCGTATAGTTTGACAATATTGAGGTTATGCGTACTCAGAACGTTTTGCCATACGACCGCTATTTCTGTTGTTTACAGTAACTTAAAGGATTCATCTCACCCAGAAAATGGAAATAAATCGTGAAAATTTTTAGTGCGATTATTTTTTACAACTTTCGACGTGGATAAACTCAACAACAGTGCGTAGATGAACTTAATTCAATTTTTGGCTATGAAGCTCCATCAAGGACCAGTGTATAGTGAATTCAACCGAGGTCGTAGTTCAGTCCAAGACGAATTTCGCGAAGGTCGTCCAAAATCAGTTGTTGTTCCGGAAACCATTGATGCTGTGCGCCAACTGATATTCCAAGATTGTCATGTGACCTATCGCGAGATTGAGACGACCTTAGGCATTAGTGGGACCAACATACATTCAATATTGTATGAACATTTGACCGTTAGAAAAATTTGTACGCGTTGGATCCCACACAATATGTCAATCGCGCAAAACAAGGCTCGTGTCGATTGGTCGAAAGAAATGCTCCAAAAATACGATCGCATTGCTTCGAAACACGTCTATGACATCGTGACAGGTGATGAATCGTGGATTTACGCGTATGAGCCCGAAAGTAAACAGCAGTCGACTGTATGGATGTTTCGAATTGAGCCAAATCCAACAGAAGTTGCTTCCAAGCAAATGGTCGCCTGTTTTTTCGGAAAAACTGGACATATCGCAACCGTACCACTAGACCAACTCAGAACAGTCAATTCTGAGTGGTACACGACCATTTTTTTTGGCAGTTGTCTTCCAAGAAATCAGAAAAACCAACCGCCGAAGACGGATCACTCTTCACCATGACAATGCGAGCTCTCACACATCGGCTCAAACAACTGCATTTTTGAACACTCAAAACATCGATTTGATGAGTCATCCGTCGTATAGTCCTGACTTGGCGCCGAATGACATCTTTTTATTCCCGTACGTAGGAAATAAAATAAGAGGTCATTGTTTTTCGACAGACAACGCGCTTGATGCGTTCAGAATTCATGTTTTGGAGATACCTCAATCAGAGTGGTAAAAGTGCTTCGACAATTGGTTCAAACGCATGCAAAAGTGTATAGATCTTAATGGGGAATGTTTCGAAAAACAATGAAGCCATTTCTGATGATTAATATTTGTTTTTGTTCTCTAATCCCAAAATATAAAAGGCAACCCTCGTATCCTTTTTAAAGCGTGGATTCAGCCGTTCGCCTTTTGGTCTTCGCACTTGTTTCATTCCATCCGAGCACTTTAGATTGGATTTGGATTCATGTGAAAATAAAACTGTTTTCCATTTGGCAATGGTCCACTTAATATGCGTCTTTGCAAACGCAAGTTTTTCTTTTTTTTTTCTATCTTTGGTTTTTCGATGAGATAAAATTTTAAGAGCCCGGTAGGTAAGAAAACTGTCTTCCACAACCCTCCGTCCAAGTTTAGTTCACTTCCTATCGCTCTTGCAGATAAAACTGGATCCGTTTTAATGACACGGATTATTGCGTGATCATCACGTACGGTGGTTTTCCGTGGTCTTCCGTCACGATGAATAGTATCAAGACATGCAGAATTACAAAATCGGCTAAATATACGGGAAATAAAGGAATGGTGGAATCAAAACAGAAATAATGAATAACAAAACAAACAAATCGAGTGCAGCTGATGCAATATGTTCGTGCTTTAGTTTTGTCGCTTCTCATTTTATTGAATTGCTGTATTTTTTGTTGGATTGTTTTTTTTTTTTAAATCTTGAAGTAGCATTATTTGTTTTTCGGTTTTATTGAGTCTTGTTTATCTAAATTATATAAATAAGATTTAAGTAAATCTATTAAAATTTAACAGTTTCATTCGGAAAAATGTTACCAAAAATCCATTGAGTGCTATTGTCCGACACTGTATGTCTGTTGTTTGTGTTCAAAGATATAAAAAAAAAACTTTACAGTGTTTACCGTCTGGATTCGGTAGCGACTGCTTTTTCCATCGTACTTACAAGTACTATCTCTTAAAAATAAGTCCTCTCTGGCATCGATCCAATCATTTCATTTCTTCTAAGCACCGAAACACAGAAATCGTTTCGTTTTTAAGATCAACTACAACTTGCCGGTGGCATCATCTTTTCAAAACATACCGAATTAACTCCCAATATACATTTTTAATAAATAACTTTAGGGAAGGAATGCATTAAGCTTACACGAGTAGTGCTTGTAACGCGTATTCATCGATAATGTATTCAGTTGGAATGCTGAAAGTTTTTCGGATCAAAGAAAATTATGACTAAAATGTTGTTTTCTTTCTTTACCAAGCAGTAAAACATCATAATGCGTATTCCTCCCATAATTCCTCTGGTCATGGGTGATATTTCTATCGCTGTGTTTATAAAAGTAGACTGTAGCAGATACCCTCTTTAATCTCATAAGTAAATAAATATGCATATTGTGATGTTGCCGCCCCAGTCATACTTTACGGTGCGGAAACCTGGGCTGCAATCACGTAACTTTTCAAACGACTATCGTCCTGACGATACACCGAAAGGATATCGTCGATAATTTGTATCACATAGCCCAGCCACTATCGTCTCGTTTACGGTTTGTTTTATACACAGTTTGAGCGCTACTGACCTTAACTATCTCTTGTCATAATTGTACACAAACAACAAAACAATAAATAACGACTGCCTGCTGGGTTTTATTGTTTTGTTGTGTGTGTACACATTACGAATGAACGAACGACTGTCCGAGTGGAGCCCATAAAATGTATGAAGTTTTATATCAGGGAATGTTTTTTTAAAAAATGTGGAATGTAAATTCATATTTCCCTAAGCTGCGGATTATATCCAAAACATTTTGTAATTACTGATTACATTTCTTTTCTAACTTTTTTATTAAAATGTTCACCACGTTTATGCCAGCCGAATTCAAAACGATAGTGTAATAGCTATCGTCAAAAACCGGTCGTCAGGATGATAGCGATAGGTAGTTTTGAGAGCACGTGAAGCAACCAAAATGATATCGTTTTGTCCATATGGTGTTTTTTTGCTTACGCGAAGCAAAACTCGTTTCAACGATATCGTCGCACGATAGTCGTCATTCGACCCCTGGACGTTACAAAAAGCGGGTGAAGAAGCCCTTAGTCTTTTCGAGAGAAAAGTTGTGCGTTCGATTTTTGGTCCTGTCTGCCTTGATGGCATCTGACGGAGAATATTCAACAACGAACTCTACGGACTTTACAGAGACATGCGCGTGGTCAATCGTCTTCGGATACAACTCTTAAGATGTCCAGGCCATGTAGAGCGTATGGAATCCATTGCTCCAACTGGAAAAGGCTTCGAATCTGAATCATTGGGACAACGCAACAGAGAACGGCCTAGGCTAAGGTGGTATGTTATGAGATGGGCCTCAACCAACTTGATGTTCGCAACTGGAAGCAGTTGCCGAGAGACCACTGTTGGCTGGAGAGACATGTTGGTTTAGGCCCAGGTCCACCCCGGACAGCAGCACCACAACAAAAAAAGAACAACTCGCTTCACTAGAAATTCCCACTCGCTTACCTTTAAGGGGCAGCTTGCGACGTACGGTTGAGTTGAGAGACTCTTTCTTCAGCCACATCATACGGACATGGAACGCTTTTTCCAACCCCTTATTACAATCCACAGGCGTTTCAGACCAATGTACTCCGGTACCTCTTCTCATTCTTTCCACCTGTATACCATTGGCCCGTAATAATAATAATTGTTGGCGCGGCAGTCCACAGGGGGACCAGGGCCTAGCTTGCTCATCAACTACTCGTGTTGTGCGCGCTACTGTTCTCTCACGAGTAGAAGAGGCCTACAGTTTTTTTTTGCCGACTCCGAACAGCAAAATTTGAGAAGCTTTCTTTGACAGTTGTTACTCTTTGACAGTTGTTACTCTTTGAATGTTGTCAGAAAGAGGTGGTGCCGTGAAAAATTCGAGGTGTTCAGCGTGGAATCGAACCTAGACCCTTTGGTGTGTGAGCGTTGCACTCTACCCACTACGCCACGGCGGCCCGTGCGTGACTTAATCACGGTCCCATAAGGGGACCAAATAATTCCTTTAACCTGCGCTTATTATAAAAACTGATTCAGCGCTATTGTGCCTTATTCGAATTTTTAGACATTTTCGTTCTTAAACATGTTCCTCGAATTTCATTCATTTTTCATCCTCCACTCTGTTCTAACCTCAACTTTACCTTCTTCTATTTAAACCCTTATAGCGGATAACTTTCGCCCGTATTTGACATCGTTTCAAGGCAATGCGTTTACCGATTACATAAACGCAGTTTTTGTTGACGTAAGTACAAATACTTAGTTCTCGTTTGAAAGGAACTCATTATTGGAAATAAATACCAATGACTGTCTTTCTAGCAAGCGTTTTTCTCTACATGAAGTGCATAACCCTCCAAAAAAGTATTTCTAAATAATTTTCAGGGATACACCAAGCCAAGAGAATACATTGTCACCGAATGGCCAATGAAGCATACCTTGGGAGAGTTCTGGTCATTGGTGTACGATCACGAATGTTCCACCGTAGTGGTTTTGTGCCAACCTCCAGCAGCGTCCCAGCAATACCCCTCATTTTGGCCGGTCTCCACCAAAATGGAAAAATATGGACCAGTTTTCTCCGTTCACTACGTGCTTTCACGTAAATACCTAAATATAAGGCAATGGGAATACAAGATCAACAAAAAGGTAAGTCGATACGAGTTGCTGCATTTTTGGCACATCACTTCATACGGCGGGCATTTATAGATCGTATCGTTGACTGAAATGATGGCTGGCGTGAAGGCTCCAACAAGGACAGTGCAGTTATTTCAACTGAACTGTTGGCCAATGGGTCATAAGGTACGTATCAGTGAATACGAAATAGGGATTGTTTGTGTTAACTAAATTCAAAAGGTTCCCAATTCAACAAATGCTCTGGTTTACTTGATGAACATGGTTGAGAGCTGGAGGCAGAAGACCGATTATGGTCCGGTTTGTGTTGTTACACCGTGAGTATTAGTTTGAAGTGTTTATGGATTCTCCTTCAAATGTTTTATTGATTACAGCGATGGCAGGAGCAGAGCAGGGGTGTACTGCGCCGCAAATGCTTGCATCGAGCAGGTTATACAACATCAGGAAGTGGATGTCTTTCAGGCCGTAAAGACTGTGCGCAGGCATAGGCCTCAGTTAATTGAAAATATGGTGAGTTGGAAGAAAATTGAATACGAATGGTATTTGAACCTGCTGGGGTGTAATCACGTAACTTTTCGAGCGACTTTCGTCCTGACGATCAACCAAAGCGATATCGTCGATAATTTCCATCATATAATCCAGCCACTATCGTCTCGTCTACTGTCTACTTTATACACAGTTTGAGTGCAACCAAAGAATAGGTCTGTTCCGATTCATTTGTGTACAGAAATTCGTAGCTGAGTAGTTTGGATAAAAATTTCTCTTGCAGAGAGTAACTCTACCAAAACTTGTGAAACGACTATTCGTAGAAATTCGTAAACAGCTATCGGATGTATGAAATATCAGAGGTTTTTTTGCTTTCACTTTGACAGCCATTTGTTACCCACAGATTTTTCTTCAGTAGCAATTCTTAGGGAGGGGAAATATGTTGCACTCTTATGAGCTCTCTCTTCTACGAAAAAATCAGATAATCGAACGCTTTTTCATAGTTTTTCGGGTAAATTCGTAGACTTTCGTAGCAATTCAGAGCAATTGGAACGGACCTATTGAACAACGACTGCCTAATAGTTTTCATTGTTTTGTTGTGTGTGTACACATTACGAATGGTCGAAGGACTGTGCGATTGGTGCTCATAAAGTGTATGAAGTTTGATTTCAGGGAATATTTTTTTAAATAATTTTGGATATACATTCCTATTTCCGTAAATTGAGGATTGTATCCAAAACATTTTCTAATAACTGTGATCACATTTTTTTTCTTACTTTTTATTCAAATTTTCGCTACTTGCATGCCAGCCTAATGCAAAACCATAGTGTAATAGCTATCGTCAAAAACCGATCGTCAGAACGATAGCGATTGGCAGTACATGAAGCAATCAACCAACCAACCAACCAAACGTTGTGTTAATATCGTGTTTTTTTTTTTGCTTACGCAATGCAAAACTCTTGTTTCAACGATTCGTGATTAGACCCCTAGTTATTGTTCAATCTTCTTGAGAAGGAATGTGCTTGATTAGGACCCAATCAAACCGAATCAAATGTGTGCAACAGAGTAACACTCTCTTGTCAACGTGCTTTAGGAAGTTTCTAACAATCGAACGTATTTTAATGTTATTTGCACATGCATTTGTCTTGTTTATTTTGTTCTTGTGAGAAGTTCTCAGTAGTATGTTGCCATAAGAAAATCGTTCATTAGGTACCTAGCGTAGATGACCAATTTCAGTTAAAAAGTTGCTACGCTGACTGAAATTTATCGATTTCTTAATAAAAGTTAGTGCCACTTTTTCACAACGTCATGGACACATTTCTTGGGTGTTTGTAAAACAGATAATAAACACTGCCTTTTTCAAAAACATTCTCTTTAGTGGTGACCACAAAGTTTCATAGTTGGTGGGTATGTAAACGAAGGAAATTGTTAAATATACAAAGAGGAAGGAAAATACGAATTCATTTTTTTTTTATTTTTTATTTTTCAGTATATGTGGTTTTCAGTATATTTGATTCGGCAAATAAAACTCACTTTTAATACTTCAATTAACAGAATTTATTTAATTATAAATTATCGACTGACGACTACTACTCTTCGTTCTCTTCTTACTATTCTTCCTTTTATTTCAATTTTTTTAATTGAACAAAATATTTACAATTTCAAATGTTTAAGCTTAAGATTATAGTGAATATACATATGTATATATGTATGTGTCGGCTCAACAATAGGGGCCCGACGGATGAACAACTGCCTTACAAAGTTTGAGTGTGTAATTTAAACTATTTTACATTAGTTTACTTAAAAAAATATTTATTAATTTTTCCGCTGTAGGGCAGCGGTTTCCCTTACACGTAAAAATGACCTATATCTCTAAATTTCCTTACACTGCCTGTGGCTGGTGGCTGGTACGGGTCAAATAGCAATCCGTCAGTACGCTATTCCCATGCATCGGTACGTGATAGCATGTCCATTGTCAGCAACAATGAAGATGATGTTTTGTAGATCATGGTGTGAGAACGGATGTCATTCAGACGTAGCGTGGAATGTAATATTTGTGTCGTTAACTTGTACAAGTGAATCATTTACAATATAATGATGTCCTGTCTTCACATCGGGGTGTTCAGATCCGTGTGTCGATGTCTTCCTTTTATCTTGCTAGGGTGTCCGTTTGTTAAGGGTATATGTGTGTACGTCTGATCGTCCGTGTTCATCGTCTGTTTGTCCGGCTTCTGTGTATGCGTTCGTATGAGTTTGTCTTACATTTTGTTCGCCTGATCCTAGCTGTAGTTTAGTCGCGTGATTTGTATGTCATTGAAGAGTAAGGTCAGTTCGTTGGCTGCCGATCCAACATATAATATCCTCTAACATCAATGCTCTTGTTACATCTTGAGATAAGCTTTTTTAAACTCTTAAAAAAACTCTTTAAATAAAATATCCATTTATTGCAGACTTGAGTTCTCCATCATCCGAAAATCTTTTTCCACGAAGACATTTTTTCAAATCCGGGAACAGGAAATAATCCCTAGGGGCAAGGTCTGGACTATAGGGTGGATGTTGCATAATCGCGCCGTGTGAACGGAGCGTTGTCCTGAAGAAACAACACACCCGCTGCGAGTTTACCCCGTCTTTTCTTTTTAATTTCCTCCCGCAAATTATGCAAAGTAGAAGCGTAGGAGGTGGTGTTGATGGTTTCACTTTTTTTTGTACTCAATGAGCAAAAATCCCTTTGAGTCCCAAAAAAACTGTGGCCATGAGCTTCCCGACAGACGGAGTGACTTTGAACTTCCTCGGGGGGTGTTGTTTGCTTTCAGGGTCATAGTGGTGAACCCATGTTTCGTCCCCAGTAATAATTCGATCCATAACACCGTCCGCGTTCTCACTACACATCTCCAAAGGCTCTCTACAGCATGCGATTTTCAATTTTTTTATCTGAGGCGCTGTGAGAATTCGTGGCACCCACCTTGCATTGACCTTTGAAAGGTTAAGATGGTCATGAAGAATAGTGTGAATGGTACCAGTTGAAAGCTGGGTAATCTCTGCCATCATTTTGACCGTAATTCGGGCATCCTCAAGACCAATTTTTTCGACTTCTTTGATGCTTTCTCCGGTACAAGTGGTAGTCGGGGCGCCGGAGCGGGGGTCGTCTTCAATGCTCTCTCTGCCCCTCTTGAACTCACTTGACCACTTTTGCACAGTTTATAATGAAGGTGCGGAACCCTGGTAAACAGCCACCATCTCTTCATGAATAGTTTTTTTACTTTTTCCTTGCTTAGTGAGAAGTTTAATTACAGCGCGATGCTCAATTCTCACCATCATCGTCTCAGTCGCCATTATGGTTCTGTTTAACTAGAGATAAAACGCGAATTTATAATTACATTTACAGGAAATTTTACATAAATGCACTAAAATAATGGTATTACTTAATAAATAAATCAATTTATATATATAACCACAGCTTCACGCCGATACAGAACATATATTGAAGGCTCCTCGTAGAGCTCTGAAAACCCAAAAGCGATTGAAAACGCAACGGTTTAACCAGACAAAGTGGCTGTGTGTGCATTGAAAGCGGTCCGTATTTCTTCATAAAGCACTAAATTCAAAGCGTTATGCTCCAATGATTAATTAAATATATTTCAGTGCCGATTTAGGGTTATAACTTGAGCGATATGCGATTTCATCCATTTGAGATAGGTAGGTAGGTTAAGGTGGCTGATGAATGCACTTAGTCCCATACAGGACCATGGTGTTGCCACACCATAAGGGAAGAACCTAAAACCAGCTGGAGCCGATAATAAAGTTTATAATGTCGGCGAGAGGGGTTTTATTGAGGTCATGTAGGCCGTTGAGCAAGTAGCTTCCGAAGTGCTTGTATCTGAGGCGCGAGAGCGCCGGGCATGTGCATAACAGGTGTAGGATAGTTTCTAATCCTCACTCATTCCTGCAGGTTCTGCAAAAATCGTTTGAGGGAGCCCCTAGCCTGCCAGCATGCTCACCGATTAGACAGTGGCCGGTTATGGCTCCCATGACCAGGCTTATGTCTGATCTTTTGAGCGTTAGTAGCAGCCTGGAGCGTTTGGGTTCAAGAGAGGGCCAAACCTCCTTGGAGACGCGACAAAGGTTATGGTTAGAACACCTTTGATTAGTCTGATGGATCGCATTCAAGTGCAGTCCTGACTTTCATGTGGCGAGAGGGATGTCGAGGTGTTCGTGTTCCTGAAGTAGTGGTTGCGCTCCATTCGAGATAACATAGCGCGATTATTTGTCCCTTCATTTAGTGAGAAGATATCGGATTGCATAATTTCGGTTTGTGTTGGATGTTCGAAAAAAGGCACTGACGCGACACTTGAGGTGGAGTAACAAAGAGAGAGAGAAAGAAAGAGAGAGAGAGAGAGAAAGAGAGAGAGAAAGAGAGAGATAGAGAGAAAGAGAGAGAGAAAAAAGAGTTTATTTCAGTAAACAACTTGCTTTTATAGACTTTCATATAAAACGTTAGTGGAGAGTTTTCGGTACGAAAAACTCATCATACGGCGCGATATTTTAACAGGGCCAACCACTTGCTCACACACAAGCCAATGACATAGTATGCAAATACAGTGAGGCATACAAATTATGGACAGAAAATTCAAAATTAAATTAGCCTACAAGTTCGACGACGTCGATTGGTTTTTGAAGGTCCACGCAAAATACTGTTCTCAATTGAAAAACACCCTGAATTCTGTAAAGAGTCGACAATACTCAGCCGTCTTTTTAATAAAATTAAGCTGACAAATGCACAATATCAAAGCATTCTGCTTTTCCAAACTTGTTTGATAGAGAAATGAAGTGTGGGGGAGGGGTAGGCGAACTTTGGACAATAAGTAAACAACAAGTACTTAGTGACGTGACAGTTTATTGCAAAAGAGAGCGTTCACATGAGTTGTGGGCGGTTATATACCATCGCCTAACATAAAGAATATGCTAACGGGAGGATCAGCCGATTATGAGACTCGTTCTTTAAGTTAATTGTAATTATCTTTTACACGAATGATAATTATTGGACCTCGAAGGGTGTTTCTCAAACTTTTCGAATATTCTTCTACAGAAGTTTTCTGGTAAAAGAAATATAATCGATTGGCCAACATGGCATGGTTCGGAGTCGGCAAAAAATTTGTTGGTTCCTACTACTCGTGCACAATACGAGTAGTAAATGAGTACGCTAGGACCTGATCCCTCTACGGACTGTTGCGCCGTAAGGGGTAGGTGATGTTGTTCTTGATTTTAGCTTGTTAACTTGGAAAATCGCTTGCAAGTTAATGTACTTTACACCGACTTTTCAAAACCCTTTGATAAAGTGTATCACAATTTGCTTTTAGACGTTTGTGAATTCAATTCTCAATTCTTAAATGTTTTTTAATTATATAACGGGGACGATGCTACGCCGAACGTACCACAATATTACGTCGGACGTACCCCACAGGTCAGTCACTTGGGTATGCTTATATTTCATAAAATATTTAATTTTTGCGATATTGTAACGTTTGCGGATGACTTTACATTATTACGAAGGTTGCCTTTTATATTTCGGGATTGGACAACCCTTGTGCTGCAATCCGGCAATTCCCAGCTCTATCGTAAAGTTTGACATTTTTGAGGTTATACGTACTCAGAATATTCTGACATACGAGCGCTTTCTGTGTTGTTTACAGTAACTTAAAAGATTCATCTCGCCCAACAAATGGAATTAAATCGGGAAAATGTTCGTGCGATTATTTTGTACAACTTTCGACGTGGATTAAACTAACAATACTGCATCAATGAACTTAATTCGATATTTGGCGATGAAGCTCCATCAAGGACCAGTGTTTATCGATGGTATGGTGAATTCAACCGAGGTCGTAGTTCACCCCAAAACGAATTTCGTGAAGGTCGTCCAAAATCAGTTGTTGTTCCGGAAGCCATTGATGCTGTGCGCCAACTGATTGTCATGTGACCTATCGCGAGATTGAGACAACCTTAGGCATAAGTGGGTCCAGCATACATTCAGTATTGCATGAACATTTGATCGTCAGAAAAAAAAATTTGTTCGCGTTGGATCCCACACAATTTGTCAATCACTCAAAAAAAGGTTCGTGTTGATTAGTCGAAAAAAACGCTCCAAAAATACGATCGCGGTGCTTCGAAACACGTCCATACCATCATGGCATCAAATCCAACACAAGCTGGTCGCGCATGAAACACTTCCAAGCATATGGTCGCCAGTTTTTTTCGGAAAAACTGGACATGTCGCAACTGTACTACTAGAACAACGCAGAACAGTCAATTCTGAGTGATACACAACCATTTGTTTGCCAGTTGTCTTTCAAGAAATCAGGAAAACCAACCGCCAAATACGGATCACTCTTCACCACGACAATGCGAGCTCTCACACACCGGCTCAAACAACTGCATTTTTGAGCACTCAATACATCGATTTGATGAGTCATCCGCCGTATAGTCCTGACTTGGCACCGAATGTTTTTATTTCCGTACGTAAAAAAGTAAATGAGAGGTTAACGTTTTTCGACACCTGAAGAAGTGGTTGATGCGTTCAGAATGCATGTTTTGGAGATACCTCAATCAGAGTGGCAAAAGTGCTTCGACAATTGGTTCAAACGCCTGCAAAAGTGTATAAATTTCAATGGGGAATATTTTGAAAAACAATAAAGCTATTTTCGATGATATTTGTTTTTGTTCTCTAATCCCGAAATATAAAAGGCAGCCTCCGTACTACTAGTACAACCGAATGCATTTAGTTTTTATTGGATAAACAAAAACTAGCGGAATGGCGTAAGCTAAACGCTATAGAAATAAACATTTAAAAATGTAAAACTTTCACAGCGTATAAGAAAAGATCTCGAAATGTTTGTGGTCGCCGTGGCGTAGTGGGTAGAGTGCGACGCTCGCACTCCGAAGGGTCTAGGTTCGATTCCCAGCCCAACACCAATTTTTCGAATTTTTCACGGCACCACCTCTTTCGAGCTGCTGACAACACTCAAAGAGTAATAACTGTCTAAGAAAGCTTCTCGAATTTCGCCGTTCGGAGTCGGCATAAAACTGTAGGTCACTTCTACTCGTGAGAGAACAGTAGCGCGCACAACATGAGCAGTTGAAGAGCAAACTAGGCCCTGGTCTCCCTTGGGACTGTAGCGCCAATTGATATTATTATTAAATGTTTGTGGTTATTTCTTTGAAAATCATAGACTTCAACAAGTTATAAATATTGGTGTATTATTCGACACTAAGTCTGGGCTCCAGTGTAGTGTTTTTTTTTTTTTAAAAAAAGTGGATTTTGTATAACATCATGTGAAGTTTTATATAATGGTAGGCTTTTCGAAAATAAATGGTAAGGATTTTGGTGATATATCTAGTAAACAATCAATCTACAATTAAGTTAGATTGATTACTTAGTATATATGTCAGTTTCAGTTGCATTTAGACCCAACTTTGAATATTCCTCCGTTATTTGGGATTCCCCTTAGGATTTTCAAGAATGGATAGACTAAAATGACTTCAAAAAGAAAAGTTCCTTTGAAGATATTTTTATTATGAAGACGGACGTGTTACAATTGATTTGCAAACTTTAAGTTTCATGTCTTAGGCAACTTCATCCAGGTTTATAGTATTATTAATTAATAATTGTTTAATGCGGGCTTAAGAGGTTTCATTCTTGAATGGTTTACTTCGTACTTATTAAATCTTAAGCAAGTGTTAAAAATTAAAAATTTGTTCAGTTCCGTGAGCGTTTCTAACATTGGTTTTCCTCAAGGCTCTGTATTGGGTCCGATATTGTTTCTTGTATATGTGAATTCGTTATTTGTTCAGCCTTTAATTGGAAAAATTACAGCCTGCGCTGATGATACAGCCATTTCCTTTGCAAGCAATAATTATCTAAGTCTACTATCCGATGTTAATAATGATTTAGATATTTTGAGAAGATGGTTTAAGAAACACAATTTACTTATCGGCAATAAAACCAAGTGTATGTTATTCAACATCAAAGGTTTAATATATAAATATTTACCTATATACTAGCACTCCCCTCATTGCCAACGTTCTTTCTTGACTCATTCAAATATGTCTGGTGTATCAACTTATAATGCATATATAATCTGTAGTGAGGATTGTTTTAAAAAAGAGTGTGTTGATAGTTTTAAATACCTAGGCATAATTTTGGACAGCACACACAACTTGTCTTAAACAATATTTAAATAAAATCATTAGACTCATGTACCATCGTAGCTTTTACTGCAATTTTAAAATTTTAAAAATGGTCTATAATGGTCTTCTGAACTCAAAAATACAGTATGGAATATCTTGTTGGGGTGGTACCTATTATAATAAAATAGACCCACTGTTAATTAAACAAAAACATGCATTAAGAATTATGACCAAAGTAAATCGTACAACATCCAGTCTTGCAATTTTCAAATCCCTTAGTATTCTACCACTACCACCTACTGCTATAAGGTTTTAAGAATATACTACCTACTACTATGAAAGACTTAATCAAAACTACAAATTACGCATCAATTTCAAACATGTTGCCGCTATTCCAACTATACATAGGACTCATTTCTCACGTTTCTTTTATGTTACTGCCCCACGCTTATTTAATTTATTACCTCTGAACCTTAGGTGTAAGAGAAGGAAAAAAGTATTTTTGAATAATGTTAAAAATTGGCTCTTCTCTTTTAATCATAATGAAATAGATTTGTTTTTTACTCCCATGCTATAAATTTTCTTTTGATATCTTTTTATTTTTTTATTTTTCTTTGTTATTTTTATTTTCTATTACTCCATTTATCTTTGAATTAATATTGTATTTCTTTTCCTCATCAATAATCTTGTAATAGTTGTTAATAAAGTGATAAATGCTATTACAACTTATCTTTGACAATAGATAGTATGAAACTATTCCTTGCAAATTACGCAAATTATAGAATCATTTTGTAAATTAATCAAAATTATATGAAATTGTATCAAAATAAATATGTTGTTAGATTTGTAAAGGAATAAAAGAAATTATTATTATTATTGTTATTTAAAAAACATATAAATTCACCAGAATAAATTTCTCGAAGATCTCTTCAGGTAAGAGATTTTGTTTGATAAAAGGAGTAGAACCAACTATGGTCGCAGTGAACCCATTAAAAATGCATAACTTTATTCAATAATCTTTGCAAAGAAAGTGATTTTAACTTGTCACGATTACAGTTTAAAAACAATCCTTTTTCACTGCCTTTTAATTATTTTTTTTTTCAAATTATCTGTAAAACGATAAAAGTCGGAAGGTGATCCTTAGTCGCTCAGCAAATATCTGTTGTGTAAGGCGATATGTAACAACTTAGAGAACATAGTGTGCTCTGTGATAGCAAACAAACAAAAATTTACGAAATGTGATGTGGTTGTGGTGCTTTTTAATTTTTTTTTTTTTTTTTGTTGGAGGTTGGGATAAACTGCACTGGAGCGCTCAGACTCAAATACTGAGCTATTGTACTATCAGGCGCAGTAACCTTCATTTAATGTAATTGCTTAATTTTTCAAAGAAAAACCAAGAGGCGCTTCTGTGATATAGAACTTGAATTTTTGGTTCCCATCACATCAGTGCCAAATAGCCGCCACCTGATACGAGCGAAAGCGGGACACTGACAGAGAAAGTGCTCTGAAGTGTCTTCACCTTCTCCACGTGTGTCGCAGAGCCCAAGCCGACTTAGGTGCATAGCGAAGGTAAAGTGTCCCGTTAGTACACCGACAAGTCGTATGCACTCATTTCTGTCTAGAGATTGCAGAAAAGACGCGGATTTCTTGCTGACGCTTGGGAGCATACTCTTGGTTACCCTGCATCCTGAAGAGTCACGTCATCTCTGGTTGTACTGTAGGGAGACCCAACCATCGAAAGAGGCCCTGACCAAGGACGCGGGTAATCCGAAGGTGGGTTCGGGCCCTACGAATGCCTCTGCTGAACCAAGCCTAGCTAGTTCATCGGCAGTTTCGTTACCGAGGATCTAGTGATGAACTGGGACTCAGACAAGTCTAAGAGTATTCAGCCTGCCGACCAAATTAAGGGAAGACTTGCATTCTTGAACTATCTTGGAATTGATTAAAGAGTTGAGTAAGTCCTTAAGCACAGATTGACTGTCGCTGCAGACGCAGATACTTCTTTTTTTCCACCTATTCTTCACAATTAAGTCGGTGGCCATTAGGATTGCGAAGTCTTCCGCCTGGAAGACCGACGCGAAATTACCTAAGGAGGCGTGAAGTTTAATTTTGTCGGTTCCCACGACCAGCTCCAGAACCGTCCGTCGTCGTGGAGCCGTTCGTGAAAATCCGATTACATTCCTTTCCCGGTTCAGTTTCTGGCCAGAGCCAGTCCAGGACACGGGGAAAGTCGACTTTGTATAAGCGTCGCGACTGTATTATTGACGACCTCACATCAGACGGCATGTCCATGAGAGTAGTAGGAGATGCGGTGTGCGAAGTCATCAAAGCTCCAGTGCGAGTGGAACCAAAGACCATTCCTTTTTAATCGAGAGATGGCCTTGAGTGTACATACCATGATGTGGTAGTCAAGGGGAGGGAGATTAATCAGTGCATCAAGAGCAGAGCCAGGCGTGCTGGGGAAGGTACCTGTGCAACCGAGATAAACTGTTCTTTGAAGCTTGATGAAAGCAGCAGTCACCTATATGTGTGAAAGTTTGTTCCACCAAACGACTGATGCATAAGAGAGAAGTGATCTCTCTCTCATTGCGAATCTTTTGATTGATAGACTCCAGGTTTTGCTAAAAATTCCATTGCATTGCCAGAAGACTGGCAGTGCCTCGGAGGTTCTTGTCTCAATCTGTATTTTCCAGAGAAGTATTCTGTCCAGGATAACACCTAGATATTTCGATTCATTGGAAAGTGGGATATTGATGCTTTTTCATACTTATGAACAAGGTTAAAAATTTATAAATAACTGCACTAGACAACTAGACTAATGTCGCTGTACAGCTCATATTGGATTTTCCCATTTCCTTAAGTGGTGCCAAATTCAATACATATACGTTTATTTGAAAGATGTGTTCGCAACGAAATGAAATAGCAAGTTTGCTATGGGCAATTTAAACATGCATAACTTGACATGTCGTGGCCGCCGTGGCGTAGTGGGTAGAGTGCGACACTCACACGCAGAAGGTCTAGGTTCGATTCACAGCTGAACACCTCGAATTTTTCACGGCACCACCTCTTTCGAGCTGCTGATAACACTCAAAGAGTAATAACTGTCTAAGAAAGCTTCTCCTTCGCCGTTGTGAGTCGGCAAAAAACTATAGGTCCCTTCTACTCACGAGAGTTCAGAAGCGCGCACAACACGAGTAGTTGATGAGCAAGCTAGGCTCTGGTCCCTTGTGGACTGTCGCGCCATCCAATTATTATTATTATTTATTTAGGGCTTAAGTGGTATTAAATTTCTTTTTTATTAAGAAATGGGAAACAACCCGCTGCGCATTTGAGCAGATAAGTTCCTTTTGTTCGAATTTTTCAACAATTTCACGATCTTTCTGCTACATAGAGTTCACTGATATCAATGAATTGGTAAACAGGCTAATGGTTTGTTACGTAAACCCATTGTACTCCTCTGCAGCTACGGAAAAGGAGTCATGAACAAACATAGTTATTACTCCAATGAGTGATGGCGAGCAGCCATAAGAAACATAGAAATGTAGTTAAATGTGGTCCTGAGAATAAAAATATGTTGACCCTTCTTCTGATCACAAATCAAATGTTAATCATGAATCATGTTTTTCTGGATGCCTTGTCGCGGCGGAAGAGATTAATAGTCAATGAACCTCAGTTCGAACGATCTTAGGTGAGACGTCAAATCTAAGTTCAGAAATGTCTTGTCTTCATATGAAGTAAAACCCTAAGGATTTGACTACTCCAGGTGGTACGCGCGATTGCGACGAACCACCAGTTGCCTTTTGTACATCGGCTGGGGCAAGGAATGTGAAGGCCATAAGTACCCAACCGCAAACATCCTCCGCCCGCAGTGGCGCTGATAACAATGATTCCTGCCACTCACTCCACGATGCCCTTAGTAGAATGAGTTGAAAAACTTAGGATTAGGTCAGCAGAAGTACAGGTATACCTCTATGAAATGAGCGTTTTTTTTTTTGAAAATACAGCACTAATTATTAATCGGAAAGTAAAAACATTTTATTCAAAGTATTGGCCATTGTTTTCTTTACATTTTGACCACCTTTCAGGCAATTTGTGAATACCACGCCAATAAAATTGTTCGTTTTTTAAAGCAAACCAATCAGACACCCAATTTTCGACATCCTCGTAGGAATCAAAGTGCTGCTCAGCCAATGCGTGTCCCATCGATGAAAACAAATGGTAGTCGGAAGGAGCCAAGTCTGGTGAATACGGCGGGTGGGGTAGCTGCTCCCAGCCAAGAGTTTTGATTGTATCCTGAACCGGTTTTGCTTTGTCTGCAGGAGCATGGAGGAAAATTGACTTGCCGTGTCTTCTGGCCCATTCTGGTCGTTTCTCGATCAATGCATGGTTCAAATTAATCATTTGTTGTCGGTAGCGATTAGTATTAACGGTTTCACCAAGTTTTAGGAGCTCGTGGTACAGCACACGTTTCTGGTCCCATCAAACACACAGCATTGTCTTCTTCCCAAATCGATCCGGTTTTGCAGTCGATGTTGATGGTTCCCATTATTTTTTCCGTTTAGGATTCTTGAAATAAATCCATTTTCCATCGCCAATAACAATCCGATGCAAAACCGATTTTCTTTCGTCTCTTTGAAGCAAAATTTCACAAGTGTTTTTTCGGTTTTCCATCTGTCTTTAATTCAATTCATGTGGCACCCATTTTCCACACTTTTGGATCTTTCCCATAGCTTTTAAACGGTCAGAAATTGTTTGTTGTGCAACATTTAACATTGCTGCCATTTGCTTTTGACTCTAAGTGTTATCTCCATCCAATATCGTTTGCGATTCGGCGTCTTCAGACTTTTTCGGTGGTCTTCCACGTTCTTCATTTCTCACATCAAAATCATTATTTCTGAACCGTTGAAACCATCTTTTGCATGTTGCTTCTGATAGAGCATGATCACCATATGCCTCGACAAGCATTCGATGCGACTCTGCAGCGCTTTTCTTCAAATGAAAACAAAAAAATTAATGCTTTCCGCAAATCATCACTTTCTGGTACAAAATTCGACATTTTTAACACGATAAAGAAATAAGGTGTTGTCTGTTCAATGACTTGATGTATACTAAATATTTTTCACAGATGTCATAGCAAACAAACAAAAAAAAAAAAAAAAATAAGGGCTCGCTCATAACAAATGTTCCTTATTGAGACATTTGTATCTTGACGTTCATTTTATACTGGCCAATCCTCCAAACCAACGCCGCCTCCTCTTCTTCTGACTCCTTAAGCTGGAAATGTAAAACGTCTTCGCATGTTATCGTTGGCAGCACCTCCCACGCGAAAGGTTCGCAAGACACCGGTGCTGCATCTAATACTGGCTGTGGCACGGATAGGCGGAACTTGACCTGTGTGGGAGAACCCACTAACAAACTTCAACGCGCGGCAAGCGAAAAACAAGATCCGCAGCACCTACATGAAGGCTGCTATATCTTTTCTGCGAATTGGGAAAGCTGGCAATGACAACAGCATGGCCGACGCAGAATGCAAACACTGCGAAGAATAGCTGTGGGAGCTGATTAGGGCAGAGAACGCTTGCTTCCAAGTGGAGGTCTGTGCTCTGGAAAACGGAACCTTTTTGGTGAAGTGCTCCACACAGTAACCTCTAGAGTGGTTAAGCACTTCAGTGACCAAAAATTCCCCCCTCGTTTTGAGGTTCTCAGGTGTGTAAAACTCACGCGCGTGAATGATATGCTGGATCCCGGGGCCTCTTAGGAATACGGCGGATGTGCCTGCTCGTCTCCGTATTCAGAGCCCTGGTCTCGAAACCAAAAGGTGGGAGGTACTGTCCCACAGGGAGAGCAAGAATCGGGAAAATTAAGACGGTTCTACTCTCGTTGTGAGCCTGAACCGATCTTCGTTTGAAATCATCGCCTCTAGTACGGCTCTCGTCCCTATTTGTACCTTGGACGGATTAATTTTCGCTTCATTTCCAAGGAACGCTAATAACGGATACATTTCTTGGCATAAGCAGTAATCGGACAGTGAAAGGTCTGTGCTACACAACGTGTGGGGTCGAACTACAAATTTTAGAACTCCTCTGTATGCTTTGACAGCCGTTACGGCACGTATTCGAACATGGCTGTGCTAGAAAAAACTGTTGTGAATTCTATGACACTTCCCTGTCTTTTTAAATATTTGCCTTAAATGCATTAATGAACCCTCGGTTGCTTATAGTAAACCACATCCAAATAGTTCCAAACAGTACGTAACATAAACTGATGACGCTCATCTGTGTATGCATACGACGCATGTTTTAAATTTTTATATAAGGTTGCCAAATATCTCCCTGCCTTTTTGTCTTTTGAGGTTTCCGGCTATGTACAAAGCGCTACAGCCCGTATCTGGCAATACTATACATCATTTGAAAGGTCTTGACATAACCTACAAAACGACGCTATGCATGATTAGTTTGGATATTGCGTTCAACAGACGTAAAAACAGATGGAGTTCACTAACGCCGAAATTCGCGCTATTTTAAAGTTTTCCTTCGTTAAAGGCAAATCCTCTAAAGAAACGTTCCGTGAGATTAATGGTATTTTGGGGGATGGTCCTCTATCACTTCGAACCACGGAGGAATGGTTTCGACGATTCAGAGCCGGTGAAAACGACACCACCGATAAGCCAGCCGGCGGAAGACCTGGGAATACAAATACCGATCGAATCATGGAAATCATAGACCGGCATGTGGCTTATCGTGACATCGCCCAGGAGATGGGAGTTAGTCACCAAACCATTTTTAACCATCTGCAGGAGGCTGAATACAAAAAAAGCTTGATGTTTGGGTGCCGCATGATTTGAAGCAAAAAACCTTCTAGACCAAATCAACGCCGGCGATATGCTGCTGAAACGGAACGAACTCGACCTATTTTTGAAGCGGATGGTGACTGGTGACGCAAAATGGATCACATACGACAATACCAAGCGAAAACGGTCGTGGTTGAAGACGGGTGAATCGTCCCAAACAGTGGCCAAGCCAGGAAGGTTTGTTGGGATTGGAAGGGAATAACCCACTATGAGCTGCACCCATATGGCCAGACGCTTAATTTTACCATTTACTGCGAACAACTGGACCGCTTGAAGTAGGCGATCGACCAGAAGCGTCCAGCTCCCATATGGCCAGACGCTTAATTCTACCATTTACTGCGAACAACTGGACCGCTTGAAGTAGGCGATCGACCAGAAGCGTCCAGCTCCCATATGGCCAGACGCTTAATTCTACCATTTACTGCGAACAACTGGACCGCTTGAAGCAGGCGATCGACCAGAAGCTTCCAGCTCCTATATGGCCAGACGCTTAATTCTACCATATATTGCGAAAAACTGGACCGCTTGAAGCAGGCGATCAACCCGAAGTGTCCAGAATGGGCCAACAGGAAGGGTGTAGTGTTCCACCAGGACAACGCCAGACCAAATACTTCGTTGATGACTCGTCAGAAGCTACGCGAGCTCGGATGGGAGGTTTTATCGCATCCACCATATAGCTCGGACATAGCGCCAAGTGATTACCACATGTTCCTGTCCATGGCGAACGCCCTTGGTGGCGTGAAGTTGAACTCAAAAGAGGCTTGTGAAAAGTGGCTGTCCGAGTTCTTCGCAAATAAGGAGGGGGGCTTCTACGAGGGGGTATTATGAAGTTGCCGTCTAGGTGCAAACAAATTATCAAACAAAACGGCACACATTTGAACTAAATCCGATCACTGTAACACTTTTTATGAAGCATTGAATGAAGAGCAAAAAAGCAGACGGGAGATATTTGACAACCTTATACAACACTTTCTTATTCGGCAGTCAAGCAGCATTCAAGGTTTGCAGAAAAATCTTTCAACACCCTTGGCTCCAATTAATTTGTACCCAATGTGTTGGGTCAAAATTAAAAAAAAAAAAATAGTTTTTGGTTGTCCGGAATGATTTCTGTTCTTCAAGCCAAAACTGCTACAACTTTGAAACTGAACTTTTGACACATTTTCAGCTTAAGTATGGCCACCGAAAACTTTTACTGAAATCAGATGGCTCTAATCTGTTTCTTTACGTTAAAATATTGAAGTCAAAGACTTTATTTGACACAAATCTACTAAAAAACATAACTCATAACCCATGAACTTCAAAAGTAGGCGTGTTCTAGTTTTTCTGCACCAAATTCTGAAGTCTGTCATTTGTGAAGCAGTGGTGGTAAAAGTCTTTTAGATGAAGAAAATATCTTACGGGAACGCAGTTAACCTTATTGTGTAAATTTTGTGATTTATGGAATGAACAACACAACAGAACAAAACAACGTTAATGAAAGTCTGTTTCTGTTTGCAAAAAAATGGGTTTGTCACACAAACACAACAAATGATTTCACATAAAAGCAAAAAGTTCCCCAAAAACATTTCTTTAGTTAAAATCGATAGGATAGGGAACACTGTTTTGTGTTGTTTACTTCGGACACGTGAACACACCTATTGTGTAAATACATATATTTGTTAACCTTTAATAATGTATAAATTTTTATATTTTCAGACGGAATACAAATATTGTTACGATTTGGTGCTACATTATGTGCTTCACTTTCTAAACAAACAATAGAGACTAAAGAAAAGAGTTGGGAAAGGGACTTGTATTTCTACACACATATATACTTCGTTTTTGTTTACCTTTTGGAACTGTACTCAATGAGTCCATTTTGATTGTAGTCAATTTAAAGAGATTCATTCTTTAGCACGATTTTTCGAGATATATTTATGTATTGTATTTGATGTTATAAATAGATTAAAGAGAACTTTAAGTATTTGTTATGAACTATATATTGAGAGTCCAGAAAATATATATACAAGAAACCAATTAAAAAAAAAACTGTAATAGTAATGTTAAAAGAATAGATGGAATCCTAAACCCAGTTTTATGCGTTTTATTTGCGTAAATATTTTTGAGTATTATTTCAATCTGCCTCGGTTGGGACATGTCTTATGTCTTCTTTTTCTTCTTGCGGCGTTACAGACCGGGGTGGACCTGGGCCTCAACCAACATGCCTCTCCAGCCAGCACGATCTCTCGCCAGCTGCCTCCAGTTGCGCACTCCAAGTTGGTTGAGGTCCTTCTCCACTTGTGTGCGCCACCTTCGCCTAGGCCGTCCTCTAATATGTTAACCCAATGGTTCGGATTCAAAGACTTTTCGGGCCGGAGCAGTGGTGTCCATACGCATGTCGCTGTACAGCCCATAGATTTCATCGTTAAATATTCTCCTCCAGATGCCATCAACGCAACCAGGACCGAAAATCGCACGAAAAACTTTTCTTTCGAAAAGACTAAAGGCTTCTTCATCCGCCTTTGGTAATGTTCAGGTTTCCGAGTGATAGAGTAGGACTGGGATGAACAAGCTGTTATATAAAGCGAGCTAAGTCCTCCGAGAGAGGGCTTTATTACTCAATTGTCTCTTGAGCTTAAAGAAACAGCGATTGGCAAGAGTGATTCTGCGTTTGATTTCGGTACTGATGTCCCTATTTAGCGCGGGGCCGAGGTAGACGAAGACCTTGACTACATCGACGTTTCTGCTGCCTAGTGTGTCGCTCTGTCCGAGACGTTGACGTTGTGTGTCTTTCTTTGATGACAGTATGTACTTTGTTTTGCCTTCATTTACCGACAGACCCATGTTGGCCGCTTACGCTTCAATGTTAAAGAAGTCACATGACAGTGTGTCACCTTTTCTAAAACCTTTTTTTGACATTGAAGGTCTCGGTGAGTTCGTTACCGACCTTGACGGAGCAGCGAGAGTTCTCCATTGTCCTCCTACACAATCTGACGAGTTTGGTAGGAATGCCAGAACTAGACATGGCACTGTATAGCTCGTCTCTATGCATACTGTCATATGCGGCCTTAAAATCGACGAATAGGTGGTGAGCGTCGATATGCACTTCTTGAGTCTTTTTCAGGATCTGCCGTAAAGTGAACGGCAGACTTCCCTGGTCTAAAACCACACTGGTAGGCACCTATAAGGTTATGGGCAAACGGTTTCAGATGCTCATACAATACGGCAGAGAGGATCTCGTATGCGATGTTAAGGAAACTAATCCCTCGGTAGTTGGCGCAGTCAAAGGGGTCTTCTTTCTTGTGAACCGCGCAAACGACGCTGAGATTTCACTCAACGGGCATGCTTAACATATCTTAAAGATGAGTTGGTGCATGCGCCCAACCAGGTCATCCCCAGCTTCTTTAAATAGTTCTGCGGACAGTTCGTCCGCTACAGCAGCTTTATTCGACTTCAGCTTCAATATTGCTATCTTCACCTCGTGTAAGTCGGGGGACGGAATTTTTGTCTATCATCGTCCAAATCGAGTGGAATATTCTGCCTAACACCGGAATTCGGGCCGTCATCGCCGTTTAGGAGTCTGCAGAAATGATCTTTCCAGATTCTCAGCACAGACTGCGACTCTACCACCAGTTGTCCATTTTGTTCCCGGCAGACTTCGGTCTGAGCCTTGTATCCTCCGGATAGCTGTTTTACATTTCGGTAAAAGTTTGGGACTTCATTCCTGCCGTCACACCTTTTAATTTCCTCGACCGCGCGCTTCCATGCTCCTTCGTTTTCCTTCTGAGAAGTCTGTGATCATCCCTTCTGCTCTGTTCGTAGAGCTCACGAATAGATTTCGTTGTTCGATGCAGCGTTGCCTTATAAAGGTCTTGTTTGGCTGCATGCGCTTGCCTGCACTCGTCGTCAAACCATGGGTTCCTTCTGGGTGTTGACGTGAAACCCAGCACATCAGTGGCAGCTTCTTTGATGGCTTCTTGACAACGTTTCCATTGTTCTTCTATGCTTAGTGCAGGAAGCGTCGAACTCTGAGCGAGTTTCAGGGAGACTCGGTTGGCAAAGTTCCCATCAATCAGCTGCGATTGTAGATTTTAGACGTTAAACCGTTTTGGCCTGTCTCGACTCCGTTGCTCTCTCGATATCCGGGTTCTTACCTTGGCTACAACAAAGTTGTGATCCGAGTCGATGTTTGCACATCGGAAAGTTCTGACATGGAGAATACTGGAGGAGTGTCTGACGTCGATCGCAACTTGATCAATCTGATTGATGGTGGAATGATCAGAGGATCGCCAGGTCCCTTTGTGAATGTCCAGGTGTGGGAACCAGGTGCTAGCCACAGAGAGGTTCCGCCCGAGACGAAGTCCAACAGCCTGAGTCCGTTTCCGGATGTGTTGTCGTGCAGGCTGTGTTTACCGATGGCTCCAGCAAAGATGTCCTCCTTTCGCAGCTGAGCGTTGAAGTCTCCTAGAACGATTTTGGTGTCGTACCTGGGGCGTCGATCGTATGTTCTTTCTAGAGGATCATAGAAGTCATCCTTGGTGTTGTTATCCTTCTCCTCTGTTGGAGCGCGAGCGCAAATTAGGCTGGTGTTCCAGAATTCAGCCTTGATGCGGATTGTCATAAGGCGTTCCTTGACGGGGTCGTAGCTCAAAACTTTTTGCCTAAGTCTGCCTCGAAAAACAAATCCGCATCCGAATAAGCGCTGCCTTCTCTCTCTATAGCAATTGCTGTAGTAGATATCGCAGTTCTTCATCGTTTTTATGCCAGGTCCATCCCATCGCACTTCCTGAATGGCGGTAATGTCTGCCTTGTAGCAGTCAAGAGCCTATGCAAGTTGTTCGGCTGCACGTGGTCCGTTAAGGAATCTTACATTCCGACCGAAAATCATTGTCCTTATAGCGTTTGCTGGGGTCGTCAACAGTTTGTTCTTCATTATCCGAATCACTTCGGTGATTCTGAATTATTTATTTTTACGTGGTAACGAAGTTAACCTCACGCACAACTTACAGACTGGTAGGCCAGGCCCATTATTTAAGCCCTCGGGCAGAGGGGTTCGCTGCATACATTAGTTCACCATACAACGGGTGTGTGATGGCTATCCAGGGGGCGCCGCGAGGAGGCTGTATGTCGACTCGACCTGTGCACTAACGAGGATAGTCTTGGCAGCTCGCCTTGTTGAGCGCAATCAACGGTGTTTCCTCTCGTGAACAGGCCCATGCCCTCCATGCATTCCATTCCCCGCCTCAAAAAAATCAATAACTACAACAAACGTAATTGCTGCCTGTTACTAGAGTGGATCATTTTTAAGTTTGAGATCACCAGTGTAGTTTTTAAACACCTTTGACAAAAAAAACTATCAAAAAAATAATTTATTTGTGAAATAAAATCATTCTCCGAAATTAAGCGCAGAATCACTTTTGCCAATCGCTAGGCTCAAGAGACAATTGATTAACAAAGCCTTCTTTCGAAAGACTAATAGTAATAATATTTGTTGGCGCGACAGTCCACAGGGGGACCAGATCCTAGCTTGCTCCATAATTATTCGCGTTGTGCGCGCTACTGTTCTCTCACGAGTGGAAGGGAGAGTTGGTGCCGTGAAAAAATTCGAGGGTCTAAGCCGGGAATCGAATCTAGACCCTTCGGCGTGTGAGCGTCGCACTCTACCCACTACGCCGCGGCAGTCACAGTTCACACTTTTCTTGTGACACAGTCCTCATTTTAGCCTATGGGGCGTGACAATTACATAGAAGACATCATCAGCTTTGAATTTTATTGTCAGAAAGGATTGATTGATTTGATTTTTATTACTCAAATTTTTAATTAACAATAATCATGTGTTTCTGCGAAGCCTTACAAGGCTTTTCTGCAGAAGGTTGCGTTACTAATACAAAAAATCTGTTTAAGTAAACTTAGTTCAATATAAACATAATTCATTATATACAATATAATTCATAATAAAATTATACAATTCAACAACAAATTAAATTTTTTTATATACAAGAATTTAAAGCAATTTTAACAACTGACTTTATAGTTTTCAAATGTTTGAGTTATTCAGAAGGAAACTTTTTATTTCAGATTTTCTTGTTCTTATATTTGAAATACTTCTTAGATCTTGATGTAGGGTGTTGAGGATTTTTGGTACATTGCACTTTAACTCTCTTTTGCCGTAGTTGTTGTGGAAACGGGGTTCATGTAGCATACCTTGAGCCCGTCTTCTGGTATTTAGTACATGCTGGATTGGCACGATAAATCGAGTGTCTTCGTAGTACTCCAGGATTAAGGTCATCATAAAGATGGCGTCTTCCGAGAGAATTTTAAAATTTGATTGCTCTGGAGTGATGCGTTGGTGATATGGAGCTATCTTTTCGAGTGCTGCATCTTGGAGTTTGTTGAGATGTGTGGCAGAAGCACTGCCCTAAGCAAGAATACCATACCTTAGTTTAGATTCCACCAAAGCATAATCAACTTGTCGTAACACTGGCGTTGTGGCATGAAATTTTAAATGTGTAAGTCCGTACAAAGCTTTTTTAAGGCTTGCGCGCATCTTATCAATATGCGTATCCCACAGAAAATTGCTGTCAATTGTGACGCCGAGATATATATAGTTCTCAACAATCTCAATTGGACAAATAATTGATCTATTACAGGAGTTATTTCTGTAGAGTATTAATTTTTGGGTGGCCTTGAATTGCGGACTTCGTATGTGCATCATCTCAGTCTTTGACGCATTGATCACAAGTTCGTGATCGTGACACCATTTGACTGCCCTGTCAAACTCTTACTGCATTATTTCGGTTGCCGTATGCAGAGACCTATGACGCACCACTATCGCTGCATTGCAAAAGCAAATGGTATTGCCTGTTTAAATATTCGTAAGAGCTCGTTACTGTATAAAATAAACAGAATTGGTCCTAATTTAGACCCTTGCGGGACTCCATATTGTACACATTCGTTCCTACTGCACGTTTGGTTTATCTATACACAGAATTGTCTATTGTGTAGATATTCTTTAAACCAATCCGCAACCAATCCTCTTATCCCAGCATGCTCTAGTGCTTCGATTAGCTTGTCATGATTCAGGGTATCAAAAGCTTTACTGACATGGTGGCTTTTATTTAAGCTTTCGTTGATACAGTTTGCGAATTCACCTTATAACTTGCCAGTACTTTTATTCTTCTGGAATCCATACTGACTTAAGTGTATGAGAGAATTCTTTGCGATAAAGTCTTGTGGTCTATTTGCTATAACTTCTTCGAGACATTTTTCGATTGCAGGTAAAATCGATATCGGCCTGCAATTGCTGATTTCGCTTTTCACTCCTCCTTTATACACAGGTCGTACTACTGCATTTTTTAGGCTATTAGGAAGGCGATGAACAATTAAAGTTCTGCATGAGTTTTGAGTGTGGTCGCCGTGGCGTAGTGGGTAGAGTGCGACGCTCACACGCCGAAGGGTCTAGGTTCGACTCCCAGTTCAACACCAATTTTTCTAATATTTCACGGCACCACCTCTTTCGAGCTGCTGACAACACTCAAAGAGTAATAACTGTCTAAGAAAGCTTCTCAAATTTCGCCGTTCGGAGTCGGCAAAAACTGTAGGTCCCTTCCACTCGTGAGAGAACAGTAGCGCGCACAACACGAGTAGTTGATGAGCAAGCTAGGCCCTGGTCCCCCTTTGGACTGTAGCGTCAACAATTATTATTATTATGAGTTTTGAGGCAAACAAGTTCTGCGTGTAATTTTTGGTCCTTGTTGCGCTGGTTACATTTTGAGAAGAAGATTCAACGATGAACTTTATGAGCTGTGCGTTTGGTCAAGCCTGTTTAATGCTTAAGATGGCAAGGCCATATAGAGCGTATGGAAAAACTGCTGCGGCCCGAAAAGTCTTCGATTCCGAGGCCTTGGGATAACGCAACAGAGTACGCCCTATCTGAATGGCGCACACATATGGAAAATTACCTCAATTATGATAGCTTGGAGTACATAATTGAGTATAGCTAGCTAGAGATTGTGGGAGAGGCATGTTGGTTAAGGCCCGGTTCCACATTGGATAGGAGCACTAGGAATAAGAAGGTGAAGAAATAAATACATAATTTTGCATATATCGTCTCTCTCTTGCTTTCTGTCTACATACATTGCCGATGAAGTACAGCAAATAAAAAATGACTTGTACGCATTTCTTATGGTATTGAAGTAGCATATCAATTAAGGAAATGCTTGATTTGTGTTATTACAAAAAATTACAACAAAATATATTCCATATTTTCCTTTTCGTTTATATTTGCATGAATATAACATTTAAACATCATAGAATGAAACATTAACTTAAGTTAATTTTTACATATTATTTTATATTACTATTATATTTATATGTTACATCATTGCTTTTTATTTCCAGTCTTACCTTACTCAATATTAATTTATATTTTTTAAAAGGTAGGCTTAGTTTGTTTTCTGTAGAATCGAGGTTCTTTCTTGATTAACTTGCATATTTTTTTCTGCAATATGAATAAACTCTATTTTACATTTGTCCAGTTAATTTTTTAATTTGTTCCTATTTACATATTAATATACAATTTTACATGTTTGTTCTAACATTGATGTAACTCTCATTTCGTTTCATGTATTCAGTCAAGCAATTATAAGAAGGCATTCTTATTTAAACATAGTTTCGAAAAATCCTTTAAAGTATTTATTTTAGTCTGAGCACAATTCTTGAAGGCCTTAAATAAATAAACGCTTGTTTATGTTGCACTTAGATACTAAAACAGTTCTCTGTCGCCAGACAATGTGAGGAACAATGCTTATATGTAATGAACAAATATTTGTTGTTAAGTAAACATTTGCTGAGATAAACATTACTGATTTGATGTGTTTTCGAATTTACTAGGTACGAACAAGCAACTGCTAATAAAACAATGATATACATAGATCACAACTAGGATTTGTACATATGTACATGTACTTTAATCTTTTAAATGTATACTGAAAAGCAGATACTGTTATCATGTGTGAACATTATAGCAAACAACGTTTAATATCTTCGACAAGCTTTGTTTTTAAATTTTTTTAAATGCAGTAGAGTCTTCATCAGTTATGAAACTTGTGCAATTTTATATTATCAAAGATTATACGTCTAAAATGCATATGCTGTTTTGGGAACGAATCTAATTTTCGTTCTCTAATTCTCTAATTCTCTAATAATCAGCGCAACGGTATACGCTGGCATTTCCGTGAAAATTTCAAATTTGATGTTTTTTAAACATGAAAGCTAAGAACAGCGTTCTTTTACTAACACTGTTCAGGTCTTTTGGAATAATATGATTTTTAATAACATTTGGCCTTTATGTGTTGAAATGGTTTCAGTGTTAAACTGGGTTTAGTTTTGCCAATAGTTTTACCATTATTTTATGCTCAGTGTTGCCTATATATAGTTTATGTGAGAGGACTTTTGTGCAGTCAAAATGGAGGTATAAAGCGAAATTGATCCTGACTTAAAAAAGAAGACAGGCAGCTATGGCTTTCTATAGAAATAAAGCTTTAGCGCATAGCTGGTAAAAGTTAAAAATTGTAAAATAATGGCTTTAACGCAAACTCTAACATTGAGCACATCTGTTCATTTACAGTCAGTCAAAAAAGTTAAAGTACACAACTTGATAGACAAGAGAATGATACGGTAGTTGAATAACTTCAATATTTTCTTCAACCCATTTGCGCTCTCAGTACTAAAAAAACGACACCACTTTAAGTTAAAATTAAATCATTATTAAAGTCAAAAAAGTAATAACTTTCATTTGGGCGTTAACGGGTTAACTTCCTATTATTCTTAACATGCTTTCCATAGATATTATTATGGAAGAAAATTATGAAAATATAAATCAAAATTCTTAAAATATTGTAACTAAATATTAAGATAAGAAATTAAAATTTAAATAATAAACAATAAATTGAATATACTTTGTTTCGCGTACTACCGAGTATTATATATATTATTATAGCGGATTAAACGGACAAAGAATCAACTTTCTTACATTGACATCCAAGAACATACTATGGTTATTTATTTTATTTAAAACTCAGCAAAATGCCTTTGAAACTGTTGTTTCAATAGAACAATGATTCTAAAAAGTTGATTTAAGGTGATAAAATTAAGGTCAGAAGTTAATTTGCTCATTCCAGTGACTGTTTCCAGAAGCTGTTTCTAAAGCAAAACTGTGCAATCAACCAATTATGAGCAGTAGTAAAAGCATAACGAAGAAGAGATGCCAGTCTTTCAAGAATTGAATGCAGCGCTTATTTCAGGCTGGTCATACGGAATTAAGGCCTTACAACAAAATATTTAAATTATTTTCGTTATTATTATTATAATATTATTTCATTACATTTATTTCTTAAGTATTCTTTTGATTTCTCTCATAGATGTGGGAAATTATATTTTTGCTTTTGTTTTTGGTTTTTGCTATCTTGTGTATTTTTGTGTTCACTCGCAAATGCTTTAAAACTAAAATAAAGGTGTAACTTCAGAAATTTGGCATTTTGCAGATCCGTTAGTAGTGGTAAACTAATATTTTTTTGAACGTAACTTAATTCAGAATTCTTCAAATAGTATGATCAACAAGTTTGAATAAATTAAATAATTGAAAAAAAAATATATTTCAGCAAGAATTCAATATTTGGTTGGATTACCATTAGCTGCAATAACGGATTGTAAACAAACTTTCATACATGTAACCAATTTTTGATGTCATCCGAAGTGATTCACATCTCGGCTCTGCCTGGTAGTTATTGGTTAGGTATATTTAATAAAAGGCATTTCTTCACAACGAGTATATGTGCACAATGCTTGTCATTCTCTTGCTTCAAAATGAACCTGGTTACCTTCATACTCCTTGTGTCCACACTGTTAAATTGCTCGTACTTATCTATTTTACCTTCTATCAAAGTAAAACCTGCAAACTCAGATGTAGACATACATCCTCACACCATGGCCGCCATACTTGACTGTCGGCGCAACATTTTCTTTACCAAAATCTTTATTTGTGTTTCAAAAGCCGATCTAAGAACTTCGATTTGTCGCTGCATACTACTGATTTCCATAAATCTTCGTCCCTATAAAAGTGTGGGTATAGAAAATTTTAGTCGCTTGCCCGTGTTGTCTTTGGATACGAAAGGATTGCGTCTAGTTACTCATCTCTTATATCCGGCATTGTTTAAGATTCGCGAGCACTGCTTCTTTTCAAATGATTCTTCAATTTGTTTCGTTGATTTCGGCACAGAAATCCATTTTTTATGCAACAACAATTCGATTTTCTCTTAGGGATAGTGTTTTTTGGTTGAGGTTCGAGTTTATAATATTCTGAATGTGTTTGTTTTCTTATTATTTGGTTTATTAATTTCTCAAAATCGATTGAAATCTCGCGTCGTTTTCCGGTTTTCTAGTAGAAACTGGCCTAATATTTTACCAATATCAAGGACAATAAACTCTCTGTGTCAAATTCTTACTTATGTAACTGCTTTTGATGACGCCCCTGCATGTTAGCAAGCCCAAGGTTCCATTAAACATTTTGGTTACACTGTTTGACCATTTTTGATTTATGTTTTCTTATTTTTGTTTCATTATTTTTTTATCTTATTAACTTTTTCATGCATAACGGGTATAATAAGAAATGTAGAAGAACATTTTTGAAAGTTTGAAATTTGTGCATCTTATCCTTTGACTCCTTGACACTATTGACATTGTGTACTTATTGACACTGTGTACTAAAACTTTATGGATTGACTGTATTATTAAGCCACACTTGAGTTGATGATACTCCCCCAGCACCTAAAGCTCAAGTATTCAAGATTTTTCATTGTATTGTATTGTTTTTTGATGGAATGGGGTTTTTGAAGAAAGCCATTCTTTAGGACTTTTCCAATTACTTCAAGTCAGTGTGACTTGAATATTTGATTTTTCACTACATTCTTCGCACTGTTTTTATAATTTAATAACAAGACTCTACGAATATTTACTAACTGACTGCGATGAGTTTTTAAGTCTCAGTTAATTTTTGTTCCTCGCCGGTATTTCTAGATTTTTCTAAATACTTTCGCATTCGTTGATTTCGAAAATGTAATTTCACGTAGGCTATCGGAAATTCGACACAGCTACTACTATCCATGTCTTCTCCATCGATGGCAATACCACGAACAAGTATCGAATTCGCGCAGTTGAGGACGGTGAGGATTATAAATGAAATTGCATGTGATATAAAGCAACTTTTCAGTAGATTATCTGCAAATAGTTTAAATTAAATTAATTAAATTAATTGAAATATACTTTCAATGATTTAATTTCAGTAAATGTAAATGAAAGAATGTGATTTACTAAAATATGTTTGAAAATCCGAATTGTTATATTTTACATACATATTCGTTACAATAAGCAGCCGCTACTATCTTTCTAGTGTAGCCTCTATATACTTAAAAAAAAAATTTTAGTTTTTATATGATTTTATTAAAATTGGTCGTAAAGGCAAAGAAATTTCAAATAAAGTAAGCAATCTCATTATTCAAAATTTTAAATAAAGATTAACGGAAAATAATATTTCTGAAATTATGAATAGGCAAAGAAAAAAAAAACATAACAGTAGCGAGCATATGTGGATACATACTACTCAAATCTGACTTAAAATGACTTCAAGACCCTCAGAAATAAAGGAATCACAACATTTTTTTCTATGAAGTCTTTATTTAAAAAGTAATAACTATGAAAAGATCTTAAAAAACTAAAATACAAAATAAACTTTAAATTTATAAAATAAAGTAACTCAATGTATCCACTTTTGCACGTTACAAAAATAAGTATTGAATAATATAGTTTTAATCATCAAAGCCATCAAAACGATAAAAAGTGGTGGTAGAAATGGTATGGTGTGAGGAGTCTTTTCCTGGTACCGTGTTGGGCCTATTGTGCCCATTAATGGCCGGATGGATTAGTATGTGTACGAAAGCATTCTAATGTGCGGGATGGAGCCATTTACTAATATCTTTCATTTTCCAACGGGACAACGATCCTGAACACACTTCACGGTTAGTGAGAAATTGGTTTCAAGAAGAAAATGTAAAGGTTCTCAGCGAGCCAGCTCAAAGTTCAGACCTTAAATCCATTAAGAACTTGTAGGCTGATGTTGAAAGGATTTTAGGATCAAAATCCTCCAAAAATTTGAGAACATTCAACACGCTTGTACTTGACTTGGAAGCTAGTTTACATAGACGCTGCTCATCTGTTGTCGCTAACAAGGGGTTCCCGACAAAGTACTTTATTATATAGATTTAACAAATGTTTGGAGTACAAAACTTTCCTCTTTACTACTTTATTTAAATTTTTAAGTTATTTTAACTTAGGTTTCTAATTATATTTCCACTGAAAAATGGACTACACTTCCTTGTTTTTCGTATGACTCTGATTATGACAAAATATTTTTCTCTCTCTATGTTTATATTATTTATAAACCAGTATGAAATGAGGGTTTTTTTCGAAAATAAAACACTAACTATTAATGGAAAAGTAAAAACATTTTATTCAAAGTATTGTCCATTGTTTTCTACACATTTTCACCACCTTTCTGGCCATTTGTGAATACCACACCAATAAAATGTTTCGTCTTTTAAAGCAAACCAATCAGACACCCAAGTTTTGACCTCCGTAGGAATCAAAGTGCTTCTCAGCCAATGCGTGTCCCATCGATGAAAACAAATGTTAGTCGGAAGGAGACTAGTCTGGTCAATACGGCGGGTGGGGTTGCTGCTCCCAGCCAAGTGTTTTGGTTGTACCCTGAACCGGTTTTGCTTTGTGTGCAGGTGCATTGTCAAGGAGCAAAATTACCTTCCTGTGTCTTCTGGTCCATTCTGGTCGTTTCTCGATCAATGTATGGTTCAAATTGATCATTTGTTGTCGGTAGCGATTAGTATTAACTTTTTCACCAGGGTTTAGGAGCTCGTGGTACAGCACACCTTTCTGGTCCCACCAAACACACAGCATTGTCTTCTTGCCGAATCGATCTGGTTTTGCAGTCGATGTTGATGGTTGTTCCAGATTAACCCATGATTTTTTCTGTTTAGGATTCTTAAAATAAATTCATTTTTCATCGCCAGTAACAATCCGATGCAAAACCGATTTTCTTTCGTGTCTTTGAAGTAAAATTTCACAATTGTTTTTTCGGCTTTCCATCTGTCTTTCATTCAATTCATGTGGCACCCATTTTCCACACTTTTGGATTTTTCCCATAGTTTTTAAACGGTCAGAAACTGTTTGTTGTGCAACATTGCTGCCATTTGCTTTTGACTCAAAGTGTCATCTCCATCCAATATCGTTTGCAATTCGGCGTCTTCAAAATTGTTGATGGTCTTCCATCTTCTTCATTTCTCACATCAAAATCATTATTTCTGAACCGTTGAAACCGTCTTTTGCATGTTGCTTCTGATAGAGCATGATCACCATATGCCTCGACAAGCATTCGATGCGAATCTGCAGCACTTTTCTTTAAATGAAAACAAAAAATTAATGCTTTCCGCAAATCATCACAAAATTGTATATTTTTAACGCGGTGAAAAAATATGATGTTGTCTGTTCAATGACTTGATGTATACTAAATATTTTTCACAGATGTCATAGCAAACAAACAAAAAATAATAAGGGCTCGTTCACAACAAATGTTCCCTATCGAGACATTTGTATCTTGACGCTCACTTCATATTAATATACCTGGTATTATATTATGTATTATTATTATGTTTGGTATTATTTTTATCGTTGACGTTTGATAAAAAGTTGCGTTTTTTATTTATTTTAAATGCGGTACGCTGCTTTTGCTGCAGAAAAATTGTGTTTCTAATTAGTATTCCGCCACCGTATATGAGCTGTGGGAACGAATATATTTTTAATCAATATGAATATATTGACAGCTAAGACTATTACATATTGATAATAGAGGTTTATTAGGAGCATACAGGGTAATGGTTTTATGAAACACATATTGAATTTTCCATTTATTTCCGCTTTTTTTTTATTTTTTTATTTATTTCTATTAACTTCTGCTTAAGTGTACCTACCTATGTTGCTAGTATCAAATGTTGCTAAGCTACTGCAATTGTCACTTGCAGTAGCCCAGAGTCTTAATGAATATGAAATAAAGCATGCAAAACACCTAAATTAAGTTTACTTATTTTAAGCTGTTAAAATAGTTTTTCTTGAATTTTATTTTAGTTTGCTAACTGCTCAAAATAGTAACTTATTAATATATAAAATGGTATAACAACGCATGGTCGCCTGTTTTTTCGAAAAAACTAGGACAATGCAGAACAGTCAATTCTGAGTGGTACATAACCATTTGTTTGGCAGTTGTCTTCCAAGAAATCAGGAAATCCAACCGACAAATTCGGATCACTCTTCACCACGACAATGCGAGCTCTCACACATCGGCTCAAACAATTGCATTTTTGAGCACTCAAAACATCGATTTGATAAGTCATCCGCGAACTTGCCACCGAATGACTACTTTATAAAAAGCAACCTATTTATTATAAAAACTAGAAGGGACCGTTTCACATCCAACAATTATTTTTGTTTGAATTTTTGAAGAACTCACTCAATAACTGATCTATTGTTACCTACATTTAATTTACTTGCTTAGCCTTCCGAAGGAATGTTATCATGCACTTCTGGTATAATCAGCCTTAGTTTTTTCAGCGTAAATCACATCAGAACAAAACAGCCGTTACCTGATGCGAAAAAAGGCGGGACAATAAAAAGGACGTGTTTTGCAGTGTTCCCACATCCTCTAGATACTCCAGATGATGTGACCGGATTTATGAATCACATGATTCAAAATTACATCCGTTTATAGTGACAACGAAAACACTGATGAAGAAAAGACCATCTGTGGCGGGATGACGGCTAACAGACCCAGGCTTTGAGGGAACCTGACTGGTAGAGACAGCTTGACCAGAGGCTATATTCTGGTGCCACGGAAAGTCAGGAGCCCCCGGAACTTCGATTCCAGCCTGACCGTGCGATAAACCCCCTTGTGGGAGTATCGTGGTGGCTGTAGTTTACCACCTAACATCGCGGGTAGGGTCAAGGATAGTGTACAGTGCTGACTTGTCTAGTTGCTTGTTTACCCAAAAAACTAGGCAAGGCGGTTAGGGGACTATCCCGGATCAGTGTGGAGTTGCATTCTCAACCGGGCGCTGCGACTCAGAGAGCGGAAGAAGTTCTAGGAAGGCTTCGAATCGAACCAAGGTGGGGTGATTGCCCCTCAAGCATGTTCTCAGTTCGGTACTTGGGTAACTAAGACGTTTAGTCTTGTGTTACTTACGACTCTTGGGGAAATGGAGCCCGTGATATAAGGAAGGTGATCATGTAAAACCAAATCCCACATCCTCTAGATAAGTCGAAGGGGGCTACATCCCTTATCCCAAGCACACTAAGGTGCTTAGCGAACATGATGTCTCTTGCAAATACGCTATCAAGTCGCATGTTCTTTACCGCCAAAAACTAACTGAAATCCGGCGGATTTCTTGCTGACGGCTTGAATCCTGAAGGGTCATGGCGTCTCTGGTTGTGCTAGCGCGAGACACAAATGTCGACGGAAGCCCGAATCAAGAACGCAAGCAGTTCCAAGGTGAGTAGAGATCCTAGGAGCGCTTCCTTTGCTCCTTGCCTAGCAAGTTCATCGGCAGCCCCATTGCCCATGATCCCGTCCACCGACGTTACTGGGCAGTATTTAAATTTATGAAGGAATTAATATTGTAGAACTTTAAATTCTGAATTGTTCCTTAACCTCCTCTTAAGTTTGTCGCGGAGAACATTTGGCAGCGTTGACCTCTTTTCACGTATGTCATAAACCAATGAAATGTATACAGAAATAGTTTGGACAAGTGCAAGGACATACTACGAAGGTTGCCTTTTATATTTCTGGATTAGGCAACCCTAGTGTTGCAATCTGGTAACTGCCACTTCTATCGTAAAGTACAACATTTTTGAGGTTATACGTACTCAGAACGTTTTGACATACGAGCGCTATTTGCGTTGTTTACAGTAACTTAAAAGATTCATCTCGCTCAAAAAATGGAATTAAATCGTGAAAATTTTCATTCGATTTACAACTTTCGACGTGGATTAACTCAACAACAGTACATCGATGAACTTAATTCAATTTTCGGCGATGAAGCTCCATCACGGAGCGGTGTTTATCGATGGTATGGTGAATACAACCGATGTCGTAGTTCACTCCAAGACGAATTTCGTGAAGGTCGTCCAAAATCAGTTGTTGTTCCGAAAACCATTGACGCTGTGCGCCAACTGATATTGCAAGATCGTCATGTAATATCGCGAGATTGAGACAACCTCAGGCTTTAGCGGGACCAGCATACATTCAATATAGCATGAATATTTGACCGTCAAAAAAAAAAAAAAAATTGGGGTTGGAGCCCACACAATTTGTCAATCGCTCAAAACAAGGCTCTTGTCGATTGGTCGAAAGAAATGCTCCAAAAATACGATGGCGGTGCTTCGAAACACGTCTATGACATCGTGACAGGTGATGAATCGTGGATTTACGCGTATGAGCCCGAAAGTAAACAGCAGTCGACTGTATGGGTTTTTCAAATTGGGCCAAGTCCAACAAAAGTTACTCGCGGACGAAGCATTTCCAAGTAATTGGTCGCCTGTTTTCTCGGAAAAACAGAACATCTAGCAACCGTACAACTAGAACAACGCAGAACAGTCAATTCTGAGTGGTACACAACCATTTGTTTGGCAGTTGTCTTCCAAGAAATCAGGAAAACCAACCGCCGAAGACGGATCACTCTTCACCACGACAATGCGATCTCTCACACATCGGCTCAAACAACTGCATTTTTGAGCACTCAAAACATCGATTAGATAAGTTATCCGCCGTATAGTCCTGACTTGGCACCGAATGACATCTTTTTATTCCTGTACGTAAAAAATAAAATGAGAGGTCAACGTTTTTCGACACCTGAAGAAGCGGTTGCTGCGTTCAGAATGCATGTTTTGGAGATACAGAATGGAAAAATCCTTCGACAATTGGTTCAAACGCATGCAAAAGTGTATAGATCTTAATGGGGAATATTTTGAAAAACAATAAGTGTATTTTTGATGAATAATAATGGCTTAGGGAAGTGTTTTGTTTTGGCTGTGGAAAGTTCGAATTTATAGAAAATACTATGGACAAAATTGGGTATTTGAATATTTTAAAACGAAATTAATGATCCGAAGCACACCTCCTATTTAGTACGAGAATGGTTGCTTTATAACGCTCCAAAGCGGCTAAAAACACCCCCACAATGGGATGATCTTAACTCTATTGAACATCTATGGCATGAAATAGAAGTGCGGGTTAAAGAAAGTACCTGCTCCAATAAGCAGGAGCTGAAAGCTAAAATTCAAGCAGCTTGGGAAGGGATTCAGCCATCTTTTACTGCAAAACTGGTAAAATCCATGCCACGGCGGTTACAAGCTGTCATAGGTGCTGAAGGAGGTGCCACGCGTTACTGAAATTTTATTTGTAACTGTTTTATTTTTGTGTTTTAATCGTAACTCGAATTTACTTTAAGTGTATGATCAATTTTGGGTGTTAAAATGGAGTGCCTTTTTTTATTTTGCTTAGAAATAGCAAGTTTTTTTTAATTCTCATGTTTTTGTTTATGGTTTTTAGCAATTGAAATATGTCAATTCAAACTGCATTTAAGTTTTATTAATTAACTACTTTTTATAAGGCGAAGAAGATAAAAATATGTTTAAGCTACGAGTGTATGCTCAATTGTGTGAGGTACTGTATATTATCATATATTTATTTTTGTTCTCTAATCCCGAAATATAAAAGACAACCCTCGTAGACGCTGCAATATTTGAATTTAGAAACAAGAATCGCGTCAAATAAACAGTAGTATCTGTAATAGGCCAGTAAAAGTAACCGACGCACTTTTGGTAAGCACAATATGTTTTAAAATGCGATAACTGTGTACGTATTGTTGCTAAACCTGGCAAAGTTGCTACTTTGCAGAACTAAACAAAGGCGAAAGCAGCCATGAATTTGGAAGGAATTAGAAGAAGTAAAAATTGTCGTCATTGCCATTTTGATTGCCATGAAATAAGGGTTTAAAACAAATAACTTAGTCTTCTTTTTCTTGCTTTTGTATAAATACATATTTGTTCTAGAATGTTAGTTTTAATTGATTTTGTACCTTAACTAATGAAATCAAAACTAAATTTTCTAAGTTGAGTTGAATATTTCTCGGCAACATATACATTTATTTCATTTAAATATTCTTATTAACTCAAAAGATATCCAAGGGAGAATGAATGGTTCAGTAGTGTTCAACTGTTTTTTTTTTTAGTTAACTGTTTGTATTTACAATTACTGCGTATGATGGCCAAATAATGCAGACGCAAATCTGATCTGTACTTATGATTATATTTCAGTCCTGAAAAAAGGTAAGATACCATAAAATTGTGACCCTAAAGGCAACGATGTATCGAAAAGTTTTAGTTTTCTTTCGTTATATTTTCTTTAAAAAATAATAAATAAATTAATGATGTACACAACTGAATAAAACTTACCTGGATATAAGTAAATGTCTAAAAGTATCCATAGCCCCCGCCAGACATTAACTGCTCCTACGAAACTTATAAGGTAATAAGTATCGGCCAAAACCAGTTTCGAAGTGCCCTTCATATGTGTACAAATTCGCCGCAGCAGTGGTTGAAATGCAAATGTTATGACAACTATTCCGTAACCTATAATCTTCAAAATTCATTTGTGATCAGAAATGCTCATGTTAAAGTGTAGCAACTGTGGAGCATGTAAAGAAACCTACCAAAGACCCAACGGCTGACTGGTGCTCATCATCTTTGTAGAACGTTAAGTCAAATATAACCCACACACCTCTCCATGCGATCACAACCAGTGTGCCAACAATTATCGCTGAAAAGAATGTATCAAAGAAGTACAGAACAGGTCGACGATATTTCTGTAAAAAGAAAGAGGAAAGTAAGAAATATAGACTCCAATCAACTTTTTTGTTTTAAATAAGAAAATTTTATGACGTGGTTAGATTAACGTCAGGAATGAGACAGGGGGATTGTTGTAGGTCCCTTTATTTAGCCAACGCTTTAGTGAATTTGGAAGATTTTAATAACTCTGTTTTTAGCAGTTCATTGCCTTCCCAAGATCGTCGGGTGCATGTGGTATTTTAAGGCCAAATCAAGGGAGCGAGTTCGTGCGAACGGTATTTGACAGGCATTTGCAAGTTTTTTTTTCAGGTTTTAAATCAAGTTATATTAAAGTATGATCAAATCACCATTAAACCAAGATCTTACAAAAATATCCTTAACAGAAAAAAAAACATTTAAAGCTACAATTGCAAACTGTGTGTGCATAATCAAAAAAAAGTTTTTATTACGGTATCAATATATTCTCGGTATCGGGGTGAAGCTATGGTTATACATATAAATTGACTTATTTATTAAGTAATACTATTATTTTAGTGCATTCATGTAAAATTTCATATAAATGTGATTAATAATTCGCGTCTTATCTCTTGTTAAACAGAATCATAATGGCAACTGAGACGATAACGATGAAAATTGAGCATCGCGCTGTAATTAAATTTCTCACTAAGCAAGGAAAAAGTCAAAAAACTATTCATGAAGAGATGGTAGCTGTTTACCAGGTTTCCGCACCTTCATTAGCAACTTTGCAAAAGTGATGAAGTGAGTTCAAGGGAAGCAGTGAGAGCATTGAAGACAACCACCGACCTTGACAGCATAATTGATTGGGGTAAAAAGAATAGAGTGGAATTTAATGCTTCCTTTCAGTGCTGCCTACTGTCTCTCAACCGTTCTCAAAACAACCTGCCATTATCTATGAATGGTTTCTGCATTTTTGAAACTGAACGACTTTCCATCCTCGGTACGTGTATCAACTCAACACTTAGTTGCAACGATCACATATTCGAGATTGCCAAAAATGCAGCGAAATGTCTAGGTTTTTCAAAGCCATGCAGGAAATATTCCAGCCCTTCTGACCTTTCAACAATATATAAGGCATACATCCGCCCAAAACTTGAGTACAACGCTCCTATCTGTTGCGGTACTCCTAAGACCTCTCTACACCTATTAGATAGAATCCAATAACGAGTGATAAAACTTGTTGGTAACAATAATGCTGCGAAGTCTATCGACTCGCTAGAACATATATGAAATGTTGCGTCTCTATCACTATTTTATCACTATTTCAACAAAAAATGCTCTAACGAGTTAGCCAGTTGCATACCTCCCCTTCAAGAATTCACCCGGAATACCCGCCTAGCTAGAAATGCTCACCCGTTCAACCTTAAACCCACCTTCGGACGTACAGTTAAGTTTATAGACTCGTTCTTCAGCCACACCACACGAAGCCCAACTTTTCCCTCATCCCCATTACAATCCACAGGCATTTAAAACCAATGTACACCGGTAACTCCTTTCCCTCTCTTCCTCTATACCTTCGGCCCGTGATGTGACTGAATTCCAGCTAAGGGTATAAATAATCCCTTTAGTGCGCGCCATTTAGAAAAAAAAAAAGAACAAAAACCCGCTCTGGCGCCCCGGATATCCCTTGTACTGGAGAAAACATCAACGAAGTCGAAAAATTTGTTCTTAAAGGATGTCCGAATAAAGGTGAAAATGATGGCAGAGATCACCAAGCTTTCAACTGGTACCATTCACACCATTCTTCATGACCATCTTAACCTTTCAAAGGTCAACGCAAGGTGGGTGCCGCAAATGCTCACAGCGCCTCAGAAAAAAGTGAGAATCACATGCTGTAGAAAGCTTTTGGAGATGTGTAGTGAGAACGCGGACGGTGTGGATCGAATTGTTACTGAGGATCAAACATGGGTTCACCACTATGGCCCTGAAAGCGAACAAGAGTCCATCCAGTGCAATAAAAAAGGAACATACCCCCCGAAGAAGTTCAAAGTCAATTTATCTGCCGGGAAGCTCATGCCCACAGTTTTTTGGGACTCAAAGGGAATCTTGCTCATTGAGTACAAAAAAAGGTGAAACCATCAATTACCACTTTGCATAATTTGCGGGAGGAAATTAAAAAGAAAGGAGGGGTTAAACTCGCAGCGGGTGTGTTGCTTCTTCATGACATAGCTCCTATTCACATGGCGCGAGTTTCTAAGGCTGCTGCGCGAGATTGTGGTTTCGAAGAAATCCAACACCCACCCTATGGTCCAGACCTTCCCCCCAGGCCTTATTTCCCCTAGTCATTATTTCTTGTTTCCGGATTTGAAAAAATATCTTCGTGGAAAAAGATTTTATATTATTATTTCTGTGCATTTTTATTTTCCTTAATTCGTGTTCTTACATGCTAGACAAAAATACTTAAACTAGCTTACGAGTATAATCAAATGATCTTAACTCTAACTTACTGACGCTTCATAAGCACTCTTAGCTAATCTAAATTATTTACCTTAGGCCTTTCTTATATTTTTTTAAAGTTTAGCATTTAAACGTATATCAATTTTTAATTTCATCCAAGAAACTTGAAAAAAAAAAACTTGGATTTCAGAAAAAGATTTTCGGATGATGAAGGACTCGGGTCGGCAATAAATGGGTATTTTGTAAATTTATTTTTTTAGGGTTTAAAAAATCTTATATCAAGATGTAACAAATCCATTGATGTTAGGGAAGATTATATTGTAAAATAAAAACAATTTAAATTGAATTCGTATTTTCCTTCACATCGATACCGAGAAAATATTGAACGCCCTTCGTAGTTCAACATTAAAAAAATCGAAAAACAGATACGAAATTGTCAATACCCCTATGGAATTGAGAATAGCGCACCACTTCGTTGTTTTGGTTTGAAACATATAACACACAGTACAAATTATTTAGGTCCGTTTTTGTTACTGAAAAAGGGTAAAAAGTACATTATTCAAAGTATTTAAAGTAATTTTCGAATTTTTTTGTTTTTTTGTTTTAAGTTTTAATCGTATATTGGATGGCGCGACAGTCCAAACCAGGGCACCAGGGCCTAGCTTGCTCTTCAACTACTCGTGCTGTGTGCGCTATTGTTCTCTTACGAGTAGAAGGGACCTACATGACGACTCCGAATAGCGAAACATATTTTCAAAGACAAATATTACTCTTTGAATGTTGTCAGCACTGAGTGTTGTCAATGCCTTGAAAAATAAGTGGAAAATAAGAGGTGTTCAGCAGGGAATCGAATCTGGGACCTTCGGCGCTTGAGTGTCGCACTCTACTCACTACGGCACCTCGGCCACAATTTCTAAATGAAATTGAAAACAAGGTCTTTCTGGCATCCATCTTATCATTGAGTCATTCTTTGATTTCTTTAACCTTCCTACGGTCTTCGGGTCATTTATGAGCCATTTCACGAAAAAAACTTAACTTTTCTCAAACACTAACTTGACACTAACAGGACTTGATGTTTCGTGACTTTGTCCAAATTTGTATAGTACAGATAATACACATAAAATTAAAAAAATATATTTTAGACTCTCTCCCATACACATTTTTATACATCTATGACCCTCGGGTCAAATTTGACACAAAGTATGATTCAAAGGTTATTTACAAATAAATTTATTTTCTTACTGCACATTTTTAGCTACGCTGTTGCATTTTATGAATCAGTCTGCCTCTATACAGCTTACAGTAAACATAAAGTGACAAGCACGTGTTTCGTTAAGTTAACCGACAATTTATTTCGTAGCGATGAGTGATAGCGAGACTAAATTGTATTTGATAGCGTTTTCGGATGAAGAAGAATCATGTTCTGAATTCGAAGATCATGTTGAGGATTGCTAATGTTAGCTGGCTATTTTCGATCTAATAACGAAAGCGCTGGGAGTCTCTGAAATTGTGAAACAGGAAGACCAATATTCGCTGCAACTATGCCTCTGAAGGCTTTCAGAAAAATATTGAGAGTTATAAGGTTCGACAACAGGGAAACTCGAAGTCAACTAAGATCGCTGGATAAATTTGTTTCTGTACGTGATTTGTGGAATCAATGGGTTGAAATATTAACAAAGCTCTACAATCCATTCCAAAACGTGACCATTGATAAACAATTAGTAGCTTTTAGAGGAAGGTGTCCATTCCGGCAGTACATGCCATCAAAGCCTGCAAAGTGTGGAATCAAGTTTTGGGTACTCTGTGATTCAGCAACGAGCTGAGCTTTGAAAATCCAACCTTATATTGGCAAGAAAATTGGAGGAACTTCTGAAAAAATCACAGCATGCGTGTTGTTCTTTAGACGATTGTAGATCTAAAAGGACATAACCTCACAACCGATAATTTGTTCACGTCCCATCAATTGGCGAAAATATTATTGGAGAAACACATAACGTTAGTAGGAATGATACTCAAAAACAAGCCAGAACTACCAGCAAAATTAGTAAACCCAAGAGGAAGACCACTTTACTCATCAATCTTCGCTTTTACTAAGGAAATTACCCTCGTTTTGTACATACCTGAAAAGAATAAAGCTGGGCTTCAACTTAGCATCTGCATTATTATTTAAAATTAGTAATCTTCCACATAGGCGTGGGCCTATGCACGCGAGGTAACGTCGTTGATTGCGCTCAACATGGCGAGCTGCCAAGGCAATCCTCGTTAAGTCACAGGTCAATAGACCAGATCTTCACATTACGGCAGATTCTGGAAAAGAGAAATGCAAATTCACACTCACCACCTATTCGTCGATTTCAAGGCTGCATATGACAGTGTGCATAGAGACGAGCTATACAGTGCCATGTCTAGTTTTGGCATTCCTACCAAACTCGTCAGATTGTGTAGGATGACGATGGAGAACTCTCGCTGCTCCGTCAAGCTCGGTACCGAACTCACCGAGACCTTTAATGTCAAAAAAGGTTTTAGACAAGGCGACGCACTGTCATGTGACTTCTTTAACATCATCCTCGAGAAGATCGTGCGTAACCCAGAAGTCAACACCACGATCTTCCAGAAGTCAGTTCAATTGCTAGCTTACGCTGATGGCATTGACATGATTGGACGAACACAGCGAGCAGTCAATGATGCGTTTGTTGGCATTGAAGCGGAAGCGGCAAAAAGGGGTCTGGCGGTAAATGAAGGCAAAACGAAGTACATGCTGTCATCAAGGAAGGACACACAACATCGACGTCTCGGACGGAGCGTCATACTAGGCAGCAGAAACTTCGAGGTAGTCAAGGACTTCGTCTACCTCGCCTCCGCTATAAACAGGGACAACAACGTCAGTACCGAAATCAAACGCAGAATCACTCTTGCCAATCGCTGTTTCTTTGGGCTCAAGAGTCAATTGACTAATAAAGCCCTCTCTCGAAGGACTAAGCTCGCTTTATATAACAGCTTGATCATCCCCGTCCTACTATATGGCGCGGAATCTTGGACGCTAGCAAAGGCGGATGAGGAAGCCCTTAGTCTTTTCGAGAGAAAAGTTTTGCGTGCGATTTTTGGTCCTGTTTGCGTTGATGGCATCTGGAGGAGAAGATTTAATGACGAACTCTATGGGCTGTACAGCGACATGCGCCTGGTCATCTACGGATACAACGCTTAAGATGGCTAGGCCATGTAGAGCGTATGGACACCACTGCTCCGGCCCGAAAAGTCTTTGAATCCGAGCCATTGGGACAACGCAACAGAGGTTGACCTAGAATAAAGTGGCGCACACAAGTGGAGAAGGACCTCAACCAACTTGGAGTGCGCAACTGGAGACAGCTGGCGAAAGATCGTGCTGGCTGGAGAGGCATGTTGGTTGAGGCCCAGGTCCACCCCGGACTGTAGCGCCACAAGAAGAAGAAGAAAAATCATCCACACAAAAAGCCCGAAATAATAATAGACTGCAACAAATGTAAAGGTGATGTAGACACATTGGACTAATTTGACACGAAGACCGTCCGCGTCAGTTAATTTGAAGACCGTAGGAAGGTTAAAGCACCCGAATCGGTGACATCTCAATTTGTTTTGCATCGGTCAAAAAAGACAATAGACGGAAGGAGCAAGGTCTGGAGAATACGTCGAGAGGTGTAAGGCCTCCACGTGGGGCTGAGCTTCATCATGTTATTAAATTTCCTTATCATACTTCGGTCGTTTCTGACCGATTTTCACGCAATGCGCCGTTTAGACGCATTATTTATTGTCGAGAATGTTTCTCATCCTTGGTTTTGCATAGTTTTAGCGGCTCGTAGTACATAACACACGTATGGTCGCACTTGTTTGGGTTTTCTTGTTTGACGTCGACCCAGACGATGATGGAATGGGTTAACCCGGTTTTGGATATTATTTTTTCTTCTTGGGGTTATCTTTCGATACCTGCTTTTTATCTCCAGTCCAATCTGGAGAAAGAATCCCTTCCCTTGATGTCTTTCAAGAAGAAGTTTCGAGGTGAAAAATCGTTCTTCGACATCACTCTGTTTCAACACGTACGGCATCCAATTTCCTTGTTTTTTAACCGAACACAAATTGTTTTCTGAATTACTGCCAACGAGTCCCTAAGTCCATTTGTATTTGAGACGAATTTTGATCCAATAAAGCCCCAAATTCATCATCTTCAAAGATTTAAGGCTGGCCAGGGCGGTTTTTGTTTTCGACGCCAAAATCACCACTTTTGAAACGTCGAAACCAGTCATTAGATGATTTATCAGTTGGAGCAGATTCACCATACACTTTTCAACAACCATTCGACGGTCGTCAGGTGCACTTTTTATCCAATTAAAACAGGGAATCACAACTTCTCCGAAAATATGATAATTTGAAGAGGTACAAAACAAAAACAGGTGCTGATGCACACTTATTGTTGCTGACAAATGTTACATATTCCTAACGATTCCGGTAATCGCTTCCAAGATCAGCGATAATTTGTATCAAAATCAAAAACGTGCGATTACGTCTTTGTGATTAAGCCTTTAAGGGCACTCGCACTCGAACCGAACCCAGAACCGAAAATAGTTCAAGATTGTTTATTTACCGAACAGGGGATCCTCCAAAGGAACTAAGTTAACCAGTGTGCCTTGAAAATTGACCTAACATAAACTTGTTACTTAATGCCACGGATAGACAATGGAAACGAAAAGTTTGTTACTTTAAGTTAACAATTCTTGGTCATTATTTTGCTTGCTTATATTTGTAGAACTTTGTATGCAATCTGCAATGTCCACAAATTTTTAAACGAAACCACAAAGCAGAGAGAACTTTCTGCTTCGCTATGATAAAGAAAAAAAATTTGCATGTGTTAAGCTCATGAACGTTAGAGCGTCAATTGTATTCCGAGTGACATTCAGATTTAATTATTGTCTTGTTTTAAGCGACTCTATAGTAATTAGTCCAGTGCCATATGTGATTGCAGCAATTTTTTAATTGGGCCTCTGGACAGCACACTTGACATTCACTAATTGCGGGCTTTAGTGACTAAATTAAAATAAAACCAAAGCCTGGGTTATGCAATTTTGGGGGACTAAAGCATATAAGAAGAAACGGTGTTCGCTGCTTTTCCAGTGAATAAAAACTAAATGCCCTTATCCTTCTTTCGGAGCACATAGTAGGTGCCAACTTTTCATAATGAAAATAATAATTGGATGGAACAATAGTCCGTTAGGGGGACCAGACCCTTCTTTAGTAACTTCTCCTCTGTTGTTGCTACTTTTACTAGCGAGAATAATTGAATTACTGTTGTTTTCATAGACATTCTGAAAACACTCTGTGGGTGTTTTCAGCATCTTGAAAAATACTATATTAAGTATTATTCTTTCAAACAACAATTATTTTTACTTTACCTGTTCAAAGTTTAACATTTCCAAAAGCTTATACTAAGGCGTAAAGCATGATTCAAATATACGAAGTCATCTGCATAAGTCTGGGCGTAGGTGTTAGATCTATTCAAAGCGGAAAGCAAATAATCGACCAGCATGCATCATAGGAAAGATGACATGACGCCAACTTGGGAGCAGCCCTATTGACCCCCGACATTACAAACTGGTTACATTCCTCCTCCGCAATAATAGTCCTATTCATTAGCATTGCTTTTATCCACAATACCAATGATTCCTCTACGCCGTGTTCCCTGGCCGCGTTACACATGCCATCAAAAGTCGCATTGTCGAAAGCGCCCTCTATGTCGATTAAACGCCCTGTCTGTATTCTTTTCTGTCAAGTGCACTTTCAATTCTGGCGACGAGATTTTTAATATTACTAAAAATGGATGAGGAAGCCCTCAGAATTTTCGACAGAAAAGTTCCGCGTGCAAAAATTTGGCCTCCTTTGAGTTGATGGCACTTTTGGGAAAGAGTTTCAACAACGAATTCTATGAGCTCTAGGGCAGTATATGCTTGATCAAGCCTTTTTGGATAACTAACTAACTAACTAACTAACTGGAAACAATGCTTAAGATGGCTAGGCCATGTAGAGCGTTTGGGCATCATTGCTTAAGCACGAAAAGGCTTCGAATCCGCCCAGGCCTAGGCTGAAATGACTCACACAAGCAGAAAGGGACCTACACAAACTTGCGTAATTTCTGGCGTGAGATTACATGTGATGGTGGTGGCTTGAGAGTAAAGTTGGTTGAGGCCCAGGTCCACACCGGACTGTAGCGCCAAACAAAGTAGAAGAAGAAAGTATTGATGAACATGTTTTTCCCACTAGCACCGAAATTCGTGAGTTGATTTCAAATTTCTCCATTTGCTTGTATCATTCTCTGTTGGATCTTATTCGTTTCCATTCAAAATATGTTAAGAGTTCACTAGAGGTATGCCAGGAAATGACATTTTCGACAACAACAAAAAATTTAAACGATTTTTTGGAACTCTAGTGTTCATTTGTTATCGTTTTAAGAATGAGGTTAAAAAAAGGTTGCTTGGAGAAAGGAGGCAAAAGCTGATGATCTTCATCATGGTTTGTCTTTAATTATTCAAAAACCTTTATTTTGCAGTATTTTTGTTGCAAGTTTTACACTTAGTAAAACTATCGAGCGTCACAGACAAATATCTAAAATCCTTTCAGCTTCAATCTCAAGTTATTAAAATTATCCAAAAAGATCACTAGTTTGAAATGAACATTTATTATTAGAACTCTGGCTTTGCCCCGAAGAGTGCAAAGAAAGGAGCGCTCCTGTTGGAAGGTATTTCAGGCTTCCTTGTCAACAAACTTAAGAACCATTGGTTAACAGACTGATTCGTTGTTGACAATGAAAAAGGTGTCTAAGACAGTAAAGGCTTAAAAGCAAAATTGATCGGCTCCTTTATCTTTATGTTCCCCGCCTGATATAACTTTGAAAATGGAAAATTCACAAATATCGTGTCTTCTAAGTATATAGGCAAAATAGAAGAAGACTTTTAAACATGAAATAGTGTTAAATAGTGTTATAGTTCATTCAGTATTCGGTCAGGCAAGATTCAGTAATTCAAGAATTAGAAGAGGACGAAAAGTAGGAAAATCAACACCGAGTCACATTACCGTCTTGGAAAATATTGCTTAACTCAACCTCTGTGTGAGTTAAGGGAACATCAAGTAATTTTTAAGATTTAAATTTACAAAGTATTATGATTGACTGAACCTCTCGGTGGTAGTCTTATTCAGCAGGAGGCGGACATATAGAGAAGTATTTCGCAGACAGTGGCACGCGTCTACAAAAAAATGCTTTATTGATGCTTAGGTAATTAGCTGATTTATTTATTATTATATAATGCATTTTAATACAGTTTTTAATTATTCATTCATTTGACTCACATTCTGTGAATGGCTTTAATTTAAATCACTTGTATTAGGAGCACTTCTCTAGTTCCTGCTTCCTTAACTGATCGAAAGCAACTGGTCAATATTTTGAGCAACCAGTAACGAGTACAATTCACAAATGAATATACTCAAAGGATAGAAAGAAATATATACGAGGGGCCTTCAATATATTCTCGGTATCGGGGTGAAGCTGTGGTTATACATATAAATTGACTTATTTGTCAAGTAATACAATTATTTTAGTGGATTCATGTTTTCGCGTTTTATCTATAGTTAAACAGAATCATAGCGGCCGCAGTGGCGTGTGGGTAGAGTGCGACGCTCACACGGTGAAGGGTCTAAGTTCGATTCCCGGTCAACACCTCGAATTTTTCACGGCACCACCTCTTTCGAGCTGCTGACAATACTCAAAGCGCAATAACTGTCTAAGAAAGCTTCTCAAACTTAGCCTTTTGAAGTCGGCATAAAACCGTAGGTCCCTTCTACTCGTGAGAGAACAGTAGCGTGCACAACACGAGTAGTTGATGAGCAAGCTAGGCCCTGGTTTACCTGTGCACTGTCGCTTCAACAATTATTATTAAACAGAATTATAATGACAACTGAGACGATGATGGTGAAAATTGAGCATCGCGCTGTAATTAAATTTCTCACTAAGCTAGGAAAAAGTTAACAAACTATTCATGAAGAGATGGTGGCTGCTTACCAGGGTTCCGCACCTTCATTATCAACTGTCAAGTGAGTTCAAAAGAGGCAGAAAGAGCATTGAAGACGACCCCGCTCCGGCTCCCCGGCTACTGCTTGTACGGGAGAAAGCATCAAAGAAGTCGAAAAACTTGTTCTTGAGGATGTCCGAATAAAGGTGAAAATGATGATCCCTGCCACCAAGCTTTCACCTGGAAACATTCTTGATGACCATCTTAACCTTTCGAAAGTCAGTGCAAGGTCGGTGTCACGAATCCTCACGGTGCCTCAGAAAAAAGTGAGAATCGCATGCTGTAGAAAGCTTTTGGAGGTGTGTAGTGAGAGAACGCGAACGGTGTAATGGATCGAATTGTTACGGGGCAGGAAACATGGGTTCAGCACTATGACCCTGAAAGCAAACAAGAGTCCATGCAGTGGCATAAAAAAGGAACAGACCCCCCGAAGAAGGTCAAAGTCACGTCGTCTGCCCGGAAGCTCATGGGCAGTTTTTTGGGACTCAAGGAGAATCTAGCTCATTGAGTACAGAAAAAAAAAGGTGAAACCATCAAAGTTACATTCTACGCTTCCACTTTGCAAATTTGTGGGAGGAAATTGAAAAGAAAAGACGGGGTAAACACGCAACGTTTGTGTTGCTTCTTCATGACAACGCTCCTGTTCACATGGCGCGAGTTTCCAAGGCTGCTGCGCGAGATTGTGGTTTCGAAGAAATCCAACACCCACCCTATAATCCAGATCTTCCTCCAGGCCTTATTTCCCCTAGTCATTATTTCATGCTTCCAGGTTTGAAAAAATGTCTTCGTGAAAAAAGATTTTCAGATGATGAAGATCTCAAGTCGGCAGTAAATGGATATTTTGCAGAGAAAAAGGAAATTTATTTATTTTGAAAAAGCTCAAGATGTAACAAATGCATTGATATTAGGGGTGATTATATTGAAAAATAAAAACAATTTAAATTGAATTCCTTTTTTCCTTCATGTCGATACCGAGAATATATTGAACGCCCCTCGTAAGATAAAGGCACTCATAATCTCTTTGTCTTGTTAAATTTGTCTTAGTCGCTTATCATCTCTTCTTCTTGTGTTGTTAAATTTTGTGTTCACTTTAGGATCAACATATTTTGTAAATATTACATAACCTTCTACTGCCCTGGAAACCGCTTATCGGCGATGTGCATTTTCACCGACGTTTATGTCTGTTCCTTATCTATAAGCATGGTACCGTTCTTGATTGTGATTGAGTGAAATAAAGTTAGGTCTTCTTACTTGAAAACTTAAAATTAAATCCTTCTGTTGCTGATCAATTCCCTGATCATGCAATTTTGTAAGTTTTCGAAAAAATTTCCCGTGTAAGAATTTGTCAAGATCTGTGTATTTTAAACTCATATCCGATCTAAATGCAATGTCATTGAAACTTATTAATGGTTTTGTTTCATAAAAACCAGTCACGCCGCTAATTTTTACATTAAAGTTCAAATTTTATTTAAAATTTTAAAAATCCAGAATCACTGATGACATGGGATGCTCAGAAGAGTGAGAGACTCTCCAGTTGCTATAAAAAGTAGTTAAGATAAGTAGTTGGGAGAAATGTATGTGCGAATCGTGTGTGTTTAGTGATAGTTAAATTGTTGGCATTAGGAATATTTGTATTTATTTAGTTATCTCAAACTTGCTATTTTTGTTTATCTGAACAGTATTAGAAGATTGTCGTTAATGATATGTGATTGTTGTTGATGTGTTGCCATATTTTGTTTTTTTGTTTTTCTTTTTTGTTCAAACCCGACAGGTTGCTAGGTCAAATGCATCTATTTATATTTGAAAAAATATTTGAATGAACGGATGGATGGAAATATCAAAATCGGTGGTTTGAAAAAGGAGTGCTTGTAAAACATTTTCAAGATTTGAGCTTAACACATTACTTATTTTAAATACTCCGGTGAAAGCGATAGAAAAATTTTCAAGTTAACTTCAGGAATAAATTTATTATTTGAGGTTCCAAGACATGCCCTAGATGAAAACACAGCTCTGAACCGAAAGGTCATTGAGTGTGAGCGTGTTATGTATTGTTGGGACGAAATTGCAGCAAGTTGACAATATAACTTTTTGATGCAGAAGCGTTATAGATTTGGACGCTTTTTCCCGGACTGTATACTTCACTCTGCGTTGGGCGAAAAGAATCTTTCTTCGAACATGTTAAAGCACCGCTCGAAGGTAGAGAAGAAGAAATTAATGGAAAAAATTACATACACTGGTCTTAATGACATTATATTGTAATGGGGGCGACATCAAGTGGGGAAAAGCATTTTATGTTCACGTGGTGCTTTGAAAGTGGACTAAAAGCTGAAATAAAGCGCATTCCGAACTAAATGTGTATTGAGGATAAATAGTTCATGTGGAGGAGTTCAATTGCCTTAGTCATTTGAACATCTTCTTTTTCGGATGGCGCTACAGTCCGGGGTGGACCTGGGCCTCAACCAACATGCCTCTCCAACTAGCACGATCACTTGCCAGTTGCCTCCAATTGCGCACTCCAAGTTGGTTGAGGTCCTTTTCCACTTGTGTGCGCCATCTCAGTCTAGGACGTCCTCTGTTGCGTTGTCCCAGTGGTTCGGATTCGAAAACTCTTCGGGCCGGAGCAGTGCTGTCCATACGCTCTACATGGCCTAGCCACCTTAAGCGTTGTATCCGCAGACGCTTGACTACAGCCCATACAGTTCGTGGTTAAATCTTCTACTCCAGATGCCATCAACGCAAACAGGACCAAAAATCGCACGCAGAACTTTTCTCTCGAAGAGACCAATGGCTTCCTCATCCGCTTTTAGTAGAGTTCAGGTTTCTGCGCCGTAAAGCAGGACTAGGATGATCAAGGTGTTGTACAAAGTCACTTTGGTCGTTCGGGAGAGGGCTTTATTACTCAATTGCCTCTTGAGCCCAAAGAAACAGCGATTGGCAAGAGTGATTCTGCGCTTGATTTCGGTACTGATGTTGTTGTCCCTATTCACCGCGGAGTCGAGATAGAAGAAGTCCTTCACTACCTCGAAGTGTCTGCAGCCCATAGTGACGCTCTGTTCGAAACGTCGATGTTCTGCGTCCTTCTTCGATGACACCATATACTTCGTTTTGCCCTCATGTACCACCAGTCCCACTTTAGCCGCTTCCGCTTCAATGCTAGCAAACGCCTCATTGACTGCTCGCCGAGTTCGGCCGATCACGTCAATGTCATTCGAATAAGCTAGCAGTTGAACGGACTTGTGGAAGATCGTGCCTAGTCATTTGAACATCTTTTATTAAAAGGCGCGTAAAAAATACCCGCCTTAAGTGCCTATCAACTAATGAGTCGTATCGTAAGGAAGATCTTTGGAGGACCAGACCAGATATGTATGCTCTTTTAACACATCGCTCAATAAGTCCCAGGACTAAGGAATATAATAAAAACCCATCTAGACAAAATTCGACTTAATAAACATAATTTCCTTCAAGAGTGATAAAATCATTTCAGTGCCGCTCTAACACTTCAATACTTCTTTCTTCAGTGTCGGCGATCACCTCCTCATTCAAGCCATACTTTTTTCGGTGAGCATATTGTGAGGTGTGCCCGCCGTGGCGTAGTGGGTAGAGTGCGACGCTCACACGCCGAAGGGTCCAGGTTCGATTCTCGGCTGAGCACCTTGAATTTTTCACTGCACCTCTTTCGAGCTGCTGACAGCACTCAAAGAGTAAAAACTGTCTTAAAAAACTTCTCAAAGTTCGACGTTCGGAGTCGGAAAAAAACTGTAGGTCCTTTCTACTCGTGAGAGAAAAGTAAGCAAGCTAGGCCCTGGTCCCCCTGTGGACTGTCGCGCCAACAATTATTTTTATATTTTTGAGGTCTGAAAGAGAGAAGAGAGAAAGGTAGAAGTCGTTGGGGCCAGATCTGGAGAATAAGGGAGTTCGGACGCAATTCAAAGCCAAGCAATTTGGCCATGGTAGCCAACGACTTGTCTGGTAGAAATAGAATTTTTTTTCCGTTTCTTTTTTCAAATGCACCAATAATGCCATATAGTATTCGCTATCGATGAATAAAATTCCGTGCGCATCCCAAAATACGGATGCTATTAAATTGCCAGCCGATCTTTGTGTTTTTGAAAGCTTTGGGCGTGGTTCACCGGCTGTCCCTTCCGGTGACTACCGATTTGACTGTGAAGTGCAGTGAATCCATGTTTCATCCACTGTGACATACCGCTATTTTTGGTCTATTGTGATCAAACACGGCACCCATTTCGAAAACAGTTTTCTCATGGACAAATATTCATGCAAAATAGTGTACATACTGCTTTCTGATATCTTTAAGGTGTCAGCTATCTCACTTTCCGGTCTTTCAAAACGATTTTGTGTACATTTTTGAAATTTTAAGGAGTAACAACCTCAATTGGGCTTTCAGAGCGTTCAGTATCGTTGGTGTCTGTATGGCAGCGTTTAAAGTCAGCATGCCACCGACAAAGATTCGTTTTTGATAGAGCAGAGCCTTTGTCCGCATTGGCGTAGCGGATAAAGTTTGAAGTCGGCTGCAGTTTCGATTCCCGGTTGAACACCTCGAATTTTTCACAGCACCACCTCTTTCGAACTGCTGACAACGCTCAAAGAGTAATAACTGTCTAAGAAAAAGCTTCTCAAACTTCGCCACTCGGAGTCGGTAAAAAACTGTAGTTCCCTTCTACACGTGAAAGAAGACTAGCGCGCACAACACGAGTAGTTGATGAGCAAGCTAGGCCCTGGCCTTCCTGTGGACTGTAGCACCACCCAATTATGATTATTATTAGAGTCCCTGTGCCACTTTTCAATCCATTGCTCAGCTTGAAAGGTATTTCTTCCCATCAAAAAACAGTGTTTAATCCACACACGAAATTTTGTTTTTTTCATTGTTTTAAAAGTCGCAAAAGTAGCGTCACTTGGAGCACTGTAACTTGTAACCTAATAATCAGATTGTCATTGAATGTTTGTTCTTCCTAAAAATAATATGGATTTTTTTTTAGTGGCATGTCATGTTAGTCCCGGGGCTTATTGGGTGACGTGCTGCATTATAGCGACATCAGAGAAATTGGAAGCTCGTTTAAAGAAACTTAGATATTTCGCAGCACAGGCACAGGCAACCTTATTCCAACTAAGTGCTGTTTTGATGCACATGCCTGAGATAGAATATCTTCCGATTTCAACCACGCAAGTAACACCTATGGATAATGATTTATTATTATGGGAAAGCTCGATTGGTCAATTTGTACATTAATGTAACGTTAAAAGTTTTTGTATGTTTGACAATCATGTTTCTTCGATAAAAATCTTTCCATTCCATAAAATATGGTCTTGTAGTCTTTGTGATAAATTCAAATTATTTAAGGCTTCTTCTTATGTTTTATGCGGTAATATGAGAAAGAGTTAAAGAGTTAATTAATTACAGAGAAACGCTGCAAAATTTCGAGAGATGCCTTAAGAGTTAATTAATTACAGAGAAACGCTGCAAAATTTCGAGAGATGCCTTTAAACTGAAAATAAATTATTTGCCAGGCAAACATTGCTAAAAAATGTACAAAACAGAATAATAAATAGCATTAGCAAAGACGACAATGAATAACGAACTGCTGAAACTATTTCGAATTCCAGTTAAACCACTGTTCAAACACGTGCTCGTTTTGTTGGTACCTGTAATACTACCGGTTTCAAAACCGCTAAGCCGTCTTACTTGCTCATTAACTTGTTTATTTGGGAGAAACTTCGAACAAAATAATTCAAACATTGGTTTGATAACTGTATTCGATTTAATCGACTCGAAGGAGATTAAAAATTTGGTCGAAACACTTTATATGAAGTCATTCGTTTTAATGACGTTTGCTTAAAAGGGTTAAACTAGGGCTCAGTATTACCATGGAGGAAAACGTCTTAGTTACTCAAATATTAGATTTTGTTATTTGTATGTACACTACTATGCAAAACATTTGCAACTATCACCGTCTATCAAAATTAAATTATTTTTATTGTTTTAGACTTCATTATGTGTCACCTTACTGTTCATAATCTTTAAGCACTGATCTACAGGCAAATTCAACAAATGCACTGCTTTTGCAAAAACAACAAATGATGACAAACAATCACCTAGCTCGCTTTGAAAAAAAAAAAAAAACAAAAATGATTTTAGCTGTGCTTACGGCCACTTCTCTTCGTCTCATTTTGATAACAATTAATCTGTATTTACACGTAACTTACCAGCCTTTGGGGCTGGTTGATTCGTCTGGTTAGTTTTAGATGGAACTTTAATCGATAAATAGATTTTTAAGAAAATTTTTTTTTTCAAATTGAAAAAAAAAAACATATTTTGTTGAAAAAATGGCGGGAAAAAATATTCATCGGATATATGTATAATCCAGAATATTGGGTGATTTTGAAAAAGGAGCATCTCAAAAAGAATTTTCAAAGAAATATAAGGTTGTCAAATATCTATCTTTATATATCCCTTTCGCGTTTTTGTCTTTTGAATTTTCCGGCTATGATACGCTACAGAGCTTGTATCTGGCAATACTGCATTTCATTTAAAAGGTCTTGACATAACCTACAAAACGACGCTAGGCATTATTAGTTTGGGTATTGCGTTCAACAGCTATAGACGTGTAAACATGGAGTTCACTAACGTTCACTAACGCTAAAATTCGCGCTATTTTAAAGTTTTCCTTCGTTAAAGGTAAATCCGCTAGAGAAACGTTTCGTGAGATTAATGGCGTTTTGGAGGATGCTACACTATCACCTCGAACTGCGGAGGAATGGTTTCGACGATTCAGAGCCGGTGAAAACGACACCATGGATAAGCCAGCCGGCGGAAGACCTTTGACGACGAATACCGATCGAATCATGGAAACCATAGAGTTAGACTGGCATGTGGCATTTCGTGACATCGCCAAGGAGATAGGAGTGAGTCACCAAACCATTTTAAACCATCTGCAGAAGTCTGGATACAAAAAAAAGCTTGATGTTTGGGTGCCGCATGTTTTGACGCAAAAAACCCTTCTGGACCGAATCAACCTCCTGGACCGAATCAACCTCCTGGACGGAATCAACCTCCTGGACCGAATCAACCTCCTGGACCGAATCAACTCCATGCTGCTGAAACGGAACGAACTCGACTCATTTTTGAAGCGGATACTGACTGGTGACGCAAAATGGATCACATACGACAATATCAAGCGAAAACGGTCGTGGTTGAAGGCCGGTGAATCGTCCCAAACAGTGGCCAAGTCGGGATTGGCGGCCAGGAAGGTTTTGCTGTGTGTGGTGGGATTGAGAGGGAATCATACCTTATGAGCTGCTCTCATATGGCTATACGCTTAATTCTACCATTTACTGCGAACAACTGGGTCGCTTGAAGCAGGCGATCGACCAGAAGCGTCCAGAATTAGCCAAAAGAAAGGGTGTAGTGTTTTATCAGGACAACGCCAAACCAAACACTTCGTTGATGACTCGTCAGAAGCTACGGGAGCTCGGATGGGAGGTTTTATCGCATCCACTATATAGACCGGACGGGAGTTCCTGTCCATGGCGAACGGCCTTTTTGATGTGAAGTTGAACTCAAAAGAGGCTTGTGAAAAGTGGCTGTCCGAGTTCTTCGCAAATAAGGAGACGGACTTCTGCAAGGGGGTATTATGAAGCTGCCGTCTAGGTGGAGACAGAAAATGGAACAAAACGGCACATATTCGAACTAAATCCGATCACTGGAACACTTTGTAAGAAGCATTGAATGAAGAACAAAAACGCAGAAGGTTTATATTTGACCTTATATAACAGTCACAAATCAACTGTTTGTAATTTCGTCAAGAGTGGAAAGGTGGTATGCCATCATAAAGAAGGAAGGCCTCGAGGCACCACAGCAGAAGACGATAGAAAAATTACAAATTTCTTCCGAAGAAACCCCACGGCATCATCCAGAGAAGTCAAAATTGAACTTAGGTTTCCCATTGACACATCAAATATCAGACAACGCGCATTGCAGGCCGAATTGCATAGTTTTCAGATAGCTAAAAAACTATTTGTTAAAAAAAAATGTGAAAGCTCGTTTAGTTTTTGCAAAAACTCATATCAATTGGAGTCTGCGAAAATGGAAAACGGTTTTGTTTTTTGACGAAGCAAAGTTCAATATGAACAGATCGGATTGAAAACAAGTTGTCAGGAGGCCAAGAGCTGAGAGGCTAAGTCTAAAATACACTAAAAGGACACTGACGGCTTCTCTGGCCAAAGAGTCGTCCCAATTCGACAAGTGGAGGGCATAATGAAGTCTGAAGACTATGTAGAAATCCAGACACAATGCTGCCTTATGCTGATTGGCAAATGCCACTTGCCTGGACGTTCCAAAAGAAGTTGGCTACAAAGTGGATTACAAAAAGGATTACATATTGGATTTTACCAAGGCCAGCGCAGCATACACCGAAATCCAATAGAGAACCTATGGGAAATTGTGAAAAGAAGAATTGAAATTGAGAGGCAGTGAAATGACATTCCAGAAACAGTTATTGATACTTTTATAGGTTCGATGCCCAGAAGATGCATAGCCATTATAAAAAGTAAAGGGTACGCAATTAAATATTAACATTTACCTGCCTTAAAGTAGGAAAATTGTTTGAAATTTAGTTGTGCGATCTAATTTGCAAGTGTTTTGCACAGCAATTTAACCAACTATTGAAGTATTTAGTTATTTATTTGTTGATTAAGTGAAGCGTGTTAATTTTTTTTAAACAATTATAACCTATTATCAATAAAGTTTAGAAAACTGAAAAAAGAATTTTGCTGTCTGATTTTTTAAACATTTTTTTAATGAAATATTTTTCTTTAATGAAATATGTAAGTACAGTATATGTAAGTCCATTTTCACCAATTTGACTTGAATACTACTGAAATGTATTTTAAATGGCAATTTGTTAAGTACTATTTGAAAGTTATGCTTCTGGATATAGAAATCTCTTTCGATTCTAGAGATGCCCCGAGATCATATAAAATTCTCGAAAAGTCAACAAAACATATAAATTGTGATTTTTTAAAAGCTATAGGAATGCCTTTCAAAAAAAAAAAAAAAACACATAAAATTCAGAAAAATGAATGAAATCTTTATTTGAATCGATAGAACGGTCCATATAATTTAATGTTTGAAGATTATCTCATGCAAATGTTGACCTTGACTGCGCCTCAAATGGTCCATCCGCTTAGTCTAATTTTGTCACGCACTTTCCAACATTTCGGCCTGTATCTCACGAATAAATGTTTCAATGTTGTCTTCCAATGCGTTATTTGAAGCGGTCTTGTCTGTATAGACATAAGCTTTAACATAGCCCTACAAAAAATAGTCAAAAGGCGTTAAATCGCACGATTTAGACGGCCAATTGACCGGTCCCGAACGTGAAATAAAATGTTCACCAAACTCGCCTCTCAATAAGTCCATTGTTGCGCGTGTTGTGTGGCATGTGGCACCATCTTGTTAAAATCACATGCCATGCATGTCATGCTCTTGCATTTTGGGCAAAAAAAAGTTGGATATCTTCTCACGGTAGCGCTCACCATTCACAGATACGTTACGATTCGCATCATCTTTGAAAAAGTACGGTCCAATGATGCCACCAGCAAATAAACCGCACCAAACTGTGACTTTTTCTGGATGCATTGGTAGCTCTCGCAATGCTTCTGGCTGATATTCACTCAAAAATCGACAATTCTGCTTATTTACGTACCCATTGAGCCAAAAATGAACTTCGTCCATGAAGTTCGTCCATGAACTTCGTTCATTTTTGACCATAAAATGGAAGAAGCGGGAAATGAACTTTCTTAACAGAGCACGCATTTTGATAATAAAATTCAATAGTTTGCAAGCGTTGTTCGTTTGTAAGGCGATTCATGGTTAAATTATAAACCAAACTGAAGATGTTTGACAGCGAAACCAAACACGAAACGTGCGTTAGCTGTTTAAACCAGTGTTGCCAAAAAGGTAATAGCTAAAAATCACCCTTCACAAGAGCTTTCAAAAGTCATTGCGACCTTAAAAAGCTAACAACTTAAAATGAAATGTAATAGATTTGAGTGTGGAAAATCGATTTGCGAAATGTGAAATTGAAAAAAAATGAAGAATTATCGGAGAGTAAAAAAGTCACATTATTTTGCTTAAATTTAAATTAATGTATACCCGGTAATTGACACTGACAGAGGCAAATCAAAGTTATTCGTACAACGAAGACATTGCGATTTGTATGATACAGAATATTTTTAAAAATTAAATCCTAAGATTCCTTAAATTTCTTATCCAAGTCCAAGCTTATATTTGAATAGAGAAATACCTTATAAGAGTGAAGCTCCAAGAATAAGGAAAAAAAATGTTTCTACGATTTTTTTCAAAAGATCGAAACATGAACAAAAAAAACCAAAAATGGAAGAAAAAAAATCTTAATAACTTCCTGAAATGTTAACAAATTCTTATTATGGGCAGGAATAATAATAAGAAAAGGACTAAAAAATGCGCATAGCCACTGCTTGGGAGGGTATACTGAACAAAAGAAACTTATCAACAATTTAAAAAGACGAGATAAGAACGTTATTTCTGATATACTTTTCCTAATGGTGTTTACTATCAGGAACTGCTGCTGTAGGCAACTTTTCGTGCATCTCCATGAAAATGAAAGAAATCGTATACAACATGAATTTGTATACGATTTCTTCCAACAAATCGTATACAACATGAATTTGAATTTTTGTGAAATTTAATGCAATCTGGGCGGTGCAAATTGGAAAACATACAGATATCTATCCGGTGTCCCGGTATGAATTGAGCGTCAAGATACAAATGACTCGATAGGAAAAATTTGTTGTGAACGAACCCTTATTTTTTTCTGTTTGTTTGCTATGACATCTGTGACAAATATTTAGCATACATCAAGTCATTGAACAGACAACATCATATTTTTTCATCGTGTTAAAAATGTCGAATTTTGTACCAGAAAGTGATGATTTGCGAAAAGCATTAATTTTTTGTTTTCACTTGCAGAAAAGTGCTGCAGAATCGCATCGAATGCTTGTCGAGGCATATGGTGATCATGCTCTATCAGAAGCAACATGCAAAAGACGGTTTCAACGGTTCAGAAATAATGATTTTGATGTGAGAAATGAAGAACGTGGAAGACCACCGAAAAAGTTTGAAGACGCCGAATTGCAAACGATATTGGATGGAGATGACACTTTGAGTCAAAAGCAAATGGCAGCAATGTTAAACGTTGCACAATAAACAATTTCTGACCGTTTAAAAGCTGTGGGAAAGATCCAAAACTGTGGAAAATGTGTGCCACATGAATTGAATGAAAGACAGACGGAAAACCGAAAAAACACTTGTGAAATGTTGCTTCAAAGACACGAAAGAAAATCGGTTTTGCATCGGATTGTTACTGGCGATGAAAAATGGATTTATTTTAAGAATCCTAAACGGAAAAAATAATGGGTCAATCTGGGACAACCATCAACATCGACTGCAAAACCAGATCGATTCGGCAAGCTGACAATGCTGTGTGTTTGGTGGGACCAGAAAGGTGTGCAGTACCACGAGCTCCTAGAACCTGGTGAAACCGTTAATACTGATCACTACCGATAACAAATGATCAATTTGAACCATGCATTAATCGAGAAACGACCAGAATGGGCCAGAAGACACGGCAAGGTAATTTTGCTTCATGACAGTGCACCTGCACACAAAGCAAAACCGGTTCAGGATACAATCAAAACACTTGGTTGGCAGCAGCTTCCCCACCCGCCGTATTCACCAGACTTGACTCCTTCCAACTACCATTTGTTTTCATCGATGGGACACGCATTGGCTGAGCAGCACTTTGATTCCTACGAGGAGGTCGAAATTAGGTGTCTGATTGGGTTGCTTTAAAAGACGAACAATTTTATTGACGTGGTATTCACAAATTGCCAGAAAGGTGGTGAAAATGTGTAGAAAACAATGGCCAATACTTTGAATAAAATGTTTTTACTTTCCCACTAATAATTAGTGTTTTATTTAAAAACAAAGTCCATTTCATACCGATGTACCATATATGCTTAATTACAAATCAAAAATTATTTTGTTTATATAAGCAAATATTTTTTTTTACTGATTTATTAGAGAGTTTTTGAAGTGACGAATAATACAAATCTGTTGATATAAATTCCTGCCAAAAAAATAAATCACTTTTAAAATACACATTTCTTAAGGTTGGAAGGGAATATGTAGAATTATATAGAATTTTACTAAAGAAACTCTAACAGCCGAGTAAAATTAAGAACTTTAACCTGCGCTGTCATTGCTATAAATTGCCAATTACAAGTTTCTTTTTGGTACAAATTTAAAGAAAGCATAGATTGATCTTAAGCATATCCCTTTTTTCCACAGAAAGTAAGCACTATGAACAGATTGAAAAATACTTTTAGTAAGAGTTTAAATGAGTATGAAAAATTTAAGACAACAATTCGCTCGGCAAATATTCTCTGAACCTCTTTTCATAGGAACATAATATTATTTTTCCAATGTTTTGGTTTAGAAACAACGGAAATGTTTATTAATATTTTAAATTTTGATAGCCTTAAATTTTCACATTTTAAGCCTGTTAAAATTTATTCGACTTAATACTTGGTAACACTTTTTAAGCTCAGAATAAAACAAACAACACAAAATACAGTAAATAAAGACAGTTGTCTTCAAAAGTTGAGTGCATCCTTCAAGATTCATTGTGTACACAAAATAAGACCAAAGGAGCAAATATCATTAAAAGAACACCCAAACTCACTTGTGTATTGAAAATCGTTGTAATTTCAAAATAAATACTCCTCTGATCGATGCACACGACAAACGGTGCCGCACCAAGATTCCTCGTTGTCCTCGTCACAAGCAAAGCCACGATCGCCAGCAATGTTGTCACAACAACCACAATAAGCGAAGTCTTACTCGTCAAATAATCGCATAAATTCCAAACACCGCGCCACATATTCACGCAAATAATTCCAAAAATCGCCGTATAACACCTGGATGCTATATAGTATGTTAGCCTTCGTTTATCCGGATCGAAGGACTTTTTAAAACTATCTTGACACATTGTAAAAAATATATGTCCGAAGCTGCCAACAGCAAATGAAATTAACGAGGATCTATTAACATCTTCGGGCATCATCAGGATTTCAATTATCCCCCATGTTCCCCTCCAATATCCGATCACACATGGCGCGATAATTGTCGACGATATGAGGATATCAATGAATTTCAAAAGCAACAAATAACTCCGACTTAGGGGCTTGGCTATAGCTTCATTTGGCACATAGACTTTTTCATCATTTTTTATCATTTTTCAGACGAATTGTGCGCGAAAAGAAAATTATTTTCTGCTGCTTTTCTGTTTTATATTTCGCTTTCGATCAACGCGCAGCACAACGAGACAGATTTAAGGGAGGAAAAATCACTTCATCAAAACTCTGATGTAACTGTAATGAATTGTGTGTGTGCACTTATCTTAATGATTTAGGTAAATAAATAGTTTGACACCAAAGCCGAACTAAAACTCGCGTTTATCTCTCAGTTTAAGACTCTTGAGATTCGACTGGCACTTATTCAGTGGTCATTTTTCGAAATGACAACAAGCACCATGTCAGCACAGCTCAAATGGTAAAAATATGGATATTTTCAGCGATCCGAGTAAGAATTTGCTTTGCCTTATTTTTTTTTTTATTTTGTCCCGCGACCGCTAGTTCATAACATTCAGCCGATAGTACGATAGTAAAAGAAGACAGCAGAGGCAAAATGGGAATAAAAAAAGAAATAAATTTACTAAGAATTTATCCATAAAAATTACCTTCGTAGTCTCTTTATCAGCGATCACAGCTTGTAATTAAGTACCTCATAGGACGGCATAGCATGATACAATTAGTGGTGGGAGATTATAATAATTAAATTTAATGCAATATAAAATAAATCAAACAGTGTATTTAAGTATATAATTAACAAACAACTGTATAGGGTATATGGAACGATTGTAATAATAAAGGAAAGACACCATGTGGTGAACTTTTTAAGTGCACATCGTCGTGTGGAACTGCGGAGGAGGACAGATGTGTGCACAATAATACAAGTCAATTTCAACTGAAATTGTATCTGAAAATCACGGAACGCTGAAAAGAATAAAATTGATAACAGTAAAGCGAAGTACAAAGAGGCAATTTGATCCCTCCTGCTTTGTTTTTTTTTTGTTTTTTGCTTTTGCTTCTGCGTTTTTCTGTACGAGAACATTTATTAAAGAATATTGAGATAGTCTTTCCTCTTTCACCGACACCATTATCCGGCGTGTCCACTACATGGTGGATCTAAACAGGTCAAATGTTTAGTAAATAAATTTATGTGACAAATAATTTAAAGAAGTTACTTGAGGTTTAGGTTGCCTTCAATTCGCCTTCAAATCGTGCTTGGCGTCTCATTGCTCGTCGTGCGTAAATGCGGTTTAAATAAAAATTTTCTTTTCATAAGTGAAGTGTATTTGAAAATTTAAAAAATGTATAGTCACGCATCTCTCAGGGACTTTTGGATCACAATCATTACCACCTACACATATATTTCAAGCAAGTGGAAATTTTTTTGAAATAATTTTATTCCTGGTTTATACTAGATCTTGCAAGTTAACCTCAGTTGGACACTGTCCGTTTGGACTTTATTGATTTGAGTATTTTCTTCATTTTATGTTGACAACGCCGATAAGTTAATCAATTAAGAATGCAAGAAACTTCTTATCAGTAGTCAATCTCAGTTGCAGGGACTTAACAGCTTATCTGCTGGGCAATTCTTTATCTGCTGAAGCTAGAAGTGATTACATATATAATAATAATTGTTGGCGCTACAGTCCAAAGGGGGCCAGAGCCTAGCTTGCTCATCAACTACACGTGTTGTGCGCGCTACTGTTCCCTCACGAGTGGAAGGGACCTACAGTTGTTTGCCGACTCCAAACGTCGAAGTTTGAGAAGCTTTCTTAGACAGTTATTACTCTTTGAGTGTTATCAGCAGCTCAAAAGAGGTGGTGCCGTGAAAAATTCGAAAAATTGGTGTTGAGCTGGGAGTCGAACCTAAACCCTTCTACGTGTGAGCGTCGCACTCTACCCACTACGCCACGGCGACCACACATTACATTTATACTTCAGGGAATTTGTAGTCTTTAAGAAATATAGTTTAATACTAGCTTTCTGATTTGTGCAAGGAAAGAAATATTTTCGACTTGTAGGGGGAAAAGAGACATTCTAAAGACAAAAGAAAATTCTAAGTTCGATCAATGGGTTCTATAAAAGCAAAACACTGTTTCAAATAAGTTTCTGACTCGGTGTACCTTTCACATTTTTCACAATTTAATAAAAAAAATTAGCCCAAAATATAGTTTATTTAATCTGAGAAAAATCGAATTACAGTCACTGGCAGAGAGTCTTAGAACATATATTTCGCTATAAAAACAAAAATAAAGATTATACATACTCAAATTTTATTCAGTATACTTAAGACTACGTAAGGAACATAATTTGTATAAAAACTCAAAAATAATTTGCTTAAAAGTAACAAAAAAAAAATAAAATACATTTATATATAACATCACATAAATTGAAGTCACAAGAATATTCGGGCAAATAATGCATTTAGTAAAAAAAATAATTAAATAAATAAATATTAATAATTTGTGGGTAATCCTTTTCCGCAATGACACTCTTTAATTTTCGAAGCATTGAGGGAACCATTTTTTTCGTAACTGCTTCTCCTATTTTGTGCGTCTTGAAGAATAGTTATAAGTTGGGTCTGATTGGTGGTGCCATGTTTTCGAACCCGTAGTTCCAACTGATGCTAAAGCTTTTCTATGGGGTTCATGTCTAGCGAATGCGGTGGAGGATTAAGTACTTTTGGACAATGATATAGTAGCCATGTCTTGACAATAACAGCGGTGTGTTTTGGATCAACGTCTTGATAAATTTTAAAATGATCTCGAATTCCGAAGCTTTGCGCACTTTGCTTCAAATGACTTTTTAAAATTAACAAGCACATACCAGAGTCTCTAGAGTTTTGGAACAAAGTCATCTTTTCCGATGAGAGCAAGTTTTGCATCTTTGGAAAAAAAGGTAAAAAGCTGGTATGGAGAAAGAAAGGTACAGTTTTTGAAAAGCAGAATTTAATCCCCACGGTGAAGCATGGAGGAGGCGGAATTATGGTTTGGGGGTACATGGCAGCTAACGGTGTGGGCAAACGTGCATTTATTGAATCCACAATGGATCAAATGGGTTATATCCAGATTCTAAAGGATAATTTATTGCAAAGTGCTCAGCAGTTGGGGCTAGAAGAAGATTTCTGGTTTCAACAAGCTAATGACCCGAAGCATACCGCGCACAATGTGAAGCTTTGGATGTTGTATAACATCAAAAATCAGCTGCGGACACCTCCACAGTCGCCGGACCTCAATCCCATAGAGCATTTGTGGGACTTGCTCGAGCGTAGAATTCGTAAATACACCATTACCTCCAAAAATATGCTTAAAAGTACAATAATGGAAAAGTGAGGAAAAATTACAGAGGATACCAACAAATTAGTGATTTCCATGCCTAGACGTCTAACAGAAGTATTACAAAGAAAGGGTTATCAAACAAGCTACTAGAGTATCATAAAAAAATAGTTTTCTGTGCTCCGAACGCCTTGTACGCAGACTTTGGCGTGTGTGTTTTTTATGCGTTCTTAAGAAATACATTATTTAAATTACTATTTCTTGAAAATTGAATGGAATTTTAAAAGTCAATAGTAAGACAAATTATTAGCGTATAAAATAAAACAAAAATGAACTCGATGCATGCTTTAATAGCTGAAAAATTTACGTTTGAAGTTGATGTTTCTGCTTTTTTTTCGTTGTACGCAGACTTATGCGGGCAAGTGTATATTTGTCCATGGTTCCATTGATAAAAACCAGATCTTCCACCCCTTTCGACGACATGCATCCCCAAACCATAACCGAACCACCACCACGCGTAACTGTAGCCCGCAAATTTTCTTTACTTAACTCTTGGTTTTTCTTTATTTGCAACTAAAATAATTTATGCAATTTTTTTGCATGCTTATTATCGCTAATTTTATTTATTTTTGCATTCTCAATTACCCAATAAATACATTGTAAATGTATTTTTTGATCATAATTATGACCTACTAGATTATATAAAATGTAGTTCTCCATGTTTGCCTGCATATTAAAATGAGTGACTGTAAGTAGGCCAAGACCAAATAATTAAGCAAACTTCACCTACAGTGGCTTACAGTGAAAATGGCCCACAACTGAAAAAATCATATTTATCGCGATATATATATAAAATTATTAAAAAGAACAACAATGAATGTATTTTAAGTTTTTCACTTATTTATTATTATAGAGTTAATGATTCATGAAAATAAGGCCAAGCTTCCCCCCGACCATACGCCTTACAAGCAAAAACCGTTTACTACTTTTAAGGAGTTAATTTCCTAAGAGAACTTAATTCTGACAATGCTCAATAAAAACTTAACTTAAACCTACGAATGATGATCGCCTGAAGCATACACTCCTCCGCCTATTTCGTTGTGTAAGTATATCAGGTGCAGCGCGTGTATCCGGAGCGATGCCACCTGACTCCATGCACCGGTACCGTGGGAACATGCTTGCGGTCGCCCAATCCAAAGTTGTTGATTCAGCGAATATTTCGTAAGGTAAGAGTGCTGTGCGTCGTGTTAACTAATAATAATAATTGTTTTCGCGACAGTCCAAAGGGGGACCAGGGCCTAGCTTGATCATCAACTACAAGTGTTGTGCGCGCTACTGTTCTCTCATGAGTAGAAGGGACCTACAGTTTTTTGCCGACTCCGAACGACGAAGTTTGAGAAGCTTTCTTAAACAGTTATTACTCTTTGAGTGTTGTCAGCAGCTCGAAAGAGGCGGTACCGGAAAAAATTCGAGGTGTTCAGTCAGGAATCGAACCTAGATCTCTTCGTCGTGTGAGAGTCGTACTCTAACCACCACGCGGCGGCGGCGGCGGTCGTGTTAACTAAGCAAAATGAAAAAAGTACTTACGTTTAAAAAAAAACAACATAAAAAAGACACAAACACTATTCAATTTCACCACACAGTGAAAATGCTCCACCATTAAATATTCCATATTAATTAATTAAAAACAGCAAGATGACTCTGATACTTCGTCGGAAATACTTTCTGTTTAATTACAGATTTTAAACGGCTTGGAATCCATTCAACAAGTTTCTTTGTATATTCGAGGCTGATTTTATCCCACCTAGAAATACCCTCTAGAAATACCCTTTTCAAGTCATGTTTGATATCTGATATTTCCGTATTTCAATCTCCAGTTTATAAAATACACTTCTAATAATATTTAAATCTGCACACTGTGGGGGTGTTTTGATTGTTCTTGGATAGTGATATAGTAGCCATTTTCGAACAACGTGCTTCGGATCATTGCCCTGGTAGAAATGAAATGTATTCTAGATGCCCAGTTTCGCAGCATTTGTTTCTAAATTAGATTTCAATATACTCAAATATTGGTATTTATACATAATTTCATCTACAAAATATAATTTACCAACACCCGCAGCTGAACATATACCCCAAACCATTACATGTTCCCTCCATGTTTGACAGTTGCACGCAAATTGACTGGACTCGTCTCCTCATTGGGTTTTCGCCATACGTTGGTGCAAAAAGGTTTTCGCTTTTAAATAAAACGGAACGGAAATCCTTTCATCGCATAGCTATGAGCGAATTCTAGTCATACATTTTTATTTTTTTGACTGAAAAATGGCTTTTTCCGTGCAACTCTACCATTTAATTCAGGTTTTCGCAAAACCCTTCAAATTGTTTCTGCATTACATTTGATGTTTAAATGTTGTTCTACCATATTACGTTGCTTTGGCGCAATCAGCCTTGGGATTTTCTTGGATTTGTTGATGACTCAGCGCTCATTATAGGCGGTAAAAATTTTCTTTGGACTAATTCTTTGCTTTTTTTACTATTTGAGCAAATACACTTTCTTACAATCTCTTGCTTTGTTTGCTAGCTTTGTTTACTATTTTAGCAATTGTCCTATGACATTTTCCATCTTTATATTGTTTATTAACTTATTCTCGGATCTATAGAAGTGTGTCGCCCCATTCTTCTTCCGTATCCGAGGCATTCGGTTGATTCAGAACTGGTATTTTTATGTGACCGAGCAGTTACCCCGACACACACCCCCAACCTGGAGGACCAGGCCCTTTTTTATACCTCTTGGGCGGAGGTCGAACTTATAGGTTTAGCAAGTTGAGTTCGGATGAACAACAACCAGTACCCGGTGGCTACCAACGTGGAGGTAGAATAAGCACAATTCATGTGTGTTACAGTTACAGTACAGTTACAGTTACAACAGCTGGGCATTGCCAGGTTGATACCAATCAGTGCCTACCCTGTTTCCACATCACCCAGCTAGTGGCGCCCCATTGCGGGTATATTTTGTGGATGAACACGTTCTTACTATATTTTAAAGCAATTAAAGTTTTACAAAGAAAAACTGAAAGGAAAATCACTACGAAAATATTGAAGGTACTGTTATTAAATATAATAACTTTAATTGGGCCATTTTCACAGCGCGGTAAAATATAATAGTCTTTGTTGCTTTTTTATGTTTATTTTTTTTTATAAAAGGAAGTACTTTTTCATTTACAACAATATATATTATATATATACATTATATAATACATTTACAATAATATAATATCTCCCTTCCGCCTTTTTGTCTTTTGAATTTTCCGGCCATGTTCAAAGCGCTACAGAGCTCGTATCTGGCAATACTACGTATACATCATTTGAAAGGTCTTATAACATAACCTAGAAAACGACGCAATGCATGATTAGTGTGGATATTGCGTTCAATAGTTATAGACGTGTAAACAATTTTAATGTAAATAATTAGAAAGACTAACAAAAAAATATTTGTCTTTATTCTTTTTAACAATTTCGTATATATTTCGCAATAAATATCATTTCTTCAGTTGTGGGCCATTTTCACTGTAAGTCACCGTACATTTTTGTTTGCTTTTGTTGTTGTTTAGTAAAGAAATCTGTCTGTCAGATCTCTTTTCCTAGAAGTCAAACTCACCGATTTAACGAACTCATTTTGCCAATCATTGAGCCACTCTTCGATTTCTTCAAAGTGAACAAACCCGGTGGTCCTCCTTTATCCTTCAAAAAAGCCAGTAGTCGAAAGAAGCAAGGTCTGTTGAATTGGACAGGGAAAGTAAGACCTCCCATTTCAGCACTTAAGGTAGATTTTGACCGCTGGATCCACGTGTGGCAGAACGTTAACATGTTGCAAGGTCACCTTTTCAGTCAATTCTGCCTTTTCACGGAATGCACTACTGAATAGCATTAGTTGTATATCGGCTACAATGCAAATCAATGGTTTCACGTAGTTTAAGCATGACCTCTACAGTCTGGATGTTTTTCTTATAAATCGATGTAGACAGTAATGAAACAAGCTTTGAGTATTATTTTTCATTTCTTAGTGTTGTCGTAGTACATATTTTCATTTCCAGTCAAAATTCGGTGCAAAAATCTCTTCCTTTTATGTCTTTCAAGATTCAGTTCCTTTCGACAACTCCCGGCTTCAACTCGAAAAGCACACAATTTCCTTGTTTTTGAATAAATTCAAATTTCTTTTACTGCACGGAAATTGTTTTCTAAAGCTTTGAATTCCTCATCTTAAAATTTGTTGACCTCGCCAAGGCGCTCTTTGTCTTTTACACTGAAAACACAACTTCTGAAGTGTCGAAACCACTCTCTGCATGATTAGAGAGTCGGAGCAGATTTACCATAAACTTCTAGAAGTATTAAAAGAGGTTCAGTTGCACTTTTGAAAATAAAACCGAAGCTTTCCGCAAATGCTGTTTTTAACACAAATCCGGTCAAACACGAAGAACCGTTTTTTCTAACTTCTTATTTCTGACAAAGGTCAAACTAATTATTGCTCACAAATGTCATGAAGTATGTAATCCCTTCCAATATCAGACACAACTTGCAGGTGACGCCATCTTTTACAAACAAATTACTGTGTATCCCCATCCCCTTTGTTTTAATTTCTAAGGTGGTTTTGTGTGACATGATGTATTTCCTCTTCGTAGATACTCATTTTTGAGCACATTATTTCAGACGATTGCTTAAAACTGTGTAAAACTGTTGCTCTGGGTAATGAACCACAATCAGAAGACTAGACAATGATAACGCCTTCAGATCAGAATAATTAACTATTGCCCGATACAAAAAAGTATGCTAAAAGAATACATACATGTTGCAGCAACAGTCCACGAGAGGAGCCAGACCTAACTGTGCGTGGTTTTGTTCTATAGCAAATAGAAGGTTAGAGAAGTAGCTTCAGTTTCTTCTGACACCGAACCGTGAAACTTTAGTAGCACGTTCATTAAAAAACAACAATTGTTTGAGTATTGTCAACAGTCTAAAAGAGATGGTGCCATGTTCAGTCAAAGAATCCAGGGCTCACATTATACTCTGAAGAGCATAACGGGATAAATGAAATGAAGGAAATTAATCCCACTAAAATGAGGATATCCCGAATCATCATGATTCTCAAAGAGAGAAAAATGGACAACCGTCAATGGCAGCGAGTACGTTCTGTATACAAATGGATTTCAAGCTACAGGATGGACAATTAACCGGATGGACATTTAACCGGATGGACATTTAACCGGATGGACATTCAACCGGATGTCCATTTCTCCTTTTTAATGTGACCCTACAGTCCGGGGTGGACGAGAGCTTCATCCGACATGCCTCTGCCTCTCCAAGCAGCACGATCTCTCGCCAGCTGCCTTAAATTGCGCAATCTAAGTTGTGTGAAGTCCTTCTCCACTTATGTGCGCCACTTCAACCTAGGCCGTCCTCTATTGCGTTGCCTCAATAGTTCGGCGTCAAACACTTTTCGGGCCGAAGAAGTGGTGTCCATACCCTCAGCGTTATATATGATTAAGCTTGACCAGGCGCATGCCGCCGTACAGTCCATAAACTTATACGCTGAATCAAACAGATGGAGCCCAAAGAAACTGCGATTGGTAAGACCGATTTTGCGTTTGCTTCCGTTGTGCTTGTCCCTGTTCACCGCAGAGCCGAGGTAAACGAATTCATTGACTACCTCAAAGTTTGTGCTACCTTGACGTTGATGTTGTGTATCCCCTCTTAATAAACTTGGGTTTGCCAACATTTACCGCCAGACCAATTTAAACCGCTTTCGCTTCAATGCCAGCAAAGGCCTCATTGACGCAAAAGAAAATTGGCAAAATTCAATAAAGAAAACCGTGAACTGTGTGTATTCCAAAAAAAAACTTCAATGAGAGTTTTGGTTTAACATGTTTCAAGTTTCCAGCTTAACACCAATTTTTCGACATTTTTACGGCACCACCTCTTTCGAGATGCTGACAACACTTAAAGAGTAATAACTGTCTAAGAAAGTTTCTCAAAATTTCGCCGCTCGGAGTCGGCAAAAAACTGTAGCTCCCTTCTACTCGTGAGATAACAGTAGCGCGCACAACACGAGCAGTTGATTAGCAAGCTAGGCCCTGGGCTCCCTTTGGACTGTAGCGCCAACAATTAATATTATTATTATTATGTTTTAAGTTTTATATGCAGAATATAGGTTTAATTATCTGTATATACTTAGTCATGTACTTTTATTTACAGGGAAATACTTCTTAATGCATAATTAAAGAAGTGCGGGAATGGAATAATCTGTTTTACAGAATTGGTTGTCGTTTCTAAACCTTTTTTTATTGATGAATCTTATTTTGAATTATAAAGTTACTTCGACCACAAATTTCTCAGAAATTTAAGATACCAGACAAGATTCAATAAAAGATTCATAAATAAATTGTGCAACTTAATACTACTTTTTTAATGTTATTGCAATTGTTTTAAAGTTGTTTTTTTGCTGCAAAGTTCATTGTTTACTAAATCATTGGTTCTTTATCAAATCACAAAAAAACGGGTCTACAGAATAAAAAGCAGACCGTCAACTAATTACGTATGAGACTCCATCAACTATAATGGGACTAAATGAAAACTCACTCACTTAGACTCCAATTTGTATTTTTTTTTTTTTTTTGTTAACAAGAAGTATGACCAAAGGAACCATCAAAACCTCATTTTCATATAATATTTAAGTGAAGAGATTGATTTTTTTGTTTTTAAGTGAAGAGATTTAAGTGAAGCAGATTCTTCACAGGTAGGGTAGGAGTTTCGGCATTCTATTTATTTTCGCTTAAGTTAAGTGCTTTAGACTCAATGCGCTCTAAGTGGCTTACCCATCTTAGGTGTTGAACCGTAGAGAGCTGGCTAGGCTAGGTGTTGTTATTAAATCTTTTTCTTCAAAAATTATCGACGCAAATAGAGTTAAATATTAAAAGCTGACATTTCCTCTCTAGAAGACAAAGTTCCCTCTTTGAAAGGGATATTGATAATTATGTCAATTTGTTTGACCCTTTGAGCGTAGATTTTAATACGTAATTGACTTTTGAGCTTCAAGAAACTGTTGGTAAAAGTTCTTCTCTCTCTTTTATTTTTTGAGTTCACAGAGTCTATAAACTACCCTCGCATGTTGCCTTTAACATCACTAGCTTCGCCAGAGTAAACCATCCTTACTTCTTGTGGAATCAAATTGTTCTTTACTTGCTTTATTTGGTGGGGTTGGGCCCTCTGATAACTTCAGGGAGAGTTTTTGAGGTTCAATGTGATCAATTTGATCAGACGTAAAGCTGTTGTGGTGTTAGCTGCATCGAATATACTGGATAAATGTCTGAAATCGACAATCCATGAGGGTCGTTGCATATATTATCGGTATCGATATGAAGGAAAATGCGAATTCAATTTCAATTGTGTTTATTTTTCAATATAATCTCCCCTAACATCTTGAGATTTTTTAAACCCAAAAAAAAAAAAATAAATCCGCAAAATACCCATTTATTGCTGACTTGAGTTCTTCATCATCCGAACAATTTTTCCACGAAGACATTTTTTCAAATCCGGAAACATGAAATGATCACTAGGGGCAAGGTCTAGACTATAGGGTGGGTGTTGGATTTCTTCAAAACCACAATCTCGCCCAGCTGCCTTGAAAACTCGCGCCTTGTGAACAGGAGCGTTGTCATGAAGAAGCAACACACCCGCTGCGAGTTTACTCCGTCCCTTCTTTTTAATTTCCTCCCGCAAATTATGCAAAGTGGTAATTGATGGTTTCACCTTTTGTTGTACTCAATGAGGATGATTCCCTTTGGGTCCCAAAAAACTGTGGCCATGAGCTTCCCGGCAGACGGAGTAACTTTGAATTTCTTCGGGGGTTTCTGTTTCTTTTTTATGCCACTGCCCACTTTTATTTGCTTTCAGGGTCATAGTGGTAAACTCATGTTTCGTGCCCAGTAACAATTCGATCCATAAAACCGTCCGCGTTCTTACTACACATCTCCAAATGCTCTCTACAGCATGGGATTCTCACTTTTCGCTGTGAGCATTCGTTGCACCCACCTTGCACTGACCTTTGAAAGGTTAATATGGTCATGAAGAATGGTGTGAATGTTTCCAGGTGAAAACTTGGTGATCTCTGCCATCATTTTCACCTTTATTCGGACATCCTCAAGAACAAGTTTTTCGACTTCTTTGATGCTTTCTCCTGTACAAGCAGTAGCCTGTACGCCGGAGCGGGGGTCGTCTTCAATGCTCTCTCTGCCTCTCTTGAACTCACTTGACCACTTTTGCACAGTTGATAATGAAGGTGCGGAACCCTGGTAAACAGCCACCATCTCTTCATGAATAGTTTTTTGACTTTTTCCTTGCTTAGTGATGATTTGATGAGTCATACGCCGTATAGTCCTGACTTGGCACCGAATGCCTTCTTTTTATTCCCGTACGTAAAAAATAAAATGAGAGGTCAACGTTTTTCGACACCTGAAGCAAAAGTGCTTCAACAATTGGTTCAAACTTATGCAAATGTGTACAGATTTTAATGGGGAATATTTTGAAAAACAGTAAAGCTATTTTCGATGATTAATATTTGTTCTCTAAACCCGAAATATTAAAGGCAACCCTCGTAGAATACAATGCATGTGTTTATGTGCACCCTATACTTGTATACTATATTAAATTTCCACCACGTTCACCATAATTGAAGCAAAGTCGCGTTCATGATGGCACACTGAAAATGTAAATGTCAACTGCCCGTCAAAAAATAACATCCGGATGTATGTCGGCCGTTATCATATGGTACAATGCAATTCCTGTTATTCACAGATTACAAAGAGCGAGCATCGGATTTAAACATACTGGTGAATTCCTTACGATCAGGTTAATGAGGATATGCATAAACGAGAGAGCAACGATTGAATTCTATGAAAAGGAAAGTGAAAGTGCTTTAAAAAAAGACTTTTATTTACAACTTACTTTCCCCTACTACTACTCTTCTAACTTCTCTGTGTTGTAGAATAACACATTCATAGATGTAATCAAAATAACTAGAAAACGTCTTAAAGAAGTATCAAAATAATTCTTTTTACAACCACTCATTTAAATTAAATTCAAATTCAAAGAGCAATTCAAATAATTTCCGCCATTTTTTCATAGCTCAATGTTATTACACACTGCTGCCAAATAATATTCTCTACTTGATATGTAGCTTTTTACCCCAGAGTTAACCGACTAACCAAAAGATACACCCTCAATTAGCCTTGAAATAAACCGATTGTATTATATTCTGTAAGTAACCAGCAATGACGAAATAAATGCAAGTTGTGACGTCCCTGGTCTTTCCTCCATTATACACCCCTTTAGGCAACATGCATTGTTTCTAACAGCCAATAATTGATACTTTGCGGTTTATGTGTCCCCTTGTGAATTATTTGATCACCCGCTGTTCACACAATTTTATGATTCTGTTTTTTATGTGGGACAGCTCATTCTCTTGACAGATCGAGGGCTGAAATTAGGAAAAAATGGTTCAAAACCGGATTGCACCTTTAACCCTAATCAGCATAAGTTAATATTCTAACTAATCTACCGAGGTTCTGACTCAAAGTCACCGCACTATGAAAACGGTATTGCTTTTGAAAACAACATTCAAGAACATTATTTAAAGTGAATATGCATTGCTTTTACCAATAATTAAATCAAGATTGATACAGAAGTTTTAAAAATAATCCGCATACTCGTATATTAAGCAATTGACGAATTGTTACACCGTTAGCTTCAAGTAGTAGTTAAGAAGTGAAAATTGTCGTATTTTTATGGGGCTACGAAGTGACTGATTTTCTTCATCAATCTGTTATTTTCGAATACCATTTTTAAAAAATGTGTCCTCTGTGACATCGATCAAAACATTGAAAAGTTTTTCAGCTGTGCGAGTTCACTTTACATTACGCACGGATCTTGATCGAAAGATGGGATGATTCGAAAAATTTAATTTTTGGTGAAAAAAAAACATGAAAGTATGAAAAAGTCTAGAAAAATTCAAACACTTCCTCAATTCCGATTCCTTTGAAAAAAAAAAAAGCATCAGCCTTCTATTCTGACTACATACGGAGGTTGCATTTTATATTTCGGGATTGGGCAACCCTAGTGTTGCAATCTGGCAACTGCCAGTTCTACCGTAAAGTTTGATATTTTTGAGGTTATACGTACTCAGAACGATTTGACATACGAGCGCATTTGTGTGGTTTACAGTAACTTAAAGGCTTCATCTCGCCCAAAAAAAATTGAATTAAATCGTGCGATTATTTTTTACAACTTTCGACGTGGATTAACTCAACAACAGTGCATCGATGAACTTAATTCAATTTTCGACGATGAAGCTCCGAATCAGTTTGTAATTTTCCTGAACATTATTTTATTGATTTATAAATTTATTTTTGAAGTACAAATTTGACATACAATTGATTTTTGCGAGTGTTCGTTGCAAACGGTCTTCTTACACTTGCAACAAATTTGTTTTGAAGCGCGGCCTTTATCATGAGGACACATATAGCTTCGTTTCCTTTTTCTAAACGTGTCAACTATGTTGTGGGTGGCAGAATTCAGTGCTGTAGTCGGTATTATTTCATTGATAACATGTTTGAGATGTCCTGATAAATGTTGAGTCTTGAGGCGTGAAATCTGAGGCGTAATTAATCTCATTGCAAAATCTCTGAGATATAGCGGTATTGACTTCTGCTTGTTGGTGGCATTCCAGCTTCTATTCCAGCTGGGATATGTTTTCATTCAAATTACATATGCAGCTATACCCGTAATGTAATGTAATGAGATTGTAAGAATTAAAAACGGGCCACCTACTACACTTCCTCTTCACAGAAAATGCATGACACATCTGATCTAGAGTATCAACTGTTAAAACAAATTAACCACTGTTTTGTTTTCGTTGTTATAATCGTTTGTTTTGGTATGGTGCATTGTTGACAAAAGCAAAACAACTCTATTTTTTTGGAAACAAAACTCACTAAAGATTTTTTTTCTGAAAACAAAGATGCTAGACTTCAATTCCCTGTTTTTATTGGAGAGAAATTCTTTGGAATACATGCCTCATTTTTTCTAAGTGTTCCAACGCTGGTAAGACTCTTGCTCAATAATTGGTTTCCTAGATGGTAAGATGTAAAAAAGTTGTCAAAAGTGAGATTTCGATTTGATCCAAAGTAAGACTCAGATACCATTAGCATATTTATCCGGCTTTGAAGGGATGTATTGTTTAAACTGCACTCTACCTCGGAAGGGTACTAGTTGCTCATTAATTGTCAAGTTCACACCAGGCAAATACATTTTCTTGAAATTTGTCATAATGGAGTCCCAGAGTTCTCTTATTGGTGCAAATTTGTTGTCTTCTATATGACCTAGTTGTTTTGTCATCGAATCGCAAGTGCTCCGAAATTTTAGCAAACCGATTTTTGGACATTGTTGCTCACAACACTGGATACCCATGAATTTCATTCCAGAAGTCTGTTATATCGAAAATTCCGTCCTTTTTAGTGCCCGCATAAATAAGCAGTCGTATGAAACTGCTTATTTCAATAACGTCAGTCAGATTCCATTTCTGTTCCTCCTTTTCTACAGCATGGGGATTCGTATATTTTACAATAAGGCCAATAATTATATTTTCAAAAAAGAGGCTGAATGTATCATTTACGTCGTCAATATGCTTCCCTTAGAACTTTATCTACTCAAACTTGTATAATGTTATGAGTGGGGCATCTTCCATGACTGAACGCTTTAGAGTTCCACTCGGTCCCATTCTTGCCAAAATATTTTTCAGCTAGAACATACACATTTTCATCCTCCTCAATTAATTCAATTTTATCAGCCAATTCCTCAGAGACATTGGTAGTAATTTTTTCACTGTCATCACTAACCAAATACTCACTTTCATAATTGATCGGAACATCATTGTCCGAATCAGCTTCTATCGCCCTTCTTATATCCTCCTGCGTAAGTTTTTTTATTGAACCCATTACCGCTTGAATGTCAATCTATATGCTACATGTCTTATACTCTTTCTTACTTCTATGTAAAAAAAACTCCCACCAAAAATAACAAAGATGTAAGAACACGCACTGAAATTCGAAACTTTTTCTCTGGAATGAAAAAAATCTGAGCTAAATTCAGCAGCAACAATTGCTTGACACCTAGTCAAAAAGGAGAAAACATCTAATAGTTTCCGCTTGTAACCATGGCAATCCATGTGAGTATACCAGGTATACCCGTATGAAGTGAGCGTCAAGATACAAATGCCTCGATAGGGAACATTTGTTGTGTACGAGCCCTTATTATTATTTTTTGTTTGCTATGTCATCTGTGTCTGTCATTGAACAGACAACATCATATTTTTTCACCGCATTAAAAATGTCGAATTTTGTACCAGAAAGTGATGATTTGCGAAAAGCATTAATTTTTTGTTTTCATTTGAAAAAAAGTGCTGCAGAGTCGCATCGAATGCTTGTTGAGGCATATGGTGATCATGCTCTATCAGAAGCAACATGCAAAAGATGCTTTCAACGGTTCAGAAATAATGATTTTGATGTGAGAAATGAAGAACGTGGAAGACCACCAAAAATCTTTGAAGACGCCGAATTGCAAACGATATTGGATGGAGATGACACTTTGAGTCAAAGCAAATAGCAGCAATGTTAAATATTGCACAACAAACAATTTCTGACCGTTTAAAAGCTACGGGAAAGATTCAAAAGTGTGGAAAATGGGTGCCACATGAATTGAAAGAAAGACAGATGGAAAATCGAAAAAAACACTTGTGAAATTTTGCTTCAAAGAGACGAAAGAAAATCGGTTTTGCATCGGATTGTTACTGGCGATGAAAAATGGATTTATTTTAAGAATCCTAAACGGAAAAAATCATGGATTAATCTGGAACAACCATCAACATCGATTGCAAAACCAGATTGATTCGGCAAGAAGACAATGCTGTGTGTTTGGTGGGACCAGAAACATGTGCTGTACCACGAGCTCCTAAAACCTGGTGAAACCGTTAATACTGATCGCTACTGACAACAAATGATCAATTTGAACCATGCAGTGATCGAGAAACGACCAGAATGGGCCAGAAGACACGGCAAGGTAATTTTGCTCTATGACAATGCACCTGCACACAAAGCAAAACCGGTTCAGGATACAATCAAAACACTTGGTTGGGAGCAGCTATCCCACCCGCCGTATTCACCAGACTTGGCTCCTTCCGACTACCATTTGATTTCATCAATGGGACACGCATTGGCTGAGCAGCACTTTGATTCCTACGAGGAAGTCGAAAATTGGGTGTCTGATTGGTTTGCTTTAAAAGACGAACAATTTTATTGGTGTGGTATTCACAAATTGCCAGAAAGGTGGTCAAAATGTGTAGAAAACAATGGACAATACTTTGAATAAAATGTTTTTACTTTCCATAAATAATAAGTGTTTTTATTTAAAAAAATAATTTCATACTGGTATACCTGGTATATGCTTATATGAAATATTGTGCGACATCCGGCACGTATTGGAGTTGCCTATCTCCAGTTAGGGATTGAACCCTTCCCTATCTTGTATCAGGCCCTTCGCATTTAAATAGAGGAAAGCTTCAGACGGAATATAACCCTTAGGATGTACCCTTTCCCGGAACATTTCATTAGGGTGGAAAGCTCCAAATAGCCATGACTTGAGCAGTGGGATTTCGAATCAAATTTTTAATAAAATGATCTATTCTTTCAAAACTTGAATTGTTGTACAGAACCTCGTTGGGGTAGAATTAGTTATAGGCTAAGATATGCCCGAAAGCAGTGCTTCTCGAACACCCTCATCTTTTCCATCTGGAAACACCAACTCTGTCCTTGAACTTGGAGTTGTTACACAACGTTCGATTTATACTTTTTTAACTAACTTAAAGAAATGACAAGAAAACATTTTCAAATCAATCAATCAAATGTTTACACGCCTTCAATAAAAGACTGAGCATTTGTTTTGTTTTCACTTCGCAGTTGAAGTCTTACAGAAGTTTCAATAGGAAAAAGATTCCGGCCCTGAAAAAATTATATTTAAACTTCTTATCCCCGTTGTAAATTAAATTAACAATCAAGTATTGAGGCTCTGAAACTCGCAAGCTGTTGTCCATAAGCTACGAATATTCTACAAAAATGACTGATTGATACAAATTGCGGAGTTGCTGCTCCATTAATTTGTCAAAATAAGGATCTTTATCAGCAAAGCAGAATGTGCTTGTGCGAACGTACCCGTGAAAGGCACTTAAGAAGTTTATTATTAATTTGAGTCTCTGTTCTTACAAATAACACACAAATTATTATTTTTTCAACAGAAAAAGGTACAAAGAAAAACCAGACTAGGTTTTATCCCAAATGTATCCAAACTTTTAATTTCTTTTCTGTTTCTATAATTCCATTCAGCTCTTTCATAAGTTCTTCAGCAGACTGCAGTGGCTCAACATTATAATGGGACACCTACAATTACGATAAATGTCTGTAATTTTCTAGAAAATTATAAGCTTTGTTTATGAAATACATACGGAATTTGGATGCTCATAAGATCACGTTTATTAATAATATCACCATCACCTTGACCCTAATCAACCAACCCGGTGATTATGAATCACCATTTCAGTTTTATACAATTTTAAAAATGTTATAAAAGCAACCTTTTATGTAGTTGCTGACTTCGTTTTTTAGCGCAAATACTACGTACAAAGGAAAAAAACTTAAAAAGCTATAGCTGTAACAACGATATACCGCTCATCATTGTTAACCAACCTAACACAACCCAGGTTGTGTCTTACAGTCACCTGTGTTGTAGCAGTAATATTTCATGTCGAAAAGCATGTCTTGTGAGATGGATGAATATGAAATGTTTTTTTTTTTTTTTGAAAATAAAACACTAATTATTAATGGAAAAGTAAAAACATTTTATTCAAAGTATTGTCCATTGTTTTCTACACATTTTGACCACCTTTCTGGCAATTTGTGAATACCACGTCAATAAAATTGTTCCTCTTTTAAAGCAAACCAATCAGACACCTAATTTTCGACCTCCTCGTAGGAATCAAAGTGCTGCTCAGCCAATGCGTGTCCCATTGATGAAATCAAATGGTAATCGGAAGGAGCCAAGTCTGGTGAATACGGCGGGTGGGATAGCTGCTCCCAACCAAGTGTTTTGATTGTATCCTGAACCGGTTTTGCTTTGTGTGCAGGTGCATTGTCATGGAGCAAAATTACCTCCCGTGTCTTCTGGCCCATTCTGGTCGTTTCTCGATCACTGCATGGTTCAAATTGATCATTTGTTGTCAGTAGCGATCAGTATTAACGGTTTCACCAGGTTTTAGGAGCTCGTGGTACAGCACACCTTTCTGGTCCCACCAAACACACAGCATTGTCTTCTTCCCAAATCGATCTGGTTTTGCTGTCGATGTTGATGGTTGTCCCAGATTGACCCATTATTTTTTTCCGCTTAGGATTCTTAAAATAAATCCATTTTTCATCGCCAGCAACAATCCGATGTAAAACCGATTTTCTTTCGTGTCTTTGAAGCAAAATTTCACAAGTGTTTTTTCGGTTTTCCATCTGTCTTTCATTCAGTTCATGTGGCACCCATTTTCCACACTTTTGGATCTTTCCCATAGCTTTTAAACGGTCAGAAATTGTTTGTTGTGCAACGTTTAACATTACTGCCATTTGCTTTTGACTCAAAGTGTCATCTCCATCCAGTATCGTTTGCAATTCGCCGTCTTCAAACTTTTTTGGTGGTCTTCCACGTTCTTCATTTCTCACATCAAAATCATTATTTCTGAAACCTTGAAACCATCTTTTGCATGTTGCTTCTGATAGAGCATGATCACCATATGCCTCGACAAGTATTCGATGCGACTCTGCAGCGCTTTTCTTCAAATGAAAACAAAAAATTAATGCTTTCCGCAAATCATCACTTTCTGGTACAAAATTCGACATTTTTAACACGATGAAAAAATATGATGTTGTGTGTTCAATGACTTGATGTATATTAAATATTTTTCACAGATGTCATAGCAAACAAACCAAAAAAAAACGGCCTCGTTCACAACAAATGTTCCGTATCGACACATTTGTATCTTGACGCTCACTTCATACCGGTATACCTGGTAGATAACACGGAGGGCATGGGCCTGTACACGCGAGGCAACGTTGTCGACTGCGCTCAACAAGGCGAGCTGTCAACACTATCCTCGCTAATTCACAGATCAAGTTGACATACAGCTTCCTCGCGGTGCCCCCTGGATACCCATCACAACACCCGTTGTATGGTGAACCAATGTATGCAGCGAACCCCTCTGCCCGAAGGCTTAAATAATGAGCCTGGCCTAGCAGTCTGTGGGTTGTGAGTGAGGTTAACTTCTTCATCACGTAAAAAGAAATAGTTCAGAAACGCCGAAATGCTTCGGATAATGAAGGACCAACTGTTTACGACCCCAGCAAACCTTATAAGGGCAATGATTTCCGGTTCTGCAAGTGGAATGTGAGGTTTCTTAACAGACCACGTGCAGCCGAACAACTTGCGGAGGCCCTTGATTGCTACAAGGCAGACATTACCGCCATCTAGGAAGTGCGATGGGATGGGCCTGGCATTAAAACGATGAAGAACTGCGATATCTACTACATCAATTGCTGTAGAGAGAAAAGGCAGCGCTTATTCACATGCGGATTTGTTGTTCGAGGCAGACTTAGGCAAAAAGTCTTGAGCTACGACCCCGTCAGCGAACGCCTCATGACAATCCGCATCAAGGCTAAATTCGGGAACATCAGCCTTATATGCGCTCACGCCCCGACAGAGGAGAAGGATGACAACACCAAGGATGACTTCTATGATCTTCTAGAAAGAACACACGATCGACCAGCTACGACACCAAAATCGTTCTAGGAGACTTCAACGCTCAGCTGGGAAAGGAGGACATTTTTACTAGAGACATCGGTAAATACGGCATGCATGACAACACATCCGGAAACAGACTCAGGCTGTCGTTCGTCTCGGGACGAAACCTCTCTGTGAGTTTCCTTGAAACTCGCTCAGAGTTCGACGCTGCCTGTACTAAACATAGAAGAAGACTTGAAACGTTGTCAAGAAGCCATCAAAGAAGCTGCCACTGATGTGCTGGGTTTCACATCACCACCCAGATGGAACCCATAGTTTGAGGACGAGTGCAGGCAAGCGCATGCAGCCAAACAAGACCTTTATAAGGCAACGCTGCATCGAACAACGAATTAGTGACCTCTACGAACAGAGAAGAAGGGATGATCACAGACTTCTCAGAAAGAAAACGAAGTAGCATGAGAAGCTGGCGGTCGAGGAAATTAAAAGGTGTGACGGCAGGAATGAAGTCCCAAAGTTTTACCGAAATGTAAAACAGCTATCCGGAGGATACAAGGCTCGGACCGAAGCCTGCCGGGATCAAAATGTACAACGGGTGGTAGAGTCGCAGACTGTGCTCCAAATCTGGAAGGATCATTTCTGCAGACTCCTTAACGGCGATGACGGCCCAAATTCTGTTAGGCAGAATATTCTACTCGATTTGGACGATGATGGACTAGAATTCCGTCCCCCAACTTAGACGAGGTGATGATAGCAGTATCCAAGCTGAAGTCGAACAAAGCTGCTGGAGAGGACGGACTGTTCGCAGAACTATTTAAAGCAGCTGGAGATGACCTGGTTGGGCGCATGCACTAGCTCATCTGAAAGATATGATCGGAAGAAAGTATGCGCGACGAGTGGAATCTCAGCGTCGTTTGCCCGGTCAGAGGAGACCCCTCTGACTGCGCCAATTATCGTGGGACTAGTCTTCTTAACATCGCCTACAAGATCCTCTCTGCCGTATTGTATAAACGTCAGAAATCGTTTGTCCATAATCTGATAAGTGACTCTCAGTGTGGTTTCAGACCAGGGAAGTCCACTATAGACCAATCTTCACTTTGCTGCAGGAAAAGACTCAAGAAGTGCAAATCGACGCTCACCACATATTCGTCGATTTTAAGGCCGCGTATGACAGTATGCATAGAGACGAGCTATACATATGGCTAGTTTTGGCATTCCTACCAAACTCGTCAGATTGTGTAGAATGACGATGGAGAACTCTCGCTGCTCCGTCAAGGCCGGTAACGAACTTACCGAGACGTTTTATGTCAAAAAAGGTTTTAGACAGGGCGACGCACTCGTCATGTGATTTCTTTAACATCTTCCTCGAGAAGATAGTGCGTAACTCACAAGTCAACACGGGAGACACGATCTTCCAAAAGTCAGTTCAATTGCTAGCTTACGCTGATGACATTGACGTGATTGGACGAACACAGCGGGCTGTCAATGAAGCGTTTGTTGTCATTGAAACGGAAGCGGTTAAAATGGGTCTGGCGGTAAATGAAGGCAAAACGAAGTACATGCTGTCATCAAGAAAGGACATACAACATCGACGTCTCGGACAGAGTATCACACTAGGCAATAGAAGCTTCGTGTTAGTCAGGGACTTCGTCTACTTCGGCTACGCGGTAAATATGGACAGCAACATCAGTACGGAAATCAAACGCAGGATCATTCTTGCCAATTGCCTCTTGGGATCAAGAGGAAATTGAGTAATAAAGCCCTCTCTGGACGGACTCGCTCGCTTTATATAACAGCTTAATCATCCCAGTCCTACTTTATGGCGGAAACATGTACGTTAACTAAAAGCGGATGAGAAAGCTCTTAATCTTTTCGAAAGAAAAGTTTTGCGTACGATTTTTGGTCCTGTTTGCGTTAATGGTATTTGGAGGAGAAGATACAATAACGAGCTCTATAGGCTGGACAGCGGCATGCGCCTGGTCAAGCGTCTTCGGATACAATGCTTATGATGGCTAGGCCATGTATAGCGTATGGACACCACTGCTCCGGCCCGAAAAGTCTTCGAATCAGAGCCGTTGTTGTAATTTAAGGTGGTACACACAAATGGAGAAGGACCTCAACCAACTTGGAGTGCGCCACTGGAGGCAGCTGGCGAAAGATCGTGCTGACTGGAGAGGCATGTTGGTTGATGCCCAGGTCCACCCCGGACTGTAGCGCTACAAGAAGACGAATATAGATAACACGTATGTACATCCTCCTGCACGCGTCCGTATTATGTGATGGATAAAGTTAAGCTTAGTGTAAAAAGATAAGTAGGGCAAAGTAAAGTAAGAACTTTATTCCCCAGTTTATTTACGTTTCTTTGCGTGAACATTCAAATTTAAAACGAATTAAAATTATGAACATAAATAGGTAATAAAAGGAGTCGAAAATTATAGGAACAAAATAATCAAAGGTCAATTGGTGTACTTGCTAAGAGTCAGTAAGCTAGATCAATAGATTAGTTATTAGCTTGTTTTAAGTATGTTTTGTCTAGCATATAAAAATATTAAGCAATACGATTAAAATACAAAACAATAAGACAATGTCCTGTTTTAATAACCTTTGTGTGGATAGCAAACTGAACAAATTTGTGACAATCAAATCTTGGCGGCAAACGTTTTCGAAATGTTACTTGTCCTCTTAAAAGCCCATGCGCAAAATCTCGTAGAGAGTCCATTTGTTATAACTGCAAATGATGCTATTTCATTTAACTGTTTTTTTTTTTTATTACGAATATCAGCTTTCTATAACAAATGTTTTTTTAGAACTCACGGCGCTCATAGTCAACCGCATATTGAAATCACTATTTGCTGTTATCATTTTCAAATTTCGTATTTAAACATCAGCTGTAATTAATATTGTATGCGAAGAAAATGACAAATTGATTCGTCGTCGCCAACAGCATATTGGTTCAACAATTTAACGGATTTTACGCGAGGAATGAATTCTTTCAAATTCCGGAATTTTAACGTGGCCTTATAGACCAAGCAAATATCTGCCTCAATGAATAAGTTCATATACTAGGACCAAGGGTTACCATTACATCTATTTAGAAAACGGCATGATGTGGTTTATGAGTTGGTGGAATGGTACACACTTTTTCAAAAATAAGGCAAATCAGAATATTATCATTATTGCAACGGGCTATGAGCTTGCTGAAACACAAGTGCTTGGTTTCAGTGAGATTCGAATACAACAAGACACTGCTATAAGCAGTTCAGCGCCTGGAACAACGAATTTTCGTTTTGGTGAGCATTTAATTTTATGTTTTCCTGCTGTAAATTGTCGTTGAACTTTGAACTATTTCCTCTGTTTGAAAAAGTAAAATTACAATAAAATTCAAACCTCAGTAAATCAGTTTTTTTTTTAAATACGGTCTAATTTACAAAGCCTAAGCTATTCAAGAAAACTAAAAGAAAATTGTAGTTTAATTTAACAATGGTTTTCCTTGATCATTTGTCAGTTAGAAAGTCTCTCAGCAACAACTCTCTGTTTGTATGTACGAAACAAGTACAGTCGATTTTTTAAAAGCCCTAATTATGTCGAATTGGTTTATGTTTCAGGAGCTGTATCAATTTTTCTTTCAGGTCCTTGATCTTATTCAATTTCCGTAAGAAACTTCGACTTCTGAAATTCGTTTGTTTGAAAAACAAGTCCAGTTGTTCACTATCACAGTCTAGATTTTTTTCGCTTACGATTTCTTCTTATTCGAAATCTAAGTCATGATGTCTAATTGCAGTCTTATAGTTGTCGAACATTAACTTTTCAAGTAATTAATAGTTCCCTTGTTATGGTTGTGAACTTGTCATATCATAAATTGACATTTAAGCATTTTCTTTGAATGAGTTAATCAATGTTCCTTGTATTATGGTTGTCAAACTAATTAAAATGATCAATAATTCTATCAAGTGCTACTCCACAGAAAGACCAGTTGGCTTGGTCATCAACTACTGTGTTGTGCGCGCTATTGTGCCCTAACTCCAAACGGGGAAGTTTGAAAAGCTTTTTCTTAGATAGTTACGAGTACTACTCTTTTAGTGTTGTTGGGAGTTCGAGGCGGTGCCGTTAAAAATGCGGGTTATTTAGCCGCAAAACGAACCTTCGGGGCGTAAGTGTCGCACTCTACTCATTACGCCACGGCAATTATTGCCGTGTTATTTTTGTGTTCAATTTGTTTTTTTATTTAAAAATGTAGAAAATACATCACTCAACGTATTAAAAGCAACTACTTTTCCCTCCTCACTGGTAATTTTTGAATACCATATACGAAAAATGAATCCTCTTTGGTATCTATCAAATCATTGAGCCATTCTACGATTTATTTAAAATACCCAAACCGTTTTACATTCTTCGAAAATACAACAGTAGGTAGGGAAAATGTCTAAAAATGGTTAGAGGGAGCAAAGAACTATATCGGCGTTTTTAGGTAATATTTGACCGCTACAGCTACGCGGGGCTGTACATATCAAGTTGCATAATCAGTCGATTATCTCCGTTTTCCATCAAAACACGGCTTAAACGCATAACCTGCTGTCCATAACGTTTCCCATCAACGGTTTTACCTGGTTATACTACCACCGTCTGGTCTCACCACATTCAAAATATTACTTTTGAAGTTTGGATGTTTTCCTTTGGCGTCGATATAGACGATTTTTGAACACAGTCAACAGGCTTTCTTTCTTGAGCTTATCGTATATATATAATCCAATTCTTATTTCCTACCTCTATCCCTTCCTCTGATGGCCTTTAAGAAGCAATTCTGTGTGAAAACTGACTTTCGACACGGAAATTTGATTTGTTCTGCTGGAGCACACTTACCACAAACTTTTAGATGTATTTGATGGGCTTCAGCTATACTCTTCTTCCACTTACAATAAAAAAGAAAATTAAAACTTTTGCCAAATGCTGTTTATTAAGGACAAGTTTATACATTTTCGAACAGCCAAAAACAATATTGCTGATATATATCACATCTTTCCACAGAAGTGGATATTCGCTTCCGAAACAGCCAGGGAAAGCCATCTTTTAAAATGAGACGGAATTGATTTATACATCCAATAGTAGTTTGACTTGCGTTCAATTTGTTTGAACAAACTGATAAAGCCTGTTCTCTGTTTTTGCGACTCTGTTTTAAACCAATGTTGTTAAAGGTTTTAAAACTGTTTGCATATTTGCGTTTCGTTTGTGAATTTTTTGTATTTGATATGCATAACTTGCTTAATAAGAACAAATAGGTCGATTAATGCATTGCACTAAAGAAATGCAAAATTTCATAAAGAGATACAATTTGTTGAGATGAAAAAAAATTATATTCCATAATGAAATTATATTTTCACCAAATTCAATTAGTAGTACATTAAAATGGAAAGAAAAAAAGAATGGCTGGGCTCAAAGTCTCGCAAAGTTCCGCTTTTGACTATAAAAATGTTAGCAGGAAAGATTGGCCTTTGCAAAATCACAAAACTGTGTTGTGAAAATTGCAATCTAAAGAATGGAAGGTGGCACAAGGTATAACATCATTTAAAAAAAGTTTCTCAAGAAATCTATTTTGCAGTTCATACTTGTACCCAGCTGACGACAAACTGCAAAATGGTCTTAGCTCCGATCATAGTTTTACTATTTTAGAAGTTGATTGTTCTGTTTGTTTGGCTTAATCATTTGTCCTTCTTTTGTCAAAAAGGTGGACCAGGCCTTGCTTGCTCATTAACTACCCGTTCAGCTTTTTCTTAGACAGTTATTACTGTTGAGTGTTGTTAGCAATTCAAAAGAGGTGGTGCCGTGAAAAAAGCGAGGTGTTCAGCTGAGAATTGAACCTGGATCTTCGAAGGAGTTAGTGTCGCACTCTACGCATCACACCACGGCCGCCACACATTAAATTTGCCTCCCATTAAATCCGAGTATATCATTTGACCTTTTGTTTTTCAACAACGGCTACTCATGATGTTCAACAATACATATCGCTCATCACTTTTCAGATATTATTATTTCGATTTACACATATTGCGAACCTTAAGCCTCGCTAACGTTTACGAATATTGAAATTCCTTAATGGTCTCCTAAATATTTTCCTTCCTGCCTGTTAAATTTATGTTCACTGACAGAAGATGGAACCTAATACATGTAAGGTCCTCGCAAGTATCAAAATATGTCCATTATTCATAACTGTCAGGATCTACCTTTTTGAGAGTCTTAAAACAATATCATAAACAGCATTTGCTTAAGCTGTAACAAAAATGGTACCTCTATTAAAAGCGCGGTATGATAATAATTTAGAGTACCACACTGTATTTCAAGTGTCAGTACATCCTCTGTATTTCGACAACCTAGTCTTCTTTTAAAGAAAATTTTAAAATTTTACAATGTTATTTCGGTTGCGACGTTTTGTAACAAAAATTAAATCAAACAATAAAACTGTGTTTCCTTACATTCTATTTGCGGTAAAATCAATATAACGAAAGATCACATAATCTATAAGTTTATGTTTTACAGTATACTGCTAAGCAATTGTATTTTTTATTTAAAAAAAAGATTTTCTTTCTTGTATAATCATACAGGTTTTTGTTTTCTTTTTGCAATGTGAAGTTTTTGACATGTTTCACTTTGTATTACAATGAGACCTAACGAACCTTTCTCTGCTTTTGATAATTCTCTCTCTCTCTCTCTCTCTCAGTTCAATTTAATTTGAATATATATGCACTTCTCTTTTCAAAAACAGGGTTTTAGGGTACTTTTCTTTTTAGTTTTTATTACTTAATTGTTATAGTAATTTTCATGATGCGTACATTCTATTGATATCATGTTGGTATTTGTCTTGAATGTCCTTTCGCTTGAGTTTGAAGGCCGCCGTCACTAATCCCATGTCGGGAGACCACACTTCTTTGCACAATGTAATGGCGGCAGGAATTTCAAACCTTTGCAGTTTACCTGAAAGTAAATATTAAGAAGTGTGAACTCAAACACTTTTTCAATGTATAATCTTTAGATCTTACATTTCTTTGCGTGCTCTTCGATCTCATCTTTAACAGCCTTCTCCAATATCGGTGATGTACATAGATCCTCAAAAGTGCTCTTGGTGATTCCCTTTTTAGCAGCTAGCTCCTCCATATGCTTTTGATTAGGTACAATTAATGCAACCGTGTATTGCTTTGATGGATCACCATAGACACAAATATTCTCTATAATTGGACAAGTCTTCAGCTCTGACTCAACTTTTCCCAGTGATACATATTCTCCTGCTTGCAATTTAACTAAGTCCTTCTTTCTATCTGTTGCACAGTACGAATGAATTAGTTATGAATGAAAGCAAATTTTAAATCAATTATAGTTACCAATGATTTTAAGTACACCGTCTTCATGAATTTCACCAATATCCCCAGTCTTAAACCATCGTTTGCCGTCCTCATCGAAGAAATCTTCTTTTGTTTTCGATGGGAGTTTGTAATAACCCAGACAAACGCTGTCACCTCCAATCACGATTTCTCCCTTAAAAGAAAATGAATTCAATGAGTGGTTGAATATAGTATGTGTAAGATCAAATGCTTACCTGTGGATATGGTTTGTTCGTAACTCTGTAGTTTCCCTCCTCCCAGTTTACTAGACGGATATCGCACATAGTCAATGGTGCACCAACGCGACCATACGTCATATCACGATCTGTTTGGAAACAAGAAATAGTTTCTTTAGAAGGTCTAGTGTATAAATACAGTGTTAAATTGCTTGCTTTAGAGTCAACTGAGAATCTCAATCGAAAGCTAAATTTACAAACATGGCTCCAAAATTAGGTAAAATAAGTACAAAAATAAAACTACTGCTGAAGTATACGTATCCCGACTACTACCTTACTGTAGTGATTTGCAAATGAAAGTAGAGCTGCAGTCGATAAGACCAATAAACTACAAATAGATTGTAGCTCATCTGGGCAATGAGGAGGCCGTCCAGATGTGGTACTGATACGATGAGAGATGCTAAGACTTTTGTCTGTACTCTTATTGCATTCTTAATCCAAAAGGAACTAAGGTCATTTCAGATAACGAAACTTATTGTGAAAGTAAGTGGCGAACTTGGCTAAGATCGGTTCAGATGAAACCTTGCTCTTAAGTAAATAAGGTCTTTTACCATACAGCGTATATGTTTGACGTCAAAATTAGTTTGAATTTTCGCGAAACGGATTGTCGCCTCTTAAGCCCTAAAAAAGGTGATTGGTAGAAGTGACATTGAGGTTGATTTCAGTGCTGATTTTGACGGTTTTACTCTTCCTGCGGAGTCGAGCCAGACTAAGTCCTTGACTATTGAAAGTCATTGCTGAACATTTTGACGTTATGTCCGAGAGTTCAATATTGTGCTTTCTTCAGCGATGACAGCATATATTGATTATTATGTTAAATGCCGTCCTAACTAAAGCCGCTTCCGTTTCAATATCAACAACAACCGCCTTGATTAACCGAATTAGATTCTTCATACTCTTGGAGCAGAAATTTATATTTACACAAATTGTTCAATTTTTGGTACAAACACACCATAATTATAGGAATTAGAGTGCAACACATCCGATTAGGTTAGCCAAAAAGTGATTCTCTCCTCATATGGAAAGTAAAAGAAAATACTGTTTAAGAGTAAGAATTTTGACAAAAAGAAGTAAAAAAGCAAAGAAAAAGATTGTTCTATGTCCTGGCTGAAACATTGAGAAATTTCCACAAGACCTCCCTACCTTAGTTGTACGAATCTCGACAAGCTTTGTTTTTAAAATAAATTCACATTTAGAACCACTCGTTTCGACAGATAGGCTTTTTTAAAAAATACGGACAACACATCATCACGGCATTCGTGCGCCCATAAAACCCCGTACAGCTTTTTACTATAAGAGAAATTCATTTTGAAGGTTCTACAACAAAATTCGGGAACCAAACAAACATGAATTTTCTTTTCTCTTCCAAGTGAAGAAATGTGGAATAAATGAGCAATTAAAGTTGAAAAGAAGTGCCTGTGTTTATGAACCGCACTTATCAAAAATAACGAATCACACAAAATACTCGTTTAATCATATTATTTAACTTACAATCCATAACAGTGGCGCCTGATGTTGTCTCAGTTAATCCATATCCCTGCACTAGGTCAACACACAGGCAAACCTTGATTTGTTCGTGTGTGTCAGGAGAGAGAGGTGCACCGCCTGACATCATTATTCGCACTCTACCGCCCATCAGTTTAGCTACCTTTTTGAAAACTAACCTAGAAGCGCACAATTGAAAATGTCATACGGTTAACTAGTAAATATGCCTCACCTATCAACAATTGGAGTTTTGTATCCTTGTGACGTCCATTTGACTTTGTATTTATATAGGAAATTGAACAATGCTTTCTTGAAGGCCGACCCAGAATTAACTTTATCGTTGATTCCCTTTGTAATGCGATCCAAAATGAGCTGCAAAAATCAATCAAAATCAAGTAATGTGAGAAACTGTTACACAAGAACAAAAGGATATGACTTACCGGTACAGTTGTCATACAAGTGGGTTTCAGAACAGTTGCGTCACCTTTGCATCCCTTCATTATTTTGCTGCTGGTATCGATTAGTGTTAAGGGCGTTGAGTATCCGATTGGAACGCCCGTCAGAAGGCAAACACTTTCAGCTAGCAGTTCAAACACGTGTGCCAGAGGGAGGAATCTTAAAAAAAAAAACAAAATAGAAACAATGAGGTATCGAAAGATAGCACAATTCTTTGTTTTTACTGAATCTAACGTACAAGTATTTAACACAAAAGTAAACGCCCGCACATATCCTTGACTGGAGACGAATCCAGTTTACTTTGATTGACTGTATCATGCTAGACCTAGACGAATAGACTCAAACGTCCCAAAATAAGGTAACTAGTACTGTATTCCTACTTTGAAAATTATTATTTTGATGACAAAAATCCATTTTCAGGACAGTTAGCATGGGATGATAGCATCTGCTCTGTTTATACAGAGAGATCTTCCGCATGGTCCGGCCGAAGAAATGTTTTTAATGATCCTGAATATTGTCTTAATGGCTGCCGTGGCGTAGTGGGTAGAGTGCGACGCTCACACTCCGAAGGGTCTAGGTTCGATTCCCGACTGAACACCTCGAATTTTTCACGGCACTACCTCTTTCGAGCTGCTGACAACACTCAAAGAGTAATAACTGTCTAAGAAAGCTTCTCAAACTTCGCTGCTCGGAGTCGGCAAAAAACTGTAGGTCCTTTTACTCGTGAGAGAACAGTAGCGCACACAACACGAGTAGTTGATGAGCCAGCTAGGCCCTGGTCCCCCTGTGGACTGCCGCGCCAACAATTATTTATATTATTATGAAGATTGTCTCAAGTCAGACTGACACCTGACTCTGGCAGGTAACATCGCAACAAATTGTCCCTGATCCATCATCGATCATAAATCTCGTAAGTCTCGTAAATATAATCATTATAAATTAGGGCAATGTCAAAAGTAATATGTCGTGGTACAGTTTTCGGCATTTTGGGGAAAAAAAAGAACAAAAATGAATTGTGAAAATTATATGCTGAAGGTAAATTCTATTAAACCGCAAATCTGAAACATAATACATACAGAAATCACAATTACCCTGCTGTCTAAGTGATCAGATTAATTGACCTGCTTATTCATAGCATTTGTGGACTTTATTGCACTTTCCAAATGTATAAATAACCAGAAAAGATAGTACGAGGGTTGCCTTTTATATTTCGGGATTGGGAAACCCTAGTGTTGTAATCTGGCAACAGACGGCTCTATCGTAATATTTGACATTTTTTAGGTTATACGTACTCAGAACGTTTTGACACACGAGCGGTATTTGTGTTGTTTACAAGAATTTAAAAGATTCATCTCGCCCAAAAAATGGAATTAAATGGAAAATTTTCGTGCGATTATTTTTCACAACTTTCGACGTGGATTAACTCAACAACAGTGCAACAACAAACTTAATTCAATTTTTGGTGATAAAGCTCCATCAAGGACCGGTGTTTATCGATGGTATTGTGAATTCAACCGAGGTCGTAGTTCACTCCAAGACAAATTTCGTGAAGGTCGTCCAAAATCAGTTGTTGTTCCGGAAACCATTGATGCTGTGCGCCAACTGATATTGCAAGATCGTCATGTGACCTATCGCGAGATTGAGACAACCTTAGGCATTGCTGGGACCAGCATACATTCAATATTGCATGAACATTGGACCGTCAAAAAAATTTGTTCGCGTTGTTCCCACATAATTTGTCAATCGCTCAAAAAAGGCTCGTGTCCATTGGTCGCGGTGCTTCGAAACACGTCTATGACATGGTGACAGGTGATGAATCGTGGATTTACGCGTATGAGTCCGAAAGTAAACAGCAGTCGACTATATGGGTGTTTCAAATTGAGCCAAATCCAACAAAAGTTGATCACGCACGAAGCACTTCCAAGCAAATGGTCGCCTGTTTTTTCGGAAAAACTGGACATGTCGCAACCGTACCACTAGAACAACGCAGAAGAGTCAATTCTGAGTGGTACACAACTATTTGTTTGGCAGTTGTCTTCCAAGAAATCAAGAAAACCAATCGCCGAAGACGGATCACTCTTCACCACGACAATGCGAGCTCTCATACTACGGCTCAAACAACTGCATTTTTGAGCACTCAAAACATCGATTTGATGAGTCATCCTCCGTATAGTCCTGACTTGGCATCGAACGACTTCTTTTTATTCCCGTACGTAAAAAATTAAAAGAGATGTCAAGGTTTTTCTACGCCTGAAGAAGCGGTTGATGCGTTCAGAATGCATGTTTTAGAGATACCTGCTGTGTGTGTTTCGACAATTGGTTCAAACGCGTGCAAAAGTGTATAGATCTTAGTGGGGAATATTTTGAAAAACAATAAAGTTATTTTCGATAAATAATATTGGTTTTTGTTCTCTATTCCCGAAATATAAAAGTCAACCCTCGTATAATATATAACTTAACCTACACCTATTCTAATTAAACTAATTACTTCGAAACCAACTACCTAAACCTAATTTTAAAACTATCACTAAATATATACGCATGTATTTGCTTTTTTTGATATTTTTATTTATAATAATTTTTGTTGTTTAACTGTAGCCTATGCTTACTTATTTTAAATGGGAGGTGGCCGTAGGCGAGCAACAATGTCAGATGGCGACATCGGAGGCAATTGATGGGGTTATAACCACCAATAGAATCCCCGATCCCTAATACTCTCTGTTCTATCGTATGGATTTGCTAAAACGGGGATCATTTGGAGTTACCGCTATTACAAAACAGCCTCTTGTCCACTATCCTTCTTACTACGTAATACAAAAGTGGACATGCCTCATTTTGGATTAGTCCAATACGGTCAAGATATATAAACCCTTCTGGTGGAATTAATCCACTTCGGCGCGCATTCTCATGATATGCTTTTTTGGGGTAGTAGGCTCCGGATATAGGTTCGTTGTGAGAAGTCATGAATCGTGCAACGTGTCTCCGAATTAGCTGAATAATGAAATTATCCACCCTATTCACTTTAGCCTCGTTGTACAAAACCTCATTCGGATAGAATTTTTTGTATCCTGATTCGAGTGTTCTGTATGGTATTTCTTGAGATAAGCGCGAAGAGAATGCCTCTCGAATATCCTTATCTTTTCCATTTGGGAAGGACTCACCACACTTGACAACCATACACAATGACTGGCCGTAGGCCGTGTAGCAGATCGCTTTCACTTTGAAGTCAAGTGTGCTGCTGCAAAACAACCTACGCTTTCTTGGCATTCTTTAGAGCTGAAGCTAAGTGGATGTTACCATACAGAAACTGTTCCAACAAAATGCCTTAACATACTCGTATGTTAAAAAGTATTTTGCACCTACAACTTTTTTTTGGTGTTAACAACTAAAGGAAAGCTGATAGAAACTAAAGCCATCAGAAACAGCGCTTTATTCACGGTCTGCAGACCAAACTGAAATCCGTCCTTTCTAGATTTGATGCTAAAAAGACTGTTCATCTGATAATTTTTTCACGATATCTAACTTTTTGTTTCTGTTGGTCACCTTTATTTTAAAGAGCAAGCAGCAACACGTATAACGCGAAAAGTTGCTAAAATAGATATACCCAGTTCCCATGTGTCATGTGTTTTCAACTCATTAAAATTACATTTTCGAGTTTAAATGTTAATTAAGTACTCATAAAATAGATCAATTAGAATAAGGCCATTTAAAAAATGAAAATACAATTTTAAGGAATACCGTAAATGGATGCATTAAATTAAAGATAAAGATATAACAAAAAATTAATAAAATGTGTCCGAAGGCATTTAATCCCAATTCATTCGCATGACCACCATAAGCATGTTTGCAAAAGTCGGGTTGTTTAACCCAATTTTCGATCACTTTTTCACATATTTTGGTTAACATTCCACCTATTTCAAGTTCAGTATTGCCGGCTGGGGGACTTCACATCACGACGGGTCCATTTAAATAATGTGCTCACCAAGCTAACTTGGTTTTAACATATGCTACACGACTTGAACAATTTACAAAGTACACTCAAATGAGTACAGCTCTATGTTGTTTTTCCAACTAAATATGAGTATTAACATAAGGAAAATATACAATATAACGTCGTTGTCGTATCTATAAAAAAAAAAAATTGAGCGCCCTTGGATTCTGAGTGACTTCTAAGACGTTCCCCCAGATTACTTCAAATGTTACTTTAGTAATTTTTAATTTTCATAAACTCAAGTAGTCCCAATTTAATATTGGCAAGTGGATCATCGTTGTCTAAGAGGTGCAACTTTCATAAGCATTTAACTACAGATAAATTCCAAAGATTTGCTTTAGTTTCGTTTTAATATACGCAACTTCGTGGAGTAGTTTTAAATGTTCCTTGCAAATTTATTATAACTTCTTTTAAGTGTTTCATACTTAAAGATTCTTGAATGTTTCTTATACAAGGTTTATGTGTGATAAGTTTCTTTCTTTGAGAAAATAAAAAATTGGATTTGGATTTGGGAACAAAAAATATCATCTTAACAATATCTGATTATACAAGAAAATAAGGAACAAACGAAAATAATAATTGAAGGCTTACCCAATCAAAACGTCATCTGGATAAATTGGTACCACGTCACAGAAACCTTTCATGGTTGCAATTAGGTTGTTATGTGAAAGCAATACACCTTTTGGTGTACCGGTTGATCCCGATGTGTACATTATTATAGCGATGTCATTTGCAGTTGGCGAAACGCCCTCTGAAAAAAGAAAAAGAAAATATTTTAATTAATGTGTGAAATTGGTAAGTAAATTCTTTAAAAAAAAAAACCTACGAAAGTAAAATTGATTCAAGAATTCGGCATTGCCATATAGCAGTTATGAACATTTTTGTCAAAACTGCGCAGTTCACTGAGTTCTTAGCTATGATAAATATTTGTTAACCTCCGTTTCCAAGTTCTATGTATCTAAACTGAAATCAAATCGGCTTCTAAATGGGCATCTTTTAATCGCACTCCAATCTTTTTAACTTTAATAGATAAAGTCCATACTCATAAATATATAAAATGAGTGCTAATGCCTGTGCTTCAGACTAGAGTTTTAGAAACGTTCAAACCTAAGCTAATGTAAAATTTTCCTCCCTATATCAATCATGCAATTCCGACAGCAATCCCAGTAATTAGAATAAAGCGAATACACTTGTCAGTCTAATGGGCTCCTCTTTCACTTGGTTGCAATTTAAAATGAAAATCGATGAGCAGTTTAAGTAATCACTCAGGATCATCCATTAGTTCTGATTATTATCATTTTTACTTGTCGGCTAGTTACGGTATAATTGATTTGTTGAAGTTATACCTCAGTCAGTCGTCACGGAAGTCTACTCGTTTTCAAAATGCTGTTCCAAGCCATAAGAACCAAAATTGCCCAAAAGTTGCATAAACTTTTAAACCCACAAGATATTCAGTCGGCATTCATTTTTACAATAATAGTTCTCCGGTTCGCAGGATTATTCCTCTACCAACAGGGTGAGAACGGATTTGAGGTCTCCTACCCGGCAGTGCTCATTACTTTGCTTCACTTATCTGTCTACGCGTACGTAAATTTTAAGTTAATATTCACAGAACACAAGGTGCTCTCCAAGTTGGCTATTGTAAACAGCGATTTGGCGGTTGTATCCAATCTCTTCATCAGATTCATTGGAATGGTTATCAGTGTGATGACGTTCATATCTCTTCTAGTGGGAATAAGACATTTCGCCAAATTACTCAACCGAATTGGTCTGATGATGAATATGCTAGCAGAACTTGGAATCAAAACTAGTCACATCTTCAGAAAAATGTTCCTGCTGTCAGCGCTCGCGACAGTTATCGTGATGTTTATAAGTTTATATGTCGCAGCGCACGCGTACTACTTCTATGAGAAAGTGGCGCACGAGAAACCACCTATACGTTTCTTTCTTGTCGTTATTTTAGCAAATTACTACAAGAATATGTGCATATTTGCCATGGGATCGTATTTGTTTTGTATCTACCTGGTTTTATCTTTGCTCAACGGATTCCTGAAGGATTTAAACCGCAGGCAGATTAGAGACAGTGACAACTGGATTCGGCGATTTAAAAATTAGTTTTGCAAATCTTTTATTAGATGTTGTTAATGAATGCGTGTTAAAGAACAAATGAGTGAATAAAAAATTAATTTACGGCACAGAACATTTCATTTTTACTGTTATTCATTATTCAAAAGGTAGGCTTAGTGAATAAAGCAAGGAAGGGTTTCAAATAGAAACCGAAATATATATATATATAGCAGGTAAAATGTGCCGCGGCGTGCACTGCAACCGAAAGGGACGTGTTCCGAAAACTTACACAGGAAGGAAAGTCACAGTGGAAGGTTTCCAGGCTAGTGAGATGATCACAGACATTTGTTTTTAATGCGCTACAGGTGCTAAAATCTCACATACCAACAGATCGTCCACGAAACACATTTCCAAAAACTGACGTCCACATCAAACGCCTTCAAAAAAAAAAACACGTTTTTGTCAGTTGCAGACATGAAACTTGAACTGGAGTTATCTGTTTGTTCTAGAATAGTGTGAAGAAGACTAGAAGAACAAAATCACTTTGGAAGAAGGCCCAAGGGAGGTACCACTTTTTACAAAAAAAAACAGGAAAAAATGAATCAAAGAACATCTCGAAAAAATGGCGAAATATCCTTTGATTGGATGAAAGTGAGATCAACTTGGTGGGATCAAATGGTAAGAGGTAGGTCAGGCGTCAAAAAAACTGCAACATACCAGCCTCAGTATACAAGCAAAGCCGTAAAACATTGATTCGGAGATATTATGGTTTGGGGATGCTTTACTTGATATGGTGTTAATCTATTATATTGGATACAGGACACTAAGGACCAACATTTGTACACCAAACTATTGGAAGATAAATGCCTATAAGTGGCGGTTTATGTACGATAACGACACGAAGTATACAACGAGCAAAGTAAAAAGGCGATTGAAAAAGCAAAATGTAATGCCATAATCCCATGACCTGGCCCTTTTAATCTCCAAACCTTAATCCCATGGGGTATCGTGAAAAAGTTCTTTGGATCTGAAAAAGCAAAAATTAAAAAAGAGTTGTGGAGCAAAATTCAATCGGCTTAATACGCCGTACCGACAATAAATAATGAAGGATATTTCACTATTTCACTATTCTAAATTGTCACAAAAAAACGTCTTTAAAGATAAGATTAACTTTAAGTTGATATGTTGAACGCACTGCGCATGAATTTGAATACGCATTTATAAAATGTTAGACTTTTATAAGTTTAGGACATGATAGTGGAAATCATTGATCGTTTTAGACATTCAACACTGTTTAAAATTCAGACTCCTAACCGTTTCAATTTTAAGTTTTTCAAACATAAAAAAAAGAAACAAAATAAAAGAATTATTTTACTTTTTTTGTTTTAGTTTTAAGTCATTTGTAGAAGTGTTAAAAATTAAGAAAAAAAGGTTTACATGGGTCACCGAATTAGCTTAACAGACGCTGACAGGACAATGTGTATAGCATTGTCACTTTAAATCGTTTCCTTTTTTAAAAAAAAACCTTGCAGGTTTAAAATTTGGAAACAGATAAGGCGGAGCACATAAACGGAATACAAAGAGTCCCTCTTCAAAGTTAAACAAATAGACAACAGCGGGTAATTTTTGATAATATCAGTCTAAAAATATTAAGTTTGGTCAGCTCGATGTCGAAGTAATTTTATATGCAGACATTTTTTTCAAATCGTGATATGACTCGAGCTGCAAAGAGGCTATCAGGTTGAGAGAAAAATGCTTCCGGATTTTCAAAGCCTGAGGAAAACCGGAAGAAATTCAAAAGCGCATGAAACGACTGGAATGCATGCATAATTCTCTTATGATCGAAAGTTCTAAATTATCCCAAGGGCAGCAAAAACTTTTGGTCATTCGTAAAAAAGTAAAGAATTCCGCCTTGTCTTGAATTCCAACCCATAGCACTTACGTCCCTACTTTCCAAGGTCATGCAAAGGCTGATAAATGGCTAGGTTATGAAATATCTTCAAACCCGAATCCTTCCTAATGACCGGCCATAGGGCTTCCGCAGCAACAGGTCCACTGGCGATTTGGTGGCATATCTCACCGAAAAATGTAAAAAAATCTTTGCACAATATAGGAGAAAGCAAGATCGTTGCGCTTGATATTTCAAAAAATATTTGACAGAGTCTGGCATCAGGCTCTCTTGTCGAAAATTCGTGCCTTTGGCGTCGATGAATCTCTTCATGAATGGATTAGAAATCACCTTTCGAACCGTTCAATACAAGTTTTATTGGATGGTTTCAAATCTGTTATTCACCATATTAACGCTGGTATTCTCCAGGGCTCCGTTTTGTCTCCGACACTCTTCCTCATTTATATATATGTGTGATCTCCTGTCTGTCATTTCTAATCGAATTCACTTCTACGCTGATGACAGTACCCTCAGCCCTTTATATTCGTTCCTCGGCTTTCGACCCTCCTCTTCGGCCACATACTTGGAACGGCAGCGTATGTTAAGCTCATTAAATTCCGATCTTGACAGCATAATTGATTGGGGGAAAAATAATTGAGAGGAATTTAATGCTTCCGAAACTCAATACCGTCTACTGTCACTCAAGCGTTCTCAAAATAACCGACCATTATCTATTAATGGCTCCTACGTTGTTGAAACCGAACGACTGGGTAGAGTATCAACTTAACAGTAACGATCACATATTCGAGATCGATTAAAATGCAACGATATGTCGAGTTTTTTTAAAGCAATGCAAGAACTATTTCACACCTCTTGACCTGGCAAAAATATATAAGGGTACATTCTTGAGTATAACACTCCCCTCTGGCCTGGTGCTCCTAAGACCTCTCTGCACCAATTAAATCGAATCCAACAGCGAGCGATAAAACTTATTGGTAACAATAATGCTGCGAAGTCTATCGACTGCTAAAACATCTACGAAATGTTGCGTCTCTATCACTATTTTATCACTATTTCAACAAAAATGCTCTAACGAGTTAACCAGTTGCATACCTCTCCTTCAAGAATTCACCCGCAATACCCGCCTCGCTAGGAATGCTCACCCGTTCAACCTTAAACCCACCCTCGGACGTACAGTTAAGTTTATAGACTCGTTCTTCAGCCACACCACACGAAGCCCAATTTTTCCCTCATCCCCATTACAATCCAAAGGCATTTAAAGCCAAGGTGCATCGGTACCTCCTTTCTCTCTCTTCCTCTATACCTTTGACCCGTGCTGTTACTTAATACGGGTCATTAAAGGTTATAAACAAGCCCTTTAGTGCGCGCCATTTATTAAAAAAAATCGGCAATGAATTTGGAAAATGTTTTTTAAACCTGTCTTCCCTCTTCAGCAAGCTGGAAGTCGGAACTAAGTTCATACAAAATTCCTAAATTTCACAAAATGATTTGAAATAAACGGAGGTTTTGGAATTCTCATTTCCTCAACTTGATTCCCTTGAACATGAGAGATGAAAACACGAATCATTATTGGACCGTTAAATCACTCTGGCTTAGCAGACAAAGCTATCTTTTCTTATTCCTAAAGTTTTTATTTATAGTTCAGTTTGAATACAATAAATAAACACAAACTTACCAAATTTGCTGTCAGTTCCAATGCGAATCACTTCAGAGAACGGAATAAGTGTAACATCTTCCTTGTATCCATTTGTGTCGGTTTTACGCAGTTGATCATCCATGTAAATGATGGTCTTAATATTTGGTGTCTTGGATAGCAGCGATTTGAATTTCGGCAGCAAATCATGTGATGTTATGACAGCGGTCACTTCGGTCTCATTTATGCCTAAAAAAATTAAATTACATCACGATCAAAAGCAAAACTATGTGACAGCCATACAATGCGCGACGCCTTCATCCCCAAGCGTTGCATACACCGTAACAATCCGCATGTTCTGCTTGAAACATCCGTGAGCAGCAATCATCCATTCGGCCCTGGTCTCAGCAAATATAACAATATTCGTGCCCGGTTGTTGGCCGTACTCGCGCAGACCGCGACCAAATGACGCAGCCAAACGCTCAACTTCTATAAAATTCTTCCACTTGTAGTCGCCCATGTTGTACTTCTTGAAAATTCGTCCATTTGGTTGAACTTCATCCTCCTCGCTGAGAATTTGACGTGTCCCAAGACAGCGTTTCGTCGAATGCGTTTTTGTCACATAGTTAAACATATTCTCCAGGGTTGTGATGTTGGCCTGCAACATTTTGACGTGGATGTCACGGGGTGGTTCAATTGTACGGTACGTTATTTGGGTATCATCCTTCTTCACCACTTTTGCCTGCAAATAGAAATATTCGAGTTGAGTTTAACAAGAGGTCAAAGAAACTTGTGAAGGCAACTTGAAGGCAAAATGTGTGACGAAATGTTTTACCTGAACATTGTAGTGTCGTGTTGTTTTCTGTTTGTATGTACTGTGCGGTCAGTGGCATTTTTAACTCGCTTGCTTAATTTGAACGATTCAAAGAAACTAAATTGTGTGTAATCTTACTATTGACATGTCAATCGGTTTTTATGGCCTCCATATGGTGTTATTTTAAGTTAGTTGTGCATTTAAAGGCGCTCCATTATAGTTTTACTTTGAATTCCCTTTCCCAGGAGGTAAAACATTTCAGGGAAATTTTACAACGTACTTAAGTACGCAATGATAAGATGGGTATTGAAACGTTAAATAATAGATTGGCTGATTAATTATCAGGAATAGAATTATATCAACTTCAATTTATTTAAACTGAAATATGCTTTGAATTCTAAGTTGTGCCCGCTAAATATTACTAGGTCACGCTGTAGTTGAACGATCTTTTGGAAAAAGAACGCCCTCCTTAGCTTTACATAATTTCTTCGACATGCTATGTCTTGATTCTTTTTTATAACTTTTCGTTAAGTTCGTTATTGATCGGGTAAGCACAACGAGAGTTTTCTTATACATTCTAACGAATGGCAATGTTTCATTCTTCTTCTGTACCTGCTCACATAAAATTGTCGATCTTGAAACTTTTATTTAGGACACTGAACCGAATAAACCACCAAGGATCCATTCGTCGCATAGGATATTTTGCATTCGTGTAAAGAAAATATTTGTTCGAAATAAAACCCTTAAGTGTGGCCGCAGTTACGTAGAGGTAGGCACCACCTCTTTCGAGCTCCTAACAACACAACAAAGCTTCTTAAACTTCTCCGTTAGGAGTCGACAAAAACCTGTAGGTCCCTTCTTCTCGCGAGAGAACAGTAGTGCGCACAATACGAGGAGTTGATGAGCAAGCTAGGCCCTGGGGACTGTATCGCGCCCAGTTATTATTAAAGCCCTTAAGGCGCGCTTAGTGTAGTGCATGTGAAAGATGAGGCTGTTTGTTACGTTTGAACACGAAGACACTACGTTTCTAAAGAATACATCTGTGAAAAACTGATGTTTGATGCTTGTTTGATGATGATGTTAATTTACCTTTGAGCTTTTTATCACCAAATTGTATTTGCATGCGGAAGCTTTAAACTTAACTGTTATGTTTTAATGCGTCTATCTCAGAGATGTTTTAGAATTGAAGTACACTAAAAAGCATCGTCTATTTGTGAAAGGTAGCCGCTAACCTCGACTAAAGTTTGCCGGTTGATCTCGAATGAATGATTGGTTACGACTGAGACTGTTTTTCATTCCACTAGTTTAACTGAAGGCCTCATGTGCCAATTTCAGATCTTTGACTACATTGAATGGTTGACTATAAACAAATAACCACCGTCAACAGCGTTCTTGCCCTAGCACCAGGAAGCAATTTTTTTCTTACTCGATTGAACTTTGTACACGTCTCACTTTAAGCGGTAACTTCTAGAGTGGTGTAAGCGATGTCCATAAAAGCTTCTAACTAATAAGTTGTAACTCATTATCATTGTGGTAGTCAAGAGTTTAATGCTAATTGTCGTCGATGCTATTTTAGCGGAAAGATGGAGTTCCAATAAAGTAGAAGTCCGCCTCTGATTGGTTGACAAATGAGAAGAGGCTATCTATAACTTATCGAATTTTTGAAGTAATTTATTTATTATTCAACGGCCAGCCAGCAAACAGAAATGATCACCAAGAAAAGAATACAAATTTTAACATCGACATCGCCATTGCACGCCGTCGCTGTTGTCAAAAACACATAAACTAAGTTATTTTGTTCCTGAATTAAATAAAGTAGTTTTGTAAAATTTTGTTTTAAGGCCAATGTTTTTATTTGCCCGAACACTAATTCTTGTAATTTTCAGTGCTAATAAAACGTTTTTGCATTTTTCTGAAATGCCGGATTTAATCTTAAGCAATAAAAAGCATCGAAAAAATTCGAACTAATTTAGTTCAATTTATTTGTGAAATCAGAACACATTTTGTAACCATCTATCTCAAGTTTATGTTTTGCTTTAAGCCCTAACAAACTTATTTGCGCAAAATACGATATGCACATTCAAACCGCAGTTTATTTGTTTCTAAATTTTCAAAGAAAACTGCCCCATGGCGCTTAAAAATTACCTGTTTTAATTTATGTAATAAAATTCATAGTGAACTTCCACTTAAGCACTCCCTTATTGATTGTTCGATTATTGCCCATTGTTGGCAAATCCAATACATACGATAAGCGCTTTCCAGACCTACCCGAGGTTTAGTTTTTAAGCTTTGCGACGTAGTCGTGATTATTCAGCTGCTTTCGCTGTTCTACGCGTTTGTGGGTTTTTTTATTTGCATACTTGAACTCGAGAATCAATAAAAAAAGAACTACTACAAACTACCAATGGACATGTTTTATGGCCGTTTACACTTGTCGTACGAACACCCTTATCAAATGTTTGAAAACTGACAGTTTTTGTATTGTAAACAGTGTCGCATCACGATAAACTAACTAGGTCAGCGTGGTGGGGACCGGTAAATTCACAACAAACTTACCTTTACACTTCTGGCCTCCTGTCTTCGTTTCCATGGTCGTTGTAATACAAGGTACACCGGTAGTGTCACAATATCATATACAAATGTTATCACATTAATGGCTCCAATTGCACCCTGAATCCAAAGGTTTTCCATTCTGTAAAGATAAAACAAATGATTTATTAGAATTTTAGAAGACAGCAAGTGAACAAACGTGAATGTTATCTCGTTTGGTTGGATTTCCACACACAGACTAAGTCGAGGTGTAAGTAGAGGAGTCGTACAGGGTCAATTAAAATGCTCATTATCTAGAACATGTGATTCTCAGAGTGTGGACGAAGTACAGAGTTCAAATTGCACAACAGAGTGATTTGTGCATTCTCATCTTTAGAGTTAGTTCAACGAATACGTGACATTCCTAGACTTCAAAGAAATTTTGATAAACGTTTTGATTTCACGCTAAGATGACTCAGATTTCCACTTGAAAAGTTTAAAGACACCTCAGGGGAGGAAGTGTACAGAGTGGAGCCATTAATTCTGATTTGGTTAACCTGTGGACTGCAATAAAACATTGCTTACGTGCGTTTCGCGAAAATTTACGTTTCCATACGTTATCTTAGGACAAAAAATGCAGGCAGGGATTAGCAATACTGAAAAAAGCGTAATTCTTTGGGACTTTTGAAGAACATTTTTTGTGGAATACTCGAATGAATAAAAAACAAACTCTGACGAGTAATTCAAGTGCTTCACGAGTTTCAGACTTAATATTTGCGTATTTTGTTAACACTTTGTCAGTCTTTCTCAAAATCAAATTTTTAATTCTAAATGATTGACTTCTGTTACTTGAAATGTGCAAAAATCATAAAGCAGTTATACTAAGAAATTCCGAATGAGTGCAGATTTCTATTTTTAACCAAACCACACTTTAAGATTTTCAAAACTTCTCACCGTGCTTTGTTAAAATAATTAAAGTAAAAAAAACTTTTCTTTTTTTTTTAGTAATTTTTCTTTTTAGACTTTTATGTAGAAATTGGCTTACCGAACGTTTTGTGCAGCTAACATAATTTACAAAGAGCTGCACAAAAAACATCAGATTCTGTATATGTCCAAAATCTCTGTGGCTTTTGATGCATTCCAAAGTAAAAAACGTTCCTGATCAAACCAATTTCAGTCAAGCACATACTACCCATATTTGTCCAGCCCTTATAACCGCTTTATAGTTTTATTGGTTTATATAGCTATACAGCATATACAGCTTCATACTCTTTAGTTTATAAACAAACACCTTGGCTGAGTGATTGTCGGAGATTTTTTTGTTTTCTTAATTTGTATCAGAATTCTGCAGGAACCAATGCAATGTTTTTTTCAATTTTTATATCTAAAGAATGTCGGAAAGAGCCAAAAACCATCGTTTATCACCTGTTGAGCGATTTTTTCCTATCTAACATTATTTGTAAAATTGCATATGCCAAAAACTAAGTTATCATTTGCGTTCTTCGGAGGGCAAATGACTCTTGGAAATGAAAAATTCAATTCCTAACAAAACACGAATAAGACTTTGTTTAAAAATTGGGTTTAGTATTAATTTTCAAAAATCTTTCAACGAGAATGTACTCACAAGCAAAATTTTGAACATACGGTAAAAATATGAGATTCTTTTGCCAGGCGTACAGTACCATGTATAGGATGCTTTCCCCTCACCACATCGCTACCTACTGTGTTACCCCATCTTTAGAGAAAAAAAGAGCGAGGAAGGAAGCTCTTACACGATTTCAAGCTGCTTTAAACTTTTAAAACGGGTTTCCTTACATGCAAAATACTTAAAAAAAAAAATTAACACCCTTTACTTTATGAAAAATGGCATTGCTCCGTTATTATTCTTTGTTGAACTATACGCATGAGATACACTCAATTCTCTTTTTATGCGGTAGATACGTTCCAAAACTAACCGCACAAAAAAAAACGCATAAAAAAATACACTAATGTAGTGTAAAAGAAGGAATGTGTTCCATTATTTTCAAAAACGCATAAAACCAAAAAATCATATAAAAAAATACATTAATTACATTATATAATTAGGGTTACGTTCCAAAATTTTTTAAAAATTCATAGGACCAAAAAATCGCAAAGAAAAGTCGATATCAACTAATAAAAAATGAGGATACCTGAGAATTTTTGAGCAGAGTATAAAGTTTTGGTAAATTCAAATCAAATACATAACATTACTTTATTTTTAATTAAATATATTTATTTCACATTACTTTAATTAGTAGTTTTATAAAAATTTTATATTTAGTAATTTTCTTCACTTTCTGATAACACCCGCAACCTTTTGTGAACTGGAGCGAAATCATTATCATCACTGGAATAGACAGAATATATTTAAAAAGGGGAATTTCATACAAAATACTATAGAAAAACAACGCGTAACTTCAAAACCTTGTACAAAAAAATCAGAATTAGATTCTCAGAAAAAATCACATAACTTTAAAACCGCATAAAAAAGTTTCGCATAAAAAGAAAATTGAGTGTATTAACACTTAATGGTAATGGGACGCTTCCCGATTACTTCACTCAAAGGGAAAATTGAACTTTGCCACCGCATTCCTCAACCCAGTTTTAGATCAATTCAGTCTTTTAAATTGTTTGTCTTCACACACCTGACTCATGGATTATAGTAAAGCCCATTGCATTGAATACTCTTACATTTAATCCATTTTGCCATAGTGAATGACTTTGAAAAAAATACCATTTCGTTACAGTAGCAACGTTTCGCTCCTTATTTTTCGATAAGACGAATTTCGTTCTGTAAATTTTTAGAGCTCTCCAACATTGAGCCTGTTAAAGTGACAACCACACATTTAACGTTTATTTTGCTGAACAGAATGGAACAAACCACTTTTGAGCACAAAGTTCACTTACAGTAAGTTGCACACTTTTCCCAGCATGGTTTTGCCCTTTTTATAGTTAAATACTTCTTCGGGTGTATGACTTATGTTTAGGTCGGCAGCGAATTACAAAGCATTCTGCACAGAAATGTAACTTTCTAAGCATTCTTTCCTTTGACACTTAAGTAAAAAAATATATTTTTTTTTAAAGTGTGGACATAGGTCATTGGCCTGAAACTATTACGAGAGTTATCTTTTATATTTCCGGATTAGAGAACAAACATAAATATTAATCAGCGAAAATAACTCTATTGTTTTTCAAAATATTCCCCCTTAGATCTATACACTTTTGCATGCGTTTGAACCAATTGTCGAAGCACTTTTGCCACTCTGATTGAGATATCTCCAAAACATGCCTTCTGAACGCATCAACCGCTTCTTCAGGTGTCGAAAAACGTTGACGTCTCATTTTATTTTTTACGTACGGGAATAAAAAGAAGTCATTCGGTGCCAAGTCAGGACTATACGGCGAATGACTCATCAAATCGATGATTTGAGTGCTCAAAAATTCAGTTATTTGAGCCGATGTGTCAGAGCTCGCATTGTCGTGGTGAAGAGTGGTCCGTCTTCGGCAATTGGTTTTCCTGATTTCTTGAAAGGCAACTGGCAAACAAATGGATGTATACCACTCAAAATTGACTGTTCTGAGTTGTTTTTCCGAAAATATAGGCGTCCATTTGCTTGGAAGTGCTTCGTGCGCGATCAACTTTTGTTGGATTCGGCTGAATTTGAAACACCCATACAGTCGACTGCTGTTAACTTCCGGGCTCATACGCGTTAATCCATGATTCATCACCTGTCACGATGTTATAGACGTGTTTCGCAGCACCGCGTCGTATTTTTGGAGCATTTCTTCCGACCAATCGGCACGGGCCTTGTTTTGAGCGATTGACAAATTGTGTAAGCTCCAACGCGAACATTTTTTTTTTTTTTTTGATTGAATGTATGTTGGTCCCACTAATGTCCTAGGCTGTCTCAATCGCACGATAGGTCACATCACGATCTTGCGATATCAGTTGGCGCACAGCATCAATGGTTTTCGGAACAACAACTGATTTTGGGCGACCTTCACAAAATTTGTCATGGAGTGAACTACGACCTCGGTTGAATTCACCATACCATCGATAAAAACTGGTCCTTAATGAAGCTTCATCACCAAAAACAGAATTAAGTTCATGGATGCAATGTCGTAGAGTTAATCCACGTCGAAAGTTGTACAAAATAATCGCACGAAAATTTTCACAATTTAATTCCATTTTTTGGGTGAGATGAATCTTTTAAGTTACTGTAAACAACACAAATAGCGTTCGTATGTCAAAACGTTCTGAGTACGTACAAACTCAAAAATGTCAAACTTTACGATAGAGCTGGCAGTTGCCAGAAGGTTAAACATAGTAAAAAGTTACTGAGGAAGCTAGTCTGGTCCCCTTGTGTACTGAAGTACCATCCATATCACTTTTTATCAAAATATTTTATAAACTTTGAAGCAATTTTATTACAAATGACTCGGTTTACATTTGAGGGGTTTTGTGCATCGTCTCGTTAAATAGAACTGGTCTTTTTGTGAATGTTTTCATACACTGAATGCCGAAAATACCGAAACACTATACTATATGTCAGATAGGTGGGTTAATCAGGTGGGTTAAGAGGCAACGCCCAAAGTCTGCGCAAGTAGCAAGAATAGCTAGCTGCTCAAATGCACCATTTCCTTTACTTAAAATGATTCATCCGTTTTTCATTTCAAACAAAACCGAACATACTGCCCAGAAACAATGCAGTTGACACACATCACATGACGAACATCAAATAACTCGTCCAGACCGATAAGAAAAGCTAAATTTTTCACCATGCAACAATGAGTATCGGTGTACTCAGTCCATTTTGTCGGCCATGTGCGCGTGATAGAAGCGGACACCTGTTGATAAATTACGCGATAAAAACTGCTGAGTTTGAATGTTTAAATCAACAAATTTACAAATCAAATACCATAAAGATTCCCGATGAGACCCAATATCACTTATCATTTCACAATGATTTCATCTGCTAATTGCAAAGGGAGGCATATAAGGTGACAACTGAATATAAAATAAAGCGCCACAATTAGAGTCATAAATGCGAACTGTAGAAACTACAGCAGTATATGCTAATAGAACGGAATATTATCTAACACCTGACCCACAAGCATTAACTAGGAACACACCACCTCGGGCGGTAAGTGACCGTCACTAAATAGCACACGCGCTCATGCATACGTGTGCCGTCAGTGGGCACAGCGTGCAGAGCTAACCGGGTAGCGCTTGAAACAATTGTCATTGTCGAATTAATTCAAGCACTTAACTTCGCCGATGGAATATCACTTCCAGCAATTACTTTAAATGAAAGAAATCTGCCACGTCAAATGCGATGCCATTGGCGCAAGCATTTGGTCTCTTCCCCCCAAACGTACACTTCTCCGAATGTACGATGTGATTATCGTTATGCAGTGAAGGGTCTAAAGCAGTGTTTCTTCGTGATTTTGTTTGAGTGCGATTAATGTTTCAAGGTTGTTTCACTTATAGATCATGCTCAAGGTAATGTCGCTTCCTGCGGGCTATCAACGTGTGAAACCAATTAGGGGTTAATCAGTTCTGAAATGAAACGTTCGTTCATTAGCATCGACCATTCTAAATTTTTCTTTAAATTTTCCACTGATTCTATGAACTCTCGCGTGAAGCGAACGGCGGCTGTTGATCATCTATCCATTTTGCAATTATTTTCAAATTAAGCCTTCAAATATTTGAAAGCACAATTGCCTCAATTTGGGGGAAAATTACTTATCGGTTAACCCAGAGATCTGTCTAGCGTGACTTAGAAGTATTATACGCACCAGCCAGATATCAAAACCACCTTCTGGCGGGTGAACAAGGACGTATTTATTACTGATGCCTGTGGCAATAATTCCTTTTTTCCTTCCTTTGACGAAGTGCATGGATTCTGAATAGGGGTTAATCTTTCAAAGGTCTTTCGATTGGCGGTGCTGTTTGCGTAAAAGACATCTCTATGATGAAAAATTAAACAAACAAGTGCTCAAGTTATGGGAAACATATGGAGATATACTGGTTTACGACTTCCAGATCCTTACTCAAACCTTAGTTGAAATAATCACATAGGTTTCTTAAAACGATGCAATTGTTGTTATTGTTCGCCCACCTTAATTGGGCTACAAGCGTACATTCGGCCAAAACTTACTGTGAGCGTCAAAAGTGAGTAAACAAATGGTATCTGATTACTGTATAAAGATGAAAATTGGGTCAAAACAACAACAAAACTCAAATTCCATATACACAAAAACAGCTTTATTCAATGTGATAAATTATTCAAAACATTTTATTTAGTGATGAAAGCAAATTCCAAATTTTTAAGAGCCATATGAATAACAAAATTTGGAGAGCAAAAAATAAAGAATTTACTGAAAAAAAATGAAAAATGAAAAAAATATTAGGGAAATTCACTGATGGTGTGGGGGTGTGTAGCAGCATCTGGGGTCGGTAATCTTGTCTTCATTGATAGTACAATGAGGAAGGAAGATTATCTAAATATTCTCAGGACCAACTTGCAACCGAGCGTAGATAGATTAGGTTTAGCTAGGAATTGGATCTTTCAGCAAGACAATGGTCCTAAGCATACCTCACGTCTTGTTAAGGAATGGTTGGTTCATAGGACCCCAAAATAGCTTGATCATCCCCCGCAATCACCAGACCTTAACCCAATAGAACACCTATGGGAGCATTTGGATAGAAGAATTCAACAGAGTACTATTAACAACAAGGAAGACCTGAAAAAAGCTTTAACAGAAGAATGGTCAAACATTTCAACCGATGTTACCAATAAACTGGTAATGTCTATGCTACGTAAACTCAAGGAAGTAATAAACACTAAAGGAGGACCGAAAAAGTACGAAATTTAATTTTTTAAGCAATAAATAAGTACATTTGTTGATAGAAATGTATACTGTTTACTCACTTTTGACTCGTAATATATGAAGTAGTTATAATTTTCATTAAAAAAATGTATTTGTTTTTGTTTTTACCGTACTTTATTTTTTGAATAATTGATTACATTGAATAAACCTGTTTTTGTGTATCAATGGAATTTTAGTTTTGTTGTTGTTTTTACCTAATTTTCATCTTTATACAGTAATCAGATATTTGTTTACTCCCTTTTGACGATCACAGTATGTATAGCACCTCTATCTGGTCGGGTGCTCCCAAAACCTGATTGAATCTACTGAATACAATTTAACACTGAGTGAAAAAATGGGTAGTACAAGGAATGCGTGGTCAATCCACTCCTTAGAACAACATCGGAATATTGCGCCTCTATCAAGAAGAAATAAACGAATGAATTAGCCATTTGCATGCCGTCCTTTTAATAATTAACCCGCAATACAGGCGCCTCAGTTCACCCTTAAGCCCTCCTTCAGACGTAATATGAATGAGTACAACGTCGTTCTTTACAAAAGAGTGGGGAAAGCTCAACTTTTCCCCCACATTACAATCTACAGGCATTCAAAATCAATGTGTACCGCTTAAAGGCCCAAAGATGTCCTCTTCTATAACAAGCCACTTGAACTGTGTTTCTGAATAGTTTTAGGGAATGTCGCGCCATCTAATGTTATTGTATGTTGTGTATACTCGTGTATTGGATGGCGCGACAGTCCACAAGGGGATCAGGGCATAGCTTGCTCATCAACTACTTGTGCTGAGCGTGCTACGTACAGCGTACAGTTTTTTGCCGACTCGGAGCGGCGAAGTTTGAGAAGCTTTTCCTTGGGCAGTTATTACTATTTTATGTGTTGTCAGCATGAAAGCAGAAAGAGGTGGTGCGAGGTATTCAACCGGGAATTTACGTTTTACATCTAGATTTTAACCTACTGCTAATTTTCAAAATGTACACAGAATCATGAAGAACTGAAGATTTCAAATGCAAAAAAAAAAAAAATGCAGAGAAAGTAATGATATCATTGATTTCAGAAAAAGAAAAATTTAACAAATTGAATGCATTCAAACAATTTCTCCGATAAATGAAAAGGAAAACTTTTTACATTAATCAATTAAATATAGTCAATCGATACTGAAGAACTGAAAGAGAGTATCTGTTTAAAAGAGTCGTCTGTTCTTTTTCATACTTTGTTGTTAAACTTTGAAACAGTCTAATGGTAATGAATCTTCAAGTTAATTAACAAGCTCTTATCATTTATAAAACTCCATCACATACTAAATGACAATTTTAATCCAGTTTTTCTTGCTTCGATTCGTGAAAACTCGCCTTCGATTACAAACACAAAAAATAGATCAAGATCGAAAAAACCTTTACATCATTGATTCGCCGCTCGCTTGTCAGCAAGTGTCAACAGACATGGGAGACTGCCAAAGTTAATGTTGTTTTGAAGGGAAAACAAAAATAAAAACAAACATCGAAAAAAAAATATGTCACGGTCACGCAGACAAAATACGTTTGAGTCGACAAGACTGGCGAGACCGCTGCGCGCACAAAAAAAAATGTAAACACAAAACCACAAATTCTGCATTTAAGAACAAAATGAAAAGAAAAACCTTCATTCATCCATATATTCAATTTTACGCGCTCTGACGGACTTCGTGGACAAATATGCAATGAAATAAAATCAGTTGCAGGCAATTGTGAATCGGTCTTAATTTGCGCAAACAATCGTTGCTGGGGATGCATATGATAATTGCTTCAAGTGCCCGTCTATGAGGACTTTGCTTTAAAATGTTAAATGATTTGAATAACAAGACATCGAACTCACTTGATTCGATGCCAAGATACCAAGATGATACCGTTAAACAACGAGGACAAATCGATCATTACACGACTCAGTGAAAAGCGTCAGCAAAACGATACTCAACAAAATTGTCACAAAATTGATCTTATTTAAAACAGTTGCAGTCTCTGTTGAACTTCAGACTCGACCAATAAGCGCCATGAATTTATATTTAGCTGGTAACCATCAACAGCATACGGTTCCTTGATTAAATTCACTTTACTTGCGTGCGGCACTTTAGGGGTGCAATTTTGTCGCGTTTCCTCTATGGTTATGCAGGTTCGTTTTAAACAAGCCGAATACTTATCGTAGTTAGCTTGATGGGTAGACATGGATCATGGAAGCTTTTGCTTTAATGATTTTTCCTTTGATCGTGCACATGGGGGGCGGGACTTTGCTATGGGCAACGAATGTCGGGACTTAATACACCCTATCTTGTTGAGTGCATGGTGTAGTCAGGTAATGTGATGAGAATCATTGTAATGATTTTTTCAATTTCTCGTATTGTTCAGCGGACCTGCAGCTGGTTATTTACTGCAAGTTCCGAAGGTTCAGAAAGTTTTCAAAGACAACTATGATGCCATATTTCAGTTACAAATAGAAATTTAACCCTGAGCTTATTTATCTTATTTGAGGAGGGGAAAATTTTCTCTGAACTAAACTTTAAAAATATTGTTTGACAATTGAATGAAATTGATGAATGAAATTGAGTGTTAAAAAAAGACAATGTACGAGTTGCACCTGAACACGGTTTTCAGTTTAGACAAGCAATTGAGGTAATATTCAGTTACATAATGTGAACATACATGAATTTGTTGCTTGTGAATCCTATCAAGACTCAAAAGTTAAGACAAACCTACGCCGGAACAATATTAGTGCCATCGAATCCGAGGTGAAATTACAAAACATATTGAAATTTTTTGAGTTTTAAAGAAACATCGATGTAGAAGCTACAAAGGTGAGCGCGAAATATTTTCCGCTTTAGAAAAATAAAAAAGCCTTCAATATATTCTCGGTATCGGGGTAAAGTTGTAGTTATATATATAAGTATATTTATTTATCAAGCAATACTATTATTTTAGTGCATTCATGTAAAATTTCGTATAAATGTGGTTATTAATTCGCTCTAGTTAAACAGAATCATAATGGCAACTGAGACGACAATGGTGAAAACTGAGCATCGCACTGTTATTAAATTTTGCACTAAGCAAGAAAAAAATCAAAAAACTATTCATGAAGAGATGGTGGCTGTCTACCAGTGTTCCGCACCTTCATTATCAACTGTGCAAAAGTGGTCAAGTGAGTTCAAAAGAGGCAGGAAGAGCATTGAAGACGACCCTCGTTCCGGCGCCCCGACTACTGCTTGTACGGGAGAAAGCATCAAGGAAGTCGAAAAACTTGTTCTTCAGGATGCCCGAATAAAGGTAAAAATAATGACAGAGATCACCAAGCTTTCAACTGGTACCATTTACACCATTCTTCATGACCATCTTATCCTTTCAAAGGTCAGTGCAAGGTGGGGGCCACGAATGCTCACAGCGCCTCAGAAAAAAGTGAGAATCGCATGCTGTAGAGAAGTTTTGGAGATGTGTAGTGAGAACGCGGACGGTGTTATGAATCGAATTGTTACTTGGGACGAAACATGGGTTCACCACTATGACCCTGAAAGCAAACAAGAGTCCATGCAGTGCAATAAAAAAGGAACAGACCCCCCGAAGAAGTTCAAAGTCACTCCGTCTGCCGTGAAGCTCATGCCCAGTTTTTTGGGACTCAAAGGGAATCCTGCTCATTGAGTACAGAAAAAAGGTGAAATCATCAACGTTTCATTCTACGCTTCCACTTTGCATAATTTGCGGGAGGAAATTAAAAAGAAAAGCGGGGTAAGCTCACTGCGGTTGTGTTGCCTCTTTATGACAACGCTCCTGTCCACGAAGAAACTCAACACCTACAGTTTTTTGCCGACTCTGGACGGCGAAGTTTGAGAAGCTTTCTTAGACATTTATGACTCTTTGAGTGTTGTCAGCAGCTTGAAAGAGGTGCCGCCGTGAAAAATTCGAAGAATTGGTGTTGAACTAGGAGTCGAACCTAGACCCTTCGGCGTGTGAGCGTCGCACTCTACCCACTACGCCACGGCGACCACAACAAGAGTCCATGCAGTGGCATAAAAAAGGAACAGGAAGTTCAAAATCACTTCGTCTGCCGGGAAGGGAATCTTGCTCATTGAGTATAAAAAAAAAGGTTAAACCATTAACGTTACATTCTACGCTTCCACTTTCCATAATTTACGGAAGGAAATTAGAAAGAAATGATGGAGTAAACTCGCAGCGGGTGTGTTGCTTTTTCATGACAACGCTCCTGTTCACTCGGCGCGAGTTTCCAAGGCTGCTGCCCGAGATTGTGGGTTCGAAGAAATCCAACACGCATTTTTTGAGGGCTTAAAAGGGCTTATCTCAAGATGTAACAAATGCATGGATGTACGGGGAGATTATATTGAAAAATAAAAACAATTTAAATTGAATTCGCATTTTCCTTCATATCGATACCGAGAACATATTGAACGCCCTTCGTATCTGCTCTGAAGCCGTAATTCAAAACAACAAATTATCTTCTGATAATTCCTCTTGTGGCAAGAGAGAATGCAAAAATCAAAAATTTTAAACAACCTGACAAAACATTCTTTTAGTTTAATATCTTAAAGTTGGCAACATTTCAAATAATGTTTTTCATTTTGTTAGTTGTCAAGAGACTGATTATTTGTTTAAGTTTAGTACTTGAAAGAAACAAAGCCATAAGGTCACCTAGAATACCTTAATTTGGAGAATAGATCCAAATAAAAGTTGCCGCTGATCCCAATTTTTCAGAACGAAGGAAAGAAACTCTCTTTTGAGTAGATACGTCAATAACTAAAGCGGCCGTGATGATATCGGTAAAGTGCATGTTGAGACACCGTTTCATTCACTAAAACTATTTATTCTGCTTTATTGGTCTTTGAAATAATTGGCCCGTACTTCTTTTAAAACGATGTTGCCCAAAATATTACAGTCAATGGTTACTGATAAAGAGCAATGATTTCTGACTTTTTCTAACGGAGCAATATGTAACACAGTTCGTGCCACTATTGATTTATTGAAGAAAACGTTTGGTAATCACATAGTTTTTACGATTTAAAGCTTTTTGCTTTGGGGATATGTGAAATCGCTATTCTACGCCGATAAGACCGAAATGATTGACCACTTGAAAGACAAAATTTGCCGCCTAGTTGCCAATATATGGTGATAAATGTCTGTTATCGAAAGTGGGGCCTCCAGAATAAGCTACGTTCGAACTAGCCGTGGCGTTAACGTTCGTTTTTAAAAAAAACCAGAGGAATATCTTTCGAATAAAGTAAACTTCATATGAATTTTTAAAAAATAATTTCATTTTATTCCATTTCAAAATTCAATACCTCTTTAAAGATTCCCTTCAGTTTGTTAGAATACACTCTTCTTATTATTCTTTATTTCCCAAAAATACGACGTCAAGTTGAAAGTCAGTCGATCTAACACATTCTGTCTGATTTGTCATCTAATGCAAAAATAAGTAATCCCCCAATAGGTGATAAACAAATTAACACGTTTAACACGTAGATGTGATTTCCGATCTATATGAGACTTAAGGTCAGTCACAGCAAGCAAGCAAGTCCACACTGATGTGTTGTTCACAAACAAGATCAGCATTCGAGTAGAGAATACTCGCCTGATGTTGACTGAGATTTGCAACACATTTTAAACTGGTTAGATTCACAAAACCAGTTTCGGCATCCACTTCAACTGCATACTCACTTACAGAGCACGGGATACGATATAGAATTACAGTTATACATATGGGCTGTCATTGGCACATTTGTCAAAACCTTAATCGCAAAGATTGCCGTGAGTAAGTTTTACGCGTTAAATCAAAGTCCAAAAACAAACCGATTGTGTAATTTAATAAACAAAGGACAAAATAGATTCTGGCAGATCATTTGTGGGACAAAACTTCCATTGCAAATTATTTTAAATCAGTCTAATACTTTGGCCCAATTCAAAGGGACTTTGGACCTAAACGTCTCCTGATGCCAAATCGCTACACATTTAGCAATGAGTGAAAAAAACAATTACGAAGTAAGTGTACTATGAGCTAGATTCGCTTTTTATTTTTAGGGAAGCAATTGATGGCTCTGTGCTTAACTCACACGGACCTTGAATCTTTTAATACGCAACATAAATTTGCACTTTTGGCTATCAAATCATTGTCAAACGCGTTGATTTTATTACTAAAAAGTTTTAAAATGTTTCACATGTTGTACGTTTTTTGCCACCCTGCATTTAATAAATTTTTCTCTAAACCAGAAGGGCAAGTGAAATCTTTTTACTAGAAATAATAAATCAATTTATCGACCACAACGTGGCCGCCGTGGCGTAGTGGGTAGAGTTGCGAAGCTCACACGCCGAAGGGTCTAGGTTCGGCTGAACACCTCGAATTTTTCACGGCACCACCTCTTTCGAGCTGCCGACAACACTCAAAGGGTAATAACTGTCTAAGAAAGCTTCTCCTTCGCCTTTCGGAGTCGGCAAAAAAAATGTAGGTCCCTTCTACTCGTGAGAAAAAAGTAGTGCGCACAACACGAGTAGTTGATGAGCAAACTAGGCCCTGGTCCCCCTGTGGACTGTCGCGCATAAAATATTATTATTATCGACCACAACTTTTATATGAAGTTAATAAATCAATTGCGGTTACCGTAACATTTGATTTGCTTCCCACGAGATTTATTTTCTACGGGATGAAAAAAAAGTGAATCAATCCCGAATGTACACAAGTGATAATAATCAAATAACATAACACATGTAGTTGTCATTGTTAAAGTGTTGACTCATATGTATAGGTTCTTTTTTGATTCCTAAACCTAACTTTTTACTGTCAAACTTCACCGTGTGAAGAATAAAAGTGAAGTGTGGCATGTAGTTAGATATCTTGGTACTTGGTTGAGCCAGTATTTATATTGTGGCAAGTATGCAGCTACTACTCTGACAAAAAATACGAAAGCCTTTGCCGCAGCAAGTTTGTTTTACAGTAGCCAACTTTATACCAGAGTAAAGGTGATCTCCTACATGGCCCTCATCTTCATCGGCCAGTCATGGTTTACGGTTGCCCGGTCTGGTTCAATCTGAGTCCTTCCCAGATGAAAGGATGAGAGTGTTCGAGAGGCAATGTCTTCGGGCGTGCCTCCGGTTGTATCGAACACCTGAATTAGATTATAAGAAATTCCATCCCAACGAGGTTTTGTATAACAAGGCAAGTCTAACCAGGATAGATCATTTCACAGTTAATCTGACATTGCACGAGCGGAAACTTCATGCAACAGACCAATCTTTTGGGCGTATTACCCCCACTTTATGTACCATGAAAAGGTGCTTCTAAACGGACCTATACCTCCTGAAGCATTTCTACATTTAAAAACACACGGACACGGAAGGATGTCATATCATTTTCCAGCAACTCCACTATTTGTATTGAATTCAATTTCTAAAGTCAAAAGTGATGTCTACGACCAATTGCAATTTCAGTTGTGTATTTACTTTTTTCAAAGGGGTCCTAAGATATTACAAATTTCTAACAGCCAAAAATACAAATACCGAATTTGACAACATAGATATTTTTATACCAGTCTTGGTTAAGCTTCATTCCAGAGTTTAATACCTTGAAAACGAACCGCACAAAGAAAAGTGAACTGTAATTTATTATACCATTTTAAGAGGAACAACAGACGCACGTGTGTTCCAGTACTTTCTCTAATAAATCGTGAAGTATGCTATATGTTAAAAAGTGTAAATGAAGACGTTTCAGACAGAGGTGAAATCCCAAAAACGTACAGGAGTGTAGCCAAACCAATTGTGTAAATTGCGTCAATTATAAAATGTTAAATCTGAAAAGATATGTTCCCGAAAACAAAATAAACAGTAGAAAATATTATTTTTTCATCTGACTGGATTTTATGTCAAAAAAAATGACATACACACATCGACTGTTTTCACAAAAAACTAACAAACTACCCTGAAAACTGGCTGTCAAATATTTTATTCTCTCGAGTGATCGCTTATTTGGCATGAAACCGATTTTTTGACAAACAGGTACAGGCTTTCGTAGATTCGTGTCATTTTCTATTGTTAAGTGCGGGCACGGGAACACACCAATTATAGAGCGGCGGCGGAAGGAAGGCTGTGAATCAGCCTAGCGTTCAGTCGAAGTGGCAACTTGACGAGAAGAAACCTCTTGAATTGTACGAGTTCCGAAAAATAGGACTTTTAAAAACTTGTGCGTCGCGGATTTTAAAACATAGAAATACGCTATTTTTGGAATCCTTCTTTTACAAGTTTGCTTGTCAACGATCAGGAAAGTGACTGAAAAGAACACAAGCGCAAGCTTAGTCCTCACCCAGAAAATATCAATCTGGTACTTTTTAAAAAGAAAAATTCACTTTTTACTTCCTTAATCAATAATAATAATAATTGTTGGCGCTACAGTCCAAAGGGGGACCAGGGCCTAGCTTGTTCATCAACTACTCATGTTGTACGCGCTACTGTTCTCTCACGAGTAGAAGGGACCTCCAGTTTTTTGCCGACTCTGAACGGCGAGATGTGAGAAACTTTCTTAGACAGTTATTACTCTTTGAGTGTTGTCAGCAGCTCGAAAGAGGTGGTGCCGTGAAAAATTCGAAAAATTGGTGTTGAGCTGGGAATCGAACCTAGACCCTACGGCGAACCTAGACCCACTACGCCACGGCGACCACAGGATTATATAAATGCGTGCAAATATTGTAAGGAAATCAACAAAATGCATAAACCAAAAAAAGGGCTCAAAAGCAGTACGCATTTGACCGAGCCAAATTCTGTTGCATTGCAACCCACGCCCAAAAACGTAATTTAGAAAAAGCTCCTTCGATATTGTTTCACGCTCAACGTATTCTCGCTTGGCCCCAGAGCCCTTTATAAGAAAAAATAATGAACCTTATATAATCGTGGTAGACCCCTATAGCTTCCAATGATTCATATTTAAGTAAATTATCTTAAAACTAAGAAATGTTGGCATTTTCCTCAGACTCTTAAAAATTTTTAACTTCTAAACTTGATATCGCGTGAAACAAAAATTAAAAATGTCCAACATTCATCAAAAAAAAAAAAAAGAAAAATAACTGAGAAAAATAATCATAAATGAGGAAATTTACACGCTGAATGTTTTCAGTCTTTTCAGTCAATATTGCGTGTCCTTATGTTACAAGCTCAATGCTGTAATCTCGAAATATATTTTTGGAATACACAAAAATACCTCTTGGCCGAAGCATAACGCAGCATTGAGCATCGGTTGGGTTTATTTTAATTCGAAACTTTTGCATATGTCAATTGTTGTGCTCACGACGAAAAAGAACATTAAATATGCACACACCATTATATCGTCGCAAAAACGTTTTCGTTGCGTGCGAAGTGATGATGCCTCACCAACATGCACAGAGAGCGAACGCTTCAATGAAGTTTTTTATACCGATTTTTCAATACCTATTTTTATAATTGAAAAAATAGAAGAAAAAAAAAACAAAGTTCTATGGTAAGTGGCGAAATTATTCCCGATCGAGGTCAATAGGTTTTTGACCGCAGTCTTACCTTGAAGAAGCTTTTTGTTTTGACTTAAAAGAGCTTCGGTTTAATTACAGCCAAGTGTGCCAAACTACTGCCAACCAAGTGCAAGTGAACAGTAGGAGGTTTGCCTTTCACTTCACCCTTTCAATTCACCCTGTTAATTGGGATTTAAATAGAATTAATGATGGTGCGTGGGGAGGCATCAACAAGTTGAAACAAATTCGCCTTGATAAGCCATTTCATGCGGAATTGACATGCGATTATATTGGAGTGGGTTGTTTCAAAGAAGACTGATGAGCAGATAGCTTGACCTGGATATAAATATTCTTTTCAGCGAAATGCGTGGTTCTGTCAGTTCGTATGGTGTGAAAATCTAGCATAAACTGGGTAGTGCGAGTGTAAGTTTTTATGGAAAGACATTTTTATTACACATCACGTGTGACAGCTTTTTTCAAGCTGGCAAGTCAATGATTACCGAATCAAAGTTTTTTATCCAAAGCTTCAACATGCTGTATAGCGAGCGAAATATATTCCTACTGGCAGGTGAAGCACGTCTGTTTGCGCGTGTGTCAACTGACCAACGAGTGTTCTGTGGTCACTCATCTGCCTAGTCTGATAAGCGAATGCCTTAGGAGTGTATCCAGCTGAAGAGTATGTTGGGCATAAAAGGTAGCACTGCCTGAAGAATTAAAAACGAAGTTATGTGCCAACTGACTGGTTTATCGGTTTGCAGTTCTATGGAAAGCCGCAGTTTTCCGGCACAGTAAAGATGTTATGCTGTTAAAGGTGGCACTGTCCAGAAGATTGATAATTGCTCTACCATCGAAGTAAATAAAACCATAAACTTCTTTTTACATTGCTCTTATCTAGGAGAAATACCTCATTAACCGCCACTGTATCAATCTATGTGGGCGCCGTGGCGTAGTGGGTAGAGTGCGACGCTCACACGCCGAAGGGTCTAGGTTCGATTCCCAGCTCAACTGTAGGTCCCTTCTACTCGTGAGAGAACAGTAGCGCGCACAACACGAGTAGTTGATGAGCAAGCTAGGCCCTGGTCCCCCTCTGGACTGTAGCGCCAACAATTATTATTATTATATTGTATCAATCTATCTATCTAATCCATAAGAAGATTAAATAAACGGCTTGAATTCGGGATCATAGAGTAAATGCCAATTACAACTCCCTTCCTGGACTTCAATCCGTCTGCCTGTAAGATAGACTCCCGGTCAGTTGTGTAGGGTATAGTGAGCGACATATTCCATTTCCTTCCTTGAAAAAAAAGATAACTATGCAGAAACACTTCTTCGTCGCTTTAGCGTAACGTTATTCATTGTGTTGGCCCGGAATTACACTTAACGGACTCATAAAGATTACACTTTATGTAGTCAAGTATCTCACGTCGCAAATAAATCGTCGATTGAAACTGCTTTTCATTCGCTTTTTTCGCTATCTTACTCAGGATGGGGTTCTACGACACAGACATGTCTTGAGGTACACCACAAAAGTTTGCGCACAGTGATGGAATTTTTGGGAAATACGAAGGTTGCCTTTTATATTACGGGATTGGGCACCCTGGTTTTGCAATCTGGCAACTGCCAGCTCTATCGTAAAGTTTGACATTTTTGAGGTTATACGTACTCAGAAGGCTTTGACACACGAGTGCTATTTGTGTTGTTTAAAATAACTTAAAAGATTCATCTCGCCCAAAAAATGGAAGTAAATCATGAAAATTTCGTGCGATTATTTTTTGGATTAACTCATTAACTCAACAACAGTGCATCGATGAACTTAATTCAATTTTTGGCGATAAAGCTCCATCAAGGACCATCGATGGTATGGTGAATTCAACCGAGGTCATAGTTCACTCCAAGACGAATTTCGTGAAAGTCGTCCAAAATCAGTTGTTGTCCCGAAAACCACTGATGCTGTGCGCCAACTGATATTGCAAGATCGTCATGTGATATCGCGAGGTTGAGACAACCTTAGGCATTAGTGGGACCAGCATACATTCAATATTGCATGAACATTGGACCGTCAAAAAAATTGTTCGAGTTGTTCCCACATAATTTGTCAATCGCTCAAAAAAAGGCTAGTGTCGACTGCTCGCGGTGCTTCGAAACACGTCTATGACATTGTGACAGGTGATGAATCGTGGATTTACGCGTATGAGCCTGAAAGTTAACAGTAGTCGACTATATGGGTGTTTCAAATTGAGCCAAATTCGACAAAAGTTCCTAGCGCACGAAGCACATCCAAGCAAATGGTCGCCTGTTTTTCGGAAAAACTGGACATGTCGCAACCGTACCACTAGAGCAACGCAGAACAGTCAATTCTGAGTGGTATACAACCATTTTGCCACTTGTCTTCCAAGAAATCAGGAAAACCAACCGCCGAAGACGGATTTCAATGCGACCTCTCACACATTGGCTCAAACAACTGCATTTTTAAGAACTCAAAACATCGATTTGATGAGTCATTCGCCTTATAGTCCTGACTTGGCACCGAATGACTTCTTTTTATTTCCGTACGTAAAAAAGTAAATGAGAGGTCAAAGTTTTTCGATATCTGAAGAAGCGGTTGATGCGTTCAGAATCCATGTTTTGGAGATGCCTCAATCAGAGTGGCAAAAGTGTTTCGACAATTGGTTCAAACACAAGCAAAAGTGTATAGATCTTAATGGGGAATATTTTGAAAAACAATAAAGTTATTTTTGATGATTAATATTTTTTTTTGTTCTCTAATCCCGAAATATAAAAGTCAACCCTCGTAGTATAGTTACAGTTTATAATTTAGTCAAAGTTTCAAAGTTCAATTGCAGAAATTTGTGTACAAATAGAAATTTAATAAAAAAAAATATTAAAAAAGACGAATAAATAATCTCATTTTATGACTTCTCCTGTTACAATAATATGGTACTTGGCTGGATTTCCTTTTATCCTAATCGCTTCCCTGAAGAGTTTTGTTGTGTATGCTACCAATTTTTCAGTGTAAGAAAGCTTCATTGAAATAATATACCTTTTTTCAACTGTTTCTTACTTCCGATATTTGGAGTATTTGTTTCAATACATGTCAAATAATTTTAATAGGTTTGATATCTCAACTGTGCGGTGTTGAGAGAATTTTACATTAGCCCAATTCCCAAAATTTGTGTGGTTTGCTGGGAGTCAATGTCTTGCTGAAAGCATTTATTCGTAATATCTTTTAAGGATATTTGATACAGTCGAACTGATTCAGAATTTCTTCTACTACTTCCGGCTGACCAACCCCCTGATGACGTTATAAATACCCAACACAATAACAGTTCCACTCGCTTGCTTCACTGTCTAAACAATTTTTCTCGTCCCATGGGCTTCTTTCTTTTTCAACATACCCTCAAACGGCCATCTGACCCAAAAATATAATAATTGAATTTTTCCAAGAATATAACTCTAAGCAGAAAGCCTGGAAACTTGTTGACGTATTCTTTTGCGAAGGCGAAACTTTTTTGCCGATAAATGGATAGGTTAGGAACTGAAACCCATTTCAGCAATCGTTCCTCTTACTGAATTGTTAAATTGTTTAAGCGCTGAACTTATTGGACTTGTTGTTACAAATAATTCTTTCTCCTTCTGTGGACATAAATATAAATATGAATCTATATACCGTACACTTTAAAGTTCACTTTCCATGACTACTTGAATCGGGTCAAATCAGTACGTTGAAAGTGATTACATCTATTTAATTTCATTAATTAAGGGATAAAACAAAACAATCAATTATTTTCAGTTCACTACTATGTATATAAAACATTTAATTGGAAATACCACTGACCTATTAATTCGTCCAAGTCGAATATTTGTAGCATATAATGAAACGTAAAACAGTTGACCAAAAACAAAAGAATCCCGAAATTGACATGATATTACAAAAATTTTGGAAAAGCTTGAATCTCTGGGGCAATCGGGACGTAGCTACTTATCTCTAATATTTTTAATAAATAATAATATTGATTAAGAGTAATTGTTATAATTAATTGTAAAGTTAATGATTCCACTTTCACAACAAAAAGACTATTTCCAATCTGAAGACAATCCTTAATTTGAATTCGTCATTATTTCAATAAAGTAAAAGCAAATATTCCCACACGAAACGAATTAATTCTTAAGATGTGCAAATTCCCCCAATACAAATAAAAAGCTCGTCAATACACAATCGCATTCAAAAGGAAGCCTTGACAACGTAATCTACAATTAAATATTCTGTCACAACAAATCGATACTCTCACCGCAGTAGAACGTACTTTTTCAAGGATAACGACGCAATAATGAACCTCACAGCAAAAATAATAAGAGGGAAGTGGATACGCTTATCTGTTCTTGCAACGTGTTCAGGATTTTCTGAGTAAACTCTGTACAAATTTATGTTTAGGCTCTACAGAAAAAGTTTCGTTACGGAATGGGTAATCATTTGGGATGATCTTTGTGAAGGAATTCGATTCGCACAGTTAAAACACTCCCAAGTAAGAAATTGGCAAACATTTTCAATTGTTATTTAATTCAGAAGTGAAAGCAAATTAATGAAAATTCGTTCGTTTTTCTATCTTGGGCCAAGAAGATTGCCGGCTGTAGAGAGGGGATGTTGCATTTGATATTGTCCATTTAAAGATAGAGCGCTCCCACTTTTCCCTCAAGACTAGTTTAAAATGTATCAGTGCAAGGTAACTTTCGTGGAATAATGTTCAGTAAAACATTTCTATATTTTGTCCATTTAATAAATTGGAGAACATACAGTAACTCACAGCTTATTCGAGCCACCCTTTATTTATAAATTCAAACCAAAGGGTGATTTTTTAAAAGCTATAGGAAAGTTAAAAAAAAAACATAAAATTCAGAAAAATGTATGAAATCTTTATTTGAATCGATAGAACGGTCAATATAATTTAATGTTTGAGAATTATTTCATGCAAATGTTGACCTTGACTGCGCTTCAAATGGTCCATCCGATTAGTCCAATTCTGGCATACTCTTTCCAACATTTCCGCCGGTATCTTACGAATTAATACTTCAATGTTGTCTTCCAATGCGTCAATTGAAGCAGGCTTGTCTGTATAGACATGAGCTTTAACATAGCCCCACCAAAAATAGCCTAAAGGCGTTAAATCGCACAATCTAGGCGGCCAATTGACCGGTTCCGAACGTGAAATAAAATGTTCACGGAACTCGCCTCTCAATAAGTCCATTGTTGCGCGTGCTGTGTGGCATGTGGCACCGTCTTGTTGAAACTACATGCCATGCAAATTAAGCTAATTTTGGGCAGAAAACAGTTGGATATCATCTCACGGTAGCGCTCACCATTCACAGTTACGTTACGAATCGCATCATCTTTGAAGAAGTACGGTCCAAAGATGCCACCAGCCAATAAACCGCACCAAACTGTGTATTTTTTCTGTATGCATTACTAGCTGTCAATTTTTCTGGCTGATATTCACTCCAAAATCGACAATCCTGCTTATTTACGTACCCATTGAGCCAAAAATGAGCTTCGTTCATTTTTAACCATAAAATGAAAGAAGCGCGCAATGAACTTTCTTAACAGAACACGCATTTTGATAATGAAATTCAATAATTTGCAAGTGTTGTTTGTTTGTAAGACGATTCAAGGTAAAATTATAGACCAAACTGAAGATGTTTGACAGTGAAAGAAAACACGCAACGTGCGTCAGCTGTTTAAACCAGTGTTGCCAAAAAGATAATATCTAAAAAATCACCCCTGAGTATAGCTTCCAAACAAAAAAATGTTATCAACAAAATAAAAAGGAGATATGTTAATTGATATTTAAACCTAAGCAAAATAGCTTCATTTATTAATTTTAGCTCAAAATAACATACAAAATTAACAAAAAACTAAATAAATTCTATAATTCAATGTCATAGCTTGTTTGCTGGCGGCTTTATAACGTGGGGGCAATTATAAATAAGCCAAGTTTGGACAATTTCCGAAGTATGTTTCGGTTCATTGACTTGGTAAAACCGGAAAGTTTCTTTTATTCCTAATCGCTCTGCAAGTTGTCCTTAAGTATGTTAAGATAGATCTTGCTTTCAATAAATTATAACTTTTCGACTCCCGCTGCTGACATACAGGCCCAAACCATGACATGATCACCTCCATGCTTGACTGTTGGCTTTAAGTGTTTATCCTGCAACTCTGTATTTGGCCTACGACATATATAAGATCATCCATCGGATCCAAAAATATTAAATTTTGACTCATCAGCAAATATGACTTCCTCCCAGAATCTAGAATCCTTCGTAATGTACTCCTTTGCAAATTTAAAACGGCAATCCAGATTTCTTTTATTAATGAAAGGCTTATATCGTGCGACTCTTTCTTTAAATTCTCAGAATAAGTTGGATGGTTTCTACGGAACAAGACTTTTCTATCATATTCTCAATCTCACCAGCTAATTTTGGTGCCGATAATTTGGGGTTTTGCTTCACTTTTTGCACAATATACCGTTTGTCCGAAGCACTAAAAATTTTATTTGGAGCAATTCTCACTTTATTTTCCACACGATTTTCAAACAAAAAACAGTGGAGAATACCCTAAACCATGTCATCTGGTATATTAACAATTTCAGCAATTTTCCTACGAGAACACTCTTTCTTGGAGAGATGGAGAACCATCTCAGGCTGCTCAATTGTGGTGCTTTCCCATCGTCGTAGCACTGGCTTCCTTGATGCAAATTAACCGAAACTGATGAAACCGAAAATCAATTTGAGAATTGTGACCAAAAAGAGAAAGACGCTACAAGGATCTCTACGAATAACGACAAGGACCGTTTACCTCAATTTCATGCGATCGCAACTGTTCATTAAACACAGTGGGTTAAATTAGCTGTGACATTGAGTTATAGAATTTATTTTGTTTTTGTTAATTTTGTATGTTATTGTGAGCTAAAATTAATAAATGAAGCTATTTTGTTTAAGTTTAAATCTCAATTAACCTTTTTGTTTTTTATTTTGATGATAACTTTTTTTGTTTAAAAGCCATACTAGTTTGAATTTATAAAAAAGGAGTGGGTCGAATAAACTGTGAGCCACTGCTTCTATTTCTTCTCCAAATTTTCGTTTTTTTTTATAAGCGATAAGTCTCATTCCTGACTGAATGGGTAATGATGGCTATGCTCAGAACCAATATTAACCGATAAATAGCTCCAACACCAATTTTTCTAATAATTCACGGCACCACCTCTTTCGAGCTGCTGACAACACTCAAAGAGTAATAACTGTCTAAGAAAGCTTCTCAAATTTCGCCGTTCGGAGTCGGCAAAAAACTGTAGGTCCCTTCTACTCGTGAGAGAACAGTAGCGCGCACAACACGAGTAGTTGATGAGCAAGCTAGGCCCTGGTCCTCTCTGGACTGTAGCGCCAACAATTATTATTATTAGCTGAAATTTACTATAATTTAAACGAAATACTGGCCGAAAATTGGGTCCAACGACAGCGTTTGTCTATGCGAAGTATGTTTTGTTTTTTTATATCTTAACGGATTAGGATAGTAAACCGATTAGAATTCTGCAAATACTTTACGAGGATGCAGTCAGTTTATTATATTTGGAAGGATAAATGAAGTAGTTTCGACATCAAAGAAATGTTTAGTCATTAAAGGCGCGCAGTAGTACTGTTTGAGTATACACTAAGAGTACTTCTTATAAAGTGTGTCCCAACAAGAACGCAAGATTTAAATTTGACGCCATTCGAATTGTCACCAGATGATGTGACTGGATTTATGAATCACATGATTCAAAATCACATCCGTATCACTATTTATAGTGACAACGGAAACACTGATGGAGGAAATACCATCTGTGGCGGGATGGCGGCTAACAGACCCAGGCTTAGAGGGAACCTGACTGGTAGTGACAGCTTAACCAGAGGCTATATTCTGGTGCCACGGGAGGTCAGGGGCCCCTGGAACTTCGGTTCCAGCCTGACCATTGCGGTAGGCCCCCTTGTGGGAGTTTCGTGGTGGCTGTGGTTTACCACCTAACATCGCGGGTAGAGTCGAGGATAGTGTACTGTGCTGACTTGTCTAGTCCATTGTTTAAGCAAAACTAGGCAAGTCGGTTAAGGGACTATCCCTTCTCAGTGTGGAGTTGCATTCTCAACCGGGCGCTGCGACCCAAAGAGCGGAAGAGGTTTAAGGAAGGCTTCGCATCAAACCAAGGTGGGGTGATTGCCCCTCAAGCATGATCCCAGTTTGGTACTTGGGTAACTAAGGCGTTTAGTCTTGCGTTACTTACGAATGAATATGAATAACGCATTCTCATTGTGAAATTGTTTTACCAAAATGGTGAAAGTTTTGCGGCTACAGTTCGTTTGCAATTAATTTGGGGTTACAATAATGCTCCAAAAGAGTCAACTGTGAAGCGAGTAATGGAAAAATTTGCTGAAACTGGGTCTGTAACTGATGTAAAGACAAGAACGCGCCTTCGACCAGGTCGATCGATCGAATATATCGCAGCAGTACGTGATGATGTCGCTCAAACTTCAATCCCCTCAATTCCACACCGAGCTCAGCATATTGGTGTTTCCAAATCCACCATGCCAATTTTTTCGTGTCTAGAATTGATGGAATGAATGTGGAGGGGTTGTGGTTTCAACAAGACGGCGCCACATCTCATACAGCCAGAAAAACAATTCAATCATTTCCCGGTCGTGTTATTTCGTGTTTTGGAGACCAGAATTGGCCGCCTAGATCGTGCGATTTAACACCATTGGACTTTTTTCTTTGGGGTTTTTTGAAGTCGATGGTTTATGCGAACAAGCCGACGACGACTTAAGCCTTAAAAGACGAAAATGGACGCTGCATTAATGAAATACCGCAGCATTTATGCAAAACGGTAATTGAAAATTTCATTAAAAGATCGCGTATGTGCCAGCAAAGCCGAGGCGGCCATCTGGCTGATGTGTTATTCCAGACATAACCTCATCCTCTTTACTTTACGATATAATAAAGAATTCACGATTTCTTTTAAATATCTTCCTTTTATTTAAAATTTAAATCTTCCGTTCTTGTTGGGACACCCTTTACTTTTCGAACAAAATAACTGACAAAAAATCGTCTTCACCAGGTTTCATTTAGGTCCTCAAGATTAATGGTTATAAATTAAACAGAATTTAAGGCACACTTCTTCTTGTGGCGCTACAGTCCGTGGTGGATCTGGGCCTCAACCAACATGCCTCTCCAGCCAGCACAATCTTTCGCCAGCTGTGTGCTCTACTTGTGTGCGCCACCTTAGCATAGGCCGTTCTCAATGGCTCAGCTTCGAAGACTTTTCGGGCCGGAGCAGTGATGTCCATACGCTATACATGGCCTAGCCATCTTAAGCATTGTATCCGTAGACGCATGACCAGGCGCATGTCGCTGTACAGCCAATAAAGTTCGTCGTTAAATCTTCTCCTCCAGATGCAAACAGGACCAAAAATCACACGCAAAACTTTTCTCTCGAAAAGACTAAGGGCTTCTTGGCACACTTGCACAAAAATAATTTTCGGCTTAAGTCAAATTTGCATATTAAGATTTCACAAAACAAATGTTCTACGGCATATAGTTGATAATAAAAAAAAAGTAATTTCAACTAATGGTTTGGTAAGTACATCCGTTTAATAATTCAGTACTAGAAGTCACGACTAATCGAGCGTTTTAATCCTCTTTTTCATATTCATTACCGCAATTGTGACCAATGTGCAATTACCCTAGTTAGTACGTTTACGCTCGAAAGCAGTGCAAAGCTCTTTAGAATCATCTGCAATTTGTTGCCGTGACAATGTGGGCTGAAAATAGTGTAACATGGGGCTCTTAACAATTTTTAGATTTCATGGAAGGGCATTAACTATAGCCGTCCTTGATTAACTATCAAAATTATTTATTTATCCATTACATCCTCTGTGTGAGTATAGAATGGTTTTTATTTGCAGAACACGTTACAATAAATAAATACAATTACCGTATTAGAAGTGAACTAAATGTCATTTTTTTAAAGAACCATTACTTGATTGAGGTCTAAGTCTAAGAGAAAGGTCTTTGTTTAAGAGGACGTGTTGTACACACAGTGGTGTGAAGCTCTTTTCATTACAAACAGCTTATCAATGAATAAGATATTATCTAAATCTGAAACGGAACACTTTGGTATAGGTATTTTATATCATTTTATATCATCAGAATGGCTTCAAACCAAAGAGGGGAGAAATATAGAACAGAAATCAAAACTAATCATACTAGTCATAAGGAGCAGATGCGAAATGGAGTGAATGCATGAGAACTGGAGCAAATGCATGAGAAATAAAATAATGCATTACGCAATAAACGAAAACCAAGCAACCGTAAGTCCTCTGAAAATCCCACGTAAAAATCTTACATCGATAAGAATGATGAATTCGCAATAAAACAGGTCTCTAAAATATCATATCACGTAAATCATAGATTCAATAAATTTCAATCAGGGAATTGATTTGAGGAACAAGGAACCGCATTTAGTTGGTTAAATACGTTTTGATTCTCTGAGATGCTTGACGGCCAACCACACTAAGATATGTACATATATAGTAGTCCATACAACGATTTGAACTGGGCCAGCTGAGGCTTAAGATAAAACGATTTTTGCCATCAAGAAAAAAGTTCACCAATAATATAAATTGAGAGATGACAATCAAATGCTAGTCTTACTTAAAGCAAATGTAAGTGACGTGTATTGTAAGAAATCAATTTTTTATAGAATTCGTCAATTTTCCGAGGTCCCACAATTTCCCATCGCAACCTTGTCTTCCCAGTGTTGAAATTCACAAATACAAAACCTATACGAGATTTTTAGATTAAGTTTTTTACCGGAATGAAGCATCTTTTCTAACTTAAAGCTTTTAATGTTTATAATAATTTTTTGTGATTTGTCCTACTGATTAACATTCGCATTATTAAAACACCTGGACAACGCTAAATCATCGACTTATTTTGAATGCTGTATGAAAGCCGTTGAATAACTCTTCTCTTAAAAAAATTTACTTCACACTTTTCTTTCTTATTTATTAATGAGAAGTAGTCACCTCAGTCTACTACTCAGAATTACCTAGCTGCCTTGCAGAAAAAAGCTTCATTTGTGGAAGAAAAGAAAGAAAAAAAAATGTCCTTCAACACCTCGAACATGGTCAAGCCTTCATTCTTCCCAATGGGTCAAGGTGAATTCCAAAACATTATCTCAACATTTTGAAAATAAAATACATGGGGGATTAAATGATATTGAGTTTACGTAACGTAAAACAGTTTCTTCAAATCACAAAATGACGCAATTGACTTGGTCAGGAATATGAAATTAATTTGCGTCAATTGACCTGATAAGTATTTTGGACTGCGTGGTAGTGTATTTTCTTAAATATTATTTTTTTTTTTTCTATTTCTTTAATTTTATACAACGTTTAAAAGTTTATGTTTCGCGTGCCACTGAAAGCGTTAACTCTGTTTTTGTGCTCTTGATTCAGGGTTGGAGTTGAAATGATTTATAAAAAGTTTATTTGTTTTGAAAAATAAGCAGTAGTTCTACAGAGGTGCTAAAACATTATTTCTCTTGATCTACCTTCTTGTTTATCCCATGCGTCGTGCCGTTTTCAAATTACTGCTCTAAGAGTTGCATGAAGACTTGCATTTAAAGCGGTGTTGAAAAAAACAATATCAATCAATTTATGTTCAGTTTAGATAACACACCGAGAAATTAAAATAAGCCCTATTGTGGGTTAATTTTGCGGATTGCAAGACAGGAAAACTCTATGATTCTGGATACGCCGAACTACGTGAATCTCGGCAGAGTGTATTATGATCGCCGACGTGTTATTTGAGTAATATCTTGAAACAGAATGATGTAATGCGTCTAAAAGAAAACAGTCACTGTAATACCGACACGTGCAGAGCACTTTAAGTCCACCGCCACTTTAACATAAAAACCGTAATACACAAAAATTAAATTGCATCCCATAGTCAGGTGACCATCAAGGCATTTAATTTAAGTTTTTTTTTAGGGAGACCCTAAGGACTTGCACAAAGAACCGAAACGAGGGGCCTTTAATATATTCGGTATCGGAGTGAAGATGTAGTTTATCGGGTAAAACTATTATTTGAGTGCATTCATGTAAAATTTCATATAAATGTGATTATTAATTCGCGTCTTATCTCTAGTTAAACAGAACCATAATGACAACGATGATGGTGAAAATTGAGCATCGCGCTATAATTAAATTTCTCACTAAGCAGGGAAAAAGTCAAAAAAATATTCATGAAGAGATGGCTGTTTACCAGGGTTCCGCACCATCACTATGAACTGTGCAAAAGTGATCAAGTGAGTTCAAGAGAGGCATAGAGAGCATTGAAGACGACCCCCGCTCCGGTGCACCGGCTACTGCCTGTACGGGAGAAGGCATCAAAGAAGTCGGAAAACTTGTTCTTGAGGATGCCCGAATAAAGGTAAAAATGATGGCAGAGATCACCAAGCTTTCTACCATTCAAACCATTCTTCATGACCATCTTAACCTTTCAGGTTAGTGCAAGGTGGGTGCCACGAATGTTCACAGCGCCTCAGATAAAAATTAGAATCGCATGCTTCAGAGAGCTTTTGGAGATGTGTAGTGAGAACGCGGACAGTGTTATGGATCGAATTGTTACTGGGGACGAAACATGGGTTCACCTCTATGACCCTGAAAGCAAACAAGAGTACATGCAGTGGCTTAAAAAAGGAACAGACCCCCCGAAGAAGTTCAAAGTCACTCCGTCTGCCGGGAAGCTCATGGCCACAGTTTTTTTGGGACTCAAAAGGAATCTTGCTCATTGAGTACAAAAAAAAAGGTGAAACCATCAACGCCACATCCTATGCCACTTATTATAATTTACGGGAGAAAATTAGAAAGAAAAGACGGGGTAAACTCGCAGTGGGAGTGTTGCTTCTTCATGACAACGCTGCTGTTCACACGGCGCGAGTTTCCAAGGCTGCTGCGCGATATTGTGGTTTCGAAGAAATCCAACACCCACAATATAGTCCAGACCTTGCCCCTAGTGATTGTTTCATGTTTCCGGATTTGAAAAAATGTCTTCGTGGAAAAAGATTTTTGGATGATGAAGAATTCAAGTCGGCAATAAATGGGTATTTTGCAGAGAAAGAGGAAATTAATTTTTTTGAGGGTTTAAGCGGGCTTACCTCAAGATGTAACAAATGCATTGATGTTAGGTGAGACTATGTTGAAAAATAAAAACTATTTAAACTGAATTCGGTTTTTCCTTCATATCGATACCGAGAGTATATTGAACACACCTCGTAAATGACAGGTAAGTGAGTATGCAATCGGTGTCAAATTTGGTAACACCTTCCATAATTTCATAACTTTTCTTTTAAAGAATGAATGAAAAAAGAATTGCATCCAACTACTGCGATATAGGCAAGTTCAATCAAGGGACGAAAATGTTTCTGGACATAGCCATGCACACGGCAAAGTCAATGGATAAGCAAGAAAAAAATAAAACAGTGAGACAATATCAACAGGGAAGGCGTAATTGCATTGTCGTACTGCCATTTCAAGGTCTCTGAAGAATGTCTAGCTGAAACGCATGAAGTTGGCGTAACCTCTTTCACCGCAAGGTTTTTAAGAGTCTATCTTGTAAGTTATAGTAAGATTGTGGAGGAAATTTTTCAAATTGAAAAATCGGCTGCGGATTTAAAGAACGTATTTGCTTTCACGGGCAACGAGGCAATAGAGGACAGGGGATTATAAACTTTTACCGACCATAAGACCTAAATGACTTTATGACACTTTCGCAAAGTGGTATGGAACTGTAACAAAAATATGGTCTGATAACTGTTATAAAGCCATTTAACCTTATGCCACATAATCAGCAGCTGCGGGACATTGGAAGTGCATTGTTGTTCGACAAACTGTGTACTCGTAAATAGCCTCAACGCTATAATGTAAAATACTATGACAAAACTTGTAAAAAAAATCGGCACCATGTCTTAATTTTGATCAGAATCTAATAATAAATGCATGAAGACCACCCACCGATCCATTTATTGAGATACTAACGATTCGAATTGACCTCGGAAACTCATTATTTTACAGTTCTCGCTGTGCGGGCTATTTACATTGGAAGCAACAGTAAAGTCGAAGGGTTATGATAGAAAATAGCTATAGCAGATTGTTCGGATTATGGACAGCAAACAACTGAAATCCATACCCTGTGAACATACTTTGCCAATAGCAAATTTGAATCTTTGCGTACTTTGCATTATTCGCTGCAGTGCACTCCCATTTACAACATAACTTGAAATAATTGTGAGAGATTTTCGTAATTGCGGCTTAAGTCGACTAGGAGAACAGATGTGGGATTTGGTTTTACGTGATCACCTGTCTTAACGGCTTATATCACGGGGAACCTTTTTCCCAAGAGTCGTAAGTAACGCAAGACTAAACGCCTTTGTTACCCAAGTACCAAACTGGGATCATGCTTGAGGGGCAATCACCCCACCTTGGTTTGATGCGAAGCCTTCCTAAAACCTCTTCCGCTCTTTGGGTCGCAGCGCCCGGTTGAGAATGCAACTCCACACTGAGAAGGGATAGTCCCCTAACCGACTTGCCTAGTTTTGCTTAAACAATGGGCTAGACAAGTCAGCACAGTACACTATCCTCGACTCTACCAGCGATGTTAGGTGGTAAACCACAGCCACCACGAAACTCCCACAAGGGGGCCTACCGCAATGGTCACGCTGGAACCGAAGTTCCAGGGGCGCCTGACCTCCCGTGGCACCAGAATATAGCCTCTGGTTAAGCTGCCACTACCAGTCAGGTTCCCTCTAAGCCTGGGTTTGTTAGCCGCCATCCCGCCACAGATGGTCTTTCCTCCATCAGTGTTTCCGTTGTCACTATAAATAGTGATACGGATGTGATTTTGAATCATGTGATTCATAAATCCAGTCACATCATCTGGGACTAGGAGAACAGCTGATATCCAAAGTTGTAACCTATCTAGGTTAAGAAGAGAAACAAAGAAGTGACATACTGTTCACCGAGGTCTTGCACAACAAGGCCGGGACAGGATATCCAAGGGGAACTCGATATTTTGTTCTGAACACACAAGCAACGTTTTCATTAAAATCGCATTTACCACATTATTGTAAGCATAGTTATATTGATCGTCGGATGTATTTAATTTTGTAGGAGATGTGATAATAAAGAAGATTCGCTTGCTATTTCCCCGCTGAAATCGACAGTATCAATCCCATTGCAGTCGTTGCACAAACTGTAAATATCCCCATAGAAACGCCACACCGATGCAAGTGACAGAGAACTGCATCTTCTCTTAAAATACAAATTTCTAAAGAACTCACACATGTATCCATAAATAGCTCAGTGTGTTGGCAAAAACAAAAAAAAAACACGTGCTTCTTTTGCGTATTTAACTCTTTGGAGGATCTTTCCAACACCAAGGGAACAAACTGAGTCATTTGAAGTAGTCCACATTAGCCAAAGCAATGAAATTATTTCTTTTCATTAAAGGGTACAAACACGTGGATTAAGAGTGACTTGAGTATGACAGAGAAAGTCTATTACACAGAAAAAGTGTGTATAAGACCCAGACGTCGTTTGGGGTAACGTATGTACATGTTAAATTGGAAATTATGACGAACTGTGATTGCTCATCCACGAAGTCATGCACTCTCAATTTTCACAACATCGATGTGCGAAAAGAAACTTGAGTAAGCACTCTCTGTAAAGATATAAGCAGCAGTTGATAAGAAATTCATGAGTAAATTCAGATTGCATCGGGTTCAGTTACTTGACACCAGTTTACATCACCAAATGTAATGGTTGCATGTTTTACAAACCTTTTCTGTTTGTTACAATTTACTTCAACTCAAGTATAAGTGTAATTTAATTGCTGTCACACCCCATCCACTTCTGCCGGTCATACGACTTATGTCTTGTTTTTATTTCAAGATGAAGCACAACATATAATAGATGTAGCACAATCATAAGTGATTCCTTTTTATTTAAATGTAGATGTCGCCAACACGAATGGACGGTGTCACAAGATAAAGTTTTAATCGCGCCGTGAATCAATGCGCAGACGATTATGACACCAAATTTGTAAGGTCAACCAGGATGAAAGCAATTGGATCAGGTTTCTTTGCGCTGATCCCACTGCTTGCCGGTTACACTTGTTTTGGAAAGTAGTACATTAGGTAAATAAAGCACGTTTCATAAGGAATGCGAGTTCAAGAACCACATCCCATGTATGAAGCATACATACCACGTTGCCAAATTCATGAAAATCTCATGTGACAAGTAAACACTTTAAGGGTATTCATTCTTCCACAAACTTTGTTCGTGTATACGATGGTGTGACAAGCACACGATTTGCCGCCCTTATGTCTAGCCCAAGACCTCCAGCGAAGCAGCGGCCCACGATGTCCTGACAAAGTGTACATACTTCAATGACATGCGGGGGAGGAAAAAAAGGGAAGAAAAAAACATTCAAAGTTTGCTGTTGACGACGCCCTGTCCATGTGAAAATATTGCCAGGAACTGAACGATTACTTTCAATTTACCACACCACTTAAATAAATATATACACATGAATGTGTTGTTATGTACCATGTTCTATGCAAAACACACGAAAAAAAGAAATTCCACGGACGATACCATAGCTTTCATTTCAAGTTGAGTGCGCTTAACTCAGCTCACACTACCAGAACCTGCTTGCAACATAAGTGCAGGTGTCCGTGTTGTAAAATTCTGCACATATTGCCCTAGTTTTTTATTCTCAAGCGATTATGAATATTTTCAATTTTTTCGCCTTGATGATTTGTTGACCTTTTAAACCGAAACACTGCGTAGATGCTAGCAGCAGCGGTAGAAGAATATTTTATTTGATTGTACTCATTCAGATTTAATTACTGCCCCGAGATGGAGAGAACCGCGTAACAAAAATATTTACAAACTGTGCACAGCACACAGGAATACGTCGCAACTCATATAGTACACATGACAGACAAAAATCTCACTTTATCTGCCGGAATTTGAACCCACTCAGAGCAATCGCATTTTGATATCGATGTATTTTTGTGCTTCACGTAACAGGCTGATCACATCACTATCAGTATCACATACACTTGATTTCCAAAAAAAAAACACATTCTCGGCAGATAAGATACTAATCAATCGACTGACTAAACGATTGACTTGAAAACACCCGAGATATGCCGGAGTTTAAACTTTATCTTTTTTTCCTCTTCACGTATAGGCACACCGAAAGGTAACAACTTTCGAAAATAGGCACATGACATGTGTTGGTTTGACCTAATCTCCAGAATGGAAAGCAAAAGAAAATTGTTTTGCCAAAACACATCGTCTACTTACTCCTGCGGCAGGTTTATCGCACGATTATTTTTTTTTCTCTTGTTAACTGGCAAAATGAATTTTACGTTTTATACCTCACCTCACCTCGCAGACCTATGCGGCACGCGATTGTGTAGAGAAAATCTCTCTGAACAAGTTCTGACAACTGCATGCTAACCTCGTTACAATAAACTTGAAAACACACATTTAGAACGTTTTAATTTTTCATTTTGCATGTACAGATGGGTTGGTTTTGGGTGCATTTAAGGTATGAGCTGAAGAAATGTTTCATTGGGATGGGCAAATTTGATTCAAATCAGTCCATTGGAGGCACTTTTTCTTTGCATTTCATTTTGTAACATACCTGCATTTATTTCAGAGATTACGTGTACACAGACGAATTAATTTTCTTTTACGATTTTTGGCTTTTTTTTTGTTTTAAACTATTTAACACACAGGCGATCAAGGAAAACCAAGAGAAAATAATGAAAGAACAACACTCCACCGTCGTCGACCGTGTGTATCTTACGAAACAATTCTCGTGTGTTGTGTCCCACTCAAATCAATTGAATGTGCTGTCAGAACCCTTCACAGCGATTCGCCACTTAACGCGCGATTGTACATATGTACCCGCACTTTAATACAATACTACGTCTACGGTATTTTTTGGTTGCAAGTTTGCTTCTTTTGTTATCGACCTATTTAACAATATACACAATTTGTTAATTTTCTAACTGACCTTGAACTCTTAGTATTCGCAAACTCTTATTGTTCAAATGTGAAAACCAGAGATCAACTGTTGTGGGGTAAACCGTAGACGACAACGCAACGACAGTGAAACGATGCGGTGTGCGGTGATTCTTTCTCACTTTTGTGAGAAGGATGGACGGACGAAAGTCAGTATTGGTATATGTAGGTGTGTTCGTTTCCTCTTTAGAAAGCGACTATCAAGGCATTGCTGCGCACACACCTATATAACATATATGAATGTGTGTCGGACAAGCTGGTGGCGTGATTTCGTGACGTCTATTTGTTGTTGGTTTTTCTCTCTGTGTTTGGTATGAGGGGCGGTATTGCCATGTGTGAATCGATAAATTATGGTGGGAAAACGCATTGTCAGCTCGCAAACGCACCGAAGGTATGGTATTGATGTTGGTCATGCGCATGAGTTGGTTGTGTTTTGTGTTGAGTAAAACTGACAATCCGGTGTAGGTGTTACGTCATTGATGATAGCAAACACTTGTTCGTTTCTGTTCTGGCTTAGGTCAAATTGTTTGACATTTTATTAGGTTGGTTTCATTCATTATTCTGCATCAAACCACCCGTAAAAAATATATATAAGTGCTTACTAGTGAAAATATAATAACTATGTAGGACTTACAATTAATTGATAAATAAACATTTTTCTTTATAATCGTTATAATGTCCGTCATATGTTGTTACATAAACGAAGAGATATACAACCAAGAATATGGGGATGTAAAATGAGTAATAGAAACCAACGGCAAATCATTGACACACCGTTTCAAATGTTTTCTTCTTTCCAATTGTGTAAATCATGAGTTTCGAGTCGTTACGAGCCTAAATATGGATAATCAATCTCCGGTTTTCTTTTAAAGTCATTTAACACTTCAAAGCTTAAAAATCCATATGTTAAAAAATTTAAAAGTGTGTATTGTATTTTGGAAACAATACTTTCTATTTATTAATTATGCTGCTGTGAAAATTAAGGCATGCAGTACAGAAGTACGTAGTTTGGAGTTAATTTCTTATATATCGCTATATGCCTTAACCTATTGCATGTTGGTGTTTTTCAAATCAAACAAGTTTTTTCCTCGTGAGGCACTTTCGACCATTTACAGTATTCGTTTTCCAAATCAAACAAATTTCGACCATTTACAGTATTCGACCAGTCATCAGATGTTTTTTTTTGTTTTCTCTAATGTTACGCTTACATGAGCACTATTAACATGACAAGATGAAGTGTTTAAAAATTTCAGTTAACAGTGAGTCTGCATATATATTAACATTTGACTGTTGCAGTCAATATTATAGTTCTAGTAATTGTGTGATATTTTTAAAAATGATTATGGACTTCAGTTACCTCAATGGTGAAACGAACAGCTTCAAAGGAAGTTCAATGTCAATACAGGATTAGATGCCCCAATTTGTGAAAGATTTTGCTTTTCCTTGATTTATTTAACCCAACCTAGCAGCTTTTACCATGCAAGCGTTTTGATTTATTTAGTTAGTATCGAAAAAAAAAAATAAACTTCACTCAATATGTTTAATAAGAATATGATGTTGGTTAGCAATGCAAAAAACATACTGACAATATATAAATAGAAGAACTATAGACCTCCAGACATTTCATTTTAATAAAGAGTTATGGCTAGAAATATTAAAAGTTGTAGTCCTGTAAAGGATGTGTTGCGCGCTTATTTCTCCAAGATGGAACTTTGGCGGCCGCTTTTAAGGCGCATGTTTTTTTCCAGATTTCAACTGATGGCTGTATTTCAAGAAACCGTTGTCGCCAAAAATTTGAAGTGTGAAGGGTGAGCGGTTTGAATTGGAACCCACAAAGTTGGATTAAGTTTGAGCATTACTCAACGAGCAACTGAAAATCATTTCTTATAAGTGTGCCACAGAAAATAGTTTAGGTGCTTCTTAATCCAGTGTCTTGTCCAGTGATTAACTATCAAGTGGCATGACTCAATCTTATAAAATAAAATTGGCAGAAGTAAGCAGAAATCAACGACGGCGGTAGACAAAATCCTGCACAACAAAAACAGAAACACTGCTCAGAAAATGACAGTGTCACAAAGTCTTCAAAAAAACTCCTTTGTTTCCGTCAATAAGTATAATATCTTGCAAAAGCTAGTTCCGTAAAATAAACGTAGATACAGAAGTCAGCCCTAGTAAACTTCTCTAATAAACTTGGATGGCGTTCTCGACATCGTACTTTTTAAGTTTTTAATTAACAACAGGGCCGCTGACACTGTAACACAAAAAAGTAGTGTAGTTTTTAAAGACAGTGTCAATAGTTTCATTAAACGCTTACTTGCAAACGAAATAGCTGCTTATAATAGAAGAGCTACACAAGTGTGCAGTGTGACTGAAACAAGCATCATTGATACGTATATTAAAGCTGTAATTTTAAAATCCCAAATTTTGAGCCTGCTTGCCGGGGCATCGGTGAACGATTTTGTCTATCTATATACATTTTAATTGTCTTCAACACTAATAGGTCGCTGGGCTTGTGCAAATGGGGCAATACTCTTGATCGCGCAACAACAAGACGAGCTGCCAACGCTACCCTCCCTAGTACACAGGTCAAATTGACATACAGCCTCTTCGTGGCGGCTTCATTGAAGGCCAACCATAAATAGCAATGACTTATGAATTACAGAGTTAATACTGGGGAATAGCCAAATACCAACGCCGACGAGGAATCTCACCAATAAGGAAATCGACGTTGTTATTGATTTATTGGAGGATATAACAAATAACGCCTTAAAACAGCAGAAGCGGCCACGAACAAACATGGACAGGTGTAGCCATTTAACAATTCATATTCAAAACCCCTACTACCATAGACAGAGATTGAAGAAACGTTTGCAGCGAATTTACCGCCGCAAACTGAACATGGTAAATGCCAAATATCAGACCGTCCTCAACAAACATCATTCGTAATGCAGTTCAACACCACCACAATACGGCCCTGCAAAAAAAAGATGGGACCAGACACCTTCAAGAAAATCAACGAGGAAAAAGTTGCCTTCAACGCCAAAGACAATAGGAGGAGATGTTTCCACCCCAGTTCCAAGTCGAAACCACCAGAAGATCGTAACTTCATAGCAGAAGTGAGAGACTACGTAAGAAGCATCCGACACCTACAGTTACCTTCAGCGAAGACAATCCGGCTGATAACCCGACGGACAACCTGCAACGTCAGAAGAAATCGAGGAGATCATCCATTTAAGTGCGGCGAAGAATTCGGCTCAAGAAATTGTCCTTGAGCAGATGCCACACATCGTGATGATAATCCTGACCATCATCATCAACAACTGCAACTGCCCAATTAGGTGGAAAGTGGCAAGGATTGTTGCAACTCCCAAGAAAGGGGACGCTGGCAATGTGGCAGGATGCAGACCCATATCGCTCCTAAGCAATATGAGCAAAATCCTCGAAAGGTTGGTAGTGCAGAAAATTAAGCAACACTGCACGAAGTCAAACATCATCCCAGACATCCAATCCGGATTCCGGGAAAAAGTCGACCACTGATGATATTTCAACACGATATCGTGGCGGGCTTGAACAAGTCACCGCGGCCTGCATCTTAGATATTGAGAATTCCTTCGACACGGTTTGGATTCCGTCTATTCTCATCGCGATCATCCATAATTTTCTTTACGCCAGGAGATCCTATGTAGAAATAGAAGGAAGTAAATCAAGAACAAGGAATATCCAGGCAGGCGTTTCACAGGAATCGCGACAGGGACCTATACTGTTCAATATCTACACCGCAGACCAACCACCATTGTCGTCATTTGTTAACTGTTGCCTGTTTACGGATAACTCGTAAACATACTCAACATCGCCGTCACCGCAGAAAGCAGTGCGGAGGATCGAATAAAAAAAAAGGAGAAGCTCTATTTCTAGTACCAGAAGTGAGGCAACCGGATCACACTAACAAATCGGTCCTCATGTGCCTGTGTAGACCAACACGACGAGGCGCCCGAGCAGCCGGAAATTCCGGACCATCAAGATAGTGCTACCCAAGGGAACATCACTTACGACAACGGACAAGGGGATGTTTTTTAGAGTGAACTTCACTGAGAGGTTGAAGTTTAATCCTCATTCCAAAGTGACCCTTTAAAAGGCTAGTTTTGCTTTTCTACGCATCTACCCATTGATGCGACGTAAGAACGGACTTGCCAAGAAGACGAAGCTATTACTATACAAGCAGCTCATACGACCCATAATAGCGTATGTCTTTCCTGTATGGTACAGAACCTCCAAGACCAGCATGGAGAAACTATCGTCCTTCGAAAGGAAGATACTAAGCATCTACACCGGTCACACATTCGACAAGGACCGGAAGAAACATTACAGCATCAAGAAGGTCTATGAAAAGTCACACATCATCAACCTGCAACAGTTCTTTAGGCAAATTTTCAAGAAATAGCTAGGCGAAACTGGAACTTATCAAAACCCAATCGTCAATAACTCAGATGCTGGACAACGATTTCTCAATGCATATAACATGTGAAAAGAAGAGATTTTTTCCCCCACATCAAATCAACGGTGAATCAACCATCCATCGAGGCTGAACTGGTACACAACCAATCAGCTTTTATACAAAGCCAGCTTAGTCTTTTGAGAAAGAACTGCCAAAAGGGCAGCATTGGCACGACTGATTCTGCGTTGGATTTCCTTACTGACCAAGATAACTTCCTCTGAGAAATTTACTTTGTGACAGGAGGCATACAATGCTCCGCAGCCGTACAGCGATTAAATTTTGAAAAAAGCTGTTATTTTTAACTAGAATGCCTCCCGTTTTCAAAAATATTTTTTCGATAAAACCAACAAAAGCAAAACTAAAGCTTCCAAGATTGCATCCACAAAAGTTTGCGTACAGCTGATAACATTCCTTTACATACTGTTTAAGTAGCGGTACTCACTCAAATCAGCGGGTAAACGTTGTGTTTGTTTGTAGAAGTTACAATGAACCTGTTACAATATGGATAAAGTCAACGAAACTGATCAACATGTCACTTGACAAGATTCTAAAAGAAGGTTGTCTTGTTCATTCTTCAATTAACTGTTTAATGGTAGATGACCCTTAGCCGCGCAGTAAACATGCTGCTGTGCTAAACAAATTTTTATACAGAAAATATTCTTTATTGAGACTAACAAACAATTTGAGCTTTGTGCCGTGTATATTTACCAGCATTTGTACATACTGGTCCATAATGTGTACTGTATTCTTGTAGACCACCATTTTCAACATTTCATTTCATTTCACTTCATTTCATTGCTGATCCGCGTGATAAGAGCAATGTCGAACTATGATCGGTTTCTTGTTTTTGAATTGAAGTTTAAATTGGCCCAAATGCTCAGAAAACGAGGAGATCATGTTCTGCATGCAGACTGAATGCTGGGTTTGCTTACTCCGGGAGTTCTTTTTTATGACCTTTGACGATACATGGTTCCACAGGTATATACCAAAGCCCGATTAAATTCGAAACAGTAGACGTCAACCACTGGAGGAGATGCGTTGACAACACAAAGTAGGATAAAACGACCAAAGGTCTATGCTATGCCAAATCATTAGGACAATACGGCAGCGAATTGCAAAAAAATTACACATTTGACGAGCCGAAGGTAGGTTACGAACGGCTGCCCCTTTGGCTGTATTTCCAATCTTGGCAACTTAGTGTAATTTTAAATATTTAAAAAAAAATATTTGAAACATGAATGGATATTGTCGCCAGGAAGTTCTATTTGCAGAACTTCTGAAAGTTACATATTCACCATGTAGAAATCCGAGCTGAATCGGAGGGTATCGCTGGAATGAAAACCGCCAACTCTTTAAGGTGGCGAGTTGACGAAGTTTGAACATCCCTCGAGTTAAAACACATTGTTGAAAAAGAAATCGGCAATTTTCTTCTTCAAAAATTAAATTTTTTTGTAGGCAAAGTATTTACAAGAGTGCCCTTGTACGAAGGTTGCATTTTATATATCGGGATTGGGCAACCCTAGTGTTGCAATCTGGCAACTGCCAGCTCTATCGTAAAGTTTGACATTTTTGAGGTTATACGTACTCAGAACGTTTTGACATACGAACGCTATTTGTGTTGCTTACAGTAACTTAAAAGATTCATCTCGCCCAAAAAATGGAATTAAATCGTGAAAATTTTTGTGCGATTATTTTTTACAACTTTCGACGTGGATTAACGCAACAACAGTACATCGATGAACTTAATTCAATTTTTGGCGATGAAGCTCCATCAAGGACCAGTGTTTATCGATGGTATGGTGAATTCAACCGAGGTCGTAGTTCACTCCAAGACGAATTTCATGAAAGTCGTCCAAAATCAGTTGTTGTTCCGGAAACCATTGATGCTGTGCGCCAACTGATTCTGCAAAATCGTCAAGTGAGACAACCTTAGGCATTAGTGGGACCAGCTTACATACAATATTGCATGAACATTTGACCATCAAAAAAATTTGTTCGCGTTGGATCCCACACAATTTGTCAATCGCTCAAAAAAGGCTCGTGTCGATTGGTCGAAAGAAATGCTCCAAAAATACGATCTTCGAAACACGTCTATGATATCGTGACAGGTGATGAATCGTGGACATACGCGTATGAGCCCGAAAGTAAACAGCAGTCGACTGTATGGGTGTTTCAAATTGAGCCGAATCCAACAAAAGTTGATCGCGCACGAAGCACTTCCAAGCAAATGGTCGCCTGTTTTTTCGGAAAAACTGGACATGTCGCAACCATACCATTAGAACAACGAAGAACAGTCAATTTTGAGTTGTACACAACCATTTGTTTGCCAGTTGTCTTCCAAGAATTCAGGGAAACCAACCGCCAAAGTCGGATCACTCTTCACCACGACAATGCGGGCTCACACACATCGGCTCAAACAACTGCATTTTTGGGCACTCAAAACATCGATTTGATAGTCATCCGCCGTAGTCAGGAAACTTGGCACCGAATGACTTCTTTTTATCCCTACGTAAAAAATAAAATGAGTGGGCAAAGTTTTTCGACACCTGAAGAAGCGGTTGATGCGTACAGAATGCATGTTTGGGAGATACCTCAATCAGAGTGGCAAAAGTGCTTCAACAATTGGTTCAAACGCATGCAAAAATGTATAGATCTATGAAAAACAATAAATTTATTTTTGATGATTAATATTTGTTTTTGTTCTCTAATCCCGAAATATAAAATGCAACCTTCGTATATGTTCAAAAACATCTTTTTTTTTTTTTATAATTGACGCGTGCAAAAGGGGTTGCGAGTACCCTTAAGTGACCGGATCAAGTCACAGCACGGGCCGAAGGTATAGAGGAAGAGAGGGAGAGGAGGTACCGATGCACATTGGTTTTAAATGCCTGTGGATTGTAATGAGGAGGAAAAATCGAGCTGGGAAGAGCATTCCAGATTCGTGTAGTGCGGCTAAAGAACGAGTCTCTGAATTTGACTGTACGTCCGAAAGAGGGCTTGAGGATGAATTGATGGGCATTCCTAGCGAGGCGTGTATTGCGGGTGAATTCTTGAAGGGGAGGAATGCAACTGGCTAATTCATCTGAGCATTTCTTGTTGAAATAGCGGTAAAAAAGTGACAATGACGCGACATTACGTCGGTGTTCTAACGAGTCAATCGACTTCGCAATATTTCTGTCACCTATAAGTTTTATCGCTCGCTTTTGAATTCTATCCAGCAGGTGCAGGAAGGTCTTAGGAGCACCTGACCAAATAGGAGCGTTATACTCAAGTTTTGGGCGTATGTAGGCCTTGTATATTGTAGCCAGATCAGAGGGGGTGAAGTACTTCTTGCATCGTTTAAGGAAACCTAGACATTTCGCAGCATTTTTGGCGACCTCAAATATGTGATCGTTCCAACTAATTGTTGGGTTGATACACATACCGAGGATGGAAAGTCTTTCGGTTTCAACAACGCAAGTGCCGTTCATGGATAACGGCTGATTATTTTGTGATCGCTTTAACGACAGTAGACAGCACTGTGTTTTGGAAGCATTAAATTGCACTCTATTCTTATTTCCCCAATCGATTATGCTGTCAAGGTCGGAATTTAATGTGCTTAACATACGCTGCCGTTCCGAGTCTAAGGCCGAAGTGGAGGGACGTGAGCCAAGGAACGAATATGAAAAGCTGAGGGTACTGTCATCAGCGAAGGAATGAATAGGATTAGAAGTAGCAGACAAGAGATCATTTATAAAAATAAGAAAGAGTGTCGGAGACAAAACAGAGCCCTGGGGAACACCAGCATTAATATAGTGGGTATCAGACTTGAATCCATCCAAAAAGACTTGTATTGAACGATTCGAAAGGTAATTTCTAATCCATTGAAGAAGAGACTCATCGATCCCAAAAGCACGCATTTTCGACAAGAGAGCCTGGTGCCAGACCCTGTCAAATGCCTTAGAAATATCAAGCGCAACAATCTTGCTTTCTCCTGCATTGTGCAAAGATTGGTTCCACTTTTCAGTGAGATATGCCATCAGATCACCAGTGGAACGGTTGCTTCGGAAGCCGTACTGCCGGTCATTAAGAAGCTTCAGGGACTCAAGATATTTCATAAGCTGACGGTTGATCAGCGTTTCCATGACCTTGGAGAGAAGGGACGTTAGTGCTATGGGTCGGTAGGAGGTGGGTGACGAACATTCGCCCTTTTTAGGGATGGGCTGGACAAATGCAGTTTTCCACTTACTCGGAAAGAGCCCTGAAGAGTAGGACAGATGGAAAAGCTTACGCAGTGGTTTTGCCAGCGTAGAAGAACACCTCTTCAGAAGAACCATCCGGGCCAGCGGATTTGTGTATGTTTAGATCTTTAAGTACTCTTGCTACTGTACGAGTGCGAAAATGGATTTGCCCCATGGAGAAATTTACGCTCTCAAGTACAGGTGGGGACAAAGTGTTATCTGGCAGCGTTGAGCTAGCTGCAAAGTGTGCAGCAAGCAGATTAGTCTTAATAACAAGTCATGCAAAAGTGAGCGTTAAAATTAATACTGAAAACTCAGGGATGACCGATGACTCCTAAATATGGTAGCACACGTTGTGGGGCATGAACTTTGTGGTATGTTGTGTATTTCTACTTTCTAAAAGTCTTGTTCTAATTTAGTGTAGTCAAGAAAGAAAGGAAAGAAAAGAAAATAATAAGTTAGGAAGTAAGTAGTCACCCGAATCGCACAAATCCAACGTCTTCACTATTGGTTCAACTTGCAGTTTCAGTCAACGTTCTTATACACGAGCACTCAGGCTCTTACAGTCATTCACGGACAGTATCATAAATAAAGCAACTGATTACAACCTCACCTAGAAGTTAGTGAGATAGACTTATATACTTATACTGTACTCTACCACACCATCCTTCGGACACAATTCTGCTTATGTCTATTGGAATTGAAGTGCGGGTGGAGAAGCTGAGTTGTTTAAATTTTCCAAGTGCAGCACTACTTTCAGGCAGAGTTGTAAAGGCCTGCAATCTTTAGGTAATGCAATCTCTGAATACAAAGAAATAATTTTATAACTTACGAATCATCTTGACTTTACTTTTAAAGACTTAGAATTAAGAAAAGAAATGACTATTCCTTTTGAACTTTTTGATGGATCAATCTTTTAAAGGAGTCTTTAGATTGATATCAATTGAATGCAAGTCTTTTGAATTAGATTGCGTTCCCACATGTCGCCTTGCAGTCTTTTATCATTCACTTAAGGTTAACCGTATTCTATCGGACTTCATTAATAACAAAATCGTAGGAGCATGGGCTTACAGCCTAAAACAGAGAATCTGCTCGTTATATGATAAAATGCTTAGAACGGGGCAGATCCCTCACGAATGGAAACAAGAGCAACTAAAACCAATCCCGAAAAAAATCAAAGTTTTTTTTCACTATGATTTAACTTCTTCCTGTTCTATTTGAGATTTTTGAAAAAATTATTGGGAGACGTATAGGGCAATCGAAAAACAAGCCCGGGCAGCATGCTTTTAGATACAATAGATTGGTCCATACATTAGTCCACCTTCTGGAAAACAAAATAGCTGAAAACCTAGCATTATCCAGACACAACATTCTACTTTCGATAGATTTGGAAAAAGCTTTCGACCGAGTAACGGCAACACCTTTTATCCAACAAATGCATCAATGGGGTATTCCTAAAGAACTCTTAAAGGTAGTTTGGTCCTTTATGACAGAGAGGACCATTCGGGTTAATGACGATGACTACAGCTCGCACATTGTACATGCAGAAAATGGTATACCAACAGGCTCCCCGCTCTCTGTGATTGCGTACAACGCATACATTGACTCGCTCATAGTTGAATTAAGTCAACAAGAGTATAGGTCTGTTAAAATTAATTTGTGCAATTCGTAGGGAGGGGAAATATTTTGCTCTCTCATGAGCTTTCTCTTCTACGAAAATCAGCTAATTGAACGCTCTTCCGGAGTTTTTCGGGCAAATTCGTAGACATTCGTAGCAATTCAGAGAAATTGGAACGGATCTTGTAACTTTAACTTCATAGGGGTATATGCGGACAATATTTACATACTCTCATCAGGTGACTACGACGCTGTTGAACGCAATCCAATAAGAGCCGATTCGGCCATCCAGGCATGGGCACAGAAGAGAGGAGCATTAGTAGCTGTTTCTAAAATAGAATCAATACACATATGCAAAAAACATAAATGCTCCTATTGAAATTCGAAACGGGTTAATCCCACATAAAAAATAGCTCAAAGTTGTTGGTATCACATTCAATAGGAACCTAAAATGGAACAGACATGTTAAAATAATATTGCATAAACTAATAAACAAACAATAACCTACTTAAAAAAATAGTGGTCGCCGTGGCGTAGAGTGCGACGCTCACACGCCGAAGGGTCTAGGTTCGACTCCCGGCTGAAAAACTCAATTTTTTCACGCCACGACCTCTTTCGAGCTGCTGACAACACTCAAAGAGTAATAACTGCTTAAGAAAGCTTCTCAAACTTCGCCGTTCGGAGGCGGTAGGTCCCCGGTAGGTCCCGGAAAATGATAGGTCCCTTCTCCTCTTGAGAGTACTGTAGCGTGCACAGCACGAGTAGTTGATGAGCAAGCTAGGCCCTGGTCTCCCTGTGGACTGTAGCGCCAACAATTTTTATTATTATTAAAATAATATGCTCATGCAAAAAAGGACCACATATGGAAACAACAGTACTTATAACAAAAACTTTAGTTGAAGGCTCTCTGCAGCATGGACTAACAATTTACATGTGGACATCAACAAGCAACAGACAAAAAAAAAATAGACGCTAAAATAAACGAGTACTACCGAACAGCAACAGGTGCTCTTAGAACAACACCAATCGAAGCCGGATACTCATCATTAGTGTAATACCACAAGAGCTTTAAACATAGGATGCAAGGCATTAGCAGATGAACTACATCCAATACACGAATTAATGCTCTGTCCCCAACCGGTCATTAGAAGTGAAAATAAATTAACATCAGCGATGAAATTGTGGCGTCTTGCTGTCAGGGTCAATCAGAGGGACATACGTCAAGAAAAAATTGCAAAGTACCATGGAAAAGGCAGCCACTTTCTATAGATACAAGTATCGCCAACTTGAAGATGAATGGTACTACAAACGACATCTTTAAAAATTACACGCAGAATTTAAAGAATCTATCAACCCAGAACTGATACCGACCACTGATGGGTTGTGCACAGTAACGCTTTGCTCATACACAGTAATTAAATGGCAAAGTACTGGTCAAACAGTAACCAGAGTTGGGCATAAAATGACATAATGACTAATGACTAAAGAAGCGTGACTAAACGTTAGTCATGAGTCATGAGGATTTATTCATGAGGATTTATTCATGACTAACGTTTATTCATGAATTTTCGTTATTCACACATATAATTGACGGTTATTCATGATTTTTGTGTAGTCATGATTAACTCTGTATCATGATTACCCACCAATCGCGGGCATGTTAGAATTTACGCATACATTTGCATTTCCGGTAACGAGACCTTTTGTAATGACAAGATGAATTTTTTAATGTTTTGTTTATGGGTTTTATGACTGTTGTATTTTTTATGACTGTATATTTTTTTGTGGAATAAATGCCTGACCATAGGAAAAGTAGTGCTGTATATATTTACGACGCCAAACTTCAAATGTATTTAATCTATAACCTCTTCAGACCGTGTGTACACATATGTGCACCTTAGTTGTGACTAGTAGTGACAGCTTGTGTCCATTAGTCTTACTTGAATGACTTTCTAGAAGTACATATTTTTGAAATTCATCAATAGTTAGCTACAGAGACCTTATCGGTTTCTCGTTAGCTATTCCTTAGCGGTTTCACAAAAAAAAAAATTAATTTGAATCTAACAGTTGAATATTTTTTCAAGAAAGCGGTGCTCACTAACTTTGAAATTCTGTAAAAAAAATTAATTTTTTCAGTTAAATTCAGTGTGTTTGTTGGTTTATGTTGTTAAGGAATTGGATTATTATTTGAAAAAGTAAGTTTTTAGATTGCCTTCAGATTTACAGATAGAAAACTTAATACACATACGTGCACTTTAGGACTAAAAATTGGTTATGTGTAGACTCCAACTGGATTCAAGCTTTAAGATAAATGATCAAGCGATTGAGGACTTACTCAACAATAGTGAATTTGATTTCTGTGGAGATGATGAAGATGAAAAATATCTGCCCCCAGATGTTGCTAAAACTCTTCAGCAGTCAGGAGAAATGGGGGAAAATGAAGAAGGGAACAAACCTGACGAGATGAAGGAGATGATCTCACGTGTACCCGATATCGCTGATGACGTGCTAATTACTCAGGGCAATTGACGCACAAATGTGTTATACTCCTTTGAATACCCGTTGGCAGCTTGTTGCTGAACAGCCCAACATGTATTCAGCACAACAACGGGAGTTAAGACCAATCAATACAAATGCTGTTGAAATGATTCATTTTGCTCAAATATTCGCAAGCGAGACTACTGGAATAGAGATCTTTGTGTACCAGTTATCAGAGAAACAATAAGTCGAAATAGATTTTTTGAGCTTCGTAATTATCTCCACTTTGTAGACATACATCACCCAAATGCTGATGACAAACTGTGAAAACCAAGACCTTTGATAGACATGCCATCGCTTACCACTATCCCAGCATATGGCAATAGACGAACAAAGTATCCCACTTTCTAGTAGATGTGAGTACCGCCAATATGTCCCAGCCAAACCCAATCCACTTGGACTAAAAAAACTTCGTGTTGGCTGCTCGAGACGGGCTGGTACTGGATTTTAAGATCTATATTGGTTAGGGTACACTACCTCAAAAAGTGTTGAAAAATTTAGGTTTGGGGGCTGGAATCGTTGAAAAACTTTGCAGAACTGTTGAATCCAGCTGTGTTTTGTATACAGATAGATTCTTCACGAGTCTGAAACTAGCAGAACACTTGCTAGAAAAGAAAAAAGATATATTTCTAATAGGGACAGTGATGACAAATAGGATTGGAGAAGTAGGAAAACAAATGAAGATGGACAAAACGCTAAAAAGGGGCAGTGGAATGAAAGAGTAAGGAGCGATGAAAACGTTTGTGTAAAGTGGATGGATACAGAGGGTGTAATAATGCTTTCCACTTGTTCAGGAAGTAGACCTGCAGATACCTGCAAACGTTGTTGAAAGCAAAATAACCGGAAAGTTTACATAGATCGTCCAGCGGTAGTGAAATATTACAACACCTACATGGGTGGAATTGATTTGTGCGATAGGTTAATTGCTAACTACCGAACTTCAATGCGAACAAGAAAGTGGACAGTGAGAACCTTTTGCCATTTTCTCGACCTTGTTGTTGTTAATTGCTGGGTGATGTACACGCGCTGTTGCAGTGAAGAAGGCGTACAGTTTAAGGATTTATTGGGCTTACTCCAGTATAGATTAAATTTGGCCAAATAATAAGAATAATAATTGTTGGCGCAACAGTCCAAAGGGGGACCAGGGCCTAGCTTGCTCATTAACTACTCGTGTTGTGCGCACTACTGTTCTCTTACGAGTAGAAGGGACCTACAATTTTTTGCCGACTCCGAACGGCGAAATTTTAGATGCTTTCTTAGACAGTTATTACTCTTGTAATGAAAAAAGTGAAAAATTCGAAAAATTGGTTTTGAGCTGGGAGTCGAACCTAGATCCTTCGGCGTGTGAGCGTCGCACTCTACCCACTCCGCTACGGCGACCACAAATGATTAACTTACTTGAATATAATTGATTGATTTATTTTGATGAATAATGAGTGATTTAGTCATAACTAATTTCTACGAATAATCAGTAATTTATTGGTTAATCATTATTTTCATGAATAATTTATAAATTAGTCATTAGTCGCTTGAATTCGGTAACTAATGACCAATTTAATCATTAGTCATTATTCCACTAAAATTTGCCTAACACTGACAGTCCCCTTCATCAAGGACAACTGCCACATGCAGCAGGAATCAACATTATTGAATTGGCAGGGATTAAAAGAACCTAGCTCAAAATTGTTCTGGGAAAACACTAATTTCCTCCGACAATCTTGGAATTCTGAAAGGACTAAAAAGCGCAACCAACAAATGCCCCAGGAAAATGAAGCAGCTGATTTAGCAGCAAGAGCAGCCTCCAAATTTCCGCTCATACTAGAAACACCAAATATCTACCAACTTGCTCGAAATCTTTGTGCAACTACCCAGAATGAGGAAATCAATGAATTATAGAACAACAGTACATGTTTCCTGAGATCACACCTAGAACAACCTAAACGAATTCCCTACAACAGCATATTTCCAAGAGAAGAATGCGCGTCAAACCGGTCCAGGATTAGGGTCGGTAAACCACTATTCTGTTGCAAACATTTGTTCGTGGGTCAACCTCCTGAACTCTGTCAGTACTGTGGTATTTACCTCTCGCTATGGCACATTTTCGTTAAATAAAGAAGATCTAAACAAGTTGGTGGTGAAATAAACGTTACGAAAAAACTTGCCGAACTCTTAAAGCCAGCAAATAAAAAGCAATTAGTAACATAAAAACTGCTGCATCACATCACTCAAAATACCCGGAAACATGAATTCATGTACTTTTTCATTGCTCTAATACAAATGTGTATATGAACAGATTAGCGTATTTGAATTGTAAAGATTGAAGTATTAACGACATTACATGGACTTAATTGCCCAAATGCCTTACCTTATCTTCTTCCAACAGTCCCAGTTGCGCACTCCAAGTTGGTTGAGGTCCTTGTGTGCGCCAACTTACCCTAGGTCGACCTCTGTTGCGTTGTCCCAATGGCTGGGATTCAAAGACTTTTCGGGTCGGAGCAGTTGTGTCCATACGCTTTACATGGCCTAGCCATCTTACGCGTTGTATCCGTAGACGCTTGAACAGGCGCATGTCGCTGTACAGTCTATAGAGTTCGTCATTAAATCTTCTCTTCCAGATGCCATCAACTCAAACAGGACCAAAAATCGCACGCAAAACTTTTCTCTCGAAAAGACTAAGGGCTTCCTCATCTGCCTTTGCTAACGTTCAAGATTCCGCGCCATAAAGTAGGACGGGGATGATCAAGCTGTTATATAAAGCGAGCTTAGTCCTTCGAGAGAGGGCGTTATTACTCAATTGGCTCTTGAGCCCAAAGAAACAACGATTGGCTAGATTGATTCTGCGTTTGATTTCGGTACTGATGTTGTTGTCCCTGTTTACCGCGGAGCCAAGGTAGACGAAGTCCTTGGCTACCTCGAAGTTTCTGCTACCTAGTGTGACGCTCCGTCCGAGACGTCGATGTTGTGTGTCTTTCCTTGAGGACAGCATGTACTTAGTTTTGCCTTCATTTACGCCAGTCCTATTTTAGCTGCTTCCGCTTCAATGCCAGCAAACGCCTCATTGACAGCTCGCTGTGTTCGTCCAATCACGTCAATATCATCAGCGTAAGCTAGCAATTGAACTGACTTCTGGAAGATCGTGCCTCTGGTGTTGACTTGTGAGTTACGCACGATCTTCTCGAGGATGATGTTCAAGAAGTCACATGACAGTGTGTCGCCTTGTCTAAAACCTTTGTTGGCATTGAAGGTCTCGGTAAGCTCGTTACCGACCTTGACGGAGCAGTGAGAGTTCTCCATCGTCATCCTACACAATCTGACGAGTTTGGTAGGAATGCCAAAACTAGACATGGCACTGTATAGCTCGTCTCTATACACACTGTCATAGGCGGACTTAAAATCGACGAATAGGTGGTGAATGTCAATTTGCATTTCTTGGGTTATTTCCAGGATCTGCCGTAATGTGAAGATCTGGTCTATAGTGGACTTCCCTGGCCTGAAACCACACTGATAGGGACCTATTAGGTCATACACAAACGGTTTCAGACGTTCACACAATACGACAGAGAGGATTTTGTATGCGATGTTCAGGAGATTAATCCCTCGGTAGTTGGCGCAGTCAAAGGGGTCTCCTTTCTTGTGAATCGGGCAAACGACTCTGAGATTCTTCTGAGATATCTTCTTTCTGAGATGTCTTACAGATTAGCTGGTGCATGCACCCAACCAGGTCATCTCCAGCTTCTTTAAATAGTTCTGCAGACAGTCCGTCCGCTCCAGCAGCTTTGTTCGACTTCAGCTTGGATATTGCTATCTTCACCTCGTCTAAGTCTGGGGGGACGGAATGCTTGTCTGTCATCGTCCATATTGAGTGGAACATTCTGCCTAACAGCGGGATTTGGGCCGTCATCGCCGTTAAGGAATCTACAGAAATGATCCTTCTAGATTCTCAGCACAGACTACACTACGAGTTGTCCGTTTTGGTCCTGACAGGCCTTGGTCCGGACCTTGTATCCTCCGGACAGCTGTTTTACCTTTCGGTAAAACTTTCGGACTTCATTCCTGCCATAACACCTTTCCATTTCCTCGACCGCGCGCTTCTCATGCTCCTTCTGCTTCCTTCTGAGAAGCCGGTGCTCTTCCCTTCTTCTCTGTTCGTAGAGTTCACGAACAGCTCGCGTTGTTCGATGCAGCGTCGCCTTATAGGCGTCTTGTTTAGCTGCGTGCGCTTGCCTGCACTCGTCGTCAAACCATGGGTTCCTTCTGGGTGGTGACGTGAATTCCAGCCCATCAGTGGCAGCTTCTTTGATGGGTTCTTGACAACGTTTTCATTCTTCTTCTAGGCTTAATGCAGGAAGCGTCGAACTCTGAGCGAGTTTCAGGGAGACTCGGTCGGCGAAGTTCCCAGCAATCGGCTGCAATTGTAGCTTTTCGACGTCAAACCGTTTTGGCATGTCTCGACTCCCTTGCTCTCTCTCTTACCTTATACAGTTTATAAATTCACTCTAGACTTATACTTGTAAATAAATAAATAAATAAACATAAGGTTGGTCGTGAAGGCTGATGCAGTCAAGACTGAGAGAGAGGATGAGAGATTTCAAGTCTCAATTCCAAAATGAAGTCCATTTATTGAAAAAATGAAAGCAAAGGTCAATTGATTTCTTAAATTAAAAGATTTCAGTATTTTACATCTCTGCTTTCAGTGATTTTCAGAGAAATCGTTTTAATTAACTTGCATTTGGATTTTATTGTTTGGTAATTCTAAATCCGCAGAGAGCCCAATGATACATTATCTGTTTCACATTCAGACACAACTTTGGCTTGAGATTTGTCGGGCAGAGAAATCAACATTCCGGTTAACTGTGGCATCTTTTTTTTCCTCTTCAACTACAAACTGCATAACAAGATGAAAGTGGTTAACTTTTTAAGATACACAGAAAGAATAAAACAAAAAAGATTATAGGTTTACTTAAATTTTAAAATTTAATCAACATTGATCTTGATGTACATATAATAATAATAAATTAAAATTTTTAATATCTAATTTTCACCTAACTTCTATTTTCTATGATGAAAGAAAAAGAATGATAAGACTTATAGTGTGTGTGTACTTTTTCCAAATTGCTCTTCTTGTTACGGGTTACTTTTTTCTTTATTTTGTTCATTAACACATAGTACATGTTCAGACGAGTCTAAGTAAACAATTCGCAGTCGGCCTCCATTCAGGTTCGGTAAATGGAAGCGCATTGCCGTCAAATGGAAACCAAAATAAGAATTGATGATCTAGATTTCGATATTGCTGTCACTATACTAAATACAAGCTAAAATAATAAATTGTATTACTTAAACATTCTTAGTAGTTAGTGGTTGTTTTATTTCATCCGTACACTAGTCAGGAAGATGCTTCTTTATCCAGCCTTGAGGTTCTGCGAAGTTGAAGCCCAGATCGACCCCGTTCGTGGAGTTCGTGGAGAATGGTGGTGGTCGTCTGATGTAGTACTGTGATGAAACGGATGAATACGCGTTGTTATCGTAGACTTTATTACTAAAGTTTGGAAGATACTGAGGCGGATAGTAGCCGTACGAATGATGATAGTTTGAGTGAGGGGACTCTGTATTGTCGTACAGATTTTCGCTGTAGTTTGATTCGTGCTTGTTATTGAAGTGGTAGAGCGAGTTATATGAGGCGGCATCATCAGTCGACGTTGTTGGCATTGCGGTGTTGTAGTAGTTGGAGGTTGGGTGGTTGAGTGAATGATGAAAGCTGTGATCTTCGGTTTCCTTGCATGGCTGCGGTGTGTATGACGATGAAGCAGGAGCATACTGATCGACTGTAAAAGAGAAACATGGTAAACAGTGTCAGAGGAATGTAAGACCTCGCTTACCGTTGATTATATCATTTACTGGAGGTTGTTGTGCTTTTTCGTTTTTCTCAAAAGCATTCATATCTGATATCGCTGTCGATGGGTACGGGGCAGGGATGTTACTTATCTTCAGTGGAGGTTGTTTGAATACATCAGGAGACTTATTTTCCCATCTTTGGGTGGGCGCTGGATGGGCTTGGAGATGAAGGCCTTTCATGTTATGTTGAGGATAGGTTTCGTAGGTTGCATTGCTTGTCATGTTGTTGTAGAAGTTGTTGCGGTGTTGATGCTTCTCGGCGTAATTGCCTCTAGGTGGATGTTCGTACATGTTCTGTTGTTCATACGGTGATTCCTGCGATTGAGGTGGATGTTGGTGCTGATGTTGGTGTTGATGTTGCGTTTGATGTTGAGACTGATGCTGGGGTTGATGCTGCGTCTGATGTTGCGGCTGATGCTGCGGTTGATGCTGCGTCGGATGCTGCGTCTGATGCTGTGGTTGATGCTGAGGTTGAGCTTGGGGTTGCGGTTGCGGCTGCTGTTGCGACTGCGGCTGGGGCAAAGTTTGAGGCAGAGATTGAGGTTGTGGTTGAGTTTGTGTTTGGGGTTTCAGGGTTATTGTTTCTTGCTTATCGTTGCGAATTTCAGTTGGAATAACATCTTTTCGATTTGGATATATCTGCGGAATGACGATATCGGATTTTTTGTTATTTAATTCGGGACGACTCTTGGGCTTAGATGGTGATGTTAAGTCGAATGAAGATTCCGCATCGTCATTAATACTGTCACTTATCACAATGACATCATCTTTGTCATCAGCAATTGTTCGCTCAGCTGGAGCGCGACCAGGTTCTAAAAAATAAAAAAGGTAAATGTTTATTTAGTAAAGACAAATTATAAATAAAGGATATTTTGATAAATTGTATCAGCTGACAAATCTGTGTCATTCGATTTGATATGAAACCACTGAACATATGTAATTTATACTATTGTTTCTTTAAAGTCGTAGGAGTGATTAACGACTGATTGGCGATTAATGGAAAAAAATCAAAGTATGGAAAAAAAACACCTTTAAATTGATATCAGGGCTGAGGGTCTCATTGATTTATTCGAAATTGTGAATGATTGGTTTTTACTTGAAGTACATGCATTTTTGGACATAATAATAATAATAATTCGGCGGTGCGGTAGTCCAGGGCCCAGGGCCTAGATTGCTTACCAACTACTCGTGTTGTGCGCGCTACTGTTCTCTCACGAGTAGAAGGGACCTACAGTGTCTTGCCGGCTCCGAACGGCGGATTTTGAGAAGCTTTTTCTTAGACAATTATTACTCTTTGAGTGTTGTTAACAGCTCGAAAGAGGTGATGCCGTGAAACATTTGGACTAGTTGTAACCTTAATTTATCTCAGAAAAAGGTTTTTTTTTTTTGCATCTCTAGCTAGGGAATTCTTGAAGTCCTTGAAGGGTAATCAAATGGCGATTTGATTTGAGAATAAAGTTTATGTAACACAGACATAACTTGGGTGTTCAAACGTTTTTATCCTGTTGATATAGTCAAGCCAGATAGTCAGGGCAAAGAAAAATACAAGCTGTCATCAAAAAAGGACACAGCACCGAGGTCTCGGCCCGAGCGGCACATTAGGCAACAGAAACTTATAGGTAACAAGGACTTCTACTTCCGATCCGCGGTAAATATGAATAACAACTTTTGCCAATCACTGTTTGTTTGGGCTCGAGAGCCAATGGAGTAATAGAGCCCTCTTTCGAAAGACTAAACTTGATTTACATAACAGCTTAATCATCTCATTCCTACTTTATAGAGCGGAAACCTGGACGTTACTGATATCGGATGAGGAAGCCCCTAGTCTTTTCAAGAGGAAAGTTCTACACCCGATAGTTGGTTCTGTTTGCTTTGACAGCATTTGAACGAAAAGATTAATCGACGAACTGACCCCACCCCAGGCTCTTTTTGAAAAAAAGAGAAAAGAAATTAATTTCCTCAAGAAATCTCAAACAATTTTTGCTAAAAAGTGCGTTGTTATTATTTGGTGCATAAGTCGGAATAGATGAAGGATGGGTTAAAGATATCACACAGAATCATTAACACAGCGCATAAGTCTGTAGAACCTCAAGCATTTATGCGAAGTAAGAGGCAACTGATGAAGGTTCTGTCAGCTAGAAATGTATGCTAGATTTCCACTCCAAGCTGTAGCGCTAAACTATGAACCGAAAACAAAATACTATTGTTCGAAAGTTACATATTGTAACATAAAATGTATGTGTGTTTTTAAAAAACATTTAATTTTTACTTACCGTTCTTAAAAGTCAATGTGCTTAGCATGTTAAACGGCTTTTTACTTGCCATATCAACACAGTTGAGTTTCTTGGCTTTTAGTCGATCGGCTGCTGCCTCTGCTGACGTCTTTATAGCGATTATCTTGCCGCTCTCCAATTGCATGTACACTCCCTTCGGAGACTTCAGAACCATGACTTTTTCGCCAGCCTTAACGACAATATTTGATGTTTCCGTCGAGTTTGTTGGTATCGCCACATCTGCAAAAAGGATTGAATTTGTACCGTTATCCATACCAATCATTTGCTTTCATTTACCAATTGGAAGCATCATTTCTTGCGAGGACATTCCTTGTCGTTGCCAAACTTCAGCGGGAATCCAGCGAGTAAATTTTATTCCAGGGTTCTTGACTGGCTCCTTAATAAATTTCTTCCGGATAGGCTTTAATATGGAAAACAATTGAGAGTTACTGAAATTGAGTCAAATTTTGTCGTGTCTTACCTGGGGCATGATATGATTCTGAATACAATCCCTATTTTGAATAATAATATTATTTGGCAGAAATGTAGGTTTTGTTGAGGCTTTCTTTTCAATTTCATAACCTCGTTTGGCCATTCGTTTCTCACTTTGCGACAACTTTTTGTCCTTACGATCAATAAGCAGGCTCTCATGGTAGAAGGGCTCCTTTGAGAGGACATTCTTGTAGTCGGTTATCACTTTTCGCATAACTGAATCGGAATAGTTTTCAATTGGCTGCTTAAACTCCGGACTTTGGTTTTCCTCCTCTTTGTCATAACACAAGTTTGTCAGCTCTCGAATTGATAAATGCGCATCTGGATTACATTCGTCAACCACTCGATCGGACATTCCTTGTTTTTTCACTTGACGATCGTAAATGTTCCTCTCAAGGCAATTGTCCATTACAATTCTGTAGACAAAACATGACTTTTTCTGGCCATATCTGTTGAAATACAACGAATAAAAAGTAAGAATACAAAAATTACTACGTATGATGAAAAAGTAAAAGTATGGAGGGAAAGGATATTTCGTAGTGGGTAAAGTGCGACACTCACATGCCGAGGGTCCCGTGTTCGGTTTCTAGACTGAACACCTCGCATTACCTCTTTTGAGCTATTGATAAGCCTGAAATTTGTAGGTATATGAGACCTTACCTCCCAAAAAGCTTCTATTAGTTTATGAAGCAAGAAATATGTCAGCCAAAGTTGCGATGATAGGTTAAGATTTTTCATTTCTTTCATTCTGGCGGGACACCAGCAAGTAAGTGATGAATTAAGGCAGGTAAGTATACATTCCCCATTACATTTCCTTGAAGGTAAATGACTGTGTTCGGTAGTACCTTTGATTTTGGGTGGTAAACCGTTCCCTGTGAGACCTATGAAGACACTACCATGCTTTGTGGGATGTGTTTCTATTCACTGCCTCTACTTAAAAATTGTCTATTACTAATGCTTTCAAAGTGTTTCATGTACGCGAGTGAAATCTCTAGATACCATTGAAATCAATGTTGCCTAATGTGGTCGTCTACCGCTTAATAATTGGAGTTGTCATTATACCTTGTTTCAAATGAAGAGTTGAGTTTAATTTTGTGTCAGCAAGTGTAGGTCTTTCGGTTAGACTACCAGAAGAATGATTTATAAAATAAATAAATAATTTGGGCGGTGCTTTAAGAGACTAGGGCTTAAGCTTAAGCAACAACTTGTGTTTTAAGTGTTACTGCTCTCCTCATTACAAAATTTGAGCTACAATTTATATCGACTTCGAACAGTGAACAAGTTTTCTTTCCCTTTTGTCATTGTTACTACTGTAAAATGTAAGAGGTGAACGTTCGGCCTGGGAATCGAATCTAGGACATTCGGTGTGTGATTTGACACATTTAGTCTCTACGCATCGGCAGCAAAATTGTTAATTATGCATAAACAAAATTATTTGTAACAAGCCCACAAACTCATACAATACGTACCACTTCTTTGTACACTTAAAAATAGAAAATTTAACATTGTAACAGATGTTCACTTGGAAATGTTCCTATTTCTTAATACTGTGCTGGGAGAGAGTAATTCACTTTAATAACGCCCCTAGTGCACGGTGCTGATCAAAAGTGAGCTCATTAACTGCTCGTTTAAAAGTTTCGGTCAACGAAACAACCTTGCCAAATGATTGATTTTTAATTCATTTTTAAACTTCTTGACAAGATTGACCCTGTTCCCATTTTGATAGAATTTGACTTGTTACTTTATTAAAACTGTGCATGTGGGCTTTTCGCCAAATTTTAGAAGAACATAAGAGTATGCATTGCGACCGAAAATTATATTTCTATCTTCTATCCTTCGCTTGTGTCCTATTGGCTGGTAAGGAATGATGTACGTTTAATGCTTCAAAAAAGGGAAAATGGTCAAAGGTCTCAAGTCTTGAACTAATTTAAAGCCGACATCAACCTTCCTAATATGAACGGAATAGCAACCAGTGTTCATCGCACCCTTCAAATATATTTATTGAGATAAACGCCTGAAAATTTTCGTCAATTACCAATATGGTATATACCCGTTTTAATCGTATTAAGTAATTTTATATACGTCAAGAAATATTGAACCGTAGCCTGCCATCTACCTAAAGTTTCTAAGCTTTATGGGGTCATCGATGCATCATAAAAGTCGGTCACGCTAATTTTCAATAACTTCCCCAACAAGAATGGGAACTTCCAAAATATCCCCTCCCCTTCTCCTAATATCCACCTAACTCACCTGTAAATCCGATGAACAGCTTGGGTGTCGTGACAAGGATTCCAACTGGCATCGAAAACAACAACACGATTCGCTCCCGTCAAGTTAATGCCCAAAGATCCAGCTCTCGTCGAGATTAAAAACAGTTTTACATCTGTATTGTTGTTGAATTCAACAACCAATTTCTCTCGCTCCATGGAGGTAGTTGAGCCGTCGAGACCTGGAAAAAGAAACACAAATAAGTTTAAAAAGCTATTGAAAGCAGTTTGTGGGATAACTTACGGAAGTAGGAGACATTTTTCTTCCAATTGTTCTGTGAGTCTGGGACTTGTGTATTTTGAAGGAAGAACTCTATGAGGTTCAATGTCAGTAAGCTCTGGCTGAACACCAGGACCCGATCGCCCATTTTAACACTCTCTTCCAAGATGCACAGAAACACCTCCATTTTCGGCGAGTTTTTCACGAGCCCCGGCTCATAATTCTTTATGAGATTTAGGGCCCAGTCGTAAGTTATGGTGTCGTTACCGCCCTTCGGTTCTGGTTTGATTATCTTTGAGATTGTACTGCTGCTGGGGACCTCCGGACTACTCTGCTTCACAATACCTGGCAGGCTTGCAACATCCAGCTCAGTGCTGATATCCGATTTGACGAACTGAACCTCTTTGGTATCCAAGTCAACAATTTGCGAAGGGCACTTTAGTTGCTCCTCGCTGTTGGAATCAGAGCCTGGCTTTGCCATCAGTCCAACGTAGTCTGGCTTCGGTTGTTGTGCCTCAACTGAACTCACTCCGTCCTGCCAAAACGTTGGTGGATTTTCTTTCGTTGGGGTGCCCATGATTGGATTGGGATAGAAACACTTCGGTTCAGCCGTGCTTGTGTAGAAAGACTCGGAGGAAAGACTATTGTCCAGGGAATGCACGTAATCCTTTTGAGGGCTTTCCTCGCCCAGGAATGTAGCGCCGTCGCTGTTCGGTTTGTTTGACTTTGAGCTGTTGACAGCTGCCTTGGCTGCTGCTTCCTGAGGGGTGCACTGCTCCTCGATATCCAAATCAACGTCCGACTCCTTCTTCTTTAAGAACCTGTAAAGCACATCAGGGTGATTCCAAATCTTACAACACACAGCAAATGCCTTCAGGGGGTTGGGAACTTTTTTTTTGCGGACGACCTCGTTCATAAATGCGTCGTATAGATCTCTCTGGAACTTCGTCATCTTTGTCAGTATTACGTATTCCAGTTTCTGTGGGAGGGAATTCTGAAGTACGGAGTCCGACCTTCGTTGCACAAAACCAACTAAAAGCGAGTGAAGCACATGCGCCCTGTACCGCATCAATTTGATATCCTCAGGAGTTGAATCAATGCACTGGCCATTCTGGATCGGTCGTTCGAACATATTGCAAAATTCCGTTTTGGTTCCCAAGTAGTTGGGCCTCACAAAGTCTACCATGCACCAGTATTCCAGAAGATTGTTTTGAAGAGGATAGCCTGTCAGTACTATTCGTCGTCTTGAGCGAATCTGTTTCAGCGCAACCGATATGCCAGCGTGTGCATTCTTAATGCGATGGCCTTCATCGCAGATCACTAGGTCAGGTCCCGGCTTAACGAGTGCCATGTGTACACGGTCCAGCATTCTCTTGTGCTCGGCACTCTCTTGCCTCTTCCCCTCTCGCTTTTTCACTATTTTTAGACCGAGCACACGAAACAATTCGTAGCCAATTAGAAGCACTCCACCTTCGGTTGCCCATCGCAGTATAACGTTCGATCGGGAGCTCAAAGTTTTGTGCTGATCGTCAAGAGCAAACACATTGAAGTGCCTTGGCCTGACTGTCTCCGGATCGTTTGATTCCTTCGGAAGCCACATGTTGAACTCTCGCATCCAGTTTTGTATCGTATTTATAGGCATAACGCAGAGGATTGTTTTTGCGTCGGTGTGTCTTAGGAATATGTCACAAAAACAAACCACCTGCAGAGTCTTTCCGAGCCCCATAGAATGCGCAAGGATGCAGCCGAATCCAGAGGAGTTGTTGAATCGTTTTGTTGACTCGATTATGTTGTCAAACAAAAACCTAACCCCACCGATTTGATGTGGCTTGATGATTTTGGCGATCTGCGGTGCCACGAATATGTCTGGTTCGCTTTCAACATGGCCGACATTGACAAGTACTTTTCCGTGTTCGTTTGGAATGTTTAGGGTGTCACTTACGTGCAGGCCACTGTTGTGCTGATCGTCATCCTCGTCCTCCTCTATGCAGTCATCGCTGTCCGAGAGAATAATACAATCATCTTCGTCCGATGAACTACTATCTATTGTAACCACCTCCCCGTCTGCCTCAACTGGAACAATTGGCTGCTCCGAACTCATCCATTGATTCCAGACCTTTTTCTCAGATTTCTTGTCATCAATCCGCTGGAATTTGGGTTCCTTTAAGTCAACATTCTGCATTTGTGTGTCTTGTCTCTCACATGAGATCATGGATTTTGCACTTTGAAGTTCGCCCTCAAAAGGCAGATCCTCAAGCATAGCCTCCAGCGAGGGGTGCGAAAATTTGTGTTTTACAGATTTTTTAAGGCCCTGCACCCTCGCTAACCGCTCAGCTTCTTCTTGCTGTGCAGCTTTGGTTATCGTATCGAAATTATTTTCATCTATAACACCGCGAAGATTTTTGCGCATGTTATAGTTCTTCTTTTCTTCAATATTACTCTCAGCATGATTGTCCGATTTTCGTTTGTTGGATGGAGGATTCGGTTTTTGCATCTGTATTTGAGGGTAATCCGTAAAATTGGTATTTTCCATATTCACCGGTTCCACGGGAGGCTTAATTGGCTCAGGATTAACATTTTGTTCGACACTCAAATTCGATGGAATTTCACTGGGCACTGTATTATTTTCTTCGGACGCAATTGGCTCTTGGGCTGGTTGTTGATTTTGACTTGAATCCTCCTCCATTGGTTGGGAATTCTTTTCTAAATCGAAAATTTCACTAGAACCGTCATTACACGGCATTGCACAGACACCAGCTTCAAACACTTCACACGTTTCGGTTTTCGGAATCTCCATTTCGCTCGAACTATTTGCTATTTGCTCCATAGTGGAAACGAATTGAATTTATGTACACTTCCCGTTTTAGTTTTCGATTTCACATTGCATCATTTTTGCTAGATAATACTTCTGTAATTTTTTGTTTATCCCTTGTAGCTTTCATGAACCACAAAATAAACAGAAAAAATCTGTCAATTTCAGAGAACAGATTTTTGTATGTGGGTACACCTGCATCTGTTGGGTGCGTTCCGAGTTCGTCTACATATGTGTGGAGAGTTTTTTTTTTTCTGCTTACAATGCTCTCAGTGGTGTTAGTTGTCAACACGGCGCACACACACATGCGATGGACATATGAAGAATACCTGTGAAAATAGAATTCCCAAAAGTGCCATTGTAAGTGGTGTGTTTCGTGCCGATTAAATGTCATGGAGCGCTAGGTTGTAATAGAAGCAATAATAGAGGTCTTATTTAGGTACGGATTGAGTGGATTAACCTTATTCTTGCGGATTTGTGTAACATTTTCTTAAAATGTAAATCCAACAGATCTGATTTAAACAAAAAAGAGACATTTGGAACGAGTTTTGTTTCTTATAAGATGCTGAATGCGTTGGATATGAATTGAATGTACCCTGTCTTCTAAGGGTGTGTGTTGTTGAAAATTGAAATGAGCAACATTGAATAATTTGATATTTTAGACTTTTTGCGAAACGAATATTTAAAATATTTGGGTTAAAATCATGTAACGAAAAAAAAAAGAAACTAATTGAATGGTCCTGTTTTCTGTAAATTGCATTTCCAAAGGTCATAACCATGGACCTCATTATTCCTGGTCACAACAGGTCCGTTTCAATTCATTTGTGTACAGAAATTCGTAGTTGATCAGTTTGGGTAAAAATCTCTCTTGCAGAGAGTAACTCTACCGAAACTTGGGAAACAACTTTTTGTAGAAATTCGTAAGCAGCTATCAGATCTATGAAATGTCAGAGGTTTTTTTATTTTCGATTTGATAGCCATCTGCTGCCAACAGATTTTTCTTCGGCAGCAATTCGTAGGGTGTTGAAATATTTTGTTTTCTCATCAGATCTCTCTTCTACGAAAAAAATAGCTAATGGAACGCCTTTGGGAGTTTTTCGGGCAATTCTTAGACATTCGTAGCAATTCAGAGCAATAATACTTACAGCTTGAAACAATGTTATAAGTTTTTAACTTCTTATTTTTTTAGGCTGGGTAATACTAAGAAAATTATAAACTCAATACATTATTCATTTGAATCGGTTATGCTCAAATTTAATTTTAAAATATAACGAATAGAACGGAAATAATTATAACTGTTAAAAGGTTGATTTCTGAGTAGCAACCAATAATGTCTCTACTGCAGAAAGAAAACAATCATAATAAACGCTCATGTTTTCGCGATGATCTCTTAGATACAAACAGCTTTGGAGTTTAATAATGTAGACATGAGAAGACGTTCAACAAGGATTAGTCGGATTCCTGAAACTTGCAAATGAACACAGTACAACAACTTTCAGTTCTGCAAATGAAGTGTCAAATCCCTTAACATAAAACGAACAACATAATTAAATAGCCTAAGAGGTGGACTGTTATAGAAGACACTACCAGAATGCAGAAAGTATATTTGAATATCCCAGGGAAACGGACATTTACAAAATCTATTGTTACAGAGAGGGAAGCTGCGTCTATCTTATTCAGATACGGGTCTGGCTAAGGAAGGAAGATAAGTATAACCTTAGAAAGGAAGGCTTCAAAGCACTCCCAGAAAGAATAGACGATTAATGCTCTATCTGCGATCATAGGATAGGATAATATTGGATAATAAGGATTCCACTGGATAATAAGTCTTTGAATCCGGAGCCATTGGGATAACGCAACAGAGGACGACCTAGACTAAGGTGGCGCGCACAAGTGGAGAAGGATCTCAACCAACTTTGAGTGCGCAACTTGAGATAGCTGGCAAAAGATGGTGCTGACTGGAGAGGCATGTGGGTTGAGGACCAGGTCCATCCCGGACTGTAGCGCCACAAGAAGAAGAAGCTAAGTTAATAAGAAATCTTTGCTTGAAAACCCAGCTACACTACAACTTATCCAAAAACGGACACAACCTGGTTGTTGGTACGCGGTTCCCACGTCTAACATTTATTCAGGGATGTGGCGGTTTCTTGATCAAACTTCACCCAACTAGACCTACCTCGATGCCAGACAAACCTCCAACAAAAATAAGACGTGCCAACATCGAAATTGATCATTTCCTTGTTGTAGAAATGGAAAAACTTATGTATCAAGAGAGAGAAACAGACCCGATATCGGACAGTCCCAATTGTCTTTAATGAACTATAATCGCAAGAAATTGGTGGGATATTTGCCAAACGGGTATTCCTTAAAATCTCAAAAGGTTCGACTCTGCCTTTTCGTACGAATAGAATATAAATGCAACCGCTATCAATAAGCCATTAATGAAGCGGCCAATGATTGCTTTGTTTTACATCACGGACACAGACACTCATGGTTTAATGACGAGTGCAGCCAAGTACAAGTAAGAACTGAAAAAATCTATAAGGTAACGAACGATGAAGGAAGAAATGATATGACAAGCGCGTAGCGGAGAAAATGGAGAGTTAGTAAGTTTTATACTTTGGCTTGGATTTGGTAGGAGATTCACAATTGATTTTGAGAATAAGGAAAAAAGAACGTCGAACACGGCTGAAAGCATGCCGGTACACGGGATCATAGCGCCATTTGTTTGGTTTTCCAGAAAGGAGACCACTACGACTGCGCCAACTACTGAAATAACAGTCTCCTTAACATTGTGTAGATTCACTGTTTTGTGTGAATGATTGGAACTGTTCCGGATCGATTTGGCGGGTATCTCGAATTTAAGCAGGTCCTATTCCCACCACCTATTTATCGCAGATGACAGAGTGAATAGGGAAATACTCTACAGTGCTATATTTAATTTTGGCAACCCAAGTTTGTGTAAAATAACGACAGATACTATGACCTTCAATAACGAGAAAGGTTTAAGAAACGGTAATGTGCTATTGTGTGATTTTGAGGAAGATCACATGGACAATGTTCGAAAAACCGTTCTGCTGCTGGTTTGTACTGGATATTGAAGTGATTGTGTGAATACAGCGAGATGTTCGGCATAAAGACGAAACCGAATGAGATTAACGAGATTTAAATTCAAAAACAAAAACAAAAAAACAAAATTCTATCCATCTTTATCTTCCCAAGGACCAGACTGGCTCTGAATAATATCTAAATCATCCTTGTCCTATTCTAAGACCCAGAAACGTGACCTTAAAGATTCTACATTCAAAACTAAAAGTTCGTCGTGAAATTTTTAACACTGTTTGTTTCGTGGACATCTGGAGGATGCGTATAGCTACTACGGATATAAGGTTTATGATGACTAAGCTGTAAAGAGGGTATGGAAAATAGTGAGAAAGTAACAGACGAAAAAGAGTCGACATCAATCAGCTTGGTGTGCGGAATTGCAAACAGAACGTTTCTCCTTTTCGCAATAAATATAAATAACAAAATGATTTAATTCATGTTATTCCTGTCTGCATTAAATTATAGAAGATTTAATGAAGGACTTTATATACTAGTTTAGGATTACAGATAAAACAGCTATGGAAACAATCGAAATGTGGACTTACAACCATGGTCAAAAACGCAGGTATATTTGTCTATAAATTTGGTAAATGAATGCTTAAATGTTAAAAAACGTTTTAATGAAATACATTTATATACTTGACAAATGTATTACATTTAGATAAAGAGAGACGGTGATATTTAGAAATTCTTTGTCTGTTTCACTTTTGAATTTATATAATCGCTTTGCAGAATTTATACAGTTGTGGTGTCCTTGTCCTTATATTGTGAATGAAGAGACCTGCACAGGTATTAGAATTTTGAAAAGTAAATAAAAATGTATAGTGTTTTTGCAATATTTGTATTTCAGCAAAAGTTTTATAATAAACTTGCGTCAGAAGTCTTAAGTTAAAGTTTGAATATCTTTTTTGTCTTTGCTAGCAAAAATATAACACATACTTTCAACTTGAGGGTGCCGTTTTAAAATATATTTTCGTGCATTTTTTTTCGTATGAACTAGAGCGCATTCCTGAAAAGTTCGAAGTTTACTGTAACATCACTGTAGAATTTCAACGATACTCCACTAATTTAGTTAATGATACAATTGAATTTCAGTTTCACTCAATGTCGAATAACAAATTTTAACGATTGTACATATCACTTTCCTGCACATTTTGTGTTTCCGTTAGTTGAGTATTTTGTGTTTTGTGTGGGTTCTGTCCATCAGTTCCATATCACGGATTTCCATAAAATCTGTTTTCAGACGTTGCTTAACGATTTCCCGCCAGATTGCCTCCCTATCACGGTAGTTGGAGATGCCCATTCTGAGAAGGGAATGATCAGTTATTCGTAATAGCGTTCGTCCGGTTATTTCATTCTGTAAAAAACAAGACGACATGTTGATTGTTTGTAAAGGGCGTTGAAACGAAATCATTGTTTGGAATTTAGTGTTTGAAGAGACTCAGAGCTGTTGCTAGTTGGAACTGAACTCGGTCGTCAACATACAACCGATGATTGATTAAATGCTTATATAAAATATGGCTTATATAAAATCAATTAATCAAGGTCTCCAATCAACCTTCATTGTTGCTGCAAGTAGATGGATAGATAAATAGAAGGTTGGAAACAACAACTAGTTTCCCCCCATGAAGAAAATGTGACTTCATTCGTCACATTCGTGAACAATTATTTGAAGGACTCAACTGATTTGCGACACTTTTGAGGGGTTATGCTTCATAGAAGCTATTAATTTTCTGTGTGCCAATACACCTGTACTCAAGGTCATAAATAGATTGTATAATAAATCATATCAAATAGGAACCTTTATCTCAACAGGTATGAGACAGGCGGCAGATAACCGCATTCATTTGCATTCCACTTTTTATGATCCAGACAGAACTTGTCAAAGGTTATGATAATACTTTTTGGAGCAGTCAATTTAGTATACGAAAACTTACTTTGGAAAATTTATCAATATAAGCTAAATAATCACTGCAGTGGCGGCGATACCAATTTAGAACTTCAGCAGCAGTCCACAAATACACTGGTTTCGGTCGCACTTTGACGCGATGTTTTGTGTGTGTAACCATTTCGTTTACCATTGTTTCCATTTTGTTATTCTGGCTATGTGAATAAGAAAATTAATTAATCACCTAAGCAAGATACAGATAAGTAAATAAACCGATATGTGACGCCAACAACAAATAATGGAAAAAAACACTTTCAGTTTTTTAATTTTCCAAGGTTCTGTTCGTCTTGTGACAATTGATATACAAGTAACAGCTGTTATTAAGTAGAGCTTAGATGAGCACTTCAAAACATAGCATTTTTAAATTTGTTTTATATTTGTTTTAGATTATTTATTTAGATTATTTATCACAAATAACGTTAAATTTTTTGAAGGAAATATAGCTTTTTAAAAAAATGCATATTTTTATGGTGTAATAAGATTAAAAGTATCTCAAGAGGCTTTTTTGACATATTTTGTATGGTTTCTGTTAGAAAGAAGGTTATGACAGGTTAATGGGTGCGTAGTGATATAATTTGTGTAGACTAAGAAAGTTGTTTGCATAAGCTGGTTCTCTTGCGGGGAATTACATGTGGACCCTATTACCTCAATTAAATAATAATGAATTATGAGCTATTAACATACTCGTATATCACCGAATTTACGGTTATGAACTTTCTATATATGCCTGATTAAGGACCCTGGTCCCCCAACTATACGGATGTAATAATTGTATTTTGGTGTCTTAACCGTTTCATTGGTATAAAAGTGTCGCCGAAGGAGATGAATAAATCAGAAACATAGAGGAAATGTTCGTCTATGAAATAAACAATCATGTAAGGCAAGCAAATTTACTAATATTAAGAATACAGAAAGAAATTAAATACACCGGACGCAATATGTCACGATAATAATAGTCTATAATCAGTCTAGACCAAAAACCAAGTCAGATAGTGGCAGAGTTATATGCGTCTGATAACAGGCGTAGTAATTACAAGCTGACGGATGGGCAATCATGCAAGGCAAACTCCTTTTTATACACTCTGATTAGGCTAAGAAAAATTTTCTTGGTATTCAATAATATAGAATCCATACTTTTAATAAATGAACTAAAATAAAAAATATAACGCTGGAAGGCATTCGTAGTAAATAATTAGATTCACTTAGACCGCCTGCATAAGACTAGCAAGAAAGTTTTCACTATAACATAATCTATAACTAATTTAAGTATTTTTATCTCTGGATACAAGAAATTAGAAAAAGAAACAATACAAAATACATTTACAAATTTAAAAACAAATCTTTTTTATAACTTTTAAGGAATGAGAAGGATTTAGAAACCCTTGTAAGCAATTTAAGAAGTTTCCGGTTCTAAAAATTAGAACTACAACGATCAAACCTAATTCTACAACAGTACAAGTATAGACGAATTCACTGATGTAAGAATAGCAAACAACTACTTTATCCTATCTCTCTAGTACTTTCCGAATACCCTCTTTAAAAAATGAGCCCCATCGATCCATTCATACAGCGGCTGGAGTAATGCTTCCCATTTGAGCGCTGATACAGTCAGACAAGACCGAGCGCTACCACTTTGCGAAATCATGTTATACCTTTCGGCAGCTCCCGACGGTCTTTATACGTAATGCACGGCTCAGATGTATTAGTTGTAGTCGATAACGTCTCTAATCAATGGTTTTCCCACGTTTTAGAAGCCCGTACTACAGCACACCCGTCTGATCCAATCATGTGCAAAGCATGACCTTTGAATCGTGAATTTTTTTCTTTAGTGTCGAAGCAGACGATGATGCGGCGGGTTTTTCAGACTTTACATTGTACTTTTTCTTCTTGGAGTTTTCGTAACAAAGTCACTTCTCATCTCCAAAGACAATCCGGCGCTAAAATGCATTCCTTAATGCCTTTTAAAAGCTAGTTTTGATTGAAAAATCGTCTTTCGAAATGGTTCGATTTCTTTAATCGAATGTAAATTCTTTGCGAGTTCACTTTGCGTTTCTTACGGATCATGATCCAATAAAGCTTCAAATTTCTCATATTAAAACTTTCTGATCTGCCAAAGACGCTTTTTGTCTTCGACACTAAAATCAACACTTTTGGGGTGTGGAAACTACTCTCTGCGTGATTTATAATAAATTTCTATAAGCAATTGATAGTCTTCAACTGCACTTTTCTTCCAATTAAAAAGAAAATCAAAACTTATCGCAAATGCTGTTTATTTAAGTAACATCAGAAATTTTCAAAGAGGCATAATTGAATCCAAATCAGCGACAGATTTCAAATGTCGGCAGCTTTTGAAAAATAGCCTTATTAAATACCTTCTGGAAATTATACTATTAACAAATATCAAAATCCATCAAACCTCTGAGCTTGTGGATTCGCAGGACCATAATTACACTTCAACTGAAGAAGCTACCTCAATCTTATATGTTTAAGAGACAAAATAAGTATGCATATTTTCAACTTCTGCATCTCTTGCCCTCTGATGTAAATGTACTGCATAAGTTGTTACCCACTTATTACCTTTATCAAAATTTCTTTTTAGCTTTACTATCCATCATTTTTATTTCATTATACCTAATAAAAGTTCATCGCAAAAACATATTTTTCGTCAGTATATTTCTTAAAAAATTTAGCTTAAAGAGTTTGGCGTTGAATACCTACACGCTTTATGTACGTAACATGAGAATGCGTTTTGATTTCCCTTGTGCACCACGAAAAGAAATGCAGTGGGAATGTGATCGGTAAAATTTGCACGCGAACTTTGGTCTCTTGTGCATGGGTGTGGTTATTTCATATGTTGCGAAATATTTTGTGGCAGTCTGCACCTTTAAGTGAAAGGGAAAAGGTTTTATTGCACTTTTTTTAAAATCTGAATGAGTGAAATTTAGTTACATGAACAGTGTTGAGACTGTACTTTTGGCTCGTATCAGTTTCATCAAAGTTTTTTTTATTAACCTACATATCAGATCTGTTCGAACTTTCACAAATGAGCTATATAGCTGAAACCTTAAACATATGCTTGCGACTAGTGTACCGAAATAAAAAAAAAAAAAAAATCGAAAATCGAATGGTTTGCGGAATTTGAAAATTAATCTTTTATTTTGAACAGATTTCGTATATAACTTTTATTAATACTAGCAATTTATTGCAAAGCTAAAGAAGTAAATGCAATACAATTTTTTAAACACCTCATAGCTTCGGCAATATTATTTCCTTTACTAATTTGTCTGATTTTAAGTTTATTAAGCAATTAATGGCCGCCGTGGCGTAGTGGGTAGTGTGCGACACACACACCGAAGGTCCAGGTTCGATTCCCGGCTGAGCCCCTCCACTTTTTCACGACGTCACCTCTTTCGAGTTGTTGACAACACTCAAAGAATAATAACTGTTTAAGAAAAAGCTTCTCAAACTTGGCCGTTCGTTCGTTCGGAGTCGGCAAAAAACTGTAGGTATCTTCTACTCGTGAGAGAACAATAGCGCGCACAACACGAGTAGTTGCTGAGCAAGCTAAGCCCTGGTCTCCCTGTGGATTGTCGCGCCACCCAAGTATTATCAAGCAATTACGAAAGTCGATCTTTTGAGCATTAATTGAGAAAGTTGTTTAAGAAGCAGCTCCAGTGATGAAGTGAAACTTTAAAGCGAGATACTTGATGAGATTTTAACGCACACAACATTCTGGACGCACTTCAACAGTAAAATGACATTTCATCGTGGTTGTTCATGCAAAATAGGACCATGTAGTCCTGTAGCAAAGGACAAAGGTCAGTGACATAGGGATTTGAACATAAATGTAGATAGGGGTTATATATTTGTTCATGGAGCTAAACGTACATATGTATGTACTTACTACATTTTATTGCAAGTTCCGTTTGATAAGCCTACGCAACGTAAGCTTCCGCATATTTTATCCAACTTTGTGATTTTTTTTTCATATAAAATCATGCTTCGTCTGGGCCTTGGCCCAAGTCTCCTACTGCACAATCTGTATTTTTAGAATATCAAAAGGACATTGCACTGATCTCCTCTTCTCTTTATCGGTTATACGAAGGTTGCCTTTTACATTTAGGGATAAGAGAACAAAAATAAATATTAATCATCGAAAATAGCTTTATTGTTTTTCAAAATATTCCCCATTAAGATCTATACACTTTTGCATGCGTTTGATCCAATTGTCGAAGGACTTTTGCCAGTCTGATTGAGAACAGATCAACCGCTTCTTCAGATATCGAAAAACGTTGACCTCTTATTTTATTTTTTACGTACGGGAATATCAGGAAGTCATTCGGTGCCAAGTCAGGACTACATGGCGGATGATTCATCAAATCGATGTTTTGAGTGCCCAAAAATGCAGTTGTTTGAGCCGATGTGTGAGAGCTCCTATTGTCGTGGTGAAGAGTGATCCGTCTTCGATGGTTGGTTTTCCTGATTTCTTGGAAGACAACTGGCAAACAAATGGTTGTGTACCACTCAGAATTGACAGTTCTGCGTTGCTCTAGTGGTACGATTGCGACATGTCCAGTTTTTCCGAAATAAACACGCGACCATTTGCTTCGAAGCGCTTTCTGCGCGAGCAACTTTTGTTGGATTTGGCTCAATTTGAAACACCCATACAGTTGACTGCTGTTTATTGTCGGGCTAATACGCGTAAATCCACGATTCATCACCTGTCACGATGTCATAGACGTGTTTCGAAGCACCACGATCGTATTCTTGGAGCATTTCTTTCGATCAATCGACACGAGCCCGTTTTTGAGCGATTGACAAATTGTGTGAGATCCAACGCGAACAAATTTTTTTCATGGTCAAATGTTTATGCATCAGTTAGTATGCTGGTCCCACTAATGCCTAAGGTTGTCTCAATCTCACGATAGGTCACATGACGATCTTGCAATATCAGTTGGCGCACAGCATCAATGGTTTCGGGAACAACAACTGATTTTGGACGACCTTCACGAAACTCGTCTTGGAGTGAACTACGACCTCGGTTGAATTCACCATTCCATCGATAAACACTGGTCCTTGATGGAGCTTCATCGCCAAAAATTGAATTAAGTTCATCGATGCACTATTGTTGAGTTAATCCACGTCGAAAGTTGTAAAAAATAATCGCACGAAAATTTTCACGATTTAATTCCATTTTTTGGGCGAGATGAATCTTTTAAGTTACTGTAAACAACACAAATAGCGCTCGTATGTCCAAACGTTCTGAGTACGTATAACCTAAAAAATGTCAAACTTTATGATAAAGCTGTCTAGGGTTGCTCAATCCCGAAATGTAAAAGGCAACATTCGTACTATTTTAATTGGTGTGTCGATCTGTTTTTTTTTTTGTATTTTCTCAAATTTACTGGAGATCTGCCCTATTGTGACTTACCTGATGTGTACACAGAACGTACAAGCATAGTTGAGTAAGAAGTTCGGCATAGTTGACAATTTACTGTGAAAAGTGTAGTTTGGATTAGGTTCTGTATGCGGGTATCCATACAAATATGGGTCGGCTTAGGGCTAAAGAAGCTTAATCGACGACCAGAGAGCTGCATTACACGGTATTAGGACGAAGGCGAATTGTTACATGATCTTCACTCGGCCAATCGTGGTAAATGGTTGACTTGTGCTATTAACTGCGAGTCCTTTCGGAAGCGAGATTAATGAGGGTGTTCGAAGAGCAATACAATAAGACCTGTTTTCCTATCTTAAGAAAATCGCAAACCCCATAAAGATACATAACTTTATAGTTAACAATAAATTAACACTGCTCGAATGTCCAGCAATACTGATATTTCAGCCAAATTAATAAATGGTATGTTTGGATGGATTTAATCCTCCTGAAGCCTTCCTCTATTTGGGCGCGAAAGGGCGGACCCTGGGGAAAGGGGACTATATTGCCTTCAGTGTCGTTCGCCGCATTGTAGAAAAATATCAGCCGTACATCGCTCGTAGACTAGAGAATCTCCTATGCAAAAGTAGAGCCAACTTTGCCAGTTTTGCAATATATGAATTTTTGGTAAGCAGCTTATATGGTGATTATTACAGATCCAGTCTTCGACGCCGCTAATTTTAAAGAAAACATAGGTTAGCGTAATATTTGTAATAATAATTGTTTGCGCGACAGTCCAAAGGGGGACCAGGACCTAGCTTGCTCATCAACTACTCGTGTTGTGCGCGCTACAGTTCTCTCACGAGTAGAAGGGACCTATAGTTTTTTGTCGACTCCGGCGATCTGTTACATGAACTTTGAGAAGCTTTCTTAGACAGTTATTACTCTTTGAGTGTTGTCAGCAGCTCGAACGAGGTGGTGCCGTGAAAAAGTCGAGGTGTTCAGCCGGGAATCGAACCTAGACCCTTAGGCGTGTGAGCGTCGCACTCTACCCACTACGCCACCGCGGCCACAAAACAATTAATTAATTAACGATGAAATTATCAACCAATTTAATATAAATTTGTATAGGCTGGATAGAGACTATACTTGAAATTCTACAATATTGCGTTGTTACTTTTTGTATTGAAAATTAAACCACCAACAACTTTCTTGTTGCATTCAGTTAAAATAAATTCAAAATGATATTTTGTTTTCGTAATTAAAGTGGCGACCAAAAACACATACGAGCTTAAAAAAATTAAAAACGAGAGCATTGTGGCCAAACTGTAAAAATAAATTAAGCAGTTGGTTACTCTCCTGTATCCAAATGTGCAAAGTTGTAAGACTATGGTTTTTTCAACGAATTTTTATATTTAGTTTATATTGCTTTGATTTCTAGTACACTTTTTTCTCTTTTTCACATTTTGTTCATTATTTTTTCAATATTAAATATGTGCCCACCGCATCAGCTTCCGCACACTACTAAAATTTCTTGAAGGCTTATCGTAAAATACTAACCGCCTTTTGAGACTTCCCCTCGGGTTTTCAATTGGATTTACATCCGGGCATTGTGCTGCCCACTTCATAAGTTTGAAAAATTCTTCAGAATTTTATAATTCATGCAGTGGTGTGGAATCTTGTTAAAAAATAATCTCGTCAATGGGATGGACGCATTCGTCAACAATTTTTGGTTTATTTTGTTTGTACCAAGTATACACTTATGAAGTGAGCGTCAAGATGCAAATGTCTCCATAGGGAACATTTGTTGTAAACGAGCTCGTTTTTTTTGTTTGTTTGCTATGACATCTGTGAAAAATATTTAGGATACACCAAGTCATTGAACAGACAACATTATATTTTTTTAATCGTGTTAAAAATGTCGAATTTTGTACCAGAAAGTGATGATTAGCAGAAAGCATTAATTTTTTGTTTTCATTTGAAGAAAAGTGCTGCAGAGTGGCATCGAATGTTTGTCGAGGCATATGGTTATTATGCTCTATCAGAAGCAACATGCAAAAGATGGTTTCAACGGTTCAGAAATAATGATTTTGATGTGAGAAATGAAGAACGTGGAAGACCACCAAAAAAGTTTGAAGACGCCGAATTGCAAACGATATTGGATGGAGATGACACTTTGAGTCAAAAGCAAATGGCAGCAATGTTAAATGTTGCACAACAAACAATTTCTGACCGTTTAAAAGCTATGGGAAAGATCCAAAAGTGTGGAAAATGGGTGCCACATGAATTGAATGAAAGACAGATGGAAAACCGAAAAAACAATTGTGAAATTTTGCTTCAAAGACACGAAAGAAAATCGGTTTTGTATCGGATTGTTACTGGCGATGAAAAATGGATTTATTTTAAAAATCCTGAACGGAAAAAATCATGGGTTAATCTGGGACAACCATCAACATCGACTGCAAAACCAGATCGATTCGGCAAGAAGAAAATTCTATGTGTTTGGTGGGACCAGAAAGGTGTGCTGTACCATAAGCTCCTAAAACTGGTGAGACCGTTAATACTGATCGCTACCGACAACAAATGATCAATTTGAAACATGAATTGATCGAGAAACGACCAGAATGGGCCAGAGGACACGGCAAGGTAATTTTGCTCCATGACAATGCACCTGCACACAAAGCAAAACCGGTTCAGGATACAATCAAAACACTTGGCTGGAAGCAGCTACCCCACCCGCCGTATTCACCAGACTTGGCTCCTTCCGACTACCATTTGTTTTCATCGATGGGGCACGCATTGGCTGAGCAGCACTTTGATTCCTACGAGGAGGTCGAAAATTGGGTGGCTGATTGGTTTGCTTTAAAATACGAACAATTTTATTGGTGTGGTATTCACAAATTGCCAGAAAGGTGGTCAAAATGTGTAGAAAACAATGGCCAATACTTTGAATAAAATGTTTTAACTTTCCAATTAATAATTTGTGTTTTATTTTCAAAAAAATAAAATTTCATACCGGTATAAATGGTATTACGGTTTTTATGTTAAAGTGGCGGTGGACTCAAAGTGCTCTGCACGTGTCGGTAATACAGTGACTGTTTTCTTTTAGACGGATTACGTCATTCTGTTTCAAGATATTACTCAAATAACACGTCGGCGATAATCCGATATCCAGAATTATAGAATTTTCCTGTATTGCATTCAGCAAAATAAGTCAATTATATAACCACAGCCTCATTCTTCTTCTTCTTGTGGCGCTACAGTCCGGGGTGGACCTGGGCCTCAACCAACATGCCTCTCCAGCCAGCACGATCTTTCGCCAGCTGTCTCCAGTTGCGCACTTCAAGTTTGTTGAGGTCCTTCTCCACTTGTGTGCGCCACTTCAGTCTAGGCCGTCCTCTGTTGCGTTGTCCCAATGGCTCGGATTCAAAGAGTTTTCGGGCCGGAGCAGTGGTGTCCATACGCTCTACATGGCCTAGCCATCTTAAGCGTTGTATACGTAGACGCTTAACCAGGCGCATGTCGCTGTACAGCCTATAGAGTTCGTCATTAAATCTTCTCCTCCAGATGCCATCAACGCAAACAGGACCAAAAATCGCACGCAAAACTTTTCTCTCGAAAAGACTAAGGGCTTCCTCATCCGCCTTTGCTAACGTCCAAGATTCTGCGCCATATAGTAGGACGGGGATGATCAAGCTGTTATATAAAGCTAGTTTAGTCCTTCGAGAGAGGGCTTTATTACTCAATTGCCTCTTGAGCCCAAAGAAACAGCGGTAGGCAAGAGTGATTCTGCGTTTGATTTCGGTACTGATGTTGTTGTCCCTGTTTACCGCGGAGCCGAGGTAGACGAAGTCCTTAACTACCTCGAAGTTTCTGCTGCCTAGTGTGACGCTCCGTCCCAGACGTCGATGTTGTGTGTCCTTCCTTGATGACAGCGTGTACTTCGTTTTGCCCTCATTTACCGCAAGACCCATTTTGGCCGCTTCCGCTTCAATGCCAGCAAACGCCTCATTGACGGCTCGCTGTGTTCGTCCAATCACGTCAATGTCATCAGCGTACGCTAACAATTGAACTGACTTCTGGAAGATCGTGCCTCATACCGAGAATATATTGAAGGCCCCTCGTACATTCAATGTAGTTTCCTTGTATGGTGGAGGAATGCGAGCAAGCGCTCCTGTGATAAAGTGTCTAAGTTTTCAGCTTCAACCATATCAGCACAAAGGCGGGACATCGAGTGCCTTCCCTTTTCTACAGGCGCGGTTGACGGCTTCATCACTTAGCTTAGTAATTAATTTTGAATATAGCTCTTCTTCAAGGCTATATACTTTGCATGCCTAACGGAGATATAACAATAAACTTCTGTATTATGGAGGCCTCTTTTGGACTGTGAACGAACGTTTTAATCATAAGGTGAATCTTAGGTTCGCCATAGATGAGTTGGTCCTAGTTATTTGGAATAAAAAAAGTTTCTCCGAACGAAAATACCAGCAAATTTGAATTGAATTATCATGGGAAATGGGAATCCCCAACGTTTCTTTTTTTGTCACTAACATCTGTACAGAATTTTGTGTTAAAATTGATCTTTTGTTTTTATAATGCTGAAAACTGTTAAGGATAACAGTACTTTGTACAATGTTTTAAATATTTGGGAAACTGTCACAAACAAATATTTTAAGCATTAAAAGTAAATTTAACACTCTTGCCTAAGAATCACTCCAGAGCAAACTTTGATAGTATATTCAAGCGCACAGTTTTTGGTCATAGATAATATGAACTCAGGCAATAGCTTTCGACTACTTTGTGGGAATTTTATATATTTATACTTCTGATTGGGGTTGTCGATCAAAGTCATAACAGACGATAAGATAAAGATAGTCATTGAATTCTTACCTCATATTTATGTTTGGTAAGAGCTTTGAGATGTGAAGTGTGCAGTTTCTAAGTTCTTTATGAATGAGCGGGTGATTACATTAAATACCTAATTATTGATAACGGCTATACAAAGTTTGTCAAGAAAGTGCTTCCAATTAAAAAAAAAGAAATTTATTGATTAAGTAGTCATTTTAGTTAACTATTATGTGTATCGCTGTCTGGAAACCAATATGTTGTTTTAGCCCCCAGCCCTGTGTTGTAAATGGAAAAGTTGTTTTCTTGATTGGCCTCAGATGTTTTGTGATGTGTTGATAATTATAATCTGTCATAGGGCGATAAACGCAAGTAAATGATCGATCATATGTCGGTTTAAAATTGGTTTCATGTTATTTTAGACTGAGCGCTGTATGAGTAAATTTTGAGATAAAGTAAAAGCCTCAATAAAGTGTGATAACGATTAAAACTCAATTTGTTATATTTTTGGTTTGGTAACTACTAATCAACTTAACAGTAAGAGAGCAAAGATAAGTTTTACTACCATTTGTGTTGAAGTGTTATTGCTGGTACTTTTGTTTCTCTGCTTGAGGCCGTCATATAAATTGCATAACTTGTTTTGAACACTTGACTGATTAAAAGAAAGACCGACAGCATGTAGCTGACTTTGTTTATTCCACTGAATTCCAAAATTATTGTGGAAAATGTAATCATATTTTGAAAAACAAAACTACCTACTTGGTTTTAGTTACTATGCGGAACTTTAAAGTACATATTAATGAGAGATGCGAAAACCGGCTCCACAAATTGCGAGCGATCGTAAAGATCATATTTCGGATAACTATTCCCGTTAGATTCAAATAAACGATAAAATGATTTTTGATTTTGTTTTTTGTGTTTTTTATGTTGGAGATTGGGAAACATTACGCTGGAGCGTTCAGACTCAAAAACTGTTCCATATCAGCGAGTAACCCAAATTTAATGTAGTTTCCTTGTCTTGTGGAGGAATACCAACCAGCGTTGTTGTGATAAAGAGCCTACGTTTTCAGCTTTAACCACATCAGCACAAAACAGCCACCCCCTGGAACCAAGCAAACGCGGGACATTGACAGAGGAAGTACTCTGCAGTGTCCTTCCTTTTCTACAGGCGAGAGTTTTATCACTTAACCCAAACACGCTGTTTAGGTGATGAAAGTGATGTCTCTCGTTAGTACGCCAGGCGCAGGTAGGCGGCTTCTGCAGTCTTTCCTATCTATTCATAACAGTAATATCGCGAATTTTGAGGTTTTATGGCATGCACTTGGTCAGCCTGCATCCTGGAGTATCATACCATCTCTGTTTGTGCTGTTGAAAGACCCAACTATCGATGGAAGCTGCAATCATATATAACGTTATATCATTAGTAAGAATTAAAAAAAGTGCATCGAAAACCTTAGAAAACTATAATAATCTAAGAATGCCTTCGCTAGAGGGCTTGGCAAGAGGGCTGTTTTACATCAGTCAACTTGACACCAGAGTAAAGGCAATGTGCTATATGGCTTTCGTCCGGCCAATCATGGTATATGATTGTCCTTTGTGGTCCAACGTGAGTCATTGCCAAATGTAAAAGATAAGAGTGTTTGAGAGGCTGTGACATCGGGCCTGTGTTCATTTATATTGAACACCAGAATCTCAGTTTCAACTCTTCCCAATGAGGATCTGTCCAACGAGGCAAACCTTATAATAATAGATCATTTTATTAAAATGCTGTCAAATATCTTCTTTCCCCTTTTTTGCTCTTCATTCAATGCTTCATAAAAAGCGTTACAGTGAACGGGTTTAGTTCAAATATGCTCTGGTTTGTTCGATAATCTGTTTCCATCTAGACGGCAACTTTATAATACCCTCACCGTAGAAGCCCCCCTCCTTGTTTGCGAAGAACTCGGACAGCCACTTTTCACGAGCCTCTTTTGAGTTCAACTTCACACCACTAAGGGCGTTTGCCATGGACAGAAACAGGTGGTAATCACTTAGCGCTATGTCCGGGCTATATGGTTGAGGCGATAAAACCTCCCATCTAAGCTCCCGTAGTTTCTGACGAGTTATCAACGAAGTCTGGCGTTGTCCTGCTGGAACACTACACCCTTCCTGTCGGCCAATTCCGGACGCTTCTGGTCGATCGCCTCCTTCAAGCGGTTCAGTTGTTCGCAGTAGAGGGTAGAATTAAGCGTCTGGCCATATGGGATTTGGGAGCAGCTCATAGTGGATGATTCCCTTCCAATCCCACCAAACACAGAGTAAAACCTTCTGGCCGTCAGTCCCGGCTTGGCCATTGTTTGGGACGATTCACCGGCCTTCAACCACAACCGTTTTCGCTTGATATTGTCGTATGTGATCCATTTTGTATCGCCAGTTACCATCCGCTTAAAAAATGGGTCGAGTTCGTTCCGTTTCAGCAGCATATCGCAGGCGTTGATTCGGCTCAAAAGGGTTTTTGCGGCACCCAAACATCAAGTTTTTTTTTGTATCCAGGCTTCTGCAGATGGTTTAAAATGGTTTGGTGACTAACTCCCATCTCCTGGGCGATGTCACGAAATGCCACATGCCGATCTAACTCGATGATCGGATTCGATCGGTGTTCGTCGGCACAGGTCTTCCGCCGGCTTGCTTATCCATGGTGTCGTTTTCCCCTGAATAGGAGAAACCATTCCTCCGCGGTTCGGAGGATAGAGTACCATACCCCAGAACACCTCTAATCTCACGGAACGTTTCTCTAGCGGATTTGCCTATAACGAAGAAAAACTTTAAAGATCATTAAAATAGAGGACATTTCGGCGATAGTGAAGTTCATGTTTACGCGTTTATAACTGTTGAAGGCAATAACTAATCATGCAGAGCGTCGTTTTGTAGGTTATCTCAAGAACTTTCAAATGATGTGTAGTATTGCCAGATACGATCTCTGTAGCGCTTTCTACATAGCCAGAAAATTCAAAAGACAAAAAGGCGGAAGGAAGGAAGGAAGGGATATTTGACAACCTTATATTAAGTTGATTCGGAGTCACACTGATTCAGCCAGGGCTTCAACCAACATTCTGCTCTTTTGGGCTTACTACCCAACTGGAATGTACCATGAAAGGGTACGTCTTAGTGGCATCATTCCGCCCAAAGCTTTCCTTTATCTGGATGCAAAAGGCCTGATACAAGATAGGGAAAGCTGCCATATTATCTTTCACGTCGCACGCCGAACAGTAGAAAGGCAACACCAATACGAGCTGGATGCCGCTCGCAGCCCCGAGGATCTCCTACGGTTCAGTAGAGCGATTTCTGCCTGCGATAGAGCAGTTTCTGCCAACCAACTTTCGATGATGCTAGCTTCTTAAGGTAAAAACGGGATAGTTGAGTCGCAAGGGCTTCTTCATCTCATTCCCGGCTGAACACTTCGAATTTTTCACGGCACCACTTCTTTCGAGCTGCTGACAACACTCAAAGAGTAATAACTGTCTAAGAAAGCTTCTCAAATTTCGCCGTTCGGAGTCGGCAAAAAACTGTAGGTCCCTTCTACTCGAGAGAGAACAGTAGGGCGCACAACACGATTATTTGATGAGCAAGCTAGGCCCTGGGCCCTTGTGGACTGTCGCGCCATACAATTATTATTATTGAAGCATATAAATAACACATATGTCCTGCCGCAAGCGTCCTCATAACCATACGGACATAGTTAAGCTTTATTTAAATGTAGTAGAGCTAAGTTTCATCTTTATATACCAAAGGCAGCGCAGCTGGGTTATATAGTTATGTAAGTTAGGTTAAGAGCAAATAAGTATCCAAAAGTCCGAGTTTTTTTTAAATAGGTTTATATATATATATAGGTTTAAGTACTAAATTTTTAAAGAATATAAGAAGCTGAAAGCCATGAAACAAAAATTGTCTAGATTAACTTAGAGTACTATAAAGAGTCAGTGAGTTAGAATTAAGATCAGTAGATTATAGTGTATAGTTTTAAGTATTTTCATCTAGGATGTAAACACATGAATTAAGAAAAATAAAAATACGCTGAAGTCTAACGACAATAACTGGGAACGATAAAAACCTCAACCAATTGGTACACACAGTTATGGAATTCGTCAGAAAAGGCAAGCAAAAAATCTTTATTGATATTTAACATTTACTTACAATCCATTAAGGTTCGACTTTAAATTTACTTTAGATCCAAAACTGTCTCAGGCGCGTCTGAGCCCGTTTTTGGGATTTTCGGTTTCGGACTTCTTGTCGAAACGAGAGCTAGGATTGGGAGACACACTTTGTGTAGAAAAATGAATGTAATCGACAGTACTTTGCCTTCTGTACGATATTCACATCTTAGCATAGTCATGCAGATACACTGGTAGCTTCGTTTTCTTGGTCCTCATTGTTAGGACGTAAGATCCAATACTGAATTTTTACCTTAAGTTCCTACATGGCTTTTTCTGACAGAGTCTACTTCCTTTAAAGTATCTTCCTAAAATTGTTTTGTCTAATCTTACGAGTGACCACTTCAGAGAATGTCCTCACGAGTTGTCACGGTTTTATCAGGCTTAAGTTGCAACAGGCCACTTATGATTGATTTCTTAATAACTAAATATTAGATTAATTTTGTTAAAAATTAGACGCTTTGAGAGATAAGGTTCTATCAATTGATAAAAAAGCTCTAAAAGGAAGCAATGGCTCCATCAATTTTCACTCCTATCGAACAAATTAACTTTGTTTTTTTTCCGAGCGCAGGACGTAGAAAATGGATGGGACTGAGACGTTACCATTCTATTTGATGACTTAAATAGCTATCTCTACTAAGATATTGTAGTGTTTGCTCCGCATTATGCGTATGGGAGACAATTTCAAGTGTTTGTCAATCTAATATCGAATCAAATTTTGCACTCTCGTGAGCCCTCTCTTTTACGAAAAAATTAGCAAATAGACCGCCTTTTGATAGTTTTTCGACGAATTTCGTAGACATTCGTAGCAATTCAGAGCAATTGGAACAAATCTTTTGCAATATCTGGCAAAGCAGACACCGACCGCTGATGGACAGAAAGACCACAGACCATTGAATGAAAACGGTACCTGTACCATTCGATGTTTTCATACTTTTCGAATTCAAAGGACGGTTTGTCTGAAGTACTACTCAAAGAAAAATGTATTTTATATTTTTTTTAGTGAATACACTTGTGAGCCTTATTATTCTTGGTAAAGTTAGAATTACAAAATTTGCCAATGATGTGATTGATCTACTCACTCTCAATGTTAACAAGACAATTGTCCAGGATAAGAGACACTAGGCTTATCTTTGGATGGATAGGATGTAAGGAGACATGCAGATATTTAATTTATCAAACAGTTTCAAAAAAGGCAATACAAATATATTCACTAAAAAAATATAAAATTAATTTTTCTTTGAGTAAAGTAATTTTATATAATTTCTAAATCTTAGTGCTGTTCTGTTGTAAAACAATGAAACTTCAACTTTTCTCCTTAAGTAAATTCATTACAACCTGCGATAGTGCCATGCCGCAACCCTCAACAATGTTTCAACCTGGAGTAACGTCGTAATATGACTAAGAATAAGATCCTTTAATTTAAGACTTGACTTTATTGATTCTAGCGATAATTGTCCTCATTTTTATCTCATACATACCAGGTATATCGGTATGAAAATAAAACACTAATTATTAATGGGAAAGTAAAAACATTTTATTCAAAGTATTGACCATTGTTTTCTACACATTTTGACCACCTTTCTGGCAATTTGTGAATACCACGCCAATAAAATTGTTCGTCTTTTAAAGCAAACCAATCAGACACCCAATTTTCGACCTCCTAGTAGGAATCAAAGTGCTGGTCCCACCAAACACACTTCTTCGTCTTTTTGCCGAATCTATCTGGTTTTGCAGTCCATGTTGATGGTTGTCCCAAAGACTCCGTTTAGGATTCTTAAAATAAATCCATTTTTCATCACCAGTAACAATCCGATACAAAACCGATTTTCTTTCGTGTCTTTGAAGCAAAATTTCACAAGTGTTTTTTCGGTTTTCCATCTGTCTTTCATTCAATTCATGTGGTACCCATTTTAAAGACTTTTGAATCTTTCTCATAGCTTGTAAACGGTCAGAAATTGTTTGTTGTGCAACATTTAACATTGCTGCCATTTGCTTTTGACTCAATGTGTCATCTCCATCCAATATCGTTTGCAATTCGGAGTCTTCAAACTTTTCTGGTGGTCTTCCACGTTCTTCATTTCTCACATCAAAATCATTATTTCTGAACCGTTGAAACCATCTTTGGCATGTTGCTTCTGATAGAGCATGATCACCATATGCCTCGACAAGCATTCGATGCGACTCTGCAGCACTTTTCTTCAAATGAAAACAAAAAATTAATGCTTTCCGCAAATCATCACTTTCTGGTACAAAATTCGACATTTTTAACACGATGAAAAAATATGACGCTGTCTGTTCAATGACTTGGTGTATGCTACATATTTTTCACAGATGTCATGGTAAGCAAACAAAAAAAAAAAATAAGGGCTCGTTTACAACAAATGTTTCCTATCGAGACATTTGTATCTTGACGCTCACTTCATACGGTTAACCTGGTATGTTCTAAGAAAAGGGTGAGGGTTGTATATTACCCCAATTTAGATCTGCTTCCGAAACAAGGACATTCTGCAAATAGGTATTTTTAATAACAAGTAGCTGAATTTTGGGTTTTTATTTTTTTTTCATTGTTTTAACCTCTTATCTTGCACACCATACACATTGCCTTAAAATATGAAGTCTGTGTTACAAAACCGATATATTTTTTTCAAACAAACTTTTAAACAGGCAAAGAACTATATTTTTTTTTGTGTCGATTAGATATCACATCAGTGAATATATCGCGGGACTAACCAATGAAAACGCATTTTCTAGACAAAATTCCTCTTTATTCATACGGATATACCTGGTATGATGTTGATGTTTAGTTTACAGTCAGTTCAACGCCTCTCTCCTTCGCATACTTTTTTATAGAACGATTTATCTTTGGCTTCAAAATAGGCTTCAATTTTGGAGATCAGTTCCTCATTCGAGCCATACTTTTTTCCGGCGAGCATATTTTTGAGGTTCGAAATATGGAAGAAGTCCCTGGGAGCCAAATCTGTAGAATACGGTGGGTGCAGAAGCAATTCAAAGCCCAATTCGTGCAATTTGGCTATGGTAGCCAACAACTGTGTCACATCAGTGCATTGTCTTGGTGGAAGAGAATTTTTTCTTCTTCATATTGGACCGTTTTTTGCAATTTCTTCCTTCAAATACACAACCATTTACTATTCGCTGTTGATTCTTTGGCTTTCTCAAGTTAGTCGATGAATAAAATTCGCGCATCCCAAAATACGGTTGCCATAACCTTGCCAGCCGATCTTTTTTGTTGTTGGACGCTTTGGGCGTTGTTAACCGTCGATTTGATTCTGAAATGAAGTAGTGGAACCATGTTTCATCCATTGTAAAGTACCGACGCAATAAGTCCTTACACTTTTCAAGCCATTGCTTAGCTTGCACGGTATATTTCCCTATCAAAAACCAGTCTTTAATTAACACACGAAATTCTGTTTTTCCCATTGGTTTAAAAAATTGCAAAAGTAATTGAGACTTGTAACCTAATAAACAGATTGTCATGAAAATTTGCAGGCATTATTTGAATGTTTGTACATTCTAAAAGTAAAAAGGAATTTTTTGTTAGTGGCGCACCCTATATAAGGCTGAGAAATATCTCCCTTCCGTTTTTTACTCTTCATTCAATGCTTCATAAAAAGCGTTACAGTAATCGGATTTAGTCCAAATATGCGCCGTTTTGTTCGATAATCTGTTTTCATCTAGACGGTATCTTTATAATACCCCCTACCGTAGAAGCCCCCCTCCTTATTTGCAAAGAACTGGACAGCCACTTTTCACAAGCCTCCTTTGAGTTCAACTTCAAACCACCAAGATTCGTTCGCTATGAAGAGGAACAGGTGGTAATCACTTGGCGCTATGTCCGGACTATATGGTTGATGCGATAAAACCTCCCATCAGAGCTCCCGTAGCTTCTGACGAGTCATCAACAAAGTGTGAGGTCTGGCGTTGTCCTGGTGGAGCACTACACGCTTCTTGTTGGCCAATTCCGGAAGTTTCTGGTCAATCGCCTGCTTCAAGCAGTCCAGTTGTTCGCAGTAGATGGTAGAATCAAGCATCTGGCCATATGGGGTATGGGAGCAGCTCATAGTGGATGATTCCCTTCCAATCCCACTAAACACACAGCAAAACCTTTCTGGCCGTCAATCCCGGCTGGGCCACTATTTGGGTCGATGCACCAGCCTTCAACCACGACCGTTTTCACTTGATATTGGCGTATGTCCGCTTCAAAAATGGGTCAAGTTCGTTCCGTTTCAGCAGCATATCGCAGGCGTTGATTCGGTTCAAAAGGTTTTTTTGCGTCAAATCATGCGGCACCCAAACATCAAGTTTTTTTTGTATCCAGGCTTCTGCAGATGGCTTAGAATGGTTTGGTGCTTAACTCTCATCTCCTGGGCGATGTCACGAAGTGCCACATGGCGGTCTAACTCGATGATTTCCATGCAGCTGGTTGGCTTAGTCAGTCTCGGGACTTATTGAACGATGTGTTATTAAAAGAGTTTTAAGTGCTAATTTTGAAAAACTGAACTCTAACCTAGGTTTGGAGAATTAAATTTAATCAACTGAATGTTTTTGGGAGTACAAATCCCGTTTTTCTGTATCTTAAAATATTAAAAAATTGTGAACTTTTTCTCATCTCTCCGGCAATTTTCAAATACCGTTTCTGAAAAAATGATTCCTCTCTAGCACTGGAGCCATTCTTCGATTTTTTCAAATACCTGAACCGTTGATCCACCAAATTGTTTGGCGTCGAAAAAGTCAGTAGTCGAAAGGAAAAAGGTCTGTAGAATACAGCGGGTAGGGTAAGAACTCCCATTTCAGCGTTTCCATGCACTTTTTGCCTGCTACAGCAGTGTAAGCATATAATGTTGCAGAATCACCTGCCATACCTTTTGGTCGTTTCTGACCGATTTTCATTATTTCACGCATTAGTTGTAGCTGATGATAAAGTTTTCCATGAATAATTTCGTCGATTTTTAGCAGCTCATAGTACAATACATCTGTCCCTTCAAATGCAGAGCATGATTCTTGAATGATATATGTTTTTCCTAGCCTCATTATTATTTTATTAACTTTTCATTCCCAGTTACGATCCACAGTAAAAATCCCTTCTTTGATGTCTCTCAAGAACAAGTTCCGAGGTCAAAAACGGCTTTTCGGCATTTCCCTTTTCGACTGGTACGGCATCCAAACACCTTTTGAATATATACAAATTTTTTTTATCGAACAGAAATTGTTTTCTGGGTCACTTCCACCGATTTCGCGAGCTTACTTTGCGTGGGACACGGATCTTCATCCAGTAAAGCATTCAAATTTTGTGCTGACGAAAATATGTTTATTTAAGATAAATCCGGATATTTTCGAAAAGACGAAAACTTAGTTTATGTACACATATTATTGGCAATTTCGAGGGGCCTTCAATATATTCTCGGTATCAGGGGTAAACTGTGGCTATATATATAAAGTGACTTATTTATCAAGTAATACTATTATTTTAGTGCATTCATGTAAAATTTCAAATAAATGTGATTATATATTCGCTCGTTAAACAGAATCATAATGGTAAATGAAACGATGACGGTGAAAATTGAGCATCGTGCTGTAATTAAATTTCTCACTAAGGGAAAAAGTCAAAAAACTATTCATTAAGAGATGGCTTACCAGGGTTCCGCATCAACTTATCAACTTTGCAAAAGTGGTCAAGTGAGTTCCAGAGAGGCAGAGAGAGCATTGAAGACGACAGCCGCTCCGGCGCACAGGCTACTGCTTGTACGGGAGAAAGCATAAAGAAGTCGAAAAACTAGTTCTAGTAGAGGATACCCGAATAAAGGTGAAAATGATGGCAAAGATCAAAAAGCATTCAACTGACACCATTCTTCATGACCGTCTTAACCTTTCAAAGGTCAGTGCAGGGTGGGTGCCACGAATGCTCACTGCGTCTCAAAAAAAAAGTGAGAATCGTATACTGTAGAGAGCTGTTGGAGACGTGTAGTGAGAACGCGGACGGTGTTGTGCATCGAATTGTTACTTGGGACAAAACATGGGTTCACCACTGAAGCAAACAAGAGCCCATGCAGGGACATAAAAAAGGAACAGACCCCCCGAAGAAGTTGAAAGTCACTCCGTCTGACGGGAAGCTCATGTCCACAGTTTTTTGGAACTCAAGGGGAATCTTGCTCATGAGTACAAAAAAAAAAGGTGAATCTATCAACGCCACATCCCACGCTTCCACTTTGCATAATTTGCGGGAGGAAATTAAAAAGAAAAGACGGGATAAACTCGCAGCGGGTGTGTTGCTTCTTCATTACAACGCTCCTGTTTACATGGCGCGAGTTTCCAAGGCTGCTGAGCGAGATTGTGGTTTCGAAGAAATCCAACACCCACCCTTTAGTCCAGACCTTGCCCCTAGTGATTATTTCCTGTTTCCGGATTTGAAAAAATGTACTTGTGGAAAAAGATTTTCGGATGATGAAGAACTAACGTCGGCAATAAATTGGTATATTGCAAATTTATTTTTTTGAGGGCTAAAAAAAGATGTAACAAATGCATTGATGTAAGGAGAGATTATATTGAAAATAAAAACAATTTAAATTGAATTCGCATTTTCCTTCATATCGATGTCGAGAATATATTGAACGCCTCTCGTATATTATTAACTGACAAATGCCACACCTTTCCAATGAAGTAGGTAACCGCTTCCTAGATCAGCGACAAATTGCATGTGGCACAATCTTTTGAAGGTGGTCGCCGTGGCCTAGTGGGTAGAGTGCGACGCTCACACGCCGAATGGTCTACATTCGATTCCCAGCTCAACACTAATTTTCGAATTTTTCACGGCACCACCTCTTTCGAGCTGATGACAACACTCAAAGAGTGATAACTGTCTAAGAAAGCTTCTCAAATTTCGCCGTTCGGAGTCGGCAAGAATCTGTAGGTCCCTTCTACTCATGAGAGAACAGTAGCGCGCTCAACACGAGTAGTTAATGAGCAAGCTAGGCCCTGGTCCCCCTTTGGACTGTAGCGCCAAAAATTATTATTATTATTATCATCTTTTGAAAACGAAACCGAATTTACTTGCACCCCCAATATAAAAATGTTTAAAATTGTTTAAGATTGAAAGCCTCGGAGTATTATCATTTGTGAACTGGCACACCGTTCAGTCGTGGTCCACACCTATTATAACCGTTTGCCTAGTTATCGTAAAAATGTTGTATTCTTATGATAACAAGTTACCTAAGAACCTTAGTCAAGTCTCATAACACGGACAATAAGCAAGTGCACAAAAACAGTTTAATATGTTCGTGTGCCCTCAGTTTATTACTCGTGAAAAAGTGATGTCACTAATTTTTTCAATCACATATGATTGGAGAGCATAATGTATCGCACTTGACTTCAACAACTTGTTCAACTATAGCTGTGTAGGCCAGCACTTAGGACATTCGACAGCGTAAGACGAGGTCAATGGGGTACATGAATGGGGGTGTAATGATTTTTCTTTAAATAGACGCCCATTCAAATAACAAAGGAGGGTGAAAATCATCAATCAGCTGCTCCTTATGGTAGAGCACTCATGAGCCTGATAGTGTATTATGTTTGGTTTTTCGCATAATTAGTGACGGCAAATGATGTGTTTGTATGCTTTCTGATTTGTCTTTTGATAACCTTTTTCAAAGGAAAGGAAACATTGCTTTAAGAGAACATAATTTTCTAAACAATTTCGCTATTACTCTACCCTTTCATATTCATGACCTTGCATTAATACAGATTTGATTCGACGAATGTGACTGGTTCCTAGCAACGTTGCCTACGTATCTTTGAAGGAATTATTTCAAATTATGTTTGTAATCATCATAGAAAACTTCATCTCGACAATGATTCGATCAAGTCGTAAATAAATGCAGACGCCATAAACAAAATTCAAGTGTTCAGGTTAAACAAGTTTCCCCATCCTCACACAAGGTACCATGAACAAACAAATGCTAAAAAGCATTCGTACCGTGGAACCGGTTACATAAAATGCTATATAGGTTTCGTTTTCATGCAAACTGAAAAACATGTTGCCCATACAAAGTATGCGAGTACATGTGGCTGCACCAATAACAGATGTGTTTCTATCCCGCCATCCCAATCGTAAGTCGCCCACTTTGCGCAGCGTTTTCTTTTCAAATAGAAACAACAAATGTACTCCCCTTTAAGTTCTTATCTCTGTGTCAAGCGCGCAGTCGTTTCAGTTTGTTTGGTTTTTTTCCTTCCCCCAACCCTCCAGCATTCGCATATCTGATAAGAAGTTGTCATTCCTCATTTGCTTTCAAGGCTGGGCGATTAAATATGAATATCATTATCTGTGGCATGCAATTTTCAACAAATTAATAGATAAAATCTTTTCGGCTAACTTTTCCATTGATGGCGCGGCTTTTCATAAATGATTCGCGGGCGGTCTGGGGAAACCAAAGAACATACGTGGGAATTTTTGAAATGCCAAATTTGTCCTTGAAGTAATCCAATTTTCCATACACCCATTCTGTATACCAATTTATGGGAAAATTTTGTGTAAATCCGTGTAAATCCGTAGCACCGGAGCTCGATAAAAATATAGATTGATTTAAATTTAAAATATGGATACGCCTCAGTGTAAATATATTTTGATTAATTAATTTTACAATCTTATTCAGAACTGGAAATACCAACACATGCAGAGAATAACATTACTTCTCTCTTCTACCAAAATACAAAAAATTAAAAAAAAAAAATCAACGAAAACGAGTTTATTCCAGGAGACACGTTTTCACGAGTGCATCACAAACGGCATACGGATCACAGTTCGAGCTGGGACGCCTGTCTTCCAGATATCCCTTGCCCGCGCTGGCAACTCCTCTTGGAATACGAACACTCACACCTCGATTGGCAACACCCCACGAAAATTCTGTGATACTGGATGTCTCTAACCTGCCGATCAACCGCCGTTCGTTGTCCTTGCCTTCGTTGGGGTCATAGGCTCGGATATGACGTTCCTGGTGTTTCGAGAGCTTCTCAATGGCTGCTTCGATGGCTTTGATGCCTCCATCGGCACGCATAGACTTTGTGGAGAAATTTGTATGGGCGCCAGCGCCGTTCCACTGTCCTTCAACTGGTTTTGGATCAAATGTAACAATAACGCCAAATTCCTCAGCGATTCGTTGGAGAATGTAGCGCGACACCCAGAGGTCGTCGGCCGCTTTAATACCAAGAGCTGGTCCTACTTGGTACTCCCATTGTGCGGGCATCACCTCGGCATTAGTGCCGCCGAATTCAATGCCAGCGTACATGCAAGCAAGTGCATGCGCTTCAACAATGTCACGTGCAAACACTCTATCGGCACCAACGCCACAATAGTACGGGCCCTGGGGCGCAGGGAAGCCGTTGACTGGCCAGCCAAATGGCCGCTTATCCACATCCAACAAAGTGTACTCCTGCTCGATACCAAACCAAGGCTCCTCTGTCTGCAGCACTTTCTTCATGCCCTCCATCAGCGAGTGTCGCTTGTTCGACTGTGTTGGCTTCCCGTCTGGCTGATATGTATCGCACATCACAATTATGTCATTTCGGTTCGGGTTGAAGGGGTCCTTGTACATTGCACGTGGAACCATTGATATGTCGGAATTTTTACCAAGCGCCTGATATGTGGAGCTGCCATCGTACTGCCAGCTTGGTAAATCCTCCACGCAGCTGGGCAAGTCGTCCAAGATCCGCACTTTCAACCGTATGTTCTGCTGTGTTCCATCAATCCACAAATATGTCGCCTGCACCCGATTGCTGGGCAGCTCTCTGTATCTATTCAAAATGCTCTTGTCCAGATAAGTGTTCGGTGAGTTGCGAAGAAACTGGCCAAGTGCCAGTGTGCGGCTGAAATTACGGACTCCTCCATTCAACCGAACCGTAGCCGCCAATTCCTTGGCAATAAGTACACCCGTGCAACGGAAACTCATTGTGCCTCAAAATCTGCAAATCGACAAAAAATAAATACAAAGTCGTTACACCACGAGTATCTATCGCAAACTGAGAGCCGCCAAGAAAGCGCAAGTACGTGATACACTCTGAGATTTGATAGCAGCAGTGTTCAAAATGAAAGCGAAAAGAAAAAAATACACAAAATCATGCCCAGTACAATTCACACTAGTGCACTTGCCTGATTGAGGAAGGAAGCAGAAAATGAGAAATGAAAAAAAAACTCGAAAAAGGAAAACGAACCGTGTGTGAGAAGGGTGAACAGAGCAAGCGAAAAAAAAGCACAAGTCTTGCTACTGGCGGAAAACAAAAAACAAATGCCGAAGGTAAAAGTGAAACACTCGACGCGCGACCAAACCTCTTGGCCCGTTATTCAAAATGATACACACTACGTGTCCTATTTATCGCCAGTTCCATAGTATGCACGCAGAAACTAAAAGCTGTCAAACTAAACTCCCCCCCATTGCGTTTGGTATTTTTAGTTAACCTCCACGATAGCGCGTCGCATAGGGTTGCCATCCAGCAAGAATTTCCCTCTGATCTAGTGAAGTCACTTGCCAGAGTGCTTGATGCGACGTCAGTTGGAGATTTGTTTTGATTGGGATTGAGTTTTTAAGAAGGTTAGCATTTTGCTGGTCATGCAAGTTATGTCATTGAATGTATTGCTAAACTTCGAAGGCGTTTTGAAACTGGTTAAGCTTTTGATTTTGACTGGGTAACTCTTGGTGGCTTCATTGGTGCGGCCGGTTTATCGACTACCGAATGTGACTGAGTTACATAATTTGCAGTCGATTCGGAATAGTTAATTGGCTGTGCTTGGATTAGGGTCCGAAACCACATTTCTGATTAAATGCATAATGAGGCGAACATGTTTTTTTTTGGTGTCTGTTGGTGTGCTTCTTGCACACTGCTTGTTTGGTAATTTCTTATCTTCACAAAAAAGAAAGACATCTTCAAGTCCATCTACCAGTTCGTCATTTATGTTTATTATTTATTTTTAGATCCCTCATCAGAAAAAACTGCCGACGGAACACGAGCATTTTTTCTTTTTCTAAGAAATCCATAAATATTTGGTCCAATTTTTTTTTCTCCCAGGCAAATTTATTGGTAGCTTTGTATTCTTCCGCTGGTGTCTGGTTGGATTTGGGACTGTGAATGAAGTGAAATAGTCAGCAAGTTTGTCGAAATTAAATGCCTGCTTTATTGAACAAAAGCTCCAAACGAATCGAAAGCGTTTTGGATGAATACAAGTTGTGCACAGTTGCAGCCACAGCTGGATATGTCCATTTGATTTTGTTTATGTTGTGTGCTTATTTATTAGTGCGATGCACTCAAGAGACTGGTTTTTTAAGTTTATATACCATGCGTAAAAGAAGTGTATATTAAGGTTTCGTTTCGATATTTAATTTTCACCGTCATAATATTTTTTAATTACTTCGCGGTCTTTACATTTGTTGTTGATAGTGGCTAACCAGTGTTGAAGAATATGATATATGAACAGTGAAAAATTTCAAAATGATACAATAATAATTTAAAGAACGGTATAGTCCGTAGTGGCCGCCGTGGCGTAGAGTGTTAGAGTGCGACGCTCACACGCCGAAGAGTCAAGGTTCGATTCCCGGATGAACACCTCGAATTTTTCACGACGTCACCTCTTCCGAGCTGCTGAAACACTCAAAGACTAATAACTGTCTAAGAAAGCTTCTCAAACTTCGCCGTTTTTAGTCGGCAAAAAACTGTAGGTCCCTTCTACTCGTGAGAGAACAGAAGCGCGCACTACACGAGTAGTTGATGAGCAAGCTAGGCCCTGGTCCATTGTGGACTGTCGCGCCAACAATTTTTATTATAGTCCGTAGCGGCAAGCTTATAAATAATAATTAGCAGCAGGTCTAGTCAAGAAATCATACAGTAGGTATCGCACGCAAATTTATTGTTTCAAAACCAAGAAGAAAGTATTTAAAAATTATGACAATTGGATGGAAAATGAGCAGCAAAATAACTGAGGGGGCGTATTAAAAGTGGTTCGGGTCGCTTGAAGATGTATTGTTTAACTTAAAAACGATAAACGTCCTGAATAACGAAAAAAGTATTTAAAAGAATAATAAATATTTAAAAGAATAATAATAATAATAAATTTGAGGCGACAAATCAAAAGGAACTTGAAAACACAGCAGCTGCAGGTGCTTAATCAACCATTTTTCAAAATAGGCACTGATCTGGTAGAACATTGGATGCGACCTTCAAAGACGATTTAGCATGTCACACTGCGGATACGCAAAACCTATTTAGCTGTGGCCAAAAAATACTTCTCTTAATATCCATTTCATTGATTCATAATCTAATATTTAAGGCTGAACAAATTTTAAAATAAAAATACCGAAAAACGACGAGGATGCATTTGGACTCAGTACCTTTCCTAAACCCTACAATGCAAGTAAAATTCTTCCTCAAAGACTTTTATTTCGGCAATTCTTTTTTGAAATTGTGGGTTTTTGTGTACTTTTAGATTTTAATCAATAATAAGTCTACGACATCTTATAATATAGGGATGAAAATCTCATTTAATTGATTCTGTTTTGTTTACGTTTTATATTAGTTAAATGCTCAACATTTGTGTGGCCACCGTGGCGTAGTGGGTAGAGTGCGACGCTCACACGCCGAAGAGTCTAGGTTCTATTCCCGGATGGCCACCTCGAATTTTTCGCGACGTCATCTCTTCCGAGCTGCTGAAACACTCAAAGACTAATAACTGTCTAAGAAAGCTTCTCAAACTTCGCCGTTTGGAGTCGGCAAAAAACTGTAGGTCCCTTCCACTCGTGAGAGAACAGTAGCACGCACAACACGAGTAGTTGATGAGCAAGCTAGACCCTGGTCCCCCTGTGGACTGTCGCGCCAACAATTATTATTATTATTACTATAAAACGCTCAACAAAAAGTGACAGTCATTGGTGACACGCCATTTCATTGCTCATAACATTTGCGTTCACATTTATACATTGAATTGAAGAACTGAACAGTAAATTGAAAGGTGCGGCTTTGTTTTGAGTTGTTTGTGTGATTGTTTTTGAAGTAATTAAAAAGAATTTGCCACAAATTATTGGTTTTCTTACACGAAAGTAGAAGTAGCATAATATTAGACATCTGGGCAATTTCAGTTAACCGTTTTAAAGAATGTCGCAACTGTTTGAATTTCTTTGATTCTTATTAGTTTATTTTAACGTAGTTGTATTCCTTTTTTACATGACAAATAATTTCTTACGCTATTTTTAGAAACAAAAAATTATTCAATTATCAATGCCATATTCCCGACTGCTTCATAAAGCAATAAATTGGTGTCAAACGTCTGGGGTAATCCCCTGCCGTCCTATTTGTGTATCATCAAGAGAGTTGACGTTATCAAAGAGTGCAAAGTCCGGGCTATATGGTGAGTAGATCAAAACTTTCCAAACAGGCTCCGTGAATTTGTTCAGCGTTGTTGAGGGTGGGTGGTGTAGTCTTGTCACGATAAAAGACAACCAAATTCCTTTTATTGGATTATTGTTACTTTTGCTTGTTTTACTTAAACGGAAAAAGCTTGTATAATACAGTTGTTCATAAAATAGAACAATTTCTCTAAAAACATGTTCTTATTATACATTACATAACCTTGTTTCATGCATGTACAGCCATTGTTTCCCTTCTGCTTAATGACCACGATCTCTTGTTTTAAAGGTCCTTTCTTCAAGTTAATAAGTCTAATTTAGTTTAAACTTATTTCAGGCGCACCCTGTAAAATTTATTATTTTGGTCCAATTGCTACGTCCAATGACACTTATCGTACGTGAAATAGTAAGACAAAGGAGAATAAAACCACGAATCGATAGATGTCTGCGAAGAAAAAAATCAAAAGTGTCATGAATCAGCATTCATTTTGCGTTTTTACTATTCATAGCAAACCTTGAATGAATGCCGTTGCTGACTTTTTTGTTGCGAAAGACAGATATTGTATGCACACACAGCCTATTCCTATCTACATCGAGTGATAAGACATCAAAATTCGGAAATAGATTTAGCTATTTATTAACTGCAAATTAGCGAGTGTTAAACTTTACGCTCTTAATTCATTATCTCTGAAAGAAAAGATTTTTTATTTTGGTATTGGGGAAATCTTTCGGCGGTCAATGGGCCTCGGAATGAACTTTAAACTCCGTCTCGGATGTGCCAAGTCATGTTTTTTAATAAAGTAGAGGAAACTTATTAAGACGTCATATCACAATTCTCTACAAGATTCACATGTTAATCCTCCACATGTACTTGTCATTATGAAATTTTTATAAAATTTTACAAATAAATTCTTGCACTTTTATTTTAGTTTTTTATTGGGCCCTGGGAGCATGATGACATACATTTCACCCGTCGTCAGTGTCGTGTACGATTGAATGGAGCGTCTTTAGGAATTCCGTAAATACTGTTGAATCTAATTTTTCTGCAGATTATTATTATAGAAGAAAAGTTGGAGAGAGGATATGACGTGTGTAACAGACATGACGGACGGAAACAGCGATATTATAAAGAGATTATTATATGAGAACGAAACCCTAAAAATACATATAAACCGACCGAATAGTTGATGTTTCATTAAAGTTGTTCGGTGCCACATATACAGTGCTCCACAAAAGTCTGCGTACTGATTAAATAAAACAATGGATGAGCTTTCAGTTTTCAACAATTATTTTGAATATTTTGATTCATTTTCAAAAAAAAAAGAAAAACAAAATAAAATGTTGCAAAATACCATCCACAACAGTTTGCTTACAGTTGTAAAAAAAAATAGTTCCGGTGTTAATATTTAGTTGCATATCCACTCATCCTTATCATCTACTTCAAGCGTTTTGGAATGGATGCAACCAATTTTTCAGTGTAAGAAGGGCTTCTATTTTTCCACTCAAATAATAAAGCTTAGCTTAAGTTTAACTGTTTTTTACTTCGGATATTGTGATCAATAGGATTGATGTCTGGGCTCTGTGGTGGGGTTCGCAGCATGTGGGGAGTGTTATACAACAACTACATACGCGCATTATGTGTGGTATGTTTGGGGTCATTGTCTTACTGGAAGTAATAATCATTCGAAATTCCCAATATTTCTGCACTGGATCTTAAATTTCTTTTCAGAATATCGATGTAGGTGAACTGATTCATAATGCATTCTATTACTTCCAACTTGTCGACTCCGGATGACGCCGTACAGCCCCACATCATAACTCCTCCACCACCGTGCTTTACAGTCGTGACAGTATTTCTCGAATTATGGGCCTCATTTTGTCTCCGCAACACCCTCAATCGGCCATCTGACCCAAAAATATTATATTTTGATTCGTCCGAGAATATAACCTTACTCCAAAAATCTGGAGACTTGTTGACGTAGTCTTTTGCCAACGCGAGCCTTTTTTGTCGATTTCCTTTGCAAATTAATGGTTTTTTTTCTAGGGACTTGAAACCCATTTCAACAATCACATGTACATCGATATTGTTGAATTGTTTAAGATTATTACTTATCGACTTTGCTGTTATAAAGAGATCTTGGTCTATTATTCGCTTTATTGCACGTTTATCTCTAGCAGAGAGCTCAACCGAGCTTCGATGGTCGGCCAGATCTTACCTTTGACGTAATTTGCCCGTTATTTCTATAGCGATCTATGGTTCGCTGTATCGTTGAGCGGCTTGTTGATGTCTGTTTCGCAATCTCACCATATGACATCCTTTCTTCAAGGAGCAGATTAATAATTGTCTGCCTTTCATTCACACTCACCTCCTTTTTGCCATTTTTTCGTTTTTGTAAATATAAAAATCAAAATAATACACTTACTTTCTCACACTTCAAACTCGAATAAATAAACAAAACATGATTACCCGCTCGTTTAAATAAGTACCGTTACTTAAACAGTGTTTAATGAAAGAATGTTACCAGATGCACGCAAACTTTTGTGGACCGAATTTGGCAACTTCTTCTGGTTTTTGATATGGGTTTTTAAAATGGGTACAAATTTTTAATTTATTTTGTTGAAAACTGAAATTTAGGACGCTGTTTTACTGAAATGTATTTTTTCAAATTTTTTGTAACTTAAATTGCGCGAATGCAGGCAATTTTTCCAAAAATTGCTTCATTGTACGCAAACTTTTGTGGAGCATGTTCCAAAAATCTACAACAAAAAAGTTTAATATAATCTTCATTCACTATAACAGAGCAAAAAAATACTTTCTGTACTCTGGCAACATGAGTGATCCATTCAGATGATTCGTCTGGCAAGACATGCGTTGAGAAAATTGTATGCGACAGGCCGATAAGGTTTATTTTATTATTATTATTATTCACAAATAAATGAGCTTCATTAGCCATACAACTGTTGTTATTCTGTTTGTAATTGTTCCAATTAATAATTTATGACTGTGATATGTGTAGAGCACATATTTGGTTCACATGGCGTAAGGCTATTAAGAGATATTTTGTTTTTTTGTTTTTGCATTCTTCTCCTCCTTAGATGTATATATTTTTGGTACAAATTCATTCGGTCCGTTTTTTAGAGATGGCGACACCTGATGATTGTGGCTGATCTTTGAGCGTTTACCTACTTCATTGGAAAGGTGTAAGCGCAATAATAAGTCTGAATCGTCTGATTTATACAACAATATTGCTTTTTTTTTGCTTTTTTGAAATGTTCCTTTTTGTCTTACGAGGGGTGTGCAATATATTCTCGGTATCGATATGAGGGCAAATGCTGTTTGTTTTTATTTTTTAAAATAATCTCCCCTTACATCAATGCATTTTAAATCTTGAGGTAAGCTTCTTTACACCCTCAAAAATATAAATTTGCAAAATACCCATTTATTGCCGACTTGACTTCTTCATCATCCAAAAATCTTTTTTTACGAAGACATTTTTTTAGACCCGGAAACAGGAAGTAATCCCTAGAGGCAAGGTCTGGACTATAGGATGGGTGTTGGATTTCTTCGAAACCACAATCTCGCTCAGCAGACTTGGAAACTCGCGCCGTGTGAACAGGAGTGTTGTCATGAAGAATCAACACACCCGCTGCGAGTTTACCCTGTCTTTTCTTTTTAATTTTCTCTCGCAAATTATTCAAAGTTGAAGCGTAGGATGTGGCGTTGATGATTTCACCTTGTTTTATGTACTCAATGAGCAAGATTCCCTTTGAATTCCAAAAAACTGTGGCCACGAGCTTCCTAGTAGACGGAGTGACTTTGAACTTCTTCAGGGGGCTGTTCCTTTTTTATGTCCCTGCATGGACTCTTGTTTGCTTTCAGGGTCATAGTGGTGAACCCATGTTTTGTCCCCAGTAACAATTCGATCCATAACACCGTCCGCGTTCTCACTACACATCTCCAAAAGCTCTCTACAGCATGGGATTCTCACTTTTTTCTGAGGCGCTGTGAGCATTCGTGGCATCCACCTTGTACTGACCTTTTAAAGGTTAAGATGGTCGTGAAGAATGGTGTGAATGGTAACAGTTGAAAGTTTGGTGATCTCTGCCATCATTTTCACCTTTATTTGGGCATCCTCAAGAACAAGTTTTTCTACATCTTTGATGCTTTCTCCCGTATAAGCAGTAGCAGGGACGCCGGAGCGGGGGCCGTCTTCAATGCTCTCTCTGCCTCAGTTGATAATGAAGGTGCGGAACCCTAGTAAACAGCCACCATCTGTTCATGAATAGTTTTTTGACATTTTCCTTGCTTAGTGAGAAATTCAATTATAGCGCGATGCTCAATTTTCATTTCATTTTTCGTCTCAGTTGCCATTATAATGCTGTTTAACTAGAGATAAAACGCGAATTACTAATCACATTTATATGAAATTTTACATGAATGCACTAAAATAATAGTATTACTTGATAAATAAGTCAATTTATATACATAACCACAGCTTTACCGATACCGAGAATATATTGAAGGCCCCTTGTATTTAGCAGTTTTTGCGGAAATCTTTGGGTTTCGTTTTTAATTGGGAGAAAAGCCCATCGAAGCTTGTTGAAGATTATGGCAATAATTTTGATGCCTTAAACTAGCGTCTGGGTCAGCCAGAAAAGTTTGAAGATGAGCAATTTGAGGCTTTACTGGATCAATATATGTAAGTGCTTAATGCAAAGTGAACTAGCGGTTTCGTTGAGAGTGACTCAGCAAAAAAAAATATTTAATTTATTCAAAAGCAAGGTAATTTGGTTCTGCACAAGTTGAATCCGTGTAATGTCATACAACTGTCAACTGTAACTGAAAAAATAATTGAAACATCATCTATATCGACGCAAAAAAAAAACATCCGAGGTTCAAAGGACATGCTCTACATATGGTGGGACCAGACGGTTGCGGTGTACTGTGTACAACTGAAACCAGATAAAACCGGGTTATCGTCTGCAAGTAATACGTTTAAGTCGTACTTTGCGTGAAAATTGGCCAGGGAAGACCAAAGGAACGCTGGACCCCACGTGGCTGTAGCCGTTATAAAGTACCTGGAAGCGCTGTTATGGGCAGTCTTACCACTACCGCCGTCTTCTACAAACTTCGTACCTTCCGACTACTGGCTTTTTCGACGGATCCAAAACTATTTTCTGAAGAAATCAGAAAAAAGTAATGATTGGATCGATTCCAGCAATGATTGTTTTTTTTAAAGATGGAGCGAAAAAAATCAAAAAGATGAGTGATGTGGTGAGTATATAGGCTTTTTCTTTAAACAAAATATTAAACTTAATTAATTTTAAATTCCAATAGGATTAGTTTAAATTTTAAGTCTTTCAAAATTAAATTTACCTTTTAATTGGGGTGCTAGACGTCGGGGAACTGCTAGTAGATTTAATATATTCTCCTTCTTTTGTAACGTATTTCACTTAATAAAACAGGTCATTTTTCTAAATCATTTAGAAAGAATATGAACTGTTGCCATCAATTAATAATCTTCTTCCATCATAAGTCAAGACCCTTTACTTTTTGGACCTGTTTTTAAATTCTGCTTGTTGTAGAAACCTTCATTTCCATCAAAATCGCATCAGAATAGGTGAGAAAATTTAGGTTTCCAACAAAATATCATCCATCAGAATAAGTGACAACATTCTAGAGAAAAACTAGAAGAGATCTGGAAATGCGATAGAATTCAGCTCCTAACAGTAGAAACTTTGTATCGTTACATGTGTGACATGGGGAAGGTCATTAATATGCCAGCGGCTACTACTATGTCAATTTGGCTTTTAGTCAACTCTAAGTGCATTTTTAGCAGTACCTCGCACTGTATTTATCATTCCACTAATTGGTGAAATGAAAAGTGGATTAGTCCTTCCGATGCTCAACTGAATATTGTCATACATAAAAAAATAGACTTGGTCTTAGTAAGGCTTGTGTCTTCACTTAATTATTGCCCAGGTCGTTTATGATTCCCACACTAAATCAACTTTTTTTTCACTTGTCTTTCAAGCGGTGTGAAATCACTGCATTTCGATGCTTGAGGCTGAGTGACACAAAGTTTCTAAATGTTGTATTTTTTGTTCCTTGTCTATGTTATGAGATCCCACTTGTTGAATTTGTTTTGTTTTTTACTTTTCTTACTCTACTAATTGCCATGGTATAGAGATCTGTCTTGTGTTCAATATTTCGTACAGTTTTGTTGTGTTCACATTCATTGGTTCTCCTCGTCATCAGTTTCCTTTTTTCTGTGGGCTTGTTTTTAATACTTCGATCTTCTGATTTCATTAAAACCACTGCTGGACGTAATCGAAATCATACATTTTTTCGAGAAGTAAGTACAAAAATGTAAAAAATGTGGCCGCCGTGGCGTATTGAGTAGGTCTAGATTCGATTCGATTTCACGGTACCACCTCTTTCGAGGTAATAGGTCTGTTCCAATTGATTTGTGTACAGAAATTCGTAGTTGAGTGGTTTGGGGAAAAATCTCTCTTGCAGAGAGTTACTCTACCGAAAATTGTGAAACGACTTTTGTCGAAATTCGTAAACAGCTATCAGACATATGAAATGTCAGAGGTTTTTTTACTTTCGATTTGAGAGCCATCTGCTGCCAAGCTGCTGCCCACAGTATTTTCTTCGGCAGAAATTCGTAGGGAGTGGAAATATTTTGCTCTCTCGTGAGCTCTGTCTTCTACGAAAAAATCAGCTAATGGAACGCTTTTTCGTAGTTTTTCGGGCGAATTCGTAGACATTCATAGCAATTCAGAGTAATTGGAACGGACTTATTGACAACACTCAAAGACTAATAACTGTCTAAGAAAAAGCTTCTCACACGTCGCCGTTCGGAATCGGCAAAAGGCTGTAGGTCTTTTCTACTCGTGAGAAAACAGTCGTTGGTCCCCTTGTGGACTGTAGCGCCACCCAATTATTGTTATTAAGCAAACAAATTTGTTATTTGTTTAATTTTGTAAAGGGTAAATGAGGACAAAACTCATTTTTTGAAAAGACTACCCCAACGGAAATTTCATTTACATACACAGGATTTCTATCCCTCTTGTTAGGGAAAATTTGTTTAAATATGCAATCTTGACCACGCTTTTTTTCCCACATGTCTGCTTTTTCCTAACATGTCGACGGGATCTAGTAGAAAACTTGTGATTCACAATGGTAATATCCTGATATAAATTTAAACAGAAGGGAAGACAACATAATCTATTCGAGGATGAGATGAGGATTTATAAATTTTATTCTTTACTTGAACAGCCATCTGAATTAAATGTGTCCACCACCTTAAGCATAAACCAGTGACGACATCCAAATAAAATCCATCCTCAAATACGCATGCTCCACACTTATCGATCCACAAAGGAAAGTGTTATTTGTTTTTATTTGACTTTCTATTGCAATTCGGTGGAAGTTGGAAATTGTTTTTTCCAAAAAATGAGAAAAATTTGGAACAATTATTGAAAATTAACCAGTGACTTCTTAATGAACAAAAATTTACTTCGGAAAATCTTCACAAAATTCAACAAAAATGTTTAGTCTTTTGAAATTGTGCGAATACTTCGATATTGGGCTGTTAATTACAATCTTAATTGTGTTCAGCAGTGTTCGAATAACTATCGAACACGATTACATGGACATTCATCGGGATAAGCCAATGAGTTTGGAATCATGCTTAGGTAAAACTTCATTTTAACATTAATTGCTTTGAGTGTTGTGATTGGTGTGTAAGGTATTTTTGGGACAAGTATGAGGAAGAAAATATAACGTTTGTATTAAATTGAGGAAGATTCAGCAAACATTAGTGGGAATCGTAGAAATTGATTTGTTATGTATGAAAAACTGTATGGACTCTCTATTATGCCAATGAAGTGGCTAATTTAACTTGTTGCAATCTATTTCCGCTAAGGTTAAGTGCTTCTTCGTTGAAATTGAGTATCAGTGCAACAGTACGTTGCTCCTATTTCGTCGAGCAGAATTTCAGGTTTTGATGTAAGCCTCATTGACAAAGTTATTTTCTTTAAGAGTACAATCTTCTCGTACAAATACGAATATAGATGGAATGCATTTAACGATAACCTTCTATGCAAAACGTTGTGAAATTAATTTCATACCCTATGTCGTCTTTTGAACTAAAAATGTTTTAGTTCATTTTGGTGCAACAATCCATGACTTAGTTTACTTAGCTCACAGTCGTGTTTTGTGCCGTATTCCATTTTTCTCAAATGGAAAACCTACTTTCTGGTTCCGAATAACGAAGGTTGACATTATTTGTGGTGACTGGCGTTGGAAAGTGCATAGAGTTCCAGGTTTTGAGTAACTCGAGTCTCGAAGTCTATTTCATGAAAATCTACTTAGGAGTGAAATTTGATTTTGAAATTTTTAAAAGATCGAGAGATTTTTGAAAACTAAAGTCAGCCGACTATGTAGTATACGGGGATTGCCTTTGGGATGGGAGGGTTGGGTTGGGATTCGAGAACAAAAAAAAATATTAATCATCGAAAATAGCTTTATTGTTTTTCAAAATATTCCCCATTAAGATCTTTACACTTTTGCATGCGTTTGTCGAAGCACTTTTGCCACTCTGATTGAGGTATCTCCAAAACATGCATTCTGAACGCATCAACCGCTTCTTCAGGTATCGAAAAACACTGACCTCGCATTTTATTTTTTAGGTATGTTAATAAAAATAAGTCATTCGGTGACAAGTCAAGACTATACGGCGGATGACTCATCAAATCGATGTTTTGAGTGCTCAAAAATGCAGTTGTTTGAGCCGATGTGTGAGAGGTCGCATTGTCGTGGTGAAGAGTCTTTTGTTTTCGGCGGTTGGTTTTCCTGATTTCTTGGAAGACAACTGGCGAACAAAGGGTTGCGTACCACTCAGAATTGACTGTTCTACGTTTTTCCAAAAAAACAGGCTAGCATTTGTTTAGAAGTGCTTCGTGTGCGAGCAACTTTTGTTGGATTTGGCTCAATTTGAAGCACCCATACAGTCGACTGCTGTTTACTTTCTGGTTCATACGCGTAAATCCACCATTCATCACCTGTCACGATGTCATAGACGTGTTTCGAAGCACCCCGATCGTATTTTAGGAGCATTTCTTTCGACCACTCGTCACGAGCCTTCTTTTAAGCGATTGAAAAATTGTGTGGGATCCAACGCGAATGAATTTGTTGACGGCCAAGTGTTCATGCAATATTGAATGTATGCAGATCCCACTAATGTCTTAGGTTGTCTTAACCTCGCGATAGGTCACATGACGATCTTGCAATATCAGTTGGCGGACAGCATCAATGGTTTCCGGAACAACAACTGATTTGGGGCGACCTTCACAAAATTTGTCTTGGAGTGAACTACGACCTCGCCATCGACCGGACCATCGATAAGCACTGGTTCTTGATAGAGCTTCATCGCCAAAAATTGAATTAAGTTCATCGATGCACTGTTGTTGAGTTGATCCACGTCGAAAGTTGTAAAAAATAATCGCACGAAAATTTTCACGATTTAATTCCATTTTTTGGGCGAGTTGAATCTTTTAAGTTACTGTAAACAACACAAATAACGCTCGTATGTCAAAACCTTCTGAGTACGTATAACCTCAAAAATGTCAAACTTTACGATAGAGCTGGCAGTTGGTAGATTGCAACACTGGGGTTGCCCAATCCCGAAATATAAAAGGCAACCTTCGTAATGATGAGCTCTGGGAATTTTCAGCATTAAGTAGATGAGTAATGAGAGTGTTTTCTACCGTGTTTGTAGCCTAGCACTTTCTCTTCGTTATGAGACGTCGACACATCTTTTTAACAATTATGTTCAAAACAAAATTGCGCTGATTCGGTTAATTTCTCTTGCAATAATGACCTCGAGTAATTGTCTGTCAACTTTGGAAAAACTTATAACACGAATCGTTATGAGTTAGTTAGGTAGTTAGTTAATTTTATTTCAAAAGAGTGATTGCTTACAATTTTTATTATTATAACAGTGTATATTGTTCGGCCTAGAAGGCCGTCCACCAACAAATCATTACGATTCCTGAAAATCAGTATCATGTTCACGAAAATTAATTCTTTGAAGTTAAAAACACTATATCGCCTAAGTCGTTTGAGAACTGTTTGTTATATTTCCTTTCTGCTAAATGGTCGTCTCACAAGTGTCTTAAATTGAACAATTGATCGTTGGAAGGTTGACACTCGTTACGGTATAACCATTCTTGTGTTTCATTATTGAAATGGACAGTATGAACATTTTTGTGTTTTATTATTGAGACGGACAGAGTGTTACAATAGGTTGTAATAAGCTATTTCTCGGCTTTGCAGTAAATGGGAATAACAGCATCAACGAAATCAAGTGTATATTCGCTCTTGTTAACCGCTGTGTTTACGGGCTCAAAAATATCATTAGGGATAATTAAGGTGTCTCCTTCAGCTCTCTTGATTCCTTAAAACCATAGCTTTTCTCTCGAAAAGATCTATGCTTGTGATTTATGATCCTTTTCTCGTTAATGGCATGAAAATTCAACAGTTAACTCTGTATGCTATAGATTTGCATGTGCCCAGTTAAGCACCGCTTTGAGAAATATTTTTTGGTAATTTTTATTTTAGTACATGCTCCAGTTACTAGCATCAGTGATTAAAAGAAAACAGTCTTTTGGTACTCGTTATATTATTCAAAGTCTTCTTTATCCATTATTAATGACTAACATAGCTACAAAGCAGTTTGTTTTACTCAGAAACAGGTTTTTTAAGGTTGTAGGAGAGATGTACAGTATTTCCCAATTCCCTAAATGTACATAGGTGTTTATAGTAAGCTACTCGTATATCCAAATTCATTAAGTTCACTCCTTCTTTTTTGTTAGAGGTTGGTAAACACTACGTTGGGACTTAAAAACAAGTCCATTTTACTACCGCGCAGTAACATACATGTGATGCAATTTCTTGATCTTACGAAGGAATAACAGCAAGCACTTCTGTGATAAAGTTTTCAACTCCAACCAGATCTGAAACAGAGAAAGTGATCTACAGACATCGTAGAAGCTTTTATTACTTAACCCAGGCTTAGCGAAAGTTATGTCTCTCGTTAGCATGCCAAAAAAATGTCTGCGATTTGAACTGGGGTCTAATCACGGCTGACGACTATCGTGCGACGATATCGTTGAAACGAGAGTTTTGCATCGCGTAAGCAAAAAAAGCGATATCGACAAAACGATATCACTTGGTTGCTTTACGTGCTCTCAAAACTGCCAATCGCTATCATCCTGACGATCGGTTTTGAACGATACCTATTTCACTATCGTTTTGTAATAGGCTGGCATGAAAGTGGTGAAAATTTGAAGAAAATATGTAATCAGTAATTACAAAATGTTTTGGATATAATCCTCAGCTTACGGAAGGAATGTACAACTAAAATTATTTAAAACAAATATTCCCTGAAATCAAACTTCATACATTTTATGAGCACCATTCGCACAGTCCTTCGTTCATTCGTAATGTGTACACACACAACAAAATAATGAAAACTATCAGCAGAAACCAATAAGGGAAGGAGACCCACAGCTTCCTCGTCACCCGCCCATGGACACATTTTGACACCGTTGTTGCGTTGTCCCTGTGGTTCGGATTCGAAGACTCTTCGGGTCAGAGCAGTTTTGTCCATCCGCTCTACATGGCCTAGCCACCTTAAGCATTGTATCCTTAGACGCTTGACTAGGCTCATGCCGCCGTACAACCAATACAGTTCGGGGTTGAATCTTCTGCTCCAGATGCCATCAACGCAAACAGGACCGAAAATCGCATGCAGAACTTTTCATTCGAAGAGACCAAGGGCTTCCTCATCCGCTTTTAGTAGTGTCCAGGTTTCTGCGCCGTAAAGCAGGACTGGTATGATCAAGGTGTTGTACAAAATCCCTTTGGTCATTCGGGAGAGGGTTTTATTACTCAATTGCCTCTTAAGCCCAAAGAAACGGCAATTGGCAAGAGTGATTCTGCGTTTGATTTCGGTACTGGTGGTGTTGTCCCTATTCACCGCGGAGCCGAGATAGACGAAGTCCTTGACTACCTTGAAGTGTCTGCTGCCCATAGTCACGCTCTGTCCCAGACGTCGATGTTCTGCGTCCTTTTTCGATGACAGCCTATACTTCGTTTTGCCCTCGTTTACCACTAGTCCCACTTTAGCCGCTTCCGCTTCGATGCTAGCAAACGCCTCATTGATGGTACGCTAAGTTGGGTCGATCACGTCAATGTCATCCGCATAAGCTAGCAGCTGAACGGACTTGTGGAAGATAGTGTCTCTGATGTTGACGAGTGAGTTCCGCACGATCCCCTCAAGAATGATGTTAAAGAGGTCGCATGACACTGATAAGGAGCTATCAGGTTGTTGACGAAAGGTTTTAGGCGCTCACACAATACGGCAGAGAAAATCTTATATGCAATGTTAAGGAGACTGACCCCTCGGTAGTTGGCACAGTGGAAGGGGTCTCCTTTCTTGTGAACCGGACAAACGATGCTGAGTTTCCAATCGTCGGGCATGCTTTGCCCCGACCATATCTCACAGATGAGCTGGTGCATGCAACCAACCAGCTCATCCCCAGCCGCTCTGAACAGCTCTGCGGATAGTCTGTCCGCGCCAACAGCTTTGTTCGACTTCAGTCTCGATATTGCTATCTTGACCTCGTCGAAGTCGGGGAGACGGAATTAAGTGGATCACTCTGCCTAACAGCGGGATTTGCGTCGTCATCGCCGTTTAGGAGTCTGCAGAAATGATCCTTCCAGATTCTCAGCATCGACTCCGACTCTACCACCAGTTGTCCATTTTGGTCCCGGCAGTCTTCTGTCGGGGGTTTGTAACCGCCGGATAGCTGTTTTATCTTGCGGAAAAAATTGCGGATGTCATTCCTGCCCTGACTCTCTCATTCTCCCGGGCTATTAGGCAGTCGTTGTTCATTGTTTTGTTGCGTGTGTACAATTAGGTCCGTTCCAATTGCTCTGAATTGCTACGAATGTCTACGAATTTAGCTGATTTTTTCGTAGAAGAGAAAGCTCACGAGAGAGCAAAATATTTTCTCTCCCTACGAATTGCTGCCGAAGAAAATACTGTGGGCAGCAGGTCGGTAGCAGATGACTGTCAAATCGAAAATAAAAAACCCTCTAACATTTCATATGTGTGATAGCTGTTTACAAATTTCTACGAAAAGTCGTTTCACAATTTTCGGTAGAGTTACTCTCTGCAAGAGAGATTTTTACCTAAACTACTCAACTCCGAATTTGTACACAAATGAGTTGGAACAGACCTATTATGACAAAGGATATGGTGCGTTCAGTAGCGCTCAAACTGTGTATAAAATAGACCGTAGACGAGACGATAGTGGCTGGGTTATGTGATGCAAATTATCGACGATATCATTTTGGTTGATCATCAGGACGATAGTCGCTCAAAAAATTACGTGATTACAGCCCTGGTCAAAGACAGTCCTGGACACATGAAAACTCATTTCTGTACAGGTTTTGCAGCTGCATTATTGGGTCCTCGCATCAGACGGCATATTCGTGAGACTGTTGTAATAGAAGATGCCGTGCACATAGTCGGTAAACCAAGGACAATTTCTGTTTAGCCAAAAGATGATCTTGAGTGTGCATCACATGAAATTGTGGTGTTTCCCTTTAAAAAAAACTGAAATTCTTTTGAACTTTTAATCGCCGTTTGAGAATAGACGCAGTTCGATTAAAATAGGAATTTCAGTTTTGTTAAAGGGAAACCCCAGTGAAGTAAGTTTTATTTCAAAATCTTAAAAAACTTTGACATTTTAAAATGAGTGGAGTATTCAAACTAAGATGAATGAATTCAGGTCGCTACAAAATAAATATCATGGGAAGAGTAGGAGGGAGATTTATAAATGCATCAAAAGCAGAGTCGAACGTCCTAGGAAAAGTTTCTCTGCAGCCAAAACGGACAGTTCTTTGAGATTGATAAGGTCAGCGGTTACGCATTTGTGCGAGAGCTTATTTCACCAGACAAGTGATACATATGATAAGAAATGGCTTTCTATTAGCTGTGTAGATCCAAACGGATTGAGACCAGTTTTTCATCAGTGTATGCTTTCGTTGGAGAATATATTCATTTGCTTGCTTTAAGTTCATTAATTACGCGAAAAGCTCTGTGACTGAAATTGTAAAAATTATAAGTTCGTTGACCATGACCATGACAACAGATTATAACTTCTACTGCTGCTTAAAAAGATCGCAGCTTGATATTAATTGGAAAGGTCAATTTAATTGAACTTTTAATATTTTTGAAATTAGGTATTGGTTTAAGTTTTCTCGACGATATAATCATTCTACTGTCCCAGTTTTTCTTATGATTCAACTTTGAAATGATCTGCAGACTTTTATTTTCTTGCAGACTGCCACAATTTTTATATTACATTACATTCTATTGCTGCACCCATTTAAGTACCTAAGGTTCAATTGTCTGACGATATCGAATTTTTTATGGTTTCACTTTCTTCTTTTTTACAAAAATATGCAACCGTAGTATGAGCTGCAATCCAGGCTTAATATTTGCAATCGTAGTATGAGTTCCAATCAATTTTGGATTCTAGGGTTTCTTACTGCTTTTGGAAAACTAGTTTTAATTACAGTGGTGGAAAAAATAATAGAAACAAAGATGATCATAATGGTTAAGAGTCAGTAACTTCGTTCAAATAGATTTTCCTTTGTCACCAATTCAATAATCACATCGTACATAACAGTTCTTTGATATGGTGAGTCAATTTGCTTTTATTAGCTTTTTGTTTTTGTCTAGTAACGACAAATGGAAGCGAAAATTCTGTTTTCCGCGGAAAAAATAATAGAAACTATTAGTCTAAATTGTCTTCAATCGTCATTTTTAAAAAATCTACTGTTTCGTTTTTAGTAAAATCTACGTGAACTTGTTTGACCTGGTTTTAGTGTTGTTTAGAGCAAAAAGAAAAAATATAAAAAAAAATATTTTGTGAAAATGGGTAGTGGAGTACATTCCACCAATTCCGATCGTGAAATGATATAGATTTTAAGAAATGGAAGGAAAAACAATTTACGAAATAGCTAAATTAATGAAGTGTTCTAAGAAAAAAGTATTCACAGCTCTTCATTCAAATGTTAGAAAGGAAACCAGAGGCAGAAATAGAATTACAACCCCACGATTTGATAGGATGCTCATCCGACTCTCCAAGAACAATCCGTTGTTTTCTTCGAGGGAATTAAAACGAAAATTAAACGCACCTTGTACGAGTCGTACAATTAGAAACTGTATAATAGAAGCCGGTCTTCCTGGAAGAAGTGCTAGAAAAGTGCCATATTTGAGTAAAACAAATATTAAACCACCACTTGCTTTTGCCAAAAAACACCTCAACGTGCAAATTGGAATAACGTCCTATGGTCGGATGAAACGAAAGTTAATTTGTTTGGTTCAAACGGAAAAATGTACGTTAGACGACCAAATAACTTAGAGTTCGATCCAAAGTACACGAGAAAGACGAGTGAAATATGGTGGAGGGAATATAATCGTTTGGGGATGTTTCTCTGCATATGGTGTCGGTCCAATTTTCCGTATTGAAGGTAAAATGTGGCTAAAGATTATGTTAACATTTTTAACACAAGAATGCTACCAATTGCTGAGGAGGAAATGCCTCTTAAATGGGAGTTTATGCAGTATTACGATCCCAAGCACACCTCAAAACTATTTGAAAAATGGTTTCTTGAAAACAAAGTAAGTGTTATGGAGTGGCCATCACAGTCTCCAGAACAAGGCCCCATAGATGTTCTATTGGGTTAAGATCTGGAGACTGCGATGGCCACTCCATAACACTTACTTTGTTTTCAAAAAAACATTTTTTCGCTAGTTTAGCTTAAGAGCAAGATCGGAAACTATAGAGCCAAAAATAAAGAAGCAATTTGGTCTAAAATACAATACGAATGGTGCTCTATATCACCCACGATTTGTACCAAATTAGTCCGTTCAATGGGAGAGAGATGCGAACAAGTAATTAAAAAGAAAGGTGGAACAATCAAGTAATAAAAGCAAAGAATAACTTTTATTGCAAGATTATTTTCAACAATACTCAAAAAAATACAAACGGAAACTTTATGTGTTTCTATTACTTTTTCCAGGTAAATTCAACAAAAGCTGGAATCCACACTTTTATTTAATTATTTCCTTTTTTTTAAACTTCAGCATTTCTTATAAGTATTACAGTGCTCGAATATAATAAATCCCCTTTAAGTTTTGACTTTTTTCCCAAAATAAATTTGTTTTGAATCCTTGAAGTAATAGAGTAGGTTTGTTTCTATTATTTTCTCCACCACGCATTTCGTGATTTTGGCTATTCACGGACTTTTCTTTAGGGACACATTTCATTATTTTCTGGTTATTAAAAACTTTTCTAGATTTTTCATATTTCATTATTTCGGACCAAACAAATAAGTTTTCCTTAACTTTTTATATTTCCCAAATAATTTCATGTGATAAAACCTGTTCTTTGGAAATGTGGACTTATTCCTTGTTTTAATTTTTGACTTAAATGCTTAGAAATAATTTTTTAATAATTTTTATAAATTTTCATTTCAGGTCGATTCGATGTGCACACCAACACGATAATTCGAACAGGTGAATCACAAGCAATCGGAGGGAAATTCCTGCAAGGGCTTGAATTGGAGACACCAGAGAAGTGTCAACGGCTGTGCTGCGAAACCCAGGACTGTGATGTTTATGTGTTTGAGGAGAAAAACGATGGCTACTGTTACCTATTCGAATGCGGTTCACCAAAGAACTTCCACTGCAAATTCACAAGGCACCCTAACTACACGAGCGCTTTGATCACCGAGTACAAATCGACCTTAACAACCACTCCCAGACCTATTCCACATATTTTTCTTCCCAACATTTCAACACAGGAACAGGAACTTATCAGTCTCAAACTGAAACCTGAATTGAAAACCGTCACCTCAACGACGCCGCCACCCGTCGAAGTGGTCACCACGGAGAGTAGATTGATTCCAGCTGTTGCTGCTGAAAGTGAGTGTTTGTGAGTAGAATTAAAATGTCGAAAAACCTTTTCGAAATCTCTAAAATTCGACCTAAACGAAACTCTTCAGTGTAGTAAGTTAAGGGCTTACTGTTCCCCACTATCCTCTAAAATTCTGTTTGATGTCCACAATTCGGTATCTAATGATTAAGGCCCTTGCTGGTGCTGATTACCACCATGCGTCTTGGCCAACGGTGTCTTTGAATCTTGGGCGTTATTGTTTGCTGTCTCAATTGGTGAATAATTCAAATTCAATGCTTTTGAACGTGGCCACCGTGGCATAGTGGTTAGAGTGCAACGCTCCCACGCCGAAGGGTCTAGGTTCGATTTCCGGCTGAACATCTCGAATTTTTTACGTCACCACCTCTTTCGAGCTGCTGACAACCCTCAAAGGGTAATAACTGTCTATGAAAGCTTCTCAAACTTCGCCCTTCGGAGTTGGCAAAAAAAATGGTAGGTTCCTTCTACTCGTCAGAGAACAGCAGCGCGCACAACATGAGTAGTTAATGAATAAGCTAGACCCTGGTCCCCCTGTGCACTGTCGCACCAACAATTATTATTATTTTTAAACTCCAAACAGGTGTGTTTTGTAAATTTCTTTTCAATATTCTTGACCAAGTTATTGACTCACACGTTCATTCACACATACTCCTTAATGCGATACACGTGTGAATTAATACGGTCTTCAATCTACACAGATTTGCCGTTGCAATCTTTTTTAGTGTACAATAGAAGGAATTTGGTGGCCGCCGTGGCGTAGTGGGTAGAGTGCGACGCTCACACACCGAAGGGTCTAAGTTCGATTCCTGGCTGAACACTTCGTATTTTTCACCGCACTTGAGCTGTTGACAACATTCAAAGAGTAATAATTGCCTAGGAAAAAGCTTCTCGAAATTCGCCGCTCGGAGTCGGCAAAACACTGTAGGTGCCTTCTACTCGTGAGAGAACAGTAGGGCGCAAATCACGTGTATTTGATAAGCAAACTAGGCACTGTGGCGCCATATAAGTACTATTATTGGTATTAGAAGGAATTTTGATTGTTGTGAACATGAACAAGAAGCTAGCTGCCTCTAACTGCTCAGACAAGTTGATTGAGATCCTTTTTCATTTACGAGCGCCATTTCGCTTAAGGTCGTCGTCTATTGCGTTGTCTAAATGGCTCGGAATTAAAGAGTATTCAGGCCGGGGCTGTGGTCTCCCTTAGCGTTGAACTTGAAGACGCTAAAAATGTCGCTGCGTAGGCCGTACTTTTCCTAATTGAATCCTTTCCTCCAGGTGCCATCATCGCAAACAATCAAAAATCGCACGCAGAACTGTTTTCTTAAAATGATCATTGACCACTTTCAGTTGGGTCCATGTCTCTGTGCTATAGTTTAGTGAGGGATGATAAAAGAATTATGTGGAGTCAGCTCGCCTTTTTGTTGTAGACAAACCAAAACTGGCCCTTGATCTCGGTTCCCCAGCGGAGGAAAACGAAAGCATTAAAACTTACCTGGACATTTCTGCTTCCCACTATATCCGTATCACCGTATATCCAAGAATTTGATGTTGTGCATGCTTCCGTGATGACAGCATATACCTGTTTTGCCACTGTTCACTGATAGATTCATTTTGGTCGCTTCTGTTTCAAGCATTATTGACTTTAATCGCGTCCGCTTAAGAAAGCAAAAAAGAAAAGTTGCAAGTTTGGCGATGACATTTGAGTTTTACACTATCCTTTCAAGTAGATGTTCAAGGAATCATATGTAGTCTTGTCTAGAACTGTTTTTGACATTGGTACTGACCTTGATGGAACAGCTACAGTTTTTCATCGCCATACTGCACAATCTGAAGTGTATGGAAGGATTTAGATCAACGTGATTACTTGCCTAAACCACTCATACCACGGGACCCATTTTCACAAGAGTCGTAGCGAATATAAGACTAGACGCCTTAGTTACATTAACATCACATGGAGACCTTTCTTAAGGGACAAACAGTCCACCTCTGCTGCTATCGAATTAGAAGATGCAGTATATTTTTTATTCTTAAGGTTTCAGTCATATATTTACTCTTAATCTTTAGTCACAATACTTTTATGTCCTTCAAGAAGCAGATTCTAATTGAGAAATCGCCGTCGACACTCTTGGTTTCAACTTGCATGGCACTCAATTTTTTTAGTTCCTGATTAAATTCTAATTTCTTTTTGACTCCCACTCACTCCCAACGATTCTACGTGTTCACATTGTTGTTGGTTTGCACCTTGATCTAGTAAAGCGAGAAATTCCCCATCTTCAAACTTGCTGCCTACGACGATCTTTGTCTTCGTCGCTAAAGTCACACATTTTGAAGTGTCTAAGCCACTATTGACATGATTTATAAGGAGGAGCAGCTCTACCATTAACTAATTAATCGATAAGGGTTAGCTGCCTTTTTCTTCCAATTAAAAAAGAAAACAAAAGCTTCCCACAAATGCTGTTTATATAATTTTGGAATTTTTCGAAGAGGCAGAAAACACAGAAACTTTTATGTGTGTACTCTGCACTCGAAAATATATAGAAAGACTTTAAATTGGACTTCAAGCTAGAACTATTACCATTTTTACCGCTTTTTAACCAAAAAAAGGTGTGGTCCCCAAAGTTCTGAACGCAATACATGACTCTGAACTTAACTGAACTTCACAACATTTTTGAATAGAATTGCAACATTTTTGTGGTCAAACAAGCAGTGAAAGCAGCAAAGCAAACTTCCCACTGAAATTCTCTTCTGAAAAAAAACTCTACAGTCTTGTCACTATTGGGTTCATGGTTGGGGCAGAATTCTTAAATCTTTTAAAGTTTGCACAAGTACCAAATGAGGTTCATTTTTCTCAAAATAAAGAAGGAACATAACCGAAATGGTATTAATATGGAACAAGCAGAGGTTTTAAGCCAACCCACCATTCTTTACCTAACATAATTTCTTGCTTTTTTTTTTGTGTTATAAAGCCGCCTCTATAATATGTTAGACTTGACATAGGAATACAAATTTAATGGAATTATACCCCAAAAGTTGAAAATGGATACACAATTTAAAATTATACGATCTACGAAACCAAGCACCTGCACTGATAGAAAATGATAAAATCTGAGTTCCTCAAATTCTTTTCAAATAAGCAAGCTGGGTTTCCTGGCCGCCGTGGCATAGTGGGTAGAGTGCGATGCTCACACGCCGAAGGGACTTGGTTCGATTCCCGACTGAACACCTCGAACTTTTCACGGCACCACCTCCTTTGAGCTGCTGACAACACTTAAAGAGTAATAACTAACTAAGAAAGCTTCTCAAACTTCGCTGTTCGGAGGCAAATAACTGTAGGTCCCTTCTACTCGTGGAAGAACAGTAGCGCGCACAACACGAGTAGTTGATGAGCAAGCTAGGCCCTGGTCCCTCTGTGGACTGTCGGGCAAACAATTATTACTATTATTAAGCAGGGTTTGAAACGAAACAAAGTTCCCTTCCAGAGCACTCTGCATACGAAGGTTGCCTTTTATATTTCGGAATCGGGCAACCCTAGTTTTGCAATCTTACAACTGCCAGCTCTATCGTACAGTTTGACATTTTTGAGGTTATACGTACTCAGAACTTTTTGACATACGAGCGCTATTTGTGTTGTTTACAGTTACAGTGCATCGATGAACTTAATTCAATTTTCGGCGATGAAGGTTCTTGATAGAACCAGTGCTTATCGATGGTCCGGTCGATGGTTGGCGAGGTCGTAGTTCACTCCAAGACGAATTTTGTAGAGATCGTCCAAAATCAGTTGTTGTTCCGGAAACCATTGATGTTGTGCGCCAACTGATATTGCAAGATCGTCATGTGACCTATCGCGAGGTTAAGACATCCTTAGGCATTAGTGGGACCTGCAAACATTCAATATTGCATGAACATTTGACCACCAAAAGAATTTGTTCTCGTTGGATCCCATACAATTTGTCAATCGCTCAAAACAAGGCTCGTGTCGAGTGGTCGAAAGAAATGCTCCAAAAATACGATCGCGGTGCTTCGAAACACGTCTTTGACATCGTGACAGGTGAATAATCGTGGATTTACGAGTACGAGCCCGATAGTAAACAGCAGTCGACTGCATATGTGTTTCAAAATGAGCCAAATCCAACAAAAGTTGCTCGCACACGAAACACTTCCAAGCAAATCTTCGCCTGTTTTTTCGGAAAAACTCGACATGCGGCAACCGTACCACTAGAACAACGAAGAACAGTCAATTCTGAGTGGTACACAACCATTCGTTTGCCAGTTGTCTTCTAAGAAATCAGGAAAACCAACCGCCGAAGACGGACCACTTTTCACCATGAAAATGCGAGCTCTCACACATCGGCTCAAACAACAGTATTTTTGAGCACTCAAAACATCGATTTGATGACTCATCCGTCGTATAGTCCTGACTTGGCACCGAATGACTTCTTTTATTCCTGCACGTTAAAAATAATATGAGAGGTGAAAGTTTTTCGACACCTGAAAACGCGGTTGACGCGTTCAGAATGCATGTTTTGGAAATATCTCAATCAGAGTGGCAAAAGTGCTTCGACAATTGGTTCAAACGCATGCAAAAGTGTATACCAGGTATACCGGCATGAATTGAGCGTAAAGATACAAATGTCTCGATAGGGAACACTTGTTGTGAACGAGCCCTTATTTTTCTTTTGTTTGTTTGCTATGACATCTGTGAAAAATATTTAGTATACATCAAGTCATTGAACAGACAACACCTTATTTCTTTATCGTGTTAAAAATGTCGAATTTTGTACCAGAAAGTGATGATTTGCGGAAAGCATTAATTTTTTGTTTTCATTTGAAGAAAAGTGCTGCAGAGTCGCATCGAATGCTTGTCGAGGCATATGGTGATCATGCTCTATCAGAGGCAACATGCAAAAGATGGTTTCAATGGTTCGGAAATAATGATTTTGATGTGGGAAATGAAGAACGTGGAAGACCACCAAAAAAGTTTGAAGACGCCGAATTGCAAATGATATTGGATGGAGATGACACTTTGAGTCAAAAGCAAATGGCAGCAATGTTAAATGTTGAACAACAAGCAATTTCTGACCGTTTTAAAGCTATGGGAAAGATCCAAAAGGTGGAAAATGGGTGCCACATGAATTGAATGAAAGACAGATGGAAAACCGGAAAAACACTTGTGAAATTTTGCTTCAAAGACACGAAAGAAAATCGGTTTTGCATCGGATTGTTACTGGCGATGAAAAATTGACTTATTTTAAGAATCCTAAACGGAAAAAATCATGGGTTCATCTGGGACAACCATCAACATCGACTGCAAAACCAGATCGATTCGGCAAGAAGACAATGCTGTGTGTTTGGTGGGACCAGAAAGGTGTGCTGTACCACGAGCTCCTAAAACCTGGTGAAACCGTTAATATTGATCACTACCGACAACAAATGATCAATTTGAACCATGCATTGATCGAGAAACGACCAGAATGAGCCAGAAGACACGGCAAGGTAATTTTGCTCCATGACAATGCACCTGCACACAAAGCAAAGCCAGTTCAGGATACAATCAAAACACTTGGCTGGGAGCAGGTACCCCACCCGCCATATTCACCTGACTTGGCTCCTTCCGACTACCATTTGTTTTCATCGATGGAGCACGCATTGGCTAAGCAGCACTTTGATTCCTGCGAGGAGGTCGAAAATTGGGTGTCTGATTGGTTTGCTTTAAAAGACGAACAATTTTATTGGCGTGGTATTCACAAATTTCCAGAAAGGTGGTCAAAATGTGTAGAAAACAATGGCCAATACTTCGAATAAAATGTTTTTACTTTCCCATTAATAATTAGAGTTTTATTAAAAAAAACGCATTTCATACCGGTATTCCTTGTAGATCTTAATGGGCAATATTTTGAAAAACAATAAAGCTATTTTATTAAATATATAAATATTTTTGTAAATAGAATATGCAACCCCGTATGTACCCAAATACATCTCAAATCAGTTGGTATACAAACAAACCATTTGCAGTTTGGCAGGACGTGCCGATTTGTTATGTTTTCTTATTAAATTGACAGATGTAATCTCGAATCAAAGCTTACCAAAATAACGAGCTCTCTCCTGTCAACAGGCAAAAATCTCAGCTGTGGCAGATTTGAGTTTCCGTGTCACTCTGGCGAGTGCATAGCTGTCTACAATGCCTGTAATGGAATACCACAGTGCGTTGATGGAAGCGACGAAGGACCAGAGGTTTGCTTTTAACAGAATCCTATTATCAATGCAGTACAACCCGAATTTCTCGATTTAAGTGCTCCACAGTGAACAACCCGGTTAAGCCAAACACACATCATTCGGACAGTGTGAAACCAGACGTTGTGGCGCAAGTTCCCATCTACCGGCATAACCTAAAATTTGCCCAAATTCCCGCAGATCCACCTGTTGTCGACAGTCGACCGGCATCAGCTCCTTCATCTCCCACTGTGTGGGTCAATCAAAAGGTTCAGGCCGACACTAAGGCTGATATGGGTAAGTATTTCCCATCCATATTGTCCACAAAGCTCATTTCAAATGACTCTTTCTCAGATCGCACTACTTTTGGGCGCAAGAACGAGTTAGGCGTTCCAATCAAGAACATCATGATTAACATAGATGAGCCCACTGAGAAGGAGTTCCCGAACCAACGTGAGATTTATGCTCAGCTGCCGCCCATCAAAAGCTCGTTTCCCACCCCACAGATCGCCCAGCCAACAGGTATTCATTCAAAATTTCATTGCAAGCCAAGCCCTGATAGGAAATCTTTTAGCTCACATATATGTTCCGAACATGAGATGGCCTTCGCCGAGACAGCAGTGGCAGGCTGTCAATCCGGGAGCAGTTTATACCAATCAAGAACAGTCACCGAACTTGCAGGTCGAACAAAATCATGTTCGACCGTCTGAGGATCAAATGATAAATGTCGGCCCGAAAGTAATCTATGAGGAGACAGTCCCTAAGCAGAAAGAAGTCAACAATGTAAACTATCCAGAGAAGAGTGCGGATTTCACTGACTACCCAGAGAAAACTTTGGATACTCCCAAAAACACTCCAGTAAGGGTCACATGCCCATAGCGAAAACGTGATTTAAATTGATTCTCTCATTCAAAGGTTCAGTCAAAGCCAGAGGAACATAAGCCTGCAGCTGCACCAAAGCCCACCCCTCACCCTTCGGTGGTGGAGCAGTACAAAATGATTGAACAGCACTTGGAACTTCAGTTCAGCGACCACGACGGCTTTTCTGAAAGACCTCGCGGAGCTGTCTTATCACTCACGCTCGGTAAGAATGCATTCTTTAGGACATTTATCTGATTTAACTCGTTTTCTCTTGCAGGTCTTATGGTTGCGGGCATTATTGTGGTTCTGATTGGTTGCCGGCTAAGGACAGCAGGTCGACGAGGCGGACGTCATGGGGGAAAAGTTGCCTATGAGCCGGATGAAGACTTTTTGGTTAATGGAATGTACTTGTGAATGAATTTTTATTTAGATGTGGTATTGACAGTTATTTACATAAATAACCTAAATTATTTGGAGCTTTGTGCGGCATTTGAAGTAAACAAGAGGTTGTCAAAGTGAAATTGTGTAAAATGTTGTTTTTTTGTTGTTTTCTTGCGATGCTGTGTTTCAATTTTTTCTGTCCAGTTAATAGACTGGGTCAATAAGCTGCTGCATGCTAGTTCTAAAAGGGGTTCCTTCATAAGTTAACAACTCTGTGCTTACGCATAAGGTTGAATTGAGGACAATGAGTTTGACTACGTATTAAGTAGCAAAGAGAATGCTTCCAAACAACTTCTTCTTCTTGTGGCGCTACAGTCTGGGCTGGACCTGGCCCTCAACCAACACCCCTCTCTAGCCAGCAATATCTTTCGAAAGTTGTCTCCAGTTGCTGACTCCAAGTTGGTTGAGGTCCTCCTCTACATGTGTGCGTCGCTTTAGTCTATGTAGTCCTCTTTTGTATTGTCCCAATGTCTCGGATTCAAAGCCTTTTCGGGCGGAAGCAGTGGTGTCGATACGCTCTACATGGCCTACCCATCTTAAGTGTTATATCCTTAGACACTTGTCCAGGGGCATGTCGCTGTACAGCCCATAGAGTTCGTCGTTAAATCTTCAGCTCCATATGCAATCAACGCAAACAAGACCGAAAATCGCACGCAAAACTTTTTTCTCGAAAAGGCTCAGGACTTCTTCATCCGCATTTGGTAACCTCCAGGTTTCCGTGTCATAGAGTAGGACTGGGATGCGAGCATTGTCCTTCGAGAGACGGCTTTATTACTCAACTGTCTCTTGAGCCCAAAGAAACAACGATTGGCTAGATTGATTCTGCGTTTGATTTCGGTACTGATGTTGTTGTCCCTGTTCACCGCGGAGCTGAGGTATGCGAAGTCCTTGACTACCTTGAAGTTTCTGCTGCCTAGTGTGACGCTCCGTCCGAGACGTCGATGTTGTGCGGCCTTCCTTGATGGCAACATGTACTTTGTCTTACCCTCACTAACCACCAAACCCATTTTAACCACTTCTGCTTCAATGCCAGCAAGCGCCTCATTGACAGCTTGCTGTGTTCGTCCAATCACATCAATGTCATCAGCGTATGCTAGCAATTGATCTGATTTCCGGAAGATCGTGCCCCTGGTGTTGACTTGTGAGTTACGCACGATCTTCTCGAGGAAGATGTTAAAGAAGTCAATGACAGTTCGTCGGCTTGTCTAAAATCTTTTTTGACATTGAAGGTCTCGGTGAGTTCGGTACCGACCTTGACGGAGCAGCGAGAGTTCTCCATCGTCATCCTACACAATCTGACGAGTTTGGTAGGAATGCCAAAACTAGCCATATGTATAGCTCGTCTCTATGCATACTGTCATACGCGGACTTAAAATCGACGAAGAGGTGGTGGGTGTCGATTTTCACTTCTTGGGTCTTTTCCAGGATCTGCCGTAATGTGAAAATCTGGTCTATTGTGGACTTCCCTGGTCTTAGGCAAAAGTCTTGAGCTTCCAAACAACATTTGTCGCTTTGTTCGATAATCTGTTTCCATGTAGATGCCAACTTCATAATACCATAACAAAACATAATAATGCGACACCCAAATATCAAGCTTTTTTTATATCCTGCCTTCTGCAGATGGTTTAAAATGGTGTGGTGACTAACTCCCATCTCCTGGGCGATGTCACGAGATGCCACATGCCGGTCTGGTTCGATGATTTCCATAATTCGATCGTTATTCGTAGTCACAGATCTTCCGCCGGATGGCTTATGGTGTCTTTCATCGAAACCATTCCTCCGCGGTTCGAAGTGATAGAGTACCATCCCCCAAAACATCATTAATCTCACGGGAAGTTTATCAAGCGGATTTGCCTTTAACGTGGGAAAACTTTGAAATAGCGCGAACTTCGGCGTTAGTGAACATGTTTACACGTCTATTACTGTTGAACGCAATATTCAAACTAATCATGCATAGCGTAGTTTTGTAGGTTATGTCAAGACCTTTCAAATGATGTATAGTATGCCGGATACGAGCTCTGTAGGGCTTTGTACATAGCCGGAAAATTCAAAAGACAAAAAGGCTGAGGGGAGATATTTGACAACCTTATGTTAAACACAAAAAAAGGAATGCAAGAACAAAAAAGAAGTGGAGAGAAAGCAATTTTGATTGAAATGAGGTTTGGAAAAAAAATTCGAAACTATATCTGCCGGTAAAGGAATAAAAATATCTAAAGGTCACAATGGCAGTCCGTGCAAATAAGATATAAGCCGAACAAATCTACGGGAACGTTCTGAAGCAGCTGCAGATGTTTTGATTGAGAGCATACACTAGATCATTTGTAAGACATTGGCAGGGGAGAGCATTTCTTTGCACAGTTGAAATGGTCTACAAGAAAGCTCTAGCATACTCAAGACTAAATAAGAACTAGAGCGGTCCTCCAAAACATTACAGACTCTGTAAAATGATGGTTAACAACATAGAGTTTAACTAAACAACTTTAACAACGTAAAAAGCGGGAATTGAATTATATTGCGCTTGGTTAAAGAAACTTCGTTTTGTCAAAATCGTGTTCTGCCACTGTGTGTTTTACTTACACAAATTTTCAGATTTGTTTGCATGTTGCTTGGACTATGCGACGTTTGGCCTTAAAGTTCGGCTTCTTCCTAAAATTTCTTGAACTATCGAACACCACTTCACAAAACAAATAGTTAACGTTTTTCAATACGTAAGCTTAAATGTATTTCGACGCCATATATCTTTTGACGCGTATACTTATAATTAGTTGGCAATAAACCATAAATCATGATTAAACGATTAAGTGACATTTTTATTTCATATATTTCATTAGTTAAATTGTGTCCATTTCCAAAATTCGCTTTCATCAACTACAACTTTAAGAACATTAACACCATTTATTTCGACATAATTTTAATAATACGTCTTGATGGGAGAAATTCGGATCTAAGTTTTCTCTTCACACTGTTCCAATGCCAGTGAGGTAATAAAGTGCAAGCTTTAAAAGTAAAGCCCAAATCAATCACTGACTTGAACTTCTCAACATTTTCGCAGTTCATCATTGTGGTGAATCGGAAAAAAAATTTTGGCCTTCGTCCTTAGAACATGAAATTGACACAAGAACTAAATCCGTTGGATCGTTTTATGCGTCGCCAATTGACACAAGAACTAAATCCGTTGGATCATTTTATGCGTGTCCAATTCTGAAGAACAGAGCGAAATTAATAATAATAATAATTGTTGGCGCGACAGTCCACAGGGGGACCAGGGCCTAGCTTGCTCATCAACTACTCGTGTTGTGCGCGCTACTGTTCTCTCACGAGTAGAAGGGACCTACAGTTTTTTGCCGACTCCGAACGGCGAACTTTGAGAAGCTTTCTTATTACTCTTTGAGTGTTGTCAGCATCTCGAAAGAGGTGGTGCCGTGAAAAAATTCGATGTGTTCAGCCGGGAATCGAACCTAGACCCTTCGGCGTGTGAGCGTCGCACTCTACCCACTACGACACGGTGGTCACAGAACGAAATTGCTGCTCGAAAAAAGATGAGCATCATTTCTAGCTTAAGGGGTTTGTCAAAGAAACATTGGGCAGACAGCACTCTACTCACCAATCATTGAGCTAGTAGAAATCAATGCTTCCAAAACTCAATGTTGCCTACTGTCGCTTAAGCAGCTTAACCGTTTTGTAGGTTATGTGAAGACCTTTCAAATGATGTATAGTATGCCGGATACGAGCTCTGTAGGTCTTTGTACATAGCCGAAAAATTCAAAAGACTTAAAGGCTGAGGGGAGATATTTGACAACCTTATGTTAAACACAAAAAAAGGAATGAAAGAACAGAAAAGAAGTGGGGACAAATGAATTTTGATTGAAATGAGGTTTGAAAATAAATTTCGAAGCGATAACTGCTGGTAAAGGAATAAAAATATCTAAAGGTCACAGTGGCAGTCCGTGCAAATAAATTTAAGAAATAAGCCAAACAAAGCTATGGGAACGTTCTGAAGCAGCTGCAGATGTTTTGATTGAGAGCATACACTTGTCTAGTGTCGCTTAACCAGCCCTTATCCATGAATGGCTTCTTTGTTTTTCAGTGAATTTTCATTGATTTTTTCTTTTTTCTTTTATTTACTTAATTCTAACTAACTGACTCTTAACAAGTGCTCTAAGCTAACCTAGGATACTTCATTTTTTTAACTTTTCAGCTTTTCTATTAAATGTTTGTTCTCGTTTTTATAACTCATTTTAAAGTCTGTTTTTCACCCAAGAAAAAGTCCAAAAACTTGGGATAACAATTGCTTAGCTCAACCAAGCTTAAGACTAAGACTAAGGACCAACTTAAGACTACAAGTAAAACCTAACTTTACAACTTTTCAAACTCGTGTTTAGGTTGGAAGTGATAGTTCAATTTTTATTTCGGTTCTGACAAACTTTCGACTACAAATATATAATGAAGAAGTGATTCCAATGAAGGTGATGGATATACAACATCCCCCTTTAGATATTAAAGTTAAATCTTAATTAGTTATCGATCATCAAACATTTACAAAAATTATAAAAAATTATTATACAAATCCAAAAATACTTCAACATTTGTTTTTGTTTTTTTTTATAACACACAATTGGTTCATCAAAGATTTTCAATATCATGAAGATACTTTAAGAGCGATAAATACGTTTTCCCGATCTTGTTATCAAAAAGTCACTCGAGTCTCGACTGGGCCTTTTGTCGTCTGTTGACATAACGGGTACAGTCTCTGTAGTTTCTTCAGTTGTCGTAGCTATTTTGTTCAAGTCTTCAGCTTGGGCCATGCTCCTTTTCATCCCCGCACTAACACAAGAGATGTCACCTGCCTGTACCGAGTCCAAATACGTAGCTTTAATTAAATGAAATCTATATCGGCGAACAATTCTTTTCTCAGTTTCAACCAAATATGATCTACGCTCAACTTTCTTAAGGACTTTCCCATGTCCCTTCAAATCTGCCAGGTGTACCGGTATTTTTGAAAATAAAACATTAATTATTTTTAAGAAAGTAAAAACATTTTATTCAAAGTATTGGCCATTGTTTTCTACACATTTTGACTACCTTTCTGGCATTTTGTGAATACCACGCCAATAAAATTGTTCGTCTTTTAAAGCAAACCAATCAGACACCCAATTTTCGACCTCCTCGTAGGAATCAAAGTGCTGCTCAGCCAATGCGTGTCCCATCGATGAAAACAAATGGTAGTCGGAAGGAGCCAAGTCTGGTGAATACGGCGGGTGGGGTAGCTGCTCCCAGCCAAGTGTTTTGATTGTATCCTGAACCGGTTTTGCTTTGTGTGCAGGTGCATTGTCATGTAGGAAAATTACCTTGCCGTGTCTTCTGGCCCATTCTGGTCGTTTCTCGATCAATGCATGGTTCAAATTGATTATTTGTTGTCGGTAGCAATAAGTTAACGGTTTCACCAGGTTTAGGAGCTCGTGGTACAGCACACCTTTCTGATCCCACCAAACACACAGCATTGTCTTCTTGCCGAATCGATCTGGTTTTGCAGTCGATGTTGATGGTCGTCCCAGATGAACCCATGTTTTTTTCCGTTTAGGATTCTTAAAATAAATCCATTTTTCATCGCCAGTAACAATCCGATGCAAAACCGATTTTCTTTCGTGTCTTTGAAGCAAAATTTCACAAGTGTTTTTTCGGTTTTCCATCCGTCTTTCATTCAATTCATGTGGCACCCATTTTCCACCTTTTGGATCTTTCCCATAGCTTTTAAACGGTCAGAAATTGTTTATTGTGCAACATTCAACATTGCTGCCATTTGCTTTTGACTCAAAGTGTCATCTCCATCCAATTCGTTTGCAATTCGGCGTCTTCAAACTTTTTTGGTGGTCTTCCACGTTCTTCATTTCCCACATCAAAATCATTATTTCCGAACCGTTGAAACCATCTTCTTCATGTTGCTTCTGATAGATCATGATCACCATATGCCTCGACAAGCATTCGACTCTGCAGCACTTTTCTTCAAATGAAAACAACAAATTAATGCTTTCCGCAAATCATCACTTTCTGGTACAAAATTCGACATTTTTAGCACGATGAAAAAATATGATGGTGTCTGTTCAATGACTTGATGTATACTAAATATTTTTCACAGATGTCATAGCAAGCAAACAAAAAAAAAAAAATAAGGGCTCGTTCACAACAAACGTTCCCTATCGAAACATTTGTATCTTGACGCACACTTCATATCGGTATACCTGGTATAATCCACACGAACTCTCCCGGTTCTAATTCAGATAATTTCCTCACTGCATGTCTCCTGTCATAGTATTGCTTATATATGTTCCTATATTTTTCCTCCCTCTCCTTTAGGTCCCTTTAGGTCCCTTTAGGATATTTGGTGTCTGTTTTAGGTTTACGTCGGGTAAAGTATCACGAAGCCTCCTTTCAAACATTAGCTCCGCTGGGCTAAGCCCGTTCGCTATAGGTGTGTTTCGATACGTTAACAATGCAAGCAACCAAATTTCCTTTGTTTTTCTTCAAAATGTTTTTTGCTATTTTCACAGTATCTTCAGCTGCTCCGTTAGCTTGGTGATACTGCGGACTACTTGTGACTACGGAGAAGGACCATTTCTTAGCAAACCGCCGAAACTCAGAAGAATTCAAATTTTGAAATTGTGTGCAACTAGCAGTGAAAACTCTTTGGGGTATTCCATAGCGACTGAATATTAATTTGCATACTTTAATAAAACCCTTCATATTCATGTGCATTCAGTTTCCAAAAACCTAGAATAACAATTAATAAATACAATGTACCATTTGTTTTCCAGTTTAAACAGATCCATTGCTACCCTTTGCCATGCGTAGTCTGGGAAAATAGAAGGCAGGAGTGGCTCATGCTTATTAATTTTATGCTGAGTACAAACTGGATAACTATTTATTTGCTCAGCAATGTCTCTAGAAATACCTGGCCACCACATAGTCCTTTGAGGCCGAATTCTTGTTTTGGTGATCCACAGATGCCCTTCATGAAGTTTTGATAGCATTAACAACCTTAACTGTTTTGGGATGATTATCCTGTTGTTCCGCAATAGAATGTGGTTAACAACCGTAAGCTCATCCTTGACAGAGTCATAATTCTTCATATCCAAGCTTACTTTATCCTTAGCTGGCCATCCTTTCGATACATATTTTTTTAAATTTTGACATTCTGCTGATTCCGACTGCGCCTTAACAACGTCCACAGGTTTTTGTCAATCATGAAGATATTTTGAACAGCTACCTGGTGAACATATGCATCTATCTCTTCCTCCAATTCCTCCTGCTCCTGTTCATTTTCTAAAGGTGCCCTTGAAGGCTGATCAGCGGCCACTAGATTTTTTCCTGGTATGTATGATACCGTGTAGTCATATCTCAGCATTCTCAAACGAATGCGCTGCAACCTCGGGGACAAGTCATCTAGACTTTTGGTTTGTGAAATTTGCACAAGAGGCTTATGATCAGTCTGTATTTCAAAATGTCGCCCGATTAGATAAGTTTTTAATTTCTCACAAGACCAAGCTATAGCCAATGCCTCCCGTTCAATGTTTGCGTAATTTTTCTCCGTAGCTGTAAGTGTCTTTGAAATACATGCTACCGGATATTGTTCTCTTCCATGAGTTTGTAGGAGGACATCTCCTAGTCCTTGTTGCGAGGCATCGCATGAGGTAGTGGTATCCTTTGATGGATCATACATTTTTAGATTGGGAGTTGTAGATAATTTGTGTTTTATTTCCTCAAATGCTTCTTGTTGCATTCGTTCCCATACAAACTCATTTTTCTAGAAAGCTAGTAATAGGTTCCAAAATAGACGACTTATTTGGGATATATTTTCCTATAAAATTCACCATTTCTAAAAACTGCTGCACTTCTTTAACGTTACTTGGCGCCTTCATTTTTTGAATCGCTTTAGTTTTCTCTTCATCTATCCTTATTTCACCCTTTGAACATAACAAATTTTTGTTTTCCCAAACTCCGACTTGTGTTTATTAAGTGTTATCCCATTTTCTTTAATTTTCTGTAAGACAGCCTCCAGGCACCTGTCATGTGCTATAATTTCACGGTTACTGGCCGTCCCAGTGGGTCAACTATGCCGAACTTTCACCAGTTCATTCTCGTGTCCCTTGAGACTCTGGACAGCGGGGTTCTGAACAGGATAATTTCACAGTTCTGGTAGTTGATTTTCAATTTGCAGTCGTCGCAGAATCGTTGAATTGCATCGAAGTCACTCTGCAACAAATTGTTTATTCCTTTTACCTTCGGATCTGATCTGTACGCGATTAGACCATCGGTAAACGCTATTATAATAATTGTTGGCGCGACAGTCCACAGGAGGACCAGGGCCTAGCTTGCTCAACAACTACTGCGCGTTACTGTTGTGCGTGTTGTGTGTGATACTGTTCTCTCACGAGTAGAAGGGACTTACAGTTTTTTTGCCGACTCCAAACGGCGAAATTTGAGAAGCTTTCTAAGATAGTTATTACTCTTTGAGTGTTGTCAGCATCTCGAAAGACGTGGTGCCGTGATAAATTCTAGGTGTTCAGCCGAGAATCGAACCTAGACCCTTCGGCGTGTGAGCGTCGCACACTATCCACTACGCCACGGCGGCCGCAACGCTATTATGTTAGGCATAAAACCTGTAAGGTAGCTGGTGAATATAGTGAACAAGATCGGCGAACCCACCGTCCCTTGCCGCAACCCATTTTTTATATTGAACACAGTTCTGGAAATTTCGTTGCCATTTTTCACAACGAACTTCCTACCTGTTACCATGTCGTAGATCATATATAGCAACGTTTTGTGAATGCCGAGCCTGACCAATTTGAGGAAGAGATCTTCTAACTATACGGTGTCGATTGCCTTTTCCATGCTAATGAGGCAGGCTCCTGTGCATTGTGTTTTATTTCTGTTCCACTGAATGTCGGAAACCAGTTCAGACGCGGCATGAATGGTGTCGTGCCCCGCCCTGCAACCGGTTTTCCGGTATTAATTGTTTTTCCTGAACCCATTCATTCAGAGCTGTAATGATTATCTTCTCAAATACCTTGCTTATACACGGAAGAAGACTTATAGACCGGGGATTTGTGGGGATGGAATTATGTTTGTCCCATTTTAATATTGGCTGTACCACAGCTGTTTTGCAATGGACCGGGTTATGTGCAATACTCAGCGCATTGTTAAACAGCGTTGTATATACATCCATCGCCTTAGAGAGCAGATGTAGCAAAACAATATTTGGTATCCCATCGATTTCCACCGACTTCTTCTTCTTCAGTGAGCTGAGGATACCTTAGAGTTCGTCTTTAGAAATAAGGATGGAGTTGTTTCCATCATCAGCAACGACGTTATTTGCCTGCAGATCGCCACTGAATCTGGTGTAACCACGGGTCTCGGATCGCCATTAACTTATTTCATTCCGAAGACAGGCATGGTTTAGCACTGCTCTGTTTCCCAGGTCGTGATTCGGACTTCGAGTTTCGTTGACCGTATACACTCTCTGGAAAACAGCACCAATTGCTCTCGCCTTCTCCTGGGGATCCTCAACTACGAAATAGTCGTTGTCAATGAATGGCTTCTGTATTGCTGAACGTGAACTACTTTTCACTCTAGGTGTATGTATCAACTCATCACTTGGTTCAATCACATACTCGTATTTTGTTTAGACTTGGCCAACATGATTTGAACAGAACAGTGGTACAAGCCACACAACATATGCTTTAATCAATTTATTAAAAAGCAAGTTTGGCGGGCGCTTTTTCAAAAAATGGATTTTTTGGCTCTTTGTTTTTATACGATTCATCGATTGAAACTATGTTGTTTAGTTGGAATTTTGGCCAATCTATACGAAGAAGTCATCGAAGGTACAACAAGATTTCTAGATACTTGCCCGTGTTGGCAAGCGACGGAAATTTAATTTCGCATTAATATGCTCTGAAATACCATATACGAGTAAAAAAACTTTACCTTATCCATTTTTGTTTAGTTAACAGAAACAAATAAAATTGCACTTCTTAAATAAAGAGTGAGGTGCATTCGACATAACGATACTTTCGTTTCTTTTGTAAAATGTGGTTGACGATTGTTACTCTTACTTTATTCCAGCATATAACGCATTTGTGGACACCACCCCAGTTTTCACATTTAAGGTCAAACATCAAACTGTTGATATGATATGAAACTGAAAATTGTACAAGAGAATAAACTAACATTCTCCACCTATTCTTCGATGTTAAGGCCGCAAACAACAATGTGCATAGTCTTGCTGTTCAGTGCCATGTTGGCAATTCTACCAAGCTCGTCACATTGTGTAGGATGACGATGGAGACCTCTCCGTAACAAACTCACCGATATCTTCAATATCAAAAAAGGCTTAAGTCAAGGCGACACACTGTCATGGGACTTTTTAACACCATTCTTGAGAATATCGTGCATAACTCAGAAATAAGCACCAGAGGCATAATCTTCGAAAACTCTGCTTAACTGCTAGCTTGTGCCGACGACATTGACGTAATTGGATGATCACAGCGAGCCGTCAATGAGGGGTTTAATAATAAAAATAGTAATTGTTGGCGTGACAGTGCACAGGGGGACCAGGGCTCACCAACTACTCGTGTTGTGCACGACACTGTTCTCTCACGAGTGAAAGGGACCTCCAGTTATTTACCGACTCTGAACGGCGAAGTTCGAGAAGCTTTCTAAGACAGTTATTTCTTTTTGAGTGTTGTCAGCAGCTCGAACGAGTTGGTGCCGTGAAAATTTCGAGGTGTTTAGCCAGGAATCGAACCTTGACCCTTCGGCGTGTGAGCGTAGTACTTTACCCACTACGCCACGGCGGCCACAATGAGGCGTTCGCTGGCATTAAAGCGGAAGGGGCTGAAATGACTCAACTATTTGGATTCAAAGAGTTTTTTGTCATATGACCTACATAATAAAGCATTGTATCCGAAGGCGCTTGACCAAGGCGTAACCACCAAATAGCCCATTAATTCGTCGTTGAATCTTCCCCTTCAGTTGTTGTTAACGCAATAGGATAAAATTTGCACCCGAAACTATTCTCCTAAGAAGACCAAGGGCTTCCTCATCCGCTTTTAGCAACGTCCATGTTTCCGCGACATAGAGTAGGACTGGGATGACCAAACTGTCATACAAAGCCAGCTAAAGCTTTCGAGAGAGGGCTCTAATACTAAGAAGCATTTTAAGCCAAAAAAGCAACGAATGATAAGAGTGGTTCTCTGTTTGATTTCGGTACTGATGTTATTGTCCCAAGGAGCCAAATAAACAAAGATCTTTCTACTGCCCCATCGATGTTGTGTCCTTATTCTATAAAAGAATGCACTTTATTTTGCCCAGGTATACCGGTGTGAAGTGAGCGTCAAGATGTAAATGTCCAATAGGGAACATTTGTTGTGAACGAGCCCTTATTTTTTTTTTGCTATGACATCTGTGAACAATTTTTAGTATACATCAAGTTATTAAACAGACAACACCATATTTTTTCATCGTGTTAAAAATGTCGAACTTTGTACCAGAAAGTGATGATTTGCGGAAAGCATTAATTTTTATGTTTTCATTTGAAGAAAAGTGCTGCAAAGTCGTATCGAAAGCTTTTCGATGCATATGGTGATCATGCTCTATCAGAAGCAACGTGCAAAAGATGGTTTTAACGGTTCAGATATAATGACTTTGATGTGAGAAATGAAGAACGTGGAAGACCACCAAAAAAGTTTGAAGACGCCGAATTGCAAACGATATTGGATGGAGATGACACTATGAGTCAAAAGCAAATGGCAGCAATATTAAATGTTGCACAACAAATAATATCTCAGCGTTTAAAAGCTATAGGAAAGTGAAGAAAATGGGTGCCACATGAATTGAATGAAAGACAGATGGAAAACCGAAAAATCACTTGTGAAATTTTGCTTCAAAGACACGAAAGAAAATCGTTTTGCATCGGATTGTTTGTAAGAATCCTAAACGGAAAAAATCATGGGTTCATCTGGGACAATCATTAACATCGACTGCAAAACCAGATCGATTCGGTAAGAGGACAATGCTGTGTGTTTGGTGGGACCAGAAAGGTGTGCTCTACCACGAGCTCCTTAAACCTGTTGAAACCGTTGCTGAACGCTACCGACAACGAAGGACCAATTTGAACCATGCATTGATCGAGAAACGACCAGAATGGGCCAGAAGACACGGCAAGGTAATTTTGCTCCATGACAATGCACCTGCGCACAAAGCAAAACCGGTTCAGGATACAATCAAAACACTTGGCTGAGAGCAGCTACCCCACCCGCCGTATTCACCAGACTTGGCTCCTTCCGACTACCATTTGTTTTCATCGATGGGAAACGCATTGGCTGAGCAGCACTTTGATTCCTACTAGGAGGTCGAAAATTGGGTGTCTGATTGGTTTGCTTTAAAAGACGAACAATTTTATTGGCGTGGTATTCACAAATTGCCAGAAAGGTGGTCAAAATGTGTAGAAATCAACGGCCAATACTTTGAATAAAATGTTTCTACTTTCCCATTAATAATTAGTGTTTTATTTTCATTTCATACCGGTATACCTGGTATACCTTAATGCCATCAATCGCTCCATAGATGGTTCGGTGTGTTCGTCCAGTTGAGCTGACTTGTAGAAGATCGTGCCTTATTTGTTGATTTGTGAGTTACGCTCGATCTTTTCAAGAAGGATGTTGAAAAGTCGCTTGCTTAGATCTGTTTTGAAGGTGTCGGTGAATTTGTTACCGACCTTGAAGGAGCATCCTACATAATCTGACGGGTTTGTTAGAAAGGCCAAAACAAGACGTGGCAGTGAATAGCTGGCCTACGCACATACTTATATGAGGTTTAAAAATCGATGAATATGTGGTGAGTGTCGATCTGTACCCCAGGAATGTTTTTCAAGAGGTAGGCGATGTTGAGGAGGCTGATCCTTCGATAGTTTGCGTAGTGGCTTACACAAATGACAATGGGCTTTTACTCATTGAGTATGCCTTCCATATCCTACAAATGAGCTGGTGCATGAACCCAATCAGTCCTAAATACCTTTACGGACAGTCGGTCCGCTCCAGCAGCTTCTTTCGATTTCAGTCTCGATATTGCTAACTTAGTCTAAGTTGGGAGGACGAAATTGTTGTCTTTTTTTGTCCAAATTGAGTATAACTTGCCGTCCATTTTTTTTTAAATGTTTTAAGAATTTTGTGCTTATTGCTGAGTATGAATAGTCTGCAAATTATAAAGAAGATTTTCTCTATTGTTGACTCGATGTCAGGTTCTTATATGAAAGCCGTAAACACGCTTGCTTTTGCAGGAATGAAAGGACTTCCTGCATGTTTTTTGTACAAAAGTTGCTGTAAAAGAGGCTTTGAATCAATTGTCACTTTTTGTCATCAGATAAATAACAGCCTATACATCACATATATACAATTATTTACATTGGACAGAATACATCGGCTATGTTCGTACTCGTAGTACTGAATATTCTCATTTCCACCGGGTGCTTGACTTTTGTGCCTAAAGTCATGCTATGTACATGCAGTGAAAGCATTTATCAGCCCCAAGTTTGTTGCATTCATAAGCACTTCCCTCCAGGGCCACAGATAAAAACCCATAAATCCTGACCTTCATCAATTTAAAGTCCTTACCCAGTCCGAGTTTCGCTGAAACGTCCATGTGTAATAAAACTAAAGCAAAAAAAAGCCTCTTAACCGAACTTTGCCCTCTCACACGCTCTATGGAAGAACTTTCGATTTGTTGTCGAAACAAAAGCTCTTTTGAAGAGAAATAGTTAAGCTCGAAGCAAACTCGATTATCCTAGGTGCATTAGTTTCTTTCCTGCGCTCAGCCTCGTCGTCAGGCTCAACTCCGTCGTCCGCGCTATTGTTCGAGTCATCACCACAAAGGAGCAAAAAGGAAAAAATTGTGAAATTGAAAGTGAAAGAAATTCTTTGCGAGAAATGAAAAAGTTTGTTCTTCTGTCGCTGGTCCTTACCGTGGTTTTGAATGGAGGTAAAAGTCCTGTGTGGTGCTTGTGAAGTGAAAACTTCCCTATTTTGCAAAAGTGAAAGGCTAAAAACTAATCCACTCGATGGCCATAATTCGATTTGCTGTCGAGAAGATACGCGAAAGTGGTCTAATTTATTGATGGAAGCTTTTTTTCACTAACCTTCACTCTAATTGAGCGTATGTATGTATCTTCTTAGGAAATAGCACATTGAATAGGTATCCACATCGGGAATAGGACACATATAAGCGATAGCATATTTGTGCTGTTTGTGCATTGTTATGTATGCTCGGAAGTGTGGTAAGGATGCAAACAGAACGGTGAGGTGACACATGTTTTTTCATAGCAGCGCATGTCCTAATTCTGAACACCCGCAACATATCCCTAAGCATGCCGCGCTTTCGCGGAAAGCTTGCAGCAAGTTGCTTTGTTATATTGTGTGTGGCGCGACATGCACTTAACCAGTCATCTGGCGGACCATATGATTTGCCCGCAAGCCACGAATGTGTTACAGGTGCATGCACAACTCCCACTCCAGAGCATTGTGCCAAGTGAGTCATTTCGCCGTCTGGCAGATGTCGGTGGGTTTAAGTAGGTTAGGACGGATCGATGTGAAGTGCTTTGTTGTTGTGCTGTCGAGGAGTCTTGTGTGAAAAGGATGTGGATTTCTTTTGAATGGTGAATGGATGATACATTATTTTAATGGAGAACTTTGTTAACAGATGGGCTTTTCTGGTTGTTTGATTTGTGTCAAATTATGAGGACTCTTAAGTGTTTATGAGGTTTGTTGTAGATTTAAGGGCTGGAGAGAACATTTATTTCCTTCAAGTGTTGTTCATTTTTGTGTGGGATAGGGAGCTGTTCAAAACTATTCAACGATTCTAGTAAAGTCCTGTGAATAAGTTGATCTTCATTTCAGTTCAACATTAACATTGAGGTAGAAAGAAGTTAGAAAACAATTTGGAACTAAGTTGGTCCCTGGATTGTCTGGTAACAATTGCGTATGAAATTGCTCAAAGCGATTCCTGGTAAATCGTTAAGGAAAGTGTTCATATCCGTTTATGTCTGCAGATATCTTTGTTCACCTCCAAAAGAATTTTCTTGAAAAAAAGCATGTCATAATCGTTGGAAATAATAAATTTATGTAGTGTGAATGTGGAATGAGGAACCTACTGCACAGTGCAGTAGACTTTGTCACTTTTATGCAAACTACTTTTTCCTAATGTCAGGCAGGAGCCTCAAATTTATTGCACAACGTCTATATTATATCAGTCATAAAACCCAAGTTAATAAAAAAATTCATCTTGTCATTAAAACAGGTCACGTTACCGAAAATGCAACCGAATTTAAATTGTGAAAAATAATAGCACCACGCCATTCTGAGGAACGTTTTCGAAGTGTACATCAGTGTTTTAATTTTTATTTTTGCCTTAAGCTTTATCTGCTCATAAAGGGTGTCCCAACAAGAAAGCAGGATTTAAGTGACTGATGTAGCAATTGAATTGTTTCTCTGGCTGTATGAGATGTGACGCCGTCTTGTTTAAACCACATCCTCTCCACATTCATTTCTTGAATTCTAGGCACGAAAAAAATGGTTATCATTATTATTCCGAACACCATTGACTGTTGGCGTGGTCGCCGTGGCGTAGTGGGTAAAGTGCGACGCTCACACGCCCAAGGGTCTAGGTCCCAGCACAACACCAATTTTTCGAATTTTTCACGGCACCACCTCTTTCGAGCTGCTGACAACACTCAAAAACTAATAACTGTCTAAGAAAGCTTCTCAAATTTCGTCGTTCGGAGTCAGAAAAAAAACTGTAGGTCCCTCTACTCGTGAGAAAACAGTAGTGCACACAACACGAGTAGTTGATGAGCAAGCTAGGTCCTGGTCCCCCTTTGGACTGTAGCGCCAACAATTATTATTATTATTATTGACTGTTTGCGCTTGACCTGACTCATTTTCATAAAAGAAGGTCCAATGACTCTTCCACCACCACATAGTGGCACGTTGAGGATGCATTTGGTGCTCGTGAATCACTCGAGGATTTTCCTCGCCCCAAATGCAACAATTCCTTCATAGGCAGATGAAGGCGAAGCCATCAAGATGGAAATGGGCCTCGTCACTAAAGATGATTTTATCGGCCAAATCAGCATTTTTATGTTGTCTCTCCAATACCCAATTAATGAACTTCCTTCGCTGTGCATGGTCAGCTGGCTTCAGTTCCTGAGTCAATTGAACTTTGTATCCATGAAGATGCAAATCTTTCGTCAAAATTCGCTGCATAGTGGGTTTGGAAACACCAATTTGCTGAGCTCGTTATCGAATTGAGGTGGACGGAGTTTGAGCGACATCATCACTTACTACTGCGGTATTTTCTGTCAATCGACCTGGTCGAAGGCGCGTTGTTGTCTTCACATCAGTTACAGACCCAGTTTCGACAAATTTTTTCATAAATCGCTTTACAGTTGACTCCTTTGGAGCATTATTGTAACCCCAAATTGATCGCAATTTGTGAAATGTAGCCGCAAAACTATCACCATTTTTTAAAAACAATTTCACAATGAGAATGCGTTGTTCATTCGTGTAGCACACCATTTTAATGAACCTTATACCTTCTACTAACAAACAATAAAAATTGTTCAAATATCAAACATTGACAATTCGAATGGCGCCGAGTTAAAACCTTGCGTTCTTGTTGGAACACTATTGTAGTTACTAAAAGATAATATTTTCAAAGTGCAGCGTTGTTAGCCAACTAAAATGCATCGTGGTGTGCATTGTACTCCCGAGAAACGAACCTTTATAAAAAATCCTTTTTAAGGGTAAAACTTACACATTTTTAAGTGAAATTCTTGGGCGATCAAATATAATGATTGCAAATGCCAAAAACTAAGTTCAAATGGAAGAAAAAAGAAGACCGAAAACCCAAACTTATCCCCACCGATGAACGACAAATAGGAAGATCAGTCAACCGTAGCCTGTTTTTGAAAGCTAGGAAATTAAAAGAGGAGCACAATTTACCCGACATCAACAGTAACAAGAAGGCTGGTAAAGAAGAATGCCAAAAATCCCAGGAAGGTACCACTACTGTCAAAAATCAACCTACTTAAACAAACAAAATTTGCGAAACAACACCTGAAGTGGGAACCCTCTAAATATCGTAATATATTACGGATGGACGAATCAAAAATAGTTTTATTTGGTCCTCCTGGGACCAGGACATTTATTCGCAGGCAAAAAAACCAACCGAAGTTTACTATCAAGGCAGTAAAACGCGGCGGAACAAAAACTAACGTATGGGGATACTTTTCCTGCTATGGTACTGGCCCCATTTTTTGGATAAAACCGATGATGACTGCTGCAGTTTATGTCAGCATAATGAGGGAGACCATGCTACCTAACGCAGACTGTAATATGCCGCTTAGATAGATCATTGTCAACATACGAGCAAACTGGCCAAAGAATTTTTCCAAACCAATGGAGTTCAAGTTATGGAGTGGCCGCCTCAATTTCCGGACCCTAATCCCATTGAACGCCTTTGGACAGATGTAAAAAAAGCTGTATATGAAGTATAGCCCAAAAAAACAAAACAGCTATGGGATGTTGTGCAGGTTGCGTGGAATAATATCCCTGTTCAGCGACGTCGGGCCTTAATGGACGCAATGCGATGACGTTGTGACGCTTTACATAAAAACAAAGGATGTACTACTAAGTACTAACCCAAAAACAAAAATAAAAACAAAAAACTTCGCCATTCCATTGACTCTTACTACATATAAGGTTGTCAAATATCCGCATTGTTGTCTTTTAAATTTTTCGGCTATGGTATGTACAAAGCGCTACTCGGCACGACGCTATGCATAATTAGTTTGGATATAGAGTTCATCAGTGCCGAAATTCGCTCTATTTTAAAGTTTTTTTTTTAAGTTTTCTATCGTTAAAGGCAAATCCGCTGGAGAAACGTTCCAAGAGATTAATGGTGTTTTGGGGGATGTTACTCTATTCAAGCACTACCGTTTTCGCTTGACATTATCGTATGTGATCCATTTTTCGTCGCCAGTCACCATCCGCTTAAAAAATGGGTCGAGTTCGTTCCGTTTCAGCAGCATATCGCTGGCGTGATTCGGTTCAGAAGGTTTATTTGCGTCAAATCATGCGACACCCAAACTTCAAGCTTTTGTTTGTATCTAGCCTTCTGCTGATGGTTTAAAATGGTTTGGTAAATAACTCCCATCTCCTAGGAGATGTCAAGAGAAGCCACATGTCGATCGGTATTCGTTGTCACAAGTCTTTCGCCGGCTTGAAGTGATAGAAATAATAGAGTACCACACCCCAAAACACCATTATTCTTTAAAATAGCGCGAATTTCGGCGTTATTGAATTCCATGTTTATAAAACTGTTGAACGCAATATCCAAACTAATAATGCATAGCGTCGTTTTGTAGGTTATGTCAAGACATTTTAAATGATGTATAGTGTTGCCAGATACGCGCTCTGTAGCGCTTTGTACATAGCCGTAAAATTCAAAAGACAGAAAGGCGGTAGGGACTTGACAACCTTATATTAGCCACTGTAGCCTGAGTTGTGGGGTAGTAGGTAGAGTGCGACACTCGTACGCCGAATGTCAAGCTTCGTTTCCCTGCTGAACATCTCGAATTTTTCGCGGCACCACCTCTTTTGAGCTAAGAAAAAGCTTTTCAATCCTTGCCGTTCGGAGTCAGGAAAAAACTGTAGGTCCCTTCTACTCGTGAGGGAACAGTAGCACGCATACGAGTAGTTACTGAGTAAGCTAGGCCCTGCTACCCCTGTGGACTGTTACTTCATTCAAATTTTATTATTATTATTATTATATTATTATTATTATTATTATGTGCACTCTAGTGATCTACCTCTTTTGTTCCGTGGTATTCCATTTTAAATACTTCTTCCCTGAGTACTAAAAACGTTCAGATACCTAAAACATCTCTATAAACGAAATCAGTGCTAGACACTCCTTAGAAACATTGGACCCAACGGCTCCGCCGACTGCTTCTTTTCAGAAAATATTTAGTATTTTCCCAAATATCAATATCTCCTAAGATACTCGTACGTGTTCTCGAATTTTATTTAATTCACTGTCGAATGTTCAGATTAACTTTTCTGCCGTCCTAATTTCCTTATTGCTCCCTTAGCTTACAGTGCCCTGTATGGAGGCTTATGGTCTGAAAAGGGATTCGTTTTTCGTTTTAAGGTCCACACTAAGGCTTTACAAAATAACATTGTTAACACTGTTATAATCGTCAACCGAATAACTCATGCAATCAAAAGGTATTTCATTTGATGGTAGCTAGCAGACAAAGGTGTTAGGAGAACTAGATTGGCTATATTTGAGTACCAGGCTGTCCTAGTAAAAAGTGTAGTTGTTTCTGTTTTTTAATATCTCATATAGAATAAAGATCTGCTGGTGGAGAATAGTACGTACTGCTTAGAGGTAGTTTAATTTAACCCATTGAATCCGGAGGATTTTCAGACTTTGGACAGTGTTTCTTCTTTTTGTGGGGTATTATTTTTCAATTTTATCAATATTTCATCTCCAGTCACCATCCGGTGCAGAAATCCCTTCTTTTGATGTATTTCAAGAAGTTGTTTCGGGGGAAAAAATCGCTTTTCGAAACTATCGGTTTCAACTTGTACGCATTGCGTAAGTCCAATTTTTTAAAATGAATACAAACTGTTTTCTGATTTACAACTAATGATTTTGCAAGTTCACTTTTCCTTTGACGCAGATCTTAAAGCTTCCTACTCTCATCTTCAAACTTTTTGCAGTGGTCTTGCTTTCGACGCTAAAATTGTCATTTTTCTCATCATCGAGTCTCGGCATGATTTATTTGTTGGAGCCGATCTTGAACTTTAATAAGCGGACAATGAGCTTCAATATAACTTTCTTCGAAGAGGTAAAAGGCAATGTTGTTATTTTACCAGACACTGATGCGGACCAACACCTCTCTAATGAAGTAAAAATGCACTTCCCTGATCAGCCACACGGTGCAAGTGGCGACATCTTTTGAAAACTAGCGGAGTTCATTTGTACAAACAATAACTCATTTTTCGCCCTGAACGACTATAATTTGATTGATTTGTTAATTCCACAATATTTAACACAGCATCGCTTCCTTTGACTTGTGGGTATCACTCAGAGGTTACTCTGTTTATATGAAAAACTTCTTCAAACGCCCCAAGCCTTTTGGAATATTGCTAAAATCTTTAAGAAGAAAAATACTGTGATTCTAAATCTGTAATCTTCAGGACAAATATTTTCTACAAATAATTCAAAATCCTCCCTCCCACTCCCAGCTCAACACCAATTTTTCCAATTTTTCACGGCACCACCTCTTTCGAGCTACTGGCAACACTCAAAGAGTAATAACTGTCTAAGAAAGCTTCTCAAATTTCGCCGTTCGGAGTCGGCAAAAAACTGTAGGTCCCTTCTACTCGTGAGAGAACAGTAGCGCGCACAACACGAGTAGTTGATGAGCAAGCTAAGCCCTGTTCCCCCTTTGGACTGTAGAGCCAACAATTATTATAATTATTATTATTAAAAATCTAAGCTCATCGCTCATATATATCTTTTTGAAAACCACAACACAACATCAAACATCTTAGCACCTGATTTAGAAGAAAAAGTAAATAGAGAGATATTAAAACTTAATGATGCACTAGCTTTCCATGCAAACCAACTGATCTCTCAAGAAGATATTTAATTTTTCATTTCAAAATTAAGATTAAAAAAACACCAGTAGTTGATAATAAAAGCAAGCAAGTACTCAAGTGGCATTCGTTATTTGACATTTATTATTAACTATTGCATGAAGTTGCAATACTTTCCTAAAAAATGGAAATTATCCAAAGTAATTCCAATTCATAAGCCTGGTAAGCAGCTTCATTTACCTAACAGCTACTGACTAATAAGTGTATTTAATGGGTGTAGGTTATTAGAAAAATCCATTAAATTAAAATTAAATACGTTTCTTGAACTTTTGTTTTCATCTGGCATAATGGTCTTATATCGTACTTAGTCAAAATTATACAAAGTGTAGTCGTTCAACGTTCCTTTGCGAAAAATATTCAAGCCGGTGTGTCCCAAGGATCAATCTTAGCTCCAATTTTGTTCAACACATTAATCGCAATTTCCCAACTATTCCGAACTGCAAGATAGTAATGTATGCAGACGATACTGCACTATATTCATCCCACAGAATAGAACCCATAGTTGAGAATAATTTGCAGAACAGTATAAAAATTATATTCGAATACTATAAGCATTGGAAAGTGAAAATAAACACTGAAAAACGCCAAGCTAAAAGAAAGAGTTATCTTTTACCTATCACCAAACTAAAAATTAATAACATTGAGATTCCTTGGGTCAACACAGTAAAATATTTAGATTGTCACTTGGATAAAAGATTAACCTTTGCCGAACATATAATAATAATAATAATTGTTGGCGCGGCAGTCCACAGGGGGACCAGGGCCTAGCTTGCTCCTCAACTACTCGTGTTGTACTACTCGCTTACTTGCTACTGTTCTCTCACGAGTAGAAGGGACCTCGAGTTTTTTTCCGAATCTGAACGGCGGAGTTTGAGAACCTTTCTTAGACAGTTACTACTATTTGAGTGTTGTCAGCAGCTCGTGAAAAATTCAAGGTATTCAGCTGAGAGTCAAACCTAGACCCTTCGGCCTGTGAGCGTCGCACTCTACCCACTACGCCACGGCGGCCACGCCGAACATATAATGAATACACAAAATAAAGTCAATCTTACAATAAATATGTTATATTCGATAATAAATAGAAAATCACTTCTGAGTAAGCACAACAAAATTATAATATTTAAAATCGTTTTCCAAGCTATAATAACATACGCCTCACCAGTCTGGGGAAACTGTGCAAAAACACAAATCGACCGGAATAAAATTTGGAAAATGATGTTACGCCTTCCATGGCACTATTCAACGATGGTATTGCATGAGCGTGCAGGTGTCCTTCGAATTACAAAAGAAAATTGAAAAACTCAATGAAAAATGTGTCAATAAATGTGGTTATTCTAAAAATACTCTCATCAAAGAATTGACAGATCAAATTGCTTAAATCTAATGTGTATTTATTTAATAAATAACTTTAATTACTTCTTTGTTTATTTATAATTTAATTTTTTTACTTATTTGTTTATTTATTTATATAATTATTTTTTAATTAATTTATTATTTATTCCTTTGTTTAACTAATTATTCGCTTATTTATTTATTTCTTTATTTGTTTATTTATATATTAATTTATTTATATACTTATTTATAAATCGATTAATGTATCTGCGTGTTTATACATATTTTGATTTATAAATTTGTTACCTATTTATATACATTTATGCTTTATCAAATAACAAAATCAAATCTATACGTAACAATATCTTAAATGCAGTTTCTTTTCTCATAGTTTTTCCTTCGTAACTGCATTTAGTTGTCATCGATTTGAATGTTTATTCTTCTTCTTCTTCTTCTTGTGGCGCTACAGTCCGGGGTGGACCTGGGCCTCAACCAACATGCCTCTCCAGCCAGCACGATCTTTCGCCAGCTGTCTCCAGTTGCGCACTCCAAGTTGGCTGAGGTTCTTCTCGACTTGTGTACGCCACTTTAGTCTAGGTCGTCCTCTGTTGCGTTGTACCAATGGCTCGAAGTCAAAGACTTTTCAAGCCGGAGCAGTGGTGTCCATACGCTCTACAGGGCCTTCTTAAGTGTTGTATCCGTAGACGCTTGACCAGGCGCATGTCGCTGTACAGCCCATAGAGTTCGTCATTAAATCTTCTCCTCCAGATGCCATCAACGAAAACAGGACCAAAAATCGCACGCAAAACTTTTCTCTCAAAGAGACTGAGGTAACGTCCAAGATTCCGCGCCATAAAGTAGGACTGGGATGATCAAGCTGGTATATAAAGCTTAGTCTTTCGAGAGAGGGCTTCTTGGCAAGAGCGATTGGCAAGAGTGATTCTGCGTTTGATTTCGGTACTGATGTTGTTGTCCCTGTTTACCGTGGAGCCGAGGTAGGCGAAGTCCTTGACTACCTCGAAGTTTCTGCTGCCTAGTGTGACGCTCCGTCCGAGACGTCGATGTTGTGTGTCCTTCCTTGATGACAGCGTGTACTTAGTTCTGCCCTCATTTACCGCCAGACCCATTTTAGCCGCTTCCGCTTCAATGCCAACAAACGCCCCATTGACGGCTCGCTGTGTTCGTCCAGTCACGTCAATGGCATCAGCGTAAGCTAGCAACTGAACTGACTTCTGGAAGATCGTGCCTCTGGTGTTGACTTGTGAGTTACGCACGATCTTCTCGAGGATGGATGATGTTAAAGAAGTCACATGACAGTGCGTCGCCTTGTCTAAAACCTTTTTTGACATTGTTTATTCTTCATTGATAAAAATTAAATGAATAAAAGAAAATAATTTATCTTCAGATGATGACAAAATAAATCCGACTGCTTACTTCTTCATTTGTATAAATTTTCTCCATCAAAATGTTAATCAGACATGGTTTAGTAAATTTGCATATTTCTTCTTGATTTAGTGAAATCGGTTCCCATCGGCTCAGAAGATCCACTAGCAGACGAGGGAGAGAGTCAAGACAGCAATGCGGAGTCTGCCGAAGCAGACGATGATAGTAAAATCTACAAAAATCCAAGAAACTCACCGTCAATCGACTGCCCCCGAGATGAGGAACAGGCGACGCTCTTCGGACAGAAGTGCTTAAGAAAATGCTCATCCGACGAGGACTGCAAGAGCAAAAAGAAGAAGTGTCTTTGTGACGGTGTCTGCGGAATGTCGTGCATTAAGCCAGGTAATTAATCAAGACTATGGAAGTTGATGTTAATCACTTGTTAACTTGCAGATAGGGAGTGTCCCGAACTGTCACAGCCAATAATCGGCACTGTGTCTGTTGCTGGACGACACTTTGGGGCCGCTGCAACTTATGCATGTCCAAAGGGCTACCACGTCGTTGGCTTGGAAAGTCGCCTGTGTCAAGCTGACGGCAACTGGGCAGGCGTTGAACCGGCTTGCAAACAAAACAGTAAGAATTCTATCACGTGCCGATTACTGGGCTCATTTCTTTCCACTTTCAGTTTATTGCCTCGTGCCCCCGACAATTGAGCACGCTAGACACTCAGCTCTGCCAGAACAAGGAACTTTCGATTTGGACTCAACCGTACAATATCACTGCTACAACGGGTTCGTCACCAATGGCTTTCCTAGGGCAAAATGTCTCGCCATTGATGGGCAGGCCAGTTGGTATGGACCGGATATTCAGTGCGAAGGTATGTGTTGACCATGTAGAAATTAAAATGTCATGTTTTGTTATTTCTGCATGCAGCTAGGTCGTGCGGACAGCCCGAAGATCCTGCTTACGGTTGGCATGTTGGAGAGTGCTACACGTTTGGGTGTCGCGTAGTCTATAACTGTGGCCCGGGCTATGAGCTTGTAGGAAAGCAGGAGCGCTACTGTCAGGCAAATGGGTCATGGACTCCAAAGGAACTACCAACATGTGTCTGTAAGTAACCATTAACCAAACGCAGTCATTGCTCGACACATCAAGACAAAACTTAAATTTTGGAATCTATCTGACTTTTGGCTTAAAAACTCAGAAAAAGATTGATTTGTAGAGCAATGTAATTACAGCTTAAATTTAATCAGTTTTCACTCCATCATGCCATTCACTGTTTCATGCCAGTTGTGTACTCATCTATCATCTAACTTCAAGAAAGTTGCGTTGGGTTCATTCTCTGGGCTCATGAATCTCTTGAAGTCGAATTCTCAAGATTTCTCTTTTTGATTTCGAGAGCTACAATTTTTCTTGTTTTAAAGTTGGCACTGCTGTTACTGAGGTCTGTGCCCAATTTAATGGCAAAATATCAATTCTTGCTTAAGATACAGGTCCTCTTCGAAATAGCCTGCAATTTAATTTTCCTCAGCGTCCATGTTATCCAAAAAATTTAAAGTCGGAGCAGTCTTTGTATCTACCTTAAGCGTGCAAATATAACGAGACACCATTTGACCCTTGGTACCTCTCAGTATTTATATTTTCTGACGTCCGAATCGACACTGAGTCTATTGTTGTTACCAAAAGACAAACTGAGTGTGGATCTAACAGTGAAACATATTGAATCAACTCGTTTTTGATTTTCTTTCTGACTAGACAAGTCAGAAAGCCACGTCACCGCCTCTTTTGAGCTGGCGACAAAATTTACAGGGTAATAACTGTCTAAGAAAAAGGTTCTCAAGCTGTGTCCATTCGGAGTCGGCAAAAAACTGTGTCCTGTCTGTTAATTTCCTTTACATGATTCCTACGGACACATTTCGCAACAGTCCAGTTGTTAAGCCAAATTTTCAACAATTTTTCATTAATTGGTCGAAATTCCAGTTATTGTTCGGTCAGTATTAGCTCCTAGTGGTGATCGTCCGAGTAAGTCCATTGGCTCATACGTCGGAAGTTCGTTTAGTTTTTACGGCCCTCCTATTTTTTTTTACATACAATAAAATTAATTGTTCAGGAGTTTGGATTAAGCTTAATCAATTTCACTCGCAAATATTGTCTTTTTTTGTAAACTACCACCATAGACGTGGCCGTCGTAGCATAGTGAATAAAGTGTAAACTTTCGATCCGAAGGTTCTTGGCTCTACTGCTGGACTGATCACCTTGCATTTTGCACCATACCACCTCTTTTGAACTGTTGACAAACATCCAACTGCGCCTGGAAGAGCTTTCAAATTCCGCCGGCTGGAGTTGGCAAACGACTGTAGGCCCCTTCTCATCGTGCATTATAAAAGGCACAACACGAATAGCTGTCTTTGTCACCTTATGAACTTTTGCGCGATCGAATTTAATTATTGTTGCCGGTTTGTTGTTAATAACTTCACGAAGGTTCAAGGACGTCTAAGGGCGTTGAGTCGCATTATCATAGGGCACTGCGACAGGTCTTTCTTGAAATAACGCGCTCACAAAACTTACTTTTAAGTAAATCGATTGTAACATATGTTGTGTAGCTTGTGACACCGTCTTGTTGAAACCACATATTGGCCAATTGTTCACTTTTCAATTGAGGCCAGAAATTATCACTTATTATGGTTCCACGGAGATTTTTTTTCACAGTAGCGTGATTAATAGAAACATCATCAGAAAAGGAATAGTGCAATAACCATTCCGGCAAGTATTGTATTTAATACCAAACAGTGCCTTGTGAAGCACATGATGAGTGATTCATACCCAATAACACATATTTTGTTGACAAGCCCTGTCTGCCAGATATGATCATCATCGTTGAAGATTAAGCATCAATCAAGCTGTTCTCCTGCCTAAGTTGTCCATCCGTGAAATTGTCTCATCATAAGAATAACATTGAATTTAATTAAAATAAATTTGAAATAGAAAACAAAAAAACAAGGCTTTATTTAATGAAATCCGATTTTCTTTCGATAGGAATGGTTAACGACGACATACTTACTAAAGTTCTTTTGACGTGTCATGAGAGATGCCCAAGTGTTGAAAACTTCCTGTAAATGATTGATTTGGTCCCTCTTAACTGATGGCGATATTACCTTTACATTGTGTACTACCTTGTCTAAGTGGCAATGAACATTGTAAAGTGAAAATGAGGATTAAAATTGTCTTAGTAGTCGTTGAAGTCATGTCGAAAATATGATCATACTGTTCTTAAGGCTGCAGCAACTTATAGCAAATTTTGGTAATAAATGTGGATAACTTGCGAACTTTTTTCAAGTGTACACATCTCCATGATGATTAGCCAATTAAATATGAGCATACACGTCAAAAGAACTTTAGTAAATGTGTCGTCGTTAACCATTCCCATCGAAAGAAAACTTGAGCGTTCCAAAGCTTTTATATTTACTGGGCAAATATATAAGAATACGAGGGTTGCATCTTATATTTCGGGATTAGAGAACAAATATAAATATTAATCACCGAAAATAGCTTTATTGCTTTTCAAAATATTCCCCAATAATCTATACACTTTTGCATGCGTTTGAACCAATTGTCGAAGCACTTTTGCCACTCTGATTGAGGTATCTCCAAAACATGCATTCTGAACGCATCAACCGCGTTTTCAGGTGTCGGAAAAAGTTGACATCTCAATTTATTTTTACGTACGGGAATAAAACGAAGTCATTCGGTGCCAAGTCAGTAATATACGGGGGATGACTCATCAAATCGATGTTTTGAGTGCTCGAAAATGCAGTTGTTTGAGCCGTAGTATGAGAGCTCGCATTGTCGTGGTGAAAAGTGGTCCGTCTTCGGCGGTTGGTTTTCCTGATTTCTTGGAAAACAACTGCCAAACAAATGGTTGTGCACCACTCAGAATTGACTGTCCTCCGTTGTTCTAGTGATACGGTACGACATGTCCAGTTTTTCCGAAAAGACAGGCGACCATTTGCTTGGAAGTACTTCGTGCGCAAGCAACTTTTGTTGGATTTGGCTCAATTTGAAATAGCCATACAGTTGACTGCTGTTTATTTTCGGGCTCATACGCGTAAATCTCCGATTCTTCACCTGTCACGATGTCATAGACGTGTTTCGAAGCACGGCGATCGTATTTTTGGAGCATTTCTTTCGACCAATCGACACGAGCCTTATTTTGAGCGATTGACAAATTGTGTGGGATCCAAGGCGAACAAATTTCTTTGACGGTCAAATGTTCATGCAATATTGAATGTAAGCTGGTCCCATTAATGCCTAAGGTTGTCTCAATCTCACGATAGGTCACATGAAGATCTTGCAATATCGTGGCGCACAGCATCAATGGTTTCCGGAACAATAACCATTGATGCTGTGGACGACCTTCACGAAATTCGTCTTGGAGTGAACTACGACCTCGGTTGAATTCACCATACCATCGATAAACACTGGTCCTTGATGGAGCTTCATCGCCAAAAATTGAATTAAGTTCATCGATGCACTGTTGTTGAGTTAATCCACGTCGAAAGTTGTAAAAAATAATCGCACGAAAATTTTCACGATTTAATTCCATTTTTTGGACGAGATGAATCTTTCAAGTTACTGTAAACAACACAAATAGCGCTTGTATGTCAAAACGTTCTGAGTACGTATAACCTCAAAAATGTTAAACCTTACGATAGAGCTAGCAGTTGCCAGAGTGCAACACTAGGGTTGCCCAATACCGAAATGAAAAAGGCAACCATGGTTTTAAGCTCAACAACAAGATATGTAAAAGTTATTGTGAAGATACCGCACAACATTTTGTTTCACTGGTAATATAATATAATTTTTTAAAAGCTATAGGAAAGTTTTTCACAAAAAAAAAAAAAAAAAAAAAAAACACATAAAATGCAGAAAAATTCATGAAATGATTATTTGAATCGATAGTACGGTCCATATAATTTAATGTTTGAAGATTATTTCCTGCAAATGCTGACCCTGACTGCGCCTCAAATGGTCCATCTGCTTAGTCCAATTTTGGCATACTCTTTCCAACATTTTGGTCGGTATCTCACGAATATAAACTTCGATGTTGTCTTCCAATGCGTTAATTGAAGCGGTCTTGTCTGTATAGACATGAGTGTTAACATAGCCCCACCAAAAATAGTCTAAGGGCGTTAAATCGCACGATCAAGGAGGCCAATTGACCGGTCCCGAACGTGAAAAAAATGTTCGCCGAACTCGCCTCTCAATAAGTCCATTGTTGCGCGTGCAGTGTGTCATGTGGCACCGTCTTGTTGAAACCATATGTCATGCAAATTAAGCTAATTTTGGGCAGAAAACAGTTGGATATCATCTCAGGGTAGTGCTCACCATTCACAGTTACGTTACGATTCGCATCATCTTTGAAGAAGTACGGTCCAAAGATGCCACCAGCCAATAAACCGCACCAAACTGTGACTTTTTCTGTATGCATGAATAGCTCTGTCAATTTTTCTGCCTGATATTCACTCCAAGATGGAAAATTCTGCTTATTTACATACCCATTGAGCCAAAAATGAACTTCGTCAATGAATTTCGTCCATTTTTGACCATAAAATGGAAGAAGCGCGCAATGAACTTTCTTAACAGAGCACGCATTTTGATAATAAAATTCAATAATTTGCAAGCGTTCATTTGTAAGGCGATTCATGGTTAAATTATAGACCAAACTGAAGATGTTTGACAGTGAAACAAAACTCGAAACGTGCGTCAGCAGTTTAAACCAGTGTTGCCAAAAAGATAATAGCTTAAAAATCACCCTTTACAAACGAGCAGAGTTGTTTGATTCGAATTATATTAAGAAGGCCATAAACCTAAAACCTTTGTAAGCCCTCATCTTCCCACTCGGGCACTTAAATAAAATAAATGATAACACAAAATAACTGAAATTATTATCGTTTGATGTAATAAGCCAGAAGCAAAGCATCTAAGCCTCAGTTTTAGGGAATTTTTTAAAACAGACTAAGAAGGAGTCAATATTAAAATACGTGTTCATTGAAGAATTTTAACGTTGCGAACTCATGATTCGCACAGATGAAATCTCAATCTAGACTAAATGATTTATACGAAAGTGGGCTCTTATACTGATGCTTAACCTAAAATCTTTAAACACACACCTTCTCGTTAGTGTTTAAGATTTGTCGTTAACGGTATTGGAGAATGCTTTGTAATTCTTCAATTTTTTTATCTAAAATAGATTCGAACCTTTTTTATGTTCAAAAATTTAATTTTATTAAATTCTATTACTGAATTGTGGCCGCCGTGGCATAGTGTATAGAGTGCGACGCTCACACGCCGAAGGGTCTAGGTTTAATTCCCGGCTGAACACCTCGAATTTTTCACGGCACCAACTTTTTCGAGCTGCTGACAACACCAAAGAGTAATAATAATAAGAATAAGAAAGCTTCTCAAACTTCGCGGCTTGGAGTCGGCAAAAACCTGTGGGTCATTTCTATTCGTAAGAGAACAGTAGCGCGCACAACACGAGTACTTGATGAGCAAGCTAGGCCCTGGTCCGCCTATGGACTGTCGCGTCAATAATTATTATTATTATTATTATTACTGAATTGTCCCTTTAAAGCGAATAGTTTTGAATGAGTCCTTTCTGGTATTGATCCAATCATTGAGACTGGAAATCAGAAATGGTTTTGCGTCCATCAAAAGTATTGATCGAAAAGGAGCAAAGTGTGGAGAATACGGCGGATGGAGTAAAACCTTCAAGTATGGCCGAGCATTTTCATGAGTTCTTTCTGGCGTTGATCTAATCATTGAGACATTCTGCTATTTTTTAAAAGACTGGAAATCCCAAATCGTTTTGCGTCCATCAAAAGTATTGATGTCGAAAGGAGCAAAGTGTGGAGAATACGGCGGATGGAGTAAAACCTCCAAGTATGCCCGAGCAATCTCTTTTCCTTGGTTAGTTTCTAGCCGTATTTTATGAAACACTCAAACGAATAAGTTGTAGTCAGTTACGTTTCTTATAAATGTCTTCGCCAGGTTTTAGCAGCTTATAGTAACCCACACCCGTCTGGTCCCGCCATATGCAGAGCATAAATTAAATAGTAGATGTTTAAATAGTAGATGTCGGCACAGACGATGATGGAACGGTCTTGCATAAGTATTTTTTTTTATTTTCTTCTTGGGGTTATCGTAGTATACTCACTTTTCATCTCCAGTCACGACCCAGTGTAGAAAACCCACCTTTCGCTATTCTTTAACTGAACGAAAGTTATTTGCTAAGTCACTCCCAACGAATTTGGGAAAGCCGCTAGTTTGGCACTGATATAAATCTTCAACCTTCAAACTGCCCTTTTTTTAATGAAAAAAAATCAAAACTTTATCCAAATGCTGTTAATTCAAAACGATTCCGGACATATTTTAAGAGACAAAAAAAAAAAAAATAAATAAGCGCTAGCTTACACCTTTCCAAGAGACAAAAAAATAATAAATTAGCGTTAGTTTACACCTTTCGAATGAAGTAGGTAATCGCTTCCAAGATCAGCCATAAGTTGCAGGTGGCGGCATCTTTTGAAAAAAAGCAGCCCTGAAAAAACAAAAATAAAAGCTTCTTTTTGGATTTATGCTGAAACTGTAAACAGAAACAAATGCACTCTATTCATTATTTATCATATTCGTTGTTTATTGATTAAAACAAGTTTTAGAAAGTTCTGATGGGCCGGTACTTTATGTTACTTAAAAAAAACAAATAGACAACCTTTTCGTCGACGCATATTTGACATTTTCTTGTTGTACGGAATTCAAAAATTGGCAACAATTTGTTGTTAAATTTTCACTCCTAACATATACCCACTGCTCTTGGGGTACTTCCTTTCCTGCAAGTATATTTCCTCCTTTCAGTCAGCCTTTGTAAATAGACATTTTATTTTTCTCATTTTGCCGATCGAATAATTCTAACTGCGATAATTATTTTTTTGCTTACATTCCTGATCAAATAAAGTTGTGGCATCGGTCGTGTGTCCAACACCAGAAAATCCAAAAAATGGAAAAGCTACATACACCACCCTGTCGTATAACTCAATTGTGAGCTATGAATGTCGTTACGGATATACCCTAATAGGAGACGGCTCCAGTAGATGCGGAGCGGACAGAAAATGGAGCGGTGTCTTGCCATCATGCAAAGGTATGATAGAAATATCTATTGATCATAATTAATCGAAATCGAAATGTATGCAGTTTCTCTTGAGGAACTTGTAGATGTTTTCAGTTTCTTAGACAAATTTCTTACAAAGCATGGGCTACTTTGTTGAACTGACCTCTCGAATGGTTCAATATTGTTTTTTTTTTTTTCTTTGTTTGATTGATTTTGTGGTAATGTATTTATCATGTCTCGTCTATGTATGTGTATTTTGAATCCTATTTTTGTTTTTTCCGATTCCTGATGATCTGAGAGTTATATTCGGCAATGCAACCTTTATGAAGGGAAACACGTCATGGGAATTTTTAAGAAGAGAAATTTGAGTTTGACCACAATCTGAATCTGTCTTAAAAACTGTTTGTCGGTCCAGTCGTCGAAGGTTCATTATCTAGAAAAACTTCATTCATTCAAGTTCATCTCATCTCGCACGCATTCATTCATGCCCATAAGGAATCCAACTCGGTTTACATTTCAATCAAACCTTGTTTCTTTTTCCAGCCAACGCTTAAGAACACAGTTCTTTGAATTGACGTACCAAAACAATATGTCACCGAAATGTTAGATGAGCTTCAGTTAACACAAACGTTTCTGGACAAGCCAGAAACTGCGCATTTTCTTGTTACTTTGTTAACGTATTTTATTTAAAGTTTTAACGTTTGTTGTTTTATGTACATAGAAAAAGCATATAAAATGTGAATGTATTTATTTGAAATTGTTCTGCAATAATATATCAATTCGCTAAATCCAACTGACTTTGTTTGAAATTAAATAATTCGAAGCATGGTCAAGTTGAAACTTCCCTTACTAAAATTCAGACCAAAAGCGCTTCAATTGAAAAAGTCTTGGGCATATTCTTTGAGGATCTGTTGACTGTGATGGAGTGTTCGATGTAGGGTAAGTTATGTTTGTTTCAATATTCAGATATATATGTTCTTCGATTGATTTTATGTTCGTAGGCTTATGTGCACTTATTTTACTCTACTTTCGCATACTTTACATTAAGTTTATGTGTTTTTCTTCACAAATAGCCACATATGTTATTGATTTGCATGCACAAAGAGTATCAACCCCAAAACAAAACTCTGCCGATTACCTAATAAGTGCGCCTATCTTTTGTTAAGGTAAGGTTTTGAAATTCATTGCTTTAAGTTACGTGTAAGGAACCTGCTTTCGGTATCGGTTAATCTCTTCTTCAACGCATAAGTCAACACCTTCTGAACAATTCGGATGGGTTCAAATCTGATATTCACCATATTAATGCTGGTGTTCCCCAGTGCTACGTTTTGCTCTCCTCATTTTCATTAATGATCTCCTGTCTTTCACTTCTAATTAAACTTACTCTTTCGATGACGACGTTATCCTTAACTTTTCATATTTCCTCCTGCACGATCATAGACTTGGAACGGCAGCGTATGTTAAGCTCATTAAATTCATGACAGTATAATCAAACAAAGTTGACTTCAACGCTTCCAAAACCCAGTGCTACCCATGTCACTCAATCGTTCTCAAAACAACCAGCTCTTATCTAAGAATGGCTCTTGCGTTGTTGAAACAGAACGAGTCGATCCTCGATGTGTGTATCAACATAACACTAACTAGGAACGATCCCAAGTTTGAGAGCACCAAAATGTGCAGCGAAATGCTTAGATTTCTAAATGATGCAAGACATATTGACCCCTTTATATATAGATACAATATACTAGGCGCATATTTGCCAAAAGCTTGAATATTAAGCTCCAACCTGGTCCCAAGTTTCTAAGACCTCTCTGCACTTACTAGATGGAATTCGACAGCGAGCGATACAAATAATAGGTGTTTATAGAATTATAATTACAATATATATATTGCGTAGCCAATCGACTTCTTAAAACACCGTCGTAATGTCCGGTCTCTTTCACTGTTTAAGAAAAGCTGAAATGGATTAGCCAGTTGCTTTCTTCCTTCAATTTTTCACCCGCAATACACTCCTAGCAAAAAATGCCCCCTCTTTCACCCTTAAGTCCTCCTTCGAACGTCCTGTACAATTTAGAGACTCATTCTTTAGTTGTTCCACAAGAATATGGAATGTTTTCCCTGCTTCCCTCATTACAATCCAAATTCATTTAAAATCCACCTTTTACCCCTGGCCCTTAAAAATTGTATGGCGCGACAGTTCACAGCGGGTTCTGCCCTCTACTGTTTTCTCACGAGTAAAAGGGAGCTACATTTTTTCCGACTCCGAACGATGAAGTTTGCAAAGATCCGGGCAGTTAATACTCTTTCAGTCTTGTCAGCAGCTCAAGATTCAATTCAAATCAATTGAATTTATTAAAAATGGTAAAGTATATTAAGACATGGTTTTTTCTAGTACAAGGTATAATTATGTTACAAGTTCATAACTAACAATTAGGTTATAGTAATTAAAGAAAATAAAAGTCCATAAAAAAAGAAGGAAAGTAAGACTAAAGCAGAAAACTGACTGTTGCTATGTGCGATAATAGTTACAAAGTGTAGCTTAAAAGTGTACCGCATTTTGTATTCTTTTGATAGCTACTAGTAAGGAGTTCCATAGTTTAATAGCCCGTATAAAGAATAAACGAGACTAATGTAAGTACTTACCAGGTATACCGGTATTTTATTTTTGAAAATAAAACACTAATTATTAATGGGAAAGTAAAAACATTTTATTCAAAGTATTGGCCATTGTTTTCTACACATTTTGACCACCTTTCTGGCAATTTGTGAATACCACGCCAATAAAATTGTTCGTCTTTTAAAGCAAACCAATCAGACACCCAATTTTCGACCTCCTCGTAGGAATCAAAGTGATGCTCAGCCAATGCGTGTCCCATCGTTGAAAACAAATGGTAGTCGGAAGGAGCCAAGTCTGGTGAATACAGCGGGTGGGGTAGCTGCTCCCAGTCAAGTGTTTTGATTGTATCCTGAACCGGTTTTGCTTTGTGTGCAGGTGCATTGTCATGGAGCAAAATTACCTTGCCGTGTCTTCTGGCCCATTCTGGTCGTTTCTCGATCAATGCATGGTTCAAAGTGATTATCTGTTGTCGGTAGCGATCAGTATTAATGGTTTCACCTGGTTTTAGGAGCTCGTGGTACAGCACACCTTTCTGGTCCCATCAAACACACAGCATTGTCTTCTTGCCTAATCGATCTGGTTTGTTGATGTTGATGGTTTTCCCAGATTTTCCGTTTAGGATTCTTAAAACATATCCATTTTTCATCGCCAGTAACAATCCGATGCAGAACCGATTTTCTTTCGTGTCATTTCACAAGTGTTTTTTCGGTTTTCCATCTCTCTTTCATTCAATTCATGTGGCACCCATTTTCCACACTTTTAGATCTTTCCCATAGCTTTAAAACGGTCAGAAATTGTTTGTTGTGCAACATTTAACATTGCTGTCATTCGCTTTTGACTCAACGTGTCATCTCCATCCAATATCGTTTGCAATTCGGCGTCTTCAAACTATTTTGGTGGTCTTCCACGTTCTTCATTTCTCACATCAAAATCATTATTTCTGAACCGTTGAAACCATCTTTTGCATCTTGCTTCTGATAGAGCATGATCACCATATGCCTCGACAAGCTTTCGATGCGATTCTGCATCAGTTTTCTTCAAATGAAAACAAAAAATTAATGCTTTCCGCAAATCATCACTTTCTAGTACAAAATTCGACATTTTTAACACGATGAAAAAATATCATGTTGTTTGTTCAATGACTTGATGTATACTAAATATTTTTCATAGATGTCATAGCAAGCAAACAAAAGAAAAATAAGGGCTCGTTTACAACAAGTGTTCCCTATAGAGACATTTGTATCTTGATGCTCCCTTCATACCGGTATGCCTGGTATATCTTAGCGCATCATTATAGGCAGTTTGACGTTTCGGAAAAGACAACGAATCCAAAGAAACTACTTCAGCATATGATATTATAATTAATAATAATTGTTGGCGCTACAGTCCAAAAGGGAACCAGTGCCTAGCTTGCTCATCAACTAGTCGTGTTGTGCGCATAACTGTTCTCTCACGAGTAGAAGGGACCTACAGTTTTTTGCCGACCCTGAACGGCGAAATTTGAGAAGCTTTCTTACACAGTTATTCCTCTTTGAGTGGTTTCAGCAGCTCGAAAGAGGTGGTGCGGTCAAAAAATCGAAAAATTGGTGTTGAGCTGGGAGTCGAACCTACTCCTTCGGCGTGTGAGCGCTCTACCTACTACGCCACGGCGACCACATATGCATATGATATAATGCATAACCTTCAAAAGACCGATGACCCCCAAATCCTTTTGCATCTGTTACAAAAATACAAATGGAAAAAAGCAAAATGTGGAGAATGGGTTTGGATAAGTAAGTAAAGTAAACCTCCTCATTTTATTGTATCCATGTAGTTTTTGGGCACTACATCCTCGTGGGGACGAGCGTTTCCATGTCGCAACCACCTTCTCTTCCCTTTCGCTCGTTTCTGTCCGTTTTCTACACAATGCATTCTCTCAATTCATTAAAGTCGATTACTTTTCTCCATCATTGGTTTTTCATTGTGTTTGCACCTAATAGTACACCACACCCGTCTGGTGCCATCATAAACAGAACATGACCTTTAAATGGTAGATGTTTTTCTTTGGCATCGATGTAGACGATGATGGAACGGATTCAGCAGGTTTTACATAGTATTTATTCTTAGGGTTATTTTAGTATATCCACTTTTCATCTCCAGTTACGATCTGTTCCAAAAATCCCTTCCTTTAGTGTGTTTCAAGAAGCAGTTCCAAGGTGAAAAATCAACCTTTTTGACATCCCTTATTTTCAACTCGAACAGTATTCAATGTCCTTGCTTATAAATAAATTAAAATTCCTTAAACTGAACGGAAATTGTCTTGTGAGCCACTCATCGCGAGTTTGCGAGTTCCCATTGTGTTTGGCACGGATTTTGATCCAGTAGGGGCTCCAATTGTGGTCGCCGTGGTGTAGTGGGTAGAGTGCGACGCTCACACGCCGAAGGGTCTAGGTTCGACTCCCAGTTCAACACCAATTTTTCTAATATTTCACGGCACCACCTCTTTCGAGCTGCTGACAACACTCAAAGAGTAATAACTGTCTAAGAAAGCTTCTCAAATTTCGCCGTTCGGAGTCGGGTAAAAACTGTAGGTCCCTTCTACTCGTGAGAGAACAATAGCGCGCACAACACGAGTAGTTGATGAGCAAGCTAGGCCCTGGTCTCCCTTTGGAATGTAGCGCCAACAATTATTATTATTATTATTATTATTAGAGGCTCCAATTCCTCATGTCTAAACATTTTGGGCTGGCCAAGAAGCTATTTGTTTAAGATGATAAAGTCAATACTTTTGAAACGTCGAGATAACTCACGGCATGAATGTTCGGTCGGAGCAGATTCAGATTCACTATACACATCTACAAATATTCGATAAACTTTAGCCTCACTTGTCTTACAATTGAAAAAGAAAATTAAAACTTCCTGCAAGCGTTGTTTATATAAGACAATTTCGGACATTTAGCAAGAGCAAAATAATAACTACTGACGAATGTCACACCTTTCCAGTGAAGTTAGTAATCGCTTTCAAGATCAGCTGCAAATTGCAGGTTGCACCATCTTTTGAAGTAGGATTTGTACTCCCAACACTTTGTCAGTGCCAGTTTTTGAAATTATTTATTGTTTGATTGAAGGATTTGCATTGCAAGGTCGGCGCAGTAAATTGTATTCATAAAATAATCTTTAATAGTCAAACAGAAAAAAATGATGACTCCTTACTGCCGGTGGGGGGAAGTCTATGTGTGGTGGTTACTTTAATGAACTGCGCTTTATTTACAAATAATTTCACTTAAATACTACAAATTTGCTTACTCTACGATAATAATGCGAAAACGCGGGGAAACGAAATGCACAAAGGTGAATGAATCGCGCTGTTGTGCGTTCTTGAGCGCTGTGAACGATCACAACATTGTGAGTTATCCATGTTTCTGTTGTCTTAAGTTCTAACACAGAACATTTTATTCGACAAGAAATCAAACAGAAACCAAATAAATTCAATTCCCAACAACAATCTGACGCGACGCTCCAAATATAGAAATACATTCCTCTCTAATAATAATTGTTGGCGCGACAGTCCACAGTGGGACCACTCTCACGAGTAGAAGGGACCTACAGTTTTTTGCCGACTCCGAACGGCGAAATTTGAGAATTGAGATTTTGAGATTTTGAGATTTTAGACAGTTACTACTCTTTGAGTGTTGCCAGCAGCTCGAAAGAAGTGGTGCCGTGGAAAAATTCGAGGTGTTCAGCCGGGAATCGAACCTAGACCCTTCGGCGTGTGATCGTCGCACTCTACCCACTACGCCACGGTGGCCACATTCTCTTCTGCTATTCCCGTGATTAATTAAAAATTTCTTGAATGTTAGCCAAACCAGATCCAAGCCAATTAAAATACATTCTATAATTGCATACACCAACCTGTTAACATTGAACGGGGTTGCCTGCTTTTCTTTTGTGAATAAACATGTTTTTCACTCGCAACACTGAACTATTCGTGCATTCACTCCATCTTGAACTAAGTTTTCTTTCGTTTCTGTTTTGTGTTTACTCGCAGAAATCAACTGCGGTCATCCTGGAACTCTGTACAACGGGTGGATCGAAAACATAGACGCCGGGACTGGGTTAGGAGCCAGCATTATCTTCAGATGCTTGCCAGACATGCTGCTGCAAGGGTATTCGTCGAGCGTTTGTCAAATCGATGGGCGTTGGCATCATCCCCTGCCGGAATGCTTAGCTCCGTGTGTGATCCCCGCCATTTCACAGGGAAAAGTGCGCCCAATAGACCCAGTTTCCGAGGACAACACCACAGCGATTATATCCACCACCACCACCACAACACCTGCACCGATGTTGTCGCCCTACACTGAAAAAGTTAACCATGGAACCATTCTTGAAGTTAAGTGCTCCGAGCACTATGAATTTCCAATAGTATCGCACAGTCATCCCACGTGTAAGAACGGAACATGGAGCACGATACCGCGCTGTATTCCAGCGAGATGCAAGGACATGCCAAAAGCACCGAAACACGGTATGGTGCTGGCGCCGAAAACCGAGCATGGAATGAAGGCGACGTTTAAGTGCAGGGACGGTTTCGTGCTGGTTGATGCCGCCGGCAAGGAGATCACCAATATGTACGAGCATGCGGTTACATGTTCGTTTGGCAACTGGACAGGTGAAACACCGCAATGTCAGGAAGTCTACTGCTCCTTCCCGGGATATATCCCCAACGGAAAGGTACTTTTGGTAGGAAACATGGGGCTGTACGACTACCGTCCGTACGTCAGGAAGGTGAGTCGATTTCTCTTGACTTTCATGCAGCGTGGTAAGACTTGATGGTTATCTTCTATTTATATATGACACATGATCAACGTTCTTTTGGTACTTAAAATCATACACTGTAACGTAAAAATGTTATGTCTTTCATAAGGACCATTATGTGATCTTAGGTTAAATGTTTGTTTATGTACTTATCGGAAGAAAACTTCAATAATGACTAAGACATTAATTTTGAAAGTAACTGTGACTAATCAACGAATATTTAAGAAAAAAAAACTAAAACAAAAAAAACTGGAAACAACATCTGAACAAGGACTTTATTAGGAACTGGACTTATAAATAAACATTGACGTGATGATAGCAAAAGTACTTAACTCAGGGGACTGCACTAAATACGCTGACGTATAACTAAATCTACCTGTAAGTCTCCAGGAAAGCTTTGTCCAAATTGTTAAAGAGTTTCAAGAGCCCCCCCTAAAACCTGCATACATTAGAGTGCAGGTTTTTTCTTCGCTTACTTCTATTTTGTTTGTCAAACTGAATTAAATATGTGGGATCGTACAGGAGCCGACCGCACGATGTCATTATCTATTGTGTGGAAGCTAGAATTTTATAAACCGAGAACTTCCATGAACAATGTTGAAAGCGAGGAATTTGTTTTATATGGAAAAACATATGATTTTTGTGTCATTATTTCATTTGCCTGATTTGTTCGCTGACAACTTTTATCACCTACAACTACGACCCAAATGCAAATAACTGACCTGTCTTCAAAATTCTTCTTATTTATTTGAAATATAAGACTGGAATTTTAAATAAGTCAAATAATTTGAACTTTATTTGAATATTTTGTTTGTATACCAGGTATACCGGTATAAAGCGTCACGATACAAATATCTCGATAGGGAACATTTGTTGTGAACGAGCCCTTATTTTTTTTGTTTATTAGCTATGACATCAGTGAAAAATATTAAGTATACATTAAGTCATTGAACATACGACATCATATTTTTTCTTCGTGTTAAAAATGTCGAATTTTGTACCAGAAAGTGATGATTTGCGGAAAGCATTAATTTTTTGTTTGCATTTGAAGAAAACTGCTGCAGAATCGCATCGAATGCTTGTCTAGGCATAGGGTGATCATGCTCTATCAGAAGCAACATGCGAAAGATGGTTTCAACGGTTCAGAAGTAATGATTTTAATGTGAGAACTGAAGAATGTGGAAGACCATCCAAAAAGTTTGAAGACGCCGAATTGCAAACGATTTTGGATGGAGATGACACTTTGAGTCAAAAGCAAATGGCAGCAATGTTAAATGTTGCACAACAAACAGTGTCCGTTTAAAAACTATGGGAAAGATCAAAATTGTGGAAAATGGGTGCTACATTAATTGAGTGAAAGACAGATGGAAAACCAAAAAAACAATTGTGAAATTTTGCTTCAAAGACACGAAAAAAAATCGGTTTTCCATCGGATTGTTACTGGCGATGACAAATGGATATATTTTAAGAATCCTAAACGGAAAAAATCATGGGTTAATCTGGGACAACCATCAACATCGACTGCAAAACCAGATCGATTCGGCAAGAAGACAATGCTCTGTGTTTAGTGGGACCAGAAAGGTGTGCTATACCACGAGCTCCTTAAACCTGGTAAAACCGTTAATACTGATCGCTACCGAGAGCATATGATCAATTTGAACCATGCATTGATCGAGAAACGACCAGAATGAGCCAGAAGACACGGCAAGGTAATTTTGCTACATGACAATGCACCTGCACACAAAGCAAAACCGGTTCAGGATACAATCAAAACACTTGGCTGGGAGCAGCTACCCCACCCGCCGTACTCACCAGACTTGGCTCCTTCCGACTACCATTTGTTTTCATCGATGGGACACGCATTGGCTGATCAGCACTTTGATTCCTATGAAAAGGTCGAAAATTGGGTGTCTGATTGGTTTTCTTTAAAAGACGAACTATTTTATTGGCAAGGTATTCACAAATTGCCAGAAAGGTGGTCAAAATGTGTAGAAAACAATGGCCAATACGTTGAATAAAGTGGTCTTACTTTCCCATTAATAATTAGTGTTTTAATTAAAAAAAGGTTCGTTTCATACCGGTATACCTTGTAAAAAAACAATATCTTAAGTGAAAAACAAAAATATTAACGTTTAATTTTCCAAAACTCCTGGGCGTGAGTGACACCAAAATCGAAACGAGACTTATCTCTCTATATAGCACTCTCCCATTGCATCTGCACTTTAGGCACTTTTTGTTTGCAAAGTTCATTTGTGGAAAAAAAAAACTAAGTAAAGTGTATATTAAACAGTAAAAATACTTTATAAAATTGATCGTATTTTCTTAGTTTCTTTAATATATGGTAGTTGTGTCTTGAAACTTGTTTTTTGATAGCGGTTCACTCTTAGGTAAGATTTGCGGTTTTATCTCGTCGATCCTACACGAGAATCTGTTTTAGTGGGTAGCTTTCTAGTTTTCTTCAGTGGGCTCTTGAATAAGTTCATACATTTTCTGTGAGCGTCGAATGTGAGTAAACAAATATCTGATTGCTGTATGAAGATGCAAATTGGATCAAAGCAACAACAAAACTCAAATTCCATTGATACACAAAAACAGCTTTATTCAATGTGATCAATTATTCAAAGCATTTTATTAAGTGATGAAAGCAAATTCGGAATTTTTAAGAGCCATATGAATAAAAAAAAGTGGACGCCGTGGCGTAGTGGGTAGAGTGCGAGGCTCACACGCCGAAGGGTCTAGGTTCGACTCCCAGTTCAACATCAATTTTTCTAATATTTCACGGCATCACCTCTTTCGAGCTGCTGACAGCACTCAAAGAGTAATAACTGTCTAAGAAAGCTTCTCAAATTTCGCCGTTCGGAGTCGGCAAAAAACTGTAGGTCCCTTCTACTCGTGAAAGAACAGTAGCACGCAAAACACGAGTAGTTGATGAGCAGTCTAGGCCCTGGTGCCCCTTTGGACTGTAACGCCAACAATTATTATTATTATTATTATTATATGAATAAAAAAAATTGGAGAGCAAAAAATGAAGAGTTTACTGTAAAAAATATTAGGCCGTTCGTGAAACATGGGGGAGGTTCAGGGTGTGTAGCAGAATCTGGGGTCGGTAATCTTGTCTTCATTGATAGTAAAATGAGGAAGGAAGATTATCTAAATATTCTCAGGACAAACTTGCAACCGAGCGTGGACAAAGTAGGTTTAGCTAGGGATTGGATCTTTTAGCATGATCCTAAGCATACCTTACGTCTTGTTAAGGAATGGTTGCTTTATAGGACCCCAAAACAGCTTAATCATCCTCCGCAATCACCGGACCTCAACCCAATAGAACACTTATTGGAGCATTTGAATAAAAGAATTCAACAGAGTACTATTAACAACAAGGAAGACCTGAAAAAAGCTATAACAGAAGAATGGTCAAAAATTTCCCCCGATGTTACCAATAAACTGGTAATGTCTATGCCGCGTAGACTCAAGGAAGTAATAAAGTCTAAAGGAGGACCAACAAAGTACTAAATTTATTTTTTGAAACAACAAATAAGTACATTTGTTGATAGAAATGTATACTGCTTATACTGCTTACTCTCTTTTGACACTTAATTTATGAAGTAGTTATAATTTTCATTAAAAAAAATAATTTGTTTCTGTTTTTACCGCACTTTATTTTTTGAATAATTGATCACATTGAATAAAGCTGTTCTTGTGTATCAATGCAATTTGAGTTTTGTTGTTGTTTTCACCCAATTTTCATCTTCATACAGCAATCAGATATTTGTTTAATCACTTTTGACGCTCACAGGATATATATTGAAGACGTCAAAATTTCGGTAGTTTCCCAATATTGTACCCAAACATTTTTTTTGTAATTATGTATTAATTTCTAACAGATGTTTACTGACAAGCATTTGCCAAGCGCCATTTACCGCGGTTGATATCTAATCTTGCCTTACTTACAAAACTTAGACTCGTACTTGAATAACGGTAAATAACATAACATAAAAAATTATGTTATATTGATATACAAGGCAAATGAAATTACATTAACAAAAGCAAAACGAAATTTTTCTTCATTGCTAATCAAATTATGGTATTATGTATACTCGTACATGAACCATATTCAGAAAAAAATTCAACGTTTTCAACATTCCAACTAATTAATCCAACACTCATTTGTAATGACATTCCAGCAGTTAGCTCTTTGGACAAAGCAAATCTATCAGCTGCACATTTTGCAGCCAGTTCAATGCTTCCAGATTGCGCTTTGTCCGCGGCTGTACTCGAGAGCGTAAATTTTTCCATGGAACAAGTCCATTTTCGCACTCGTACAGTTGCAAAAGAACTTAAAGATCTAAACGTGCACAAATCCGCTGGCCCGGATGGAATCCCCCTCGGTCTTCTGAAGAGGTGTGCGTCTACGCTGGCAAAACCACTGCGTAAGCTTTCCCATTTGTCCTACTCTTTAGGGCTCTTTCCGATTAAGTCGAAAACAGCATTTGTCTAGCCCTTCCCTAAAAAGGGCGAACCATCATCACCCACCTCCTATAGCAATTATGTCCCTACTTTCTAAGGTCATGGAAACGCTGATAAATCGTCAGCGTATGAAATATCTTGAAACTCGGAAGCTTCTTAATGACCGACAATACGGCTTCTGCAGCAGTGCTTCCACTGGCGATTTGATGGCTTATCTTACAGAAAAATGGAACCAATCTTTGCACAATGTAGGAGAAAGCAACTTGATATCTTAAAAGCATTTCACACAGTCTGGAATCAGGCTCTCTTATCAAAAATGCGTGCTTTTGGCGTCGATGAATCTCTTCATAAAAGGATTAGAAATTACCAGAAATTTCGAATCGTTCAATACAAGTTGTGTTGGGCGGGTTCAACTCTGATATTCACCATATTAATGCTGGTGTCCCCAAGGGCTCCGCCCTGTCTCCGAGACTCTTCCTCATTTTTATAAATGATCTCCTGTCTGTCACTTCTAATCCAATTCACCCCTTCGCTGATGACATTACCCTCAGCTTTTCATATTCGTTGCTCGGCTCTCGACCATCCTCTTCAGCCATAGACTTGGAGCGACAGCGTTAAGTTAAGTTCATTAAATTCCGATTTTGACAGCATAATTGTTTGGGGTAAAAGAATAGAGTGAAATTTTATGCTTCCAAAACTTAGTGCTATCTACTGACCTCAAGCGATCTCAAAACAACCTGCCATAATCGATGAATGGCTCCTGCATTGTTGAAACTGAACGACTTTCCATCCTCGGTATGTGTATCAACTCAACACAAAGTTGTAATGATCACATATGTGAGATCGAAAAAAAAGGAGCAAAAGTCTAGATTTCTAAAAGCGCTGCAAGGAATATTTCACCCATCATCTGCCCAAAATTTGAGTATAACGTTCCTATCTGGTCTGGTGCTCCTGAGACCTCTCTGCACCTACTAGATAGAATCCACCAGCGATCGATAAAACTTATTGGTGATAATAATGCTTCAAAGTCAATCGACCCGCTTGAACATCGACGAAATGTTGCGTCTCTATCATTATTTTATCACTTCTTCTTCTTCTTGTGGCGCTACAGTCCGGGGTGGACCTGGGCCTCAACCAACATGCCTCTCCAGCCAGCACGATCTTTCGAAAGCTGTCGCCAGTTGCGCACTCCAAGTTGGTTGAGGTCCTTCTCCACTTGTGTGCGCCACTTTAGTCTAGGTCGTCCTCTGTTGCGTTGTCCCAATGGCTCGGATTCAAAGACTTTTCGGGCCAAAGCAGTGATGTCCATACGCTCTACATGGCCAAGCCATCTTAAGCGTTCTATCCGTAGACGCTTGACCAGGCGCATGTCACTGTACAGCCCATAGAAATCATCATTAAATCTTCTCCTCCAGATGCCATCAATGCAAACAGGACCAAAAATCGCACGCAGAACTTTTCACTCGAAGAGAGTAAGGGCTTCCTCATCCGCCTTTGCTAACGTCCAAGATTCCGTGCCATAAAGTAGGACGGGGATGATCAAGCTGTTATATAAAGCGAGCTTAGTCCTTCGAGAGAGGGCTTTATTACTCAATTGCCTCTTGAGCCGAAAGAAACAGCGATTGGCAAGAGTGATTCTGCGTTTGATTTCGGTACTGATGTTGTTGTCCCTGTTTACTGCGGAGCCGAGGTAGACGAAGTCCTTAACTACCTCGAAGTTTATGCTGCCTAGTGTGACGCTCCGTCCGAGACGTCGATGTTGTGTGTCCTTCCTTGATGACAGTATGGACTTCGTTTTGCCCTCATTTACCACTAGACCCATTTTAGCCACTTCTACTTCAATGCTAGCAAGCGCCTCATTGACAGCTCGCTATGTTCGTCCAATCACGTCAATGTCATCAGCGTATGCTAGCAATTGAACTGACTTCTGGAAGATCGTGTCTCTGGTGTTGACTTGAGTTTGAAGTTACACACGATCTTATCGAGGATGATGTTAAAGAAGTCGCATGACGGCGTCGCCTTGTCTAAATCCTTTTTTGACATTGAAGGTCTCGGTGAGTTCGGTACCGACCTTGACGGAGTAGCGAGAGTTCTCCATCGTCATCCTACACAATCTGATGAGTTTGGTAGGAATGCCAAAACTTGAGATGGCACTGTATAGCTCGTCTCTATGCACACTGTCATATGCAGCCTTGAAATCGACGAATAGGTGGTGAGTGTCAATTTGCATTTCTTGGGTCTTTTCCAGGATCTGCCGTAATGTAAAGATCTGGTCTATTGTGGACTTCCCTGGTCTGAAACCACACTGATAGGGACTTATCAGGTCATAGACAAATGGTTTCAGACGCTCACACAATACGGCAGAGAGGATCTTGTACGCGATGTTCAGGAGTCTAATCCCTCTGTAGTTGGTGCAGTCAAAGGGGTCTCCTTTCTTGTGGACCGGGCAAACGACGCTGAGATTCCACTCATCGTGCATGCTTTCCTCCGACCATATCTTACAGATGAGCTGGTTCATGCGCCCAAACAAGTCATCTCCAGCTGCTTTAAATAGTTCTGCGGACAGTCCGTCCGCTCCAGCAGCTTTGTTCGACTTTAGCTTGGATATTGCTATCTCATCTCCACCTCGTCTAAGTCGGGGGGACGGCATGCTTGTCTATCATCGTCCAAATTGAGTGGAACATTCTGCCTAACAGCGGAATTTTGGTCGTCATCGCCGTTTTGGAGTCTGCAGAAATGATCCTTCCAGATACAGACTGCGACTCTACTACTAGTTGTCCATTTTGGTCCCGGCAGGCCTTTTTTCTTTTTTTTTTTATCACTATTTGAACAAAAAATGCTCTGACGAGTTAGCCAGCTTCATTCCTCCCCTTCGAGAATTCACCCGCGATACGCGCCTCGCTAGGAATGTCCACCCGTTTACTCTTAAGCCCACCTTTAATAATTTTTATTTATTACCTGTAGCCTATTTTAACTTATTCTATATGTCAAGTGGCCGTAGGGGATCAACAAAATCAGATGACGACGACGGTAACACTTGATGGGGTTGTAGCCACCAATAGAATCCCCGATCCCTATCACTCTCTGCTCTATCACGAAAAGGTATGGATTTGCTTTTGACTTACGGTTGCTATATAGCTATTATAAAGTCACCTCTTGTCCAGTATCCCCTTTACTACGTATACAAAAGTGGAAACCCCTTCGCATTTTAGATTAATCCAATACGGTCAAGATATACATATAAACGCTTCTGGTGGAGTGTTTCCACTTTGGTGCGCATTCTCATGATATGCATCATTGGGGTAGTAGGCTTCGTTGTGTGAAGCCATGAATAGTGCAACGTGTCTTCGAATTAGCTTAATAATGAAATTATCAGCCCTATTCACTTTGGCTTTGTTATACAAAACCTCATTGTGATAGAATTTCTTGATTCTATTAAGATTCGGGTGTTCTGTATTCCTTGAGACAAGCGCAAATACATTGCCTCTCGAACATCCTTATCTTTGCCATTTGGGAAGGACTTACGTTGAATCACACTGGACAGCCATACGCAATGACTGGTCGAATCAGTTTCATAAAGATTATCATATTAGGCGTATAGGATTATATGTAAGTAAAAGATTTCTCTGCATTGTTAAATACCTCTTAATTTCTAAAATGATGGGATAATTTCGAAAATTTCGAATTAAAATCTTTGATTCTAACAGAAAATAAGAGTACTTTATTCAAAAATCAATTTAGGCCAAAACAAATATCACTTTATTGCAAGAAAATAAAACATAAATTAATTCATAGCATTAGAGGCAAAATAAACTACCCAAAAAAGTTGCCGCACAGTTGCATTTATTTCGATTTTCTTAGAACTATAATCACTACAAATAATAAAAATTAACTTCTAAACACGATTAGTATTTTGTAGGATATCCTTTGTTCCTTATAAACCCATTTAAGCTGTTTTGCATGGAGTGTATCAAATTTGAAGCACTATCCGTTCCTCAACTAAGATCGATTTCAACTCGGATTTGGTACATATTGTATGTTCCCGAATTTGTTTGTAGATGATCGCAAAGGTATTCACTCGAATTGAAGTCTGGTGATTGCCCAGGGTGTTTTACTTGGTTTTTTACGTGATTGAGTATTCATACCAATAGCAGCAACGATATGTGCTTTGGGTCATAATCTTGTAAGAATATGAATTCATTTTCATGACTCAGTGTTTGAGCACTTGAATGGAGGTTTTCTTTGAGTATTTTCAAGTACCCAAATTCGTTCATTGTTACATCAATGAATACACGACTTTCTACATAAAAAGAAGCCATTCGTCCCCACACCATTACACTGCCGCATTCGTGCTTAACTGAAAACGATAATTTTTTCAAGTTGAATGCAGTATTTTTTTTTATTTTTGTTTTATAATAATAATAATTGTTGGCGCTACAGTCCAAAGGGGGACCAGGGCCTAGCTTGCTCATCCACTACTCGTGTTGTGCGCGCTACTGTTCTCTCACGAGTAGAAGGGACCTACAGTTTTTTGCCGACTCCGAACGGCGAAATTTGAGAAGCTTTCTTAGACAGTTATTACTCTTTGAGTGTTGTCAGCAGCTCGAAAGAGGTGGTGCCATGAAATATTAAAAAATTGGTGTTGAACTGGGAGTAGAACATAGACCCTTCGGCGTGTGAGCGTCGCACTCTACCCACTACGCCACGGCGACCACATTTTTTTTTTTTTTTTAGTATATTTTATTAAATATATCAAATAATAGTATCCTAATTCTAGAAAAATATTTAAAACTACATTTATCTTAACAATAATTCTTAAATCTAACTTACTGACTATTAGCAGGTGCTCTAAGCTAATCTGTACGTAATTTAAAAATTGCTTTGAGCATAGTTTTGTTAAATGATTTATTTTGTTCTTTTGTTTCTAAGCTAGCCTATCCTATACTTAATTTACACTTAACTAGAACTTAGGAACAAATTTAAAGTAAACTATATTCAAATCAAAATACGGCTGTGCTAAACATAAATGTACAGTTAATAAACTATGATGCACAGTATTTTGGGGCACTTCTAAATGTTTTGTTTTCTTTTGTGTTTTTTTATTTCCTTTTCTTTTAATTTTATCATTTTTTTGTTTGTATAATTTTTTTATTTATTTACCACCATTACATTATTACACACTACCTTACGCCCTACCAATGTCAGTTGGCCACAAAATAAACTTTGAATTCAAAATTCAAGCTATGGCGGGGGCTGGTTTTGATGCTACTACCGGTAGAAGTTACATTCTCTGCGGAGTGTCTCCTATCTTAGCTGGAGATCGCCCTGCTGAACCGAAGAAGTTACTCGTGGCTGCGAGCGACGTCTGGTTCGTATTGCAGTTGCCTATCCACTCTTCGGCGTACGACATAAAAGATGATAGGACACCCTTCCGTGTCCTGTATCAGCCCTTCGGAGTCTAAATAAAGAGACCCTTCAGGAAGTACGAATCCATTTAGACTCATGGAACATTATAGTGCAACAATACTTCCTTAAGACAAGAATGTTGGATGAAGTCATCACTCATGCAATATGCCCTCGAGTCAGCTCAATAATAAAATTATCTATCCTCATTCAGTTTGCCACGTTATACAAAACCTCGTTAGAATAGGATTTCTGGTAATCGGATTCTGGCGTTCGATAAAACCGGAGGCAGTCCCAAAGACATCCAGTTTAAAGACCGTCTTTGTTTCGTTAGTAAGACCCTATTTGGAATATGCATCCATTGTCTGGGACTCACCTTACGATAATCAAGAACTTAGATTCGAACGAGTTCAAAAGAATTTCACGAGATATACTTTCCGAAAGTTGTATTCCTTTGAAGATCTTCCTAATTATGTTGAAAGATGCAGAACAATTGGCTTGCAAACCTTAAGTTTCAGGCGTAAGGCAACGTCAGCCATGTTTATTCGTATAAATTCACCAGAATTACTTTTTCTCATAAATATATATGCTCCCCAAAGATTTCTACGGGTGAGAAACTTACTTTTTGAGAAAAGGCACAGAACCAATTATGGCCGCAATGAACCTATTACAAGGTGTATAAATACATTTAATGATCTTTGCAACGAATTTGATTTTAGCTTGCCACGGTTAGAATTTAAAAACATGATTATTGCATCGTATTTGAATAAATGTTGTTTATTGAAGTAATCTGTAAGATGATAAGAGTCGGTAGATGATCCTAAGTCGCTCAGCAAACATCTGCTGTGTAAAGTGATACTGAGAGTTAACACTTAGAGAACGTAGTGTTTTGTGTTACTCTGTGATGGATATAAAAAAAAAAAGACATTGTAGCTGCTTGCTTACCGCACTACAAATAGTGGTCCAACCAAATACCAAGATTCTACACCAAATACCAAGAACTACATTCACAACTAACGGCTGGCTCCATGGATCAAATATGCCGAACTTCGTGTCCCTTGATGCTCTGGATTACCGGGTTCTAATGGCAACAGTTCCTCACTTCCGGAAGTTAGTCTTCAACTTCCAGTCGTCGCAAAATCGCTGCATTTCGTCGCAGTCACGCTGCAAGAAGTTATTTATCACTTCGATTTTCGGGCCTGATCTGTACGCTATAAGATCATCGGCGTATACGATTAAATGCGGCATGGAACCAATAGGACTGCTAGTGAATATAGCGAAAAGGATCAGTGAGCCAACTGCTCCTTGTTGGAGCCCATTTTTTATATGAAATGCTGTGGTGGATGTAACGAAGATTATATACAGCAATGTTTTATCTATGCCTAGTCTGACTAACTTGAGGAAGAGGTTTTCTAAACAAACGGTGTCTATCGCCGTAATTAAGTAATTTGTCCAGATCATACGCTGTCTATCTGAGCCAAATATGTTCAACTTACATTCACCAGTAAATAATACTCTATTACAAAACGAATTATCTTCGACCATATGTTCTATAGCGTACTGTAGCCTTGGTTTCAGATTAGCGGTAAGAATGTATAACTGCTTCCGGCTGACTCGATCATTATACTCATTTCTTTTCAGGATGTTTCTTGATGTTTCTTGATTATATCTAATCCAACAGTGTTTTTTTATTCAAAGACAACTACAGGAGCACCTTTCCGAGGATTATCTTCGATGCTCCTTTCCGCCTTTCCGTACGAACATCTGTCCTGCTTAGAGGTCCAGATCTTGCTTTATGTGATATTGTTTCTGTGTTTTTTTGTAATTTATCCGATAAGTACTGGACAGAAGAACGTAATTCCTTCAAAATTTCTGATAATTCTTCCAGAGACTTTTCATCATTTTCTCAGATTATTAATAATATGTTTTCTAGCAAAAGGGATTTCTCTATTTTTGCACTCCATTTTGTTATCTTCGGAGAAAATTAATAATTCATAAATATTCTGAACACTGTTATTTTACCAAATAACAGAATGACACTAAAACTTACAAGCCTACAATGCCAACTGAACAAAAGAAAAATGTTTGTACGGTGAGTTTTTTTTTGTCTCAGATAGAGATCGTTATGATAACGGTATTGAAATATTGGTTTTCTTGATGGAAATCATATTTTTAGCGAAAACTGCTGTACGGAAACGTTTTTCACCGTGTATATGCTAAGTGGCTGCTGAAATTTGTTTCACTTATAAGCATTTCGAAAACTCTCCTCAAATTTATCTTTATGCCCGGACCCTAAGGAGGCGTTCTCGTTTTTTAATAGTTTCACTGCACGTAAATGAAGCCTTCAACGTCTAAATTTAATGCGCCAAAAGGTAAAAAAGACAACTGCTATATTTTGTCAGAGAAAAATGATTTTTGAAACACCTAGGTGTTTCTTTACGTGGCAATGTAAAAGAGAAATGAACGATTTATTTGTGTTCACATTTTTTTAGTGAAAAATATAAAACTGCCTCACTCAAACTATTGCCATCGAAAGCGACTAATTATCCACATCTCTTCTTATCTCTTAAAAGATAATTCCTCTCTGAAATCAATCCAGATAACAAACGTCACATCTTTTCAGTGAAGAAGAATGAAGATTGCTTCCAAGATTAGCCACAAATGTCACATTTTTTCAGTGAAGAAGATTGAAGATTGGTTCCAAGTTTAGCCACGACTAACATATACCGCCATCTTCTTAAAACGGAATGAATCATTTAGTGGATGTACATGTAATGAGTTCAGGAAAATATATTGACAACTATGTACAATCTTCAATTCCCTTCACATACCCAATACAGCACCAGTCCTTCACCTTTTCGTACAATTTACACGTCCAATCTTGACTCTGAGCTTTTTTCTTGCTGTCGGATTGTTGCCAAACTTACGAATTGGTGATGCTTCCAATGATAAGCCGCTTTCGTTCTTGTGTCAACTTAACCTAGAACATATGTTTGCACAGATTTTTTTCGAAAAAATGCGGCAAAATTCGAATTTACAGATCACACTTTGCATGAGAGATTGATTTTGATTCTCTTGAACGGAGGCGCTGGGCGACAACGCCGTATTCGAATTTCGGAATTTTTCTGTTCGTTTCCTGTTTAAGTGTCTGTCAAATTTGTTCGGCATTGTAAGCCTGACAGCGAATTGAAATAGCCAAATTTGTTTGGACACACTTTCCCACTAAAGAAGTGGTCAGTGGTGCTGTATACAAAACATATTCCTCCATTCTTCTTCTTGTTGTTGTGGCGCTACAGTCCGAGGTGGACCTGGACCTCAACCAATATGTCTCTCCAGCCAGAACGATCTTTCGCCAGCTGTCTCCAGTTGCGCACTACAAGTTGATTGAGGTCCTTATCTACTTGTGTGCGCCCCCTTAGCCTAGGCCGTCCTCTTCTGCGTTGTCCCAATGGCACGGATTCGAAGACTTTACGAGCCGGAGCAGTGGTGTCCATATGATCTACATGGCCTAGCCATCCTAAGCGTTGTATACGTAGACGCTTGACCAGGCGCATGTCGCTGTTCAACCCATACAGTTCGTCGTTAAATCTTCTCCTCCAGATGACATCAACGCAAACAGGACCAAAAGTCGCAGGCAAAACTTTTTTTTTGATTTTTTTTCATATCCTCCATTGATTATTTAAAAGTTGGTATATATATAAACAATTACGACTTCAAAGGTTTTGGTTTTTACTCCTGTTACCATAATTCATACATTCAATTTAAATAGATTTAAATTTGATTGGGTAATTATTAACGACTGTATTGACAAATGAATTGTAAGGAAACAAAACATGCTTCACGGATATCATGGTGAAGAATCTGAGTGCAGGTTAAATTCCCCCTTGAACAATTAATGTACATTCTTCAAAGTTTTATATTATCTTCTTTTCAGATAGTGAACAACAAACAAATCATGTACGATTGTGACAAGGGATATGTGTTAGAAGTGGGTCCGCCAGGAGCCACTTGTGTTGGTGGTAAGTGGAGCCCATCGGAGCTCCCTCAATGCCTGCTTGGTCAACACCCTAGACTAAGGTGGAATCGGCGCAAACGTTCATTGCATATGCGACATTTGCGATCAGCATTCCTACTTAGACTAAGTCGATTGCACCAGCTAAGAGCAGGTCATGATATGACAAAGGAACCCCTTATAGAAAAGTCAATGGTAAGTAACTTAAAATGGATGTTGACACCACTTCGGCTTAAAGACTCTTGAGATTCATGTTTGTGTGGTAAGCAAACACAAGCAGCTGTCAAAAATTTGTCGTAAGCATGCTGATTTTTGACAGCTAACAATACGATTACATGTAAATAAAAAAACAAAAAAAAAATTGAGTGATGTACATGTTCCACTACGATCTTATTTATTTTGCAATCTCATTTTAACAGTAACCGAAAAAATGACACCAAAGCAGCAGAGAGCGAAGTCAGCAGTAGAATGTTCCTAGAGCCGTCAAGTATCAACCGTTGGTGAAAAATAAAACCCTTCGAGGAGCGCGTAGCAATTACTGTTATACCGATATAATGCCAAAATTTATTTGTGTCAAATTATTTTAAAATCTTGGAACGGAAAGTGATTTAAACTGAAAATTATTTAAAATAGTGTGCAAACCAATTAGTCGTAATTATTGTGCAATGTTAAACCTTTTAACAACCTGAGTGTGTGTAAGAACTATATTTTTTCTCAATTTGATTGTTATTAGCGGATTTATTTGTAAACGCGTAAAAAATCTGTCTTTACGTCGTCGTTCAGATAAAACTGAATTTTTGAAAATTAAAATTTAAAGCTGTAGTCTAAGTTAAGGTATAAGATTTTAAAATTCAAAATTTTTTGCAGTAAATAAATTAGGATGAAAAGAAAATGAATTATTTAATTTTTATGTTTTCTTTAAATGAAAATAATAATTAGTAGAGTGAGACACTCACGAGCCAAAGTCCAAATTCGATTCGCGGCTGAGAAAGCTAGGCTCTGGCCCCCTCTGTGGTCTGTCGTGCTGTGTACGAAAATGTTAAAATCAATATTTTGATGGCGTAATAGTCCAGAAAGCAACCAGGACCGCCCTCTGCGTGGTTTGCTCTCTCACGAGTAATTTGCCATTTTGAAAAACTTTGAGTGTTATCAGGAATTCGGAACTGAAGTGCCTCAAAAAAATACTGTGTTAAGTTCTTGAATCGAACCTGAAACCCTTGGCGTGTTCGCTATTACGCTACCACGGCCACATAAAAATATTAGTAGTTTCTACAAGTCTCAACATAAGGGAGTCCACAGAGGGACCAGGGCGCAGCAACTACTTGTTTTACTATTATCTACTGTTCCCTCACGAGTAAAAGGGACCTACAGCTGTTTGCCTACTCCGAACGGCGAAATTTGAGAAGCTTTCTTAGATAGTTACTACCCTTTGAGTGTTGTCAACAGCTCGAAAGAGGTGGTGCCGTGAAAAATTCGAGGTGTTCAGCCGAGAATCGAACCTAGACCCTTCGGCGTGTGAGCGTCGCACTCTACCCACTACGCCACGGCGGCCACAAGAAAGTTCCTTGCTTCCCAAAAATATTCGGTCGGAAAATCTCCTTGCATAAGCATGGTTTTGAGAAATAGTCTTCACTGGACCGAGTACAAAAAATAGGGCCGAACAACGAATTTGGATTAGAGGCGGGGTGTGAGAAAGTACATGCCGCGTCAAAACTAGTTTCGGACGAACAGTGGAACAAATATTAGGCTTAGAGCACAAAAGCTTGTCTTTTTGACGTGGAAAAAGCATTCGACACCGTATTGCCTTAAGGTTTCTTTCATAAGTTGTCCGGCTTGGGTATGAGTAAACCACTGCTTTCCATGACTTGCTATGTGGTCACAGATAAAAAAAGTGAAAAAGTAAAGAGTGGCAACAAGTTTCTACTAATGTCTTTAATATGAAAAAATGGACTCTAGTAGGGTGCTCTTAACTTACCAATTTTTCTTCACCGCCTTAATCATTGTATAAATGGCGCCTGAAAGTGTACGCTGATGATTAGATTGCGAAGATTGAGGCATTTACTTCCTTTTGCAGCGTGATTACGAGACAAACCAGCAATTTTGCCACGACTAGAAAATAAAAATCAAATCCATAAGTATGAAAGCAATCTGTTTCAAGCTCAGTTGTACAGGTGAATTTTCGGCATTTTGAACCCACATTCGCAACCATTTGCTTTGAGTGTCGTGTGATATTTGGGCATCATGTTGGACCACTTTCTGTGCTTATATCCATGATAAAAGCCAGAAAACACTCGAAAAGTTGATTTCAGAATGAAGACTATCTGCTAAACGACTCTGGTCCGGACGATCATGGTGTATAACTATCCAGTGTCCCTCCCAGTTGGAAGGGATGAGTGTGTTCGAGAAGCAATGCATCTGTGATTGCATTAATTTTATAGGACCCCAGAGTTTGACTACAAGATGCTAATGAAGTTTTGTCCAACAAAGCAAACGTAAATCGGCTGGATAGTTTCATTATTAAGCTAATTCGAATGCGTGCTGGTCGAGAAATAACTTTGGAACATGAGCCGATATTCGAAGCATTCTACCTAAACGAAGCATATCAGGAGAACGCCATCGGAATTGTTTATATATTTTGACCGCATTGGCTTCATCCAAGATGCGCAGGGATGTCCACTTCATTTTCATGAGCTAAGGAGAACAATGCAATGAAGTAATCGGATGTTCAGATAATTTTTGGTTCAGGACATCCATTCCTGTACGCGATAGATAGGAAGGCGAAAGGGATAGAAGCTTTTATTGGTGGCTAGAGCCACGTCAAGTGCTATCCAGCTGCTATCAGCTTAAAAAGCGGATTGTTGGTCTCCTAGGCCCAGCTAACATTTAAAATAAGTATAAACGAAAAAAAAAACAAAAGATAATAAATGTATCTTTTGAAATGGTTAAAGTAACTCTTAACTAGTTTAATTTAGTATTAAGTTCGTCTTGAAAAAACAAATTTGATCACGAGGTATCATATCCATTTAATAAAGCAACGAGGAACGAGGCAAAGCAACGAGGAATAGATGTGATTAATTTAGAGCGCCGGAATAATTATAATAATGATTAAGGTGGCGTGACAGTTTGGAGGGATACCAGGGCCTAACTTGCTCATCAAATACTCGTGTTGTGCGCGCTACTGTTCTCCCACGAGTAGTAGAGCCCTACAGTTTTTTTCCGGCTCCAAGCGCCGAAGTTTGAAAAGTTTTTCCCTAGGCAGTAATTATTTTTTGAGTGTTGTCACCAGCTCGAAAGAGGTGGTGCCGTGAAAAATCCACGTTGTTCTGCCGGAAACGAACCTGTACCTTCGGCATGTGAGAGTCGCACTGAAGGCCTAAGGCAGTCAATGAATTTTAATTACAAAAAAAACATTATTTTTCGTTAGGTGGCGCTACAGTCCGAGGCGGACCAGGGCCTCAACCAACATTCTTCTCTAGCCAGCAGCATCTCTTACCAGCTGTCTCCAATTCCCCTATCCAATTTGGTCGGGTTCCTTCTCCCCATGTGTGCACCATTTAATTGTAGGCCGTCTTCTGTTGTCTTTGTCCTCGTCCTGTGTCGCGTTGACGTATTCGAAAACTTTTTACACCGTAGTAGTGATGTCCATACGCTCTACATGGCCAAGTCATCTTAGGCGTTGTATTCGAAGACGCTTGATCAGGCATACAGTCCATAAGGTTCGTCGTCCAATCTTCCCCTCCAGATGCAACCAATGCAAAAAGGATAAAACAATCTCACGCAGAAACTTTCTGTTTAAAAAACTAAGGATTTCCTCAGCCATAAAGTAGAACTGAGATGACCAAGTTGTTATATAAAGCATTAGTTTTTCGAGAGAGAACTTGAGCATCACGCTGCAAGGAAGGGAAAGGTAAAAAAAACTATTCATGAAGAAATGGTGGCTGTTTACCAGGGTTCCGCACCTTCATTATCAACTGTGCACAAGTGGTTAAGAGTGTTCAAGAGAGGCAAAGAGAGAATTGAAGACTACCCCCGCTCCAGCGCCCCGGCTCATCCAACTACGTTAATATCGTCGGTATAAATTAACTATTGAACTATTGGAAAATCGTGCCTCTGGTGTTGTTCATGTTTACCGCGGAGCCGAGGTAGACGAAGTCCTTGACTACCTCGAAGTTTCTGCTGCCTAGTGTGACGCTCCGTCCGAGACGTCGATGTTGTGTGTCCTTCCTTGATGACAGCATATACTTCGTTTTGCCCTCATTTACCGCCAGACCCATTTTAGCCGCTTCCTCTTCAATGCCAACAAACGCATCATTGACTGCTCGCTGTGTTCATCCAATTACGTCAATGTCATCAGCGTAAGCTAGCAATTTAACTGACTTCTGGAAGATCGTGCCTCTTGTGTTGACTTGTTAGTTATGCACGATCTTCTTAAGAATGATTTTAAAGAAGTCATACGACAGCGCGCTGCCTTGTCTAAGACCTTTTTTGACATTGAAGGTCTCAGTGTTCGTTTCGTTCCCGACCATAACGGAGCAGCGAGAGCTCTCCAATGTCAATCTTCAATCTCTCCAATGTCAATCTTCAATCTTCAAATCTGTCACAATCTTCTTCTTGTCTAGCAAAACTAGACAAAAACTATCTATGCATAATGTCATAAGTGCCTTTAAAGTCGACTTATCATCTTAGAGGTGGTAAGTGTAGTTTAAGAATTTTCGTAACTACATGTAAGATATAAGAATAAATAGGACAAGAAATACATTTCAAAAATATTCAGTTACAAATTAAATCTTGACTTGTAGGCACAACAACGTTATCATACATAACAGCTTGCTCCGATAAACATCATATTAAACCCTACCGTAAGCATAGTGGGCGCTGCTTTGTACCACTTGTAAACTTTTTTTTTGATTCAGAATACACTCAATGAGCCCCTTTCAACGCTTCAAGTGTTTTAATGACTTAATTCCAGTTTTCTATATGCTTTAGAGCTGAAACTGTAAACAAATGTTCGAGCCGAGTGCACCGCCATAACAAAATAAAGCAATCGATAGTCGAATGCTCGTAGGCCGCGAAATTTGAAAATTCTTTTAATTTTTTGAACAGACCTTGTACAAGCATTTTTACAGCACTTTCCCCCCTCTTTTGCAACTGGAACAGAGACTGGGACTTAAAATGCCTGCAGGACGGAAACTTTCACCTGGAATTAAACTACCGTCGATCCTGAAAACAATTTGGAAACACTTGCATCGTCAGAATTGCTCAGTAAAAAAACAACAACGACTTTTGGATCCAAAACTGATCTAATTTGTTTTCTTTTATTTTTGTTTTAGACATTCCAGGACTGAAAAAAAAAACAAAAAACAAACAAAATTCACAGGACTCGCAACAGGCAAATGAATACGCATAACAATTTAAGTTTTATTTCTAATGTCTCCAATAACGAAATGTACACCTTAACAACGACCCTACATGTACCTACATGAAAATAACTTCTCTCAACAAAAACGGTTCCAATGAAAATGTACAATACTCCTAATAATACCACGAACGAAATTTAAGATTCGGTTTAATTTAGATGAGGGCGCACTGGCGCGGCCGCCGTTTAGCCTAGGAATGGATATTGCGGGAATACTGGTGGAAAGAAGTTGTTGAACGATGGCGTCGCCTGCACGGGCAGCGACGTGGTCACGTACGTGGAGATGTCGGTCGTGAGGATGTTCGTGGAATAAATAGTGGTGAGGGCTGTCTTAGCACCGAAAGTCAGCTTCAGGATGCGGCTGTGCGTTTGTGTGAGGACCGTGGGCTGGACGATGGGCGATGTGATAATTTTGAACTGCGGTTGCGGCAGGCCGAATGGGTTCAGGGATGGCAGTGGTTGCGGGATGAATGTCGATGGTTCGGGGCGCTGTTCCGTTCTGGTGATTAACTTGGACAGGGTCTTGTAACTGGTTTGGGTTCCGTGGATTATGGGAATGATGTGAGACTCGTAGAGGGGCTCTTGGGGCGCATGGATCTCGGGTGGCGGAGGCACTATCTGTGGGACTTGGGCATTCTGCTGAAGCAGCTTGAGGTATGCCAATTGCTGTAGTTGCTCTGGAGATAACTGGGGATAGAAGCCTTGCACTTGTTCGTCACTGGAGGGCTTCTTGAGGAGGTCATCAGGAACGGCGCTGATACGGGATGACTGGGCACTTGCACTGGAACTCTCCGGCTCTGAGTTTGCCAGGTCGCCGAACTCGAGTTCCAAGTGAAGCTCAGAACCAGATTCGTCGAGTTTTGTGTTGAACTCGTTAAAGTTGTTGCCAATGCAAACTGGGGTCGTTTTGGTCGCTGTGATGACGGTCGTTACGGCGTACGTCTGCAGCAGGGTCAAGTAGCTGGTGCTCTGGTTTGCGCCAATCAGTGGGAAGACTTGTGTTTTCAACTTCATCTGCGATTGCGTGTAGGTCTCGATGAACTCATCCAACGAGGGCGTCTCCGTGGGATCAACCAGTGTGCACGGTGAGAATGTCTGAACGGTGCTCGCCTGCAGCAGCTGATTGATTTGCGTCGAGGGCGCGAGGATGTTCTCGATGAGTGGACCCTTGATTGACGACTTGTCGGCGAATTCGGATTCCAATGACTTCTCCGTGGTCGAGGTCACAGTGACGTATCTGGTCTTTTTCACGTTACCCATCTGAAATGCAAATTGTCATCTGTTTGCACAAAATCTTGACGCATAGAGTGTCTTACCTGGAATGTGTATGGTGTCTTTATGGTGGCGACCTCGTAATAGACGTCTTCAAAATTCGATGGCGTGACAATGTCCACATTAATAGTCTCTACTGGGTACAGCATGACCGGCTCCTCTGCGGCTGTCAGGTTTAAGGCCTTCTCAGCCTTCGCGTTAGATATCTGTGACGTCACTTCCGTCGCAGCCGAGTTGATCGTATTCAGTTCAATGTCGTTGATCGTCGACGAGAAGGAATGCGTTGGTGAAATGCCACTTGAGAAATCAGACGCTTTTCGAATGTAAACCCTTGGCTTGAGTGTTGACTTGTATTGCCACCTGCCGACTGGGCGCAGTTTGACATTGCTCGTCGATGTTGTTGTGGTTGTGGTATTGAGAACGGCCTGAAGTCGTTGACGGAACGAGTACTTTCGATTGTCATGCGACGCCGACGAGCTGGGGACGTATTCACTCTCTCGTTGTGAGCTGCGGAGGACCTTGCTCGTTTTGCTTTGTTGAAAGAAATTAAGGACAAAAGTTAGATGCATTCTTTATATACCTGGTACTCACTTCTTCGGGCGTGACTTGGCCTTATTCTTGCCGCCGCTGCCATGCTTTCTGGTACTGGTGCTGTATTGTGTAGTTGGCTCGACAGTGCTCGTTGCGGTGACTCTGCGCTCCTCCAGAGAAGCGCGATTTTTGAACCTTGGTCGCTGCAGATTTGGGCCCTCAGTCTTGAGAATGCGAGCCGTCGACGTCGGCGTTGGGGTCAGGATGTGTGAGTTGCTCTGCAACACTTGGGCGTACTTCCCAGAAATATACGTTCCAATAACACTGGTCTCGTGAATCGTAGTGGTACCGTCCATAGCGATCTTCCCACTCAACGTCGTCACCAATCCGATGGGGTGAGGGTCCTTGTGTCCACCGTTTCGCCTCGAGCCAGGCTTTTTCTTCGAAACCAAGTCGTGGACGTGATAGGACTCCTCGGCGTAGGCCTCCGGCTGACGCGACAGTAAATCATAGTCCGGTTGATTGACGTACTCCTTACGAGCGGTTTCCGTGGTCGAGGATGTCTCAGTCGAGGGCTTCTTGTTCTGCGTCGTGCTAGGGGTCAATTTGGTCGGATAGATTTCTGTCGTTTTCCCCTTGTCCGAGCTATAGGGTTTTGTTTGGATAATTTCCACAACTTTCGTAGGCACCTGGGATATATCTAAAGGAGTCGGATATGCATTTCTGATCAAACATCTCTTGTAGATAGTTACTTACCCAAAGTAGGAGCGCTCTGTGGGGAGAATATCATCACGGTTTTCCCAATCGTTGTCGTGAAGTCCAGAAATCCATAAACTGTCTGAGTGACAAAACTGTTCGTCTTGCCATCGGCATTCGCAACTTCTGCGGCACATTGGTACGCTGAAACGACAAGAATGCGCCTTAAGTGTTTGATTTTCAAGCACAGATTACAGAAAAACCATCAAAACCCAACGGGCCGAAAAGTAGTTGAAGACATTTAGCCAAACTAACGCCTTCCGCCTCTTTCCACCGCCCTCAAGAATCAGCAGAAATATCAGATGATAGTGTTACGTGGACCATTAACATTATGTCATGCCTGTGATCGAAATCTTTATTATGTCCATTAAACGGCCACAAGTCGCTTCGCATAGCGGTGGAAAGCTCCCGGGTAATTTGGCATTCTTCACCTCGTCCGGCTCTTTAACGCAGTCAAGGTATCGTCTTTGTTTGTCTATTCTACGCTCAAACGTTAATCGCGGGCCAATGTGAATAGAAGGTTAAATAATCTTCCAGACGCGGTTTGTGGGAAAGCCGAGTTGGTATGCTGCGCCATTGCTGAACGCAGTTTGTCTTGTTCTGTGTGTATTTTGGATTCGAATTCGGATTCGGGGTGATTTGAATGCGGTGTGTGTTGACCTCGAATGATGACGTCAAGTTGTAAAGTTAAATACATATGCACACGAAATTTGTGAACAGATTCCCTTTTGACATAATAGTTTTTGTTTTTGTTTTTTTTTTTTTTTTTGAAAGATGAAAGCTAATCGAAAGTATAAATGAAAGCCATGAAGAGTATTCATACTGTGGTGTAACCCATTTCGCTGTTTCTGACTTAAATTCATCGGCTGTAGATTTGGCTCATTCATCTGCGTGTGTCAAGAAATGAGTTGTGTCAGAAAGAAGCGGGAAAAGGGCTACTTAAAATTTGGAGACAAGCTTTTCCTTGTACAGAAAGTTTGAATGAGAAATAGGTTTTACTTTAATTGTAGTCTAAACAAATTTGTTGGACACAAGCCCACTTATTCTATGACTGCAAGATGAACACAGAACAAATGAGCGTTACCTTTACATTGAATGTAGTAAGTACTTAAGCTTAAATTGTTAAAGTATTCGCGTTATAAAACGAATTAGTTTCCTTTTTAATAGATGGCGCCACCTGCAAGTTGTGGTTGATCTTGGAAGTAAATACCTACTTCATTGGAAAGGTGTGACATTTGTCAGCAATAATTAGAGCGCATGAACGTCAGCTTTTTTAGGGGGCATGGGCCTGTGCACGCGAGGTAACGTCGTTGATTGCGCTCAACATGGAGAGCTGCCAAGGCTATCCACGTTAGTGCACAGGTCAAGTTGACATACAGCCTCCAAGCGACGCCCCCTGGATAGCCATCGCAACACCCGTTGTATGGTGAACCAATGTATGCAGCGAGCCCCTCTACCCGAGGGTTTAAATAATGGAACTGGCCTACCAGTCTGTGGGTTGTGTGTGAGGGTAACTTCCTCACCACGTAAAACAATATTAGTTAAGAGACAAACACATGCCTCGGACAATGAAGGACCACCCGTGGACGACGCCAGCAAACGTTTAAAGGACATTGATTTTCGGTTTTGCACGTGGAATGTGAGGTCCCTTAACAGGCCACGTGCAGCCGAACAACTTGCGGAGGCCCTTGACTTGTATAAGACAGACATAACCACCATCCAGGAAGTGCGATGGGATGGGCCTGGCACAAAAGCGATGAAGAACTGCGATATCTTCTACAGCGATTGCTATAGAGAGAGAAGGTAGCGCTTATTCGGATGCGGATTTGTTGTTCGAGGCAGACTTAGGCAAAACGTCTTGAGCTACGACCCCATCAGCGAACGCCTCATGACGATCCGCATCAAGGCTAAATTCGGGAACATCTGCCTAATTTGCGCTCACGTCCGGACAGAGGAGAAGGATGACAACATCAAAGATGACTTCTATGATATCCTAGAAAGAACATACGATCGATGCCCCAGCTACGACACCAAGATCGTTCTAGGAGATTTCAACGCTCAGCTGGGAAAGGAGGACATCTTTGCCTGCACGACAACACATCCGGAAACGGACTCAGGCTATTGGACTTCGCCTCGGGACGACGACGAACCTCTCTGTGGCTAGCACGCGGTTCCCACACCTGGACATTCACAAAGGGACCTGGCGATCTCCTGATCAATCAACCGTCAACCAGATTGATCACGTTGCGATCGACGTCAGACACTCCTCCTGTATTCTCGATGTCCGAACCTTCCGAGGTGCAAACATTGATTCGGATCATCACCTTGTTGTAGCCAAGGTAAGAACCCGGATATCGAGAGAGCAACGGAGTCGAGAAAGGGCAAAACGGTTTGATGTCGAAAAGCTACAATCGCAACCGATTGCTGGGAACTTTGCCCACATAGTCTCCCTGAAACTCGCTCAGAGTTCGACGCTTCCTGCACTAAGCATAGAAGAAGAATGGAAACGTTTTCAAGAAGCCATCAAAGAAGCTGCCACTGCTGTGCTGGGTTTCACGTCACCACCCTGAAGGAACCCATGTTTTGACGACGGGTGCAGGCAAGCGCACGCAGCTAAATAAGATGCCTATAAGGCGACGCTGCATCGAACAACGAGGGCTGTTCGTGAGCTCTACGAACAGAGAAGAAGGGAAGAGCACCGGCTTCTAAGAAGGAAAAAGAAGGAGCATGAGAAGCGCGGTCGAGGAAATGGAAAGGCGTTATGGCAGTAATGAAGTCCGAAAGTTTTCCCGAAATGTAAAACAACTGTCCGGAGGATACAAGGTTAGAACCGAAGCCTGCTGTATCCAAATGGCCAACTCGTGGTAGAGTAGTAGTTTGTGCTGAGAATTTGGATGGATCATTTCTGCAGACTACTTAACGGCGATGACGGCCCAAATCCCGCTGTATGGCAGCATGTTCCTTTCAATTTGAACGATGATAGACAAGCATTCCGTCCCCCCGACTTAGACGAGGTGAGGATAGCAATATCCAAGCTGAAGTCGAACAAAGCTGCTGGAGCGAACGATCTGCCTGCAGAACTCTTTGAAGCAGCTGGAGATGACCAGGTTGGGCGCACGCACCAGCGCATCAAGATATAGTCGGAGGAAAGCATGCCCGATGAGTGGAATCTCAGCGTCTTTCGCCCGGTCCTCAAGAAGGAACACCCCTGTGACTGCGACGATTATCGAAGGATCAACCTTCTTAACTTCGCCTACAAGATCCTCTCTGCCGTATTATGTGAGCGTCTGAGACTGTTTGTCCATGACCTGATAGGTCCCTATCAGTGTGGTTTCAGACCAGGGAAGTCCACGATGGACCAGATCTTCACATTACGGCAGATCTTGGGAAAGATCCAAAAAGTGCAAATCGGCACCCACCACCTATTCGTCGTTTTAAGGCCGCATATGACAGTGTGCATAGAGACGAGCTATACTGTGACATTAGCATTCCTACCAAACTCGTCAGATTGTGTAGGATGACGTTGGAGAACTCACCGAGACCTTCAATGTCGAAAAAGGTTTTAGACAAGGCGACGCACTGTCATGTGACTTCTTCAACATCATCCTCGAGAACATCGTGCGTAACTCACAAGTCAACACCAGAGGCACGATCTTCCAGAAGTCAGTTCAACTGTTAGCTTACGCTGATGACATTGACGTGATTGGACGAACACAGCGAGCCGTCAATGAGGCGTTTGCTGGCATTGAAGAGAAAGCGGCTAAAATGGGTCTGGCGGTAAATGAGGGCAAAACTAAGTACATGCTGTCATCAAGGAAGGACACATACCATCTACGTCTCGGACGGAGCGTCACACTAGGCAGCAGAAACTTCGAGGTAGTTAAGGACTTCGTCTACCTCGGCTCCGCGGTACATAGGGACAACAACACCAGTACCGAAATCAAACGCAGAATCACTCTTGCCAATCGCTGTTTCTTTGGGCTCAAGAGGCAATTGAGTAATAAAGCCCTCTCTCGAAAGACGAAGCTCGCTTTATATAACAGCTTGATCATCCCCGTCCTACTCTATTGCGCGGAATCTTGGACGTTACCAAAGGCGGATGAGGAAGCCCTTAGTCTCTTCGAGTGAAAAGTTCTGCTTGCGATTTTTGGTCCTGTTTACGTTGATGGCATCTGGAGGAGAAGATTTAATGGCGAACTCTATGGGCTGTACAGCGACATGCGCCTGGTCAAGCGTCTACGGATACAACTCTTAAGATGGCTAGGCCATGTAGAGCGTATGGACACAACTGCTCCGGCTCGAAAAGTCTTTGAATCCGTGACATTGGGACAACGCAACAGAGGACGACCTAGACTAAAGTGGCGCACACAAGTGGAGAAGGACCTCAACCAATTTGGAGTGCGCAACTGGAAAGAGCTAGCGAAAGATCGTGCTGGCTGGAGAGGCATGTTGGTTGAGGCCCAGGTCCACCCCGAACTGTAGCGCCACAAGAAGAAGAAGAAGAAGAGCGTCGGCTTAAAACTGTTTCTCAACTCTTCGAACATGTCCTTTTCACTGACTTAAATAAACAGCGTTTGCAGGAAGTTTTGATTTAGGAGTGGAATTCGAGTGCAGCTCATCAAATCAAATAATCTGCTTCGACAGATAAATCAAGCAAAGACTGGAATCAACGGCAATTTAAGCGTCGCAGACAAAGAAAGTTTTGGCCAGCCCAAAAAGTGCGAAAACAAATAAAAAAAGACCTCACTGGATCGAGATCCGAGCCAACCCCAAAATGAACTTGCAAAATCGTTGAGAGTTACTCAGAAAACATTTTCTATTCGGTTAAAGAAATTTGAATTTATTTAAATTCATGAATATTGTGTGCCGTCTGCCGTGAAACAGGGGGATGTCAAAGGGGGATTTTTCACCTCGGAATTGCTTCTTAGCTGACAAAAAAGGAAATGATTTCTGCAGCGGATCCTCTCTGGAGATGAAAGGTGAATATTCTATAATAACCGCAGGGAAAAGAATTATATGCACATCTAGAACTCTATGCAAAGCCAGAATTCTATGCAAACCCGTTTCATCATCGTCTACGTCGACGCGAAAGAAGAACATCCATGGCTCAAAAGTTATGTATGCAAATGTTGGGACCAGACGGTTGTGGTGTACTGTGAGCTGTACCAAAACCAGCCGATATAACTGATGGGAATAGTTATCGACTACAACTAACCAAATTAGCTACAGAAGCTAAGAATGGTGTGACAAAGTGATCTTGCAAATTAACTACACTCAGCTCCACGAGGCTATAAAAGTCAAAAACTACATTGGAATTCAGAAATTACGGGTCTTACTCTACCCGTCATCTTCTTCAATGCTTGCTGCTTCGAACTGTTACCTTTTTGGGCGGAATCAAAACGATTTGAGGGGTCACTAGTTCGGGTTTTCTAAACAAATCAAAGAATGGCTCAATGATTGGATCGAAAATTATCAAAGAGAAGTGAAAATATTGTCGCTTCAAGCAAACAATACTTTGATTGGTGTTTTTATCCGTTTTTTCAAAAATACAAAGATGTTGAACTTTTGCGCAACACCTTTTGGGCAAGATATCCAGCTGGGTGCACTGTTGAAAATGTTCTCCCATTCTTTTTCTAGTAAACCTTCGTAGAACGTAATCGGCTACAACGTCTTGTTGAATTCCTCTCAGCCTTATAAACATACCATAGACAGTGATTTGGTAGTTAACCAATCAATTCTATCGTGAAATCATCAGTTTTGTGGCAATTGTGAACAAAAATAAGACGAGCAAACGAGGGATTCCAGGTTCGATTCCTCGAGTTAGCACCACCCCTTGTTCATAGCAGCACCGCCTTCGAGTGCTGCCAATATTGAAAGAGCTATGAAAAGTTTCTTAAATTTCGCAATTCGGAGAAAAAACTGAGAGGCCAATAGCGTTGCTGGAGAAGCTTGATTTTCTTCATCTTCTCCTTTATATACTCGTAGAATACCAAGTTATTTAATTCTTTACGAAAATTGTCTGAGAATACAAATATTATTGGATGAAATGTTAAATTAAAATTATAATTGTCTTTTTAACCATCCACTTTTGCATGTAACAATAAGCAAAATAGCCTCTTTTACATGAATTCGACTCAGATATCCACGAATCTTGTCAACGTTTCTTCTTCTTCTGTTTATGCCTGGACTCTTACTTTGCAATAAATCTTGACATCAATATAAGAAACACTGCCGCAGTAATAAATTGCCAGAGAGAACGTACATGGAAGTCTTGTGAAAATCATAACAATCACACAATGTTCTTTGAGATTTGTTTATTTACAAGTGAGGTCGTGAATAATTTTTGGAAACAATTGAGATAAATATGCAAGATGCACTGGTCAGCACAAGCAGCACGATTTCGTACGGTCCATAAAACTGCCAGTATACGTTGATGCCTGTAGACGTGTTTGGGTTAGCAAGGAGATGATTCTGTTACTAAAGTTGAATCTTGATGCAGAATGTCTATCAAAAAACAAAATATCTGAACGTTCTCATTAGCTATTATTTGTGATGAATAAGAAACAACGACATTAATTGCCACACGATAAATAAGAAAAGATATCGAAAAACCCAAAATGAAGGACATCTGCCAATTCAAGGACTAAGCTAATGACCAGATTTTAATATTTTCTTTAAAAAAATTGAGAACTTCTTACTGGAATTGTTTGTGTTTCGATTGTAATTCGAACAGAAAAATCTCTGTAACCCGTAATGCCTTTAGATCCTGCTGAATCGAAATGAAATCGAATGATTAATCATAATAGAAGCAATTTTCTGCGTTTATTTCTTTAAAATATTAGGATGCAAACAAAATAAGACATCTCTTACGTACAAATCAATTCTGGTCGACGAGTATTTTAAATTACTCAATTCAATTCTCATCTGAATCTTTGCCTGTGCCATAAAAATATTTCACATGTACATCACAGCAGTATCGCTATCGTACCTGCTCAGTACTACTGATGTTTACTTAACGCAGGCAATCCTTAGAATCAATCCAAGTCTAAGATAAAAATAGTGGGACCAAGGCCTAGCTTACTCATCAACTGCTCCGTTGCCAACGTGGCGCAGTGGGTAGAGTGAGACGCTCACACGCCGAAGGGTCTAGGTTCGATCCCCAGCTCAACACCAACTTTTCAATTTTTCACGTCACCACCTCTTTGAAGCGACAACACTCAAAGAGTAATAACTGTCCAAGAAAAAGCTTCTCAAATTTCGCCGTTCGGAGTCGGCAAAAAATTGTAGGTCCCTTCTACTCGTGAGAGAACAGTATCGCGCACAACACAAGTAGTTGATGAGCAAGCTAGGCCCTGGTCCCCCTGTGGACTGTCGAGCCAACAATTATTATTATTTTGATTGGGTTAAGTACAGAATTTTGAAAAACATAAGAAGCCGAAAGTATTTCTTCTAGATTAGCTTAGAACACTCATGAAGAGTAAGTAAGTTAGAATTAAGATCAGTAGATTATATTTATAAGCTCAGCCTCCGTCTAGCTCTCGTAGCGTCAACTTCGTGGTGACTTTCTTTCGTGGTGTAATTCCATATTTCTTTGTCCTAAGTGGACACAACTTGTCCTTTTCACGATCCCATATACCTCTCTCCCTCACTTTACCTGCCTTCTTTTTGACATTTCTAAACCGCATGTGTTACACATCCACGTTTGCAAAGGGTTTTCGCACAAATAAAAATGGCCCCGGAGCCTAATAAAAATAAACCCGAGAATAAGTTCAGTAAGTTGGCTGATACGTCCACTCAAGGATCCCGGTCTAAAAGGAGAAAACCATACCTCTTTGAAGAATTCTCTGTTCTTCAAACTAGTGCTAATTTGAAAAATCCCAAATTTATAACCATATCCGCCAAGGATGATAAGCATCCCCTTTCATCAGTGAGCGTTTTTGTACTCAGGAAAGCAATTGATGGCATAAGTACTGAGTACGAAAATATAAATCAATTTAGAGATGGCAGTCTGCTTATTCTTACCAAGAAAATGAATGAAGGAAAATAAAAATGCAATAAAATAAATAATAAAACATCGACGCCACTAGCACTTCCGTTCAAGGGGACTACAATCAATCACTCACACGTCGATTTCAACATTCGGGCATTTCTGTGTTGTCATCCTGGCGAATAAGGGAACAAGTTCTTGGTCCACATCCCTACCACATCAAGTCGGCACAAGAACTAAATCTGTTACATCACCAATACATACAATTGGCACCGATAAGACTTATTTTCCTCAGAACACAGAAAATCATAGAAATTGTAAGTTTATTAGAAAGCTATGAGTAATCAAAGTTATATCTATTACAGTATATACATAGTTTAGAATGGAAGTTTTTGGTATAGGAAATAATTTAATTTTTAAGTTCGGTAATGAAACTAACCGACTCCGTATGGTTAGAAGGACTTTTCTACAAGCTTTTCCTAGCTCAGGCTAGGCATTGGTAAACCACTGCTGTACCTATTGCATAACACGCTTACTGGTAGGCGTTTCGTAGTCAAGAATGGCAACGTGACCTCTACAGGTATTTTTGAAGTGAAAAATGGTCTCCATCAGGGTGCCGTTAATTCACCGATCCTGTTCAACATTTTCTTGAGCGATCTAATAAGTTCTCTTCCTCACGCAATTGCGTATGCCGACGACTTGATCGTGTACAGATCAGGCAAAAAAATCGAGGACATCAATACTTTAGCGCAGGGTGACTTCGACTCATTTATGAGAGATTGCGATGACTGGAAGCTGAATATCAACTTTCAGAAGTCGGAAACCATTCTCTTCAGAACGCCGTTGTATAAGGCTCCGGCGGATACAAAAAAGAATTGGCGAAAGTTCTCAATTGTTGGACGACACGGGTAACCACTGGCGCAAAGGACTGTAGTCAGATACCTGGGGATCTGGCTAGATCAGTATCTATATTTCAACAAACATGTAGATCCAGCTCTGTCCAGAGCCAGAGGCACTTTTGCTCTTACAAAGAGACTGTTTTACAACAGCCAGCTCGATGCGAGGGTGAAGGTAGTCTGCTACATGGCCCTCATCCGGCCAATGCTCACCTATGGCTGCCCCGTGTGGTTCAACGTGAGTGCAAGCTTGATGGAAAAGATTCGGGTGTTTGAGAGGGCTTGTCTTAGGGCTTGCCTTCGCCTCTACAGAACACCAGAGTCCCAGTACATTAAATTCTACTCCAATGAGGTCTTATACAACAGGGCGAACCTGATACGAGTGGACAATTTCCTGGTGAAGTTAATTCGTGGTCACATTGCGAGAGCGATGAACTCGGTTAATAACTTGATCTCTGGGGCGTACTACCCCAATCCACAGTACCACGAAAGGGTACGTCAATCTGGCTTCGTCCCCCCAGAAGCATCTCTCCATGTTGATAGGCATGGTCTTATACAAGACATAAATGAGGTACCGCTCCTCTTTCACATCGCCCGTTCAACTGTGGATGGGCGACTTAAATACGACCGTTCCGTCGCACAACGAGCTGAGGAAGATCTCCTCTGCTTTAGCATGGCGATGTCGAATCGGGATAAGAGAGATGTTGCGTTACAACATCGAAAATTTTGGTGGCTGACAGAGGGAACTCCCTCGTCGAACCGTTTAGACCCGGGGTAATGGGTAGCACAGATCTCCTTCAAGGGAGTAGTTGGTCTTGCAGCGGATGTGATCCAGCTACCTATGGCCGACTTACAGCCTGAGTGTAAGAAAGTTGTAAGTTTTGTATATAAATTTACAAAAAAAAAAAATCTAGGTATACACATTTGTACATTGAGTATACACATGTGTATACAAATGTACATAGGTTAGGTGCACGCATGTATATATGGGCGTATAGTATTATACACGCATGTATATATGTGTGTATATTTAGTTAAGCTAGTTTTAAGTTATTTTAAGGTAGTATGTAAGTTAGCCCACAAGTTTTAACACAAACAAAAAAGGTGCAGTTATTAAGTTTTTTCGTTAAAATTTTTCTTAATAATAAGTAGTAATGAATTCCATAAATATATAAAATGTAAGGTTAGGTCGAAAGGCAATAGATTAAGGATAAGTTTAGCTTAGAGTGCCCGTAGGGAGCCAGTAAGTTAGAGTGTAGGAAAAAGAAAACAAAGCACGTCCAACTAGTTTTAAGCATGTTTTGTCTAGTACGTAAATCTGCAATGAATTTGAAATAAAAATGTATTAAAAATGAAAAAAAAATGAAAGTCCGTTACTTATACTCTGCTAAGTTCATACTGAAGTTCCTATTCTACTGCTATATTGCTTAGACCTATTTTATGTCTAATTCCCCAGCTACGTCCATGTTCAAGTGAGACCATATAAACCCTCCTAATCTTTATTACTTGAAACCCCTAGCAATATTCTTTTCAGCGCTCCATTATATGTACTACATATATCCACTTGATTTAAAACGCCATCTTGTCCTTCACAAATGTAACGCTCTTGTTTGAGGAAACTTAAGTGTGCCACAACACTTTCACATTAGGAATTTAAAATAAACTATAAAAACTATAAAAATCTTCTTCTTCTTCTTCTTCTTATTCTTGTGGCGCTACAGTCCGGGGTGGACCTGGGGCTCAACCAACATGCCTCTCCAGCCAGCACGATCTGTCGCCAGCTGTCTCCAGTTGCGCACTCCAAGTTGGTTGAGGTCCTTATCCACTTATGTGCGCCACTTTAGTCTAGGTCGTCCTCTGTTGCGTTGTCCCAATAACTCGGATTGAAAAACTTTTCGGGCCGGAGCAGTGGTGTCCATACGCTCTACATGGCCTAGCCATCTTAAGCGTTGTATCCGTAGACCCGTGACCAGACGCATGTCGCTGTACAGCCCATAGAGTTCGTCATTAAATCTTCTCCTCCAGATGCCATTAACGCAAACAGGACCAAAAATCGCAAAACTTAGGACGGGGATGATCAAGCTGTTATATAAAGCTAGTTTAGTCCTTCGAGAGAGGGCTTTATTACTCAATTGCCTCTTGAGCCCAAAGAAACAGCGATTGGCAAGAGTGATTCTGCGTTTGATTTCGGTACTGACGTTGTTGTCCCTGTTTACCGCGGAGCCGAGGTAGATGAAGTCCTTAACTACCTCGAAGTTTCTGCTGCCTAGTGTGACGCTCCGTCCAAAACGTCGATGTTATGTGTCTTTCCTTGATGACAGCATGTACTTCGTTTTGTCCTCATTTACCACTCGACCCATTTTAGCCGCTTCCGCTTCAATGCCAGCAAACGCCTCATTGACAGCTCGCTATGTTCGTCCAATCACGTCAATGTCATCAGCGTAAGCTAGCAATTGAACTGACTTCTGGAAGATCGTGCCTCTGGTGTTGACTTGTGAGTTACGCACGATCTTCTCGAGGATGATGTTAAAGAAGTCACATGACAGTGCGTCGCCTTGTCTAAAACCTTTTTTGACATTGAAGGTCTCGGTGAGTTCGTTACCGATCTTGACGGAGCAGCGAGAGTTCTCCATCGTCATCCTACACAATCTGACGAGTGTGGTAGGAATGCCAAAACTAGACATGGCACTGTATAGCTCGTCTCTATGCACACTGTCATATGCAGCCTTGAAATCAACGAATAGGTGGTGAGTGTCAATTTGCATTTCTTGGTTCTTTTCCAGGATATAAAAATCTATATTTATTTATTTATTCATCATCAATGGATTTACAATCTGCTGGTTACAATATTTTGTTTCTTAACAACAAAGAGAAAAAACAGAGTAAAAATAAGTCTATGTATAAATAGGTAGTATATAAAATAGTTCTATTTTCATTTAATGAATCTGTATACATTTATGAATTTAAATGGATCGATTGTGAAAAATGTTTTTGATAATATTTTTAAAAGAGTCTCTGCTCATTGAAATGTCAACTTCAGAAGAAACAGAATTAAATAACATTAAAGACCGACTTATTAGATTATTTTGACCATAATTCGTACGGTGAATGGGATGATAGAAAACTTCATCTCTATGTCTTAAACTTACGTCTGGGACGTACAAAGAAATTAAGGCGAGTAGCTCTTAAGATTTTATATTGCAACTTAAAATGTCTTTGATAAGTAAAACACTTTGAGATTGTCTTCTACTTCCAAGACTTTTTAAGCCCAAAGGGGCACATCTTGCTGCGTATTCAGGTAAAACGCCAGACAACTTCAGATTTCTCAGATCAAAACGAGTGAATCTTTTTTGAATTCTTTCAATTCTAATTACGCTATTCTCATAATATGGTGTCCAAATTACACATGAATACTCTAAACTAGGGAGTACCAGTGATGAGAAAATTGACTTAAGCGTATAGGGATCCTTAAAGACACTTGATGTTCTTTTAAGGAAACCTAACATTGAGTTTGCTTTACATATAATAAAGTCATGGTGTGCCAAAAAAGTAAATCTTGTATCGAAGTAGATACCGAGATCCTTCACTTCTTTGACTTGTACTAGTAATTCGTCTCCAACTCTATAGTTAAAAGTCACCGGCGACAACTTTCTATATACGCTAAACGTCGTGCACTTCGCTATATTAAGTTCAAAGTGATTATATTTACACCAATTACCGAATAAGTCAAGATCAATCAGAGACACATGAAATTTGTTGAAATAATTAAATATCGTCATTAGAATTTCCGCAAATTTAAGAAGTTTCGGAATATCATTGACGAACAGAACAAACAAAAGTGGGTCCAAATGACTCCCCTGAAGAAGACCAGATATTACGTCTATATAACTAGATCTGAAACCATTTATTTGGACGACTTGTTTCCGATTTGATAAATAGAAATTCAGCCATGTTAAAGAGCTAAGGTTAAAACCTAGTCTTTCGAGTTTTTGTAATAATAGTCCATGATGAATTCTGTCAAACGCTTTTACGAAGTCAGTGTATATAACATCAACTTGCATTCGCTTCTTCATGGAGTTCAAACAGAAATGCGAAAATATACACAAATTTGTTGTGGTTGAACGACCGCTTAAAAAACCGTGTTGTTTCGATATAATGCAGTTTTTAATTACAAATAATAATTCTTGTGTAGCTAGTTCTTCAAAAAGTCTCGGTATTACGGACAGCTTCGATATCGGTCTGTAATTTTTAATAAGGTGTTTATATCCGCTTTTAAGAATTGGAGTTATAAAGGAGAGTTTCCACTCATCTAAGAATACCCCAGTTGATAGCGATTTGTTAAATAAAACTTTTAACGGAGAGCAAAGTGACGATGCACAATTCTTCAACAATAATGGCGGAATTTGGTCCAAACCTGCATTTTTGGTTGAATCTAAGCTGATTAAATGTCCTCATCTGGGAGTGATGTTAAGTTAAAATCTGTGATAGTTACAATATCTGGATATAACAAATGAATATCTGATATAAATTCCGCATTATAGTTAGATTGAAAGAATTTTGCAAAAAGATCACAAGAAGATTGTGTATCAAAAGACTTCACACTTTCGAGTTCCATTGCCGATGGATACAGCGAACTTTTCCGTTTAGAATTCAAAAAGACCCAAAACGACTTACTATTTTTTTTAATATTACTTTCAGCCGTATTAATATGTTGATGGCATAAAAATTTGTTTAAACAATCAAACTCTCTTCGGAGCTGGAGAAAACGATTTCGGTCCTCTATCCTCCCCGACTTTATTGAATGCTTAAACGCTTTTTAGTATTGTATATTAAAGATCAGTTGTTGTATTGTATTTTAGTAACAGCTGCTCGCTTTTCAACATCTTATATGTTTTCCGGACACATGCTGCATCGATAAGGAGCGGACACTTGAGTTAACAACAGATATTCTGACCTGCGTCTGGCTGCATGGGACATGCACTTAGTATTTATGATTGAAGTATTTTTGGCCAGGATTGGTTATAAGTTAGACGCAACGGCAGGCAGGAGGATTCATGTTAAATCAATTATAATAAAGTACTTGTAATTTGAGAAACGAATAAGCAATTTGTGTTTTTTGATCAAAGTTAAGATCAAAAACGTAACTCACGCTACTGTTCTCTCACGAGTAGAAGGGACCTACAGTTTTTTGCCGACACCGAACAGCGAAATTTGAGAAGTTTTCGTAGACAATTATTACTCTTTGAGTGTTGTCAACAGCTCGAAAGAGGTAGTGCCGTGAAAAATTCGAGGTGTTCGGCCGAGAATTGAACCTAGACACTACGCCACGGCGACCACGACTACTAAATATTGCGACAAAAAAAAACATATGCTGTTAGTTTCATTCCAGATGATGTGACTGCATTTATGAATCATATGATTCAAAATTACATCCGTATCATTATTTATAGTGACAACGGAAACACTGATGGAGAAACGACCATCTGTGGCGGAATGGCGGCTAACAGACCCAAGTTTAGAGGGAACCTGACTGGTAGTGACAGCTTGACCAGAGGCTATATTCTGGTGGCACGGGACGTCAGGAACCCCTGGAACTACGGCATTCTCAACCGGCCGCTGCGATCCAGAGAGCGGAAGAGGTTTTAGAAAGGCTTCGCATCAAACCAAGGTGGGATGATTGTCCATCAAGCATGATCTCTGTTTGGTACTTGAGTAACTAAGGCGTTTAGTCTTGCGTTACTTACGACTCTTGGGGAAATGGACCCCGTGATATAAGCCGTAAAGACAGGTGATCACGTAAAACCAAATAACGCAACTGTTAGTTTTATTATATATTGCACCAATTACTTAAAAATGTTCATCAATTATGCTGTTCCTGTAGCGCAATGCTTTGACTGTGAAGTTGTCCCGACCTCTGCCATTATTAAAGATATTTAGTGCTCCCTCCAACTCAAGTGTCTGAGCACCGAAAAAATGAATGCACATCTTCCTAAGTATAGGGTATTTCACGATGAAGTGCAACACATCCTCACGTTCTCTAAGATTGCACAATTGCGCAAGTCGCATATGACTGGAAACTCCGGGCGATGCGGTATGAAATTTAGCTTATAAAGTTCGCCTCTAATTTTTAAAATCATACCTATTTTTTCTGTGGCCACTGTGACGTAGTGGGAAGAATGCGACACTCACACGCCGTAGGTCTAGGTACGATTCCCGGCTGAACATCTCGATTTTATCACTGCACAAGTACTGACAACACTCAAAGAGTTATACCAGTATGAAGTGAGCGTCAAGATACAAATGTCTCGATAGGGAACATTTGTTGTGAACGAGCCCTTATTTTTTTTTTTGTGTGTTTTCTATGACATCTGTGAAAAATATTTAGTATACATCAAGTCATTGAACAGACAACATCATATTTTTTCATCGTGTTAAAATTGTCTAATTTTGAACAAGAAAGTGATGATTTGCGGAAAGCATTAATTTTTTGTTTTCATTTGAAGAAAAGTGCTGCACAGTCGCATCGAAAGCTTGTCGAGGCATATGGTGATCATGCTCTATAAGAAGCAACATGCAAAAGATGGTTTCAACGGTTCAGAAATATTGATTTTGATGTGAGAAATGAAGAACGTGGAAGAACACCAATAAAGTTTGAAGACGCCGAATTGCAAACGATATTGGATGGAGATGACACTTTGAGTCAAAAGCAAATGGCAGCAATGTTAAATGTTGCACAAGAAACAATTTCTGACCGTTTAAAAGCTATGGGAAAGATCCAAAAGTGTGGAAAATGAGTGCCACATGAATTGAATGACAGATGAAAAACCGATAAAGCACTTGTGAAATTTTGCTTCAAAGACGCGAAAGAATATCGGTTTTGCATCGGATTGTTACTGGCGATGAAAAATGGATTTATTTTAAGAATCCTAAACGGAAAAAGTTGTGGGTTAATCTGGGACAACCATCAACATCGACTGCAAAACCAGATCGATTCGGCAAGAAGACAATGCTGTGTGTTTGGTGGGACCAGAAAGGTGTGCTGTACCACGAGCTCCTAAAACCTGGTGAAACCGTTAATACTGACCGCTACCGACAACATATGATCAATTTGAACCATGCATTGATCGAGAAACGACCAGAATGGGCCAGAAGACACGGCAAGGTAATTTTGCTCCATGACAATGCACCTGCACACAAAGCAAAACCGGTTCAGGATACAATCAAAACACTTGGCTGGGAGCAGCTACCCCATCCGCCGTATTCACCAGACTTGGTTCCTTCCGACTACCATTTGTTTTCATCGATAGGACACGCATTGGCTGAGCAGCACTTTGATTCCTACGAGGAGGTCGAAAATTGGGTGTCTGATTGGTTTGCTTTAAAAGATGAACACATTTATGGGCGTGGTATTCACAAATTGCTAGAAAGGTGGTCAAAATGTGTAGAAAACAATGACCAATACTTTGAATAAAATGTTTTTACTTTCCCATTAATAATTAGTGTTTTATTTTAAAAAAATTTCATACCGGTATAACTGGTAGCGTCTAAGAAAAAGCCTCTCAAATTTCAACGTTCGGAGTCGGCAAAAAACTGTGGGTCCTTTTTACTCGTGAAAGAACAGTAGCGCGCACAACATGAGTAGTTGATGAGCAAGTTAGGCCCTCGTCCCCCTGTAGACTGTAGCGCCACGCAATTATTATTATTATTTATTTTTTCTACTGATTAGCTATTCAAGAAATAAGTCCTTTCTTGTAGATTGTGATTCATTTTTCTGTAGTAGGCTCTGTATTGGGATGACTGGACTATATTTACAAATTTGTCAAAAACTCTGGGACTAGTTCTCTGAAGTAAGGTGTTTATTTTCCGTTTTAAAAATTCCTGTTGTTCATTTGGTGTAAAATTGAAGCTATAACGGCATTTTATCCTAGTGATTCCCATTCTTGGACACATATTACCTTATATCTATGCATTTGCGCAAATACCAACCTCGGAATTTTTTCCTACCTCATCGCATTGACTTTATAAATATAATCGAAATGTATTTTAAGAGTGTTCAGGAACAGAGGTGGAACTCAAATCTCTAAATGTAGCATGGAATTAGGTGAATTGATAAAAAGCTTAAAAATCCACCTAAGAAAATATCTGAGGAACTTTTTCACAGTTTCGAAAGTGCTGTAATCCTAGCTTGTGCTGCATACAATAGGATAGAAGAGGCTGTGGCAGGGAATATTTTAACTTTTGACTCGTGCGAAACATTTTTTTTATGAATACAGCTTCCCCAAACCGCACATATGCTTGTTCATATTAAGGTTTCACAGAGAGTATGTTGTCACAAATTTTATCGTAACCACTTCCTTCGGCAATGAGGCAGAAACACTAAGTACAGTCAAACTTGTACAAATTCTTGTTAATGAGTGTCAGAACAATCCATAATTGTAGCACCGTACACAGTTCTAATTTCCGCATGGCTAATGTTGACCAGTCATTGCAAGTTCAATTTCCTTACTCTGATTCGCACAATATGTCCTGTTCCCATTTAGCACTAACTGAGTTCCGCTTAAATTCTGTACGAATTTTTTGCTTGTTCTTAAGTAGGTTTTAACTTATTCAAGAAAGCCATCATCATAAATCAAACTTATCGACAGCAATTCAGGAAAACGAGTGTCGAAATCTAACGTATCCTTCACACACATCAAATCCATTAAAAAAAAGTTATCGAAATTGACGGAGGAATGCAAATCATAAGACCATTTGACATGATCATTAATTTGGTAAATGAAACAAGTCTGCTGCCAGTAAGTCTCCATCAATGTCACTTGTTATTGCTCATTATTATGACACGAGTCAAAGAGTAAATAAGAAACAAAAAGACAATTCAATCGTGTTTCGCCCGCAAGTTTTTTCATTTCTCTTCAATCGATAGCCTCAAAAAATAAAGTCTTCGAAAGGCTTGTGCTATAAATAGACAATGGCCCTAAGCATGTGCGACCACATTTTCAATCACTCTGAAAGAGAAGTTGACAAATTCGTGGAGAGGGTAATGACAATGAACGGCAAGAAATACAAAAATTGACCGTTACCAAGGCAATTAAATTGTTGTTGTTTTTTTTTTTTTTTACATAAAGTACCATCGTTCTGTAATTTGATCTTCAGACTTTTAATCGCTCTTGGTGGTTATATAATTTGCTAATTTTTCACATTTCTTATACGGCGTACTTTCATATTTTTGCTTGAGTCAGACAGCCTTAAGGGAGTAGTGCTGAACCGGAATCCGTGAGTTTTTGTTTCTAAGTGGTTTGGGTTGACTTTGCCGTGGAGTGTGGAGGGCGATCGGCGAGGGAGACGAGTGGCGTGTTAGTCATTTTGAACAAAACTTGTATTTGTCACCCTATGCGAAAGAAGGAACGCTTATATTTCTTTTACAGAAGAAACTTCCAACAGAAATTATGGTCGCTAAAGACGTTCGCTAGTTAAGTTACCGATCCACCTCAATGGTTCTCCACCACTAATGGTCTGGTCACTTCAACAGAGCCCTAACACTCAATATACAGAAAACAATTCTGAGATCATTCGAAATTCCTTGTTTGAGTCTATCGAAAACGTCACACCAAGCAAAGGAAAACAATCTTTAACTCACTGAGTAGAAAAATGATAAATTGTCGATTCCGTCATTACACCTGGAGCAAAATATTCTCATCATCGTATTTAGCTATGATGTCACGGAAAAAGAACCAACGGTCTTATAATGGGTCGCACTTTGACAGTTGAAAGCGCATGAAGATGACTCTCAGCGTGTATTGCAAAATCCCCATAGAATAACATAGCCTTTAAACACATGTTCGGAGCTGATGGGCACTAAACAAAATTTGATCTAAGACTGAGATGTATTAAAAACGTGGAAATGATGCTGGTTGTTATTCACTTCAGGCTCAACAGTACTTCGAATCGATAATGAGCTCATTCAATGATAATGATATGGTATTTGATGGCCCGACCTTCCACACTCACTACTGTTCTCTCACGAGGTTCCCTCAGATCTACAGTTTCTTTGCAGATTCCGAACGGCCAAGTTTGAGAATCTGTTTTCTTAGACAAATCTGTACCTTTGGCATGTAAGTGTCGCACTCCATTCACTGCGACACGGTGGCCACAAACTCATTCCATGCATAATTGGAAACAATAGAAGCATAGACTGGAGAATGCGGTGAAAAGCTTCTGGCCTCCAGTTTCTTCATTACGACGGCGTGTGTAGGATTATTGCAAGCACTTTTTTCTTCGCCAAGTGCTCATGCCCTGTCCTCCTTACTAAGGGTTACTAGTTTGTCACCCTGAATTCCGTTAACATTTGTAAGTCCCTATGAATTCCAAAAAACGATTGCTACCACCCTTCCACCTGTTTCTATTATTCTACCAGAGTACATTTGACAGACAAAGCTAACTATTTCGATTAATTCTGGGCCTGTAGTACGTAAAAAAGTGTGGCCGCCGAGGCGTAGTGGAAAGAGTTTAGAGTTTCACGACACTTTTTCGAATTGCTGACAACACTCAAAGGGTAATAACTGTCCCTTCTCAATTTCGCCGTTCGGAGTCGCCAGCAAACTGTGGGTCACTTCTACTCGCGAGAGAACAGTAGCGCGCACAACACGAGTAGTAGATAAAGAAACTGGGCCCGGTTTCTCTGTGGACAGTTGCGCCAACAATTATTATTAGAATGTTTGTTACATTCTTGGATGCATGTTTTATGACTGATCTCTAAACCAAGTTTAAACTCCTTTGGATTAGTTTTTTAAAATTCTCTTTCTCTTTCTCTTACATGGCATACGTTTTGTTTTAAGATAGCTACTGTCTTAGTCTTCTTGTGCGTCTTCAAAGATGTGCCACTTGAGATTCGTCTGTCACTGAGATCACGTTGTCCTCAAAGGAAACGACTCGACTTCCGGCCACTTTGAAAGACTTTAGCAAATATTCGGTAGAGAGATGGAGATCCTTCTCTTTTATCGTTTTCTCTCGAAAAACAAGAAACAAATGTAAAAGACTAATAATTTTTAACTTACATCCAAATCAGCGTTTTTTTATCTATTTTCAAATATGTTTAAAAGTATTAAGTTATAAACGTCAGGGTTAACTTATTGGGTTAACGGAATTTATGAAATTATTATTAAAAGTCCACTCACATAACATTCTTCAATTAATTTTATCCAAACCAAGATATAACAGCATTACCAGCCGGGTTATAAGAGGTTACAAGAGAAAAAGTAATTAATGTCTTCTACCATAGAAGCGCTCGACGTTCTTTTACATCGAAGAATGTACATTTTGGGGTCAAATGACTAATCATTCTGACGAACCTTGTGTGTGTCATACCTTGCCCTGCCCTCTGCGTTCTTATATTTTCTTTACTTCTGGCCAATAAAGTGAGATGTTTAGATGGAATCTTACTGTCAGAAGTATTCACAAGAAACAATCATTGAACAATAAAAGAGATGTAGTCGGTAAATCAGTTTAAGTTTCAAACGACTTGTTTTCTTCTTAAAAACACCCCGAAAGGAATATAGAATCATCTAATAAAAAATGTAAAAATCACTTGTTTTTTTATTATATTTTAAGATTTGAAAAAGTTTTGAGAGGGTTTTGAGAGGTTTACAGAGTTTTGATATATTATATCTTTCTTCTGCAACATTATTTAGTTTGATGATGAGATGAGTATGAAGAAAATGGACATTATGGCTAAGATCAATGTGTAGTATCAAAGTGTAGAGGGTTTACTTTCATCAGATTATTTTTGCTTGAATTCCACTGAAGCCGCTAGGTTAACTAGAGCTTTGTCCAGCACTCCTCGTTTGACAGCATGAGCCCCTGCGAGATGTTTAATAATTTTCTAGCATGAAAAGCAGAACACGTTTCCACTTCCGCGAAACAAAACATAAAACGACAAAGTCCGGCATCAGGCTCTCTTGTAGAAAATGTTTTCAGTGTCGATGAATCCCTTCTTTAATGGACTAAAAATTTCCATTCAAACTGTCAAATTTGAGTTGTGTGCCTGATATTCACCATATTAACGCTGGTGTTTCCCAGGGCTCCGTTGTTCCCGACACTCTTCCTCATTTTTATAAATGATCTCCTGTCTGTCACTTCTAATCAATTAACTATTTCGCTGATGACAGTACCCTTAACTTTTCATATTCGTTCATTGGTTCCCGACCCTCCTTTTTCGGCTATAGACTTGGAAGATCAGATTATAAAGTTGAGCACATACCAGCCATTTACTATTATAACATACCAGCCATACGGCATGTGTATTAACAATAATAATTGTTGGCGCTACAGTCCAAAGGGGGACCAGGGCCTAGCTTGCTCATCAACTACTCGTGTTGTGCGCGCTACTGTTCTCTCACGAGTAGAAGGGACCTACAGTTTTTTGCCGACTCCGAACGGCGAGATTTGAGAAGCTTTCTTAGACAGTTATTACTCTTTGAGTGTTGTTAGCAGCTCGAAAGAGGTAGTGCCGTGAAATATTAGAAAAATTGGTGTTGAACTGGGAGTCGAACCTAGACCCTTGTTCAGGCATGTGTATTAACTCAATAAAAAGTTGAAACGATCATATTTTGAAGATCGTCAAAAACTCATCGAAATGTCTAGGTCTCTTATAGCGATGCAAGAAATTGTTCATCCTTTTTGATCTGGCAACAATATATAAGGCCGACATTTGCCAAAAACTTGAGTATGACGTGCCTATCTGGTCCAGAGCTCGTAAAACCTCCGTTTACCTGCTTAGTAGAACTTAACAGCGAGCGATTTTAATCGAGCGAGCGAGCGAGTCGAATATTAATCATCGAAAATAGTTTTATTGTTTTTCAAAATATTCCCCATTAAGATCTTTACACTTTTGCATGCGTTTGAACCAATTGTCGAAGGACTTTTGCCACTCTGATTAAGGTATCTCCAAAACATGCATTCTGAACGCATCAACCGCTTCTTTAGGTGTCGAAAAACGTTGACCTTTCATTTTCTTTTTTACGTTTGGGAATAAAAAGAAGTCATTCGGTGCCAAGTCAGGACTATACGGCGGATGACTCATCAAATCGATGTTTTGAGTGCTCTAAAATGCAGTTGTTTGAGCCGATGTGTGAGAGCTCGCATTGTCGTGGTGAAGAGTGATCCGTCTTCGTTCGTCAGTTTTTCTGATTTCTTGGAAGACAACCGGCAAACAAATGGTTGTGTACCACTTAGAATTGACTGTTCTGCGTTGTTCTAGTGGTACGGTTGCGACATGTCCAGTTTTTCTGAATAAGCAGGCGAGCATTTGTTTGGAAGTGCTTCGTGCGCGAACAACTTTTGTTGGATTTGGCTCAATTTGAAACACGACTGCTGTTTATTGTCGGGCTCATATGCATAAATCCACGATTCATCACCTATCACGATATCATAGACGTGTTTCGAAGCACCGCGATCGTATTTTTGGAGCATTTCTTTCGACCAATCGACACGAGCCTTTTTTTGATCGATTGACAAATTGTATGGGATCCAACGCGAACAAATTTTTCTGACGGTCAAATGTTCATGCAATATTGAGTTTATGCTGGTCCACTAATGCCTTAGGTTGTCTCAATCCGACGATAACTTTCATGACGATCTTACAATATCAGTTGGCGCACAGCATCAATGAATTCCGGAACAACAACGGATTTGGGCCGAACTTCACAAAATTCGTCTTGGAGTGAATTACGACCTCGGTTGAATTCACCATACAATCGATAAACACTGATCCTTGATGGAGCTTCATCGCCAAAAATTGAATTAAGTTTATCGATGCACTATTGTTGAGTTAATCAATGTCGAAAGTTGTAAAAAATAATCGCACGAAAATTTTCCCGATTTAATTCCATTTTATGGGCGAGATGAATCTTTTAAGTTACTGTAAACAACACAAATAGCGCTCGTATGTCAAACCGTTCTGAGTACGTATAACCTCAAAAATGTCAAACTTTACGATAGAGTTGGCAGTTGTCAGATTGCAACACTAGGGTTGCCCAATCCCGAAATATATATGCAACCTGCCTATTTCAACAAAAAATGCTCTAATAAGTTAGCAAGCTGCATTCCCTTCAAGAATTAAGCCGCAAAACTTTCCCCGCTAGGAAAGTTTTCCCGTTCACTCTTAAGCTCACCGTCGGACTTTTATTTAAGCTTGGAGACTCGTTCTCCAGCTGCACCACACAAATTTGGAAAGCTCTTTCTAGCTCAAATTCTCCCTTCATTAGAACCCACAAGTATTTAAAAACAATTGCACCGGTACGTCCTGTCCCTCTCTTCCTCTTACCTTCGGCTCGTGTTGCTACTAATTCCTGGGCATTTAAAGATACCAAACTTCGGGCCGTACTGTGACTAAGTCCTGGGCATTTAAAGATACCAAACTTCGGGCCGTGCTGTGACTAAGTCCTGGGCATTTAAAGATACCAAACTTCGGGCCGTGCTGTGACTAAGTCCTGGGTATTTAAAGATACCAAACAATCCCTTTAGCTCAGGCAAGTTATTAAAAAAAATAAAATAAAGAAAACCTATTTTACAAAGTGAACTGCGCAACAGTCCATAAAAGGACTAAGGCCTAGCTTAATTCGCTAAGAATTTTCTAGACACCGCGAGATCATAGACACGAGATTGCTGATGAAGTTGCTAGGGAAGACTCGCAAAAGACATTCACAGGGCCCGAATTCACCTAAGGCTTGCTCGCGTTCCTGGTCAGGAGCTTTACCAACACTTCAGTCCTTCGACAACACAAGCAAAGTTGGCATTACTCTCCATGATGCGGGCTGAGTAAGTGAATGCTCCCGAACGTCAATTAGAAGTCCGCGGCATTTCTGTTATCCCCGAACAAAGAAAACTGCAGACGACTTGTTGGGGTACTAGAGAGAGATTATCAAAGTGTTCCAATGTCCCGCTTTGGATCGGCTGTTTGGTGCTGATGTGGTTGTAAGCTTTAGTTCTTTATCACAGAACCCCTTGTTGGTACTCCTCCGTAGGACGAAAAATCAATGTAGAATGCTATCTGGTGGTACAATGGATCACATTTCAGTCTGACCCACAACAAAAAATGCCTAATTTCAGGAAAAATTCGACGCTATTTTCTCATTAAACGGAATCACAGTTATTTGCCAACTATAAGTCAACGACGACGTAATACGAAGACAGTATGGAAACAGTAAGTAGTCTCTCAGTGTGTTTAGCAGTTCGACATAGGAGGAGTTCATTCTACGCCCTTCGTGCGTAAGTGTCGCACTTTGCCAATTTCACCTCGTAGGCCACAAAAACCCCCTATTGTGTTCATTTCAGCATTTCAATTATGAATCAAGATAAATGAAGGTTCACACAAGTGTGCGGTGGTCATTAAAAATGAGTTTCGGTGGCTGACTCAAGAATCTGACAATACAATGGTTTTATTGCGGACCATAACGACCGCATTAGACATGCAAGAGTACCATCAGTGTCAAAGTCGCAGCCGCATATGGCGGAGAACAAACGCTATCCGAATGATATGTGAAGCAAGATTTGAGCTCATCAAGCAGATTGCAGTCAGATAGCAAATATGAATGAGTCAAATTTGCATATGCTAGCAATAGCAGTTACTGCATGATTTAAGTTGAATCATGTAGACATAAAAGACTAAGATTTGTTGGTAAAGAAAGAATGTTTTATATCAATATTAATTTTTTTTCATCCACGTACACAATTTTCCAGCAGGACCAGTCTTTGGGTAACTGCCTTTAAATCCGCACAAGTTGACGCACGACCCACTAGGATGGTGCCTTCTACTGCTTTGTTTTCCATACGCAATTTTTTCAAGGAAAACCTTTGGTGTAGGAAAATCCTAAGAGCACAGCCGCTTTAATATCAAAGCTCTATTTTGTAGATGTCAGTGAACGTAACTGATTTTGAATTGACACTGCTACAGTGTGTATGGGAGGGAATGTCTAGTACTTTGCGCGATGCGACTCAAAATAATTGAAGTTCGTGCAATGTTCGTGCTGTTTTAACAAAATAACCAAGAGAAGAAGAATAAAATAGAGAAGAATCGGTTATAATAGGACTGCACTAAGAAGTTTGTTGGCGATTGTGACAATGCGTTACAATGCGTCTCACACGCCATCACACGCATTTTGCCTGACTCAGAAAAATTAATGGAGCTTAGATGAAATGATCACTTAAAAAAAATTAACACATTTCCAAAACAAACGCCTATCGCTATGTGACTATGAACTTAAGTTAATGTAGGAACTCGAAAACATATCGAAACTGGGCACAGATAACCCGAAGCGATCTGACAGTCTGATCCCGCAGCACTGCTGTAGGACCAAGCAAGAAGATTACACGTTCCCAAGCACTTGTTGTCTGCATATATACGAGTATGTTTCTAAAAACACTCTTTTTCCGGACCCTTAACGACTTAACTAACATTGTCGTCGAAAAAAAACATTAAACAGTGCACATACCATCCCACAACCAGAAAACTGTTTAAAGCATACGAAACAACATGACAGGAAGGATGTTTGGCGCGGTCACTTGGAGGAGGATTGTTTACGAATTGTCGTACCTGATAAAGCTTAGCTGAAAACTTAGATGAAAGGTTTTGATGCATCCGCCATTAGTCTTCACTTTACTCCCTCTGATTAACATTTGCTTTAGTGGTCGAAGCGCAACTGAAAATAGTTTGGCCGCTTGGGTGTTAAATTAAAGAAGTTTGAGTGGACGCACATCCTGCTTTTACTCTATTACACCCAAACACTTCCACTTAAGTCCCGACGTCATCATCTAAAAATTCTTCAACACTCGATCTTTTTCTAACTAATGCTCCAAATAGTTGTACCCCTCCAATAACACATAACAGTATAGGGTCTGTTCATCATCCAGTTTTTATCACTATAAGCAGTATTGAAGTACTAAGCCATACTCGAACTGCTTACAGGTATTCCGCCGCAAATTGAAAATCTTTCAAAAAATACATTAATATACATTTAAAACCTTTGTGGCTTAGTGGGTAGAGTACGACGCTCAGACGCCGAAGGATCTAGGTTAGATTCCCGGCTGAATACCTCGAATTTTTCACGGCACCACCTCTTTCGAGCTGTTGACAACACTAAAAGAGCTACAACTGTCTAAGAAAAAGCTTCTCAAATTTCGCCGTTCGGAGTCAGCAAAAAACTGTAGGTCCCTTTTACTCGTGAAAGAAAAGTAGAGCGCACAACACGAGTAGTTGATGAGCAGTCTAGGCCCTGGTTCCGCTTTGGACTGTAGCGCCAACAATTATTATTAAATTGACTGAGAACACAAGAGACCGCTGGAGCACTGACTGGAGAGGCATGTTGGTTAAGGTCCAGGTCCACCCATGACAGCAGCGGAACACAAAAAAGAATACGAAGCTTAAGTTACATTGCAATAGCAAGAGTCATAGATTTTGGAGTAACAAATCCACCAAGAATTCGTCTTCGAATTTCTCTGAGAAACTAAATAGGTTCTTTGTTTCAACTTGATTTTGATTAGTAAGTAAAATTTGGATCCAAAAATTGAATATCTAAAATTTGTTTGATTCTTTGGCACTATCCGAACGTCTGCGGCTCATGCCTACAGTAAGGCTGACATATTTGGAAAGGCAGCTACATAAATCGCTGCATTAAATTGCAATCACCACACTCTGGGAACGCAAGATGCCGAAGATTTGTCCATATTAACGGCCGCACTTCGCCGGAGAACAAATAAAACTTAAACGAAAGCGATTACAATAAGTGATTGTTGCACGATGCCGCGTCGTTTAAATCTTCTCGTGATCTTAGGTGCATTTCGATCGGAGTGTGGGAAAATAGTCATTACATAATTTAGCTTCGTCTTGACTTAATGCCAAAAAGTGCATGAAGACAAGACGACGTGAGGCAGCAAGTAGAGTGCGTTGAATTGTTTTGGTCTTTGCTACGTTTTGCCTGCCATCATTCATGATGAATCTGGTTTTGCTTTCTTTTGGAATTCGGTTTTCTTTGATTGTTTTTCGGTTTCCTTCGATTAAATGTGTTTCTCAAATTAAATGTGAGAATAATTGAATTTGTGTGAAGTGCACGATTTCCCTCACATGATTTTTCTTCAGTAACAGATCAGTGTATAAACCGGTTTGCACACGTAACTTCAACTTCCACGTTGCTCCGCATTTTTCCTGCTCTTATTATTTTCGATTCTAAGGTGCTTTGATTTAGGGGTTTCTGGACTGCAACGTTTTATCCAAAGTAATTATTAAGAAAACTCGAAGGGATTTGAAAGGACGGCCTTACCTTTACCTAATTTGATACAGATGACAACAACCTAACTTAAGAACTCACTTAGAAAATCCTACCATTCATTTCGCATACATACATATGTATTACTTTACGTTTCCAATAAATAAAAAAAAGTCGATCGTTTGTCAGCTGCCACTTGTTTTCTAAAACAAGTCGGTTGAGGTTCTATTCCACTATTGAGCGCATTTTATTTGGGAAATTCCTTTATTGTGTTGGTAGTCAGTCACCCTACATATCTAAGTCATCCTAATCGCTGTATCCGAAGACGCTTGAACAAGTGCATGCTGTTGTGCAGTTCGTACAGTTCGTTGCTGATGCAAGCAGGACCAAAGATCGCTCACAGAACGTTTCTGTCGAAACGACCTAGGCCTTCTTTACCCTCATTCAACAATGTCCATGTCTCAGTGACTGGCAAGGGAAATTCTGCGATTGATCTTGGTTCTGGTGTTATTGTTCTTGTTTACTCTAGAGCTGAAGTAAATGGAAACTTTATATACTTTATAGTTTGCCGTCCATTATGGCGTTCTGCCCGAGAAAACGGCGATGTGAGTGCTTTCGTTTTGTCTAAAATACTTATATCAGTGAATTCGTCACGGACCCTAGAAAAGCGTTTTTTATCTTCACCTTGCACGAGTTTGGAAGGAATCTTATCATATGCAGTCTTGAAATGGACGAGTTGTTGGTTGGTCTAGGATCTGTTTTAGTCTGAAGGCTTTGTGTTTCCTATTCCAGAGGCTGGATACTGTGAACTGTGACATGGAAATAACAGTCGACTTATTTGAAAAGTACTCTCAAATATATTCCATGATCTTAAAACATTTACAAAAAGTTATGCAAAGTAGTCAAACATACATTTTTCTGAGACTTTCCCGCAGGTTAATGTATAAAATTTCATGGGCGTGGGACATGGCTTGTGCGTACGAGGCAATGTAGTTGATCGCGCTGAACAAGGTGAGCTACCAACAATATCTCCGGTAATTCACATACAATCTCCCCAAGAAGCCCTAAGTATTTTCAAGAGAAAAGTTCTGGGTGCAATTTTCGGTCATGTTTGTATTGATGGCACTTGGAGGAGAAGATTCAACAACGATATTTATTGGCTGTACGACGGCGTGCGCCTGGTTTGAACACTTAAAATGGCTTGGCCTGCAGAGCATATGGACATAACTGCCCCGGTTGATTAGTGATTCGAATCTGAGCCATTGTCGTAACAGACGACGGCCTATGCTGATGTGGTGAACACAATTGGAGGATGACCTCAACAAACTTGGAGTGCGCCACAGGAAGTAACTGGCGAGAGTTCGTGCTGGCTGGAGAGGTATAGGTGTGTGGCTCAGGCACAGAAGTGTTTAAAATTTCACTTTCACACATTACTTTTTTTAGTTTAAATAGGGACAAGCGATGACACTACTGTCACTGTCATCTGTCACAATATTCACTTCAAAATATTACCAGGTATACCGGTATGAAATGACCGTTTTTGTTTAAATTAAATCACAAATTATTAATGGGAAAGTAAAAATATTTTATTCAAAGTATTGGCCATTGTTTTCTACACATTTTTACCACCTTTCTGGCAATTTGTGAATACCACGCCAATAAAATTGTTCGTCTTTTAAAGCCAATCAGCTTAAACCAATCAGACACCCGATTTTCAACCTCCTCGTAGGAATTAAAGTGCTGCTCAGCCAATGCGTGTCCCATCGATGAAAACAAATGGTAGTCGGAAGGAGCCAAGTCTGGTGAATACGGCGGGTGGGGTAGCTGCTCCCAGCCAAGTGTTTTGATTGTATCCTGAACCGGCTTTGTGTGCAGGTGCATTGTCATGGATCAAAATTACCTTGCCGTGTCTTCTGGCCCATTCTGGTCGTTTCTCGATCAATACAAGGTTTAAATTAATCATTTGTTGTAGGTAGAGATCAGTATTAACGGCTTCGTCAGGTTTTAGGAGCTCGTGGTACAGCACACCTTTCTGGTCCCACCAAACACACAGCATTGTCTTCTTGCCGAATCGATCTGGTTTTGCAGTCGATGTTGATGGTTGTCCTAGATTAACAAACGATTTTTTCCGTTTAGGATTCTTAAAATAAATTCATTTTTCATCGCCAGTAACAATCCGATGCAAAACCGATTTTCTTTCGTGTCTTTGAAGCAAAATTTCACAAGTGTTTTTCCGGTTTTCCATCTGTCTTTCATTCAATTCATGTGGCACCCATTTTCCACCTTTTGGATCTTTCCCATAACTTTTAAACGGTCAGAAATTGTTTCTTGTACAACATTTAACATTGCTGCCATTTGCTTTTGACTCAAAGTGTCATCTCCATCCAAAATCGTTTGCAATTCGGCGTCTTCAAACTTTTTTGGCGTTCTTCCACCGTGGAAACCATCTTTTGCGTGTTGCTTCTGATAGAGCATGATCACCAAATGCCTCGACAAGCATTCGATGCAACTCTGCAGCACTTTTCTTCAAATGAAAACAAAAAACTAATGCTTTCCACAAATCATCACTTTCTGGTACAAAATTCGACATTTTTAACACGATGAAAAAATATGATGTTGTCTGTTCAATGACTTGATGTATACTAAATATTTTTCACAGATGTCATAGCAAACAAACAAAACAAAAAAATAAGGGCTCGTTCACACCAAATGTTCCCTATCGAGATATTTGTATCTTGACGCTCAATTCATACCGGTATACCTGGTATGTTGAATGTTGCAGTAGCCTTTACGGGAATGAAATTTTAAGATTTATACAAGGTACTCAGAGGGGGTAAAGAAGAAGGCAAAAATCTGAAAGTTTGTGCTTTGTTTGAAATCCACAAAAAAAATAATTGAAATTCTTGGTTAGAACTATTAACATTTTAACAAGAATAGAATAAGTATGTGTAATAACTTATGAAATGTAGCCCCGTCTCTTTTATTTTCTAAAGTTTTACACTTTTCTTTTGCTTCAATCCATTTATCAACATTTGTAAAAGGTGTTGGCACACTGTGACAGTTTCAGAATCTCGAGAACTTCTTAGTTCTTACATCAATGTTTTAAATTTTATTTCTGTTACTATTGTTCACTATTCAAGTTTCTAAAATATTATACCCACTGCATATGTCACCAACATTCTTCACCCAGCGGTCTCTAGTTGCGCAAATCAAGTTGTCAATGCGGACTAATTGGAGGACATTCCTTCATTGGCATTTTTGCACAACCAGAAAAACGTGAGAAAAATTAAAGCACACAAACAGTAAAGCTGTGAAATATGGTATAATTAACTCAAAACCCCCAACTTGGTCATAATATGCTACAATTAGCAACGTTTATAGTCACATTTAATTTGACACCAATTCACTCCAAAATCGTCTAAAATTCATACCTCTTGTGTTCGACTCGCGTATGTGAGAAACGCACGAAAGTATTCGGCTACGAAACGTCACCTGTATTTGGCTAAGGGCATGCCACTTACTTAGGCTTTCAATGCACGCTTGAACAGTTCACGCATTGTAGTCACTGTGCTAATTGTATGTTAATTGTTGTTGAGTAGGCGCCAGAGTCTTGCAGGTGATTTGATTTTACAAGCATTTAGCGTGTAAAATACAATGCACTCTCTTTTCGTGGGATTTAGGGAGGGAAACGGCGGTGATTCTGACAAGAAGAGGTAATAACCGTTTGGTATTCGATTTTGACATAACGACATTGCTGTTTTCATTAGAGAGTCATTAAAAATAATTCTCAAAAAAACTTAACTTATTTAAAGTCATTATAAATCTTTATGGCTGGTTCGTGCCTTCATTTCTTTTTTGGTACATATAGCACACTTAAAATTATAAGAGGACTTTTTAAAACTTTTGTTTTTCTCACCACAAGGTAGCGAGATAAACATTTACGTCGACTTCCATATCGTTTTACAATATTTATTAAAAATTTCGTTGAAATGTTCTATTCTCCAATATATTGTAGAATCCTGTAAAGAATTAATTCAGACGCAATGTTTTTACTCGCCATTACGTCTATTTCATGCTTAAATTGGTTGGTATAATTTTTTTTTCGAACGTTTGAGGAAAAAATGTTATTTTCAAAGGCGTCGAATCGTTTGTTTATATTTTTTTAGCAATGGGCCTGTCCGCCCGAGGTAACGTTATTCATTGCGATTAACAAGGCGAGACATACAGCTCCTTCGCGGCGCCCCGTGTACCCCCCCCCCTCCCCACCACATCATCCGTTGTGTGGTGAACGAATGTATGCAGCGAGCCCCTCTGCCCGAAGGCTTAGAGGCCTGGCCTACCAGTCTGTGGGTTGTTCATAAGGTTACCTTCCTCACCACGTAAAAATAAATACTTCAAAAACGCTGAAATGCCTCGTATAATGAAGGACCAACAACTTATAAGAACAATGATTTTCGGTTCTGCACGTGAAACAGACCTAGTGCAGCCCAAAAATTTGCGGAGGCTACACAGCAGAAATACCCGCCATCCAGGAAGTGCGATAGGAAGGACCCGGCAAAAACGATGATGAACTGCAATATGTACTACAGCGATTGGTATAGAGAGAGAAGGCAGCGCTTATTCGGATGCGGATTGTTGTTCGAGGCAGACTTAGGCAAAAAGTTTTGAGCTACGACTCCGTCAGCGAACGCCTCGTGACAATCCGCATTTAGGCTAAATTCGGGAACATCAGCCTAAATGAACAGGAACAGAGCGAGCCGTCAATGAGGCGTTTGCTGGCATTGAAGCCGAAGTGGCTAAAATAGGTCTAGCGGTAAATGGGGGGCAAATCTAAGTACATGCTGTCATCAAGGAAGGACACACAACATCGACGTCTCGTATAGAGCGTCACACTAGGCAGCAGAAACTTCGGGGTAGTCAAGGACTTCGTCTACCTCAGCTCCGCGGTAAACAGGGACAACAACATCAGTATCGAAATTAAACGCAGAATCACTCTTGGCTATAGCTGATTCTTTGGGCTCAAGAAGCAATTGAGTAATAGAGCTCTCTCTCGAAGGCCTAAGCTCACTTTATATAACAGCTTGATCATCCCCGTCCTACTTTATGGCACGGAAACATGAACTAAAAGCGGATGAAGAAGCTCTTAGTCTTATCAAGAGAAAAGTTTTGCGTGCGATTTTTGGTTCTGTTTGCGTTGATGGCATCTGGAGGAGAATATTTAATGACGAACTCTATGGGCTGTACAGCGACATGCGTCTGGTCACGGGTCTACGGATACAACCCTTAACATGGCTAGGCCATGTAGAGCGTATGGACACCACTGCTTCGGCCCGAAAAGTCGTTGAATCCGAGCCATTGGGACAACGCAACAGAGAGACTAAAATGGCGCACACAAGTGGAGAAGGACCTCAACCAACTTGGAGTGCGTAACTGGAGACAGCTGGCAAGAGATCGTTCTGGCTGGAGAGGCATGTTGGTTGAGCCCCAGGTCCACCCCGGACTGTAGCTCGATAGGAAGAAGAAGAAGAAGAAGAAGCTGAAGAAGAAGAAGAAGAAGAAGAAAAAGAAGAAGATGAAGAAGAAGAAGAAGGAGAAGAAGAGGCTGAAGATGAAGAAGAAGAAGAAGAAGAATAAACTTTAAACTCCTCCTCCTTCTTCCATCCAGAGCCATGATGTTTCTTGGCTTCCTATGCGGGTCAAAATACATGAAATTCCGACAACAAATGTGTTGACAAATACCTTGTTGTATTTTACAAAAGAAATCGTTCATACAGTCAATGAGTCATGAGATATAACCCACAAACCGTGTACTCTTAAACTTTAAAATTTCGTGCACTTTGGGACAGATAAGGAAAATTGTTTCACATTTTTTTTTTTTGGTAGACGACATACGAATATTTCGAGGTTGACCTTGGGCTCAACCGACATTTCCCTTAACGTAGCGTTTATATGCAAATTCATGTGACATCCGCTCCCTCCGTATTTTCAAGACTGCAATTTGTAAAGTAATGGAAGAGAGAAAGCAAGGGATGTGTCTACACGTCGAGATTTGAAATGGTAAGTTTACTGTTCGCTATAAACCCACGTTTTTATGCATGTCAGTATTTGAAAGGTAAAAAATGGGTCCCTGACTTAGTTATGGAGACACTTGTAAGGCGATTTTTCTTGATTGAAACAGATCATCATATACATATGCCTGTGTGAACAAAACCAGTTAAGACCTCGTACAACAGCTGATATACGAGTATGAACGATTACTTTCTCTTCAAAGAACATCACTGCATCGCAGCAATCGGATAATTTGTTCGTTCTCTAGGAGAACAAATCCTAGAGACGAATAATCATCTACCCAGCATCCGTGAATAAGAAAACAGAGGTGGAATCATCACCCCAGTGCAAACCTTCTTCTTCAGAGGCTGAAGTATCTGTAGGGGCTACAACGTCAAGTAGAAAATGGATGCAAGTTTCAAAGGACACGCAATTATTACATTTCAATTCTATCCCTGTACTTACAAAATTAGATCCGGGTTAAGAATTTGCTGATTATAGTTAATATGGAAGTGTGACAACCAGAGACCAGAGACTTCCTTAACGATTTCTGGTAACAATGAAGACGCAGAGACGAACAAATGAATAAAGGGACAGATCATCATATATAATGGTCTCGTTTCGTAACGAAGCCAAGCAAATTAATTTACGTACTTAAAAAGGAAGCTTAAAAAATGAATTTTTCATTCGACGAAAAGTAACCTCTCTTGCTTCATAACAATGCATATGCGCGGACGCATTTGCGGGAATTACAAAATTATCGCATCAACAGCATATTGCATACAATGCTTCCTGCATTGCCTTTCATTTCACCAAATTGGAAATTGCTTGCGGAAAATTGTTTTATTCACGTAAATGCATATGTTTGTCCATAATTAAATTGTTTTCCTTAAATAAATAAAAAAGACACATTTTTAAAGTTGAATTGATGCGATAAACCATTCGAAGAAATAACCACTCCTCAAAAACCTTCGTCAAATATCGAATGTCTAAATAAGCAACACCAAATTCACAAAACCGACAAAGACAACAGGAAATATTCAAGAATTTCGTGGGCGCCACACTGTTTCCTCATAAGAACCTCCAGTGCTTACTAGTGCATACTTGAGAGTGACATTGAAGTCTGAAGTGCGCTTGGTTTGTTCTCTTTTCCATCACCAATGGAAATTTGTCTGATATTTGCCTTGTCAGCTATGTAGGTTACAGTAAGAAACGTCAACTTTCTTTTGCTCCAACTTTCTAACGTCAAAAAATATGAGTGCACCATGCACCGTGCGTAATTCACCTCAAAATGATCTTGCGCACCCATGACCTCACAGTCACAACCTCCAGGTGAACATAGACGCCTTCGACGTCCGTCCATAACCCATTGTTTCCCCCGCCACAACATTTTCCGTTCAAAATACTTATCTTTCCGTAACTGCAGGTGCTACAAACTGAGCATAAACCTGATCACTCAAAATCTTATGCGCGGAACTAATTGCGGAGTTAAGAGAGCAAGCAAAAAACAAAACTTGTTTCATGGACTTAGGATCCAAATGCAAATTTAAGCGCCAAAAAAACGCAAAAAGACCGACTCAGGGGGTCATAAATCTGTCACAAAAATCTACAGGAAAAGTTGTTTCGCCAGCCACATGCATTCGTAAAATATTCTGCGATCAGCAAGTGCTGTGATTTGGCGATTTTGCAACGTGTTGCATTCGATTTGGTATGGGGACTGGCCCCCACTCACGCATACAGTCTACAGTGCCTAGACTACAGAATCTATTCGAAACTAGTTGCAGTCAACCAACTCACACAATTGCAGCGGCGCGCATTAGAATACTTGTTCTGTTCACCGATGGTCAATCGGTTTCACTTTCTTGCTTGGATGGAGAACCAAGAATTCTTGCATTCATGCATGGGTGAGCGAGAGAAGAAACTGAAAATTGATTTTTGTCCACGACAAAAGACAACAATTTCTCTGGCAACAAAAAACCGAAACCGGCCGACTGCAGCAAAGGACTGGTCGATCCGACAAACACGTACACACGTATCGCGCATTTAATTTACCACCAAAAAGTAAGAAAATAAAATTGTAGTTTATCTTTGAAAGAATTCTCCTCGCAATTGCTCGACGCCTCGAGGCTACTTCAACAAACCACTCACTGTACTGTTCACTGCTTGTGGAAGGATTGGGGGGCACGGTGCGGGTCGGTGGAAAGGCAGGCTTATGAAAGAAGGCAAAATGAAAAAAAAATGTGTTTGTTTAGCTCACTATGTACCTAGTTTCGTTCACATTCGTTGGTCTGTTCGTGTGGTGTACAGCCAAACGGAAGTGTATATGAGTAGAAACACTTGAAAGCAGTTATGTGCCTCGACGGCTCTATGTACCCCCATCGTGCCATGTCTTAAGGTAGGTTATTGAGCAAAAAAAAACGCTGAAAGTCATAACAATAGCGTCGAGAGTTATAGGCTCTGTTTTGCCTGCATTCGGCCACGAAACGGCGTGGTGCGGCGGCGCACCGTCAACAAATGCCCGTTTTTGTAGCTTTTCGCTCAGTATTCTTTTGTTTCTGACTGAACTATGTTATCCAATTCAAAGTACTGCACACTGTCACACTCCTATGCAGTTCCCCCCACAAACACACAGAGACGCACACATAAATAACCACAAACCACTTGCCAACCATCGACGGTCTAAAACAATTTGATGCTTGACGTCTTTCGATCTTAAGACGAAGAAGAAATTAAAACAAAAAAAAAAAAATAAGACACAAAAATCTGCATAATTTCATCGCGATTTCTTTCCATCCTCATCTCTCTTTCAACATTCCATAGATGTTTGAGGTGAAACAACAAAAAACAAACACGGCACACGCACAAAATACCAGAAAACTTACCGAACAGAATGTACACCAGGTACACGACACTTGGACAATGATGCATTTCTGGTCAAGGATTCGTTGTCGTTGCAGCAATTCACAGGCTTTCTGAGAGAGCACCCCTCGTCGTGAAAAAACGGTCTTATATTCCAATCGAAACTCTAATCACTTTTGGCTTAGTCGAAACGAGTATGTTGGCGTGAACCTTGTAACTTTTCATCACAACACAGATAGATCATTCGGATCCAGACACCAGGCACAATGAATGGTTGTGGCAATATTTTTTCTTTTTTTTTTTTTTTAATTATTTTTTCGCTTTTTTCTAACTCACTTGTACGTTGCTTCTTGTTTTGTTTCGCGTTAGATACAATTACACGAACCAACCAGTGGTCGTGTGGAGCAGTACTAACGGGTAAGTCGCTTAACTCATTACTATGCAGAAAGTTGTCTCAGCAAAGAGTGGCCAAGAGAGAAAAGATACATTGCTGTAGTCGGGTGATCGCTAGCGACAAAGCAACATTTCTATGTTTTCAACTGACAGTTGACGAGAGCGATTTAAGTTCGCATCGGTTTTTTCTCAATTAATGTATTCATTCAAAGACGAAATAATGAAAAAGGAAAGGTTTCCTTTTTCTTGCGACGTGTCGCTTAAATTACCACAGTTCGAATGTCAAATGAGAAAACACGACAAGTGGAATAACATAGAAGACCTGAAAGTAAAACATCGCACAGGCGATGTAGCGCTTCTTGCGGTGGCTTTTCGCTGGTGTCTTACAGACGGTACATATACTTATGTCTAACTGTTATTGTTTTATTGTTGTGCGGGTGGTAAACGTTATGTAACGTTTTTAACCTTCAATTGCAATTGAAGTATGTACTGAGTGTGAATTCGAACGTTTTTATGTAAGAAATGGAATTCTGCATGTTAAATTGTGGTGATTACGATCCCAACTTGACTCGGTTTTTTTTTCATTATTTCCGTCGTGGTTGTTAAATTTATTTCTTTCTTTGGCATTTGTAGGTTCCGTTTTTATTTTTTTATACGTTTGGTAAATAATTTTGAATTTGACAGTAAGTTTTCAATTTGAAATGAATGGATATTGAAAACAGTGCATTTAAACAAGGATGTATTTCCAATGAACTACTTGATAAAGCTTGATTTTTATTCCTTCAGTTGTCTGCCAAACAATAGGGATACAAAGTACTATTTTTAAACACCCGTTAATTCACTATAAATTCACAGGATTCTTCAGAAAACAAATGCTTTGTGAACAAAACAGAATTTTAGTCAAAGAACAGTAGAATGAGAATATCTTAAGTCTCAGCAAAAATGTATCGTTCATTTTAAAAAGCGTTTTAAAAAAAATTGTTTTGAATTATAGCAAAACAAAAAATTTGTAAGCTTTCATAAAGAATAATCTCTGGCATCAACATAAAGATTGAGGCATTCAAATAAACCGACCTAGCTTGCTCGTGGACTACTGATGATCCTTTAATTCGTTTAGTATTCGTCGAACAAGCTAGAAGCCGGGAGTTGGAGTATGACCTCCCATTTCAGTCGTTTCGACGTAGTTTTGGAACACTCAAGCTAAGTGGGGCCGAACGTTTCAAGTTGTTAAACTTTTCGGGTGCTTCTGGCCGTATGTCACCAATCTACGGCTCAAACGCATTAGTTGTGGTCGACATCGTTTCCCAGCATTCATTATGCCTAGTTTAAACAGCTTATAGGACAACATGTGTCCGCCATGGCGTAGTGGGTAGAGTGCAACGCACATTCCAAAGGTCTAGGTTCGATTCCCAGCTCAACACGAATTTTTCGAATGTTTCACGGTACCGACTCCTTTGAGCTGCTGACAACACTCAAAGAGTAATAACTGTCCAAGAAAAAGCTTCTCGAATTTCGCCGTTCGGAGTCGGAAACAAACTGTAGGCCCGTTCTACTCGTGAGAGAACAGTAGCGCACACAACACGAGTAGTCGATGAGCAAGCTAGGTCCTGGTCCCTCTCTGGGCTGTAGCACCATACAATTATTATTATTCTAGAACAACACACCTGTTTGGTCTCACTATATGCAGAGCATTATCAATGAACCATGGATATTTCCCTTTGGCGTCGATGTAAAATATAATGGAACGGGCTTACCAGGATTTGTATACATTTTTTTGTATATTAATTTTTTTTCGAGTTACCAGTCCTTTCCAGTTCCGATCCGGTGTAAGAATCCCATCCTTTGATATCTGTCAAGAAGAAGCTCCGTGGTGAAAAATTATATTTCGAGATCGGGTATGACACTCAATTTTCCAATTCTACTTTCTTTAATCGTGCGGAAATCTTTTTACTGAAACACCTTCAGCGGATTTGTGAGTTCACTTTGCATTCGGTACTGATCTTGATCCAGGAAAGCATCCGATTCCACATCTCCAAATTTAATAGGCTGGCCGAGATGCTCTTTGCCTGCGACGCTAAAATCCCCGCTTTTGAAGCGTCAAAACCAATCACTGCATGATTTATCGATCGGAGCAGTATTGGATGGGCTTCGTCTGTACTTTTCTTCCAATTTGAAAAGAAAATCAAAATTTCCCATAAATGCTGATATTTTAAAAAGAATCCAGACATTTTTGATGGAAACTCGAAGAAAATTCTATGGAGTGATGATTACCAGGTATACCCGTATGAAGTGAGCGTGAGAAGCTGATGTTATTGTTGAAAGGAGCCAAATAAACAAAGTTCTTGGCTACCTAGAAATTTCTACTGCCCCATCGATGTTGCGCCCTTCTTCTATAAAAGCATGCATTTATTTTGCCCAGGTATACTGGTGTGAAGTGAGCTTCAAGATGCAAATGTCTCGATAGGGAACATTTGTTGTAAACGAGCCCTTATTATTTTTTTGTTTGTTTGCTATGACATCTGTGAAAAATATTTAGTATACATCAAGTCATTGAACAGACAACATGATATTTTTTCATCGTGTTAAAAATGTCGAATTTTGTACCAGAAAGTGATGATTTGCGCAAAGCATTCATTTTTTGTTTTCATTTGAAGAAAAGTACAGCAGAGTTGCATCGAATGCTTGTCGAGGCATATGGTGATCATGCTCTATCAGAAGCAACATGCAAAAGATGGTTTCAACGGTTCAGAAATATTGATTTTGATGTGAGAAATGAAGAGCGTGGAAGACCCCAAAAAAGTTCGAAGACGCCGAATCAAACGATATTGGATGGAGATGACATTTTGAGTCAAAAGCAAATGGCAGCAATGTTAAATGTTGCACAACAAACAATTTCTGGCCGTTTGAAAGCTATGGGAAAGATCCAGAAGTGTGGAAAATGGGTGCCACAAGAATTGAATGAAAGACAGATGGAAAACCGAAAAAAAAACTTGGTAAATTTTTGCTTCAAAGACACGAAAGAAAATCGGTCTTGCATCGGATTGTTACTGGCGATGAAAAATGATGAATTTATTTTAAGAATCCTAAACGGAAAAAATCATGGGTTCATCTGGGACAACCATCAACATCGACTGCAAAACCAGATCGATTCGGCAAGAAGACAATGCTGTGTGTTTGGTGGGACCAGAAAGGTGTGCTCTACCACGAGCTCCTGAAACCTGGTGAAACCATTAATACTGATCGCTACCGAGAACATATGATCAATTTGAACCATGCATTAATCGAGAAACGACCAGAATGGGCCAGAAGACACGGCAAAGTAATTTTGCTCCATGACAATGTCCCTGCACATAAAGCAAAACCGGCTTAGGATACAACCAAAACACTTGGCTGGGAGCAGCTACCCCACCCGCCCTATTCACCAGACTTGGCTCCTTCCGACTACCATTTGTTTTCATCGATGGAACACGCATTGGCTAACCAACACTTTGATTCCTACGAGGAGGTCGAAAATTGGGTGTCTGATTGGTTTGCTTTAAAAGACCAACAATTTTATTGGCGTGGTATTCACAAATTGCCAGAATTGTGGTAAAAATATGTAGAAAACAATACCCAATGCTTTGAATAAAATGTTTTTACTTTCCCATTAATATTTAGTGTTTTATTTTCAAAAAGAAAATTATACTGGTATACCTGTTATTCGTGATTTAAGAGAAAATCATATTGATTGTTCCGATCTTTTAGCTTTAATATGTTTCAACGTTCCTACCAGAGTCAGAAATCGAAATCTTACGTTTTTCGTTCCTCAGCACAAGTCAAAGTATGATGCTAATGAACCATTGACTAGGTGTCTTAGTGAGTCTAATACAGTTTGTGTTCATATTGATTTTTATCTACACAGATCAGCTTTCAAAACCAATTTGTTATTAGTTCTAAACAAAATTCATGTTAAAAGTGTCTAGTGAATAGCAATATATTTTTTATTTTTTTTTTACTATTATTTTTACTATATTCGATACTATTGTTTTATATATATTTCTTTTTAATATCTTCTATTTTGTATTATGTAGCATTGTTCATTCCAGTAATCATTAAAGGATTGTATCTTGTTTGATGGCCGTGGCCGCCGTGGCGTAGTGGATAAAGTGCGACGCTCACACGCCGAAGGTTCTAGGTTCGATTCCCAGCTCAACACCAATTTTTCGAATATTTCACGGCTCCACCTCGTTCGAGCTGCTGACTGTCTTAGAAAGCTTCTCAAATTTCGCCGTTCGGAGTCGGCAAAAAACTGTAGCTCTCTTCTACTCGTGAGAGAACAGTAGCGCGCACAGCACGAGTAGTTGAAGAGCAAGCTAGGCCCTGGTCCCCCTTAGGACTGTAGCGCCAACAATTATTATTATCTTGTTTGATGAAATGAAATAAATAAATAAACATTTTCGAAGAGGCTGTCTATAACAGACGCCGACTATTACTTAATATTGTCAACCAATGTCACACATTTACAATAAATAAGGTGATCGCTTCTCAGATCACACACAACTTGCAGGTGGGACCTTCTCTTGACAACGAACCGAATGAATTTGTACACCAATTGAATGCCGAGTCATCTTCGGTGCTCATCGCTTGGATAGTGTCAACAGTTTCCTTCTAAATGATTTCTGCAGCTTACAATCCCTCTTGACTATTTTGTAGTTGAAATAATTTTATGTCTTCTTTAGGTTTATTTCATTAACATCCAACACAGGCAAAGATTGAATTGCTGAGCCATCTTGTCTTAAACTAATTCTTGAAGCTGTCTGACTATCCGCAAGAGTAAATTTTTCTTTTTTTTTTTCTTATTCTGAGATCGTCCAGATTTTATTGCTCAATTGGTTATTCAGAGAGATCTGAAGTGAGGTAACGAAAATGTTTAAGCAGTAGTAATACACTTGCAAAATAGCTGTACAAGCACTAATAAAATGGGACCAAGCATTAATGTATGTGATTTGAAGTAACGCAATAAACTTCCTATAACAGTCATGAGATCAAAATTCATAGGAGCTGAAGATAACGTAAAGCTAAACTATTCTCGTACCCAAATCAAATCTAGTTTAAAATGGACGCGAGGTTCTTTAAACGCCCTTTGCATTCTTTGAATCATAGCGACGCTAATCATTGCCCGTGCATAGTCCGAGTTTCATCCGGCCAAATTTTTTACTCGTTTGTCTTTGGTTACTTTCTATTTACAGGGAAAGTTTAATTGGTTATTATAAGTCGGTTAAGACACATTTATTAATCGGTTAATATACATAAGCAGAATGAATCCATTCTGTAGCTATCCCTGTGGCGAAATTTGTAATTTTGTTAATGCAACGTACTCATGCGACAAACATTGATCCGGAACCCTTACGAACTGTCGAAATATCTCTTCTTTGTATTAGCTATACTGTGGGATGAACCTCGTCCTAAGCCTCAACCTACTGTCTCCGATGCGAACCCCAAGTCGGCTTAGGTGTCTCTCCACTTGTGTGCGCCATCTCAGCCTAGGCCAGCCTCTTTTGCCTTGTCACAATGTCTCGAAATCAAAAACTTTTCGGGCCGAAGCAGTGGTGTCCATCCGCTTTTCAAGGCCTCGCTTTTATCGTATCCGAAGACATTTGACCAAGGCATACAGCCCAAAAAGTTCGTAGTTTAATCTTCTCCTCCAGATGCCATCAATGCAAACAGGATTTGGTCCTGTCTCACGATTAACTTTTCTCTTAAAAGACTCTTCCGATTTTAGTAAATTCTTTCTTTTTCGCACTGTAGAGCAGCACTGGAACTATGAAGCTATTATGCAAAACAGACTTAGGCTTTTGAGGAAGGGATCTATTACTCAGTCCTTAAAAGCAGCGAATGGTACGATGCTTCGTTTGATTTCGGTGCTGATGTTGATGTTCATATTTACCACGGAGCCGAGGGAGACGAAGCCCTTGACTACCTCTGTTCTAGACGTTGATGTTGTGCGTTCTTCCTTGAGAAAGGCATATATTTAATTCTGCCGCCATTTTCCTCCAGAACCATATAAGATGCATCCGCTTTGATTCCACTAAACGCCTCACCGTTTCCCCAAATAATGATGATGTCCTCAGCTTAAACTAGCAGTTGCACGGAATTTTGGAAGATCGAGCGTCGAGTGTTGACTTGGGAGTTGTGCAAAAACATTAAAAAAAAACCCTTCCTCACTTGCTAGCATCAAATTAAGTAGGTTAAGTTTTGAGATATACAGCTATAAGGCCGGGTTTGAAATACACGACAAACGAGAAGTGAAAAATTAAGCACTTACCTTGTCCAAGGCTCAACTTGTAAAAGCACCATGGCTGAAGAATCTTCTCAATAAATTTCATTCCTCCCAATTCATCACGTACTAATGCGCATTAATGTGTCTAGGTGTAGTGTCAAGTATTTTTTTAATTGCTGCGGTTAGCTCGTTGATATGTTGAAACAAGTTTTTAATGATGTGTAATGCAGATTCCGAAAGAGGTGTTGTTTATCATCTTTATTTGTGGGATAAATGCAGATGGGAGAGAAGTATCTTTCTAGGAACTTCTCTGGAACATGAATGATGACAAATTCTATTTTGGGATAATTATAATGTCTGGTCTTTGTTGACAGCCAAGAAGAAGGCATGTCTGGTTGAACTACGACTGATTCATAACAAACAAAGAAATTCCAGCTGTCTGCGCTTTCAATGAAAAAATCACTGCTAACCCAAACCACTCCTTTAATGGTGACTGTACCGTCAGTTCTTCATATTCTGCGCTTCAGCCCTAGACTTGAAACATTGAAGTCCAGTCTTGACAGCATAATCGATTGAACTAAAGCCAGTATTGTGCTGTTGAAAACAAATTTCTTTCTTCGGTATACAAACTCATCGTAGTTCCAACGACCACACATTTGAGATCGCCAACAATGCAGCAAAATTCTAGGTTTCATAGAACGATTCAGAAAATTTGTTTTAATCTTTGATCTAAATATATAGGCAACCTTCGTATTATAACTGTGGCCGCCGTGGCGTAGTCACTCTCTGAAGGGTCTAGGTTCGATTCCCGGCTGAACACCTCGAATTTTTAACGGCACCACCTCTTTCGAGCTGCTGACAGCACTCAAAGAGTAATAACTGTCTAAGGAAATTTCTCAGATTTCGCCGTTCGGAGTCGGCAAAAAACTGTAGGTCCCTTCTACTCGTGAGAGAACAGTAGCGCGCACAACACGAGCAGTTGATGAGCAAGTTAGGCCCTGGTCCCCCCTTGGACTGTAGGGCCAACAATTATTATTATTATTATACTTTCTACTAACAAATATTAATAATTTGTTATGATTTTTCTTCAGTTGAAAGGTTTTTGCCTGATAGTATACCCAGGATTGGTTGAATTGAGTGGGTGGATAATGGTGAGGATCGTGACGTAGGCTGTACGTCCATCGTGGATCAGTTAGCCAGATATCTTAGAGGTGGAGTAGTCGCTAGAGGCGCTGAACGTTGTGGGTTCAATCCCAGGTCTTGTCAGCATGCTTATTTTGTTATTTTTCTTTCTGTCCTGTCGGTGGTTTTCCCAGCTTTTGTGGACCGATGGACTGACCCTTGATCCTCCTCGAACGAAACGTGAGGGTAGCCGTTGTTTGTTTGGTGGATGGTACGATGGAGAGTTTGCGGCCTTCCTGGTGGTTCAATCTATTTCGACCGGTACGGGTGGTCAGGCGATCATGTCTCAAAGTGGACGAAAGATATCGATCGTCTGATCAGCCAGGAGTTCGAGGTAGGTTGGACGAGATGAGAATGGGCAGTCTTTGGGAGGCGACAGTTGAAATCGGTCTACTAGGTTGAGCGCGATCCGGAAAATTCTGATCCAAGCAAGAAGTCGGAAGGAAGTAAGATTAAAGAACACATAAGCTAGAAAAAAAAACAAACCCTAAAATTGAGCTAGTGGCCACGAATGTTTTTTTTCTCTTATTATCAGTGCGATAGGGAGAATTTATCCCCGCAACCCACCAAAAGAAACTAGACCCGCCAATAAGAATAGTGTAGTGTAGTGTTGAGTGGTGTAACAAATATACAATCCTCCTCTCGAAGCCTTTTATTAATAAATAAAAACAACAACATAAAAGAAACGAATACGAATAGTGTGTGTGTTAGTGTGTGAGACCGCACAAACAGAACGAGTAATCTTTAAAGAGCCAACCCCTTTTCCTCACCTCTTTCACAAAAAAAAAAAAAAAAACGTGAGAGTGAACTCAAGAACTCAGGTCATCAGGACGTCCCAAACGAAGGCAGGAAGACGGCAGGTGACTCCTCTCCGGGGAAGAACTTCGTTTTTTTTGTGGTCACTATCACCTTGTTATCTTAGCATTATTTTTTTTCTTCAATTTATTTAGATGTTAGTTTTTTTTTTAATTCTGTTTCTTTGGCTTTATTTTTTTTAAATAATTTTTTTTTTAATAGATGATAAAAGAATTTGTTAATAATTAAATGTCAAATGTCAAACAATGACAATTCGAATGACAGCAAATTTAAATCTTGCGTTCTTGTTGGGACACCCTTTACATAACTTAATATAACGTTCCTATCCGATCAGGTGCTACCAAGCACGCATTGCTCCTACCGGACAGAATTCAACAACGAACAAGTCTATTGACATTTTGGAACACTATCGTAGTGTCGCGTCTATTCTATATATATATAACTATCAGAAATTATCTATAACTTCAGAAATTCTCAAGTAATTTAGCCAGTTGAAGGAAAGGCCCTCCAAAAATTAAACCGCAATAAAACACGCTTCGCTAGTAATACCCATTAACTCGCTTTCTTTCAGACGTACTGTTAAGTTGAAATACTCGTTCTTTCGTAGCTCCGCATTATCTTTTCGTGTTCAAAATTCCGCTTTCATTACAACCTACTGACATATAAAACAAATGAGCTAGTCTCAACTATCCTTGACTTAATTCCGATCACTTAAAAACAAATGCCTCCGTTGGAAAAAAAAATCCCTTCCCATTTATCATTCAATTTAGTAAACTTTGAACACCAGAACCTTGACTATGCGGCACCGAAGGTCTTTTTGACACAAAATTTCCGCACTATGATCCCTGAACGAGACGCGTGGTCGGCGAACCCACAATGGGTTGCTGACGCTACGTGCATCTACACCGACGGATCGAAAACAAACGAAGGCGTTGGTTGCGGAGTCCACTCTGAGGATCTGAACCTTAGTCAAAAATTTAGTCTTCCCAATCACTGTAGCGTTTTCCAAGCTGAAGTAATGGCCATTCGCGAAGCACTGTCTTGGCTGAAGAGGAATAGTATATCCTCAGCTGATATCCTTATTCTTACGGATAGTCAGGCAGCACTGGAATTTATCTCAACAAACTCCAAGACGGTCATGAACTGCCGCACATCTTTAGATGAGATGGCTGAGCAGATCAACATTAGTCTGTTCTGGATGCCAGGTCAGATAGACATTCCGGGCAACTGCCAAGTAGACGAATTGGCCAAGCTTGCCACAACGCAACCACTACTTCAGGAACACGAACACCTCGGTATCCCTCTCGCCACATGCAAGTTAGCACTGCATTTGGACGCGATCCATCAGACTAATCAAAGATGGTCTAACCATAACCTTTGTCGCGTCTCCAAGGAGGTGTGGCCCTCTCTTAAGCCCAAACGCTCCAGACTGCTACTATCGCTCAAAAGATCAGACATAAGCCTGGTCATTGAAGCCATAACCGGGCACTGTCTAATCGGCGAGCATGCTAGCAGGCTAGGGGCTCCCTCAAACGACTTTTGCAGAAGCTGCAGGGATGAGAAAGAAACAGAAACTCTCCTACACCTGTTATGCACATGCCCGGCGCTCTCGCGCCTCAGACACAAACACTTTGGAAGCTATTTCCTCAACGGCCTACATGACCTCAATAAAACCCCTCCCGCCGACATTTTAAACTTCATCATCGGCTCCGGCTGGTTTTAGGTTCTTCCCACATGGTGTGGTAGCACAATGGTCCTGTATGAGACTTAGTGTATTCATCAGCCACCTTAACCTACTTACCTACCTACCATTCAATTTTAATAGGCATAAGTATAAAGAAACATATTACAAGCATCAGGTGTAAAAAATTGTGATGATTATGTTGAACCACCAGGATAACCCAATGCAGTTCGAATAAACACTCTTATTACATTACCAACTATTCCGATTAAGTTTTCCATGTATAAAATATGAGGTACAAATATCTTTATGATCAAGTTTATACGAGAGGCCTTCGATATATTCTCGGTATCGGGGTGAAGCTGTGGTTGTATATATAAATAGACTTATTTATCAATTAATACTATTATTTTAGTGCATTCATGTAAAATTTCATATAAATGTGATTATTGATTCGCTCTAGTTACAGAACAGAATCATAATGGCAACTGAGACGATGATGGTGGAAATTGAGCATCGCATTGTAATTAAATTTCGCACTAAGCAAGAAAAAAGTCAAAAAAACTATTCATGAAGAGATGGAGGCTATTTATCAGGGTTCCGCACCTTCATTATCAACTGTGCCAAAGTGGTCAAGTGAGTTCAAGAGAGGCAGAGAGAGCATTGAAGACGACCGGCGCCACGGCTACTGCTTGTACGTGAGAAAGCATAAAGGAAGTCGAAAAACTTGTACTTTAGTATGCTTTAATAAAGGTGCAAATGATGACAGAGATCACCAAGCTTTCAATTGGTACCATTCACACCATTTTTCATGACCGTCTTATCCTTTCAAAGGTTAATGCAAGGTGGGTGCTACGAATGCTCACAGCGCCTCAGAAAAAAGTGCGAATCGCATGCTGGAGGGTGATTTTGGAGATGTGTAGTGAGAACGCGGACGGTGTTATGGATCGAATTGTTCCTGAGGACGAAATATGCTTTCACCACTATGATCCTGAAAGCAAACAAGAGCCCATGAAGGGACATAAGAAAGGAACAGACCCTCCAAAGGAGTTCAAAGTCACTCCGTCTGTCGGGAAGCTCATAACCACCGTTTTTTGGGACTCAAAGGGAATTTTGCTCATTGAGTACAAAAAAAGGTGAATCCATCAACGACACATTCTACGCTTCCACTATGCATAATTTGCGGGAGGAAATTAAAAAGAAAAGACGGAGTAAGCTCGCTCCTGTTCACTCGGCGCAAGTTTCCAAGGCTGCTGCGCGAGATTGTGGTTTCGAAGAAATCCAACACTCACCTTGCTCCAAGTGATTATTTCCTGTTCCGGATTTGAAAAAATCTTGGATTTCAGATGGAGAAGAACTCAAGTCGGCAATAAATGGGTATTTTGCAGAGAAAGAGGAAATTTATTGTTTTGAGGGTTTGAAAAAGCTCATCTCCAGGTGTAACAAATGCATTGATGTTAGGGTAGATTATATTGGAATATAAAAACAAATTAAATTGAATTCGCATTTTCCCTCACATCGATATATTGAACTCCCCTCGTAAATAAAATCTTGTTGACAAAAAGAAACAAAAATTTATGTCCTTGATGAAATGGAATGCGTTCTCCTCTGCCACTGTTACTTCTCATGTCAATAGCTATTACTGTCTCCTAATGCTACTAAACCATTTATCGTTACGTATGTAACGCGTTTGATTTTTTAAAAACTTAAATTAAGTACACAATTGATGCAAACTGCTTTATCGGCACCTGCTTGTAATACTTGTATTCTTTCTTATTCCTAACATCAATACATTCCTCACATGTTTATGTAGTAAAACTAATTTAATATTTGGTTCTTCTTCGTTAAACGAAATCCTGATGCTTCTTGTACATATTTTAAGTTTAAACTTAACAATTTGTTTTTTTTTTTTTTCATTTAGTAGCTTAAATATTTATTTTTGATTAAATTTTGCTTGGATAAAAACTCAATCCTACAAGATATTGACATCTTTTGTAAGCATAATATACATGCAAGTTTTGAATGACATAAAATAATTTCAAAACGAACGTACTTTAGTGTAGTTAGCTTAAGATGTTTTACATTTACCAAAAATATTTGAAAACGGTTTTCCTCTAAATTCGGCATTTAAATATATGGTGAGCAACTCGTAGGGAAGGCGAATTGCAAAAATGAGAAAGGTGTGGAAGAATTAGTTTTAAGCCACGCGGAGACTTTGCCAAAGTAACAAAATCATGGAAATAATTAGGACATAAATTGTTTCCATGCCACAGTCTACTGTCGAATCGATACATTAAAGACCCAAAATATTACGCTCTCACTGTGAAATAATACTTTTCTATTTTTTTTTAAATAAATCCCTTTTTTATTTGCCAATTAATCAATAATATGCCTAATATTCAGTGCGTGAACGGCATTAAGACGGAACAAAAATATGAGAGTCCAGAAAACAAACATTTTTCGAACCGCTCTGTATACACTTAAACCAAGTGCAATGTACTCCATATCAAAGTCCACTCCACAGAATATCATTACGACTATGTGACACTTTGAAAATTAAATCCCTCAACAAACAGGCACACACCTCTCCTTGGATATTTCAAATATGTAGCCAAGACAATGGTCAGGTCGGCATTGTTCGTCAAGTGCCTTACCTTCCTGGTAGAGGTTGAAGTAGTGCAGACTTGTACATGTGCATATGCAGTAGTGTGCAAAATAATAGGCGTGTCCTCAAGAACACATGAAAATTAGTCATATTTCATTTGATTATGAAAAAAAAAATAATAAAATCAAACAATTTTTAGTTCTTTCTATTATAGTTATCGAGATAAATGTTATGAACAAATAAGAAAAATAATTGTAAGCACTCAATTTTTTTCTTGTATAAAATTAGGTGTGCTTCGTTTTCGCCTTAAAAAGAATGAATATTAGTTCAATGTGGTCGCCGTGGCGTAGTGGGTAGAGTGCGACGCTCACACGCCGGAGGGTCTAGGTTCGACTCCCAGTTCAACACCAATTTTTCTAATATTTCACGGCACCACCTCTTTCGAGCTGCTGACAACACTCAAAGAGTAATAACTGTCTAAGAAAGCTTCTCAAATTTCGCCGTTCGGAGTCGGCAAAAAACTGTAGGTCCCTTCTACTCGTGAGAGAACAGTAGCGCGCACAACACGAGTAGTTGATGAGCAAGCTAGGCCCTGGTCCCCCTTTGGACTGTAGCGCCAACAATTATTATTATTATTAGTTCAAAGTGACTACATCTTTGTGAAATGGAATCGACTAGTTTCGTAGCATCATTCAACAGGGATGGATTCCCATGCAGATTGTACAAAGAATGCCTTTTATATTTCGGGATTGAGCAACCCTAGTGCTGCAATCTGGTAACTGCTAGCTCTATCGTAAGGTTTGACATTTTTGAGGTTATATGTACTCAGAAGGTTTTGACATACGAGCGCTATTTGTGTTGTTTACAGTAACTTAAAAGATTCATCTCGCCCAAAAAATGGAATTAAATCGTGAAAATTTTCGTGCGATTATATTTGACAACTCTCGACGTAGTTTAACTCAACAACAGTACATCAATGAACTTAATTCAATTTTTGGCGATGAAGCTCCATCAAGGACCAGTGTTTATAAATGGTATGGTGAATTCAACCGAGGTCGTAGTTCACTTCAAGACGAATTTCGTGAAGGTCGTCCCAAATCAGTTGTTGTTCCGGAAACAATTCATGCTGTGCGCCAACTGATATTCCAAGATCGTTATGTGACCTATCGTGAGGTTGAGACAACCTTAGGCATTAGTGGGACCAGCGTACATTCAATATTGCATGAACATTTTACCGTCAGAAAAATTTGTTCGCGTTGGATCCCACACAATTTTTCAATCGATCAAAAAAAGGCTCGTATCCATTGGTCGAACCAAAATGCTCCAAAAATACGATGGCAGTGCTTCGCAACACGCCTATGACATCGTGACAGGTGAATCGTGGATTTACGCGTATGAGCCCGAAAGTAAACAGCAGTCGACAGTATGGGTGTTTCAAATTGAGCCAAATCCAACAAAACTTGCTCGCGCACAAAGCACTCCCAAGCAAATGGTCGCCTGTTTTTCGGAAAAACTGGACATGTCGCAACCGTACCACTTGAACAACGCAGAACAGTAAATTTTGAGAAGTACACAACCATTTGTTTGTTAGTTGTCTTCCAAGAAATCGGCAAAACTTACCGCCGAAGACGGATCACTCTTCACCATGACAGTGCGAGCTCTCACACATCTTCTCAAACAACTGCACTTTTGTGCACTCAATACATCGATTTGATGAGTCATCCGCCGTACAAACTTGCCACCGAATGACTTCTTTTTATTCGAGTACGTAATAAATAAAATGAGAGGTCAACGTTTTTCGACACCTGAAGAAGAGGTTGATGCGTTCAGAATGCATGTTTTGGAGATACCTCAATCAGAGTGACAAAAGTGCTTCGACAATTGATTTAAACGCATGCAAAAGTGTATAAATCTTAATGGGGAATATTTTGAAAAACGATCAAGCTATTTTCGATGATTAATATTTGTTTATGTTCTCTAATCCTGAAATACAAAACATAAACCCTCCTACCCATTGCAATAATTCCGTTTTATATCTATGGTTTTTGACGTCGGCCCATAGGTTTCTATGACTGCGCGGGCCATTCCAGAACATCAATATTTTTTTTTTCTTTAAGGCTTAACTACTTACTGGCATCTATTCTTCGGCAATTGATTTGTTCCAATTCATTTGCGTACAGAAATTCATACCTGAGTAGTTTGGATAAAAATCTCTCTTCCGAAACTTGTGAAACGACTTTTCGTAGATATATGAAATGTCCGGGGATTTTTATTTTCGATTTGAAAGCCATTTGCTGCCCACAGATTTTTCTTCAGCAGAAATTCGTAGGGAGCGGAAATATTTTACTCTTATTTGAGCTCTCTCTTCTACAAAAAAAAATAGCAAATGGAACGCCTTTTTGACAGTTTCTCGGCGAAATTCGTAGGCATTTCTATCAATTCAGAGCAATTGGAACAGACATATTATGTTTTCTAATCAAGACCATTTATAATATTCCCTTTCCAAAAAAAAATTGGATCGACGCCGTAGCAGGAGAAACATCCCCAAACCATTACATTTTCGTCTGCATGTTTTATTGTTTTTATATGGTAGTGTACCGTGGTAAAAATTCTTTGCCCATGGGTCTTCTTACATAATTTTTACCACTATTTACGCCGAATAAATTGATATTGGACTCATCAGAACATTAAATACACCGTCACTTTTCTTTTGGCTCGCAAATCTCTTCTGGCATTGTAAGTTCCGTGTAGTCATTAATGGGTATTTTTCTGGGCTTCTAGAAGGCGATATATTTTCGAAAACCTTCTTCATATGGTTGACGTGTAGATCTTCAACTTTAAATCCGTCTTTATTTCTGCAGATGTAACAATCGGTCGCCTTTCCACCAACCTCACTATCTGGCGATCAATTTGCTGTGTGATTTTTCGGGGTGTGCCTTCGATTTCTGTATTTTGCTTATTTATCGAACATCAGAAAATCCCCGCAATACATTTAAAGGTTTTGCCTTCCTGTCGCAAAAATCTCATACATCTTCGGGTTCCTTCAAAACAATGTGCATTACGTCCCATTTCTATTTGTTTGAGTGTTTAAACTTTAAAATGTATAAAGTTCGTGATCGAAGAAATACCAGGTATACCGGTATGAAATGAGATTTTTTTTTTTTTAAATAAAACACTAATTATTAATGAGAAAGTAAAAATATTTTTTTCAAAGTATTGGCCATTGTTTTCTACACATTTCGACCACCTTTCTGGCAATTTGTGAATACCACGCCAATAAAATTGTTCGTCTTTTAAAGCAAACCAATCAGACACCCAATTTTCGACCTCCTCGTAGGAATCAAAGTCCTGCTCAGCCACTGCGTGTCTTATCGATGAAAACAAATGGTAGTCGGAAGGAGCCAAGTCTGGTGAATAGGGCGGGTGGGGTAGCTGCTCCCAGCCAAGTGTTTTGATTGTATCCTGAACCGGTTTTGCTTTGTGTGCAGGTGCATTGTCATGGAGCAAAATTACCTTGCCGTGTCTTCTGGCCCATTCTGGTCGTTTCTCGATCAATACAAGGTTTAAATTGATCATTTGTTGTCGGTAGAGATCAGTATTAACGGTTTCGTCAGGTCTTAAGAGCTCGTGGTACAGCACACCTTTCTGGTCCCACCAAACACACAGCATTGTCTTCTTGCCGAATCGATCTGGTTTTGCAGTCGATGTTGATGGTTGTTCCAGATTAACCCATAATTTTTTCCGTTTAGGATTCTTAAAATAAATCCATTTTTCATAGCCAGTAACAATCCGAAGCAAAACCGATTTTCTTTCGTGTCTTTGAAGCAAAATTTCACAAGTGTTTTTTCGGTTTTCCATTCTGTCTTCCACACTTTTGATCTTTCCCATAGCCTTTAAACGGTCAGAAATAGTTTGTTGTGCAACATTTAACATTGCTGACATTTGCTTTTGACTCAAAGTGTCATCTCCATCCAATATCGTTTGCGCAGGGCGTCTTCAAACTTTATTGGTGGTCTTCCACGCTCTTCCTTTCTCACATCAAAATCATTATTTCTGAACCGTTGAAACCATCTTTTGCATACTGCTTCTGATAGAGCATGATCACCATATGCCTCGACAAGCATTCGTTGCAACTCTGCAGCACTTTTCTTCAAATGAAAACAAAAAATTAATGCTTTCCGCAAGTCATCACTTTCTGGTACAAAATTCGACATGTTTAACACAATGAAAAAATATGATGTTGTCTGTTCAATGACTTGATGTATACTAAATATTTTTCACAGATGTCATAGCAAACAAAAACAAAAAGGGCTCGTTTACAACAAATGTTCTTTATCGAGACATTTGGATCTTGACACTCACTTCATACTGGTACACCTAATAAACTGTAGACACTTAATTTTAAGGTAAAATATTTACGATTTTTACTAATCTAAAAGAACTAATGCCACTTAACAAAAAAGAGATTTTGCGCACTAAAATCGTAAGTCCTAACACAAGAATGAACAGGGAGAAAAGAACATATCAGTCTCCGGAATTCATACAACGTGACGCTGGACTTTCAGTTAAGTAACAGGTCACTAGAGAAGACCCGGGACGTATAGAAGATGCCACTTAGAAAAACTATACTAACACTAACAAAAAATATTAATTTAATATTAAATTTTTATTGTTAGTGGAGCCACTTATAGTGTTTAGGCGCTTTCGAGAGTATTTTGCAGCAAACGTATTTATCCGTCCTACATACGTTGTTGAACTGACACCTATAAGCATTATAATCTTAAGCCTTGAAATCGGTCAAATTGCAAATATTTTTTTCAATAAAGAAAATTAATTTTAAAAATTGATAAAAGGAAAGTATTTGATTCATAGCGTTAAAGTAAAGTTCAGTGAGATTAAGTGGATGTTTGAAATGATGTTCATTCATTCATTTCATTTATTTATTCATATTCTGTAGTTGATTACAGTTGTTATTATACATTAATAGTACTTCACTCAATGATAATTTAGTTTGTAGAGAATAGGGGTAGCATTTTGTAATTTTTTTTTTTTTTTTTACTTGTCATCAAGAGATTTTATGACAATCCGAAATTGAACCATGAACTTGTGTGGGTCAGTATATAGAAAATAAAGTCGTGTTTGAAGAATGTTTAGCATATTCATACAACTTTCAATAGACAGTGTTAAAATCGAATATCAATTCTAAGTTTCGAAAACCAGTTCCATTTTCAACTGGGTATATCAAAACAGTTTGTAAAAATATTCTAAACAACTAGCCAAACGAATTTCATTTGACCCGAAAATATTCAACAAATAATAAGAACATACTAGAAAATGACATCAAATTTAAATACCGAAGTACGACGAGGCACTATAATTGACTGCCGTTCAAAATGAAAGTGGGTCTTCATTCCTTTTAGGAAACCAAATGGGGCACTGTCTGTAAAAACGTTTACATATGTGCCACCGCAAAGAATTCAGTGGATGAAAGCGAATGTTGTTTTGTTTTTCTTCTCGTTTTACCGTCACTGCTGAACGATACATGATCATCAAAACATTCCGTAGAGTGGTTTGTCTTTGATGAAACTCTTTGCAAAATAACAATTGAATCAATAATACGAAGCTGAATAGAACTGCTTCTGAAAAACATTAACCGATCAAAAACAACACGACATCCACTTGCGTATTCACCAATAAAATGAGTCATAGAACCTGTTTGGGCTAGCAGAATTTGCTAGAGAGCACGATAGACTTCTAGTTTTTTCTGAGCAACGCATTTAGGAAATATTTCACTAATGAATGATTTGTCAACTTAATTTCAAATGAATTCTACTGATTATTAAATGACTTTGTCTTTGGATCTCTTTCTATTGACAAACAAATCGACAAGGTGTGTCTTTTTCCATGCATAAATTAAAAAATATAGGTATTCCATTATGACAGGTGGAATATAGACGTATTTGGAGTAACACTGTTGATTGCAGGACAGCTATCCACGACGAAAAAACACTTTTCGAACCGCACTGTATACACTTAAAAATAACGTGTTATGTGCATAGCAAAGTACACTCACGATTATCAGTATGTGACACTTTGGGAACAAAATCTCTAAACAAACAGACTAAGACACTTCTTCTTGTGGCGCTACAGTCCGGGGTGAACCTAAACATCAACCAACATTCCTCTCCAGCCAGCACGATCTTACGCCAGCTGCCTCCAGTTGCACATTGCAAGTTGGTGGAGTTCCTTCTCCACTTGTGTGGCTGACGAAAATCTACGAAAAACTACGAAAAAGCGTTCCATTGGGTGATTTTTCAGTAGAAGACATAACTCATGAGAGAGCAAAATGTTTGCCCTCCCTACGAATTGCTGCCGAAGAAAAATCTGTGGGCAGGAGATAGCTGTCAAAGTGAAAACAAAAAAAAACTGACATTTCATACATCCGATAGCTGTTCACGAATTTCTACGAAAAGACGTTTCACAACTTTTGGTAGAGTTACTCTCTGCAAGAGAAATTTTTGCTCAAACTAATCAACTACGAATTTCTGTACACAAATGAATTGGAATAGACCTATTATTTCAGTGAGAATAGGGTAAATGTTCGATGCCTTCTGTATTGGTCTTATTGTTTTGTACATCACTGAAACCCTGACGGAAATCGATCGGGATATTCTACTTCACAATACCACCGATACTGCGGTAGCTATCCAACTCATGGCACTTGGATGCTTTGTGATTATGTATCAATGGAGATAGTACCGTCATCCGCGATCTGCGACGTTGCCAGTTTGCACAATCCTGTGCCTTTGCCGGTAAAACTATTGTAGTCCTGATGACAAGGATTCGGAAAACTTAGTTAACGAAACCGTTAACGTATTCTGTTCTGTCTTATACAACAAAACAGATCGCTCGATGTCAACTGAAGTTAGTCGAGCATTTTTTACAGAACAAGTTTCATCTACGTGGTCGCCGTGACGTAGTGGGTAGAGTCCGACGGTCACACGCCAAAGGGTCTAGGTTCGACTCCCAGCCCAACACCAATTTTTCGAACTTTTCACGGCACCACCTCTTTCGAGCTGCTGACAACACTTAAAGAGTAATAACTGTCTAAGAAAGCTTCTCAAATCTCACCGTTCGGAGTCGGCAAAAAACTGTAGGTCCCTTCTACTCGTGAGAGAACAGTAGCGCGCACAACACGAGTAGTTGATGAGCAAGATAGGCCCTGGTCTCCCTTTGGACTGTAGCGTGTGTGTACTTAAATTTTCCATTATTTTTAGTTTGTAATTTGTTGGTTTTTTTAGTTGGTTCCTTAAATTCGAAGGTCATTTACTTTAAATTAAACTAATAATCCCCTACTAATTTACACTACATATTGTTGAAGTTTACGGAACTAAAACAGTACTTAATAATTCCTGGGACTGACATAGCATACATATGAACATTTTTATCTTATGTCAGCAGCAATATTCACACGTAGTAGCCTATTTCCATGATTTTTTCTGTTGAAATATGTTAGCAAATAAAAGACAGGTGACGCAAACTGTCCTCTCGTTTATTCCCAAAGCTCGCAAACAAACTGGTTTCCAATACCATTGTCTTCGCTGCATGCAATACATCCTAGGAGCCCAAACGGTTGTGTATATATTGATAATTAAGAGTACTTCAATTTGAATTGGATTTGTATACCACTTAATTCAAAGGTATTAAGTTTGTTTGTCCCAAGTAGGTTTACCGACACCTAAGGCACTTAACTTATACCAGGGGTATATTGAAAATGAGAGAAAATCCCACTTTAACCGATTTTCTTTCAGCCCATTTAATTGTACACAAGGAGAGTGGGAAATAAAATGAGAAACAAATTTGAAGTATGAATTTGAATAAGTTGCACTCTTATTTGTTTATTTGACCCAGCAATTGTCTGTAAAGTACTGTCAATGCATTTATAACCTTCGGTAGGCCTACTTGAGTTAATGAGTCTTATAATGATCACGAAGGTTTGTTTGTACTTAAGAATAGTTTAGTTATTTTGTTGCGATTTTTCATTACATTTTGTCAAACTAAAAACAAAACTAAGCATCTGCACCTTACCATATGGTATATACAAATAATGGATGGCGCAACAGTCCACAAAGTGACCGGAGTAGCATCTTCAGCAACTACTCGTGTTGCGCGTGCGATTGTTTACGATTAGATGAAACCTATTGTTTTGCAGACTACGAACTGCGAAATTTAAGAAACTTTTTCTTCATTGTCGTGGCTGCCGCGGCGTAGTGGGTAGAGTGCGACGCTCACATGCCGAAGGGTCTCGGTTTGATTCCCAGCCCAGCACCAATTTTTCAATTTTTCACGGCACCATCTCTTTCGAGCTGCTTACAACGCTCAAAAAGTAATAACTCCCTAAGCAAACTTCTCAAACTTCGCCGTTCGGCGTCGGCAAAAAACTGTAGGTCCCTTCTGCTAGTGAGAGAACAGTAGAGCGCACAACACGAGTAGTTGATGAGCAAGCTAGTCCCGGGTTCCCCTGTGGACTGTCGCGCCATCAATTGCATTGTGGGAAAGCATGTGTAGGGGAGCTTACAATGCGGGGCAGAAAACCATTTGTTTAAACAGCTGTTAGCCAAAGTTTGAACAACCCTGGATTTTTGCTCATTAGAATCGGTTCAAATGTGCATCAAATGGTACTTGACTATTTTTGAAACGCTGTGATTCCCAATTCCACATTGTTTACTGCTGTGTCTTGCAAAGAAATGGTGCATTATAAGTCTTGTCGTAATTTATGAAATTTGTAAGGAAAATTTAAATATTCCAAATGATGTAACTCAAAACAGAAAAAGGTAAATCTTTTGAGTTGAGTTTTGGAGGTGGTATTCAAATTAAGCATCTGTCATTTAAGGTGGTGCATTATCTTTGTTTATTTTTATTTCTATATTTCAATGGCAAACAGGCAAATCAGAAGACTTTTCTTGTAAAAGTTACAATGAACCAATAAGTAAAAATAATTTGGAAACAGGCTCCGGAGATGATTACAAAAAATTCGCTTCGGAACCGGTACGGAGCCAACAAGTCATGACTGATTTTGGAAAGGTGTGACATTTATGAGCAATATAAAATGTGTGACGATGTCTGTTTTAGACAACAACATTCTTTCTTGCCTTTTCGAATATGTTCTGATTTGTCTTAAATAAACAGAGTTCGCGGGTAGTTAAGATATTTTTTTAATTGGATCCAATGCTCAATCTGTTCCAACCGTTAAATCAGACAGTAATTCCGCCGCTTCAAAAGATATTTCCAAAAATATAATATATAATATAATGCTGTAAATATAGCTTTATAGTGGCCGCCGTGGCGTAGTGGGTTGAGTGCGAAGCTCACACGCCGAAGGGTCTAGGTTCGATTCCCGGCTGAACACCTTGAATATACCACTCTTACCAATCGTTGTTTTTTTGGCTTAAAATGCATCTTAGCAATAGAGCCCTCACTCGAAAGCATTAGCTAGCTTTGTATGACGGTTGGTCATCCCAGTCCTACTCTCTGGCGCGGAAACATTGACGTTACTAAAAGCGGATGAGGAAGCCCTTGGTCTTCTTAGGGGAATAGTTTCTAGTGCAAATTTTATCGTATTGCGTTGATAACATCCGGAGGAGAAGATTCAACGACAAATTTAATGGGCTATTTGGCGGTTTACGCCTTGGTCAAGTATCTTCGGATACAATGCTTTACTATGTAGATCATATGGACACCACTGCTACGGCCAAAAAACTCTTTGAATCCAAATAGTTGAGTATTCTTTCATCCCCCTCCGCTTTAATGGCAGCAAACGCCTCATTGGGGTCGCCGTGACGTAGTGGGTAGAGTGCAACGCTCACACGCCGAAGGGTCTAGATTCGATTCCCGGCTGAACACCTCGAATTTTTCACGCCACCAACTCTTTCGAGCTGCTGACAACACTCAAAGACTAATAACTGTCTAACTATCTAAAGCTTCTCAAACTTCGCCGGTGGGAGCTGGCAAAAACTGTGTAGTACGCACAGCACGAGTAGTTGAGGAGCAAGCTAGGCCCTTGTCCCCCTGTGGACTGTCGCGCCAACAATTAATATAGCTGCTAAACTTTTACTCTACCAGAGCATGTTTTCTTGGCTTGGTGATGTGATTTTTGCACTACTAGAAACTGCATTGGCATCCAGAGAGCGATCTGCGAGTTATCCTTTAAACTACGGTTTCAAACACCGTGCAGTTAGAAGCTATATTCATAATAATAATTGTATGGCGCGACAGTCCTCAGCTATAGATTGCTCAGCAACTACTCGTGTTGCGAGCGCTACTGTTCTCTCACTAGTAAAATGGATCTACAGTTTTTTTCCGACTCCGAACGGCGAAGTTTGAGAAACTTTAGACAGTTAGACAGTTAATAGTCTTTGAGTGTTGTCAGCTGCTCAAAGGAGGTGGTGCCGTGAAAAATTCAAAGAATTCGTGCTGAGCTGGGAATCGAACCTGAACCTTGGGCGTGCAAGCGTCACACTCTACACACTACGCCAAGGCGGTCACAGAAACTATATTATATAAGTTAAAATTATCGGAATATAGCTGTATATGATCTGCAAGATAAAAAGTAAGATGTTTGTTTTTGACAATGCGATGTCTAACTCTTTTTTTTTTATTTAATATAACAACAATAATAATTGTTGGCGCTACTACTACTACTACAAAGGGGGACCAGGGCCTAGCTTGCTCATCAACTACTAGTGTTGTGCACGCCAGTGTTCTCTCACGAGCAGAAGGGACCTACAGTTTTTTCCCGACGCCGAACGGCGAAGTTTGAGAAGCTTTCTTAGACTTTTATTACTCTTTGAGTGTTGTCAGCAGCTCGAAAGAGGTGGTGCCGTGAAAAATTTGAAAAATTGTTCTAGAGCTGGGAATTGAACCTAGACCCTTCGGCATGTGAGCGTCGCACACTATCCACTACGCCACGGCGGCCACTTAATATTAATAATATAATTTAATATAATATAACATATAATATTGGTGAGTCCAGCGAGAGGCTATTTATTATATAGTATATAATAAATAGCCTCCCGCTGGACGCAAAGCAAGACGAAATAGAAATAAGTATTACAAGAGACAATCAATTTCAACTTCGCAACGTGATTTTAAAGAAATTTTGAGACGGCATTCTCTTCCTAAATGTCTTAAACAAGGTTTAAGCATATACGAAGAAAAACTTACGCTTGTTCGTCATGTTGGATCCATATCCTATATCATAGTATAACAATACTATGTTAAGTTGTTAGTTAGTTGCTCGCATGCACCAGAACAAAAAATATGTAGAATATGATCAGAGGAAAACATACCTGATGTGTGGAATCTCAATGTCGTTTGTCCAGTTCCCGTCGACTGCTCCAACTATTGAGGGATCAGCATATTCAATACCGCTTAAAAAATCCTCTCTGAGCTATTGTGTGAACTTCATGCGTACCTTTTATCATTAATCTAATAAGTACTTCTCAGTGAGATTTCGGGGACGTCCGCAATATACCAGATCTTCACTTTACTTCAGAACCGGGTCAGGACCCAAGAATTATTAATCGACTCTCGTCAGCTATTCATCGATTTTAAGGCGTCATATGACAGTGTGCACAGAGACGGGCTGTTCAGTGTAAACAAAATATAACATGATCAGATAGCACCACTTTTCCCGCAACGAAGTCTATATGGCCAAAGCCTAATCGCAAACGCAAGTTTAGACTAAGCAAGACTAACCTTAACAATTTAATCGGATTCAAACAAACCACTGTGTCAATTACAAGCTTCAGTGACGTAAATGAATCCATCTCTAGGCTCTCTGAAACATCTAATCATTTGTAAAAAAAACTACCCATCCAAGGAAAAGGAAAATACTTTTTCGACAGCCGAAATCTGATACGTTAGCGTTGGACGTCTAAGCAGTTACAAAGCTAACTATCAATTGTTTTAGTTGAACTCAAAATACAGCTAACCCTCCAACAACGCGGGGAACATGTTCCCAAAAAATGCCGCGTTGTAAGAAATCGTATTGTAGGAGATAAACTTCATACAAAAATTAGAGTTTGTTTTCAAAATAAAAAAAATTTCAATAAAATATTGGATATTTATGTATAAAAATAATAGGTGGTCGCCGTGGCGTAGTGGGTAGAGTGCGACGCTCACACGCCGAAGGGTGTCGGTTCCCAGCTCAACACCAATTTTTCGAACTTTTCACGGCACCACCTCTTTCGAGCTGCTGGCAACACTCAAAGAGTAATACCTGTCTAAGAAAGCTTTCCAAACTTCGCCGCTCGGAGTCGGCAAAAAACTGTAGGTCCCTTCTACTCGTGAGAGAACAGTAGCGGGCACAACACTAGTAGTTGATGACCAAGCTAGGCCCTGGTCTCCCTTTGGACTGTAGCGCCAACAATTATTTGTGTATTTATTTGTTGTGTCATAAGAACATACATACGAGGTATACCGGTATGAAACGTTAAAGCGTTTTTTTTTAAAATAAAACACTAATTATTAATGAGAAAGTAAAAACATTTTATTCAAAGTATTGGCCATTGTTTTCTACACATTTTGACCACTTTTCTGGCATTTTGTGAATACCACGCCAATAAAATTGTTCGTCTTTTAAAGCAAACCAATCAGACAACCAATTTTCGACCTACTCGTAGGAATCTAAGTGCTGCTTAGCCAATGCGTGCCCCATCGATGAAAACAAATGGTAGGAGCCAAGTCTGGTCAATACGGCGGGTGGTGTAGCTGCTCCCAGAAAGTGTTTTGATTGTATCCTGAACCGGTTTTGCTTTGTGTGCAGGTGCATTGTCATGGAGCAAAATTATCTTGCCGTGTCTTCTGGCCCATTCTGGACGTTTCTCGATCAATGCATGGTTCAAATTGATCATTTGTTGTCGGTAGTGATCAGTATTAACGGTTTCACCGGGTTTTAGGAGCTCGTAGTACATCACATCTTTCTGGTCCCGCAAAACACACAGCATTGCCCTCTTGCCGAATCAATCTGGTTTGGCAGTCGATTTTGATGGTTGTGCCAGATTAACTCATGATTTTTTCCGTTTAGGATCCTTAAAATAAATTCATTTTTCATCGCCCATAACAATCCGATGCAAAACCGATTTTCTTTCATGTCTTTGAAGCAAAATTTCACAAGTGTTTTTTCGGTTTTCCATCTGTCTTTCATTCAATTCATGTGCCATCCATTTTCCACACTTTTGGATCTTTCCCATTGCTTTTAAACGGTCAGAAATTGTTTGTTGTGCAACATTTAACATTGCTGCCATTTGCTTTTGACTCAAAGTGTCATCTCCATCCAATATCGTTTGCGATTCGGCGTCTTCGAACTTTTTTGGGGTCTTCCACGTTCTGTATTTTTCACATCAAAATCATTATTTCTGAACCGTTGAAACCATCTTTTGCATGTTGCTTCTTATAGAGCATGATCACCATATGCCTCGACAAGCATTCGATGCAACTCTGCAGCACTTTTCTTCAAATGAAAACAAAAAATTAATGCTTTCCGCAAATCATTACTTTCTGGTACAAAATTCGATATTTTTAACAGGCTGAAAAATATTATGTTGTCTGTTCAATGACAGATGTCATGGCAAACAAACAAAAAACAATAATGGTTCGTTTACAACAAATGTTCCCTATCGAGACATTTGCATCTTGACGCTCACTTCATACCGGTAGACCTGGTATTATGTAATTTAATAACACTTCATTTATTTAAACAAAAACAAAACAAATTAAAATAAGATAAAATAACATTCAAATTCTACGTTAAATATTCAAGTTCAAAAATTTAATAAATTAAAGCCAAAATAGAACTATAACTCCTCATCACTTAGTATGATTTATCTCGAAGGTTTTGTTCGTACTAGATCAAAATCTGAGCTTGATCCACTATCAGATTCGGGCATCCTTTCGACGATTAGTGGTTTGAAATAAATCGTCCATTGAAGTTTGCTTGCTCTTAATTCCCAAATCTTTATAAATTACTTGATAGGGAGATCAACTGTTTTGAAAATTTTCTTTAAATATTTCTGCTCTATCACTTTAAGTGTCGTTCAGAATGTATTCTTCCAACTGCTTTGCCATATTTAAGGCTTTCTCGATATTTTTTAGTGAAAATTTGTTATTTTCAACATCGTAAAGATCGTCAAAGTCAACTGATTCTTCATTCGCCATTGCCACTAAAACTGCTTCGTTTATTTCGTTGCCCGCAATTAATTCTTGAATATCGGCCATTGTTATTTCATCAATTCCATCACCTTCTACTGAATGCGCCAATCTCACTGTCGTTGTAGAACCTTTTTTGACAGGTCTTAAGATAGGTATCAAAGTATGAACAAAATCCAAAAAATTCTATTTTTTCTTTCTCTTTCAAATTAAAACAGTAAATATTTAAAAAAAATTTCGTACATAAAAATTTTCGTAAAAGTCGCGCTGTAAGAGTAGCGTTGTAAGAAAATGTCCGAATTTTGAGCACCGCATTGTAGCGAAAAGGCGTTATATGAACCCGCGTTGTAGGAACCCATATTAATTTCCACTTCACTAAACAAAGACCCTCTTTTACATTCACTGAAAAACATTTCAAATTAGATATATAGACCCTCAACATGGGATGAACGTTTGCACCTAAAAATTTTTTCTTAAAAATACAAAACTGTGAGTTGGCGAACAGGTCCAAAGAAAGATTTAGGCGATGAAGTCTCCTTTTGGGTGAATCGAACGTCAATGAACAAAACCACCGTATTTGGAATAATTACCATCCTCAAATGTCCAACCCAAATCCTAAAAACGGACTGTATGGCGTGCTTTATGGATTAGTAAAATAATTGGTCCTTATTTCTTGAAAAACGATGTGAAGAGACCGTTACATCCACAAAATATAATTGGTCCTTATTTCTTGAAAAACGATCTTGGTGATTACTAATGAACCATAATTTTGAGTTTTTTTTTCACCAACTGAACAGCCATGAAGTCCAGGAGCTGTGATTTCAACAAAACGGTGTAACATGTCACACAGCTCGTGTCACAATAGATTTGGAAAAAACACATTACACATCACATTACAAACCCGCGAATTGGTCTCCAAGATCGTGCGATTTATCGCCGCTCGCATATTTGCTGTGAGATGTTCGCCTTAGGGCAACTGTTCCGTTTTACTAAATCTGAGAAAATTATCCTTGTAAATTCCTGACCACCTTTTATTCAATATTAGTCTGCTCCATTGCCTCGTCGTCTTGGAAAAATTAATTAAAGAAAACAAAAAATTTACATTCGATGTTTGAACATTTATTCAATTTATTATGTTTACATTAAGATTATAAATTCAAGTGAATTTCAAACGATTTATTTTAACTTCAAAGACAACAATTTGGATATGAACATAGTTGTGAAAAAGTCTAACTGACTTTTAGATATGTCTAAAGAGAATAAGTGTAACATGACATGAAGATCAACAATTACAGTTTTAAAGTTTTCCAGATTCCATTATTTGATACGAGAATTTGATTTGAATGCCGTTTAGATGAATGCCTTAGAGTTTGGGCTGCGACTTCATTCTTATCTTAGCGGTTGCCCTCGATTTAGTATGGATCTCTGCTGTGCGTAAAGTTATTCCAAATATATCCTCATGATATCGGTTTTCGTCCTGAAAAAAATAATAATAAAACAGATAACAATGTTGGTACGGATGCAGAATGAGGAATAAGGGAAAGGCTATCAAATTAACATTCAACGATGAACATGGTTGGGAGAAATAATATCGCGAAATGAAAAGTTGTTTGAAATTGGAGAAACGTGTCCTCTGGCCATGGCGTAGTAGGTAGAGTGCGACACTCACACGCATATGGTCCAGGTTCGATTACCAGCTGACAGAAACCGTGAAACAAGCTGGTTCTGTCAGTTTAACCACTTTATAAGAACTTGAAAACTTTTTTTTTTAGTAACACGCAAACCATTTGAGATCTTTCAAAAGCTGCATTATCAGCTTGAAGTATGAATGAAAACTTTGACGACTTTGTTCATGTGGCCAAAGTGGGTATGCTTGCAGCGATCGATTCGTTGGACTCAATTTTAAAGGACTCAGAGACACATTTCGGCGAAATGGGTGTTGTTTCGAATTCAATTGTAGCTTTGAGCTCTTCCAACGACTTGTTTGCATAAACTAATGATTTAACGTAGCCCCATAGAAAATAATTGCCAATTGACTTGTCCATTTCATGAGATAATATGCTTGCAATACTTGCTCCTCAATTAATTGATTCTTAATATCACATATCGTCCAATTAAGTATCTTTAATTCGGTGCGATAACCTTCATAGTAACCAGACGATTGTTAATATTGTCGAGCAGTTGTATTTGATGGATAAAGTACTGATTCATGAACCCAATGCAGATTTTCACCCGACCAATTACGCATATTTTGCTTATTGACAAATCAATTGATCCAAAACAAGATTCGTCACTGAAGATGATTTTGGAATAAACTTTATCATCTTGGCACATCATCTCCAGAACACAATCGGAGAAGGTATGTGGCTTTCAATGGTACATCGGTTTCAATTCTGGAGTTGGCTTAGACGTGTAACAGTGTAAACTTAGATTCTCACCCAATATACACCAAAATGTTGTCTGAGCGTTGCCTAATTCTTGAGAAACCTGTGGAACTGACTGATTTCGATCATTTGCTTGGAACACCAGAATAATATTTTCAACACTTCGACCAACTGCTGGTCTCGCTAACGCAGCTACATTACACAAAAAATGAAACGTCTTCTTCTAAACTGTTACTTCTTTTAACTTAGGCCACAAATACAGAGCGAAAATTGTAGTTGACGCTCTTAAGTTGAGGTCACCGACTCCGAATTGCAGTAAAATTTTTATTATAATTTAGAGACATCACCCATTTGCATACTTTACTCCATTTAAAAGATTAAGTATACAGAATAAATTGATGATGACTTCTTCTTCTTCTTCTTCTTGTGGCGCTACAGCCCGGGGTGGACCTGGGCCTCAACAAACATGCCTCTCCAGCCAGCACGATCTTACGCCAGCTGTCTCCAGTTGCGCACTCCAAGTTGGTTGAGGTCCTTTTCTACTTGCGTGCGCCACTTTAGTTTAGGTCGTCTTTTGTTGCGTTGTCCCAACGACACGGATTCAAAGACTTTTCGGGCCGGAGCAGTGGTGTCCATACGCTCTACATGGGCTATCCATCTTAAGCGTTGTATTCGTAGACGCTTGACCAGGCGCATGTCGCTGTACAGCCCATAGAGTTCGTCGTTAAATCTTCTTTTCCAGATGCCATTAACACAAACAGGGCCAAAAATCGGACACAAAACTTTTCTCTCGAAAAGACTAAGGGCTTCGTCCAAGTTTCCGCGCCATAAAGTAGGACGGGAATGATCAAGCTGTTATATAAACCGAGCTTAGTCCTTCGAGAGAGGGCTTTATTACTCAATTGCCTCTGGGGCCCAAAGAAACAGCGATTGGCAAGAGTGATTCTGCGTTTGATTTCGATACTGATGTTGTTGTCCCTGTTTACCGTGGAGCCGAGGTAGACGAAGTCCTTGACTACCTCGGCACCTGGTGTGACGCTCCGGCCGAGACGTCGATGTTGTGTGTCCTTCCTTGATGACAGCATGAACTTCGTTTTGCAGTTACTTACTTTTACATATTTATGCAGTTACTTAAAGATTATATTTCCAGAGTGCAGCGTTTTTAGCACGCATGGGCATGTTCCTGTTCATGCGAGGTAACGTTGTTGATTACGTTCAAGGCGAGCTGCCAACACTATCCTTGTAAGTGCACAAGGTCAAGTTGACATACAGCCCCCTGGTTAGCGAGCCCCTCTGCTTGAGGCTTTGAATAATGGGCCTGGAATACCAGTCTGTGGGTTGTGTGTGGGGGTAAATTCCTCACCACGTAAGAACCATATAGTTCAGAAAAGCCGATATGCCTCTGATAAGGACGGATTAACTGTTGACGACCCCAGCAAACGTTTAAAGGACAACGATTTTCGGTTTTGCACGTGAAATGTGAGGTCCCTTAACAGACCATTTGCAGCCGAACAACTTGCGGAGGCCCTTAATTGCTACAAGGCAGACATTACCGCCATCCAGGAAGTGCGATGGGATGGGCCTGGCATAAAAACGATGAAGAACTGCGATATCTACTACAGCAATTGTGATAGAGAAAGAAGGCAGCGCTTATTAGGATGCGGATTTGTTGTAAGAGGCAGACTTAGGCAAAAAGTCTTGAGCTACGACCCAGTCAGCGAACGCCTCATGACAATCCGCATCAAGGCTAAATTCGGGAACATCAGCCTAATATGCGCTCACGCCCCGACAAAGGAGAAGGATGACAACATCAAGGATGACTTCTATGATCTCCTAGAAAGAACATACGATCGATGCCCCAGCTACGACACCAAGATCGTTCTAGGAGACTTCAATGCTCAGCTGGGAAAGGTGGACATCGTTGTTGGAAGCATCAGAAAACACAACAAACACAGAAAACACTTCCGGCAACGGACTCAGGCGGTTGGACTTCGCCTCGGGGTGGAACTTCTCTGTGGCTAGCACACGGTTCCCACACCTGAACATCCACAAAGGGAGCTGGCGATCTCCTGATCAACCCACGGTCAACCAGATTGATCACGTTGCGATCGACGTCAGACTCTCCTCCAGTATTCTCGATGTCCGAACCTTCCGAGGTGCAAACATCAACGCAAACCATCACCTTGTTGTAGCCAAGATAAGAGGCCGGATATTGAGAGATCAACGGAGTCGAGACAGACCAAAACGGTTTGAAATCGGAAAGCTACAATCGCAGCCAATTGATGGGAACTCCCGGAAACGTAAGCTCTACGAACAGAAAAGAAGAGAAGAGCACCGGCTTCTCAGAAGAAAAAAGAATGAGCATGAGATGCGCGCTGTCGAGGAAATGGAAAGGTGTTATGGCAGGAATAAAGTCCGAAAGTTTTACCGAAAAATAAAACAGCTATCCGGAGGATACAAAGTTCGGACCGAAACCTGCCGAGATCAAAATGGACAACTCGTGGTAGAATCGCAGTCTGTGCTGAGAATCTGGAAGGATCATTTCTGCAGACTCCTTAACGGCTATGACGGCCCAAATCCCGCTGTTAGGCAGAATGTTCCACTTGATTTTAACGATGATACATAAGGATTCCGTCCCCCAGACTTAGACGAGGTGAAGATAGCAATATCCAATCTGAAGTCGAACAAAACTGCTGGAGCGGATGGACTGTCCGCAGCACTATTTAAAGCAGCTGGAGATGAAATGGCTCGGCGGATGCACCAGCTCACCTTTAAGATATGGTCGGAGGAAAGCATGCCCGATGAGTGGAATCTCAGCGTCGTTTGCTCGGTTCACAAGAAAGGAGACCTTTTTGACTGCGCCAACTACCGAGGGATTAGTATCCTCAGCATCGCATACAAGATCCTCTCTGCCGTATTGTGTGAGCGTCTGAAACAATTTGTCTATAACCTGATAGGTCCTTATCAGTGTAGTTTCAGGCCAGGGAAGTCCACAATAGACCAGATCTTCACTTTACTGCAGATCCTGGCAAAGACTCAAGAAGTGCAAATCCGCACTCACCACCTCTATGCATATGAAGGTGTGCATAGAGACGAGCTATACAGTACCATGCCTAGTTTTGGCATTCCTACCAAACTCGTCAAATTGTGTAGGATGACGATGGAGAACTCTCGCTGCTCCGTCACGGTCGGTAACGAACTCACCGAGACCTTTAATGTCAAAAAAGGTTTTAGACAAGGCGACGCACTGTCATGTGACACACAGTAAGCCGTCAGTGAGGCGTTTGCTGGCATTGAAGCGGAAGCGGCTAAAATGGCTCTGGCGGTAAATGAGGGCAAAACTAAGTACATGTGTGCAAAAGACACACAACATCGACGTCTCGGACGGAGCGTCACACTAGACAGCAGAAACTTCGAGGTAGTCAAGGACTTAGTCTACCTCGGCTCCCCGGTAAACAGGGACAACAACATCAGTTCCGAAATCAAACTCAGAATCACTCTTGCCAATCAATGTTTCTTTGGGCTCAAGAGGCAATTGAGTAATAAAGCCCTCTCTCGAAGGACTAAACTCGCTTTATATAACAACTAGATCATCCCAGTCCTACTTTATAGCGCGGAAACTTCGACGTTAGTAAAAGCGGATGAGGAAACCCTTAGCTTTTTCGAGAGAAAAGTTTTGCGTGCGATTGTTGTTGTCCTGTTTGCGTTGATGGCATCCGGAGGAGAAGATTTAATGACAAACTCTTTAAGCTGTACAGCGACATGCGCCTGGTCAAGCGTCTACGGATACAACCCTTAAGATGGCTAGGCCATGTAGAGCGTATGGACACCACTGCTCCGGCCCGAAAAGTTTTTGAATCCGTGCCATTGGCACAATGAAACAGAAGACGACCTAGACTGAAGTGGCGCCCACAAGTGGAGAAGAACCTCAACCAACTTGGAGTGCGCAACTGGAGACAGCTGGCGAAAGATCGTGCTGGCTGCAGAGACATGTTGGTTGAAGCTCAGGTCCACCCCGGACTGTAGCGCCACAACAAGACAAGAATTAGTGATATAATAAGAATGTTGTGCAGTAAATATGATGTCTTGCATGACGGTAGAAAAAGGTTATTAGCAAAAAAATTACAAAATAGTCAAAATAGAACATGGTGCTATTATTTTGCACCGTCTTTTTGCGTAGCACGGGTATAGAGGAAGAGGGGGAAAGGAGGTACCTCTGCACATTGGTTTTAAATGCCTGTGGGTTGTAATGAGGGGGGAAAGTTGGGCTGAAAAGAGTATTCCATATTCGTGTGGTGCATCTAAAGAACGAGTCGCTAAATTTAACTGTACATCCGAAGGTGGGCTTAAGGGTGAACGGGTGAGCATTCCCAGCGAGACGGGTATTACGGGTGAATTCTTAAAGGGAAAGAATGCATCTGCCTAACTCATTAGAGCAAATGCGTGCCAAATGCAAAATTAACTTGCAGAGTGATTGGGAGGAAACCGGATACCCACCGAGTCGATCCCGAGAGATATCCAAAAGGATTTTTTTTTTACCTCGGAACTGCTTCTTGAAAGACATTGAAGGAAGGGATTTGTGAACCGGCTCGTAACTGGAAATGTAGAGTGTAAGTACTTAGAATAATAAATATTTTGCAGCACCTGGTAAACATGATCCATCATCTTCTGTATCGACGCCAAAGAAAAATATTCTTGGCTCAAAGGTCATGCTTTGCATATGGTGGGACCAGACGGGTGTGGTGTACTATGAATTGCTTAGACCAGGTGAAGCCATTTATGGGAAACGTTATAGAACACAGCCAATGCATTTGAGCCGAGTATTGCTTGAAAAACAGATAGAAACGAAGAATGGCATACCAAAGCGATTTTGAAACATGAGAACGTTTAACCCCACGTAGCTGTAGCGGTCAAAAATTACTTGGAAACGATGAAGTGGACGGTCTTTCCCCCAGCCACCGTATTCTCCAGACCTGACTTCTTTCGACTACTGGCTTTTTAACGGATTCACTTGAGTCACTGGTTCAGGCATTTGAGGAAATCAAAGAATGACCCAATGATTGGATCGATACTTAAGAGGACCAATTTTTAAAATAACAATCGAAACATACCACAGACATGGGAAAAAGTATTCATTTCTGATGGAAAATACCTCGAGTGAGTTGTTCAATAAAAAATAGTTTAGCCAAATTAGTTTGTACGCCCCCCGGATAAAAAACATTGTCGGCACGGACCTGTACTCTTAAAACAGCCAAAGAACAAAGTATACTTTCCAAATGTACTCACTTTTAACGAAAGGAGCATTTTCTCCGCCTCATCTTCTGTGTTCTTGTCAGTGCTAGCGATGCATTTCCTGGAAATAACAATTGTAACCATTTGTTGGAATTGGTTAAAAATTAATGTCGAACCTTATAGTTTGATAAACATCCTCAGCCATCGTCACATCCCCACAAACATAAATATGAGCCTTTTTCTCAGTAATCAAGGGATAGAGCTTGTCAAACTCCTGTTTAATAAGGTCTTGCACGTAGGTCTGAAACAAAGGCAAGAATAAGCACCCAAGCAAGGTTTATATTTTAAGCAGATACCTTAGGTTCGTTTGGTTCCCTAGACAAAGCCAAGAAAACTCTAAACAAAATTCTTTTCTGTAGCAAATGCTTCTTCTCGTCAGCATATAGGTCGTACTTCCTGCTGCGACATCCAAAGAACAGCCAGACATCAGGCAGACTTTCAATCGACCCGTCTTCCCTGATCACCTCCAAGTGCTGCCAAAATGACCGGAAGGGTGCAATGCCAGTACCAGGTCCGATCAGAATCAATGGACTCTCAAGGGGAGATGGTAAATGGAAGCCCGGTGAACTTCTCACAAAAATGTATATATCGTCACCCTCGCGTAGCTTCAACAGGTAGTTGGAGCACACACCGAACCGCTCTGGTCCGGTGCCGTCCTCAGACTGATACTTCACCACAGTAACCGTGATGTGGATCTCATTGTTTACCATCTTCCTTGAGGAGGATATCGAATAGAACCTCGGCTGCAACGGCAGCAAATTGCACAGGAACAAAACCACTGGAGGCTTGCACGACGGAAACTCCTCCAGCACCTCCAGAAGATGGGGTAGTTTCCAGTGCTTCCAATCCTCGTAGGCAGACGTATCGTTGATCAGTTTCTGAATGCGATCTTTGTCGTTCTTGTCCTCGCAGTAGGCCGACAAGAATATGACGAATTGCCGGGACGGTGGGGTGGTGATGTCGAAGAATCGCAGCAAGAGCGACCGAATCGAGTCGATGGGCATTTTATCGTGCGGCTCCCAGCACTTGAAGACTCCGTTGGGTGTCTGTTTCTCCAGCAATACCTGCAGCTGCACAATCTGGTTGGGATCATCAAGTCCAGAAAGCTTCTTGAGGATGCCCTCAACGATGTCTACGTTGTTGATTGGGAAAATGCCCAAGTGGTCACCTGGTTCGTAGTCTACGTCTGGTGTACATATCCTCAGCAAAATTGTTGTCTTGTCATCAACATGGCAGTTGGTAAGGTTGACTGGTGAAGTCTTCAGAGAGCATTTTATGACCTTCTTGTTGTGGTACTTGCTCAGGCGGTCTTCGAGTTTCTCCTCGCAATTGCTTGGCACCAGGCGCACTGTGTTGATGGTCAGAGAATCGTTTTGAGACAGGAAGCACACATCGGATATGCCTTCATCCGCATCCAGGCAAAATATATCGCAGGCAACCTAGAAATATTAATATTGCTTGAGACAGACCCCAGACTCGGATTTGGTGGAATGGAGGACCTTGAATATTTTTGGGGCCCAATTTCGAAAAGACTGTTCTTGTCCGCATATCTCGTCACCATAGGAAAGCTGAAGGATCCTTTCACCGCCCAACTCTGATAAGATATTATCCATGTACTGACCAAACGCGCAAAAGTTTGGATAAGCCGATGAGCCCAATCCGAAAACAGCGTATCTTGTTAAGGAAAATAAGATTTGTGTGTTAGTGAGAGAGATGGACACTCAACGGAAATAAATCAAGGTCCTTATGGCCATAAAAATGTGTTTACTCTTACATACCTCACATTCGATAAGGGTCCTATTGTATCCTCAGAAAACGTCTCTGTTGTTGAGTCACGTAGTGAGTGCCATCCACGGATTTTCTTCAATTTATTGTTCTGCATCTTTGTGAAGTCATTCCTTGAGCTTGCTTTTATGAAGGACTTTGAAGAGCTGACTTGAATGCTGATTTTATAGGGACAAAATAGGAAATCAGAAACAAGCATTAAAGATCACAAAACTCTTTTTGGATAAATAATGCGCTTATAAAATAATAAATTGACTTCTCGACAATCGTGAAAAGGAAAAGAATATGATACAGGAATCCACTGCAATAATCAAATAAACAAAAATCCCAACATTTTGGGTCTTTAGACAATAAATAAAGAGACACTCAACAAATAGCGTGCAGATCAATTTATTCCCTCAAATGACCAGAGAATATCCTGGAAGTTCAACTTTACATTTTATTCAAATGAACAAAATATTCAATATTTCTTATATCATTCTCCAGTTCAACCATGGTTTCAGTGAGAAACAGTGACAAAGTAATGCAAATGCATTCTTCACGGTGGGCTACAATGCGCGTTGCGGTAGCTAAGGACGGAGTGAGACCAACTGAATGAGTGACTATTCTTCAGTACCATGTAGTTGCTCACCGCTAGAAATTGTGATTTCTTGCCTAAAATTTGTCAAGCTTCTCTAAAGGCGAATCTGCTCTCTAATGGCTTAGTTGTTCTAAGGGCCAAGCTGCTTTAAGGACAAGCTGCTCTAGGGGCCAAGCTGCTCGAAGGACCAAGCTGCTCTTAGGGCCAAGCTGTTCTAAGGTCGAATCTGCTTTATGGACCAAGCTGTTCTAAGGTCAAAGGTGCTCTAAAGGCCAAGCTATTTTAAGGGTCAAGCTGCTCTAAGTGTTAAGCTGGTCTAAGATCCAAACAGCACTAAATGTTAAGCTGCGGCAAATGTGCTCTAAGTGCTAAGCTGCTCTAACGACCAAACTACTCGAAGGGCCAAGCTGCTCGAAGGGCCAAGTGGCTCTAAGGCCCATGCTCCAAGGGTCAAGTTATTCTAAGGGCCAAGCTTCTTTAAAGGCCGATGGACTCTAAGAGCGGAACTGCTCCAAAGACCAAGCTGACTTAAGACTACGACTCAATAGTGAAGCTGAACTATTGGCCAAGCTGCTCCAAGGGCACATTTGTTCAAAGGACAAGCTGCAAGCTATTCCAAGGGCCAAGCTGCTTTAATAGCCGAGGTACTCTAAAAGCCGAACTACTCCAAGGACCAAGCTGATTAAGGACTACGGCTCAGAAGTATAGCTGCACTGTTGGCCAAGCTGCTTCATGGGCTGAGCTGCCTTAAGGACCAAGCTATTCTAAGGGCCAAGGTGAAAAGCTACAACAAAGTTGGTGGTTTCATGTCTTCAATAGTTAATGAATTGCAGGTGCTCCAAAGTTCAAACTACTGTAAGGGCCGAGCTACTCTAAGGACCAAGGTGCTCGAAGGGCCAAGCTATTCTAAGAACCAAGCCGAGGTACTCTAAAGGCCAAGCTGCTTTTAAGGGCCAAGCTGCACCAATGAACAATCTTCGGGTGGAGTTCCGAATAGTACTCACCCCCAATTTCCTTGAAATTTTCTTTATAGGTAGCCATAGGAAGCCGAAATCCGAATGAATTTTTTCCGCAAATAACGGGAAAGAACAAAAAGGATATTTTTAGTTTTGGTATTCAGGACTGAATATCTCCGAAACGGTAAGTTGTATGTAAATAAAATGGGTATCAAATTGAAGCTAGAAGAAAGTACTTTTTTTGTTGCATATACCGTTACAATCCGTCAACAACTTTTGAAGTTGTAGCGAATTTGTGAAAAAACATTTCAATAATATAATTTAATTTTCATTACAAAAAAATTTGTACCAAAGGTGTATTGTTTTCAATGTCACATAAAAGCTGTTGAAAATGGAAGGCTAGGTTCATATGTTTCTATAACTTTGTTTCGAAGCTAGTTATTATAACCAACATTGTCACAAACTTGTATATGTTTGTGAAATTTCTTGTTTTTTTAAGTATTTATTTTTCAACATTAATACAAGTACTCATTGAATACAACCAAACTTGCACCTACCCCAAATCCTGTCTGTGGTCAAGCTGGAGGGTTACAGGAGGGCAGCATGCCCCCCATACATATTCCACCTTTTGTGTATGATAAGCTTAAAAAATTAAAAATACAAGAGCCATTTGGAGTATGAGCAAGATTATGTGGAAGAAAGTAAGAGGTTTGTTCTTTAGTTTTTATCGCAGTAAGTATATTATGTTTGGTATCGTTAAAAAGGAAAAAAGTTGAGCTTTTATATGACATTGAAAACAATACACCTTTGGTACATTTTTTTTTAAGGAAAAGTAAATTATATTATTGAAAAAAATTGTTTTCACAAAATTCGCTACAACTTCAAAAGCTGTTGATGGATTGTAACGGTATGTACAACAAAAAAAAACTTTCTTCTAGCTTCAATTTGATACCCATTTTATTAACATGCGACTTACCGTTTCGAAGGTATTAAGTCCTGAATACCAAAACTAAAAATGTCATTTTCGTCCTTTGCCGTTATTTGCGGGAAAATACCATTTGGATTTGGGCTTCCTATGTGCAGGGCTACCTATAAAAAAAAATTCAAGGAAATTGGGGGTGAATTCGGAACCTTATCCCAATCTTCTTTAAGGGCCAAGCTGCTCTAAGTCCCGAGCTGTTCTAAAGACCAAGCTACTCTAAGGGCTAAACGGGTTTAAAAACAAAGCTGCTCTAAAGACCAAGGGCCAAGCTGCAAAGATATAACAAAGTAGGTGGTTTCTTCTTCAATAGTTAAATGAATTACGGCGAATAATCTTCTCACGCAAAATAGTTAAATTCGATGTCGAAGCGATGATTATGAGTTGCCCATAAAGCAAAATTCTCATCTAGGCGCATCTTAGATCAAAAATGTTCAACACTATCATATAAGTCTCTCTAATATTTTATATTGTAACAACAATTTGTTTTTAATTTGATATAAAGCTTTATATCTTGAAATTGAAGGGAATATTCCGAACACATTTTGTAAACAAATTTTGTGACTAGTTAACACGACGCATTCCTCAGCCGGCGAAAAAGGGAGGTGTCACTTTGAACCTCGCAACTGCTCGTGGGTGCAATCTGACACACAGCATGCACGAGCCAACATGATGAATGCTGACACAGTTGCCCATGCACGCGCAAGCAGCCCAGCGGATGTGGGCATAGGTGTAATTTAAGGTTTAAGTTAGATTGGAACTTACTCTCGTTCGGTAAGCGATACAATAAAGAACTCATTCGATCGTTTTATTGTTGGAAGGTATAAGTCGGATAGTTCGGGAGAGCCTCCCGCGTATTTTTTTTTATGAATCCCCTAAGGGGATTCGTTAACTTGACTCATCTTTCATCTCTCACACCTCAAAGTCTTGTTATGAGTTCGGGTTTGTAGAAACTGCATCAAAATTAACTAATATGTGAAATGTCATTAGACACCACCCTTTTTATATTTGGGCAGAGCAATCTTGTGACTTTTGAAAATAAATTTTATAACAAAGTCGTTCTGTCAATTCTTCTGAAAGAGTGTAGCTGTCTTTCACCTAAACTTTTACCTGATATTTATAGTAGAAGCTGCTATGACTAAAATTTTCACTGAAAACCAGGAACATTATAGATTTATCATGCCGATCAAACTTATGCAAATTTGCAAATTCCAAAAAAAAAAAAAGCGAAATGGTTAAACACCAGAATGTTGGTCGGTAAGAAAAAAACCTAGATAGTAATCAAATGCCAGTTTTAAACATATGTTGCAGATTCGCGAAAATGTTAATGTCGCACCTTATAACTGTATACGCCTATACAGTCGCCTTTTATCGCAAATAAAAGAGAACACCAAAACTGCAGAATTGAGATTCAGGCATTAGCAGCTGACTTCAAAATTTATCGTTTTGTGTTCACACTTGCGCCCATGTCATTTCATGTCAAGCGACAGAATGACATAATCTGCGCGCAAATTAATGACCCTACATATATTGCTTTCTCTCCATAAAGTTATTTGGTTTTAGGTGCTTTCACTTTGCACCGTTGAAGACATCAGTCAATGAACTCGCTAACGTAATGCTTAAGAAGTTTTCTATGGTGTCTATTCGCCACTTATCTTACCTTTGATCCACACCATCGGTCAGAGACTCTTTCAAGTGTAGCTTGTACAGTTCCTGAGCAAATTCCTAAATCATAAAGGAATTATAATAAAACTGGCTTGTACATTTAAACCGATTACAAACCTCTCCATTCTCAGGTGGGTCGCCATTGCCAAAAGTTGATGCGATTATGATCAACAGCGCTTCATGCTCCATGAAGGAAATGTCATAGTCCGACATGCAACAAGTCTGAAATGACACAAAAAGGAACAAAAAAAATGATTTAGTGCATAATTTGTTTTACGACAGGAGCCAGCAGATAAATTTTATTTAACAACCGTCACGAGATCTCCTTGAAATGTATGTATTTCGAGGTTAAAATTTGCTTCCGTGCGTTATCTGAGCTACTCACCATCTTTTAAAACGGAGCATTTATGGAATTTGAAGACTCAAATGTTGGTCAACGACCAGTTCCAATGACGTAAATGGTGGTAAAGTTAGCTTGAATTTAATCTCGGTCACAAGAAGAGCTGTCATACAATACTTATAGTTTTTATAGACCTTAGTGACATGACTGAAACTATGAATTTTCGCAGGCAGTGAGGGCTTTGTACGAAAAATGTTTTCTTATTATTCCCTGACCACACTGAAAAACTGTGAAATCTGCTATATTTTATTGCATTTAATGAAATGCAATATATCGTTTCATTCTGGAAAATGAGAAGACCAGTCGGTGCCCGTATTTGTGCGTGGACTTTTTATTTTTATTCTAAGACAACTACTTTTGTTTTTTGAAAATTTGGACTCTTAAGTTTTTTTGAACGAGTATTGTATCCACTGCTTTAAGAAAAATTGACAAAGACCAGTATCGGTCGAAGATTGATTCTGTTCTCGTTTATAATAATTGTTGGCGCTGCAGTCCAGAGGGGGACCAGGGCCTAGCTTGCTCATCAACTACTCGTGTTGCGCGCGCTACTGTTCTCTCACGAGTAGAAGGGACCTACAGTTTTTTGCCGACTCCGAACGGCGAAATTTGAGAAGCTTTCTTAGACAGTTATTACTCTTTGAGTGTTGTCAGCAGCTCGAAAGACGTGGTGCCGTGAAATATAAGAAAAATTGGTGTTGAGCTGGGAATCGAACTTACCCCCTTCGGCGTGTGAGCGTCGCACTCTACCCACTACGCCACGGCGGCCACGTTTGCAGAAGAGAAATACCACGCAGAGGTTAAAGAACATGGCGTCCTATCTTTTTCAATAGCTGCTGTCACATACAGATTACGCAAAACTTAAAATTGATTTTACAGAGTCTCCTTTTAGTGCCCTAAAGATGAAATTCACGGAGAATGACATGATGTATTGAGTACAAATTAATTCATTTTTTTTCAACACACGACGCCACCTGCAGGTTATGGGTGATCTTGGCAACGATTACCCACTTCATTTCAGGGGTATAACCTTTGTCAGTAACAATTAGTGTGCATCAGCGTCTGTTTGAAATAACAATATTCATTTTTATCTCTTCAAAAATGTAAATAGCATTTTTTTTAATTAGAAGAAAAGTGCAGCTGAAGCCCTTCTCATGCCGAGACTTTAGAATATTTATTATTTAGAAGAAAAGTGCAGCTGAAGCCCTTCTCATGCCGAGACTTACAGAGACTTTTAGTGAATATGCTCCGACCGATAAACCATACAGAGAGTGGTTACAACGCTACAAAAAATGTGATTTTAGCTTCGAAGACAAAGAGCGTCTAAATAATCATAATACTTGTATGGGGCTACAGTCCATAGAGAACCAGAGCCTAGCTTGTTTATCAACTACTCGTGTTGTACACACTACTGTTCTCTCACGAGTAGAAGGGGCCTACAGTTTTCTGCCGACTACGATAGGTGAACTTTTAGAAGCGGACAATTATTACTCTTTGAGTGTTGCCAGCAGCTGGAAAGTGGTTGTGCCGTGAAAAATTCGAGGTGTTCAGTCCGAAATCAACCTGACCCTTGAGAATTTGAGTGTCGCACCCTACCCACTACGCCACGGCGATCACGTTTTGTCCAGTCCAAAACGATGGAAGGGGAGAAATTGAAAGATTTACTAGATCAAGATAAATGACGCAAAGTGAACTCGCAGAATCGTTGGGAGTGACTCAGTAAATAATTTCTGTCCTTTTGAAGAAATTTGTATTTATTCAAAAGCAAGGCAATTGGCTGCCGTACGATTTGAAACCAAGAAACGTTGAAAGACGGTTTCATCTTCAAAAGTAAAGTGATTTTTGTACCGTATCGGGATTGAAGAAATACTCGTTCCATGACCGACATTGACGCCAAAGGGAAACATCCACGGTTCAAGGGCCATGCTTTGCATATTGTGGGACCAGACGATGATAACGCGGTCAAAAACTACCTCGAAACGCTGACAGGTGAGATTGAACCTCACCCGCCGTATTCTTCAGATTTTAATCCTTCTGACTACTGCTTTCTTTGAACGGAGGTGTCACCGGTTAGGGTCTTTTTTTTAAATCAAAAAACGACTCAATAATTAGATCGATGCCAAAGTGGAGTCATTTTTAAGAGATGGTATTTTAAAATTACCAAAGGGAACGATGAACGTTACTTTGAGTGGTATATTTTTTTTGTTTTTACAATAAGCACATTTTTTGAATAAAAAAAACCGGCCGAATATGTGCTCCTAAAACATTTACGAATTCCTATTAACAGGCAGTGTAAGTCTCAAAAAGATCGCTGGTTTCACACTCTGTGTAAAATATTGAGTAGTCTCCCTTAGCAGCTTTGCAGGCTTATTCACTTTTGTTGAAAAGCGGAACAATTTCAGAAAAGTGTTTAAAGTTGTTCAAGCTCAATCAAAAGTAGTCTTTGTGTTAGTTTATGTTGGCCATTGGAAGATTAATCAACTTGTACATACCAATGACCAATAATAATAATATAATTGTTAGCCCTACAGTCCAGTGGGGAAACAAGGAATAGCTTGCTCATCAACTGCTCGTGTTGTGTGCGCTAATGTTCTGTAAGGAGTAGAAGGGACCTACAGTTTTTCGCCGACTAAGAATGGCGAAATTTTAGAAGCTTTCTTAGACATATATTACTCTTTAAGTGTTGTCAGCAGCTCAAAAGAGGTGGTGCCGTGAAAAATTCGAAAAATTGGTGACCAAGGAGCTGTCAAATTAGTGGACTTCAACTGGGAAATAAGCTTTAAAAATAGAAAAAGACTGCCAATGAGGTAGAAACAACGTTTTCTGGAAATTACAAAGTGTGATTTACATTGACCAACTCAGTACCGAAATCAAACGCAGAATCACTCTTGCCAACCGCTGTTTCTTTGGGCTCAAGAGGCAATTGAGTAATAAAGCCCTCTCTCGAAGGACTAAGCTGGCTTTATATAACAGCTTGATCATCCCCGTCCTACTATATGGCGCAGAATCTTGTACGTTAGCAAAGGCGGATGAGGAAGCCCTTAGTCTTTTTGAGAGAAAAGTTTTGCGTGCGATTTTTGGTCCTGTTTGCGTTGATGGCATCTGGAGGAGAAGATTTAATGACGAACTCTATAGGCTGTACAGCGACATGCGCCTGGTTAAGCGTCTACGGATACAACGCTTAAGATGGCTAGGCCATGTAGAGCGTATGGACACCACTGCTCCGGCCCGAAAAGTCTTTGAATCCGAGCCATTGGGACAACGCAACAGAGGACGGCCTAGACTGAAGTGGCGCACACAAGTGGAGAAGGACCTCAACCAACTTGGAGTGCGCAACTGGAGACAGCTGGCGAAAGATCGTGCTGGCTGGAGAGGCATGTTGGTTGAGGCCCAGGTCCACCCCGGACTGTAGCGCCACAAGAAGAAGAAGAACTGCAGAACTTCGAACCAGTCAAGACTGTACTAAATTCTGTTGATTCAACACCTATGAGCATGAAAACTGGCATCACTTGGTGCATGGTAAAAACACACTTTCACTAGACAAGATAAAAACATAAAACTCGATTTTGACGAATAAAGCTTCGAACTTCTCCCAATTGAATGAACTCTCAAAATCTTGAAATACAAACAAATTAATCTATAGTAGCAGTTAACGACTTATGTAGTAAAAGCAAAACCAAGCGTACAGAAATGGAACAAATCTTGTTGTTTAATTTTTTCTTCAATCAAGATAAATCATGTACGAGGGGCGTACAATATACTCTCGGTATCGAGGTGAAGCTGTGGTTATATATATAAATTGACTCATTTAACAAGTAATATTATTATTTTAGTGCACTCATGTAAAATTTCAATTTATTTTATTTCTTTTTACTCCAAGTATTGGCCATTGTTTTCTACACATTTTGACCACCTTTCTGTCGATTTGTGAATACCACGCCAATAAAATTGTTCATCTTTTAAAGCAAACCTATCAGACACCCAATTTTCGTAGGAATCAAAGTGCTGCTCAGCCAATGCGTGTCCCATCGATGAAAACAAATGGAAGTCGGATGGAGCCAAGTCTGGTGAATACGGCGGGAGGGGTAGCTGCTCCCAGCCAAGTGTTTTGATTGTACCTTAACCGGTTTTGCTTTGTGTGCAGGTGCATTGTCATGGAGCAAAATTACATTGCCGTGTCTTCTGGCCCATTCTGGTCGTTTCTCGATCAATGCATCATTCAAATCGATCATTTGCTGTTTGTAGTGATCAGTATTAACGGTTTCACCAAGTTTTAGGAGCTCGTGGTACAGCACACCTTTCTGGTCCCACCAAACACACAGCATTGTCTTCTTGCCGAATCGATCTGGTTTTTCAGTCGATGTTGATGGTTGTCCCAGATTAACCCATGAATTTTTCCGTTTAGGATTCTTAAAATAAATTCATTTTTCATCGCCAGTAACAATCCGATGCAAAACCGATTTTTTTTCGTGTCTTTGAAGCAAAATTTCCCAAGTGTTATTTGGGTTTTCCATCTGTCTTTCATTCAATTCATGTGCCACCCATTTTCCACACTTTTGGATCTTTCCCATAGCTTTTAAACGGTCAGAAATTGTTTGTTGTGCAACATTTAACATTGCTGCCATTTGCTTTTGACTCAAAGTATCATCTCCATCCAATATCGTTTGTAATTCGGCGTCTTCAAACTTTTTTGGTGGTCTTCCACGTTCTTCATTTTTCACATCAAAATCATTATTTCTGAACCGTTGAAACCATCTTTTGCATATTGCTTCTGATAGAGCATGATTACCATATGCCTCGACAAGCATTCGATGCAACTCTGCAGCACTTTTCTTCAAAAGAAAACAAAAAATTAATTCTTTCTGCAAATCTTCACTTTCTGGTAAAAAATTCGACATTTTTAACACGATGAAAAAATATGATGTTGTCTGTTCACAGATATCATAGCAAACAATCAAAAAAACAATAAGGGCTCGTTCACAACAAATCTTCCCTCTCGAGACATTTGTATCTTGAAGCTCACTTCATACGGGTATAACTGGTAAATGTGATTATTAATTCGCGTTTTATCTCTACTTAAACAGAATCAAAATGGCAACTGAGACGATGATGGTGAAAATTGAGCATGGCGCTGTAAATAAATTTCTCACTAAGCGAGGAAAAAGTCAAAAAACTATTCATGAAGAGATGGTGGCTGTTTATCAGGATTCCGCACCTTCATTATCAACTGTGCAAAAGTGGTCAAGTGAGTTCAGAAGAGGCAGAGAGAACATTGAAGACGACCCCCGCTCCGGCGCCACCGCTACTGCTTGTAAGGAAAAACATCAAAGAAGTCGAAAAACTTGTACTTTAGTATGCTTTAATAAACGTGAAAATGATGGCAGAGATCACCAAGCTTTCAACTGGTACCATTCACACCATTCTTCATGACCATCTTAACCTTTCAAAGGTCAGTGCAGGGTGGGTGCCACGAATGCTCACAGCGTCTCAAAAAAAAGTGAGAATCGTATACTGTAGAGAGCTGTTGGAGACGTGTAGTGAGAACGCGGACGGTGTTGTGCATCGAATTGTTACTTGGGACAAAACACGGGTTCACCACTATAACCCTGTAAGCAAACAAGAGTCCATGCAGAGACATAAAAAAGGAACAGACCCCCCGAAGAAGTTGAAAGTCACTCCGTCTGACGGGAAGCTCATGTCCACAGTTTTTTGGAATTCAAGGGGAATCTTGCTCATGAGTACAAAAAAAAAGGGTGAATCCATCAAAGCCACTTCCTACGCTTCAACTTTGAATAGTTTTCGGGAGGAAATTAAAAAGAAAAGACGGGGTAAACTCGTAGCGGATTTGTTGCTCCTTCATGACAACGCTCCTGTTCACACACGAGTTTCCAAGGCTGCTGCGCGAGATTGTGGTTTCAAAGAACTCCAACACCCAGACCTTGCCTCCATCCAGACCTTGCCCCTAGTGATTGTTTCCCGTTTCCGGATTTGAAAATATGTCGTCGTGGAAAAGGAATTTCGGATGATGAAGAACTCAATTCGGCAATAAATGGGTATTTTGCAGAGAAAGAGCAAATTTATTGTTTTGAGGGTTTAAAAAAGCTTATCTCGAGATGTAACCTGATATTAGGGGAGATTATATCGAAGAATTGAAACAATTTAAATTTTACTTCATACCAATACCGAGAATATATTGGTCGCAACTCGTAACAAAATAAGAAATAAATCAAGACCATTTGTCAATGGAGTTTTACAAGAGTTACGGATATATGTACATACCTGAGAATTAAAAGCATGAGCCAGAATGTCGCATAATTTCTTTGAATACTGTTCGGATTTTCCCGTTTCGGTTGCGAATAATATTGTTGCCTTTATTCGCTTAGACAAAGCACGTCCAAATAACTTTGATGTAAACTTTACGGCTCTGAAATGGTTAAAGAATAGAATTAAATATTTATTTATTAATTAAATTATGAAAAAATTGTACGAATAAAAAGAATTAAAAAATGTATTCTTGCAGCAATACACACTTAAGAACAAATAATTTTTGAAATTTGTATTCCTTTCTTAAGTATTGGGAGGGAAATGTTTACTTAAATATATTTGCCTTGCAGTTTTTTCTTTGTAATTCAATCTTGAATTGGCTATTATGAAACGTTTGAAGAACTTTTTCCTGAAATATAATACACTCATATGTGGCTAAACAGTCCGGACTGGACCAAGAGCACAGCTACTTCAGCAATTACTCACATTGTGCGGGCTACTGTTCTCTAACGAGTAGAAGAGTTTGCTGACAAACAGTACCCCGATTATTTTCAACAAATCGAAAGAAGTGGCGCTTTGAAAAAATGCGATATGTGCAGTTTAATGCCTTAACTTCTGCCCTTCGGAGTGTAAAAGTCGCACTTCAATTAATACGCCACGGCGGCAACTCTCAAATAATAAACAAAAGTTCCTTCAACCCAATCAATTAAAACATCAATCAATTCACAAAGACCAAACCACTTTAGAAAAACTCAAACGTCTCTAACGCACCAAACAAATTTATTTTACGAATGTCGAAAGAGTGGACTTCCATAAAATCGATGTTGAATGTTTTTGCTCTCTGCCTAGGAAATTACAATTTCAAGTGGAAATTAAATCAAAAAAAATTAAATGTGTAAGATGTAATGGCGCTAGCGCTGTCCTAGTGCAAAGCAAATTCTTCGCAGATGCGGCACACCTTGTAAATCCATTCAAATGCTAGCTATTCATTCCTTGCTGTAATCAAGATGGAATCCTGATGTTCACTGCCTTAACTATTTCTTGCTCTCTGGTGTGTATTTATTTATCACGTGTCGCCGAATACAACACAATGCAGTTACGCCAAAAATAAATACTCCTCTGAAGTGGTCTCACGGTTACAATCAAGGCCCGATTTAGTCAATCCCGGCGCCCATCGAGCAGACAGCCATGAAGAACTTTCTGTACAAGATGTGTTTTTCTCAGATTATCTTTTGTGTATAATCTGAAGAGCCAACCTATCAACATCAACAACAAGAATTTCTGGGACCATTGGACATACTCGTTCAACACTTAGCCAAAGTCAAAATTCGACTCGGTTGAAAGAAAGACTTCTTTGCCTTCGCTTTGCAAGATAAGGATGCATTAAGTAAAAATGAGAAAGGCGTATAAGTCTTTAGTACGCTAGTAACGTTTGTGGACTTCGAGAACGCGATATTTGATGGCATGTACGAGTACAATACAGCCAGAGCGCACGATTTAGATAAAAGTAACTCTAATGAAACTTACTGTGTCCCCGTGGCGTAGTTGGTATAGTGCGAAGGTCTCAGGTTCCATTCCCGTCTGAACACCTCGAATTTTTCACGGCACAACCTCTTTCGAGCTGCTGATAACACTCAAAGTAATAATTGTTCAAGAAAAAGCTTCTTCAAATTTAGCTGTTCGTAATCGGCAAAAACTGTAGGTTGCTTCCACTCGTAAGAGAAATGTAGCGTCCACAACACGAATAGTCGATGAGCAAGCCTGACCCTGGTTCCCCTGTGCACCTCCGCGCCGTACAATGATTGTTATTATGAAAAGAACTATAATCGCGAATGTGGCCTGCGACGAATCTAAAATGTCGGAAGGTAAACTGGGACAGTCCGTATGCTCAAGTTCTTAACGACAGGTGTACCAGAAAAAACTCTCAGTCAGTCTTTTTAAACCCAGGATATTCTTTTTCGGGGGGCATGGGCCTGCTCACGCGAAGCAACGTTCTTGATTGCGCTCAACATGGCGAGCTGCCAAGACTATCCTCGTTAGTGCACAGTTCAAGTTGACAGACTGCCTCCATGCGGCTCACCCTGGATAGGCATCACAACACCCGTTGTGTGTTGAACTAATGTATGTAGCGAGCCAGTCTGCCCGAAGGCTTAAATGATGGGTCTGTCCTACCAGCCTGTGGGTTGTATAGGGTAACTTCCTCACCACGTAAAAATAATATAGTTAAAAAAAACCGATATTCCTCAGATAAGGACAAATCAACTGTTGACGACCCCAGCAAACGTTTAAAGGACAACGATTTTCGGGTTTGCACGTGGAATATGTGGTCCCTTAACAGACCGCGTATAACCGAACAACTTGCGGAGACCCTTGACTGCTACAAAGCAGACATTACCGCCATCCAGAAAGTGCGATGGGATAAGCCCGGCAAGAAAACGATGAAAAACTGCGACATATACTACAGCGATTGATACAGAGAAAGAAAGCACAGCGCTTATTCGGATGCGGATTCTTGTTCTTGTTAAGTCTTGAGCTACGACCCCATCAGCGAACGCCTCATGACAATTCGCATCAAAGCTAAATTCGGGAACATCAGCCTGATTTGGGCTTACGCCCCGACGGAGGAGAAGGATGATAACACCAAACATGACTTCTATGATTTCCTAGAAAGAATAAACGATCGATGCCCCAGCTACGACACCAAGATTGTTCTAGGAGACTTCAATGTTCAGCTGAGAAAGGTGGAAGGTTGTTGGAAGCATCAGAAAACACAACAAACACAGAAAACACTTCCGGCAACGGATTCAGGCGGTTGGACTTCGCCTCGGGTTGGGACTTCTCTGTGACTAGCACGCGGTTCCCACACTTGAACATCCACAAAGAAACCTGGCAATCCTTTGATCAACCCACGGTCAACCAGATTGATCACGTTGCGATCGACGTCAGACTCTCCTCCAGTATCCTCGATGTCCGAACCTTCCGAGGTGCAAACATCGACTCGGACCATCACCTTGTTGTAGCCAAGGTAAGAACCCGGATATTGAGAGAGCAACGGAGTCGAGAAAGGCCAAAACGGTTTGACGTCGAAAAGCAACAATCGCAGCCGATTGCTGGGAACTTTGCCGACCGAGTCTTCCTGAAACTTGCTCAGAGTTCGACGCTGCCTGCACTGACCATAGAAGAAGACTTCAAACATTGTCAAGAAGCCATCAAAGAAGCTTTTACTGATCGGCTGGAATCCAGGTCACCACCCAGAAGGAGCCCATGGTTTGGCGACGAGTACAGGCGAGCGCATGCAGCCAAACAAGACGCCTATAAGGCAACGCTGCATCGAACAACGAGGGCTGTTCGTAAGCTCTACGAACAGAAAAGAAGAGAAGAGCACCGGCTTCTCAGAAGGAAAAAGAATCAACATGAGATGCGCGTTTTCGAGGAAATGGAAAGGTGCTATGGCAGGAATCAAGTTTGAAAGTTTTACCGAAAGGTAAAACAGCTATCCGGAGAATACAAGGTTCGGACCAAGGCCTGCCGGGACCAAAACGGACAACTCGTAGTAGAGTAGCAGTCTGTGCTCAGAATCTGGGAGGATTATTTCTGCAGACTCCTAAATGACGATGACGACCCAAATCCCGCTGTTAGGCAGAATGTTCCACTCAATTTGGATGATGATAGACAAGCATTCCGTCCCCCCGACTTAGACGACGGACTGTCCGCAGAACTATTTAAAGCAGCTGGAGATGACCTGGTTGGGCGCATGCACCAGCTCATCTGTAAGATATGGTCGGAGGAAAGCATGCCCGATGAGTGGAATCTCAGCGTCGTTTGCCCGGTCCACAAGAAAGGAGACCCCTTTGACTGTGCCAACTACAGAGGGATTAGTCTCCTGAACATTGCATATAAGATCCTCTCTGCCGTATTGTGTGAGCTTCTGAAGCAGTTTGTCCATGACCTGATAGGTCCCGATCAGTGTGGTTTCAGGCCAGGGAAGTCCACAATAGACCAGATCTTTACATTACGGCAGATCCTGGAAAAGACCCAAGAAATGCAAATTGACACTCACCACCTATTCGTCGATTTCAAGGCTGCAGATGACAGTGTGCATAGAGACGAACTATACAGTACCATGTCTAGTTTTGGCATTCCTACCAAACTCGTCAGATTGTGTAGGATGACGACGAACTCACCGAGACCTTTAATGTCAAAAAAGGTTTTAGACAAGGTGACGCACTGTCATGTGACTTCATTAACATCATCCTCGAAAAGATCGTGCGTAACTCACAAGTCAACACCAGAGACACGGTCTTCCAGAAGTCAGTTGAATCGTCTAGCTCACGCTGATGACATTGATGTAATTGGACGAACACAACGAGCCGTCAATGAGGCGTTTGCTGGCATTGAAGCGAAACAGCTAAAATGAGTCTGACGGTAAATGTGGCAAAACTTTGTACATGCTGTCATCAAAAAAGGACACACAACATCGACGTCTCAGACAGATCGTCCACTAGGCAGCAGAAACTTCGAGGTATTCAAAAACTTAGTCTACCTCGAATGCGAGGTAAACAGGGACAACAACATCAGTACCGAAATCAAACTCAGAATCACTCTTGCCAATCGCTGTTTCTTTGGGCTCAAGAGACAGTTGAGTAATAAAGCCATCTTTCGAAGGACTAAGCTCGCTTTATATAACAGCTTGACCATTCCAGTCCTACTCTATGGCGCGGAAACCTTGACGTTACCAAAGACTTCCTCATCCGCCTTTGGTAACGTCAAGGCCCTTAGCCTTTTCGAGAGAAAAGTTTTGCTTGCGATTTTTGGTCCTGTTTGCGTTGATGGTATCTAAAGGAGAAGATTTAACGGCAACCTCTATGGGCTGTACAGCGACATGCGCCTGGTCAAGCGTCTGCGGATACAACGCTCAATATGGCTGGGTCTTCTAGAGCGTATGGAAACCACTGAAAAGTCTTTGAATACGAGCCATTTAGATAGCGCAACAGAGATACAACGACTAAGGGAGACTGAAATGGCGCACACAAGTGGAGAAGGACCTCAACCAACTTGGAGTGCGCAACTGGAGGCAACTGGAGAGAGATCGTGCTGGCTGGAGAGGCATGTTGGTTGAGGCCCAGGTCTACCCCACACACAAGAAGAAGAAGAAGACGATATTCTTTTTTCATGAGGTAGAGGAGTATAGCTGGCCTCACTCAACTAGTAATCTCAAATCCATATCCATATCATATCTCATTGTTATTGTAAATAGGAGGAGGAGGAGATGTAGAGGAGTCCCGTGTCATCCTCCGATGCAGATGTGTCGTCGCGGCATGCACTTAACAAAAAACAAAAAAAAAATTTCCTCCCTTCGTTCCTAACAACAGTTAACGCGCTCCACCCAACACTTCCGCGAGTGGAAAAAAAATAAAATTCTTAAGAAAAAAAGTGCAGTGTAGTGCAGTGAAGTGTTTCGGTAGAGCTCACGCTGTCCGCTCCCCCCTCTCCCACTCTTTCACAAACCACTGTTGGGCATTCTCGGTCGCAACTCCCGTTTGATCTACCAGACTCTCGGGCGATGTCCGAGTCTGCCTAACATCTGACATAGCGGATTCGGAAGTGTGAATTTTCGTTAGTGGACCAAATCAAGTCAATGCACGGGCATAACACCTACATTGATTTCTTTTGCGAAGCTAAACGCAGAATTTACACTTCTGAACTCTGCTCACTTTCACCAACTGCATTGTCGGAGTTGGTTTTCAGATGCCTACGACTGACATGAGGGGGCAATTTCGTGTTGACGTGAGCAACATTCGCGGACTGAGAACTAATCTCTTTGCCGTTTACGTCCACCTCTCCCGCCATAAACCAGCTGTCTTGGCGCTGAGTGAAACGCAGGTGGGTGAGAATACCGATTTATCGGATTTGAACCTGCCTGGATATAGCTTGGTGCCCTTATTCTTTTTACACCGCGGTCTCGCCATTTATGTGCGTAGTGATGTTGCTTACCAAATTCAACCACAATATGGCCACTGTTCCAATCCGGAATTTAATTTTCTGTGGTTAAAACTCTTTGTCCGTAAGCATTTAATTCACTACTGCTTTATTTATAGAAGTCCAAACATGAACAGCAACTCAACTTATAACGAGTTTGATGCGTTGTCCGACTTTATCACAAGAATTGTATCCCTGTATCCTCGCACTGAAATCGCTATTGCGGGCGATTTCAATGTACACAATTCTACTTGGCTTCGACATTCAGGCCAGACAACACCCGAAGGAAGGTATGTTGAAATCTTCGCTGAGGTAAATAATTTAACCCAGCTTGTGAATGAGCCAACAGGAATACCTGACATTGTAGACCATACCGCTAACACCTTTGATCTGTTTCTCACCTCTCATCCGGAAAAATATTCAATTAATATATTGTCGCCTCTAGGCTCGTCCGACCACTGTGTCGTGTCAGCCAAATTCTCGTACTCCTCCCACACAGTTAAAGAACAAATTCCGAAAAGAACAGTATGGCTCTACGAGAATGCCAACTGGAGCGGACTTAACAACTTCTTTAGGAATTTTAACTGGTCACTATGCTTCCTCGATAGTGACGTGGATGCCGCTACTGATGCGATCACAAACATTATTTCGCTGGGCATGAGGTCCTTCATTCCTCACAGAGTGAAGAGCATCAAGCCTAAGGCGTGGTTCGACTTAAGCTGCAAAGAGGCTATCAGGATGAGAGAGTTGAGTTTCCGGGATTATAAAGCCAACCCTTCTGAGGAAGCCCGGAAAAAGTTAAAACGGATCCGTAATGACTGTAATGCATTAATAAGACGTGTTAAATTCTCCTTTGACCAAAAGTTGAGGCAAAAAGTTCTACAATGGCCCAAGGGTAGCAGAAGCTTTTGGTCTTTCGTAAAAAACATAAGGAATTCAGCCTCGTCTTCGATCCCAACGCTCATTTGCAATGACATTCCAGCTGTCAGCTCTTTGGACAAAGCTAATCTGCTTGCTGCACACTTTGCAGCTAGCTCAACACTGCTAGATAGCACTTTGTCCCCGCCTGTACTTGAGAGCGTAAATTTCTCCATGGGGCAAATCCATTTTCGCACTCGTATAGTAGCAAGAGTACTTAAAGATCTAAACATACACAAATCCGCTGGCCCGGATGGCATACCCCCTGTTCTTCTGAAGAGGTGTTCTTCTACGCTGGCAAAACCACTGCGTAAGCTTTTCCATCTGTCCTACTCTTCAGGGCTCTTTCCGAGTAAGTGGAAAACTGCATTTGTCCAGCCCGTCTCTAAAAAGGGCGAATGTTCGTCACCCACCTCCTACCGACCCATAGCACTAACGTCCCTTCTCTCCAAGGTCATGGAAACGCTGATCAACCGTCAGCTTATGAAATATCTTGAGTCCCGGAAGCTTCTTAATGACCGGCAGTACGGCTTCCGAAGCAACCGTTCCACTGGTGATCTGATGGCATATCTCACTGAAAAGTGGAACCAATCTTTGCACAATGCTTCGTTGTGCTTGATTTTTCAAAGGCATTTGACAGGGTCTGGCACCAGGCTCTCTTGTCGAAAATGCGTGCTTTTGGGATCGATGAGTCTCTTCTTCAATGGATTAGAAATGACCTTTCGAATCGTTCAATACAAGTCGTTTTGGATGGATTCAAGTCTGATATTCACCATATTAATGCTGGTGTTTCCCAGGGCTCTGTTTTGTCTCTGACACTCTTTCTCATTTTTATAAATGATTTCTTGTCTGCTATTTCTAATCCTATTCATTCCTTCGCTGATGACAGTACCCTCAGTTTTTTATATTCGTTCCTTGGCTCACGTCCCTCCACTTCGGCCTTAGAGTCGGCAGCGTATGTTAAGCACATTAAATTCCGACCTTGACAGCATAATCGATTGGGGAAATAAGAATAGAGTGGAATTTAATGCTTCCAAAACCCAGTGCTGTCTACTGTCGTTAAAGCGATCACAAAATAATCAGCCGTTATCCATGAAGGGCGCTTGTGTTGTTGAAACCGAAAGACTTCCCATCCTCGGCATGTGTATCAACCCAACAATTAGTTGGAACGATCACATATTTGAGGTCGCCAAAAATGCTGCGAAATGTCTAGGCTTCCTTAAACGATGCAAGAAGTACTTCACCCCCTCTGATCTGGCTACAATATACAAGGCCTACATACGCCCAAAACTTGAGTATAACGCTCCTATTTGGTCAGATGCTTCTAAGACCTCCCTGCACCTGCTGGATAGAATTCAAAAGCGAGCGATAAAACTTATAGGTGACAGTAAAATTGCGAAGTTGATTGACTCGTTAGAACACCGACGTAATGTCGCGTCGTTGTCACTCTTTTATCGCTATTTTAACAAGAAATGCTCAGATGAATTAGCCAGTTGCATTCCTCCCCTTCAAGAATTCACCCGTAATACACGCCTCGCTAGGAATGCCCACCAATTCACCCTCAAGCCCTCTTTCGGACGTACAGTCAAATTCAGAGACTCGTTCTTTAGCCGCACTACACGAATCTGGAATGCTCTTCCCAGCTCGATTTTTCCTCCTCATTACAATCCACAGGCATTTAAAACCAATGTGCATCGCTACCTCCTCTTCCTCTCTTCCTCTAAACCTTCGGCCTGTGCTGTGACTTGACCCGGTCACTTAAGGGTACTCGCAACCCCTTTTGCACACGTCAATTATAAAAAAAAAGATAAAAAGCTTCTTTGAAAAGAACATATTGTGTTGAAAACTTCCGCGACTCTATCAGTTTTTCGGAAGTGTAGAAAGTTTTCGACCTGACACCGAAAACATACGCCTGGATCTGACATTAGTTGCCTGCTGCGCTTACCAAGCTTCAAAGAACGATCTGTCTTGGCTGGACATGGGCCTTTCCTAGCACGTCTAACTCTGCTCTTGATGCATTAATGAATCATATCCCCCTTGATAATCACATCGGGTAATATGGCTATCTCTCGGATAAAAAGAAGTGGTTTTTCGTTTAACTCGCAATGGAGCTTATCCATCCCTGCTACAGCCATCTGTCTCACGAATATGGTGTAGCTATGACTTTAATAGAACAGCTGCGACTCATATACAAAGCCGACTTTCCGAGTGTTCAAGAGTGGCTCTGGCTTAAAACTGTACCAGAAGGGGAACGTACTCGGATTTTAGCGATCGGCTCCAAAACGATTGAGAGATCTGGAGCTGGGACCTTCGTGGATAACGACAACGTTAGACGAAACCTTTGCAATCGTAATGGCCACCAACTATTTTGTAAATCAGATAGCAACGTATTTTTGTTGCAGTTACGTCCAAGTTGCTCAATGCCTTACTATACCTTCTGCCGTCTCTTATCATCGCCATATTTTGTGGATCTTGCTTATGCTTGATGCCGCTTCGTAAAACAATGTGAAGGATTTACAAGGCATTTAGAGAGATTTAACAAGACATCATTTGAAAGGTCTTTACATAGTCTACAAAACGACCCTATGCACGATTAGTTTGGATATTGCGTTCAACAATTATAGACGTGTAAACATGGAATTCACTAACGCCGAAACTCGCGCTATTTTAAAGTTTTCCTCCGTTAACGGCAAATCTACTAAAGAAACGTTCCGTGAGATTAATGGTGTTTTGGGGGATGGTAGTCTGCGAACTGCGGAGAAATGATTTCGACGATTCAGAGCCGGTGAAAACGACAACATGGATAAGCCAGCCGGCGAAAGACCTGTGACGACGAATACGGATCGAATCATGGAAATCATCGATTTAGACCGGCATTTTAAACCATCTGCAGAAGGCTGGATACAAAAAATAGTTTGAAGTTTGGGTGCCACATGATTCGACGCAAAAAAACCTTCTGGACCGAGTCAACGCCTGCGATATGCTGCTAAAATGGAACGAACTGGACCCATTTTTGAAGCGGACGGTGGCTGGTGACGAAAAATGGATCACTTACGACAATATCAAGCGAAAACGGTCGCGGCTAAAGGCCGATGAATCATCCCAAACAGTGGCCAAGCCGGGATTGAGGGCCAGGATGGTTTTGTTCTGTGTTTGGTGGGATTGGAAAGGGAATCATCCACTATAAGCTGCTCCCGTATGACGAGACGATTAATTCTACCCTCTACTGCGAACAACTGAAACGCTTGGAGCAGGCGATCGACCACAAGCGTCCAGAATTGGCCAACAGGAAGCGTGTAGTGTTCCACCAGAACAACGCCAGACCACACACTTCGTTGATGACTCGTCAGAAGCTACGGGAGCTCGGATTGGATGTTTTTACAAACCAACATATAGCCCGGATATAGCGCCAAGTGATTACCACCTGTTCCTGTCCATGGCGAACGCTCTTTATTGGTGTGAAGTTGACCTCAAAAGAGGCTTGTGAAAAGTGGCTGTCCGAGTTCTTCGCTTCTACGAGGGGGGTATTATGAAGTTGCTGTCTAGATGGAAACAGATTATCGAACAAAACGGCGCATACTTGAATTAAATCCGATAACTGTAACACTTTGTATGAGGCATTGAATGAAGAGCAAAAAAGCGGAAGGGAGATATTTGACAACCTTATTTATAAAACAAATTTTGGACTATGCTTTTTTCTGTATGGTGTATGTATGGTGGACGGGATTGTTTTTGTTACTTCAGTGTTTCTGCTATTCTGTGTATTTAACGGTTTTTAAGAGCATTGTACAGTTTTGGTAAGTTTGATTTTATTGTTTCTTCCCAATTTTAAATACAGTACGCCCCGGATATAAGCAATCCCCTTAAAATAGCAAAACCCTTTTAGTAGCAACAGACTACATTCAGTTGTGATTTAACAACGCCATCCTATGCAATTGCATCCTCCTTAGAATAACCCGGTTTTAAGCAACCCCCGTTTATTATCAAATAAAAATCTGAATAAAAATTATGCTTTACCTGGTATTTTACTTTTTTATAAGCACATTTAAATTTTTGGCTTTGCAATTTGTATCTTTGTGTGTAGCCAATTAAACGGTACTAGTTACCCATGTACATTGTCGCGTGCAAAGTGCACGCTACAAAAGGATATGTGTTTTTCGTTTTACCCCATCCTCAGAGCGAGGAAAAGGGAAACCCCCAAGCCCCACCGATGATCGTCCCCTGTTGAAAAGAAAGTCTGCACGGACGTTGATACGATGATAGGGTTCGCGGGAACCAGGGTTACTTACCCGGATCAAAACGAACATGGAAAAAAAAGAATAAAATAAAAATAAAAGTAACAACTAGTATAAGATCGAGAATGCGATCACGGGACACTCCGAAAACCCAGTTACGATGACCGAAGCCACACGAAGAAATCTGATACCCCACATGCGCAATCAATTCACCTGCACGCGCAGTCGATGCACTGCACGCGCAAATTAAACTTTTGCAATTAATCAAAATTTATATATCGTATTTTGTCGACAATACTTATTGTTAATTCAGCATTTTAAATGTATAAAAAGGCAGACCAAATCATTGTGAATTTAGAATGTAAGTTAGAGTACGAGCCATCACAGCTCCTAAAATAAATTTTTTTGAATAAAAAAGATAACGTTTTCTTAACTACCCCTTCCGAGTCGTCGTACCTCCAAACTCACCACGAACCACAAGGTCAAGGCGGTAGAAATCGCTATAGGCGAAGGGAGAAAATTGTAACAAAATAGAAAAGAGGTATAAGAGAAAGGCAGGGAGGGAGATTGCTCATTCTCTGGAAGAGAGCCCCTTTGCATGAGCAGTCAAAAATTAACACCACAAACCGAAGTGTGAATGTTTGCGGAAATGAGAGCGATTACCAGTGCATTGGATGCGATTCCCTTTGCACTGGGGAGCATGTGTGTATGATAGCGCAATGTATGGATGACATCGGCACACGCAACCAGTACCGCACACAGACATTCGTACCATGAGAGGCTGGATTACGGGCTGTGTACGGAAAAGACACGCAAGAGAGGCGGCAAAATTAACCAAAGAATCAAAGACGAGTACGTGCAGAATTTCGCGCACCCATAACTGGAAAGCGTGCAGTAGCCGATCTCTTCTATCGTGTGCAAGGTGCATGGTATGTTTCCAATGAGAGAGATGAATGGGAGAATGAGTGGGTGGAATGCATGATCGGTGTGGTATGTGAGGAATGTGAGGAAAGCATTCCGATCATTTTTTGCCTGGCAGTTGGAGTGAGTGCAGCTCGGAAATACAAAAAGTAGTGTATAAAAAAGAAAAAAAAAAAAAGAAAAAAGATACAAGCAAAGAAAAGAAAACAAAGTACAAAAAGTGGTTGAAAAAAAAAGCAAGAAAAATAAAATCAAACAAAAGATGTGCAAGTGAGGAAAAAAAAGGAAACCAAGGAACGGAGAAGAATAGCACCAAACGGGATCGGCAGAAGGAGGACGAGGACGAGGACCAGGAAGGGGGCTGCGGAGAGCGACGAGGAGAAGAAAAATTATACAGATAAGTACCCCTAGGGGGATTCTTTTTTTATTTAATATTTATTTATATATATTAATTTTTCTCGCCGTGGGGAGACTCCGTGGGAGTCCCACGACATTTACGACAGTTAGGACAGTTAGTTTGCGTGTAGTTTTGTGGGACTCCCATCTGGGGCCCAATAACAATTGATTAAGTGAGTGATTCGTGTCAGTGTCCGGATTCGCGTGCGCGGAGTTTCGCAGCAAAAGGCTGCCCGTTTTCGTGCCGAGAAGTCCCGTAATTGTTTCGGAACGAGTACCGTACCACGCGGTCGGTTAGGCATCGGGGTCACCCTCGACCCGTTATTTCCACTAAGTGTTGTTGTCTGCTGCGGCGTTTTAAGTGTGTTCGGGGAAGTTGGCCATCGAGCCCGGCGTTGCTGGGTCAATAGTGATTCTTTCGAGGATCACGTGCGGGCGGAGGTTCGCCGAACCGAAGCCGGTTATTCCAATCCCCATAAACCCCAACGGGAAGTCGGTTGTATGAGCGGTCCTTAGGGCGATTGGGATCCGTGGTTTGGTGGGGTCGATTGGTTGGGTTTCGTCGTGCCGACGAAAGACGACGTGGCGCCCTTTTTATTTTTAGTCGGGAAGGGAGGTCTTTTGGGACTACCATTGCCCGCGGTTGCGCGACAGCATGTGCACTGCATTAATACTACATCAACTTCACATGTATGATAGGTTCATTTCACGTAATTTCAACAGTATGGAAGTCTTCCAGAAGAACACAGATGCAAAATCTGTGAATTGCAAGATCTGCAAAAAAACACTGAAATTTTTTGGTAATACTACTATTACCATATTATTTGAAGAGTCATCTTGAGCGAGTCCATCCTGTTCTAATAGCAAAATGTAGCTATAAGTCTGAAGAAGTGCATCAAGATGAACCTCAAACTGCAACAGAAGCAGATGTACCGAGTTGTTCTAAAAGAGTTGCTGCAGATGCAGAAGACGGATGGGTAAGTTTGAAAAAGATAAAACAACTCGAGGGGTTAGTAGTCACTTGAGTGATTAGTAGTCATTCGAGTAAGGCATCAAGATGAACCTCAAACTGCAACAGAAGCAGATGTACCGAGTTGTTCTAAAAGAGGTGCTGCAGATGCAGAAGACGGATGGGTATATTTGAAAAAGATAAAACAACTCGAGAGGTTAGTAGTCACTTGAGTGATTAGTAATCATTCGAGTAGGGCATCAAGATGAACCTCAAACTGCAACAGAAGCAGATGTACCGAGTTGTTCTAAAAGAGTTGCTGCAGATGCAGAAGACGGATGGGTAAGTTTGAAAAAGATAAAACAACTCGAGGGGTTAGTAGTCACTTGAGCGAATAGTAGTCATTCGAGTAGTGCATCAAGGTGAATCTCAAACTGCAACAGAAGCAGATGTACCGAGTTGCTCTAAAAGACTTGCTGCAGATGCAGAAGACGGATGGGTAAGTTTGAAAAAGATAAAACAACTCGAGGGGTTAGTAGTCACTTGAGTGATTAGTAGTCATTCGAGTAAGGCATCAAGATGAACCTCAAACTGCAACAGAAGCAGATGTACCGAGTTGTTCTAAAAGAGGTGCTGCAGATGCAGAAGACGGATGGGTATATTTGAAAAAGATAAAACAACTCGAGAGGTTAGTAGTCACTTGAGTGATTAGTAATCATTCGAGTAGGGCATCAAGATGAACCTCAAACTGCAACAGAAGCAGATGTACCGAGTTGTTCTAAAAGACTTGCTGCAGATACAGAAGACGGATGGGTAAGTTTGAAAAATGTAAAACAACTCGAGGGGTTAGTAGTCACTTGAGTGATTAGTAGTCATTCGAGTAGTGCATCAAAATGAACCTCAAACTGCAACAGAAGCAGATGTACCGAGTTGCTCTAAAAGACTTGCTGCAGATGCAGAAGACGGATGAGTAAGTTTGAAAAAGATAAAACAACTCGAGGGGTTAGTAGTCACTTGAGCGAATAGTAGTCATTCGAGTAGTGCATCAAGGTGAATCTCAAACTGCAACAGAAGCAGATGTACCGAGTTGCTCTAAAAGACTTGCTGCAGATGCAGAAGACGGATGGGTAAGTTTGAAAAAGATAAAACAACTCGAGGGGTTAGTAGTCACTTGAGTGATTAGTAATCATTCGAGTAGTGCATCAAGATGAACCTCAAACTGCAACAGAAGCAGATGTACCGAGTTGTTCTAAAAGAGGTGCTGCAGTTGCAGAAGACGGATGAGTACAACTCGAGGGGTTAGTAGTCACTTGAGTGATTAGTAGTCATTCGAGTAGTGCATCAAGATGAACCTCAAACTGCAACAGAAGCAGATGTACCGAGTTGCTCTAAAAGTCTTGCTGCAGATGCAGAAGACGGATGGGTAAGTTTGAAAAAGATAAAACAACTCGAGGGGTTAGTAGTCACTTGAGCGATTAGTAGTCATTCGAGTAGTGCATCAAAATGAACCTCAAACTGCAACAGAAGCAGATGTACCGAGTTGTTCTAAAAGAGTTGCTGCAGATGCAGAAGACGGATGGGTATATTTGAAAAAGATAAAACAACTTTAGAGGTTAGTAGTCACGTGAGTGATTAGTAATCATTCGAGTAGTGCATCAAGATGAATCTCAAACTGCAACAGAAGCAGATGTACCGAGTTGCTCTAAAAGACTTGCTGCAGATGCAGAAGACGGATGGGTAAGTTTGAAAAATGTAAAACAACTCGAGGGGTTAGTAGGCACTTGAGTGATTAGTAGTCATTCGAGTAGTGCATCAAGATGAACCTCAAACTGCAACAGAAGCAGATGTACCGAGTTGCTCTAAAAGACTTGCTGCAGATGCAGAAGACGGATGGGTAAGTTTGAAAAATGTAAAACAACTCGAGGGGTTAGTAGTCACTTGAGTGATTAGTAGTCATTCGAGTAGTGCATCAAGATGAACCCCAAACTGCAACAGAAGCAGATGTACCGAGTTGTTCTAAAAGAGGTGTTGCAGATGCAGAAGACGGATGGGTAAGTTTGAAAAATGTAAAACAACTCGAGGGGTTAGTAGTCACTTGAGTGATTAGTAGTCATTCGAGTAGTGCATCAAGATGAACCTCAAACTGCAACAGAAGCAGATGTACCGAGTTGTTCTAAAAGAGGTGCTGCAGATGCAGAAGACGGATGGGTAAGTTTGAAAAATGTAAAACAACTCGAGGGGTTAGTAGTCACTTGAGTGATTAGTAGTCATTCGAGTAGTGCATCAAGATGAACCTCAAACTGCAACAGAAGCAGATGTACCGAGTTGCTCTAAAAGTCTTGCTGCAGATGCAGAAGACGGATGGGTAAGTTTGAAAAAGATAAAACAACTCGAGGGGTTAGTAGTCACTTGAGCGATTAGTAGTCATTCGAGTAGTGCATCAAGATGAACCCCAAACTGCAACAGAAGCAGATGTACCGAGTTGTTCTAAAAGAGGTGTTGCAGATGCAGAAGACGGATGGGTAAGTTTGAAAAAGATAAAACAACTCGAGGGGTTAGTAGTCACTTGAGTGATTAGTAGTCATTCGAGTAGTGCATCAAGATGAACCTCAAACTGCAACAGAAGCAGATGTACCGAGTTGCTCTAAAAGACTTGCTGCAGATGCAGAAGACGGATGGGTAAGTTTGAAAAATGTAAAACAACTCGAGGGGTTAGTAGTCACTTGAGTGATTAGTAGTCATTCGAGTAGTGCATCAAGATGAACCCCAAACTGCAACAGAAGCAGATGTACCGAGTTGTTCTAAAAGAGGTGTTGCAGATGCAGAAGACGGATGGGTAAGTTTGAAAAAGATAAAACAACTCGAGGGGTTAGTAGTCACTTGAGTGATTAGTAGTCATTCGACTAGTGCATCAAGATGAACCTCAAACTGCAACAGAAGCAGATGTACCGAGTTGTTCTAAAAGAGTTGCTGCAGATGCAGAAGACGGATGGGTATATTTGAAAAAGATAAAACAACTCGAGAGGTTAGTAGTCACTTGAGTGATTAGTAATCATTCGAGTAGTGCATCAAGATGAATCTCAAACTGCAACAGAAGCAGATGTACCGAGTTGCTCTAAAAGACTTGCTGCAGATGCAGAAGACGGATGGGTAAGTTTGAAAAATGTAAAACAACTCGAGGGGTTAGTAGGCACTTGAGTGATTAGTAGTCATTCGAGTAGTGCATCAAGATGAACCTCAAACTGCAACAGAAGCAGATGTACCGAGTTGCTCTAAAAGACTTGCTGCAGATGCAGAAGACGGATGGGTAAGTTTGAAAAATGTAAAACAACTCGAGGGGTTAGTAGTCACTTGAGTGATTAGTAGTCATTCGAGTAGTGCATCAAGATGAACCCCAAACTGCAACAGAAGCAGATGTACCGAGTTGTTCTAAAAGAGGTGTTGCAGATGCAGAAGACGGATGGGTAAGTTTGAAAAAGATAAAACAACTCGAGGGGTTAGTAGTCACTTGAGTGATTAGTAGTCATTCGACTAGTGCATCAAGATGAACCTCAAACTGCAACAGAAGCAGATGTACCGAGTTGCTCTAAAAGACTTGCTGCAGATGCAGAAGACGGATGGGTAAGTTTGAAAAATGTAAAACAACTCGAGGGGTTAGTAGTCACTTGAGTGATTAGTAGTCATTCGAGTAGTTCATCAAGATGAACCTCAAACTGCAACAGAAGCAGATGTACCGAGTTGCTCTAAAAGACTTGCTGCAGATGCAGAAGACGGATGGGTAAGTTTGAAAAATGTAAAACAACTCGAGGGGTTAGTAGTCACTTGAGTGATTAGTAGTCATTCGAGTAGTGCATCAAGATGAACCTCAAACTGCAACAGAAGCAGATGTACCGAGTTGCTCTAAAAGTCTTGCTGCAGATGCAGAAGACGGATGGGTAAGTTTGAAAAAGATAAAACAACTCGAGGGGTTAGTAGTCACTTGAGCGAATAGTAGTCATTCGAGTAGTGCATCAAGGTGAATCTCAAACTGCAACAGAAGCAGATGTACCGAGTTGCTCTAAAAGACTTGCTGCAGATGCAGAAGACGGATGGGTAAGTTTGAAAAAGATAAAACAACTCGAGGGGATAGTAGTCACTTGAGTGATTAGTAATCATTCGAGTAGTGCATCAAGATGAACCTCAAACTGCAACAGAAGCAGATGTACCGAGTTGTTCTAAAAGAGGTGCTGCAGATGCAGAAGACGGATGAGTACAACTCGAGGGGTTAGTAGTCACTTGAGTGATTAGTAGTCATTCGAGTAGTCAAGATGAACCTCAAACTGCAACAGAAGCAGATGTACCGAGTTGTTCTAAAAGAGGTGCTGCAGTTGCAGAAGACGGATGAGTACAACTCGAGGGGTTAGTAGTCACTTGAGTGATTAGTAGTCATTCGAGTAGTGCATCAAGATGAACCTCAAACTGCAACAGAAGCAGATGTACCGAGTTGTTCTAAAAGAGGTGCTGCAGATGCAGAAGACGGATGGGTAAGTTTGAAAAAGATAAAACAACTCGAGGGGCTAGTAGTCACTTGAGTGATTAGTAGTCATTCGACTAGTGCATCAAGATGAACCTCAAACTGCAACAGAAGCAGATGTACCGAGTTGCTCTAAAAGACTTGCTGCAGATGCAGAAGACGGATGGGTAAGTTTGAAAAATGTAAAACAACTCGAGGGGTTAGTAGGCACTTGAGTGATTAGTAGTCATTCGAGTAGTGCATCAAGGTGAATCTCAAACAGCAACAGAAGCAGACGTAACGAGTTGCTCTAAAAGACTTGCTGCAGATGCAGAAGACGGATGGGTAAGTTTGAAAAAGATAAAACAACTCGAGGGGTTAGTAGTCACTTGAGTGATTAGTAGTCATTCGAGTAGTGCATCAAGCTGAACCTCAAACTGCAACAGAAGCAGATGTACCGAGTTGCTCTAAAAGACTTGCTGCAGATGCAGAAGACCGATGGGTAAGTTTGAAAAAGATAAAACAACTCGAGAGGTTAGTATTCACTTGAGTGATTAGTAGTCATTCGAGTAGTGCATCAAGATGAACCTCAAACTGCAACAGAAGCAGATGTACCAAGTTGCTCTAAAAGTCTTGCTGCAGATGCAGAAGACGGATGGGTAAGTTTGAAAAAGATAAAACAACTCGAGGGGTTAGTAGTCACTTGAGCGAATAGTAGTCATTCGAGTAGTGCATCAAGATGAACCTCAAACTGCAACAGAAGCAGATGTACCGAGTTGTTCTAAAAGAGGTGCTGCAGATGCAGAAGACGGATGGGTAAGTTTGAAAAATGTAAAACAACTCGAGGGGTTAGTAGTCACTTGAGTGATTAGTAGTCATTCGAGTAGTTCATCAAGATGAACCTCAAACTGCAACAGAAGCAGATGTACCGAGTTGCTCTAAAAGACTTGCTGCAGATGCAGAAGACGGATGGGTATATTTGAAAAAGATAAAACAACTCGAGGGGTTAGTAGTCACTTGAGTGATTAGTAGTCATTCGAGTAGTGCATCAAGATGAACCTCAAACTGCAACAGAAGCAGATGTACCAAGTTGCTCTAAAAGTCTTGCTGCAGATGCAGAAGACGGATGGGTAAGTTTGAAAAAGATAAAACAACTCGAGGGGTTAGTAGTCACTTGAGCGAATAGTAGTCATTCGAGTAGTGCATCAAGGTGAATCTCAAACTGCAACAGAAGCAGACGTACCGAGTTGCTCTAAAAGACTTGCTGCAGATGCAGAAGACGGATGGGTAAGTTTGAAAAAGATAAAACAACTCGAGAGGTTAGTAGTCACTTGAGTGATTAGTAGTCATTCGAGTAGTGCATCAAGATGAACCTCAAACTGCAACAGAAGCAGATGTACCAAGTTGCTCTAAAAGTCTTGCTGCAGATGCAGAAGACGGATGGGTAAGTTTGAAAAAGATAAAACAACTCGAGGGGTTAGTAGTCACTTGAGTGATTAGTAGTCATTCGAGTAGTGCATCAAGATGAACCTCAAACTGCAACAGAAGCAGATGTACCAAGTTGCTCTAAAAGTCTTGCTGCAGATGCAGAAGACGGATGGGTAAGTTTGAAAAAGATAAAACAACTCGAGGGGTTAGTAGTCACTTGAGCGAATAGTAGTCATTCGAGTAGTGCATCAAGGTGAATCTCAAACTGCAACAGAAGCAGACGTACCGAGTTGCTCTAAAAGACTTGCTGCAGATGCAGAAGACGGATGGGTAAGTTTGAAAAAGATAAAACAACTCGAGAGGTTAGTAGTCACTTGAGTGATTAGTAGTCATTCGAGTAGTGCATCAAGATGAACCTCAAACTGCAACAGAAGCAGATGTACCAAGTTGCTCTAAAAGTCTTGCTGCAGATGCAGAAGACGGATGGGTAAGTTTGAAAAAGATAAAACAACTCGAGGGGTTAGTAGTCACTTGAGTGATTAGTAGTCATTCGAGTAGTGCATCAAGATGAACCTCAAACTGCAACAGAAGCAGATGTACCAAGTTGCTCTAAAAGTCTTGCTGCAGATGCAGAAGACGGATGGGTAAGTTTGAAAAAGATAAAACAACTCGAGGGGTTAGTAGTCACTTGAGCGAATAGTAGTCATTCGAGTAGTGCATCAAGGTGAATCTCAAACTGCAACAGAAGCAGACGTACCGAGTTGCTCTAAAAGACTTGCTGCAGATGCAGAAGACGGATGGGTAAGTTTGAAAAAGATAAAACAACTCGAGAGGTTAGTAGTCACTTGAGTGATTAGTAGTCATTCGAGTAGTGCATCAAGATGAACCTCAAACTGCAACAGAAGCAGATGTACCAAGTTGCTCTAAAAGTCTTGCTGCAGATGCAGAAGACGGATGGGTAAGTTTGAAAAAGATAAAACAACTCGAGGGGTTAGTAGTCACTTGAGTGATTAGTAGTCATTCGAGTAGTGCATCAAGATGAACCTCAAACTGCAACAGAAGCAGATGTACCAAGTTGCTCTAAAAGTCTTGCTGCAGATGCAGAAGACGGATGGGTAAGTTTGAAAAAGATAAAACAACTCGAGTGGTTAGTAGTCACTTGAGTGATTAGTAGTCATTCGAGTAGTGCATCAAGATGAACCTCAAACTGCAACAGAAGCAGATGTACCAAGTTGCTCTAAAAGTCTTGCTGCAGATGCAGAAGACGGATGGGTAAGTTTGAAAAAGATAAAACAACTCGAGGGGTTAGTAGTCACTTGAGTGATTAGTAGTCATTCGAGTAGTGCATCAAGATGAACCTCAAACTGCAACAGAAGCAGATGTACCAAGTTGCTCTAAAAGTCTTGCTGCAGATGCAGAAGACGGATGGGTAAGTTTGAAAAAGATAAAACAACTCGAGGGGTTAGTAGTCACTTGAGCGAATAGTAGTCATTCGAGTAGTGCATCAAGGTGAATCTCAAACTGCAACAGAAGCAGACGTACCGAGTTGCTCTAAAAGACTTGCTGCAGATGCAGAAGACGGATGGGTAAGTTTGAAAAAGATAAAACAACTCGAGAGGTTAGTAGTCACTTGAGTGATTAGTAGTCATTCGAGTAGTGCATCAAGATGAACCTCAAACTGCAACAGAAGCAGATGTACCAAGTTGCTCTAAAAGTCTTGCTGCAGATGCAGAAGACGGATGGGTAAGTTTGAAAAAGATAAAACAACTCGAGGGGTTAGTAGTCACTTGAGTGATTAGTAGTCATTCGAGTAGTGCATCAAGATGAACCTCAAACTGCAACAGAAGCAGATGTACCAAGTTGCTCTAAAAGTCTTGCTGCAGATGCAGAAGACGGATGGGTAAGTTTGAAAAAGATAAAACAACTCGAGGGGTTAGTAGTCACTTGAGCGAATAGTAGTCATTCGAGTACTGCATCAAGGTGAATCTCAAACTGCAACAGAAGCAGACGTACCGAGTTGCTCTAAAAGACTTGCTGCAGATGCAGAAGACGGATGGGTAAGTTTGAAAAAGATAAAACAACTCGAGAGGTTAGTAGTCACTTGAGTGATTAGTAGTCATTCGAGTAGTGCATCAAGATGAACCTCAAACTGCAACAGAAGCAGATGTACCAAGTTGCTCTAAAAGTCTTGCTGCAGATGCAGAAGACGGATGGGTAAGTTTGAAAAAGATAAAACAACTCGAGGGGTTAGTAGTCACTTGAGTGATTAGTAGTCATTCGAGTAGTGCATCAAGATGAACCTCAAACTGCAACAGAAGCAGATGTACCAAGTTGCTCTAAAAGTCTTGCTGCAGATGCAGAAGACGGATGGGTAAGTTTGAAAAAGATAAAACAACTCGAGGGGTTAGTAGTCACTTGAGTGATTAGTAGTCATTCGAGTAGTGCATCAAGATGAACCTCAAACTGCAACAGAAGCAGATGTACCAAGTTGCTCTAAAAGTCTTGCTGCAGATGCAGAAGACGGATGGGTAAGTTTGAAAAAGATAAAACAACTCGAGGGGTTAGTAGTCACTTGAGCGAATAGTAGTCATTCGAGTAGTGCATCAAGGTGAATCTCAAACTGCAACAGAAACAGACGTACCGAGTTGCTCTAAAAGACTTGCTGCAGATGCAGAAGACGGATGGGTAAGTTTGAAAAAGATAAAACAACTCGAGAGGTTAGTAGTCACTTGAGTGATTAGTAGTCATTCGAGTAGTGCATCAAGATGAACCTCAAACTGCAACAGAAGCAGATGTACCAAGTTGCTCTAAAAGTCTTGCTGCAGATGCAGAAGACGGATGGGTAAGTTTGAAAAAGATAAAACAACTCGAGGGGTTAGTAGTCACTTGAGTGATTAGTAGTCATTCGAGTAGTGCATCAAGATGAACCTCAAACTGCAACAGAAGCAGATGTACCAAGTTGCTCTAAAAGTCTTGCTGCAGATGCAGAAGACGGATGGGTAAGTTTGAAAAAGATAAAACAACTCGAGTGGTTAGTAGTCACTTGAGTGATTAGTAGTCATTCGAGTAGTTCATCAAGATGAACCTCAAACTGCAACAGAAGCAGATGTACCGATTTGCTCTAAAAGACTTGCTGCAGATGCAGAAGACAGATGAGTAAGTTTGCAAAATGTAAAACAACTCGAGGGGTTAGTAGTCACTTGAGTGATTAGTAGTCATTCGAGTAGTTCATCAAGATGAACCTCAAACTGCAACAGAAGCAGATGTACCGAGTTGCTCTAAAAGACTTGCTGCAGATGCAGAAGACGGATGAGTAAGTTTGAAAAAGATAAAACAACTCGAGGGGTTAGTAGTCATTCGAGAAGTGCATCAAAATGAACCTCAAACTGCAACAGAAGCAGATGTACCGAGTTGCTCTAAAAGACTTGCTGCAGATGCAGAAGACGGATGGGTAAGTTTGAAAAAGATAAAACAACTCGAGGGGTTAGTAGTCACTCGAGTGATTAGTAGTCACACGAGTGGTTAGTATTCATTTCGGTGATTATTCGGTTATTAAAGTATTTCGATTGCTAAAGTCTCGATTCTTAAAATCATTCGATTATGCCCATCACTACCCTATGTCATTATAGGACACTTGAGCTAAGCAGACATTGGTTTTAATTGAAGGGTTATCTTTAACGCAGTTTCCTGAGTGTGGGTATACAAACAGTAAGAGTGTGTCAGACCTACCTAGCAATTTGCTTAAAATTGAATTTCTTCCTTGGTTTCTTAGATTTCCCTTGATACTTTTCCTTTTTCCACACGTGAGTCTTCCAAGCAGCGTCTTGATACTCAAACGATGGTCTCAAGTGATACAATGCCATTTCTTGATGAAATACTGGAGTAATAGAACCCGATAATGGGGGAACAATCCAAATCCAATCTGAAGGACAGCCATTCCTATCAACAATGAAACCAAAGGATAAAAGCCTGCCAAAAGTGAATCATTCGGAGCCGACCTTATTTTGGATTCGTTTTCAAAGTGCTTCATGAAACTTTCACTTGCAGTGTGGTGATCGACAATTGTAATGTTTCGACTCTGGAACGAATGCAGTACAGCAATGTTAACTTCCACCAAAGCCTTGTCCTTCCACAGTGATGATGTGGTACGGGTATCGAGTTCCATTTTAGTTGCAACTTTCTTTAAATACGAGAAGAGGAAATGGTTTTATTCGAAGGTTTCAAATTAAGGATATTTTACCTCTAAAATGTTGCGTCGATTGGTGTCACACAGATTCCTGCAACCAATCTCTGTTGACATGTACCAGCCACTGAATGCTGTGGCTGTAAACTGTATGCCGCCGCAGTCGAACAGCATTCCCGAAACGGCTGGAAGAGCGTACCATCTCAAATGCAAGTCCGCAAACCAAGGAAAGCTGTAAGGATGTAAATATTTACTGGAAAATGAATAGGATTGACTTTCGGTAAACATACTTAGGATGCTCCAGGGGCACTTGAAGGATGAGTTCTGGTGGATAGTCAAAGTAGTCAGGATCGAGTCCGTTGGCCGATACGACTAATGGAAGTATATCCCACTCAGTTTGCTTGCCTTTCCAACCCAGTTTCAAGCAAATCTAAAATATAATCAACGGAATAGAACATAAAGGGTGTCAGGACTGAAGTGTTGATGGCCCTTGCAATCGCATGGAAATAGAAAATATCAGGAACTCAAAGCCTATTTTTGAATGTTGTATTGTTAAAATGTTTGTTTAGAAGTGTTTATTATTAAAAGAAAAATCGACATCATAATAAAAGTAGCGGTCACTTAAAATATAACTTCTTATGTCGTCTCCGCTATCAAATCACATTATTAAAGTAAATCCTTTCGATATGATGGTATTTCTTTTCAAAATATAATAACGGACTGACGAAGTTTTTTTTGCAAAGGATCCGCAGCAGGTGGGGTACAAAAAGTTTCCTTCTTTTGTTTTATTAAATTAAATTCATTTATTAAATGTACACCGAAACTGTATGGAGATCGTAAGAACTCAGAAATCTGTTCTCTGAAGTTCGAAAGAGGTGTAAATCCTTTTTTCTTTTATAAAGAAGTGCATGGAAATCGCACGAGAGAGTTTCTTTTTTAATTCTATATTCCCTGAAACGATAATTGAATGCAAATGTTTAGTCTTGGGCAATAGTTGGCGGTTGCTTATAAATACGTGAAGTTGTAGCAAAAGTAAATTGCATTGTACCTCAGCATGTAAACTTCTAGAAAATAACTAAAGAGTCGACAGCTGTTTGCATAGTACCGGTGTATACACGGCAGGCATTAACTGCAGAATGATTTCTTTAACATGTTATTTTCAGTATAAGTAACGATGTCAGAAAAAAAAAAAACTTAAAAAAATGTTTGGCGTTGTTTACCGCTCCACTCAAAAGAATGTTTGGTTTCGTTTATTAATTTTTGAAGCTTCGGTGAACATGAATTGTTCAAGATCCTCCAGTCAAGTACCTATTTTTTAAAACAGCACACAAAATGCACTCACCTCAGTTATATCAACATTTAAGGGATCTCCTATGATAGTCCCGTCGTTTTGTTTGTACCCCGCATATGATATCAGCTGGTTATTCCAAATGCGAAAATCGTGACTTCCGTCAGTTCTTTGGGGAAAAATAGTAATGGCAGACCTGCAATAAATGTAAATTGTAATTTACTGTAAAGTCAGAAAATAGTTGTTTCATCATCTAAGCACAAAGTCGACAGCCTTCAGTTTGGTGTATGACATCTTTGTACATAAAACGCCGTTGCTTACCTAGCTTTGCATCAATAAGCACACATGTTGTCCCTCCAATCAAAGTGTATTCAAAAGGCCTAACAAAAGTAAGTCTCACAAGATCGCTATACAGCCAAGAAAAGACCTGCAAGGTAACGTTGTACCAAAAGAAGGGAGTTATTCCTACGGTCTATGAGCAATGAAAGCCAAATAACATTGAATTCTTAGAGAAAGTGGAAAGATGAAAAATACCGCTACTACAAACCATTTTTGAAATATGTGAATCCCAGGAAATTTGAGGCCCACGTCCACCCCGGACTGCAGCGCCATCCGAAGAAGAAAAAGAAGAATCCCAGGAAAATTTAAGACCGTGCCCCACAATGCGCATCTAAAATGTTCACGAGGCGGAGGTTTTTTTTTGAAATGGTTTTGCAAAAAATAGAGGGAGGAACATCAGCATAGTAATAATGGCACAGCAACCCGGAAACTATTAAAGCAAGCGATCCCTTGATCTTTTGGAGAGCGATCGCTTGGTTACAAATCCCTAGCAGAAGATTTTAACCCCTTTTGTCGCGATGGGAGGATTAAACCATTATAGACAGGCCGTATGCGCTTTCTCGAGCGTGCAAGTGTTCAACAACAAAAAGATAACAAAAAGCTCTAAAAAAAATTCTTCGAAGATAATAATAATAATAATTGTTGGCGCTACAGTCCAAAGGGTCCCCCCTAGGCCTAGGTTGCTCATCAACTACTCGTGTTGTGCGCGCTACTGTTCTCTCACGAGTAGAAGGGACCTGCAGTTTTTTGTCGACTGCGAACGGCGAAATTTGAGAAGCTTTCTTAGACAGTTATTACTCTTTGAGTGTTGTCAGCAGCTCGAAAGAGGTGGTGCCGTGAAAAATTCGAAAAATTGGTGTTGAACTGGGAGTCGAACCTACACCCTTCAGCGTGTGAGCGTCGCACTCTACCCACTACGCCACTGCGACTTCTTCGAAGATAACGGATGTAAATGGAGAAGGGTGGAAAATTGGTGGCAGCTGTTAAGAGACAAGCACTCAATACGGAGCAGAGGATAATGAAGATTTGATGACATAGAAGGGTTTCACCAATATTGGAAGTATAAAAGGTTCAGTTCAAGGTGTTAATTTTTTTTTTGTAAATCATTCAAACTATGGTCCATCGGAAGCAACTCTTTTTCCCATCTCGCTTATAATTTTCAAATACCATCTCTGAAAAGTGAGTACTAAGCCATTCTCGATTTCTTTAAAATACTCGAACCGGTGACCTCAGTTTTGCTTCCGTCGAAGAAGATGGTAGTTGGAAGGAAGACAATTGGGGTGAGATCTCCCATTTCAGAATTTTCAAGTTTACTTAAGTAAAAGCTTACTTAAGTAAAAGCCACATGGGCCGAACGGTACAACGTTGCAAAATCACACTTTTATACTGTTTTACTAGCTCATAGTACTCCACATGCGCCGAGTCGCATCATTTGCAGATCATGATCTTTGAACCGTGAATTTGCTTTTTTGGCGTTGATGTTGATGTACTAGGCTTTGCATAGTATTTTTCCTTCTTATGGTTATCATAGATCCCTTGAAAAAATCCCTTTCATTGATGTCTCTCAAGAAAACAGTTCCGATGGGAAAACTTGCCTTTCGTCATCTCCCTGGATCAACTCGTGTGGCCCCCGGTTTGCTAAGTCACTCCCACCGATTCTGCGAGTTAACTTTGTGTTTAGCACAAACCTTGATTAAATATAGCCTCCAATTCCTCATCTTCAAACTTTTTGAGCTGGACAAGACAATTTGTCTTCGACGCTATAATTTACACCAAATTTCATCCAACTTTTCTTCCGATTCAGATAGAAAAACAAAACCTCCCGCGAATGCTGTATTTAGTACTAATCCAGAAATTTTCAAAGGGACAGAAAACGCTACATTGCCTTAAATTCGCATGTTTAAGTGTAACGATGGAATATTTTATAATAAGGAGCTACATACGGCACAGTGTCTCCGGCCATATCACCGCCACCACAAAGCGAACCTGTCTTTAAACATTTATTTGTATACAAATGTCTCGATAGGGAACATTTGTTGTGGACGAGCCCATATTTTTTTTTGTTTGTTTGCTATGACATCTGTGAAAAATATTTAGTATACATCAAGCCATTGGCAGACAGACAACATCATATTCTTTCATCGTGTTAAACATGTCGAATTTTGTACCAGAAAGTGATGATTTGCGGAAAGCATTAATTTTTTGTTTACATTTGAAGAAAAGTGCTCCAGAGTCTCATCGAAGGCTTGTCGAGGCATATGGTGATCTTGCTCTATCAGAAGCAACATGCAAAAATGGTTTCAACGGTTCAGAAATAATGATTTTGATGTGAGAAATGAAGAACGTGGAAGACGACCAAAAAGGTTTGAAGACGCCGAATTGCAAACGATATTGGATGGAGATGACACTTTGAGTCAAAAACAAATGGCAGCAATGTTAAACGTTGCACGGCAAACAATTTCTAACCGTTTAAAAGCTATGGGAAAGATCCAAAAGTGTGGAAACTGGGTGCATGAATTAAATGAAAGACAGATGGAAAACAGAAAAAACACTTGAGAAATTTTGCTTCAAAGACACGAAAGAATATCGGTTTTGCATCGGATTGTTACTGGTGATGAAAAATGGATTTATTTTAAGAATCCTAAACTGAAACAATTTTGGGTTAATCTGGGACAACCATCAACATCGACTGCAGATCGATTCGGCAAGAAGACAATGCTGTGTGTTTGGTGGGACCAGAAAGGTGTGCTGTACCACGAGCTCCTAAAACCTGGTGAAACCGTTAATACTGATCACTACCGACAACAAATGATCAAGTTGAACCATGCATTGATCGAGAAACGACCAGAATGGGCCAGAAGACACGGCAAGGTAATTTTGCTCCATGACAATGCACCTGCACACAAAGCAAAACCGGTTCAGGATACAATCAAAACACTTAGCTGGAAGCAGCTACCCAACCTGCCGCATTCACCAGCCTTGGCTCCTTCCGTCTACCATTTGTTTTCATCGATTGGACACGCATTGACTGAGCAGCACTTTGATTCCTACGAGGAGGCCGAAAATTGGATTGTCTGATTGGATTGCTTTAAAAGATGAAAAATTTTTTTGGCGTGGTATTCTCAAATTGCCAGAAAGGTGGTAAAAATGTGTAAAACTCAAATAAACGCATTTCATACCGGTATACCTGATAGGTGGTGGGGAACTGCTGTAAAGTAAAACTCGGTCCATACTTGGAACTGTCGAAGAGGTCTACACTCTTATGATCGGACAAACAAAACTGAGATTCTACTTCTAGGGCATGCTTTCTCCCGACCATATCTTACAGTGAGATCATCTCCACTTACCTAAGATTTCCTTTATTGGTTGCATATTTAATGTGATTGCAAATAGCTTCAAACATTCCACTTGTCGTTGTGACGTATCTGCAATCGAAAACCTGCAAAAAGAACAAAAGCATCAGCATTCGAAACTCGAAGAAATTAATTTGCAATGCACCCACCTGCAATTTTGACCACTGAATACGTCCAATGCACCTTGAAGAGTTCCTCCAAGCCAGCTTAGCACCATAAATCAGCTCGGTCTCGGTCAAATGATAGTGACCATGACTCCTAACCAAATTCTGAACTTGTTCCCATCGCGATATGTGAGCATTTGTCTTGTACCTTCGAGGAATCAACATGCAATAAGGAAATTTCTCGTGTGGTGACTTCGTTTTATTCACCTGTTAATGGACTTGAAGTACTGGTTGAAAAAATCGTTTGCGTGCTCCAGAACAACATCACAGGTGCGCACTTTATTTGATGCAGTGTTACTGATCACAATGCTACTGACACACGTCGATTCGTTGCAACATAGCGTCTTGTAAGGAATGTGAGACAAATGAATGGGAGCCCTCTAGCGGTATTGAATACTTACATCCTTCCCGGTTTGATGCAGAGCGTCATACACTTCAGAGAGGCTGGCGATATTTTTTAAACGGATCGGTCTTTTTCCGGGGCAGATACGTTTCTCTCCGTTTCCGATAGTGCAGCTTTCTCGCCGTGACATCAGTTGCATATTGTTTTCCTTCAAGCTCAAATCCATTATGTTCTCCTTGTTGTTCTTAAGAACCTTTGACATTTTTCTCGTCTTTTCGATGTTCAGAGCCATTTTTGACTTTGTCTTATCCTTGGTGGTCTTCTTGTCTCCTGTGTTGGGCTCTGATTTTGAATCACCAGAGGTCTTGTTCAGGCAAAATGTCACCTTCTTTGCCTTTTCTTCTATTTTCTCGTCGGTATTCTCTTCCTCATCGGCGTATAAGTTGAGCTGCATTATTTTTTACTTTTTACTGTCGATTCAATGAAATGCTTTAGAAGTCCTTAAATTAAATAAACAGATTCATCTCAATGGACGTCAGTGTATGAAAGGAAAAAACAGTTTGCCAATTCAATTGCAAAAAAATTTAAAATTGAAATTCAACTCATCATATTCAAATGCGTTAACAATTCATTTTTTGTGTTTTTTTTTATAATTAACGCGTGCAAAAGGGGTTGCGAGTACCCTTAAGTGACCGGATCAAGTCACAGCACGGGCCGAAGGTATAGAGGAAGAGGAGGTACCGATGCACATTGGTTGTAAATGCCTGTGAATTGTAATGAGGAAAAAAAATCGAGCTTGGAAGAGCATTCCAGATTCGTGTAGTGCGGCTAAAGAACGAGTCTCTGAATTTGACTGTACGTCCGAAAGAGGGCTTGAGGGTGAAGTGGTGGGCATTCCTAGCGAGGCTTGTATTGCGGGTGAATTCTTGAAGGGGAGGAATGCAACTGGCTAATTCATCTGAGCATATCTTGTTAAAATAGCGATAAAAGTTCTAACGAGTCAATCGACTTCGCAATATTACTGTCACCTATAAGTTTTATCGCTCGCTTTTGAATTCTATCCAGCAGGTGCAGGGAGGTCTTAGAAGCACCTGACCAAATAGGAGCGTTATACTCAAGTTTTGGGCGTATGTAGGCCTTGTATATTGTAGCCAGATCAGATATTCGTGTTGGCTCATTCACAAGCTGGGTTAAATTATTTACCTCAGCGAAGATTTTAACATACCTTCCTTCGGGTGTTGTCTGGCCTGAATGTCGAAGCCAAGTCGAATTGTGTACATTGAAATCGCCCGCAATAGCGATTTCAGTGCGAGGATACAGGGATACAATTCTTGTGATAAAGTCGGACAACGCATCAAACTCGTTATAAGTTGAGTTGCTGTTCATGTTTGGACTTCTATAAATAAAGCAGTAGTGGATTAAATGCTTACGGGCAAAGAGTTTTAACCACAGAAAATTAAATTCCGGATTGGGACAGTGGCCATATTGCGGTTGAATTTGGTAAGCAACATCACTACGCACATAAATGTCGAGACCGCGGTGTAAAAAGAATAAGGGCACCAAGCTATATCCAGGCAGGTTCAAATCCGATAAATCGGTATTCTCACCCACCTGCGTTTCACTCAGCGCCAAGACAGCTGGTTTATGACGGGAGAGGTGGACGTAAACGGCAAGGAGATTAGTTCTCAGTCCGCGAATGTTGCTCACGTCAACACGAAATTGCCCCTCATATCAGTCGTAGGCATCTGAAAACCAACTCCGACAATGCAGTTGGTGAAAGTAAACAGAGTTCAGAAGTGTAAATTGTGCATTTAGCTTCGCAACACAAATCAATGTAGGTGTTATGCCCGTACATTGACTTGAATTGGTCCACTAACAAATATTCACACTTCCGAATCCGCTATGTCAGATGCTAGGCAGACTCGGACATCGCTGCAGCCCGTCTGGTAGATCAAACGGGAGTTGCGACCGAGAATGCTCAACAGTGGTTTGTGAAGGAGTAGGAGAGGGGGGAGCGGACAGCGTGCACTCTACCAATACACTTCACTGCACTACACTGCACTTTTTTTTAAGACTTTTATTTTATTTATTTATTTTTTTTCACTCGCGGAGGTGTTGGGCGAACTGCGCTTACTGTTGATAGTGTTTTTTTTCTTTTTTTAACTTCGACGCGAGGAAAAAAATTTTTTTTCTGTGCAAGCAGCAACGACACGTCTGCATGCGTCGGAGGATGACACGGCACATGCACATGTTTCTAATTGCAAGAGTGATATTTACAAAAAGAGCCAATCCAACGAAAATAAAAGAGAATATATCGACTAGCACTGGCCGTGGCCGCTGTGGCATAGTGGGTAGAGTGCGTTACTCATACGCCAAAGGTTCAGGTTCGATTCCTGGCTGCACTCCTCATATTTTTCACAGTACCACCTCACTCAAAAAATAGTATTTGTCTATGAAAAGTTTCTTAAACTTCGTCGTTCGAAGTCGAAAAAAAAACTGCCTTTTCTAATGTGGACTATAGCCATCCAGTATGAATAAAATTTGAATTTCAAATATATTTTGGAATGTTCCTTTGTGTCTTACTATCGTTCTACATGTCGTCGCCGTGGCGTAGTAGGTATAGTGCGGCGCTCACACGCCGAAGGGTCTAGGTTCGACTCCCAGCTCAAGACCAACTTTTCGATTTTTTCACGGCACCACCTCTTTCGAGCTGCTGATATCACTCAAAGAGTAATACCTGTCTAAGAAAGCTTCTCAAATCTCGCAGTTCGTAGTCGGCAAAAAACTGTAGGTCCCTTCTACTCGTGAGAGAACAGTAGCGCGCACAACACGAGTAGTTGATAAGCAAGCTAGGCCCTGGTCCCCCCTTGGACTGTAGCGCCAACAATTATTATTTCTACACATTTTTTAGATTAATGGAATGAAATGGGGGTATTCGGGACATTGCCAAAATATGGCGCTACATGCGTGTTGTGGCTGATCTCATAAACAATTAACGATGTTGTGATATTTGTCTGCAATAAGTTATGCAATTACTCAATTAAAATGAGGGGTCAAAGTTATTTTGTAACCTCCTAATGTTGATGCTCAATGAAACTAAGTTTCCAGCAGCAAGAACAGTATGCTTAAAACAATTACGGACTTGGATCGAGATAAAATAAAACAATAAGAATTGGCGAATATTTTTTTTAGGAAACAAACAACTAAACATTCAAAATACTTTTGGGATGGATATTGATTGTTGAGAAACTCAACCAAGCTCACTCAATGTGTGAAAACGTTTGTTTTTCGATTTTCATACTTTCTTTTTCATCTTCTCTGCCTTTTCTGAATGAAGCAAACTGATTAATTCAGATTATCCCGGTGGCAATCGGCCTACTTCAAACACTGCCGAGAAGAACGAAGCCCACATGTCTTTGCCTACCACCAAGCTTATGTTGGGTCTTCCGTTTATATGACACCCAAAGTCTGGATGACGGATCGGCTTCAGTACCTCTGCTATTCTGCGTCAGTAGCTCTGCTGTTAACGTTCAAGTTTCGCACGATCTTATAAACATAGACGGCAGTGTGTAAGACCTGATGGCACAGGGAGAGACCTACATAAATCGGCACTTTATAATTTGATGAATTCAGTAGTAGTGCCCCAATTAAATACGACATCGTTGGTCATTTATCATTTGTTGTCATATTTAATTTTCTCAAAACATAGACAGATTTAAAACAATTAACGATGTCATTAGAAAGTTGTGAAATTTGTTTGCAATAAGTCAGTGTTTATTTTAAATATCACAATTTGTTTTTTCTCTTTGAAAATGACTGGATTTGTTTTAAATAAACCGCATTTGCGAAAAGTTTTTTTACCTTTTTCTTAATTGGAAGAAAAGTTGGTAGGAATTTTTCTTAATTAAACCTTACAAGATTTCAACGCTATCGACATTATGATTTTTTATATTTATTTAACATTGTCTGCCATACAAGTCAAAATAAAGTGAACATACCGTAAGTGGTATGCCATCAAGGACTTTATTTCCCTAATTCTTGTGCAAATACCAAGAAATCTTTTGCCTGTAGTTTATGGAACAGTAAAGCAACATCCAATGTCGAGCGTTAACAAAAAGAAATATTTCGAAAAGTATTTTCTTTGTCGTAGAAAGAAAAAGAGTTTTCCATTGTGCTTTTGTTAGAGTTTCAATCAAAATTTTGTCAACGTTTTCTGTTGGGAAAACTCAGCAGAGAACATATGCGCCTAAGATGGCGCACATAAGCGGGGAAAGACATCAAATACCTTGCCATACGAAATCCAGGACAAGGTAGCTACCGAAGGAACTTCCCTGCTGAAGGGTTACATTACTGGAGATCCAGATTCACTCTGAAATGTGGTGCCAGTCAATAAACACCTTAGCTCAAAAGAGACCTGCTTAGTACAAAAGCGAACTCATAACTCTGTGATGTCAAATCACATTTTCATTAATCACTTAAATTGGCTTACCAAAACAAATATGCACTCTACACTTCCCAGTAAATGGCGATACACCTTATGAGAGAAATACCCATTTGTTTCTACACGAGCATCACTTTCATAAGTGAACTTTAGAGTCAGCGTAACTGGTGTAGTGACAACCAAAATAACTGTAGGGCTGGTGTTAAGCAATAAAATAACCTGCTATGAGATAATCCAAATTTATTTTATTCAATAACAAACTTATTAAATTTAAATAGAACGCCGAAAGTGAAGTTAAAAAACAAACAGAAGAACAATAATTTTTTTATTATTGAAATGTGCCTTAAACTTGCACGTCCTTTCAAAATTAAAATTATAAGTGGGATATAATAAGGATTGATAAACTTCACTCACACGCAAAAGGAAATAATAATAATTGGATGGTGCGACAGTCCGCAAAGGGGCCTAGCTCGCTCATCAACTACTCGTGTTGTGCGCGCTACTGTTCTCTCACGAGTAGAAGGCAGCTACAGTTTTTTGCCGAAGCAAACACAGACAGACACTCTTTGAGTGTTTTCAGAGCTGAGAATCGAACCGTGTGTTGAAAGAGCTGAGAATCGAACCTAGACCCTTGGGTGCGTGAGCGTTGCACTCTACCCACTACGCCACGGCAGCCACATTAAGTAGAACCTAGATTTAAAAAAATGGTTTTAGACCACCTGAAGAAGTAGATAATAACATCATAATTGTTGGCGCTACATTCCAAAGGGAGACCAGGGCCTAGCTTGCTCATCAACTACTCGTGTTGTGTGCGTTACTGTTCTCTCACGAGTAGAAGGCAGCTACAGTTTTTTACCGACTCCGAACGGCGAAATTTGAGAAGCTTTCTTAGACAGTTAACCCCGACCTCAATCCAGTTGAGAGCCTCTGGTCAATTGTGAAGCGACGGTTGGGACAGTACGACAAACATCCCTCCAACACTAATGAGCTTTGGGAAAGAATTCAGATAGAATAGAATCGAATTCCCGAGCAATTTCTTCACAATTTGGTCGAGAGTATGCCAAGGCGTTGCTTGTAGGTAACAAAAAGCAAAGGATTATGGACTAAATTATATATTAAATTATAAACATCATTAGATATTAAACAAATTATAAATTAAATTATAAACATCATATTAAACGTGCAAAATTGGTCAAGTAAATGAATTCATTATTTTATTTTTATTGTGTGATATAACAAGTTTTCTTTTTTACTTAATTAAAAAAAACGTGTGTTTATTTAACAAACAAAATTAAAAAATAAACAATAATTCTTCTTTCCTTTAAAAACCGAGTTTTAATCATTTTTTTTTTTCTAAAAACTGAAAACATTTGTCCACTTTTGCTCGCCACTATAAATTATTAAAAAAAAAAAGAATATGCTACCATGATCGCGTCCTCAGTGCCTAAAAGAACCGAAGTGCCAATACAAGCGTCTACAAGTACGGAAAGTGCTGACAAATTGAGCTCAAACCATTTACTGTGTTTGCCTAATCAACTTCATCTCCCAATGTAACACCAGTAAGTGACTCTACTATTGACCTTCGTCAATATTTTAAAAAGCCGGTAATAGCTAGCGACAATACTGGGATGATGTTATTTGAAAATTGTGAAATTATATTTTACTTTTTTTTTAAATAAATATTATAAATTAATAATAATAATAATTGTTGGCGCAACAGTCCACAGGGGGACCAGGGCCTAGCTTGCTCATCAACTACTCGTGTTGTGCGCGCTTCTGTTCTCTCACGAGTAGAAGGGACCTACAGTTTTTTGCCGACTCCGAACGGCGAAATTTGAGAAGCTTTTTTAGACAGCTATTACTCTTTGAGTGTTGTCAGCAGCTCGAAAGAGGTGGTGCAGTGAAAAGTTCGAAAAATTGGTGTTGAACTGGGAATCGAACCTACACTCTTCGGTGTGTGAGCGTCGCACTCTACCCACTACGCCACGGCGGCCACAAATATTATAAATTATTGTCTATTAAATACAATGAATTTTATTTATATTCTTTGCTAAGTATTACACTTAGAAAGGAAAAATTAAACTCGAGATTTAAGTGTCTATTTGTTAATTTTTTTAGGAATAAAACTAGAGATGTTCTATAGATTTGTTGTTTGTTTAAACAAATACAATCGATATATATAATCCATGTTTGATTAACAATAGTTACAACAGCACAACGTTCGCAAAGATGTGAAAAGAAATAACCAAAATGCCGGAAACTAGTTGATTCAGTGTCCAATAACAATGCACAACTAAATGTTAATTATAACATCACTAATATTAATTTTAGTAACCTGTGGTTATTATTTTGCACAGAAAGTGTATGCATAGGAAGACCATAAAAAAAAAGTTTTTAAACCCGATCGATTTCTTACATAAGTCTAAATTACGTCTTATCTTAAAGTTCTATCGGCAAATCATTTAATTTTTCACGGTTCTCACAATTTTCACACGACCCGTAATAAGAAAACGCCTTAGGAGCACTTCATTGAAGTGCGTCTCTATTTATTTAACTACATACGGACATAATATTTTTCTATCCATCTAATCCATCACTTTTTTCTGCATCAAATCTACTTTCAGCAAAACACAAATTGCCTTACCATTGATTCGTGTTTATCCAAAGAATTGTATTACACTGTATTTCTGCACTTTTTAATAGTCTTTTCTGCTCTAATAACAAATAGATTTCAGTATTTTTTCCTTTCATTCACAGATGCTGATTCTGAGAGATTCGATCCGGTATGTATAACACATCGGGATGAGAATGAATTTTACCTTGCATGTACTTTGACAAATACTAGCGCATGCCATAATGGGGTCAAGGATAATCGATAAATACAACAGGACACATCGGCGAAGCGGCTTGCATCTTTAGAACATAAACAGCGATTGTAAACATATGTTTGAAGAGGAAATATTTTCCTCCGGCGGATTGAATAAAATTATTATCTATTCAAGGAACAACTTCAATTTATTTTTCAGACATATGAACTTTAATAAAGGATGATAAACTGTTGCATGCATTGTGTTTAAGCAACAGTTTATTCGAATAGAATGTATTTCATATAGATGCGGTCAAATTAAAATGAGGGGTCAAAGTTATTTTGTAACCTTCTTACGTTGATGCTCAATGAAACTAAGTTTCCAACATCAAGAACAGTATGCTCAAAACAATTTCGGACACTTTGGAGCGAGATAAAATATAACAATAAACATTGGTGAACATTTTTTTAGCAAACAAACATAATAATAATTGTTGGCGCTACAGTCCAAAGGGAACCAGGGCCTAGCTTGCTCATCAACTACTCGTGTTGTGCGCGCTACTGTTCTATCACGAGTAGAAGGGACCTACAGTTTTTTGCCGACTCCGAACGGCGAGATTTGAGAAGCTTTCTTAGATAGGTATTACTCTTTGAGTGTTGTCAGCAGCTCGAAAGAGGTGGTGCCGTGAAAAATTCGAAAAATTGGTGTTGAGCTGGGAGTCGAACTAGACTAGACCCTTCGGCGTGTGAGCGTCGCACTCTACCCACTACACCACGGCGACCACAGCAAACAAACAACCAAATATTAAAATACTTTTGGGATGGATATTGATTGTTAAGAAACTCAACCAAGCTCACTCAATGTGTGAAAACGTTTGTTTTTCGATTTCCATGCTTTCTTTTTCATCCTCTCTGCCTTTTCTGAACGAAGCAAACTGATTAATTCAGATTATCCCGGTAGCAATCGGCCTACTTCAAACACTGCCGAGAAGAACGAAGCACACATGCCTTTGCCTACCACCAAGCTTATGTTGGGCCTTCCGTTTATATGACACCCAACGTCTCGATGACGGATTGACCTTTGCTATTCTGCGTCAGTACCTTTGATGTTGACGTTCAAGTTTTGCACGATCTTATGAAGATGAACTGCAGTGCGTCGCAGTGTGTAAAACCTGCTGGCACAAAGAGAGACCTATATCGGCACTTTTTAATTTAATGAATTCAGTAGTAATGCCCCAATTAAATACGACATCGTTGGTCATATGTCATTTGCTGTCATATTTAATTTGCCCAAGACATATTTTGTACGCGTTTGTAACGGAATTAAATGCAAAATCGCATCGGCGCACACTGGTGCCCGAACGGGAAAAAAATGCGCGAAATGAAACAATTTTATCGGCCATGTGGTATTCCTTGTTCGATTCTACATATTTGAGAACCTAGAAAGCCTAAATTTTTATATTTTTATTTTTATTTTTTTTATTTTTATTTTTATGACCCGTTTCGGTGTTTGACTAGCTCAAAGTTGGGACTTTAAAACTAGAAAAATTTAATATTCTTTTTTTTATAATTGGCGCATGCAAAAGGGGTTGCGTGTGCACTTAAGTGACCGGATCAAGCACGGGCCGAAGGTATAGCGGAAGAGAGGTACCGATCCACATTGGTTTTAAATGCCTGTGGATTATAATGAGGAGGAACAATCGAGCTGGGAAGAGCATTCCAGATTCGTGTAGTGCGGCTAAAGAACGAGTCTCTGAATTTGACTGTACGTCCGAAAGAGGGCTTGAGGGTGAATTGGTAGCATTCCTAGCGAGCCGTGTATTGCGGGTGAATTCTTGAAGGGGAGGAATGCAACTGGCTAATTCATCTGAGCATTTCTTGTTAAAATAGCGATAAAAGAGTGACAACGACGCGACATTACGTCGGTGTTCTAACGAGTCAATCGACTTCGCAATATTACTGTCACCTATAAGTTTTATCGCTCGCTTTTGAATTCTATCCAGCAGGTGCAGGGAGGTCTTAGAAGCACCTGACCAAATAGGAGCGTTATACTCAAGTTTTGGGCGTATGTAGGCCTTGTATATTGTAGCCAGATCAGAGGGGGTGAAGTACTTCTTGCATCGTTTAAGGAAGCCTAGACATTTCGCAGCATTTTTGGCGACCTCAAATATGTGATCGTTCCAACTAATTGTTGGGTTGATACACATACCGAGGATGAAAAGTCTTTCGGTTTCAACAACACAAGTGCCGTTCATGGATAACGGCTGATTATTTTGTAATCGCGATAACGACAGTAGACAGCACTTTGTTTTGGAAGCATTAAATTCCACTCTATTCTTATTTCCCCAATCGATTATACTGTCAAGGTCGGAATTTAATGTGCTTAACATACGCTGCCGTTCCGAGTCTAAGGCCGAAGTGGAGGGACGTGAGCCAAGGAACAAATATGAAAAACTGAGGGTACTGTCATCAGCGAAGGAATGAATAGGATTAGAAGTAGCAGACAAGAGATAATTTATAAAAATGAGGAAGAGTGTCAGAGCCCTGGGGAACACCAGCATTAATATAGTGGATATCAGACTTGAATCCATCCAAAACGACTTGTATTGAACGATTCGAAAGGTAATTTCTAATCCATTGAAGAAGAGACTCATCGATCCCAAAAGCACGCATTTTCGACAAGAAAGCCTGGTGCCAGACCCTGTCAAATGCCTTTGAAAAATCAAGCGCAACAAAGCATTGTGCAAAGATTGGTTCCACGTTTCAGTGATATATGCCATCAGATCACCAGTGGAACGCTTGCTTCGGAAGCCGTACTGCCGGTCATTAAGAAGCTTCCGGGACTCAAGATATTTCATAAGCTGACGGTTGATCAGCGTTTCCATGACCTTGGAGAGAAGGGACGTTAGTGCTATGGGTCGGTAGGAGGTGGGTGACGAACATTCGCCCTTTTTAGGGACGGGCTGGACAAATGCAGTTTTCCACTTACTCGGAAAGAGCCCTGAAGAGTAGGACAGATGGAAAAGCTTACACAGTGGTTTTGCCAGCGTAGAAGAACACCTCTTCAGAAGAACAGGGGGTATACCATCTGGGCCAGCGGATTTGTGTATGTTTAGATCTTTAAGTACTCTGGCTACTGTACGAGTGCAAAAATGGATTTGCCCCATGGAGAAATTTACGCTCTCAAGTACAGGCGGGGACAAGGTGCTATCTGGCAGCGTTGAGTTAGCTGCAAAGTGTGCAGCAAGCAGATTAGCTTTGTCCAAAGAGCTGGAATGTCATTGCAAATGAGCGGATTGGGACAGTGGCAACATCACTACGCACATAAATGGCGAGACCGCGGTGTAAAAAGAATAAGGGCACCAAGCTATATCCAGGCAGTTTCAAATCCGATAAATCGGTATTCTCACCCACCTGCGTTTCACTCAGCGCCAAGACAGCTGGTTTATGGCGGGAGAGGTGGACGTAAACGGCAAAGAGATTAGTTCTCAGTCCGCGAATGTTGCTCACGTCAACACGAAATTGCCCCCTCATATCAGTCGTAGGCATCTGAAAACCAACTCCGACAATGCAGTTGGTGAAAGTAAGCAGAGTTCAGAAGTGTAAATTCTGCGTTGAGCTTCGCAAAACAAATCAATGTAGGTGTTATGCCCGTACATTGACTTGAATTGGTCCACTAACAAATATTCACACTTCCGAATCCGCTATGTCAGATGTTAGGCAGACTCGGACATCGCTGCAGCCCGTCTGGTAGATCAAACGGGAGTTGCGACCGAGAATGCCCAACAGTGTTTTGTGAAGGAGTGGGAGAGGGGGGAGCGGACCGCGTGCGCACTTCACTGCACTACACTGCACTTTATTTTAGATTTTCGTTTTTTTTTTTTCGTTACACTCACGGAGGTGTTGGGCGGACCGCGTTAATTGTTGTTTGTGTTTTTCGCGCGAGGAATAAAATGATTTTTTTTGTTTTGAGTCTGCATGCGTCGGAGGATGACACGGCACTTTCAAGCAAATTCGATGTTACATATTTTTTTAAAATAGTATCGTGGAACATGATGTTATAATTTTTTGAAGGGGCGTACATTTAACTTTCAAACTGCATCATCAGCTTTTTTTATTTTGAACGCCGGCTGAGTCTAAGTTTGAGTCTAAGTTTACTCAAGAGAACTAAGGAAAAGTGCACATTATGTGACCAAAAATTAACAACAACTTATTTTAGTTTATTAATTACTTTTTCACAAGAAATCTCACTTGTTATTAAATAAACATCAGGTGCACAATTTTCGAACGCGTGACTGAGTGCGGTCTGAAAAATTATGAAGCGCGGCCGCCAATTCTTTCGAAATATATGAAACACACAAGTTGCTGAAGATGTAGGCATATTAGTTGACTCACGCCATGAATTTTTTTCGGAAATTTTGATTATAAAGCATGTGGCAGCGAAGTTCGTTAAAAAATTCCTGAATTTTGACCAAAAAACGTATCCTCAGGTATTGTTGAATGACCTCAACTGGAGTCCAGATTTTCTTAAAAGTGTCATGACTGGGGTCACCATCATGGGTCATCGAAAAATCCATGCAAGGACGGCGTTTTGTGACGATTGAGGCAATACAAACCGATTCGCGGAGAGAGCTCAAATGTATACCAAAATGTGCATATCAGAAATTTTTATAGGATTGAAAAAAAAAAACAATGTCACAAGTGTATCATATCAGGCACAAGTGTATATAACAGAAATAGATAATTAAATATATAATATTTGAGAAAAAATAAAATTCGCTTGGTGTTTCGAACAGACCTCATACAAAGTATACTACAGAATATGTCTCAGCTGGACGGCTTGCGATTTTACGATCTGTGAAAAATATTTAGTATACATCAAGTCATTGAACAGACAACATCATATTTTTTCATCGTGTTAAAAATGTCGAATTTGTACCAGAAAGTGATGATTTGCGGAAAGCATTAATTTGTTGTTTTCAGTTGAAGAAAAGTGCTGCAGAGTCAAATGCTTGTCGAAGCATATGGTTATCATGCTCTATCAGAAGCAATATGTAAAAGATGGTTTCAACGGTTCAGAAATAATGATTTTAATGTGAGAAATGAAGAACGTGGAAGACGACCAAAAAGGTTTGAAGACGCCGAATTGCAAACGACATCGGATGAAGATTACACTTTGAGTCAAAAGCAAATGGCAGCAATGTTAAATGTTGCACAACAAACAATTTCTGACCGTTTAAAAGCTATGGGAAAAATCCAAAAGTCTGGAAAATGGGTGCCACATGAATTGAATGAAAGACAGATGGAAAAATGAAAAAACACTTGTGAAATTTTGCTTCTGGCGATGAAAAAGGGATTTATTTTAAGAATCCTTAAGGGAAAAATCATGGGTTAATCTGGGACAACCATCAACATCGACTGCAAAACCAGATCGATTCGGCAAGAAGACAATGCTGTGTGTTTGGTGGGACCAGAAAGATGTGCTGTACCACGAGCTCCTAAAACCTGGTGAAACCGTTAATACTGATCGCCACCGACAACAAATGATCAATTTGAACCATGCATTGATCGAGAAACGACCAGAATGGGCCAGAAGACACGGCAAGGTAATTGTGCTCCATGACAATGCACCTGCACACAAAGCAAAACCGGTTTAGGATACAATCAAAACACTTGGCTGGGAGCAGCTACTCCACCCACCATATTCACCAGACTTGGCTCCTTCCGACTACCATTTGTTTTCATCGATGGGACACGCACTGGCTGAGCAGCACTTTGATTCCTACGAGGAGGTTGAAAATTGGGTGTCTGATTGGTTTGCTTTAAAAGACGAACAATTCTATTTGCGTGGTATTCACAAATTCCCAGAAAGGTTGTCAAAATGTGTAGAAAACAATTGCCAATACTTTGAATAAAATGTTATTACGTTCCCATTAATAGTGTTTTATTTTCAAAAAAATTTCATACCGGTATTCCTGGTATTTAACTTTAGTCTCGATATAATAATAATAATAATAATTTTTGGCTCTACAGTTCAACTCTACTACTCGTGTTGTGCGCGCTGCTGTTCTCTCAAGAATAGAAGGAACCTACAGTTTTTTGCCGACTCCGAACGGCGAAATTTAGTCTCGATATATTGATGTTTATTTGGATAGGTATTTTTTGGCAATTGGTTATTTTCTACTATATACTTTATTGGTTTGTTTTAATTGTTTGATGTTTTTGACTAATTTTGAATGATGTGCACCCGACAATTGTTAGAACACAGACTAAACTTTGTTAACTGTTATGCAACATTCATCGTTTATTTTAATGTGTACTTAATTATGTTTGCATAGGAAATGGGTGTTTATAATGTGGCAAAGTCAAAGGGTTCGTGGCCGCCGTGTGATGCTCACACGCTGAAGATCTGGGTTCGATTCCCAGCTCAACACGAATTTTTCGATTTTTTCATGGCACCACCTCTTTCGAGCTGCTGACAACACTCAAAGAGTAATAACTGTCAAAGAAAAAGTTTCTCAAATTCCACCGTTCGGGATCGGCAAAAAACTGTAGGTCTCTTCTACTCGTGAGAGAACAGTAGCGCCCACAACACGAGTGGTTGATAAGCAAGATAGGAACCCCTGTGGACTGTAGTGCCAGCATTTATTATATTATTATTTAAGTTAAAGGGTTTGATTGAGTGGTTAAAGTAGAATTTCCTTTTTTTGAATTTTTGTTTTAATGCTAGAAAGCCAAACTCGATAAAAGAAAGGTCCGAATTTAACATTGAGCAAGCGAGCATGTCGTGTCCCTCTAATTCCCTGCTTGAAACCATTGACGAATTTGGAGTTGGTTATGAATACGACTTATACAAGGTTCGTACGATACCACCAAATAATTTTTCAAAGTTGTCATCTTCTAAAATTTCCAAATGTTCGTCATTTTGGAAGTTTTAACATTTAATGAACTTTCATTAACTGATATTGTCTTTTCGTTTTCTTTTTCATTTCTCAGTTTTAAACTTAATTCATAATTGGATTAACAGAATTTTGGGTGTTTCAGAAATTTCGTGAGGTTCCCTTTAACTGACTGTGTTTGGAACGAAGTTTATTGGACCTATATCGTAAGCGTGTTCTTCAGATTTAATCGGCACATCCCTTTGGAAAATAAAAACTCTTAAGTTCAGAAAAGGAATAACTCTATAAAAGTTTGTTTTCTAGTAAGCTGAAAAACTTAGAAGATTTTTGTCATTTAAAATTATCGTGGTAAAACCACAATTACACCCAACAAGCATTTCGACATGCCTGGACTAACTTCTGACTTTTCAAACTTCCCACTATTTGCGCTGTATAATTCCCGGCTTCGGTTGCAATTGAAAAACCGGAAAACTGTATTGTAACAAACCGGTGAACCTGTCAACCACTTCGATATCCCATTCCGGTTAAGCAAGCCGCCTTTCCAGCTGAACCACCCTCAAATTAATTGATCGCCTCCATTTAATAAATTCGCAAAATAATTCTGTAAGTCTTCGTTCACAATATCACCCTTATTCCGGAATATCAAACATCATCTTTGGAAGTAAACAACTTCAAATAAATAAACAAAACAACATCATAAAGCAACAGAATAAAAAAAAACCGCGCATGCTCTCTAGCGGTTTCAATTGGGGGATGAAGATTCATCCCTCACGCAAAGGAGGAAGTCAACACATACATTATATCTGAAGTTTTCAGTACATAGAATCTCTTTCCCGTGTTTATACCCTAAAAAGTTGTGCTGTAAAAATAGGAAAAAAGAAATTATTAACAAATTTATGTCAAGTGTGTGTACAAAGGATTTTTTTCACTCTTCCATCAAATGATCAAGTGCTTGGAGGCTTTGTGTTGACGAATGTCAATTGTGCGGACTAAATTACGGACACCATAGAGCGAAGAGGTACATACACCTTCTGACATAATACTTGCAGTTTTTTGCAGCACATTCCTAATCTCTATCGTCCATTCACAGACATGGAGATCTCTAACTCACTAACAGGAACTGCGTTGATATCGAAGTCTCTTACGGGTGACTCGCTGTCGGACAAATCGATTTCTATTGAGTTTCTAAACGATGCTCTTCTTGTGCTCTACGATGAGTGCTGTAACTCGAGTCTGTGTCGGGAGAAGACATTTTCCGACTTCATAGAACTAGGTTTGTTTGCCTTAAAACACTTGATGTTCAATTCACATACAATCCTCTGATTCTTTTCGAAGCCAAGCCAACGATAGGACTCATCAAGCAGCTGCGTCCATCGATTCATGACTTTGAACTTCTGAAAATTATCGGCCGGGGGGCGTTCGGGGAAGTGTACTTGACGCGAAATGTTAAAAGTGACGAAATCTACGCTGTCAAGATTCTTAACAAATGGGAAATGCTGAAACGAGCCGAAACTGCATGTTTTCGGGAGGAGCGGGATGTGCTGGTCTATGGCGACAAGCAGTGGATAACAAACTTGCATTTCGCCTTTCAGGATGAAAAAAATTTGGTAAATATGAAGGCTTTGTTAGTTTGACAGATTGACGGCTAACGGTAGGATTTGCTTTCAGTATCTGGTTATGGACTACTACAGCGGAGGAGACCTGCTGACATTGCTTAGCAAATTTGAAGATCGGCTCCCAGAGGATATGGCCAAATTCTACATTGCCGAGATGATTTTAGCAATCAGTAGCATCCACCAACTGTCGTATATTCATCGCGATGTCAAGCCTGACAACTTCATTCTGGACGCAAGCGGGCACATCCGCCTGGCGGATTTTGGATCGTGCCTGAAACTCGGTAGTGATGGCAAAGTGAAATCGAATGTGGCTGTTGGAACGCCGGACTACATTTCACCAGAGATCCTGCGAGTAATGGAGGACGGCCAGGGATGGTATGGGCTTGAGTGTGATTGGTGGTCACTCGGGATCTGCATGTACGAAATGCTGTACGGCAAAACCCCATTCTACGCCGAGAGTCTAGTGGAGACCTATGGCAAAATAATGAACCACGACAATAGTTTCGATTTCCCACCAGAAGAATGTATAGACTTCAATGTGACCGACTACGCTAAGGACTTGATGAAACGCTTAATCTGCAGTGCAGACATCCGTCTGGGACAGGACGGCATTGAGGACTTCAAGTCGCACCCGTGGTTCGCCGATATTGATTGGGACAATATTCGATATCAGACGGCACGATATATTCCGGACGTGAAAAGCCCAACCGATACGTCAAATTTCGATGTGGATGACCACGATTTTCGATCATCAGACACAGTCCCTCCACTAGTCAATAAAACATTCTCAGGCCTTCATCTCCCATTCATAGGGTTCACCTACACGGAGAAGAGTCAATACACGGACTTTTCGCAGATCTACAGGAATGAGCGTGACAGAAGTTCCATGACGAAGGAGAAAAAGATAGATGGCAAGAAGGCTTCTCCGATCTCGGAGAAAGATCATGCTTCCATGGAAAATGTGATAACTAACAATGATACCAACGAAATGGACACCGAGAAGGAGTTGCAAAGTTTGAGGAAACAGGTTGACCAACTGCAAAAGGAAAACAGCAGTATCCTTGAAAAATTGGAGTCGCAAAATAGTGAACTGAAGGATGCTGTTTCGCAGCGCACCTCTGCTATGAAAGAGTATTCTGAAGTGACGGATAAGCTTTTCGAACTCAGGAATCAGAAGCTAAAACTTTCGCGACAGGTAAGGGAATATTATTAAATTTTTGTTTAAGCTCTTATTGACCCCGACAATTGAATTCTTTACTGCCTGATTATGACAAATTTCATAAGCTTATATATGTAAGTTGGATGGCGAGACAGTGCAAAGACATTGCCTCCACGTCAACTCTCACAACTGGAAGGGAACTACAGTTGCTGGCCGACTCCAAATGACGAAGTTTGAGAAGCTGTTTTATGCGACTTGTTCAATCCGAAAATGGAACCTCGACCTTCGGTGTGTAAGTGTCGCTGTCAACCCACTAAGTCACATCGGCCTATAGCTTAAAACTGGTAATAAACATACGCCACGGGTCAACCATAAGGGTCCTATGAATCAACAGTTATCTTACATATTGTACATTTCAGTGGTATCCTGTTTTTATATCAGGCAATGTTGATGGTTCTTATTCTTATTGTGGTGCTACAGTATGGGGTGGAACTGGGCCTCAACCAACATGCCTCTCCAGTCAACACGATCGCTCGCCAGTTGCCTCCAATTGCGCACTCCAAGTTGGTTGAGGTCCTTCTCCACTTATTTACGCCACCTAAGCCTAAGCCGTCCTCTGTTACGTTGTCCCAATGACTCGGATTCGAAGACTTTTCGGGCCGGAGCAGTGGTGTCCATACGCCCTACATGGCCTAGCCATCTTAAGCTGTATGAAAAGACTAACGGCTTCCTCATCCGCTTTTGCTAACGCCCAAGTTTACGCGCCATAAAGTAGGACCGGGATGATCAAGCTGTTATATAAAGCGAGCTTAGTCCTTCGAGAGCCGAGGTAGACGAAGTCCTTGACTACCTCGAAGTTTCTGCTACTTAGTGTGACGGTCTGTCCGAGGCGTCCCCTCATTAACCACAGACCCATTTTATCCGTTTCCGCTTCAATGCCAGCAAACGCTTCATTGACGGCTCGCTGTGTTCGTCCAATCACGTCAATGGCATCAGCGTAGGATAGCAATCGAACTGACTTCTGGAAGATCGTGACTCTGGTGTTGACTTGTGAGTTACGCACGATCTTCTCAAGGAAGATGTTTAAGAAGTCAGATGACAATGCGTCGGTCTGTCTAAAACCGTTTTTGACATTGAAGGTCTCGGTGAGTTCGTTTCCGGCCTTGACGGAGCAGCGAGATTTCTCCATCGCCATCCTACACAATCTGACGAGTTTGGTAGGAATGCCAAAACTAGACATGGCACTGTATAGCTCGTCTCTATGCACACTGTCATATGCGACCTTAAAATCGACGAATAGGTAGTGAGTGTCGATTAGCACTTCTTGGATCTTTTCCAGGATCTGCCGTAATGAAGTGGACTTCCCTGGCCTGAGACCACACTCATAGGGACCTATCAGGTTATGGACAAACGGTTTTAAATTCTCACATAATACGGCAGAGATGATCTTGTAGGCGAAGTAAAGAAGACTGATCCTTCGATAATTGGCGCAGTCAAAGGGGTCTCCTTTCTTGTGGACCGGGAAAACGATGCTGAGATTCCATTCAGCGGGCATGCCTTCCTCCGACCATATCTTACATATGAGCTGGTGCGTGCGCCAAACCAACTCATCTCCAGCTGCTTTAAATAGTTCTGCGGGCAGTCTATGCGCTCCAGCAGCGTTCGACTTCAGCTTGGATATTGCTACCTTCACCTCGTCTAAATCGGAACATTCTGCCTAACAGCGGAATTGGGGCCGTCATCGCCGTTAAGGAGTCTGCAGAAATGATCCTTCCAGATTCTCAGCACAGACTACGACTCTACCACGAGTTGGCCATTTGGATACCGGCAGGCTTTGGTTCGAACCTTGTATCCTCCGGACAGTTGTTTTACATTTCGGGAAAACTTTCGGACTTCATTACTGCCATAACGCCTTTCCATTTCCTCGACCGCGTGCTTCTCATGCTCCTTCTTTTTCCTTTGGAGAAGCCGGTGCTCTTCCCTTCTTCTCTGTTCGTAGAGCTCACGAACAGCCCTCGTTGTTCGATGCAGCGTTGCCTTATAGGCGTCTTGTTTGGCTGCATGCGCTCGCCTGTACTCGTCGCCAAACCATGGGCTCCTTCTGGGTGGTGACGTGGATTCCAGCCCATCAGTGGAAGCTTCTTTGATGGCTTCTTGACAATGTTTCCAGTCTTCTTCTATGGTCAGTGCAGGCAGCGTCGAACTCTGAGCGAGTTTCAGGGAGACTCGGTCGGCAAAGTTCCCAGCGATCAGTTGCCGATTGTAGCTTTCCGACTCCGTTGATCTCTCGATATCCGGCCTCCTATCTTGGCTACAACAGGGTGATGGTTCGAGTTGATGTTTGGACCTCGGAAGGTTCGGACATCGAAAATGCTAGAGAAGTGCCTGAAGTCGATCGCAACGTGATCAATCTGGTTGACCGTGAATTGATCAAAGGATCGCCAGGTCTCTCTGTGGATGTTTAAGTGTGGCAACCGCGTGCTAGTCACAGAGAAGTCCCAACCCGAGGCGAAGTCAAACCGCCTGAGTCCATTGCCGGATGTGTTTTCTGTAGTTGCTGTGTTTTCTGATGCCTCCAACAACGATGTCCACCTTTCCCAGCTGAGCATTGAAGTCTCCTAGAACAATCTTGGTGTCGTAGTTGGAGCATCGATCGTATATTCGTTCTAGGAGATCATAGAAGTCATCTTTGGTGTTATCATCCTTCTCCTCCGTCGGGACGTGAGCGCAAATCAGGCTGATGTTCCCGAATTTAGCTTTGATGCGGATTGTCATGAGGCGTTCGCTGATGGGGTCGTAGCTTAAGACTTTTTTCCTAAGTCTGTCTCGAACAACAATCCGCATCCGAATAAGCGCTGCCTTCTCTCTCTGTATCAATCGCTGTAGTATATGTCGCAGTTTTTCATCGTTTTCTTGCCGGGCCTATCCCATCGCACTTCCTGGATGGCGGTAATGTCTGCTTTGTAGCAGTCAAGGGTCTCCGCAAGTTGTTCGGTTGTACGCGGTCTGTTAAGGGACCTCACATTCCACGTGCAAAACCGAAAATCGTTGTCCTTTAAACGTTTGCTGGGGTCGTCAACAGTTGATTTGTCCTTATCCGAGGAATATCGTTTTTTTTTAACTATATTATTTTTACGTGGTGAGGAAGTTACCCTACACAACCCACAGGCTGGTAGGACAAGCCCATTATTTAAGCCCTCGGGAAGAGGGGCTCGCTACATACATTAGTTCAACACACAACGAGTGTTGTTATAGCCATAAAGGGGGCGCCGCGAGGACGCTGTATGTCAACTTGACCTGTGCACTAACGAGGATAATGTTTGCAGCTCGCCTTGTTGAGCGCTATCAACAGTGCTAGCTCGCGTGAACAGGCCTAATCCCCCCCAATACCATTTCTTCTTCTTCTTGTTATGGCGCTACAATCCGGGGTGGACCTGGGACTCAACCAACATGCCTCTCCAGCCAGGACGATCTTTCGCTAGCTGTCTCCAGTTGCGCACTCCACATTGGTTGAGGTCCTTCTCCATTTGTGTGCGCCACTTAAGTCTAGGTCGTCCTCTGTTGCGTTGTCCCAATGGCTCGTAATCAAAGACTTTTCAGTGGTTTCCATACGCTCTAGAAAGCCCAGCCATCTTAAGCGTTGTATCCGTAGACGCTTGACCTGGCGCATGTCGCTGTACAGCCCATAGAGTTCATCATTAAATCTTCTCCTCCAGATGTCATCAACGCAAACAGGACCAAAAATCGCACGCAGAACTTTTCTCTCGAAGAGACTAAGGGCTTCCTCATCCGCCTTTGCTAACGTCCAAGATTCCGCGCCATAAAGTAGGACGGGGAGGATCAAGCTGTTATATAAAGCGAGCTTAGTCCTTCGAGAGAGGGCTTTATTGCTCAATTGCCTCTTGAGCCCAAAGAAACAGCGATTGGCAAGAGTGATTCTGAGTTTGATTTCGGTACTGATGTTGTTGTGCCTGTTTACCTCGCATTCGAGGTAGACTAAATTCTTGACTACCTCGAAGTTTCTGCTGCCTAGTTGACGATCTGTCTGAGACGTCGATGTTGTGTGTCCTTTTTTGATGACAGCATGTACAAAGTTTTGCCACATTTACCGTCAGACTCATTTTAGCTGCTCCCGCTTAAATGCCAGCAAACGCCTCATTGACGGCTCGCTGTGTTCGTCCAATCACATCAATGTCATCAGCGTAAGCTAGACGATTCAACTGACTTCTGGAAGATCGTGTCTCGGGTGTTGATATGTGAGTTACGCACGATCTTCTCGAGGAAGATGTTAAAGAAGTCACATGACAGTGCGTCACCTTGTCTAAAACCCTTTTTGACATTGAAGGTCTCGGTGAGTTCGTTTCCGGCCTTGACGGAGCAGCGAGATTTTCCATCGTCATCCTCCACAGTCTGATGAGTTTGGTAGGAATGCCAAGACTAGACATGGCACTGTATAGCTCGTCTCTATGCACACTGTCATATGCAGCCTTGAAATCGACGAATAGGTGGTGAGTGTCAATTTGCATTTCTTGGGTCTTTTCCAGGATCTGCCGTAATGTAAAGATCTGGTCTATTGTGGACTTCCCTGGCCTGAAACCACACTGATAGGGACCTATGAGGTCATGGACAAACGGCTTCAGACGCTCACACAATACGGCAGAGAGGATCTTGTATGCGATGTTCGGGAGACTTATCCCTCGGTAGTTGGCGCAGCCAAAGGCGTCTCCTTTTTTGTGAACCGAGCAAACGCTCTGAGATTCCATTCATCGGGCATGCTTTCCTCCGACCATATCTTACAGATGAGCTAGTGCATGCGCCCAACCAGGTCATCTCCAGCTGCTTTAAATAGTGCTGCGGACAGTCCATCCGCTCCAGCAGCTTTGTTCGACTTCGGCTTGGATATTGCTATCTTCACCTCACCCCATTACCATTTACCCATCAAAAATTATGTTGTAGCTCACTTATCCTGGACATAAAATACGACTTTTTTGATTAAGGAATCTAATTCCTCGTCGGCTGTTTTGGTCATAAGGGAGCATATGAAACAAGTTTATGTCATTTGTGTTGTCTCGACTTTTAGACAGGGGATGCTCTCATCTTTGTTTATTGAAACGATAGAAACAACACAGCATTAGTGCACTTTAATAAAAATTCAATTAAAAAACTTACAATGTATGTTATGTAATAGTTTTTGGTTTTGGTACACGAATTCGTTCACATTTAACATTTAACATTAAATTAGACTAAAAAATAGATAATATACTATTAAAACTAAAAACTAGTATTGCACGTAATGTTAGCACTTCGCTGGGCGAAGATCAGTCTTGATGTTCATTGATATTTCATAATTAGCGGGCTATTACCATTGCTGAGTAAACCTCCGATATGTTTTGTGTGTCCTGCTTTCTGTTCATATTGTTGCTGTTGTTAATAATATGAAATGTTTCTAATGTGTTTTTTTAATTCTGCAGAATTTTGACATTATTGAAGTCCGGACGGTGGTTAGTCAGCAGGCAGTGGTTGGCCAGTGCTATTTTGTTTGTTAAAGTCGGATGTATGGCCAGCCAATCTCTGTCGTAAAAATTGTTTTTTTTTTTTTGCCTACGTAACATAGATTGCATGTTTCTACGTCATTTCCCTTACAATTGATTTTGTATATGACGTCAGTTTTACTTTCTTTTTCAATTTTCGGTTTGAGTTTGGTGAAGAGTGGTGTAGAAGTCTGGTGTGATCTAAAAGCTAACTTAATGTAGTCAAAATGATCGGATATGATTTTCTTAAAATTATCCGACAAAGTTGGTACATAATCGAAGCTTTTGTACAAAGGGTCTGTTATGTTATTCGTCCATGAAGTAGGCTGATTATTACTTACCTTGTGGTGTCGTACGAGGGCTGCCTTTTATATTTCGGGATTAGAGAACAAATACAAATATTAATCATCGAAAATAGCTTTATTGTTTTCCAAAATATTCCTCATTAAGATCTTTACACTTTTGCATGCGTTTGAACTAATTGTCGAAGCACTTTTGCCATTCTAATTGAGGTATCTCCAAAACATGCATTCTGAACGCATCAACCTCTTCTTCAGGTGTCGAAAAAAGTTGACCGCTCATCTTATTTTTTACGTACGGGAATAAAAAGAAGTCATTCGATGCCAAGTCAGGACTATACGGCGGATGGCTCATCAAATCGATGTTTCGAGTGCTCAAGAATGCAGTTGTTTGAGCCGATGTGTGAGAACTCGCATTGTCGTGGTGAAGAGTGATCCGTCTTCGGCGGTTAGTTTTTCCTGATTTCTTGGAAGACAACTGGCAAACAAATGGTTGTGCACTACTCAGAATTGACTGTTCTGCGTTGTTCTAGTGGTACAGTGGCGACATGTCCAGTTTTTCTGAAAAAAAACAGGCGACCATTTGCTTGGAAGTGCTTCGTGTGCGAGCAACTTTTGTTGGATTTGGCTCAATTTGAAACACCCATATAGTCGACTGCTGTTTACTTTCTGGTTCATACGGGTAAGTCCACGATTCATCACCTGTCACGATATCATAGACGTGCTTCGAAGCACGGCGATCGTATTTTTGGAGCAATTCTTTCGACCAATCGACACGAGTCTTTTTTTGAGCGATTGACAAAAGTGTGTGGGATTCAATGCGAACCAATATTTTTGACGGTCAAATGTTCATGCAATATTGAATGCATGCTGGTCCCACTAATGCCTATGGTTGTCTCAATCTCACAATAGATCACATAACGATCTTGCAATATCAGTTGGCGCACAGCATCAATTGTTTCCGGAACAACAACTGAGTTTGGACGACCGTCACGAAATTGTCTTGGAGTGAACTACGACCTCGGTTGAATTCACCATACCATCGATAAACACTGGTCCTTGATGGAGCTTCATCGCCAAAAACTGAATTACGTTCATCGATGCACTGTTGATGAGTTAATCCACGTCGAAAGATGTAAAAAATAATGGCACGAAAATTTTCACGATTTAATTCCATTTTTGGGCGAGATGAATCTTTTACGTTATTGTAAACAACACAAATAACGCTCGTATGTCAAAACGTTCTGAGTACGTATAACCTCAAAAATGTCAAACCTTACGATGAAGCCGACAGTTGCCAGATTGCAACATTAGGGTTGCCCAATCCCGAAATACAAAAGGCAACCTTCGTATAAGCCACCTGGTAAGTTCGTCAGGGTTGCCATTTCTTCTCAGAAACTTAAAATCCTCTCGTTCTTCGGATGAAACTTTTCTAACAACTTTAGTTATCAAATTCGCCGCTGTGTTAATCAATATATGTTTGGCTTAGTTGGATCTGAAGTTGAAATATACATAATCAACGATCAGTCGTGTATGTGTATGTATGCAGGATGTGGTGACCGCCGTGGGGTAGCGGGTGGAGTGCGAGGCTCACACGCAAAAGGCCGAACACCACGAATTTTTCACGGCACCGAATCTTTGGAGCTGCTGATAACACTCAAAGAGTAATAATTTTCTAGGAAAACGCTTCCCAAACTTCACGGTTTGAAACAACACATATCTTGCGTGTCAAAGAGTCAATCAGTCAGTCATGTTGAAACAACACATGTCTTGCGTGCCACGAGTCAAAGATCGTTGATCAAATTGTTGCCACCTCCGAATGGCATAATTTAAGAATATTTTCATAGACGGTAAGTCTTTGTTGTTGTCAGCAACTCAAGAGAGGTGGTGCCGTGAAAAGAAATGTTTCTCGACTTCAAATCTTGAAATCGATCCTGGGATCTTTGGTGTGTGAGTGACGTATTTACTTACTATACCATAACGACCACATATTATTTTTTTTTAAGTTTTTATTCTTTATATTTATTATTGGTACATGAGAAGAAGTTTTTTTTGCTGATAAATCGAATAAGAACTCCACTTGCGCTGCATTTTACTGATTTTTTTTCGGACTGAAATTCGGAGGATTCCTTCCCCTCCATAAAATTCCAATAACTTTAAATATGTGTAAGGGACATCCGTACTGTATCATGTTATTTCATTCTTTCTTCCAGGTCAGAGACAAAGAAGAAGAACTGGACACGGCTATGCAAAAAATTGATTGCCTCCGAAGTGAGCTCAGAAAGTCTGAGAAGAGTAAGCGGGAACTTGAACTTCGCATGGAAGAAGCAATCGCCGGAGCTTCGAAGCAACGAAAACTCCGGGAGAGATCGGATGAATACTACCGCAAATTAAAATCAGAAGTATGGTCTGTCAATGGTCTCGATTTCGAATCGTCTTCATCAACTTTCGGCTATTCGTCGGAGTCCTTCCGCTCCGAAAAGGGAAACAATGACGATAGCGCCAACGAAATGTTCAACACACCACAGTCGCACATCAAGATGAACGATTTCCCAGAGATCTTCAGAAGTGAATCACAGAAATCCAACGATGATGTTGAAACCAATCTGAAGGAGACCATAGCTGAGTTGAAAAAGAAATACGGACGCGAGAAGAGCCTGTGGCTAGAAGAGAAGAAACGCCTCCACACGGAAATCGACATGGCCAAGGAGAATCGGAATCTACTTCAAAACAAACACAAAGAATTGGAAAAGAAATGCCAGGAATTAATGTGAGTATTTGCGCTATCTCAGTAACAGACACATCAAGTTCATTCAACTCGCAGGGCCAAACAGAAGACAATCTTCCAGTGGGAGAAGCAAGTGACCGAAATCATCCAATGGGTGCTAGACGAACGCGATGCCCGCTCCTACCTGCAGGTCCTTGTGAATAAGATGACAGAGGAGCTCGAGTATCTAAATCAATCCGGTAAATTGTCATCCATGAAATACATTCATATCCTTGATAAAGACAATAGACAAACGTCGCAACAAATGATCTAGGTTTCACGCATCCTAACCTCCAAAACGGTAAACGGAAGTAGTTAAAATTAATTCATAGTGATGAACTTTGAATGTTGAAAGAGGTGAACATTATTTTCTGTTTTCAATTCAGGATCACGTTACGAGGTGCTGTTCAAGTTTTTTTTTTTATTTCTCAAAGCAGCCAATGCTTCGTTTTGATTCCAGAAAATTTAAAATGTTAAGAAGACATGTGACTATACAAAAATAAAGTGAGTTCAAAAACTGTTACAAATAATTGGCTGTCTTTCTTTTTGGCTACGTTTTGTTTAGTTTCTTGACTGATTTCTTGCGCGGCATAGTGACCCTGATTTTGTAGCACCACAAAAGCAGAGTGGGTGCAGCTCTGCTTTGCGTAATGCCTTTGTCTCATTCGGAACCTTTGAAAACTTTCCTACGACAACAATGAAATAATTTACTTACCAACACTTGATTTACTTTAATAACTTGGGCACGCGAGTTAGATTTTAATGATAAATTGTTTTCTTTTTGTGCTGTAAGTCTCCTTCGTAATGAAGTCGCCAATGTGCCCATCGTCTACAATGGCCCACCTTGAGCGAATTGAACTTCAACACAAACTCGCAATTACTTAACGAGTACCGCATGTTACGAGTATGTGCGGCGTAAATATTCATATTTTTACGGTGTGCTCTTGGATGTGCGCTCATTGTAATAGTGACTAATCAATTTTCGGATGATCGTGACTGAATTTCGGTTGACTTTGTTATGTAATCTTGGAAGCATAAAAGAACTACGATAAAACACAGAATGTTGGATGTCTGTGAAGAGTGTCTAGCGTTGAATGTAGTGTGCAACAATTATGCTGATTATGTCTGTAAAGCATACCCATTCGCTTTGAAAATATATTAAGTAAGGCATACAGCCAATCAGGAGACAAGGAAATGTACGGAATGACAAGAACTACTCATAAAATTTTCTTTCTTTATATTCCTTAATTGCTAAAATTCTTTACAAATTAATTCTTCACCCGCTGGGTCACGCGAGGACATAACCGTTCCTTTCCGTGAGCCGTTGTGAGAGCTTCAGGGGCTTTTAGCATAATTTTAAAGGAAGTGCCCTTGAAGTGAAAAATCTATTCGTCAAATATCTTAAATGAATTAAAAGCAAGCGTTTAAAGTAATTAAGAAGAAGAAAGCTGAATCGTAAGCGATGGCGTCACGTTTTTTCAAAACAACTAAAATCAAATATCCTTATTCTAAGGAGAAAGACCTGATCATGGAACCGAAAATATATAAAAAGGCTATTTTAAGTAACTTAAAAGAAAAGTATTGGGTCAGCGAAAAAAAAGAAACTTTATTTTTAACGAAACATAGGAACAAAAAGAGTTTTTACAAAATCTCTTATTCGTTTTGATTAAAGTCCCTGCAAAAGCTACACACAGGTGAAACCGACGTAAGCTTGTCATTAAATCCGATCGTTTAGGTTAAAGAAGAAGGAATAAGTTGTAAGGAGTCAAATTCCGCATAAATTTTCCTGACTGTTGAAACTGCAAAGGATAACAATAGGTATGTTCCTGTACCCGAAATAAGCAACACAAAACAGTACAAACCAACACAAACCAACACAATCTGCGTTCCCGTATACCGAAATAATGGGTTTTACGTCAAATGAGCGCTGAGAGAGTAAGATATTTCCCCAATCTGTCCATTTTAGCTATAATTAATTGGTGTGCGTACGGAGATAAATGAGCATTGCATTTTTGTTATCTGTATCGAAAAAGTGAATTTGACATTTCTTAATGATACACTTTACACATTTGGTTTAGATGCGTTCCCGTACTTTGCCTTTATCTGAGAGAGATTTACCGCCACTCCTTAACAAATTACAAACTTCAGAATTTGGTACAGAAAGTACTGGAACACACCTAAAAGGTCCTCGCGAGCTCCACAAATAGAAGACAGTGACAGGCATCGCTTTCTAAAGTAGAAAGAAACAAAATCATTATAAGAGCATGTAATGGGCAACTTAGCACTTTTGAGCTGACCATATGCGAAAGACAAACAAACAACTCTTTGAAAACAAAATTATTTTATTTATATTTCCTGCTGCCTCAACAGCAAAATTGTAAGTCACAGTTGTTAAGAAATAATGTTGGAAGTAATTTTTGAGGGTAAAGGAATACAATCAGGATTCTAAACCTCAACAGAAGTTTTGAAAGACATCTCTATCGAATCATCTGCAATCTGGTGCTATCCAGAAATAGTACCGCCCAGAAGACTCCACAGATCAAAAATGTTGTTCACCTGAGTCAGGTGAAGTATTGAAAGCCCAATACAGAAATTAAACGAAACAACCGCAATTCAAAGTCCAGTTTTGAATAAAAGTTAAAAAAAAAAACAGATAGTTGGGGTCTAAGAAAAGCCGAAAGTCACCAATGAACAGAACTTCAACATGTTTGACCGATCGGGAAATGAGGTTTCAACGTTCTGCAAATAAAATCAAAACTAAGACTATAAGCTTTTAAAGAGAAAGAACAGTCATATCGAGCACATTGTAACAATGGGGGTAGTGACAAAACGTTGTGTAGCTAAGAACAACTTTTAATTGAGACATACCCTTTTCTTGAAATCAAACAAACAATAACTCGAGCTCCAAGCAATTGAAAAATAAAGTGCTCTATTAGGCAGCCAAATTACCATCTATAAAATATAAACGGCAGAGTTTTGACAACCTTCAAGTTTCTTAAATGTCAAATTCTGAATATTTTCGATGAACTTTACGAGCTATTTATAACATCGAAAAATCCAGAGGTTAAAAAAATTAGTGATTGGAATTGCTACATCATGTCAAGCGGATGGAAACCAACGCTTCATTCTGAGAAGAAGCCCTCGAATAATACCCGCTCGATGTCAGAGTAAAGGGAGACGCGACTTATGTGCCGCATGCGAGTGAAAGAGAATTACATCAATGTGTGTTTAAGAAAGTCGAAGTGGTGTGCTCTAGGGCTTTAATCGATGACTGAAATGGAAAATTTAAGTCAGACTAAATGTATGATAAAGTGCTAGGAACCAACTAGAATATTTAGTGCGTATTTTCTTAGTTTATTTCGAAGCTTTCACATTTTTAGATCACTTATATATTCAGAATTGTGGCAATAAAACGGCATCCTCATATGTAAAGCTTTCTTGCAACTGCAAGTCTTTTCGCAATACTTTTCTTCAACACTTTTTTGTTATTTTGGTGGAAAATTAATCCCGATTTAAACTATCCCATCTGGCTTTCAAATTGGTGCGACTCACATAACTTCTTCTTCTTTTTCTTGTGGCGCTACAGTCCAGGATGGACCTGGGCCTCAACCAACATGCCTCTTCAGCCAGCTTGATCTCTCGTCAGCTCGGATTCGAAGACTTTTCGGGCCGGAGCAGTGGTGTCCATACGCTCTAGATGGCCTAGCCATCTTAAGCGTTGTATCGGTAGACGCTGTACAGCCCATAGAGTTCGTCATTAAATCTTCTCCTCCAGATGCCATCAATGCAAACAGGACCAAAAATCTCTCGAAAAGATATAGGGCTTCTTCATCCGCGTCCAGGTTTTCGCGTAATAGAGTAGGACTGGGATGAGAGCATTGTCCTTCGAGAGACGGCTTTATTACTTAATTGCCTCTTGAGCCCAAAGAAACAGCAAGTGGCAAGAGTGATTCTGCGTTTAATTTCGGTACTGATGTTGTTGTCCCTGTTTACCGCTGAGAGACGTCGATGTTGTGTGTCCTTTCTTGATGACAGCATGTACTTAGTTTTGCCCTCATTTACCGCCAGACCCATTTTAGCCGCTTCCGCTTCAATGACAGCAAACGCCTCATTGACGGCTCGCTGTGTTCGTCCAATCACATCAATGTCATCAGCGTATGCTAGCAATTGAACTGGCTTTTGGAAGATGGTGCTTCTGGTGTTGACTTGTGAGTTACGCACGATCTTCTCGAGGAAGATGTTAAAGAAGTCACGTGACAGTGCGTCGGCTTATCAAAAACCTTTTTTGACATTGAAGGTCTCGGTGAGATCGTTACCGACCTCGACGGAGCAGCGAGAGTTCTCCATCGTCATCCTTCACAATCTGACGAGTTTGGAAGGAATGCCAAAGCTAGACATGGCACTGTACAACTCGTCTCTATGCACAGTGCCATGTGCGGCCTTAAAATCGACGAATAGGTGGTGGGTTTCGATTTGCACTTCTTGGGTCTTTTCCAGGATCTGCCGTAATGTGAAGAGCTGGTCTATAGTGGACTTCCCTGGCCTGAAACCACACTGATAGGGACCTATCAGGTTATGGACAAACGGCTTCAGACGCTCACACAATACGGCAGAGAGGATCTTGTATGCGATGCTGTGGATACTAATCCCTCGGTAGTTGGCGCAGTCAAAAGGGTCTCCTTTCTTGTGGACCGGGCAAACGATGCTGAGATTCCACTCATCGGGCATACTTTCCTCTGACCATATCTTACAGATGAGCTGGTGCATGCACCCAACCAGTTCATCTCCAGCTGCTTTAAATAGTTTTGCGGCAGTCTTTCCGCTCCAGCAGCTTTCGACTTCAGCTTGGATATTGCTATCTTCAGCTCGTCTAAGTCGGTTAGACTATCATCGTGAAAATTGAGTGGAACATTCTGCTAACAGGGGAATTGGGGCCGTCATCGCCGTTAAGGAGTCTGCAGAAATGATCCTTACAGATTCTCAGCACAGACTACGACTCTACAACGAGTTGGCCATTCGGATACCGGGTGGCTTCGGTTCTAACCTTGTATCCTCCGGACAGTTGTTTTACATTTCGGAAAAACTTTCGGACTTCATTACTGCCATGACGCCTTTCCATTTCCTCGACCGCGCTCTTCTTATGCTCCTTCTTTTCACCTTCGGAACCGGTGCTCCTCCCTTCTTCTCTGTTCGTAAAACTCACGAGCAGCCCCCGTTGTTCGATGCAGCGTTGCCTTATAGGCGTCTTGTTTGGCTGCATGCGCTCGCCTGTACTCGTCGCCAAACCATGGGCTCCTTCTGGGTGGTGACGTGGATTCCAGCCCATCAGTGGAAGCTTCTTTGATGGCTTCTTGACAATGTTTCCAGTCTTCTTCTATGGTCAGTGCAGGCAGCGTCGAACTCTGAGCGAGTTTCAGGGAGACTCGGTCGGCAAAGTTCCCAGCGATCAGTTTCGATTGTAGCTTTCCGACGTCAAACCGTTTTGGTCTAACTCAACTCCATTGCTCTCTCGATATCCAGGTTCTTAACTTGGCTACAACAAGGGGATGATCCGAGTCGATGTTTGCACCTCGCAAGTTTCGGACATCGAGAATACTGGAGGAGAGTCTGACGTCAATCGCAACGTGATCAATCTGGTTGACCGTGGGTTGATCAGGAGATCGCCAGGTTCCTTTGTGAATATTCAGGTGTGGGAACCGCGTGCTAGCCACAGAGAAGTTCCGCCCCGAGGCGAAGTCCAACCGCCTGAGTCCGTTGCCGGATGTGTTTTCTATGTTTGCTGTGCTTTCTGATGCTTCGAACAACGATGTCCACCTTTCCCAGCTGAGCGTTGAATCCTAGAAAGGCATCGATCGTTTGTTCTTTCTAGGAGATCATAGAAGTGATCCTTGGTATTGTCATCCTTCTCCTCTGTCGGGACGTGAGCGCAAATTAGGCTGATGTTCCTTAATTTAACCTTGATGCGGGTTGTCATGAGGCGTTCGGTGACGGGGTCGTAGCTTAAGACTTTTTTCCTAAGTCTGTCTCGAACAACAATCCGCATCCGAATAAGCGCTGTGCCTTCTCTCTCTGTATCAATCGCTGTAGTATATCTCACAGTTTCGTTTTCTTATCAGGCCCATCCCATCGCATTTCCTGGATGGCGGTAATGTCTGCTTTGTAACAATCAAGCGCCTCCGCACGTTGTGTGCATGTGGCCAAATAAGCACCTCACATTCCATGTGCAAAACCGAAAATCGTAGTCCTTAAAACGTTTGCTGGGGTCGTCAATAGTTATTCCGTCCGAGGCACTTTTTTGTCTCTGAGGTAATATATTTTTACGTGGTGAGGAAGTTACCCTCAAGCAGAGTTCACAGACTTTTAGGCCAGGCCCATTATTTAACCTCTCAGGCAGAGGGGTTCGCTGCATGCATTGGTTCACTATACAACGGATGTTGTGATGGCTATCCAGGACGCGCCACGAGGAGGCTGTGTGTCAACTTGACCTTACTAGGATAGTGTTGGCAGCTCGCCTTGTTGAACGCAATCAACGTTACATCGCGTGAACAGGCCCATCCCCCCTCCATCGACTCACATTACACTATTAAAAAGTAAGCTATTTGTCAGGATACAAACGAAAAACGTCACTGCCAGTTCAATAAATTATAAGCAATCAAATAAGTTCAATATGTCAAGGTTGGTGGTTTCCGTTGAGAATGTAGACTTTTGAAAAAGCGTCAGCAAAAAATGTTCATACTCCTAAATTTATTTCAGAATTCGTATCCGAAAACAGTGCAAATCACCATTCTTAATAGAACTTATAAACAAAGAAATATTACATATTAATCCATGGATATGGTCGACATATCCATTAAGTTATTCTCATTGGCGTTTGAGCTATCTGAAGGTTCAGGTATAACTGATCTGTTAATCTCCGGCAGAATGCTGTCATCATCTCTCTCTCGCAGCACATTGCTGTTATCCATTGAAATGTCGCTGGCATCGATGTCCTTCGCAGTTGCTGTCGTTTCTATTGGACGTGTCAACCGTTTGTTTTCTATCGTCTTCAAAAGTGATTTTGCTTCGGATTTTTTCTAAAAAACAGATAAACAAAACTAACATGTAACACAACCCAGAATACACTTTTTAATGTACCTCATCGGATTCCAAGCATTTGTACGCGAAGTGTGCCGCCTTCTCATATTGTCCATTGCTCTCGTAGTAATTCGCTAAAGTTATGTATGCGTGGTATAAACTCTGCTTATCTGCTGCCGCTCGTTCATCTATACAGTAGGACAAGTACGCAGGCACGGCGCTTTCAAGGTTTCCCAACTTCTCATACAAGTTTGCCAATTTATAGAGCGCAATCCCCTCGATATCTCCAACGTTACAGGCTTTCAGGAAGCATCTTATGGCGTTTTCGTTCTTTTCCAATTTTTCGTATGTTTCACCTAAAGCCACGAGCATTCGACTATCGAACGGCCGCAGCTTATGGGCATTCTTGAAGTAATACAGGCTGTAGTAATGCATTTTCAAAATTTCGTATGACTGACCCAGGCCGTACCAAGCGCGGTAGTCGCGCTTATTGACTTCTGTAAAGCAATTACATGTTACAGTTGTGTTGGAGAGATTTCATAAACTCACCGACAGCCTTCCGATAGCTTTGAATGGCAGCATTTGTGTTCTTCAGCTCCATGAATTCGTGACCCATTAAAGTCCAGGCTGCAAGATAGTGAGGATTCAACTTGAGTGCTCGTTGAAAGTACATTATCGCTTTCTGGTGATCACATCGTATGCTGTAATAGTTGCCTAAAATTAGATACATTTTTACGCATCATAAAAGAGTTTATTACGTAGGCATATATTGTAAATGTCGCACTAACCTATTACACAACAAGTCTCTGGTCGGTATTTACTAATGGACAAAGCTTTATGCGCCAGCGAAGCCATCTCCGTTTTTAATTCCTTAACAAAGAGTAGATTCGAGTAAGTGTCTAGATTATCCAGCCGATAGGGATCAACTTCTTGGATTGTTTGAAAAACTTCAATAGCCTTGTCCACCTCTGAAAAGCAAAACTGAACAATAAAAACCATTATTAATTGCAAGCGAGACAACCTCTTTTATTGTGATATGCCAACGCCATTTGAGATGTGATATATATGCAATTCTGGAACCCGGCTGCACGCAGATTTTCGTACTGCTTAAGACCTTCATCGTTCAAGTATAATTCGATGTATGCGTGCGCTAAGAAAATCTGCTTCATCCAATGATTCGGCAAATTCAGTGCGAGAACTTTTTCCTTTTCTGATATCAATGGAGCCAGTTCAACATACGAGCTCCAAAGCATGGGTGTGTCTTGAATGGACTCAACAAATATGTGAGTTGCCAAATCGTTAAGGCCTAAATTCCTTAACACAACACCATATAAATACAACCCATATCCATCCAATTTCCGCTGACTATATTCAAATTTAAGACTGGCCAAGAGATCGGACATATCCTTCGCGTACGGAGTGTCGTTCAAGTTTGAATTGTCTGTCACGTTTTCCTGCTGCTTTTTCTGTTTCGCCATGTACGTGGCATAGTAGTGCAAGAACTTCGGAATAGGTGACTCGCAGTCTCGTGTGAAGAAAGCAGCTCTATCGTACTCTCTCAGATCGAAGTAACTCTTAGCTAGATAGTAGTTGTCGTATTCGTTTTTACTAAGATCCTTGCTGGCGGTGTCATGGAAGTCGCCACTAATCTCAACGTAAGAGAGGCCATGGTTCATTTCTGCTAACCACTTAACGCTCTGCACCAAGCCACGCTTATTACACTGGATGATAGCGTTGCACAGGTCTTGTTTCACTTCTTGAAGAGACACGTTCAGTATGTCTTCATCCATTTTGTAGGAACTAAAATGTAATGAGAAAGTTAAATTTATTTTTAAACATTTCTTATATACTTCAAATTAATGTAGACCGTAGTAGTTATAGAAGAGATCATCTTAGGGCTCTTTCGCTTATCAAGCCGACAGCTCTAACTATTGGATTGTCTAAATGGGCAACGCCTAATCATTACCAAATAAGAATAATTTGGACGAACTATGGCAATAGAGGCTTTCAATCACTTGAAATAGACAAGCAATTCAAGAACCTGCTGCAATAAGAAGAGATTGCAATGAACAGGCGCAACATCAGTATTTTTGTAATTTTATTGACAAATTCCGATGGCGGTGAACAAAGCATACTACATAATCTGCTGAGCTTAATATAAGACAGGGATTTACCAAATTTACAGATCCACTGTGTTAGCAACTGTAGCATTTTCGGCATAAATCCCAAATCGTGTTTGTTTATTGAACACTGAATTTAAGGAGCATTAGCAGCAGCAGAAGTAACGTTGACAAATGAGACATAACAACACAACAGCAATATAATTTCTCACACTGTATGAAACTTGTCAGATTTACGCCATTCCATTTTGAAAACATAAACAAAATCAACTCAAAATCGTTCTAAAACTGATGGTTAGCAATTTCTAGCCGGCATCTATTAGAAACTCTTTTTTCCAGCAAAAAACAGAACTGAAGTGATTATTCAAATACTGAAACTGATTTAAAGAACAACTCTTTACTTGACATTAGTTCTAACTGTAGACAAGTAATTTACTCACATTTATTTACAAGGAAATAACTGAAAAAACAAAAGTTATTACAGCAGTCAGACCGTTTGTTTTTAATTGTTTGCAAACGTCAACCGAAACTATGCAAGGGAACAATGTGAAACATTTGATAATACAATCCAACACACATTGTTTCCAATCGAATTAACCACGGGAATGGTATAATAAGTCACGCTGGTATAACATTTGATTTGAGAAAATGCCCGCTCATTTGCCTAGGCAATTTGACACAACATATAATGGTGTAAACTCTGACATACTGTGTTACTATTGAATTAAAACCCAAATAGATAATTTTATCTGGATTGGAATGTGTTAAAAGAGATCAACGACCATTCTTTTTATGTCTACACGAAAGCGTACATATATGTATGTATTACAAAAAGTTGCAGGATCTAGATGATTTTGTAAACAAACATGTGATAAGGAGTTAAATTTTTTCTATTATTCAGTATGAAATTCTTAAACTGTTACTGTAAACAACATAAATATGTCAAAACGTTCTGAGTACGTATAACCTCAAAAATGTCAAACCTTACGATAGAGCTGGCAGATGCCAAATTGCAACACTAGGGCTGCCAATTTCGAAATATAAAAGGCAACCTTCGTACTGTCTTAATATCATGATCGCTTTTCGAAAACTCAATATACACCATTTGGTTGTATAAAAAAAATTTTAGCCAGAAAAGCGGACCTTAAAATTACTAAAATTTAAGACAACCCTTTCGGTTTTTGGGTACTTATCTCTTTATAATTAGTTTCCGATATATGGACTAGTTAATAACATTACAAAAAAAAGGGTGGTTGTACTAGGCTTCGCGTGTGTCTACAGACGCCTGCTCAACCTATAATGATTTTAAAACGCGGGTTAAGAACAGACGTTGAGATAGTCATGAAAACACATTAGAAATCCAATTCGAAGCTGATTTCCGTGATATCATCACTTTTAACTATCATCGTTTCGTTTATTCAATACTGTTGCTTGTTTTGTAGATCTTCGTTATATATAAGAATATGAAATTGTATCGCATGTGCAATGCATATAAATGGCGTAATCCATTGGTTTTTTCGAAATTGGGGAAGTATTGCCATCTTATCAGTTCATTTGGATTCAAATGAGTCTGTTTGCACCAGGGCACACAAAAATTGAAAATGAGACGGTGACATTTTGTTGTGTTGAAATTTAATATGGTGAAAATAAATCCAAAATTGATAACCACTCACAATATGAATCAAAGTACATTAGCACAATATTGAACAGGAATTTTAAAAAACGACTGCAATGTAATCATCTTTCTCTTTAAACACATCTGATGCGAATTTTTTTAAGCAAAGCATTACATTCAGAGAAATTCAAATAACCCCAACATTGTCCAATTGGATAGCAATCAGGTTATCCAATTCATTTCCAACTCGTTTCACATTCGCTCTATCCAGCTGTCACAGAGCGTTCAGCACGTTTTCACAAAACCTAGCGCTCGAACCAAACGCTCACAACACACCTTCAAAATTCTAAGAAAAACACAAATCACACTCGATGCGTGCGTGTGTGAGTGGTTGTTTTGACTGTTTTCAAAATAAAGACTAGAACGAACCGAAAAAAAAAATGACAGACGAAAAATTCCTCAATATTCTGTGGCGATAAACTTCGCTTCAAAATAACTCTTCTATCAGTTAGTAAAGTTTTGCGAAAAGAAAGTGAAATTTGCCAAGAAATACCGTCGGCTGCATGTTTGTTTTGCATATTATCGGATTCGCTATTCTGATCGATTGCACCACATCGTGTTGTTTGGGGTCGAGAGAAAAATTAATTCATAAATACGCCGTGCGAAAACATTTTCCACGCCCAATTGAAACTTACACACTGCGTCTTTAGTTCCTTTTATGGTTAATTCTCGTGCCACACACAGAAGGGTACTTTGTTATATATATTTTTTTTCGGTTTTACAATATATACATATATTACACCCTGCATTCTGCCACGTACTTTATTTTCGTTCATATTGACTAGAAAGAAAAGTGAGGAAAAAAAGTTTTATTTTAGATCTCGCTGCGTTACACGAGTTTATTGCGACCGCGGATTTGTGAGATATCGGACACAGCACACACATTGAGTACGGCATATGTAAGTGCAGCCTCTCTGGCATACATCCCGAGTGTCTGTTTTTATTGGGCAATGGGGGTAGTAGCAGCAGCAGCCGCAGTAGTTGCGATTCTCGGCGAAAATATGTGTGCACAGATTCAAAACAAATGAAGTGAAGTTTAGCGGAAATGCGAAAATAAACAAAAAACAAGTCATCGTCGGGGGTAAAAATTGCAAGAATAATTTTTTTTCCTAATTTACTTATCGTTTTAAGAATTTTCATAAAGACGAAGAAAAAAATTGAGAGAAAAACAAGAAAAAAGAAAACGTAAAAAAATTAAGTGGGTGTCAACAGAGTCACAGTCACAGTCAATGCGAATGCGACATTTGTACATAAATGATGGTTAATGCTGAATAAGGAGATAAATCACTGTGAAATAAAGGTAAGTGTGTTTGATGATGGGAAGACATTCCATATTATGTAGCCGCTTGTACGGCGGCGACGAAGACGAAGACGATGGCGACGGTAACGGCTATGACGATGAGAACGGCGAGACGAGACGAGACGAGACAGCATATTCGTGATAAGAAAACGTGGTGCGTAGAGTGTTTTTGAAGAGAGCTTCCCAAATGTTTTGGAGGTGTTCACAAGTTGAACTTTATTCCGATTCATAAATATTTCCGTCGTTTGTTTTCGCCACAACGTAGTGGAGAGTTTTTCTTCTTTCATTTTCCTATTTTTCTCTCTCCCTCTCACTTTATTTTCGTTTGGTTCTCTTCTACTTCGTGCTTTATTCTTCTTCGTTTGCTTCTTTTTCATTCTTCTGAGATTGCAAAGTGCGGCGTAATTGTTTGATAATAATTGTTGTGTAGCTAGCTGGCCTGCCTGCCTCTGCTCTGTTTGTGCTGCTGCTGTTAATGATGATGAGGTTATGTGTTATTGTTGTTGTTTTTCCCTATTGTTGTTGTTTGTCGTGTTTACTCGGATTTTAGTCATCAGATGTCTGCTGAACTACATATTTCGTGGGAGTTTGCTGATTAATTTATTATTCCATTCACAACAAACGAAAACGATTAGTCTCCCGCTGGTGCATTTTAATTGAAGATTGTTGTCCTCAACGCAATTTAACTCAGATTTTCGCGTTTAATACGGTTTTCGCTACCATATGTAAAATTGTTCAGTGTCTTGGCCAAATCTTGTCGCAGACGTCATCGGCGGGTGGGGGTGCCGTATGATGTTTATTTCCGTGTGCTCCAAGTCGCCAGGTACATAGATCTCCCTTGATTTGGTTTCTTTTTAAAAATTTTCCACGCGGATCCCGTAGGAAAAAAAATAAGTGTTTGTAGTTTTTCGAAAGAGAGTGTGTGTAAAGAATGATAATTGCATCACCAGTTCATTTTTGGGTGGGCAAACACGCATCATCACCGCCACGCGGTTCTTGCTAGATAACTAATATTTTTTTTGTGGGTCTTTGGTCGACTAATGGCAAGCGTATGGACATTAAGTGAACATTCGGACTTGCGTGTGCACAGAGGTGGGTGAACTTCAGCACGGATGTAATAAAAACTTGCTTGATTTTTTTTAAGATTTGATAGTAAGTTGTGTTCTTTCGTTTTGTTTTCTTTTTTTTTTTTTCTCTGTACTCCTCAGATATGGAACTGTGAAGGAGTTTTAATCAGCAGCAACACCCATGTCATCGGTTTCTGTTTTCCAATATCCGGCACGGAAGGAATTTTAAATGACTTTTACATTATGAGAATGCGGATTGTTATTGTTATTGCTGCTTTACTTGGCGTGTGCGATTCTAGAGAACTCTAGCAGGTTGTCGGTGGGACATATGTGTAGGACTAGATTAACATATGTATGTGATTGAATTCAATTGCTTGAACAGTGCAATGAATAAATAAGAGTTAACTGCCGCCACGTGGGTTTTTTCAGTTATTCAAATTCTAAATTTTATCAGAACATAGCTTCCTTCTCAGTGTTATATTTCGAACTATTTTTCTGTGCGAGAAATATTATATTCTAAATTATCCTCAGAAACTTACGTGAGCATAATAGAACTGTGTACGTTCTTGAAAAGGTTTCTGTGGAAATTTCTTGACAAGTTTGCCGTTATTCCGGAAACTCAAATTTGCTGAATAAAATTCCAGTTGCTTGGCAAGTATTTTCACAAATCATTTGATATACTAAATAACATGCACTTGCAGGTTGCAACTTGCTTTGGTTCGCCAGAATGAGAACATAATGATGGCAGTTGGAAACAGCATCTATTATCACAGCAAATGCAAAATATATGTTTACAAAAATCACTTTTGAAGGCGATTAGAAAAACATGTTATCTTAAGAATGTGCTCCTTTTACAACAGCAGGGGAATGTTGAAATGTAATCAGACCTAAAAGTCATCCCTTAACATAGTCGGGCGTCAAAAATGGTCTTCAGTCTTTTTCCTTACTGAATACTAGTGAGTGGAAAACCACATGCAATGCGTTTTATGCGTTTTTTATTTTAAAACCAGATAGAATCTTTAATGAATTTTATTTTGAATGTCTTATGTTTTATGTCGGACCTGAGCAGAAGTAGATTTAATGAGAAACTCTTCATTACAATAGTTCGAATGCCTTAATTTTATCGAGCCCAATCGTACCATCGATTGAACTAAATGTGGCGCCAGTAGTCTCTGCTGCTGCTTGGTGCTATAATTCCTATTGCCAGCCTTATGTTGATACTGAATATCAATGCACAATAAATTTAGTTATATTAGTTCGACCTATGTATGTCCATGTGCATGCAGTTTTAGCATACTTTGAGCTAAGAGCCTTAGGGTCGACATTGCGGCAACTTGCGAGCAGGTATGATCTGATATCTCCATTAGACATAGCCTGATCGGCTGTTAGCCAATACGATTGATAATGTCGTCTGGTGGTAGCACGGTGATTAGCGATTAGAATTAGGCTTATCAAATGAATTACACTATCTTGACCGTCGACTTGCTCCGTGCTTAGTTGGTTCACGACTTTTGAATATATATATTTTTTTTTATTTTTGTAAGATTATTCAGTTTTGAGGGAGTAAGTAGTTGCTTGCTTTTGGGCGAACAGACAATCCCATGTTGTATAAAACCGGTATTCATTTGTTGCGAGCCCACTCCTCAAGATGAAGAAGGGAAACGTGGTTTGCTCTTTCTGATAGGGTACCTTTATGAAGCCTACCATAAATAATTGCCCAAATTCAAAATCGAACGAAGGATGCCACGACAAGACAACAAGGTATTCTTATGGCAATGGGCTGTAACGACATCAGTTACAATTCTAAGACATTTTATTTTACTCGATTAAACAGCGAGATAGAGCTTTTATCGAGCAGTCGATATAGTTTGTAAGCGGTTTCTTTTTTTTTTTATTAGATTCAGGACGCTATGCTAAAAATTCACCTAAAATTCTCCTTAATGTCTCTGTCTGGTTGCCTCCAAGTAATCACATTATAACGAGGACCTTTTCCGCACATTGTTGAGTTATTTGTTTTTGCAACTGGGTGATTAGATCCAGGGGCCTTAAAACATAGTCCCCGTTTCTTGCCGCTGTTTCATGATTTTAATTGAAGCGATGCGTTCCTAGGACACTGAACCACGGCCATAAAGACAGGTGAACACGTTAAGCCATCTGTGAAGTGGCATTCAGTAGCCCCTAGATGAAATCTCAATTATTACTTTAGTAAACAGAGGGTTTATTTTTGCTCTGTTATCGTCCCTATCTATTATCTATCGTTAGAGAACACTGTGACATGGTTGGCACCCTTGTTCAATTTGTAAATAGAATTTTACATATTGTTGTTCTTCTTTACACAAAATTATTCCGTAACAGCCGTTGTTCAAAAGTCGTAAACATTCTCTGTCTGCAGAATCCTTGAGTATAATGTAGTATTAAGAGGCAGATGAATATGCATATGCATGAATGCATTTAGTTCAAAGTCAACTGTTTTTGCTGGAGTGCCTGCAATTTCATCTGCCCTTTTCTTCAGCAAATAATTACGATATCTGTTTTTGTTGTATAAAAATGCATATTTTTAACTTGCAAAACAACAGCAGGTATGTATCGTACTGTATCTATATGCGCATTAAGAAATTACAGTTGCTGATATCGCATGTAGATCCAAGACATGTACTCCCTGATCGTCGGAGGCTAGGTTAGCACCTTTATCCAAGTACAACTTTTTGCTTGCTCATGATCATTAGGAAGTTTCGGATTCAAGATAAATTTTTTGTCCCCATTGCCATGTTTAAAATCGTTTGTATAGACACGATGTCTTCAACATTGTTGATGTCAAAGTCAATGTCAATGTCTTTAGAACTTTATGCTTTCCCCGCTACGACAGACTAAAGAACAAATTAACACGTTGCTTTTTCGACGTGAATATACAGTTTCTCTAACTTCGAAATATTAATTTTGTTGATATGTCAACAAAATTGTGGTTATCAGAAATTTCATTAATTTCCCTTTCAGGAATACTGAAATGAATACGCGAATGTGCAATCACATTCCCGTAGCTTTGAGACCGCAACAAAGTATGAGGCTACAAGCAGCATTCCTTGTTGCCTTCCACTGCCTAGGTTCAAATGATTCACATTGCACAAACGTTGTTGTTATAGTAAGTGCGCGTTGACAATAAGATAATTGATTTTGATGTACCCATCACATTTCCCGACATAGAGGACAGCATTGCAAGTGCGATGCTAGCAGTGATCAGAAAATAGATTAGATTTTTGTAATTGCATCTCTAAGGGACGATTGTTTCAGTTGAACATATGTTCGTCGTGTAACGGCTGTAACTGGTATAGCGAATTCGTGACTTAAACTGATATCGCAAAACAGTCATTGACTTAGTTGTGCTTGACGTGTGCATACAGAGATAATCGAAGGAGCCACACGTGTGCACTTGTTTATAAAATAATATATTTCCGATTACACTGTTTGAAAACTTGACGCAAGTATTGTTAGTGGTTTCAAACAATATTACATGTGAATGAACTTTAGTGGGCTTTTAGTTCAGGAAATTACTTTAATAATAATAATAATAATTGGATGGCGCGACAGTACACAGGGGACCAAGGCCTTGCTCATCAACTACTCGTGTTGTGCGCGCTACTGTTCTCTCACGAGTAAAAGGGACCTACAGTTTTTTGCCGACTCCGAACGGCGAAAATTGAGAAGCTTCTTCTTAGACAGTTATTACTCTTTGAGTGTTGTCAGCGTGTTGTTCTTAGCTGTTGTTGTACAAACTTGGTAAATGTGGCTTAGCATATTAGCAGGAAGTTAGATTAACTCCCCCGAATCAGGTATTACTTAATAAGAGATAGAAATGTCGGTCATCCAAACTATTTGTATTATAACCATCTTAAAATGTGCTATAATAAAATTCGTTTGATTGCGTTTAGAAAACAAGCCTTTGATCAATAAAATATTAAAAAGAAAATTTCCCTCATATGCAACGCATGTCACCCCTAACAATTCACCGATATTCTCCAACAGAGTTGAGACCTACCTGCGAATATTCAAAATCGTGCAAACCATAGATTTTAAATTAAATCAGCCTAATAGTGGTGGTCAAGTATCTAATTGTACTTTTTCTTTTATCGTTATAACGCCGTATTTGTCTTACCTTAGTTTTTAAATTTCAGTGGGTGATTTCAACTTAACTAGAAGATTTTAGAGATCAGTATTGCTTCCTCCTGCGTGACAGTTAGGGGTCAACCTGGGCTTCGTATAAAATAGGTCTCAGCTATAAGTTGAGTGAGAACGTTCATTTGAGCGTTTCCAAATGACCAATGTGTACAGACACAACCAAAAATCGTGTTCCTAACTTTCCTTCGACAGGCCCAAACTGAACAATCTTAACCATCTCCTCAGTACATTACTTCTTAACTTAGCTGCTCAATATTAATTCTATAAGAAAAAGTGTAGTATTGAGCTAAATCAATCAGATATAGTTAAAATTGAACATTTTTCAAAAATATATGAAAGGAGAAGCACAGACTTTGCTGTAACTGCTCCCTGACCAAGCTAAATACCGACAGAAAGAAATTTTACACAAAACTGTACGGAATGTATTTTAAAAAGGGCAAAATACGCATTGGAAGGCATCAAGCACAAACGGGTTTGTGAGAATTGCCAAGCAAGTCGTTTTAAATCAAGAATTGAAGGAAATGAATGACTGTGACACTAAAAAAGAAAAAAATATAATCCGTACTTGTGGTATTAAACATACGACTACCTGATGGATTTTTGTAAACAGGAAAGTAATCAAGTTCCATCGAGACAGTGCTGGGTACGTAAGATGACATTCGAAACTCGTTTGAAGTGTTCACCTACAACTTAACTTCCGAGTGATTGAAACCAGTTTACTTTCAGGAGTAGCCTTGTTCAAAAAAAATAAGCCTTGTTCACAAAAATAAGCCTTGTTCACAAAAATAAGCCTTGTTCACAAAAATAAGCCTTGTTCACGAAAATAAGAAAAATTAAGTATATGAAGAGGGAAGGATGTTTTATAATACACTAATGTGTTCGAATAATGTTTTGATTATTTTTTATAAATTATATGAATAAACTAGAATGTGCTATAGTTCTACTAATGGTAGCAAAAAGGAAAAAAACATACTGGATTGTCAGGTTCATGTATCGAATTTGGGGAATTTAGGGCACTCGGCATGTGAATCGAGACAGTGTGGCAACAGTTTCATTTCTTGTTAAGTTATCCTACAGTTTCTTGGTTCTAGGAAGTTCAAATTTTGAGCTATTATTTCAAGAGGCATATCGTCATCTCTGCTTATCCATTCAATCCTTGACCACAGCCTGTAGGGTTGTGTATCATGCCAGTGAACCAATGATTAAGTCATACATTTGTCATTCTCATTAACGACGTCTAATTTATTTATTTTTTCTTTTACAGGTTCTATCCATTAAATGGGAAACTAACATTGTTCAAACAATTTCCTAAATAAAAAAACCGTTAAATGTGAACAGTTTAAGGAAACGCAAAACAAAAATTAATTCACTATTCATCTTCAGAAACCAGAGAACATTAGAAAATGACGTCTAATTCAAATAAAGTGTCTTCGAATAACGGTGTTATTCTCCATGGCTACCACACAAAATTGAAGACCATGAGAAAGAAGTATTTCGTGTTGTATGAAGATTGTGGTAAATCTTTGGCACGTTTAGAATACTTCGACAAGGAGAAACAATTCAAGACAAAAGCTAAACCAAAACGAACCATTCTCCTCAGCAGTTGCTTCAACATTAATCGCCGTTTGGATACGAAACATGAGTTTGTTGTCACACTGTCGACGAAGGACGAGAGCTTCGGTATTGTTATGGATACCGAGGAGGAAATGAACACTTGGCTACGGGAGATGCTTAAATTACAAAGCGGACAAAATATCCTAGGGCAACCAAAACCATTTTATGGTGAGTTGAGTGAAATGCAAAAAATTTAGGAAAAGTTTTTGAAACCCAGATACTTTCTTTATTTTTAGAACACGTTTGGCAAGTTGTGGTTCAAAAGAAGGGCTTAGCAGAGAAGAAGGGAATTCTTGGAAGCTATCACGTATGTCTGTCTTCGAAGTCAGTGACAATGATTCGTATCGGGCCAGAGCGAACGGATATGGATGAGCAACGAGTTCCAGTTGTGGAGTTTTACTTGACGTCAATAAGACGGTATTCATCTATATGCACCTCAATTGAACTGTGACGTTAAAATTCCCCTCTTTTAAGATGTGGAGATTCAAAGCGATATTTCTACATGGAAGTAGGAAGGCACAGTGTAATCGGAGCCGGTGAACTATGGATGGAAACAAAGGACTCACTGATTGCACAGAACATGCATACTATGATACTGAAGTACATAAATTCATCTCGCAGCTTTTGATTTTGTTTCTAATGTGTTTCTCACTTACCTTCTTTAAGTGTGATGTCATCGAAAGGAGAAGATTCCTATGGTCCAATGCGGAAGCGTTCGTCTTCGGCAACTGAAACTTCTAAACCAGTTACCATCCTTCAGCGAAGGCAAACCCATTCCGGTAGCAAAACTTTGAATTCTTCACCATTGAGTGGTAAGTTTTTTTTCTTCTGCAATCTAATTCTTTATTAATGGTTTGTCAGTTCTTTCTCTATTTTGTTCGCAATTTGTTCTACCTAAATACAGGGAATTTGTACTACAACCAGGTAATACAGATCAGTTTGATCTTGGATGCAGCTATTTTATTATAACGCAGCTGTTTCATTTAAATATACGCGCTTCAGAAACGATTCTTTACTCTTACACCAACGTTCTTTCCGTGGCGCTTTTTTTTTAGCTAATTATAGCTGAAAGCTGCCATTAGTTGTAAAGATAGGGCTTTCCGAGATCGAGCGTTTTTTTTCAGGTGCTACGTTTGTTTAGAACACGTTTTGTAACCATTTGCACATTCACATTCTAGTATGAGTTTGTCCATATATACCTCTTCCTTTCACCGTTCTGGATAATTGCATTCCAATGAATACTTTGTTCCTTCAAGTATTTCGAATTGGTTTTATAGAGAAACTCTTCTCTCGTTAGCCGTAGCTCGTGAAGTTTTGATTAGTTCGCGTGCTTCGATATACTACTTTGAAATAAGCTAAATTGTCCTAACTGATGTACGACGTCATGACCTAAAATTTAAAATAAGCAGTGTTTGGTTGTTTGATTTCCTTTACGTTCAGTTCAATTGCGCCTTTTGGGATCTTAAGCATCCTTAAGCTGCCAATGAAAACGTTGGCAACTATGCACAGGTGTAAATTACTTTTGAGTTTGAGTTGAGAGTTTTCTTTCATACTTCGGCTTAAAAATCTGTTTATATATCTGATAAACAGGTTTCGCAGCGTAAAATCGATCTTCAATTAATCATAACTTGTGTAGAAGTAATACGACCGCTTCTTCATAGAGTTTTAGATGCAGTTGGAAGAGACCCTTTACAGTGTCTAACCAAAGTCGCTTAATATTCGGAAGGCTCGCAACACTTTTGAAGAAGAAGATACCCAAATTTTCTTGATTATGATCAAACTCAAGCTTTCAGTATTTGCCGGCTTTACTACTGCCTCAGAGCCTGATTGGTAAGTTTTGACTTGTGCAGTTTTAGGGAAAAATTAGATCACATACGAAGTTGGTTATTCAGTTTAAGAAAGCAATTTGAACCTTAATCTTCTTTGCATCACAGTGCAGTTCAGATCAAATCCTCTTTAGCAAAACACGATGTGTAAGGGTTCGAAACGAAACGAAATGCGCTGCGATGTCCCAATGGCTAGAATTCGACTTTTTGTGTTATTTTTTGCACAGAGGTAATTGCCTTCATCGTTCTATCTGAAATTCTCGAACATCTTAAGAATATTTTCTTCTTGTTCATCTTCATAATTAGTGTTTTACAAATGTAATAAGTTATTTTTTTGTACCTTCTCCCTCTAAATGCTTTCAAGTATAACCTTTAAATCCTCGAATTATTGCTGGTTATCAGTATGTACTTCACGGAACATTTTAGACAACCAGGGGGACCAGGGCCTAGCTTGCTCATTAACTACACATGTTGTGAGCGCTACTACTGTTATCTCACAAATAGAAGGGACCTTCAGTCTTTTCTCGACTCCGAATGGTGAAGTATGAGAAGCTTTTTAGACAGGTTACTACTCTTTAAGTGTTGTCAGTAGCTCGAAAGAGGTGTTGACATGAAAAGTGCGAGGCGTTGAGCCGGGAATGGAATCTGGACCTTCGGCGTGTGAGTATCGCACTCTACCCACTACGCTACAGTGGAAAAAACACAGGTTGTTCACAAATGGACCAGACACTTAAACAAAACTGCATTATATATCTTGTACTTACCAATCTTCCTAAAGAGTCGGTAGCTAATTATTAATAATTGTTGGCGCTGCAGTCCACAGGGGGACCAATGCCTAGCTTGCTCATCAACTACTCGTGTTGTGCGCGCTACTGTTCTTTCACGAGTAGAAAAGACCTACAGTTTTTTGCCGACTCCGAACGGCGAAGTTTGAGAAGCTTTCTTAGACAGATAGACAGTTACTCTTTGAGTGTTATCAGCAGCTCGAAAGAGGTGGTGCCATGAAAAATTCGAGGTGTTCAACCGGGAATCGAACCTAGACCCTTCGGTATGTGAGCGTCGCCCTCTACCCACTACGTCACGGCGACGTAGTCGGTAGTTGGAACCCCAACTGCTTCAAACACTCCAGCAGGCAATAAATTTACACTAACGAGTTCCTCAATTGCTGTTTGACCGTGAAATACTCTACATTCGTCTTCGTTTTGACGGGCTTTGAAACGAAAACCAAAGGATACTCGGTTAACCTTGTGGTTATACTTTTAATATTACTTCTTCCAAAATAAGGCTATTCTGAATATCCTATTCACGCTTACTACAGCCAGATTTCGCTTGAAGTTTAACTTTATCTGGTCAAGTGCGTTAACAATGAGTCTTGCAGACTGTGCCCGATAACAGCCCTAACAAAGAAATCCTTCAAAAGCTATGCATTTAAATTCACAGAAGACGACTGTTGAAGGTTCTCTTTCTAGTAACAGTTATTCTATTGCTACTTTCATCCAAGAAGTAGCAAAGAAAACTTGTATTGATGCCTGAGTTTTGATGTGGAAGGTCATTTGGCGTTCGATTACGTCTTTAACTGAAAGCATCGTTCATTGCTTCTATTGCAATCCCCGTAGTAGCAGGTTTTCTGTAGGTTCATCGGCTGGACGTACTTTTTTACTTTACGAGAAGAAATGATAATCGTTCCTTTGTTCGTTTCCAAGGGTTGCTGCAGTCTTGAACTGGCAGACCATTATTTTAAACAGAGGGTGGAAAGTTGCTTTTATGATGGCTACTCCGACTGTAAGCCAACTTGGCATTAGCAAGAACACTTCTTCCCATTGCACAAGCCCATGTATTCTCTTTAACGAAAGTAGGTCCACTTACCTTGCCCCCTAAAAGAGTTGCGCAAAACAGTTCCTCTGCCAGACCGAAAATAAAGCGGTTCCTTTGTGGAAACGACCTATTTAGTTCCGAGGACTTATTTATTTAAGCCCGAGGAGCTCTTTTGTTCCATCTCCAATGTTGATTTGGAAGGTGGTTCATGTTCGCAAAACTATAGTTCCATTCCAGACACATGTTTGAATAAATGGTGTTGTGGCATTTCAGACACATGTTTGAATAAATGGTTCAGTGTTAGGATGATTATTGATCGAGAAAAATACAAGTGGATTAATAACTTCAGTTTTCGATTAAATTCAATTTATTTAAATATCATATGACAACGCATATACATAAGTGCATTACTGAGGGAAGCGAGGTTACATGAACTGTTAATTAAACTTAAATTCCATGCTCTTCCTTTATTCGCAAACAACTAAGAAGCATTAATACAGTCCTAAAAGGGCTAAGTGAACACAACTTGAGTACATCCATCCGGAAGTGTTGAGACTACAACCCTCGCTTAAAATTCGTATTCATTGCTTCGAAACTGCCTGGTCCAAAAAAATCTTTGTGGTATAGTTGGTATCTCATAAGAAAATGAATACTTTGTAAATGTTCTCAAATTAAATCTCAATAAACTACTACTATTACATAAATATTCTATTCATGTTCATCAATTTTCTTCTACCTGTTACAATTGAAGCAATATGTTTTAAAAGTACCCGAACAAGATTTGAGCGTTTGTCTAGTGACAAAACTATGGTCAAACAAATCTGAAATGTTCCGGGACCGACATAGTTCCGGAACTACTCAACATTGCTTACATGTACACGGAACTATGGACTCATAGTTCCATCAGCATGTTCAGGAGAAGAAGGAATGTGTTGAAAGTGATTTTTTAAAAGCCTCAAATGGTCCATCCGCTTAGTCCAATTTCGGCATACTCTTTCCAACATTTCGGCCGGTATCTCACGAATAAATGCTTCAATGTTGTCTTCCAATGCGTCAATTGATGCGGGCTTGTCTGTATAGACATGAGCTTTAACATAGCTCCACAAAAAATAGTCAAAAGGCGTTAAATCGCACGATCTAGGCGGCCACTTGACCGGTCCCGAACGTGAAATAAAATGTTCACCGAACTCGCGTCTCAATAAGTCCATTGTTGCGCGTGCTGTGTGGCATGTTGAAACCACATGTCATGCAAGTAAAGTTCTTGCAATTTGGGCAAAAAAAAGTTGGATATCAACTCACAGTAGCGCTCACCAATCACACTTACGTTACGATTCGCATCATCTCTGAAGAAGTACGGTCCAATGATGCCACCAGCCCATAAACCGCATCAAATTGTGACTTTTTCTGGATGCATTGGTAGCTCTTGCAATGCTTCTGGCTGATATTCACTTTAAAATCGACAATTATCCTTATTTACGTACCCATTGAGCCTAAAATGAGCTTCGTTCATTTTTTACCGTAAAATGGAAAAAGCGCGCGATGAACTTTTCTGACTTAGCACGCATTTTGATAAAAAATCAATAATTTGCAAGCGTTGTTCTTTTGTAAGACGATTCATGGTTAGATTATAGATCAAACTGAAACAAAAAACGCAAACGTGCGTCAGCTGTTTAAACCAGTGTTGCCAAAAAGTTTATATATAAAAAATCACCCTTTATTAGCTTTTCTCTCTCTTCTATTCAATATACAGTGTTTGGCGTAAGGTTGATGGTGTACATCATACAAAGAAGTCAAGGAAATACACAAGAAACAACAAAATTTGCGACCGATACATGTGTCTGAAATATATTTTTTGAACAGCGTGATTGTTCATATCACACATACACAATGTATCTATCATGTTTGAAATACCGAACATGTCGGAACTATTCGACATGTTTAGGTGGAATATGTGCAACAATTGGAACTAGCTCCGACGGTGGGACTAGGCCCAATAACTATGTAGTTCCGGAACTACACAACTCTACCCACTAAGTTTAAAAAGAGAATTACTTCCTTTCTTTTAGATTTTAAATTAACAAATCGTAATCGCCTTTTGATGTTTCTTTTTTCTTTAATTTTTAGCTATGAATAGAGACAGATGCGACAGTTTGCCATCAAGAAACCGAACAACAACAGAGAGTTCCACCAACAGTTTTGGCAACGCATCCATGCCACCGTCAAGAACAATGTCGTCCTTAAATACCGTGCCAAACTCAAACTATAACAGGCATAGCCATAGTCCTCCGACGAACAGCAACGCCTTAAGTCCATCAATGGGCTGTTCAGAAAGTGACGGGTCCACACTTAGCATAGACGAAACCGACAGCATGAAGAACTCCCTAACTCCGGACGACAATGCCAGTTTTTTGTCGCGTTTTTACAAGTATACGATAGTCGTAAAATTGCAGAAACGTTAAACTGATATTCATACCCCATTTTCAGTTCGCTCTCGCCTGGCGGTGTTATCCCTGAAGAGAATGTCGACGAGTACTGGTACACGGAGAACAAGAAACTAAACTGCTACAGCATGGATAGTGTCGACCATCCGAGTGATGGCAGGAAGACAACTCTATCGTGTAGTTCAAATGTTTATTCAGAGGAGGCAGAGAGTCAGTACGTGGACATGTCCACGTCAAAGAGTCCGTGTGAGAACGCGCTATGTGATAACAGTTCCGATGGGAACAGTCGTACATCAAGTATCGCCGAGGAGACAGTTGACGGCTATGTTCATATGTCGTCTCCGCAGACGTCGGATTATGTTGATATGGAGCAGGGTATGAAACATCGACGGCAGATGTACAATGCGTTTGGCATAACGCCTGGTCGAATGGCGAACATGTATTTTGAAGAGTATCCAGTTGAGAAAATTAGCACGGGGTCTTATGCAGATGATGATGAGTCGCAGTGAGTAGTTTTCTTCATCTCAACAATTTATTTGAATGCCTGCTGAGGATGATTTTGATGATGTCATATGATCTTCTATAGTTGACCTCGTAGTTACTCCTGCCTTGACGTAACGCTCTGTCCGAACCGACGATGTTATGTTTTCCTCCTTGATGACAGCATCCATTTTGTCCGCTTTTGTTTCAATGCCAGTAAACACCTTATTGACGTTTCGCTGTATTCGTATAATCAAGTCAATGTCATCGGCGAAAGCCGGAAGTTGAGCTGTTTGTTGTGCTGACTTTTGAGTTACACACGATATTCTCTAGAATGATTTTAGGGAAGTCTTATGACGGCACGTCACCTTGTCTCGTTGAGGAGTTCGTTACCGATCTTGCTGAAGCAGCGAGAGTTTACCATCGTCCTAACAAAGTGACGATTTTGTTAAGAATGTCAATTGCGACTCCACTGCTAGTTACCCATTTCGGTCCCGGGAGGCTTCAGTCCGAATTTTGTATCAGCCATACAGTTGTTTAAGCTTTCGGTAAAACTGTTGGACGTCATTCCTGGCAGAACACGTTTCCATTTTTTTGTCCCCGCGCTTCTCATATTCTTTCATTTTTGTTTTGAGAGGCAGGTACTCTTTTCTTCCTCTCCGTTTGTAGAGCTCAAGAACAGCTCCCGTCGTTTGATGCAGCATTGCCTTATAAGCTTCTTGTTTGGCCGCTTGCACTTGTCGTCAGGCCATGTGTTCTTTCTAAATGGTTACGTGAAATCCAGCACATCAGCGTCATCAGTGGTTATGGGAAATCCAGCACATCAGCGTCAGATTCTTTGATGGCTTCTTGACAACGTTGTCATTCCTTTTCAATCATTAGTGCAGGCAACATCGAACTGTGAGTGAGTTTCCGGGTGACTTGATCGCATCGTTATCAATATGACTTACGGTTGAGGTGGGGTAATCGCTTCCTAGCCAGAGAACGGTTCCGACCCTATGCGAAAATCAACAGTCTGAGTCTGTTGTGGCACCATTCTTATTAGAATAAATTGTGCCTCATGAAGCACGTGTGTGCATTATTCATACCTCACAAACGACCACATAACGACGGGAAAATTAACGTGCGCCAAAATAGGGCGTAAAATACTCTGAAGTCGCATTACGGTTGTGATCAGTGCTAGGAATGAGAAATCGTTAGTGACCTGATTTGTGTCTGATACGCTTAAATAGTTCAGTTTGAAAACGACTTTGTCAAATAAAAAATCGGAGAAACGGAATTATTTCGAGATCTTCAAAGTGTCATTTTGTTAATTAGAATATCGATGAAATAGAATTATTTTGAGATCTTCAAAGTGTCACATACAATTAATTCTTTTGTTTTGCAACCATTAGTGTAGTCAGCTAGACTCTCTAAAAGTGATTATTAACTAGATTGAAGCACGTTTGAACAGAGAATAAACGTTTTGCAATAGATCACCGCTCGATGTTTTTGTCCTTTAAGGTTCTTCTAGTTCATTCCGACGAGGACTTTTTGTTTCCAACGTCAAAGTGGCGCTCTCTAGACAGTATATAAAAATAATATTCTTTGAAGTTTGCATTATTGGCTTATTAATCTAGACGTTGCATCATTTCGGTTAATTCCACTACAATATCAATGCGAGCTTCAGGCGGGGTAACCCGTTTTCAAGTAATTTGACTTAATTTTTTAATTATATATTTGCAAATTGCAGTGATTTTTAGAAATCCCTTGTTAAAGTGCATCACACTTAACAAGCTTAAACCCTTGGGATTCACACAGCCATATTATTAAATTAATTATTAAATGCTTATAAATCTCATATAGTATATGTAACATCGGGCATACCACAGGGTAGTCATTTGGACCCGTCACTTTTGCTTGATTTTATAAATGATAGACCTTTAATTTCTGCAGAATTCCAAAATACACAGGCCGACATAATTCATCGCACGACGTTCAAAAACGCTCATTTTCAACACCAAATGTGTTTAGTAAAATAATGGATTACATTTCAGAATTGTAATGAAAAACAAAGATTATTTATGTATAACAGAAAATCCAGTTTTCAATTTTTGGACTTTATTTGAAAAATATAACAAATTTATAATTCATTTAAACGACAAAAAATATAATAATACGTTATTACACCGCAGTAGTTTCCTAGTAGCTTGTCGGACCTCCACGGGATTTGAGAACAGCTGCGAGGCATTGAAGAAACCAGCCTCTGGGTGAAACCTCCCGGTACCCTATTCCATTCTATTTGCAGAGCTTCCTTGAGTGTTACCCTTGAAGTTATTGTGTGCCTGTCCAGCTGTTTCTCTAGAAAGTCCCACATACGCTCAATGGGGTTTAAATCCGGACTCTGTGCATAGTACAGAGCATAGTACAATAACCACTCCTTGATTTTTCTAGCTGTGTGCTTAGTGTCGTTATCCTGCTGAAATATCCAGCCAGGATTCAAACCCAATTTATCCACCGATGACTTTAAGTTCTCCCTCAGTATATCCACATACAGATACATCGGACCAAGCCATGGACCCCCAAACCATAACACTGCCTCCACCATGTTTAATCGTTCTTCGGAGATTTTTTATTTCCAATACTGTACCACTCTTTCGCCATACTTCCGATGGACCATCGTGGCCGACAATGTTGTATTTACTCTCATCAGTGAACAACACTTTCTTCCGAAACGACAGATCGTCATCTTTGTGTAAATTTGCAAATTCCTTGCGCTTCCTCTGGTTGGCAGCACTTTTCGACGGCTTCTTCCGTGGTGTTCTCGCATAATATCCATGTCTATTTAGGGTTCTTTGGATCGTGCGCGTGCTGACTTCTTTGCTGCAGGTTTCCGATACTTTGTTTTTTATGATGATACAATTAGTTTTTGGCTGTGTTGATTATGATCCCTTCATCTCTCGCGGTCAATTTGCGTGGACGGCCTGATCTTTGCACGTACTCAAAACTTCCTGTATTTTTTTTATAGGTTTCTATAATATACTTAATGGTTGATTTACTTTTTCCAACGCATTCAGCAATTTCTGGTAATGATTTTTTATCATTCAAGTACAAATTCACTACAACTTGTCGAAACTCTACCGAAGTTTTGCTCTGTTTAGCTGACATGATCACTTCTCGGAGCAAAGTAAGTTTATACACCAAACATTTTTTCAAGAATATTATGATTCTTGTGCAAAATAAATAAATAAATACAATTTATTACAATAGAAACTGGGAAAATTTAACGGAAACAAATAGCGTATGATAAATTATGTCGTTTGTTTGCTCCAGTTTTTTATTAATTCTTATGACTTCATGGAGTAATAAAAGCAGAAAGCAAAGCTACACATGGGTGATAGAATGCAATAAGTTATTGAAATTAGGAATGCAAAAAAAGAAAACATTCGTCCACATTTATAGAAAATATTTGGATTTTACCTATCGTACGATGAATTATGTCGGCCTGTGTATGGGGATGGCTTTAAATTATCGTTATCGATAAATACTTTAACCCACTGCATTAAACATCATGCTTTAGATCTTAACTTAGAGATTGAATCATTTATTGTTCATAATTATTTCATCAAGAATCATAGACCTAATTGCCTGAAAAAAATAAAGATCTCGGTGTAATATATGACCCTAAGTTAAAAGTTTAACTTTTGTAATGGAATAAAAATACAAAACACTTTAGTTTACTTTACAACTTTATTTTCACTGGCACACGTCTTTTTTTTTTTTTTTTTTTTGCATTTTTATTTGTATTAATTCATTTTCTTACATGCTAGACAAAAAAAAGCTAGCTTACCAACATAATCTTCTGATTTTAATTCTAACTTACTGACTCTTCACGAGTACTCTAAGCTAATATAGTGTTTTTTTTTCTATGCCTTTCGGCTTCTTGTGTTTTTTAATTCATTGTTTAAATCTATGTAAATTTTTTTTCTCAATTTCCTCCAAGAAAATACGAAAAACTTGGATGTCTGATAGTTGTTCTTAAATTAACTTACATAACTACAGTAACTAAAAGTAAACTTAAACTTAACAAACAATAAACTTAAAACTTAACTCTACTTAACCCTATGTATCAAGAATATATGACTATGCCCGTAAAGCTATACGGACGCGCCCACAAGGGCATATATGCTACTTATATGCTAAACATATACATGCAATACGCCGTGGTGGACCTTTTTTTTTTGTTTTAATTTTTTTTTTTTTGTAAAATGTCTTAAAACTACCTTATCCTACGTGAGTTGACCCTTTTGATTCAACTATCCTGTCATTTTCTTTAAGATCTTAGCGGCATTGAAAGCTGATTCTAGTGTAACCACCAGTAAAAATGCCGTTCCTTTGCAGAGGCTGCTCTGTCGCGGGCAGAAATCGCTCTGCTGAACCGTAGGAGGTCCTCGTGACTGCGAGTGACGTCCGGCTCGTATTGGAGTTGCCTTTCTACTGTTCGGCGTGCGACGTGGAAGATGATAGGGCAGCCTTCCCTATCTTGTATCAGGCCTTTCGCATCCAGGTAAAGGAAAGCTTCAGGCGGAATGAAGCCGTTAAGACGTACCCTCTCATGGTACATTTCATTTGGGTAGTATGCCCCAAAGATCAGACTGTTGGTTGAAGCCATGGCTCGAACAGTGTGCCTCCGAATCAACTTAATAATATAACTATCTATTCTTAAAAGGTTTTCCTCGTTGTACAGAACCTCGTTGGGGTAGAACTTCTTGTACTGAGATTCTGGTGTCCGATATAAACGAAGACAGGCTCGAAGGCATCGTCTCTCGAACACCCTCATCTTTTCCATCTGGGAAGGACTCACGTTGAACCACACAGGACAACCATATACCATGATTGGCCGGATAAGGGCCATGTAGCAGATTAACTTCACTCTGGTGTCAAGTTGACTGCTGTAAAACAGCCCTCTTGCCATAGCGAAGGCACTCCTAGCCTTGGTCAGAGCTGTGTCTATATGGATACCACCATACAGGAACTGGTCCAACCAGATGCCAAGATATCTGACTACATTTTTCACGGTCAATGGCTGTCCCAGTGGGTCAACTATGCCGAACTTTCGCCAGTTCATTTTTGTATCCCTTGAGGCTCTAGACAGCGGGGTTCTGAAAAGAATAGTTTCACACTTCTGGTAGTTGATTTTCAACTTCCAGTCGTCGCAAAATCGTTGAATCGTATCGAAGTCACTCTGCAACAAACCGTTTATTTCTTCTACCTTCGGACCTGATCTGTACGCGATTAGATCATCGGCAAACGCTATTATGCTAGGCATAGAACCTATAAGATCGCTAGTGAATATAGTGAACAAGATCGGCGAACCCACCGCCCCTTGTTGCAACCCATTTTTTATATGGAACACTGTAGTGGAAATTTCGTTGCCATTTTTCACAACGAACTTCCTACCTGTTACCATTTCATAGATCATATATAGCAATGTTTTATGAATGCCGAGCCTGACTAACTTAAGGAAAAGACCTTCTAACCATACGGTGTCGAATGCTTTTTCCATGTCAATCAGGCAGGCGCCTGTGCACTGTGTTTTGTTTCTATTCCACTGAATGTCGGAAACCAATTTAGACGCGGCATGAATGGTGTCGTGCCCCGCCCTGAAGCCAAATTGGTTTTCCGGTATTAATTGTTTTTCCCCAACCCATTCTTTTAGTGCTTTAATGACTATCTTCTCAAATACCTTGCTTATACACGGAAGAAGACTTATAGAACGGAGATTCGTCGGAATGGAGGTATCTTTGCCCTGTTTCGGAATTGGCTGTACCACAGCTGTTTTCCAATGCACCGGGTAATATACCATTACTCAGCGCATTGTTGAACAAAGTTGTGTATACGTCCACCGCCTCAGAGGGTAAATGTCGCAGAACAATATTTGGTATCCCATCTATTCCCACTGACTTCTTCTTCTTCAGTGAGTTGAGGATACCTTGGAGTTCTTCTTTAGAAATAAGGATGGAGTTGTTTCCATCATCGGCGACGACATTATTTGCCGGAAGATCGTCACTGAACTGGCACACGTCTTATTCCTCTGACTGTTCACAAACGAATGAATCGTTCTCTCTTATTCCTATCTGGTAGTTCCTTAACATTTTCGCTGTTGTTATTTTTCTAAAAGCATTTGAATCCAGAGCATACTACGATTGATATTTGAAATATGAACAGTTGAATTTCAGGGCCTACTACACTTTCATTGATAAAAAATTCGACCCTATTTAAGGATTTTGAAACAGAAAGAGGGTTTTCTAGTCTGAAGTTAATCTATATTTCTTTCGTAAGACCCTACGTGGAATATTCATTTAATATCTGGGATTCACTTTACGATCAAGACATTTAATTCGAATGAGAAAGATGTGTAAAACAATAGTATAGATTCGCCAGAACTATTTTTCTCTTGAATATATGAATGTGCTCTGTGAAGATATATTCGAGTGAGCAATTTATGTTTTGATTTAAAACATTGAACCAATAACTGTTGAACCCATTACTACGAAGGTTGCCTTTTATATTTCGAGATTGGGCAACCCTAGTATTGCAATCTGGCAACTGCCAGCTCTATTGTATAGTTTGACATTTTTGAGGTTGTACGTACTCAGAAAGTTTTGACATACGAGCGCTATTTGTGTTGTTTACAGTAACTTAAAAGTTTCATCTCGCCCAAAAAATGGAATTAAATCGTGAAAATTTTCTTGCGATTATTTCTTACAACTTTCGACGTGGTTTAACTCAACACTAGTGCATCGATGAACTTAATTCAATTTTTGCCGATGAAGCTCCAACCATTGATGGTTGTGCGCCAACTGATTTTGCAAGATCGTCATGTGACCTATCGTGAGATTGAGGCAACCTTAGGCATTAATGGGACCAGCATACATTCAATATTGCGTGAACATTTGACCGTCAAAAAAATTTGTTCGCGTTGGATCCCACATAATTTGTCAATCGATTGATTTGATTTCAGCTTGCCACGATTGAAATTAAAAATATAAAATAATAAATAAAATAATTTTATAATAATAATTTGTAAGACGATTAAAGTCGGTAGGTGATTCTTAATCCCTCAGTAAATATCTTCTTTAAAAAGAGATACTTAGAGAACGTAGTGCTTTTTGTACACTGTGATGGATGAAAAACCAAAAAAATGCAGTTATTTCGCTACAGTCTGCATTTTGTCAACTTATCTTTAAGGCGTAATAAAAATTGTTTTAAAATTAATCTTACTAATCTACACATCGATCTCTATCGTCTACGGGTTATCATTTGGATGCTCTATCGTCGCAGGTTAGCGCTTCAACGTTAGGGAGTTTTTGTAATTAAGTCAAAATCTACAAGGCTATAAAAGCTTGCAGACTTATAATAAAAAAAAATAATAAAGAAATAAATAAAAAAAATATCGAATCATTATTAACATTTCTTGTTATCTTCTTTGTACAGTTCTCTACTTTAAGTAAGAGATGTTTTAAACATCAGTTCACTAATTTACTTTGCGTATCTTTTTCTTTGCAGAGTCCTTTCAGAACGACCACCCCGGGCCTATTCAGTCGGCAGCCGTATTGAACATAATAAACAAAGACTCCCTACTGAAGTTATTCCTAATACAGATCAAAATAACTCACGAGTGCGGGCATTTTCCGTTGGTTCCAGATCAAAAGTGCCCCGATGTGACCTCCAACGTAACACCCTAATGGCAGTGGCCCATTCAGTCGCTGTCAACAATAGTAACGTAAATAATAGCAAATCTTCAGTCGCTAGCATAGAACCATCTTCAGAGAGTACAGGTAGAGGACGAAAGTCCTCCAGTGCACCACTTTTAATTCATAAAAGTCAAAATTCAGTCGATCGCATGGATGACCTAATGGAAATTGACTTTTCCAAAAATTCAAGCAGTCGATCGAATTCCCTATCATCACAATCACCAGGTGCCTCTTCACTTCATCTCCCAAAAGGAAGCCATCTACGATCTAAACTAAGCAGCTCGCCTGGTCAAAGTGCGTTAAGCAATAGGTCACATGATAGTTTCTCAGAAATGTCCCAACCAACAGTTGATAACGGTTACCTAGAAATGCGACCGGTTATATACTCCACCAACCAAAACAACTTCAGTGAATCTGTTGAACAATTATCAGTGCCAAATGATAGCTCAAATGTCGACTTACCAGAGACGCCGCCACAGCAGATAGAAGCTACGCACAACAAATTAAAAGTGGATGAATGGAAGATGGAGACGCCAGAAGGCTATTTGGAGATGTCGTGGAATGGCAACAAGAACTCAAGTTACTCCAATATTGATCAGATTTCAACGAACACTCGACAACTGATGAACGATATCGCGAACGCTAGCATTAAGTCACGCTCGACAGCGAATGAATTGAAGAAGTCAAGAGCCGTTTCGAAGATGCCTTCAACGAACGTGAGTCAAATTTTGAAAAATAATCGTGGTCTTGGAGCCGGTAACGTGTCAAAGCTATCTGCATTGCATGCACAGAACCAGGCTATGCAACGAACCGCCGGTGGTAATCTTCCTAATAAATCAGAGTCTAACCTAAAAAAGCGCTTCTTCGACCACGTCAACAACTCATTCACAATTTCTGAGGAAAAAACAACAGGCACCGAACAAGATACAAATCTGTACGACAAGTTACAGGATTTGATAATAAATACGAAGTACATTGAGGACGAGACGTTAAGCAAGGAGGACAAATCGCCTGTTGACAACGAATGTCCTCCAAGCAAAGACCTCCTCGTCGATTCAACGAAGCAGCCTACGACTCCGAAGAAAGATCAAATAGACGTTGCCGAGAGGGAAAAAATTAGAGACGTTGATTGTCAGATGAGCACTTCTGATCAAAGTATAGACACCATTTGTGGGTCACACTTGAGGGATAATGATGGCAAGCCACTTTCATTGATTGCAGACGACTCGTCATCGGAAGATGGCAGCAAGCTTGCACGGAAATCAAATTCTCCAAAATGCACGCCAACATCACCGTTTTCATCGTCTTCACGCAGCCATCGCCACAGCAATTCTAATCGACAAGCAAAGGGCACAGGGTATGAGCTACTGCACATAAGTAGCGACAGTTCACTACAGACACGAAAGAACTTATCGCGACCGAGTTCGGTAAATAGCGATAGAATTTTCACCCCCGACACCAACTCGTCTCGGCCGAGTTCGGTTAACAGTGATTGCGTGCAATTGAATTCATCTTCAACGGCGACGCTTTGCTTCTCCCCGTCAAACACATGTGACAACCGTGAGCAAGAGCAACTTCTTAAATCTGCCTTTAACGAGGAGAACAAACTGAAGAACCTCGACTGCATGTCATCAACCAAGCATATAGCTGCCAATGAACTAACCAACTCCCCCGGGTCAAAGCAAACTGGCCAGTGTCAGAATATGCAGAACCCCGAACTAGAACTAAACTATGCCAGTCTGGACTTACCGAAAAATTCCACCACGACGATACACGGATCGGTCGGCCAGGCGCGTTCCTCAACCTCTGATGATACATCAGTAAGCCTTAGTCCGAATTCAAATACTTCGCAACAATCGACCTTCACGTATGCTAAAATCGACTTCAACCAGTGTGACAGTAAGAAGTTCAAGTGTGGCGGCACACAAAACAACCTGTAGACGGTTTTGAAAGTGTATATGATGGACACAAACTCGATAAGAAAAATGAATTTAGAAAACAAACATCACTGACTTCCAAAAGTAAACAAACATGAAAAAAGTAAAAGCGGAAAAAAGTATACATTTTTTTTTGTTAAAACTATTTACACCCCTACCCCTGCTGGTGCAACAGAACACGATTGCAATTCTTTTTGTTTGTTTCCATACTCAGTGCAATATTATCTTTTTTGTTTTGTTTTAATTTTGAAGGATACATATTGTTAAGATGAAAACGCCATTCATGTGACGGTTAAAATACTGCTTTTTTGTTAAACATTTAATTGTATATGAGAATGCTCAAAGGATATTGTACTTTTGTATATCAGGCCTTAAATTCGTTCGTTTCTTTGTTCCCAGTGAAAGCATGGATGCCGCATTAAAGTGGGTAGGAATATAGAAGCTTTAGCTCTGTTGTTGAGATTTATTTTATGTATCGAAGTAAATGTATGTTCGATGATTCGATGATGGAGGAATGAAAATAAAAAAAGGAAATTAATGAAAATTTCAACTCACTGCGTGTTACTAAATATTGTTTGTACAAATACGTGCACATATGCTAGTTTGTAATGTTTTGTTGCAAAACACAACTGCTTTGGAGTCTCTGTATATCTGTAGTATATTTGAAACAGAAACATCATCGTCTGAGCCTGTGTTTGTATTTTTTTTGTTTCCATGAGAAGAGTCGAATCACTCTATTCGACAAACACACTGCCAAATGATAATACTTCAAAAATTTTGACAAAATAGGAGAACAAGGTGGAGAAGAGGTCGAGACGCGTAGAAGCACAGCATGCCAGTTTGGCTTACATTTTGTACTGCTAACGTGCATAAGTTCAGAAGGGAAAAATCAAAACAAATACCAAATGTGTTCAAATTTTACGAAAATTAAACAAAATAAAACTATTTCCGAGCACAAAAATATAAATGAAAGCCGATGATTTTTGTTACGTACATACATATATAGAAATGTGTAAGTATTTTAATATTTTAGAGACGAAAACGCTTCGATACCATATTTTACGGTATCAAAAAGTCGATTCCTAACCTCATTATAATCAGATAAAGTCCGACCTGCTGTGGTGTTTGACGAAAACATTGGCCCATGTCATCAAGTATTTCTAAGAACATGATATTCATTTCTATGAGAATTCTGAGCAATTAGTTGATAATTTTACTCAATGTTTTGATTTAGATTGTGCATTCAGTGGCCAGCATGATGTTGGTTAGAGCCAGAGTTTAAATGGCGTTCAATGTGTTTCGATACTGTTGTACCTATGAACTATTAAAACGCGCGCGATTCTCCAGTTTATTTACATAAATGTTGTGCAGGCATCAAAAAGTTCGTCCACATATTTGTATGGGTACAAATCAGAACAACAAGTGTCACATCTCGTTTGTGAGGAGGGTAAGAATTTGTTCATTATAACAGATTCATACCAGTTTCCTCAACATAAATGCTTATCAGCGAATATTTTTTATCTGTGCCCATATTTGAGAATTATACAGATTAGGAGTTTGTCACATTAATTGCACTCCGATTATAGATCGTTGTTTCTGTAAAACTATTGACCATTTTGCTGGTAAATTAAACTGAAATGACTGCCACTTTCAGACTGAATTTGAAAATTTGGCGAATTTTTTAAGAACATATTGTATACAGTAAATACCTTTTGGCATTGTCAAGTTTTCAAAAATTACATCAAATCTCATGCGAGTGATTTTGTTTCGATTCGTGCTAAAGTAACTCTAATTTTGAAAAGGCTTGAAAATGACTTGTGAAGATTTTGGTTTCGAACTTTATGCCTTAATATTATTTTTTCGGAAACGCTGTTGTTCTCATTTAACCCGCATCTTTACTTCTATTTTTAGCTCCTTAATTACTGAAGCATTGTCGTCGCTTCAAGGAATTGCCTGTCATGCAAGGCTCAACTTAAGTGCTTGAATTATATGAATGAGCACACCACATAAAAGTGATAAAAAGTGACTGTTTTGATTATTATAAGTGTGTATTTCATCTCTATTAGTTGCTAGCTCCAAACATTTACTGTTCCATATTTATGCGTTGTCATGATCCCTTACAAAATGTTATATCTTTAAGAGAGGAAACATATTAATAATCAAAACTTAATAAAGTTTCCTCGTAGCAACTAGTCTTTTGCCTATGGATCCCCAAATGTTTTCGTGCCGTGGTCCTTTCAGAAACTTAAAGTCAGACACATGTTTTATATCTTAGCTATTAGACATTTGACGCAAAAGAGTGTTGTTTGTACTACAATAATGTCACATTTTATGTATTGTATACCACCACTCATACATTGAACTGAATAAGAATGCATCCTTTGAGTTTAAAGTCACTTTCCTTTTTTCTTTATGTTTGCACCTACATTGTTTATGTTTGAACCTAAATTGAATGGTTTGGATTTTAAAATACAAATTATGTTCTTTATTTTTCATTTAAATTGACTTCCATTAAGCTGATTCGTTTTGCTAATAATGTGTCCCAGTAATTGCTCTATGGTCAACATTTTCTGTGATTCTTTTAGGTTTTCTGCTTTATGCCATACAGTTTATGATTGTGTTGTCCTCTCTTAAATCAGAATAGAGTTTAGGAGTATATAGGGGTTGAAATAAAAAATCAGCTTTTAAATTTTTTAAATTTAATGCTAGTATACTCCTAGAGTCTCAAAAGCGGATAGTCAATAGTTAGATTTCCAGAAGGAGGTATACCGTGGGCTATGTTAACGTGTTCCGCAGTGGTATTGTTAAACATTTTCATACTTAACAAAAGAGTGAATATTGAAATCATCCCATATCGGAAATTTATTTTCTGAAAATCAGTTTCGACTTGCTACCTAGTGGATAACGAGTTTACATTTCATGCATCAATTATAGAAAAGGAACTACCGTCCTATTGTTTTTTATTATTTGTTTTTTTTTTAAGTTCATTGGTTTCGAAAAACTGTTTTTTACGTAATTTTATTTATTTTCAAGATATACATCAACACAGACGCCTTAGTTTTCGGTGCATGTTTATGGTTATCCACGAGTACAACTTTCCAAAATTTCTAAAGCACCTTTTAAATATGGTTATCTTTAAATTTCTTCTATTATGTGATTATTTTAGGAGAATGCTGCATCGGGGTATATTGTATTTGAGACCATTTACTGACTAAATTTATCTCAGGCACTTTTTTTTCAAGAATAGAATATAAATTGAGGAATCTTAGTTCAGATTTAACCCTCTTAGCCATTTTCTCTAAGCAATCAGAGGAAAAGAATGTATTCTGATGACTGCATTTTTATGGCTCCGATAGACAAGTTTCCATTCAAAATCCGCACTCACTTTCGCCCTAAATTTTTTACTTGTTTTCTAAGTCGCTAGTGTTATTTTTGAAGAGCGGTTAGTATTGGAGGGTTGTTGAGTCTTGTTAAGGCACTTCTTTTGGGCAATACGTTCTTGGAAAAATATCTTTCGTACGTTTTGAGTTTTATTAAAGTGCCGCATTCCTGGCTAGGGCACTGTAAATGGATGTCAACAAGGGTAGACTCAGTTCTTTATCAGAATGTATAATGACCGTTCTGGACGAGTTCGAAAATATCCGTGAAAACAAAAAGAGTTGAAAAAGAATTTTTTTTTATTTAATATATATTTGTCTAACACTAAAACTTGACAACTTTGTATCTAAATTATAAATACAAACTGGAGTCACTGAGATGATGAGATGCTTAACACTTGTCCCTTAATTTTGAATTTGCATTTGATTAAAGATTGGTTTAGTTTAATAATTGGGCAACGTCGGTAAGAAGATGACCTTTGAAGGTTACGACCGTGAACCACAATTTAATGCATATTTCTTCACAAGGCTCCGATGGGGTCGACCTGTGCCACCACAAATTGTACAGCTTCTGAGACAAGATGTATTTGGTTTTACTATGTTTTAGTTTTTCTCTATTTTGATTCGGTAAATATAGTGGACCTCTTGTAACACTGGTATTGTTTGCATAATAAGAAATTTAAAAGAGATAAGATCTTAATTGTATAAAACAAACATTGAGTATTCCTTTTCTTTTTAAGCATTTAAAGAAAACGGAACGTTTGTAGAATCTTTGTTATCATCAAATCCGCGTACATTGCTTAAAAATTAGCATGCTTTAGTCAATTTGTTAAAAATAACTTTTGTATATGATACACACAGTGGATATCAAAGGTTTCACTCTAGGCAAGACGATTTTACTCTTCTCTATTTAAGTCAACTAATCAAGAAACTTCTACATGTTGCATGTTTCATATTATGTCCTAGATGTTTTCTTTTTTGTTTATTTTCATTCCAATTTCAAAAGTTAAATCAGAGAACACCACGATATACAATGTTTATTTTTATATTTTGTATAAATTCCAAAACACAGATCACATACAAACACTGTTCTGTTAAGTCAATGCTTACAAAATGAAAAAAAAAAATATTTAAACAATCTATAAGACTATGCTTTACAAATTATAAAAAAAGAAAAAAAAATATATATGATTTTATATAAAAAAAAAAAAAATATTGTAATACAGGTATGACCCACTTAATGCGGGCAATATGGTCCTAAAAGCGCCGCATTAAGCTTGCATCTGTGCTATATAATAAACGACATTTAGTCAAAAAACAAAATGAAACTGTGTTTAAAGACTATGCAGAGACTACGAAAGATTGAAATTAGAAAAAAAAACAACAAACAGTTTAATGTTCTTGTTTGAAAAATGTATGCGTGTGTGTGTTGAAAGATTAGGAGGATTGATATTCGGTGGTGGAACTAGTAAAGTCTAGAAATCATTAACAAAACAAACAAAACTATGTATTTTCAAGTAAAGAAATAAAAACGAAACAACAAAAAAACCAAACTGGTAGTAAAATTTCATATTTTTGTGTCATCCAGTGTGTAACTTGTAATCTTAAAGAGAATTTATTGCAAATTGTTAAAAACTATATATTGTAATTGCTGAAAAACAAATGGCAAAACCGTGTTATAATGAATATGCGTTCGTGAAGGGCGCGTTAAGCGGGGTATACCTGTAATATTAAACAAGAAAACAAAATATATAAACAAAAAAGAGAAAAAAATGAACCATTTAGGTATACAAATATATTTTTCTTCGTTTTTAGTTTATACACAATTGTAAATGAATTTTTTGCTCATGAACTTGAGTGATCGCTTTAAAAGTTTCTGTCTGTTGCTTTTTTTTTCTTTATTTTATTTGTAAAGTTGTGACCTCAATAATAAAAGTCTACATATTTCTCGTGATGGTTTTTGTTTGGATATTTGTGGTTTTCTGTCCGTTTAGATCTAGTAATGTATCAACGATTGATTTGAAAATTGTTCAAATTTCGAAACGTATGTGCATTTGTGATAAACCGAAATTAGTTGTGCAGACTTAATGAAGATTAGGTGTGCTTTAGTACTTTCTGTACGAAATTCTAAAATCTGTCATTTGTTAAGGAGTGGAAGTAAATCTCTCAAAAAGGGGTAAAGTAAGGGAACGCATCTAAATCGAATGTGTAAAGTATATTACTAAGAAATGTCAAATTCACTTTTTCGGGACAGAAAACAAAAACCCGAAACAAACAACACAAACCAAGTCAATCTCCGTTCCCGTATAACGACAAATTTGGTTGTACGTCAAGTGAACCCTCTGTCGAGAGCAGTGTTGGAAAAATTTTAGTCGAATAATGACTAATAACTAAATTAGTCATTAATTGCTGGATTAATGACTAATTTATTTATTAACCACAAAAATAATGACTGACCAATAGATTAGTCTTTATGCGCAGAAATTACTCATGACTAAATTAACCATTATTCATAAGTCACGACTAACAGTTAATCATAAGTCATTCATCACTAAATTAGAGTATTTATTCAAGCCATATCTCTGTTCACAAAAAAAAACAAACTCAAATGATAGAGTGGATAACGAACTTTAAAATATTACTGTCGAACTTTTTGTTTTTTGGTGATCTCTTACCACACAGTTTTTGAAATTTAAATTTGGTCACGTAAATATATACAGCACTATGCAAAATAATAGCACCATATCCGACTGTGTCACTATTGTGCTATTATTTATTGCACAACATCTATTACATCTGTCATAAAACCCATAAAGAAGATATTAAAAAATTCATCTTGTCATTAAAAAAAGGTCTCGTTAACGGAAATGCAAATGTATGCGTGAATCCATACATGCCCGCGATTGGTGGTTAATCATAAGTCTGTTCCAATTCATTTGTGTACAGATATTTGTAGTTTCAGTCTCTTGCAGAGAGTAACTCTTCTGAAACTTGTGAAACGACTTTTCGTAGAAATGCGTAAACAGCTATCAGATGTATGAAATGTCAGAAGTTTTTTTGTTATCACATTGACAGCCATCTGCTGCCCACAGATTTCTCTTCGCCGGGAGGGGAACTATTTTGCTCTCTCATGAGCTCTCTCTCTCTCTTCTACGAAAAAATCAGCTAATGGAAAACCTTTTTTGGAGTTTTTTGGGCATTCGAAGCAATTGGAATGGACCTACAAAGTTAGTCATGACTAAATATTACTCATGACTAACCGTCAATCATATATGTGAATAACGAAAATTCATCACTAAACGTTCTTCTTCTTCTTCTTCGGATGGTGCTACAGTCCGGGGTGGACCTGGGCCTCAACCAACATGCCTCTCTAGCTAGCACGATCTCTTGCCAGCTGCCTCCAATTGCGCACTCCAAGTTGGTTGAGGTCCTTTTCCACTTGTGTGCGCCATCTCAGTCTAGGACGTCTTTTGTTGCCTTCCCGTAATTCGGATTCGAAGACCCTTCGAGCCGGAGCAGTGCTGTCCATACGCTCTACATGGCCTAGCCACCTTAAGCGTTGTATCCGTAGACGCTTGACCAGGCTAATGCCGCCGTACAGCACATACAGTTCGTAGTTGAATCTTCTCCTCCAGATGCCATCAATGCAGGCACGACCAAAAATCGTACGCAGAACTTTTCTCTCGAAGAGACCAAGGGCTTCCTCATCCGCTTTTAGTAGCGTCCAGGTTTCTGCGCCGTAAAGCAGGACTGGGATGATCAGGGTGTTGTATAAAGTCAATTTGGTCGTTCGGCTTTTTTACTCAAATGCCTCTTAAGCCCAAAGAAACAGCGATTGGCAAGAGTGATTCTGCGCTTGATTTCGGTACTAAAACGTTAGTCATGAATAAATCCGACAACTAATTTATTCATGACTAACGTTTAGTCACATTTTTTTAGTCCTAAGTCATGATGTTCTTTTATGAACAACTCTGCTCGAGAAAGTAAAATATTTTCCCAACCTGCCCGTTTTAACAAAAGAATTTTTGTGGGTGAATCGTGTCCTTTGTCGGAAACACACCCTCTTGCATATATCTTCGTATGCCAAAACAAGAGACGTCGTTTGTGGTTATGATTATATAATCAAAGTTATTGTTTCATGTTATTTTTGAATAAAATTATTATTTATATAGAAAAATACCGACGGAATAGAATAAAAACAAGTTTAACTCTCAATATTTAAAGTTATCTGAGATACACGAGTTTGAAATTGCTGTTTTTCAAGCTTGCGTATTATTAGCGTTGATAAATCTATTCTTAGGTTGATATTCGTATTGTTAACTACGAGTTCTGTTAAATAGGTTGAGGTCTGAAATTCACCATACTTCATCTGGTGTTCCTCAGTCTCCAACTATTGTTTTTTTCCTTCAGTCATTTCTAATCTGATTTCTTCCTTCACCGATGACCCTTAGTACCATTAGCTTTAGATTTTCAAATTCGTTACAGTACACTTAAATCTGATCTTGACAGTATGGTAATTGGGGTACAATGAACAGAGTGGAATTTAGCACTTCTAAAATCCAGTGTTGTCTACTATTACTTAGCCATACTTAAAACAATCAGCCGTTATCCATGAAAAGCACTTGGAGCATTTAAACCAATGACTTTCGATTCTCGTCAGATTTAGAAACATAGCATTAAGTTTGAATGGCCACAAATATTAGGAATATGTAGCGAAATGTCTAGGTTTGTTTTGTATTTTTGTTTTTTGTTTTTTTTTTAATGACGCAGACACTTTTTCATTCCCTTTGAGCAAACAACAAGCTAAAAGCTCTTGTTCGGTCTGGTGCTCCGAAGATCTTTTGGCCCCTACTGCATGAAATTCAAAAGCGAGGAAAATCAATCGGATCGTAATTTCACCGTCATAATGTCACCGTTTTATTTGAATTCTATCGCTACTAGTAAAATTTGAATAAATTAGCCAGTTGCATTTGTCCCATTCAAGAGCTTAAACGCAAACCATTAAACCCTCTTTCGGACGTACTGTTAAGAGTTCCCTTTTCTTTGTTTGTAATTTCCTTTCTTTATTACAATTTATAGGCTTTTAAAATAAATGACCAGTACCTCTTCTTCCACTCTTGCATTGACCCGTGTCCTGACTTAATTCCGATCACTTAGGGGTTAGGAATGTACCCGTTAGCACGCGCAAGTTTTACATGTATCAATATTTAAAAAACGAAGATTTAAGTGTCATTCCAATATTGAATAAAACACTAAGGGCTTTTAAAAGAATATAAATAAATGAGCATATTTATTTAAGAGATGTAATTTTTGCCTTAAGAATAAAGTACGCTGCTATTTTGAATATGAAAATGATTCCAATAAGCGCCGTCAAGTCATTCCAGAACAAGTCACCCTGCATTGTTATTTCAGCAAGGAACTTGTGCGGGTACCTAAAATGGATAAAAAAAAACCAGTGAACTCCAATTAAGAACCAATCAAGACCAATAGACTTACCGGTAGTGGCAGTATGACGCCTCATTGCATTCTAAGGTCTTTCGATCTTGACCGTATATGGCGCCTACAAAACCTTCGAGACCATACCGCAGATAAGATATGTGACTGCCCCACTTCATGTATGATGGTAAATCACGCAGGGTAACTCCGAACCCGGCAAACATCATCATGGGAATCGTCAGAACGGGTGCAAGGAATGTGCCATTCTGAAAATGATTGAGAAAATATCGGTGAGGAGCTTAACTTGCTGTGGTTAGGCTTGCACATACCACAATGTTGAACCATGCCCCGATGATCAGGCCGAAACTTTGCCCAACCAAGACGATCATGCAACTTATGGCGAAGAACATTAGGAAACGGGACATTTCCATCGGCTGGTGGCTCCAAAAGTATATCATGAATGAAAATATGAAACAGCAAAATATCTGTAAGTAGCATAAAAGTGATAATAGTTATTATATAGATTCCTAAGAATACTGTAAAAATACGAGTTACGTTTACACACATATGGTTTCGTTTTTTTGTATTTTAAGAAGTAGTCACAAAGAAAAATTATAATGTAGACACTTTTTGTTGACAACACTGTCGTTTTGTTGATAATACTGTTTTTGTTGACAATAACCATAAAGCCATCATTACTGACTTTTTATTTCATCAAGTAAACAACCATAATGCGCATGAGCTGCGGTTTCAACTAGACGGCGCAACAAATCTCATTTCGTGTCGTAATTAATTTATTAAGAAAACTTTTGGTTGCGGACCTCTGAGTTAACCTTTAAGAAAGTGCGATTGAACGTCGCTTGATTATTTTCTGTGGGGATGTTTTAATTCGGTAATCTACCCCGATAAGATCAAAATGATTGACCACTAGGAGGACAACATTCGCCGGTTTATTGCTGATATACGGCGCAAACATTAGGAGACTACGTATGACAGCTGTGGCGGTCATAAACAAGAAATTATATTTAAGTAATAATGCCAGAAGACTACCTATCTAATTACATAAATTGCATGTTATTTCAAAATAGTAATCAGGGTTTTATTCCGTCGCCGTGGCGTAGTGGGTAGAGTGCGACGCTCACACGCCGAAAGGTGTAGGTTCGATTCCCAGCTCAACATCAATTTTTCGAATTTTTCACGGCACCACCTCTTTCGAGCTGCTAACAGCACTCAATGGGTAACAACTGTCTAAGAAAGCTTCTCAAATTTCGCCGTTCGGAGTCGGCAAAAAACTGTAGGTCCCTTCTACTCGTTGATGAGCAAGCTAGGCCCTGGTCTCCCTTTGGACTGTAGCGCCAACAATTATTATTATTATTATTGTTTTATTCCATTTGAATTAAACGCTGTATACATATTAGAATGTACACAAGTCACCACACACAACATTTTAAAGCGAAGATCAAATAAAAACATACATCATTGCCTGAAGTTCAGGTTGAAGAATGTTTTTAATGTTTTAAGCTAATTTGCAATTGAAAGCTTTTCAGTGTACACTATACGCTATAAACACGACATTCATTCATTGCTGTATCATAAATATGCACATGTCATATTCATATGCATTAACCCCATATGCGGTTTGCAGCAAATGCAAGTCTGAATTTTACTTTGTATCTCTTTAATCCGTCGTTTTAAAGATCAAGTTATGCAACAATTGTGATCACCATGGTGTAGTGTGAAAAGTGCAACAGTCAAAAGCCGGTTCGGTTCTCGGACTGAATATCTTGCTTTCTTTTCTGACGGCTCTTTTTATTTGCTAACAACATTCAACGAGTACTGTTTGTCAATGAAAAAGAACCTAAAATGTTACCGCTCGAAGTCCATAAAGAACCGTTCCACGCTCATCTAGAATAAATACAGAAAAGTTGAAATCCGGTCTACTTGTTGACTGTTGCGCCATCTGCCGAACTATGGAAGGAATCGATTTCAGTGAATAGTCTTAATGTATGACTATTCACTGAAATCGATGAAAACGACTTTTGAATTAAGTGATAGCATTGCCGCGAGAGATACAAAAGAGCAAAGAATTTGTTGTTGTTGGGTGTGATTGCAGCACTTTCTACGTGTCCCAAGGGCATAAATTGTAAAAGTATACGAGTCGTAGTCGTATTTGACATCGATTAGGACGATGATGGAACGGCTTCACCAGGATTTGTATAGTATAATTTCGTGTTGGAATTATCATACGATCCGGTGGTTTCTCTGATGTCTATTAGTAAGCAGTTTTAAGATGATCAAATGTCAACTCGTACAACAATCAAATTCCTCGTACGACACAAATTCAAATTTCTTTAACCGAACCGAAATTGTTTGTCGAGTCACTCCCAACGATTCTGCGAGTTGCATTTGACATTTAGCAGGCTCCAATTTCTCTTCTCCAAACTTCTTGGACGTTCTTTGTTTCCGGAGCTAAAATCACCACGTAAGAAACATCATCGTACAAGCTTTAGATGGGCTTCAGCTGCACTTCTCTTCCAAATAAAATGAAAAACTATCCGCAAATGCTATTCCAGACATTGTTGAGAAGACAAAAAACATTGTTGTTGTCTTAAACGGCCACACACTAATTATTGCCTACAAATGAAACATCTTTCCAATGAAATAGTTAATCGCTTCCAAGATCAACAACAACGTGCATGTGGCGCCATCTTTGAGAACGGATAAGCAAATAGCAAATGATGAGAATCGGCACGTGGATGGTTGCCAGTGTTCGCATGTAATTGTACATCCCTTTATTATAAGAGATACTTCCTAAATTTGCTGAGCACTGATGGACATTGCGGTGTCACCCAGAAGGAAGACGCTAAGGTTCAACCCTACCTAACCAAAAATCACCCACTCAAACAGATTCTTAGGCTTGTAACTGTTTTTCTACTTACAGATATTGGCAAGTCCAATAAGGTTATAGAGGCATAGTACGCCTTCAGTGAATACCATCTGTTGAAGTGTTCCTTCACCAAAATCGACATTTCAATTGGAACTAGAAAGAAAACCGGTCATTGCCATATTTTACATAACCGCCCACCACTCACGTACAAGTAAGCACAGTCAACATCATGGTTGTCATCGAGTGATGCATCAGTATCGCGAATAATAAGTTATAGTTATCCAGCACCCGAGATCCTTCATTACCAGCCTTGTAGTAAAGTAATCCCAATATCACTGCCATAAAAATGTTGACTGCTATCCTCAAATGGGTCAGGGTTGTGTCCCTTTTCATCTTGATGCAGCCTCTTTTGATCAGCACGCTGAGTTGATTGCTAAAAGTGGTGTCCTCCAAGGTCCTTTTCTTTGGTCTCAGTTGAATGGGATACTTTTTAATCAGTGCCTCGGAGGTCAAAATTTTCTCAGGATTACCGAGCCACGAAATACATTTCCCGTTTTGTGTTGCTAGTTTAAGGATGTCCACTTTATCGGTGCCGTATTCACCGCAGGCCAGTTCGATTACTGAAAATTGTCACCAAAGTGAGAGTTAGTTGATTTAAAAGGGGAACTTGTCCTGAATCGGAGACTTACTATAATCTGCTGGGTTGTGATACATTGGACAGGGTAAGCGAACTGTTTGAAGGAATGGAACCATATTCTTCGTACTGCCCTGGTAGACACAGTAACCAGTCGAGAGGACGTATACTTGATCAAACTCCTCAAAGAGCTTGGCAGTTGGTTGATGAATGGTGCAAATGATTGTTCTGCCTTGTGTTGCCAATTTCCGCAGGAGCTGGACAACTCTTGAGCACGAGCTGCTATCTAAGCCACTGCACAAGGAATTGGGTTAGTTTATAACCGTTGAAGGTTTTAGTTTGGTTTTCAATTTGGATTGAACTTACGTGGTTGGCTCGTCTAAGAACATAATGGTTGGGTTGTTGAGCAATTCCAATGCGATTGACAGTCTTTTCTTTTGTCCACCAGACAGGCGTTTGGTGAGGGTGAGGTCATGTTGATAAAGGCCCAGCATAAGGAGGATGGCTTCAACCTTGTGAAAAAGAATAAATTTATTAGTGGGAGCGTATCATATTTTCAGAAGTCAAATGCAGCTGCTGGAGCGGACGAATTGTCCGCAGAACTATTTAAAGCAGTTGGGCGCATGCCCCAGATCATTCGTAAGATATGGTCAGAGAAAAGAATCCCGTTTGCCCGGTCCACAAGAAGGAAGACCCCTTTGACTGCGCCAATTATCGAAGGATCAGTCTTCTTACCATCGCATACAAGATCTTCTATGCCGTATTGGATGAGCGTCTAAAACTGTTTGTTTATAACCTGATAGGTCCCTATCAATGTGGTTTCAGACCAGGGAAGTCCACAACAGACCAGATCTTCACTTTACGGCAGATCCTGGAAAAAACCCAAGAAGTGCAAATCGACACCCACCACCTAATCGTCGATATTAAGGCCGCATATGACAGTGTGCATAGAGAGGAGCTATACAGTGTCATGTCTTGTATTGGAATTCCTACCAAACTCGTCAGATTGTGTAGGAGGACGATGAAGAACTCTCGCTGCTCCGTCAAGGTCGGTTACGAGCTCACCGTGACCTTCAATGTCAAAAAAGGTTTTAGACAAGGCGATGCACTTTCATGTAACTTCTTCAACATTATCCTCGAGAAGATTGTGCGTAACTGACTTTTCGAAGATCGTGCCAAAACATTAGAAACACGATCTTCCAAAAGTCAGTTCAATCGCTAGCTTACGCTGATGACATTGACGTGATTGGACGAACACAGCGAGCCGTCAATGAGGCCTTTTCTGGCATTGAAGCGCAGTCAGCTAAAATGGATCTGGCGGTAAATGAGGGCAAAACCAAGTACATGCTGTCATCACGAAAGGATACACAACATCGACGCCTCGGACAGACCGGACAGATACACTAGGCAGCAAAAACTTTGAAATAGTTGAAGACTTCCTCTGCCTCGGCTCCGCGGTAAATAGGGACAAGGCCAGTACCGAAATCGAACGCAGAATCACTCTTGCCAATTGCTGTTTCTTTGGGCTCAAGAGGCAGTTGAGTAATAAAGCCCTCTCTCGATGGACTAAGCTCGCTTTATATAACAGCTTGATCAACCAAGTCCTATTCTATGACGCGGAAACATGGACGTTACTAAAAGCGAATGAGAAAGCCCTAAGTCTTTTCCAGAGAAAAGTTTTGTGTGCGATTTTGGTCCTGTTTGTGTTAATGGCATCTGGAGAGATTTAACGACGAACGCTATGGGCTGTACTGCCACATGCACCAAGTCAAGTGTCCACTGATACAACGGTAAAGATGGCTAGGTGGCGCACACAAGTGGAGAGGCAGCTGGCGAAAGATCGTGCTGACTCCAGAGGCATGTTGGTTGGGGCCAGGTCCACACCGGCCTGTAGCGCCACAGGAAGAAGAAGAAAAACGGTTTTGTAGTTCATTTAGTGCTCCTTAATACTATAAGTGGCTGGTGTGTTTGAAAAATGGTATGCGAGGTTCATTTGAAAAAATAAGGCGGATTTTCAAATTTGCATTCTACATACACCCGGTTATCGTTTTTTTTTTATTTTATTACGTTCTGTTGCTTACACGTTTCAAACAGATTCAGCTCAATAACATAACAAACATATTTGCATATTTTGTTCGGAGAGGCATAAAGCTGCTGAAAAAATGGATCAACGAATTTGCATTAAATTTCGTGTGAAATTTGAAATTAAGTGCTCAAAACACTTGAAATGTTGACAGTGGCATACAGAGATTTTCCTCTGATTTCGAATAATATTAACAAGTGGTACAATCTTCTTAAAGGAGGTCAAAGATGTAAATGGCAACGCTCGCCGTGTACGCCCCAGCACACTAACAGCCAATGAAAATGTTGAGAAAAGGAAGAAAGTTGTCACTCTAAGGAAAGTTTCCGAAGATGTCGGCGTATTAGTTGGATTATACAATGTAATTTTGTCGGAACTTTATGGCATGAAGCGTGTGGCAACGTTCTAAAATTGCAAAATTTTGACTAAAAACATGTCAGTTGTTCGTAATTGTTTCACCAAAAACATCAACGTTATCATACCTCAACCACCGTATTTACCAGATTTGGCCTCCTGCAGCTTTATTCTGTTCCAGTCCCATGAAATAGAAGATATAATCAGAATCACTGATAGAGCTTAAGGCATACCAAAAAGTGCATTGCAGAACTAATTCGGGATTGAATGGATGGGATTGGAAAACAAACTGGCACATATGTGAGGGGACAACTTTGAATAAATGAATATTTTTGAGAACAATGAAAATTAGTCTTGTTTGTGGAAGAACTTTGTTGAGACGTCGAAAGACAAAGCGTTAAGTTTAGGTTAGCTTACAGTGTCCGAAAAGGGCCAGTATGTTAAAAATGAATTGTTTGAATAAGCTAGTTTTAAGCGTTTTTGTCTAGTTCATAAGATGTATGAAATTTAAAAAAAATGGATCGAATTGTTACTGGGGACGAAACCTGGGCTCACCACTATGACCCTGAAAGCAAATAAGAGTGCATACAGTGGCATAAAAAAAAGAACAGACCTCCCGAAGAAGTTCAAATCAACTCCTTCTGCCGGGAAGCACATGGCCACAGTTTTTTGGGACTCAAAGGGAATCCTGCTCATTGAGTACAAAAAAATAAGGTGAAACCATCAACGCCACATCCTACGCTTCCACTTTGCATAATTTGCGGGAGGAAATTAAAAAGAAAAAACGGGGTAAACTCGCAGCGGGTGTGTTGCTTCTTCATGACAACGCTCCTGTTCACATGGCGCGAGTTTCTAAGGCTGCTGCGCGAGATTGTTGTTTCGAAGAAATCCAACACTCACCCTATAGTCCAGACCTTGCCCCTAGTGATTATTTCCTGTTTCCGGATTTGAAAAAATGTCTTCGTGGAAAAACACTTTTGGACGATGAAGAACTCAAGTCGGCAATAAATGGGTATTTTGGAAATTTATTTTTTGAGGGTTTAAAAAACCTTATCTCTAGATGTAATAAATGCATTGATGTTAGGGGAGATTATATTGAAAAATAAAATCAATTTAAATTTAATTCACATTTTCCTTCATATCGATACCGACAATATATTGAACGCAACTTGTATATATTCGCAATGCTGCCTACAAAGGCATTTCACTCTAATTTTTTCTTTCTAGACTATGTCGCGTGCTTTTGTTTATTACAGTGCTTTTCAGCGATGCCGAAAATGTGTTTAGTTTTTTTTTTTTGTGTCAAGTGAGCCAGATATAAATTTTCACTGAAAATTAACTTCAGGTTGATTATTACGTAGCAGAAAAAAATTTCACTTATGACTGTTTCCTGCTCTAATTTAAATCGAAAAAAATATTTGGCATGGAAGAAGAAGTCAGTGCCAGGAGGTCGCAAACTTGGAATTTTCGTTGCAACGTCATTATACATCACTGAACTGATAAAAGAGTATTTTGGGTGAAGTTATTCGGTCCACAAATGTCGGATTGCTGAAGTTAAAAATAGTTGCGGCCTCTTTAGATTATTTGTTAACACCTATTTGACTGACTAAATTTTCAACCTACCCTTCGTTCCTTTTCTTCTTCAGAGACACTTGGTCCAAATTTGAGCGCGGCAGCCAATTTCATGTTTTCGTAAACAGTCAGCAGTGGCTGCAGACGATCATCTTGTGTAATATAACAGGACATGCGTCTAAATGTGGCTGGAAATAAAAATTTTTTTGTAAAATTTGACTTTTCATGTCACATTGTTTCTTTTTTACTTAGATCTCTTCGTCGTCCATTCAGTAGAATAGATCCATCAACTCCGGTAGTCTTGAAACCGGATAAAGCATCGAGGAGTGTCGACTTTCCGGCGCCAGACGGTCCCATAATTGCAATGAGTTGCCCTCCCGGAAATTTTCCACAGATGTCGTGTAGAATCTCTTTCGAACCTAAAAAATAGGCATTTAAAACATTAACTCCGTTCGCTGCTTAAATGGGATTAATAGTTAACACTGAATTGACACATACAGTTGTTTGCGTTAAAAAAAATAAAAATCAGGGGGGAGCTGAATTTTACAGCATTCTTTTTCTTGGGATTATGTAGAAATCCTCACTTGAGATGGTAAATTATGTTACAAAAACAACTGAACTGTTCAGTTTGATTTTGTTACCCTTCCTTCAAGATTATTTATTTAGATGCAATCAGATATCATTTAGTTTTGCTAAGAAGCAAATTAAAAAAGCACAATTTATGGAACTGTTCGAGTCTTGTAAGTGTGTCATCCTCCACAAACTAAATCATTCCCGTAGCAGATGCGGAAGATATAGTAACATTTGTGAAAGAAAAGATTCCTTATACCACGAGCGCTATAATGGCAAGGCTATCTTAAAAAGAGCTCATGCTGTTTACAAGAAGATGCAAAAATATCAATGTTGTGGAAATTACTCAAAAATTTGTTTGTTTTTTGTTTTGTTGGACATTTGGAAAAACTTTACTGTGGCACTTGGACTGGAAAACTGCTTCATTATACTACCTACATTTAAGGTAACATTTTTTTGTAAAACACCAAAAACCATTTCTGTGCACAAAACTTGAGGTTTCAACTCCAAACACTCCAGGACTGAACAGCCTGATCTGAACATAGGCTGGTCAGTGAGAGAGGAAACGCTCTGAAGTGTTATTACTTTTCTACAGGCGTCGTAGAGAGTTTCATTACTCAATCTCATCACATTTAAGTGCTTAGCGAATGTGAAGCCCCATGTGAGTATGCCAATAAGCTGTCTGCAGTTTTGTTATTGCCATATTTGATAAGAACTCCCGATAGGGGTTTGAGTGGGAACTCTAACCCTCTGCATGCGCAGTAGTATTGTTGTACCCGAATGCGGACAACATTCGCAATTAGGGGCTACTTAGGAAAAACAATCGCTTAGCTTGTGTTTTCGCGCTTGATACTACTCCAATGGTTGCTATATAACCTAAACTAAATCTGGATCCCTTTATTATCTTTGAGAAGCTAGTCGTCGTCAAAGCTACAGCTAGAGTTAGGGGAAGTGATCATTAAAATAGCACGAAAGGCAAACAAATTTCAAAAGAAATTTCAACGACAACGTACGAATTACTTTATTCTGGCTGAGAATTTCGAGATAAGCGATTAAACATTTATTTCAGACAGAATTTGAATGGCGGCTTTGTATTTAAATGAAAGTATTTGAAGGCAGCGGCATCTAAAGAGATTGATTCGATATGTGTGACAAGCATGATGGGCGGAAGGACACACCAAAAGATGTCCAACGCTGAAATCGTGAAAGCGATTTAGGATCCAAAGAATCATAAATCGGTTGAAACTCAGGCCAAACGCAATCTTTGGCAATATCTGGGCCATCATCAAAGCTCTCTGCAAGCGACAACCGTGTTATTAAGCGTATGTAGACCAAAATCATTTCATAATAGCTAGGAACTGTTGACTTTAGTGTACACGGAAACAGTTCCGCAAATCGTGTTCACCCAGAAATAAGCCATTGGTATTCAAAATGAACAGACAGAAGCGAAGTTCGCTAAAGAGCATGAAAACACGTATACTGAATTACAGGCGAGAGGTAATTTTTTCGAACGAGTCAAAACAAAATATTTTTGAGTCTGACGTTGTCTAAGAGTGTGGAACAGTCAATTGATGACTTAAATTCTAAGTGAACAGTGAAACTGTGAAGCATGGTGGTGGATTATATGGCTTCTCCAAACCTCCAGACAACAACCCTATTGAACTTGTAGGATATACTGGAAAGAAAAGTTTCTAGGATAGTCGCAATAAACCCCAATTTTTGGAATTTTTGTGGACTCTGTGGCGTAGTGGGTAGAGTGCGACACTCACACGCCGAAGGTTTGGGTTCGATTCCCGGCTGAACACCTTGCATTTTTCACGGCTCCACCTCTTGCGAGTTGCTGACAACACTCCAAGAGTCGGCAAAAAACTGTTGGTTCCTTCTACTCGTGAGAGAACAGTAGCAAGCTAGGCCTTGGTCTTCCTGTGGATTGTAGCGCCACCTAAATATTATTATTATTATTAAAATACGCTAAAGCAGTCCTTATACCGAAAAAATGGGAAAATTCTTTTCATCTACGCAAAGCCGTTGAGACAAGTCATAAGACAGGACGATACACGACAAAATTTAATTTCAAAAGCAATTAATTGCAATTGATGTTCTTAATATTTATTGCTTTTAATAAAAATGTAAGGCAAACTTTGTGGAATAAATTTAGCAAAAGTAATAATTTTAAAAAAATTGTTCTTTCTATTACATTAAATAACGAATTATACAAATACCAAGGTTGACTTTTATATTTCGGGATTGGGCAACCATAGTGTTGCAATCTGGCAACTGCCAGCTCTATCGTAAAGTTTGCCATTTTTGAGGTTATACGTACTCAGAACGTTTTGACATACAAGCGCTATTTGTGTTGTTTGCAGTAACTTAAAAGATTCATCTGGCCCAAAATATGGAATTAAATCGTGAAAATTTTCTTGCGATTATTTCTTACAACTTTCGACGTGGTTTAACTCAACACTAGTGCATCGATGAACTTAATTCAAATTTTGGCGATGAAGTTCCATCAAGGACCAGTGCTTATCGATTGTATGGTGAATTCAACCGAGGTCGTAGTTCACTCCAAGACGAATTTCGTGAAGGTCGTCCTAAATCAGTTGTTGTTCCGGTAAACTATTGATGCTGTGCGCCAACTGATATTGCAAGATCGTCATGTGAACTATCGTAAGATTGAGACAACCTTGGGCATTAGTGGGACCAGCATACATTCAATAATGCATGAACATTTGACCGTCAAAAAAATTTGTTTGCGTTGGAACCCACACAATTTGTCAATCGCTCGAAGAAAGGCTCGTGTCGATTGGTCGAAAGAAATGCTCCAAAAATACGATCACGGCTCTTCGAAACACGTCTATGACATCGTGACAAGTGATAAATCGTGGATTTACGCTTAATAAATAATTATTGGCGCTACAGTCCAAAGGGGGACCAGGGCTTAGCTTGCTCATCAACTACTCGTGTTGTGCGCGCTACTGTAGAAGGTACCTACAGTTTTTTGCCGACTCCGAACGGCGAAGTTTGAGAAGCTTTCTTAGACATTTATTACTCTTTGAGCGTTGCCAGCAGCTCGAAAGAGGTGGTTCCGTGAAAAATTCGAAAAATTGGAGTTGAGCTGGGAGTTGAACCTAGACCCTTCGGCGTGTGAGCGTCGCACTCAACCCACTACGTCACGGCGATCACGGATTTACGCTTATGAGCCCGAAAGTAAACAGCAGTCGACTGTATGGGTGTTACTAATTGAGAATTCAATAAAAGTTGCTCGTGCACGAAGAACTTCCAAGCAATGGTCGCCTGTTGTTTCGGAAAAACTGGACATGACGCAACCGTACCACTAGAACAATGCAGAACAGTCAATTCTGAGTGACACACAACCATTTGTTTGCCAGTTGTCTTCCAAGAAATCAGGAAAACCAACCGCCGAAGACGGATCACCCTTCACCACGACAATGCGAGCTCTCACACATCGGCTCAAACAACTGCATTTTTGAGCACTCAAAACATCGATTCGATGAGTCATCCGCCGTATAGTCCTGGCTTGGCATCAAATGACTTCTTTTTATTCCCGTACGTAAAAAATAAAATGAAAGGCAACGTTTTTCAACACCAGAAGAAGCGGTTGATGCGTTCAGAATACATGTTTTGGAGATACCTCAATCAGAGTAAAAAAAGTTCTTCGATAAGCCCATGCAAGTGTATAGATCTTAATTGGAAATATTTTGAAAAACAATAAAGCTATTTTGTATGATTAATATTTGTTTTTGTTCTCTAATCCCGAAATATAAAAGGCAACCCTCGTAGCCAGCGCCTGACACTAACCCAAATCACCACCAATTTTTTACTTCAAATCCAATAGTAAGGTGTAAATAACCTTCATACGTTTCGATCACACCGATCTGCTATTTCATTTTATTTATTTTATTGCTTATTTATTCTCAGAATTCGTACGATTATGTACAATTTGGGAAGTGTGATTGGTCTATTTTCTCGAAGCAAAGTTCAGAGTTTTTAGAGAATAATATATGATTCCTAACCCACATAATTCTATGACTTTATCCAAAGACATATTTCTGACATGTTTATCCGCAGCAATATAAAAAGTTCACGAACCCCTAAGAAAGTACTCTTCTCAGTCACTCATTTAGTTTTATTGCCCTGTGAACACACTCGGTCAAGCCATAATATGAGTAGTTTAGTTCACGACACTAGATCTCGTAAAGAAGACACATTTACTTTTATGCTCTTATAAAGACATAAAGACATAAAGACATAAAGACAACTTGCCTTTTTTGAATCCCAAGTTCACTGTCAGTGAAAGATTTTTAAATTCCATGTCAACGGGTTCGTGGGGTGGTAAGTCTGAAAATGGCTCGCTGGCGTGTGATTTCTTTTCCAGCGGTTGCTGATTTGTGTGATTATTTTCCATTGTGGGTGGCTTGAGGTTCAAGAAGTAATCTCTCATTTCGGCATTTCGTTGTGCTAGCGAGGGATTTTTTGGCATCGTTGTTTCATTGTAGACTGGTTTCTCCGCTTGAGAGATCTCAAGACCGCCTAGGTATTGACCGCTTGAAGGTAACATCTTTTCCTGGGTATCTGAAAGAAAATTAAAGTCAATTTCAATTTCATTTGGCAGTGATAAAATTTGTTTTGAAAACATCAAATTAAAGTTACCGAGAACAAGGTAGATTGTGGTCTGTAGCTGCACACAATTTAATTATGTCCCACAGCAGAATTTAATTTAAAGAAATAACCGAAACAGTACTTTACCCCAGAAGACCCCCAGAAATTACAAAAATATGGAACAATACTGATGGTAGGCAGAATAATTCAATTCAAGTCTGGAAGATGTAAGCTAAGGAAGAGAAGTTGCTTAAAACTCCGTGCCCATTATCTTTGTTTCAAAATGTTCGAGTGTTCTTAACAACCATTTCCAAAATGAAAGGGCATTTCCTTAAATTAATTATGCTAAAAAATTGGGTTCAATTTTGTTCCACTTCTTTCCATCTTCCTAGAAACGTGATGTTTTCTAATTTTTTTGTAAAAGTACTCCCGCAATTCTACCGATAAAATCGTGCAGAAAGTGATTTCGACGTTTCAAAAAATGTGGTTTTAGCGGTCGAACAAATAAATCGTCTTGGTCAGCCCAAAATGTTTGAAAATAAGAAATTCTGTGCTTTTTCTAGGAGTGACTTAGTAAATAAATTCCGCTCTGTTAAAAAATTTGGAATTCATCAACAGGGTGGAAATTTTATGCCGCATGAGTTTTTACATTTTGAACATAGATATTGCTTCTTTAAAGACATAAAAGTAAGGGATATCATCAAAAGGAACGCGGTCCATCATCGTCTACATCGACATCTGTCTTCCTGTCGGAGGTCTTACCCACCCGCCGTACTTCCCAGACTTTTTTCGTTATAACTGCTAGCTTCTTTAAAGTTTAAAAAATGATTTGGGGTTACCGGTTTGGGTCAAACTAATGATTTACAATTATTTGAATAAAACTTAATTTAAAAGCTACTTGAAGGGAGTAAACTTTTGTGAAGAAAAGAGAATTTTCTGTTAGCCTCCGATCTTCAAAATTTTACTTGTTGATTGACAATTATGTGTTTGCAAAAAATGTTTGTTTTGAAAGTAGTCGTTTAACGCAATTCTATAGTTTTGAGCACGCTATCGTCCTCGCTCATCGTCCCAGTGTGGAATGTCATAATGGCTCAGATTTAGTAAAGAGGCTAAAACTGAACAAAGTTCCTAGAGAACTCTTCAAAGCAAGTAAAAAAGATTTAGTAAACACATGAATCAACTTGTCTGTATGATATTATCAGTCAGCGTTGTTGGAGCGACGGTGCATCTCTTTTTGGCTTTCCCTTCGACTATAAGGGTATAAATCTTCTACTATTTTGTGTACGTGTAGTATTAGAAACTCCTCATCAGTTCAGTGTAGATCAGATTTTTACACCGTATTAGGTCCTGAAAAAGAATCTATGGAGAAGAAATCGACGCTATGTTATGTCAAGACCCGTAGATCGTTTCACCGCCATCATCTGACGAGTCTGGTCAGAATATGTAGGATGATGGTGAGGAGTTCTTACCGCTCCAAGGTGTACAAACAACACAATAATTATAATTGTATGGCGCGACAGTCCACAGTGGACCAGGGCCTAGTATGCTCGTTAACTACTTGTGTTGTGAGCGCTACTGTTCTCTCACGTGTAGAAGGGACCTACAGTTTTTTGCCGACTCCGAACGGCGAAATTTGAGAAGCTTTCTTAGACTGTTATTACTCTTTGAGTGTTGTCAGCAGCTCGAAAGAGGTGGTGCCGTGAAAAAATCGAAAAATTGGTGTTGAGCTGGGAATCGAACCTAGACCCTTCGGCGTGTGAGCGTCGCATTCTTCCCACTACGCCACGGCGACCACTGCAAGGTGTACAAACAACACAATAATAATAATTGTATGGCGCGACAGTCCACAGTGGACCAGGGCCTAGTATGCTCGTTAACTACTTGTGTTGTGAGCGCTACTGTTCTCTCACGTGTAGAAGGGACCTACAGTTTTTTGCCGACTCCGAACGGCGAAATTTGAGAAGCTTTCTTAGACTGTTATTACTCTTTGAGTGTTGTCAGCAGCTCGAAAGAGGTGGTGCCGTGAAAAAATCGAAAAATTGGTGTTGAGCTGGGAATCGAACCTAGACCCTTCGGCGTGTGAGCGTCGCATTCTTCCCACTACGCCACGGCGACCACTGCAAGGTGTACAAACAACACAATAATAATAATTGTATGGCGCGACAGTCCACAGTGGACCAGGGCCTAGTATGCTCGTTAACTACTTGTGTTGTGCGCACTACTGTTCTTTCACGAGTAGAAGGAAACTACAGTTTTTTGCCAAATCCGAACGCTGAAGTTTGAGAAGATTTTTCATAGACAGTATTGAGTGTTGTTAGCATCTTGAAAGAGATGGGAATCGAACTAGACCTTAGACGTGTGAGCGTCGAACTCGACCCACTACACCACGGCGGCTACGTACAAATAACATAACGAGTCAGAAAAAGATCTAAGCCAAGGGAACTTGCTTTCAAGTGACTGTCTTCACATCGTTGAAATCAAGTGTGGTTTCCTTGAGCTCAGAAGTCGTTTAATATTAAAGCATGTCGCGAATGACGAAGCTGACATCGTACAATATCACAACTTAAGTCCTTTTCCTGCTCTATTGTGCAGAAGCATGGACGTTTTCAAAGGCATTTTCACTTTATCGAGAGGAAAATTCACACCACCAGAGTGTTGTTGTAAACATGAATTTGGGGTAGGAATGCCAATGTCACTGTATAGCTCGTCTCTATGCACACTGTCATATGCGGCCTTAAAACGACGAATAGGTGATGGATGCCGATTTGCACTTTTTGGGTCTTTCCCAGGATCAATAGCAAATGTAAATAAAGCCATATATTCAGACGATTGCCAGATAATAGAATCATTTTTTGTAGATCTCTCACTGCAATAATTGTCTTAAATGTCTTGCAGCATCTGATAATGGCTTGACAATGTGTTTCCTGCAAATATTGGCAGACAAAATTATGAGTTAAGACGATTGTAAGACATCTGAGACAATTTATGTAGTGACAGGTCTGACAATCTTTGCAGATCTGGTGCCATCATCTGAACACAGCTTAAGTCCTGTTCACCACTTTGTGAGCTACAACGTTCTTTTCATTGATACCAGAGGCTTATGATATGCTGCGTATATATGAAAATTCTTTTCTTCAATCTTCTGGAATTGTTGTGGAGCTTTCTATAACGATTTCAATACAAATTCTCATGAAACTTTACGGAAGTTAAATATTCATTTCTTTTTGCACAGAGGCAATCTTAAATTTTCCCTTTAAGATGGGTATTTTCTTGGGATGGGTGTGGAACTTGTCCATAAAACCAACTTGCCTCTATAGTTAGAATTATCCCTCACTAGTTGGCCGAGGTTTTTTTATATTCGAGTATGTTGGACTGGGCCTATCATGGCAACTGCGATGTTCACGCTTTCAAGATTTGCTATAATTTTTGTAACAACCGTAGTATTGGAAAAAAATATTTATAGTAGACGAGGAAGTGTTTTTATCCGAATAATTTAAATTCGATAACATCCTATGTGTTACATTCATAAAAGCTGGACGCCGCATTCTAGACCTTGTAGAGGTGTGCTTAATTTTGTTTTCCACCAGTTGTCATCAAAACAACAAAATCAACAACAGCACACAGAACATTTGCCATGAAAAGAGTTCCTTCGCAGTGGTTACAGAAGTTCAATGCCAAACATTATTGAAATTCAGGTGTATGAATTTTCCATTGTCAGTTACCCAAAGAAAATACCAACACAATTGTCCATGTTAAACGTGTCAACGGAATATGTTACAGGCACGTTTTCAGCGACATTAACTCAGTACAATGACCCCAAATTTGATTTTGCTGTAGTTGCAAAGGGTTCCTCTCAAGTTGATTAGCCGCACAAGTTTGAAATGTTGCACGAGATTGAAAGTAAGCACATTCTGATAAGCGCAATGCCGCGTTTCTGTGCTCGTTGCAGTTCAAAGTATTTTTGCCGTTCTTTTGTTTTGATGATTAAGCGTTTGTCATTTACTCATCAACTAGGAGATTTCTTTGTGAACACACAATGCCCCCTCGTTGAGTTATCAGTTTGATTAACTTGGAGTTTAACCTCACTTTTGATTTGTTTGCATTATTGAGTCTCTTTGTTATGTGCTCATTGACATCGGTATGTGAGAGCAAATATTCACATTTTGACATCGTGTCATAAGTAATAAATTATTTTTGGATTTGTACAGTGGAGTGCCGTTTGCGATTATTTCTGAAAGATTTGATTAATTTGACTGAAGGACTAATTTTTTGATTGCGGAAATGTGGGCACTGGTGTGATTTGGATTATCTTTCGGCATATTTCAGAGATGTGCATAAACAGTCACTGTGAGAAATAAGTCAAAATGGCACTTAAAGATTAAACTTTGACTGCGTACGTCAACCAGGAAGTAATAACCTTTGCGCCGTGAACAATGCATCGACAATTAAATCGCTATCAATTGTTGTCTTTTAAAATAACAATTCAAATATCACGCATAGTTGTTGCTTTTATTTACAATACATACACGTTTGACAGGCGTTGTCAATTGTTGTCTTTTAAAATAACAATTCAAATATCACGCATATTTGTTGCTTTTACTTACAATACATACACGTTTGACAGGCGTTGTCAATTGTTGTCTTTTAAAATAACAATTCAAATATCACGCATATTTGTTGCTTTTATTTACAATACATACACGTTTATCAGGAGTGGTGCACAAATCTCATTTTTTTCGTCGGCGTGATGCAATATGAGGAAGAACCGATATTTAATACTTTTACTAGAAGTGCAACTCATTCTAACTCACTTTTAATACAGTGACCTAACTCACAAATAGCCGATTTCCTTAAAAGGGAAATTCTCAATGCACTTGGTGACTGGAGTAATTTGCCTTGTGATTATATGGGCATTTAATTAAATTCGAAAAACACATTTCCGCCCCAGGCCCAGGTCCACCCCGGACTGTAGGGCCACAACAAGAAGAAGAAACACATTTCCGCTAAAGAAAAAATTTTACTTTTGGACCTCATAAAATATGCGTAGTTTTTACATTTTCTCTTTCTTCGCAAGGGAAAATTTAACACATCTACCATATGTGCAATGTTAGGATATTTTTGCATCTAATAGGAACCACCGCTGTTATCGTGAGAAACATTATTCAATTCAAAAGCACCAACAAAAAAAATTGTAATTGATATAGGTAAAAAAGTCAAGAAGGATATTTTTCAAAAACAATGAGAACAGATTAAAAAAAATCAGAAAAGTAAATGAAAAATAAAGAAGAACTAGAGTTGTGCAGAAGAGTTCAACAACAAAACATAGTATTAATCTTATTTTAATATTTACGGTCGATGTAGAATTTTATCTGAATGTGTGGTTTTATTCTCAATACAGCTGAATCAGGCATATACTATAGTAAGTAGTCGCACCAAAAATATCTATACTGTCTACAGTAACAGGCCTCACAAGGGAGGTAACAGTCCTTTCCGGAGAGAACCAATCGCTGACGTTCAGTATGTTCTAATCCCTGGGTTACTAAAAATTCAAGTCCCCTTGTGTTCTATGTATAAACACTAAGAAGATTTAATTTCAAATAATTTTCAAAGGGGATATTTTCTTAAGAATAACAATACTTATCCGGTATTTGTTTTTTTTTTTCAAAAATTAACTGAAAATAACGGTTTACACCTTTACGCGTTAACGTTAAATTCAACTTCTAACTTTCAACAAAGGTCCTACAATTCCTCCGACTCCGGGTGGTAACATTAAAGAATTTTGTTTTATTAAAAATGCATAACTCCTTTGGTTATTCGGTCAAAAGTGCCGTGACAAAGCACGATAAAACCTCGAATTTTGCGCATACGAAGTCGATGCACTGGCTCCCTAAGCCACGACTTTACAAAAGAAGTTCAAGCTCTATCCAAATTGATCAAAAGAAGAACTTTATACAAATTATAAAATTGTATAACACTTTCTTTTGAAAAAACCCTGTTGGTGGACGACAAATTCTGGTTCAGTGGTTGTTCATTTGAAAGAGAGTTCATTGCATCATCTAATTCATTAATAATAATAATTGTTTGCGCTACAGTTCAGAGGGGGACCAGGGCCTAGCTTGCTCATCAACTACTCGTGTTGTGCGCGCCATTGTTCTCTCACGAGTAGAAGGGACCTACAGTTTTTTGCAGACTCCGAACGGCGAAATTTGAGAAGCTTTCTTAGACAGTTATTACTCTTTGAGTGTTGTCATCAGCTCGAAAGAGGTGGTGCCGTGAAATATTCGAAAAATTGGTGTTGAGCTGGGAATCGAACCTAGACCCTTCGACTTCGGCCTTCGGCACTCTACCCACTACGCCGCGGCGCCCACTAATTGCATCTGATTCATTGCAATGATAAAAATTCTTTTACGGTTGGTTGCAGTACAGATTGTTTTATCAACATTCTTCTGTTCAAATAGTTATATCTGATTTTTTTTTAACGTACATGCATTTCTACGGCTACTTTTGAAGGAAAATGTAAATTTAAAACATAAGACTTAAGAGAGGAGACGTTCAGTTAGCTGTACCTTATTCTGGACGTATTTACACAAGAACAACATCAACAAATGCCCTTGCCAAACTCGCACCTTTTAAAAAATGCCTTAGAGTGCTTCCTTTGCAATTCGTCGGACGCTAGTTAATCCACTTATTAAATAAATCGTTAGAGAAATTTTAAACCACTGTCTTCATTCATACACTAACTGAACTGATTATGACATGTGGAGCAAGGAACATGATAACATGATGCAATAAGTAAAACGAGCAGGTCATGAGTGAATTGGATGTCGCTTTATATATTAAAAAAAATTTAAAAAGCAATTTTGTTTTCTTTTCTATTTTATGACTTGACATGACACTGATTCTTTGCGCTTAAGATAAGGAATTTATTGAGGAAAAGATTTTTTCAAAAAGTTTTCTCAAAAGCAAAAAAGAATTATGACATTCGCAAAAAAAACAAAACAGCACACGGCTGAAAAATTACTTAAACCTCCTATGCTAAGTAAGTATCATAAAATTTAGGTGTGAATTGTTCTTTCCAGTTACTGACAACATTTAATAAGGGTGTATTGCCAAATTAGGATTTCTTTTGACCCGTTTGAAGTTGGCAGAACACATAAGAACTCAGTTGTAAGAGTACGCACAATACGATGGTGTGCCAAAATGCCTTGTGGACATTAGAATTTTCAATTGAAAAGTGCATTGTACCTTTGACATTTTTTAGAATTGATAATTAATAAGCAGGGTATTTCATTGAGACTGGCAATTCCAAAAATTATAAAACATGAATAAGAAAATTCTGTTTGAAACTTGAAATTGATTGCATTTGTTGTTTAGAAGAACCTTAAGACAAACTGAAATGAATATGACAGCAGGTGAGTTGACTATCGTAAATGTTCCTTAAATTCTGAACTCACTTCCGTTTATCTGGCATCTCTCTCGATATCAGCTTGGGAGCTGACAGAAATTCGAAAGACCAAAAAAGTTGATAAAACAAAATTCAGAAATGGGCAAAATCTTAAAGTTACAATTTTGTTAAGATCAGCATCTTGAATGACCCAAAATCTCGAATTCCAAACATGCAATGAATTCAAATTATTCAAAATCAACAATGTTAAATAATCTAAATAAAAGAATTTTTCGTTTCATAAAAATAATGTGTACTAGAGGGGCAACATCCCGCAAGGGGACCAGGGTCTAGCTTCTTCAGACACTTGATGCTTTTCATGAGCAAACAGTACTCTTCGGGTATTCTGTCACCAATTCCAAAGAGTTGGTTCTGTAATAAAATAGGAGTTGTTCAATCCAGGAATCGAACCTGAGAAACGTGAGTGGGCCTGTGAGTATCGCATTTTATGAAGCCAATGATCTAAATATGACGATTTGGGTTCGAATGTCGGAAAGAGTTTTTTACATCGAAAAATCCTGGCATTGAAGCAGAAGCGGTTTCTGGTCTGGTCTGGTGGTAAATGAGTACAAAAAGAAGTTTATGCTGTCGTAAGGGCAGGGCACACAAAATCGATGTCTCGGACAGACACATTAGGCAATCAACTCAGAGGTAGAAAGTACTTCTTTTTATCGGCTCTGTGTTAATAGGAACAACAACATCACTCTCGAAATAAAAACCAGAATCACTCTTGCCGATCTCTGCCTCTTTGAGTAATAGAGTGCTTTCTGGAAAGTCTACGCTGGCTTTGCATAACAGCTTGTTTATATTTGTGCTACCTTACGTTGCGTGCACTTGGAAGTTACTACAAATGGATCAGGAAGCCATTAGTATTTTCGAGTGAAGAGCTCTGCATACGATATGCTGTCCTGTTTCTGTTGATGGCATTTGGAGGAGAGGATTCAACGACGAAGGCCTTTGACCGTACGGCGGCATGCGGCTTGGTCAAGCGTGTCCGAATACCACGATTTTTCTTAAAACCGGCTTTGACAGTTGTTTTTAACGAATTCAAACAAAGATATTAATTTTTATATATTTTTTAGTTATCACTTAAAGCTTGTTTAAGGGAATTTTAGCGTTCATTTTAATGTGGGTTCCAAAAACCAGCATTTGCATTATATTTAACTTTATAATTTCCTAAAACGCAGCACAGGTTGCTAAGAAGTTATGTGATGTATATGCTAAAGAAACACTAAAGGGAAGAGTGTCAATTTTCGGCCAGCAAAGTGAAGTTTTTTTTTTTTTTTTATAATTGACGCGTGCAAAAGGGGTTGCGAGTACCCTTAAGTGACCGGATCAAGTCACAGCACGGGCCGAAGGTATAGAGGAAGAGAGGGAGAGGAGGTACCGATACACATTCGTTTTAAATGCCTGTGGATTGTAATGAGGAGGAAAAATCGAGCTGGGAAGAGCATTCCAGATTCGTGTAGTGCGGCTAAAGAATGAATCTCTGAATTTGACTGTACGTCCGAAAGAGTGCTTGAGGGTGAATTGATGGGCATTCCTAGCGAGGCGTGTATTGCGGGTGAATTCTTGAAGGGGAGGAATGCAACTGGCTAATTCGTCTGAGCATTTCTTGTTGAAATAGCGGTAAAAAAGTGACAATGACGCGACATTACGTCGGTGTTCTAACGAGTCAATCGACAGTTGATAATGATGGGGAAGAGAGATTAAATTTATCAAAACCAACGGTCGACAAAAAATAGTCTTGGACTCGTGAAAATGTTTGTTGTTTGGACACCAAATAGTTTGAAAGAAATTTATTAAATTATTAAGAAAATTATTATGCGAATCAACGCTTATGATTTGCATTTTAAACACTATGGATCTGATCCGTTTTTGAAACATATCATTATGAATAAAACCAATCGAAAATGATCGCGTTCAAAGCGTTGTGAGCAAAGGCGTCATATTTCACCAGGACAATGTAAGATCGCATACGCCCCTAGTCTCTCGTCAGAAACTGAGAGAGCATTTTTGGGAACATTCACCATGTAGCAATGACATTTCCCCATCACACAACCATTTGCTTAGTTCATTGGAGAACTCAGTAGAGGTTGAAACTTTTAGGGATGATAACTGTGCAAAACCGACCTTGAATCAGTTCTTATAAGAAAAAGACCAGAAGTTTTATGATCGTGGAATCATGAAGTTGCTAGAAAGTTGGTTAAAGGTAATCGAGAAAACTGGGATATATTTGATTGATTATTGGTCATATATTTGCACAAATGAATTTACCTTCAATAAAAAAAATATGCAATTACTTAGAAAACAACCCAGTACTTTCGAAATGATATGCCTGTGAATATGAAGATAAAAAAACTGTTTATGTTGGGAAAAAACATACTTTGTCAAAGAGTATCCTTTGTATGAGATGTTTTAAGAAATTAGCTAACGCGAATTTTGAGGTTAAGGGGGTTGTGAATCCCTTTGAGCAAGCGGTTCAATGTTGTGTTGATAAGCACGATAAAAATAAAATGCACGACACTGAATTAAGGAAATGCGGCTTCAAGCTTTTGATCGATGCGGTAACTAAGCACACAAGTAGACGGAATTATGACACACTTGAATTTCAAACGATAAGATAAAGTTTGTTAATGAAGTCAAGAAGCTAACAACTTCATAAAACACCTGCTTTCTTTCATTTCTTAGGATTAGTTTGGCACCCTTGAATAAAATAACCTTCAAACGTTTATTTGATTATATGATGAAATATATTTATATTTATTTTGGCCCAAAAATATAAACATTAACCCAATCATAAAAAAGGTATTGATTGATTGGGTTTTTGTTAAGTTGGGAAATATTATTTTCTTGAAATAAGTTTTCTTCTGTTGGATTATTACTTGCTCCCTTCCAAGTGTCTGCTTTTGAACGCGATCTTTTGTCAGACTTCATTGATTTTGAGGTAAAGGTCGAACAGTACTTCTTTCGAACTTGGACCGTAAAATCTCATCATCAGAATGTTGAAAATGAAAATCTCTTTCATTGAAAATCGGTTTAAATTTGATTTTCTTTTTTACAACTAACTGAGTGAATGAGAGCTATATCCATGCACAAATAGTGGTTGATAGGTGAAATATGTTTGAATCTAAGAAACAAATGAGTTATTCAAGGTGGACCAGAATGAGATCTGCAGACGGGCAAAAGGAAACAAGAAAGATTTTCTTCTTAAAACGAAACCTTAAAAACAGAAAACAATGCTTTTCAGACCTTGAATTTGTATTGACTTTCAATATACAATTAAATTGTGTCAAAGAGCATTTCTTTAGAATCTGTTCAATAACTTTGTTGACATTGAAACAAAAAAAAATAAATAAATAACTGGTAACATAAGTAATCAAAAACTTCATACAGCTGATATTTTTTTTTCTTTTCTGAAGACGGTCAAAGTTATTCAAACCAAAGTAGTAGGTTCATGACACCGGGGATCATATTAATGAGGTGTGCTAAGTACACATGAATGAAAACATGCTGACCACATTATATTGCTCCATCGAGTAATTAACATTCTATAAGTGATTGACGTGAATACACCTATTTTCTGTTCAATTTTGCTGACTGATCACATCCCGTCGACTCATCAGAATAACACAAGACCTTTGCAAATGTGATCTGTAAGTGCAGATGAATTATTCAGCGTTCCCATCTCTAGACTGTGACCTTGCCAACATTGTCAGTGCAAGTTGTTAATTGATTTGTTGGTTTAGGTACGTCACTCATCACATATAACCCGTGCGCATTTGGGTCCAAAGTCAACTTAGAAGTCATTAAGAACAATTATCGCTTACACATTATCTTTTTGAATTTATCGGCATTGTGCCACACACGTCTTGGTCTTGTTCAACTTTTGTTTCTTTTACTTTGATGGCTCATAAGTCACAAGTATCAAAGTCTAACGCTAACCACTGTTCTTTTATCTCTGTTTCGATTGGCTTTGAAGTTGGCAAGGTGATAGAGCCCTTGAGTGAAAGGTATGACTGATCGCTACAGTGCCCAAACGGAGACTACTCAATTTCACCGCATCTGTCCTTGGAACATTGTCTTCAGACGGGTTTGTTTGTGCAAAATCGCTTTTTTCTTTTGCGTGAAACCGTTCCGGTTTTCTGTTGTCAAAATAAGTATGTTTTGACGCGGAACAAGTCACCGATTGTCTTGTGCAGAGCATGAGAGCGAGAAGGAAGGAAGGAAGGTGAAAATAGGTTTGTTTGTGTTGTTCAGGTGAATTCATTTCATCATCGTTCAATGAAGATGGAATATCTCTTTCTTCAACTGCAGCTGCATCAAGTCCGGGCGAGCAGATTGAGGGAAGCAAAACAAAACAAAAAACCTGTCCGCTTCGTGTGGCCTTAATTAGAGACGAGTCTTGTGCAAAAGTGCGAATAAAAAAACACAAAAAAAAAAAAAAAAAAAAACGAACAAATTGATTACTTTCGTGGATGGCACAAGTAAACGTAATTTTCTTCTTTCTCTTAGCTGGTGTTGCGCAAACGCGGAAACATATTGCGATTTAACCCCACACAGGATTTGAACAATTCAAACTTAGCTTCACTTCTCTAATCACATAAAACCGTATCACATCACAACAATCCCACACTGCGAAATAGTTTTTCAGAAATTTTTAGGAAATCCTCATTTTTGGGGGATGTACCAAAATGAAGTCCTTAGATCCTTGATTGCAATCACATTGTCTTACCAGAGGAGGTGTTACATTAAAATCCGAAAACAAAAGAAAATCACTTGTCACACTGGAGCTGCACACACGTCCGTTTGAATTCTTGTCTTCTGATCGATTGCCGACCGAGTCCGACCGAATAAGTGAAAAATGAAACACTAGATTGAATAAAATAATCTTTTCGTGCACGACAAACACTTCCTACCAAAGTTCACAGCAGATTGGCCTGTCGGTACGAATGTCGTTGTGTATGAAATTGAGTATCGATTAGAGTTGAATGCGTATGACGGTATTGTTATCGCTCGCGCGAAAACGGCTGATTTGTAAAATAATAGCTTGGTAGCTTGTAAATTAATGTGAATCATAAAATTCGCGGTATCTTAGAGGCGGGATACACAGTCGCTGATACATATTGACAGGTATGCTGGTTGCCTGGAGTGTCGGAAACATCAATTCGTTGGCGTTGATGTATGTAATTTGTTTTTTTATTAATTGCTGTGTGCAAGGGTCAGCAAATGAGGTGTATTTTGAATTGAAAAACGGCGGCAAGAAGCTTCAGAAAATATTTGAAGCTTGTGCAAGTTAAAAGATATGTAAATGATAAGAAAAGTTTTGGAATTCATTCTCTGGACAGGAAGCCTATTTAATAGTTAATCTAAATTCTGTTTTGATTGTGCTTACTCTGTCTTAAAATAGACCTCCAAATGTGTCGCATGTAAGTAATTAGTAATCACTATTGATTTAATTCTGATGAAAAAGATTAACATAAACGTAATCTAAACTGTTTTACATCATTATCAGTACTTGTGAAGGGAAAGACCCCCTACGCTTAATATTTGAGATCAGTTTAAGACAAACAACGTTCGGGTGTCAATTGTATATTATTTGTTCAATTAGATTAAAAGTTCATTGCGAGGAAAAATAGACAACAGAAAAAAAAAGTGTTTACTTAGTAAGTTGAGAGTGCTTTGTTAAGCAGATTAACTTACAGTGTAGTTGACCTAACAAGATGCATTTTAATTGGTTTCTTAAAAATGTATTTTAGTTTTGCATTGAAAAATATTCTTTTTGTTAAAGTTTGGCTTCGTCTGCAATATCTTTTATTTTTTTCGCAACCTTTCAAAAATTTGTTGACCTATTTCATTAAACAAATAAGACACACGGGAGTAAAATAATAATGACTTCTTGTACAGTTTACTAACTTTATTATGTATTAAGTAATTGAGTGTAAATTAGAAAATGAAATGAAATGCAAATTGAAAAATGAAAATATGAAAAAATGAAGAAAAGTCACTGTCTATCTATTTCAACGTCTATCTATCTCCGATCAGAGTAATTCCATAATGGAATGTTCGTCGCATTATTGGACAAGATAAACATGCAGCCCTTGTATATATAAGAGTCAATGTTTCATTGTTCTGACAAATAATTGAAAAATATACAGGTTCTTGCATTTTTACTAGCAAAACCACATTTTTTGGATATCAGCGATTGGTTTGCGGTAGTTAAACAGCAGTTGAACAAATTCCAGTGTCGCCTTGAGATAAACTATTAAAAATGTTAGAAGCAAGACGCATTATTCGGAAATATTCAAGGAAGTGTGTCCGCCGTGGCGTAGTAGGTAGAGTGCGCCGCTCACATGCCTATGTTCGATTCCTGGCTGAACACCTCGAATTTTTCACGACACCACCTCTTTCGAGCTGTTGACAACACTCAAAGAGTAATAACTGTCTAAGAAAGCTTCTCAAATGTCGCCGTTCGGAGTCGGCAAAAAACTGTACCAGGGAAAGGGAACAATTGTTGTGAACGAGCCCTTATTTTTTTTTGTTTATTTGCTATGACGACTGTGGAAAATATTTAGTATACATCAAGTCATTGAACAGACAACATCATAATTTTTCATCGTGTTAAAAATTTCGAATTTCGTACCAGAAAGTGACGATTTGCCGAAAGCATTAATTTTTTGTTTTCATTTGAAGAAAAGTGCTGCAGGGTCGCATCGAATGCTTGTCGAGGCATATGGTGATCATGCTCTCTCAGAAGCAACATGCAAAAGATGGTTTCAACGGTTCAGAAATAATGATTTAGATGTGAGAAATGAAGAACGTGGAAGACCACCAAAAAAGTTTGAAGACGCCGATTTGCAAACGATATTGGATGGAAATGACACTTTGAGTCAAAAGCAAATGGCAGCAACCGCAAATGACCATTTAAAAGCTATGAGAAAGATCCAAAAGTGTGGAAAATGGGTGCCATATGAATTGAATGAAAGACAGATAGAAAATCCGAAAAAACACTTGTGAAATTTTGCTTCAAAGACACGAAAGAAAATCGGTTTTGCATCGGATTGTTACTGGCGATGAAAATGGATTTATTTTAAGAATCCTAAACGGAAAAAATCATGGGTTAATCTGGGATAACCATCAACATCGGCTGCAAAACCAGACCGATTCGGCAAGAAGACAATGCTGTGTGTTTGGTGGACCAGAAAGGTGTGCTGTACCAAGAGCTCCTAAAACCTGGTGAAACCGTTAATACTTATCGCTACCGACAGCAAATGATCAATTTCAACCATGCATTGATCGAGAAACGACCAGAATGGGCCAGAAGACACGGCAAGGTAAAGACAATGCACCTGCACACAAAGCAAAACCGGTTCAGGATACAATCAAAACACTTGGCTGGGAGCAACTACCCCACCCGCCGTATTCACCAGACTTGGCTCCTTCCGACTACCATTTGTTTTCATCGATGGGATACGCACTGGCTGAGCAGCACTTTGATTCCTACAAGGAGGTTGAAAATTGGGTGTCTGATTGGCTTAAGCTGATTGGCTTTAAAAGACGAACAATTTTATTGGCGTGGTATTCCCAAATTGCCAGAAAGGTAGTCAAAATGTGTTTAAAACAATGACCAATACTTTGAATAAAATGGTTTTACTTTTCCATTAATAATAAGTGTTTTATTTTCCAAAATAAAACCTGGTATGTCCCTTCTACTCGTGAGAGAGCAGTAGCGCGCACAACACAAGTATTTGATGAGCTAGGCCATGGTAAAGTTTAAGACTGACCATTTAAGAGTGGAAGGTTAGGAATGCTTGACAGATTCGTTTATTTCATTACATATAAGTTTAAGGATACATACGGTTTAAAACAAGTGAAAATAGAATAGAAACGTATCACATATACATAAAAATAATATAAATAAAATGAAATATCCTACCACATCACTGTATGTTGTTTGGAGTTTTGCATAAACGCCAAGCAAAAGCATCACAGCTGTTAGATTGTTCTTTATTCGACAAATGTAAGTCTCATCCTAGAAACCAATTTAACAGGGATGTGTTAAGATTTATAGGACCGATTGTAGTCGTTTTTAGTTTTTATCGAGGTGTTTAACCGGGAATCGAATTTGGACCATCGGTGTGTGATTGTCGCGCCTACCCACTACGCCGCTGCGGCCACATTGTTGCATAGTATTTTAGTTTTTTTTTTTAGTTTAAAAATGTTGTTGTATAGTACCACATATAATATGAGTATAACATTATTATTTGTCATCCAGCTTGCTCTGAGATAAGGTTTATGAAACATCTCTACGGAAAAAACAATCGTATTTTATGTAAGAATTTGAATAACACTCAGACAAAAACTATGAAAAAAGCTCCACTTAAAAAATAATTGAATACTTGATTAGTTAGTGCAATGACTTACATTTTATTTCTCAATTGATTGCTTACAATGTAGTCTCACAACAAAGATGCTATGCACCTGGAAGGCAAAGGCCCTTGGCTCCAATTAATTACTATGTTTCAGACGATGTGTCTTACATCATCAGCAACAAGTCTCGAAGGGGAATCCCTCTGCAGACCATGCTCCTCTCAATTTTGATCCTAGATCAATATAAGTGTGTTAGTAATTCATTAAGCACTCATAACTTCATTGAGCGCTGTAAATGCTCGTTTGGTAAACATATTTTACAAAAGTGCACTCAGCCTGAGTAAATGAGTCTCTACTCACATTTGAACGTCAGGTGATGAGTGCTACCTTCCAATTAAGCGGTTAAGATTGTTGCTTGACGGAGTTCACCTCGTTTAACTAGTAGTCAATTATTTGAATCAATTACATGAATTTGAAAACATTGTTGTGAATCGCTGATGCAATTAAAAGTAACTGTCCCTTAATACGAATAGAATTGTTTCTTTTTACAATGTAAAACTTTTCGGTATTGCCATAGTTTAAGCTACAACACATGAAAGAATTTTGAATGAACATGTTGTTCATGCAATGCATGTATGCACCTTATATCTGTTTTATATAATTTATTTAATTGCAAGACAGTTCTGACGACCATATCGAAAACTGAGTTGATGAAAGCCCTTGTGAAAATCATTACAAATTTATTTTAGTCAGTTTGGCGCTCGTGACTTTACGCGGATAATCCCCATTATGTTGCCTACCAAAGAAATGTGTGCAGCTTCACATACAATTGTATTACTGCGCTCTTCTACATCGCGATTTTGCCATGGCCGGTCAGTCAAAGAGAAACTGGACAGTCACGGAGAAAGCGCGAAATGATTTGTACTTTTTCCCAGTCTTTAGAGCCTCTGCAGAGAAGGACGTTTCACCTGGAACTTTTGTTTAAGTTGACGAGGCGGATAGAGTGTTGAGAATTTACGGTCCATTCATACATCCCCTTAAACCATCTTTTGTTTAGTTCACTGAAACTATATGTACTGGGTGCGTCTATAGCGAAGAGTGTGAAAGTCTTCCCATATTTCGGATGAGACCAAGGCTGTTAAATTTGACGATGACTGCTATAGGATTAGTTCATCTCGCTAATAAGCAGGCTGCACCAGAGGTGCATATAAGAGTTCAATTGGGAACTATTGTCTACACGGAATTCGCAGTCTAACTATTAATGAAAACAATGTTGTTCCTTTATAATTGTTCTTCAGAGATCGTAGTGTATCCTTTACTGTCTAATTTCTTGTTGAGGACGGTTTTTAAAGGAAGATTGAATCGGAACCATGATCTGGGCCGATTATTATATAAGCTGACATTTCTATGTCTACTGGAGGAAAAAAAAGGGAATACACATTGTAGCAGATCAACGTTTGCATATAAAGAGTGTATGTAAGCGTTGCTGAACCTTATCAAAAGGCTGCAGTTGGTTGCAGTTTAGTGGTTGCATTTTAAGAACCAATTAGAGGAAAACTCGGCACATGCAGATTTGTTTCTAACAATACAGCAAATTGATTGCTAAGAAGGAATTAAGTTTATCTCCAAATTGTTTGTCGCTAAGCTAAATTGCTGTCGGGAACAAAGCTCTTAAAGTTCTAGTACCGGTGTCACGGTGAAATTTCTTCAAAACAGAATGATTTTCTCGAAATAACGAGACAACAATATTTGGCCAACGTTACACAGTGGGTTTCTTCGATGAAGGTTACGAGTTTTATTGCCGAACTAAGAATCACTAGGACAGGAATTGATGTGATAGGTATTGACAAAATTTCGCACAAGTATCGGGAGTACAAATTCGGTCCATTTTATTCGTGGTCAGAAAACATTTGGGTCAGATTCAAATTTCTACATGAATCTGATAAGCTCGAGCTGAACTTTTTTCGAAATTAATATCAAACAATTAATATCAAATTCTTGGAAATACCGTTTATTTATCACACATCCCGACGTTTTCGAGGATACTGGTTGGATGGATTGTTGCTGAAAAATGTCACACCTTCCCAGTGAAGTAGGTAATGACATCCAAGATCAGCCACAACTCTCAGGTGGCGCCATCTTTTAAATAATAATAATTATTATTTGGCGCGACAGTCCACAGGGGGACCAGGGCCTAGCTTGCTCATCAACTACTTGTGTTGTGCGCGCTAATGTCCTGTAACGAGTAGAATGGACCTACAGTTTTTTGCCGACTCCGAACGGCAAAATTTGAGAAGCTTTTTCTTAGACAATTATTTCTCTTTGAGTGTTGTCAGCAGCTCGAAAGAGGTGATGCCGTGAAAAATTCGTGTTGAGCTGGGAATCGTACCTAGGCCTTCGGTGTGTGAGCGTCGCAGTCTACCCACTACGCCACGGCGGCCACATCTTTTGAAAACACACCGATTTGTGCACCTAACACAATGACTTGTGTTTGTTTGTTTGTGAATTTACTAAGAGGCCGAGCATTTCTCACTACAGCATCTTGAAAGACATCAAGGAAAAGAATTCTCGAATAAGGTTTAAGTAAGAACATCTGCAATTATAGAAATTTATACGGGTCAACAAAGGGTAAACGGGTTCCGGAGTTTAAACCTTTTTTTTGTGCCTTTCCGAGCACTGTAAATTTCTCTAGGAAAATATAAAACCCATTTAAGAGGGCTTTTCTGTCAGTGGAACCAATTTATTGAAAGGCAGACAAAACTTTTGAATCCATCGAAAAGATCTTAGATTTTTAAATTCTGCCGTTTATCTAAAAAAGCATTTATATAGCAATCTATTCGAAAGGCTTAGAAGACTTCTATTGATGTTTGAGTAGCAAAAATATAAGGTTGTCAAATATCCCATCCGCTTTTTTGCTCTTCCTTTGAATGTTTCATAAAACGGGTTACAGTGATGGGATTTAGTTTAAATATGCATCGTTTTGTTCGATAATCTGTTTCCATCTAGACTGCAACTACATGGCGTTCGCCATGGACAGGAACAGGTGGTAATCACTTGGCGCTATGTCCGGGCTATATGGTGGATCCGATAAAACCTCTTATTCGAGCTTCCGTAGCTTCTGACGAGTCATCAACGAAGTGTGTGGTCTGGCGTTGTCCTGGTGGAACACTACACCCTTCCTGTTGACCAATTCTGGGCACTTCTGGTCGATCGCCTGCTTACAGCGGTCCAGTTATTCGCAATAGAAGGTAAAATTAAGCGTCTGTCCATAAGGGAGCAGCTCATAGTGGATGATTCCCTTTCAATCCCAACAAACACACGGTAAAACCTTTCTGGTGTCAATCCCGGCTTGGCCACTGTTTGGGACGATTTACCGGCTTTCAACCACCACCGTTTTTGATTGTCGTATGTGATCCATTTTTCGTCGCCAGTCACCATCCGCTTCATAAATGGGTCGAGTTCGTTCCGTTTTAGCAGCATATCGCAGGCGTTGATTCGGTCCAGAAGGTCTTTTTGTGTCAAATCATGCAGCACCCAAACACCAAGCTTTATTTTTGTATCCAGGATCTTGCAGATGGTTTAAAATAGTTCGGTGACTAACTCCCTTCTCCTGGGCGATATCACGAGAAACCACACGCCAGTCTAACTCGATGATTTCCATGATTCGATCGGTATTCGTCGTCACAGGTTGTCCGCCGGCTGGCTTATCCATGGTATCGTTTTCATTAGCTCTGAATCGTCGAAAACATTCCTAAGCGGTTCGAAGTGATAGAATACAACTCCCTAAAACACCATTAATCTCAAGGAACTCTAGCGGATTAGACTTTAACGAAGGAAAACTTTAAAATAGCTCGAATTGCGGCGTTAGTGAACTCCATGTTTACATGTCTATAACTGTTGAACGCAATATCCAAATTAATCATGCGTAGTGTCGTTTTGTAGGTTATGTCAAATGTTTAAGATGATGTATAGTATCGCCAGATACGGAAATGCCAGCCGGAAAATTTAAAAGACAAAACGGCGGAAGACCACGAAAACTTGAAGCGACAGCAAAATGTTGTAATAATAATAATTTTTGGCGCTACAGTCCAAAGGGAGACCAGGGCCTAGCTTGCTCATCAACGAGTAGAAGGGACCTACAGTTTTTTGCCGACTCCGAACGGCGAAATTTGAGAAGCTTTCTTAGACAGTTATTACTCTTTGAGTGTTGTCAGCAGCTCGAAAGAGGTGGTGCCGTGAAAAATTCGAAAAATTGGGGTTGAGCTGGGAATCGAACCAAGACCCTTGGGCGTGTGAGCGTCGCACTCACGCACTCACAGCAAAATTTTGTACGTAGACTTAAATGTTCGTGTTCAAGTATCCAAATCAACCCTTCTCAACCTAATCTATTCCACCTATATATTTAAGAACACGTGTGTACTCAGTTTATCGAAGTTCCCTTCATGCATTTGTTTAAATCTTGCCTTTTTTCGAATTTCATAACAAATAAAAACAAAACGATGACAAAACAATACTTTGTCAAGTATCTTTACTTCATTATCTCACTTGTTAATGAATATCCTTCTTGGCTCACATCTGACTACATATCAACAAAATGGCGGACATGAGCAAACCCACCAGGCCGAAAGGGCTCACAACTCGTTTATTGTCCTTTTAGCAGTGCTGCCAAATTGAATTCGTCTAACAATTACATGAATAAATTATCATTAATGCAATGTTTTAAAATTGAACAAAAGAAAAAACAAAACTTCATAATACTTAGACATTTTTTCACGTAATGTTAAACTAGCTTAAGCTGATATTAATATTTTCGCTATCCCCTTCTATTTTTCCCGATGACTCATTGCCATTCTCTCATTTTTATTGGCATAAGTGTGGTTAGTTAATTACTTTTAAATACTTTAGTGATTTTCATCCACAGAGTTGTTTGATTGATATGATTATGCTTCTCACTGTCAGTACACTAAACAGGAACTGAGCGGTACAATAAAATGCAGCTGCCACTGCAATTAAATTATGCTGCAACTCGATTCGAAATAAAACCGCAAAAGTGACAACGATTTAATGAGATAAGGTGTGAATGCATCAAACAGTCAGCACGTTCAGATAGAAAATCTTAGCAAAGAAGACACGCTTTACATTATTATTGATCGATTACATAACGTGCAATCGGCAAAAGCTTGTAGGAACTTTATAATTTATGCAAACATGATATAATACAACAAGACATGAGGTCTCTGTGAAACATTTTAGCGAGTGGAGTAAGCAGCTGAAATCGGATTGTTGTTAAAATGCATTAGATATTTAGAATAATCGGCTCTTGTTATGTAGGTAGAGATGGCGTGTAAAGCAGTAGTAACCGAACTTAGGCGAAGTTAGGCGATGCGGATTGACATTTCTTTCTAAAAGCTAGTTGAAGTCCTTGAAGAAATCTGCGAGTTTCCGGATCGAAAAGAATATCTCCAGAGATGCGCTTTTTTCGAATTAGTAGTGCTTCATAAAAACAAAGGAAATAAGAAGAGAGCTTCCTTTTTTCCCTTCACATCTGATGAAGACCTTATATGCCTGCATGTAGCGAACTAAACAGAAGGCTCAATTGAAGTCCCTAAAATGGCTACCAATTGACCCAGACTCAGGATGTGTGAAAATGTGTTTTACTGCAGGGGAACAAAAAATTACATGACGTCATCAAGAAAGAACGCACGATGGTGATATCACGGATATACTGTCTTTTTCGACAGCAAAAACTTAGTACTTTTTAAGGACTTTATCAGTCTAGGCTTGAAAGAGTAACAGAACCAACGATTAATTGTCTGGGGTGACTCTAGTTTTTGTGGTTACAACATTTATAAAGATATTATGTATTTTGTTATTATGTATTTTTTACGAAGATATTATGAGCGTATCGAAAAACGCAACAGAAGACACAGATGTGGGATTTGGTTTTACGTGATCACCTGCCTTAACGGCTTATATCACGGGGAACCTTTTTCCCAAAAGTCGTAAGTAACGCAAGACTAAACGCCTTAGTTACCCAAGTACCAAACTGGGATCATGCTTGAGGGGCAAACACCCCACCTTGGTTTGATGCGAAGCCTTCCTAAAACCTCTTCCGCTCTTTGGGTCGCAGCGCCCGGTTGAGAATGCAACTCCACACTGAGAAGGGATAGTCCCCTTACCGACTTGCCTAGTTTTGCTTAAACAATGGGCTAGACAAGTCAGCACAGCACACTATCCTTGACTCTACCCGCGATGTTAGGTGGTAAACCACAGCCACCACGAAACTCCCACAAGGGGGCCTACCGCAATGGTCAGGCTGGAACCGAAGTTCCAGGGGCCCCTGACCTCCCGTGGCACCAGAATATAGCCTCTGGTTAAGCTGTCACTATCAGTCAGGTTCCCTCTAAGCCTGGGTCTGTTAGCCGCCATCCCGCCACAGATGGTCTTCTCTCCATCAGTGATTCCGTTGTCACTATAAATAGTGATATGATGTGATTTTGAATCATGTGATTCATAAATCCAGTCACATCATCTGGAACAGAAGACACAGCTGGAGAAGGAGCTCAATAAACTTTATTTGCAGAAAAAGAGTGGGGGCATGGGCCTGTTCATGAGAGGAAACACCGTTGATTGCGCTCAACAAGGCGAGCTGCAAATAGTATCCTCGTTCGTGCCCAGATCAAGTTGACATACAGCCCCCTCGAGGCGCCCCGTGGATAGCCGTCGCAGCACCCGTTGTATGGTGAACCAATGAATGCAGCGAACCCCATCTGCCCCAGGGTTTAAATAATGGGCCTAGCCTACCAGTCTGTGGGCGAAAGGGTAACTTCCTCACCACGTAAAAAACCGTTAGTTCAGAGACAACAACATGCCTCGGATAATGAAGGATCAACTGTTGACAACCCCAGCAAACGTTTTAAGGACAGCGATTTTTGGTTTTGCAAGTGGAATGTGAGGTCCCTTAACAGACCGCGTACAGCCGAACAGCTTCTGGAGACCCTTGACTGCTAAAAAGCAGACATTACCGCTATCCAGGAAGTGCGATGGGAAGGACCCGGCAAGAAAACGATGAACAACTGCGATATTGAGTACAGCGATTGCTACTACAGCTACAGCGATTGCTGATAAATTCGGGAACATCAACCTTATATGCACTCACGCCCCGACAGAGGAGAAGGATGACAACACCAAGGCTGACTTCTATGAAGGAACATACGATCGATGCCCCAGGTATGACACCAAGATCGTTTAATGAGACTTCAACGCTCAGCTGTGAAAGGTGGACATCGTTGTTGGAGGAATCGGAAAACACAGTCTTCACGACAACACATCCGGCAACGGACTCAGGCTGTTGGACTTCGTCTCGGGGCAGAACCTCTCTGTGGATAGCACGCCGTTCCCACACCTGGACATTCACAAGGGGACCTGGCGATCTCCTGATCAATCCACCGTCAACCAGATTGATCACGTTGCGATCGACGTCAGACATTCCTGCAGTATTCTCGATGTCCGAAACTTGCGAGGTGCAAACATCTACTCGGATCATCACCTTGTTGTAGCCAAGGTAAGAACCCAGATATCGAGATAGCAAAGGAGTCGAGGTAGACGTTGACGTTGGAAAGCTACAATCGCAATCGATCGCTGGGAAGTCTCCCTGAAACTCGCTCAGAGTTCGACGCTGCCTGCTCTAAACATAGAAGAAGAATGGAAACGTTGTCAAGAAGCCATCAAAGATGCTGCCACTGATGTGCTGGGTTTCACGTCGCCACCTAGAAGGAACCCATGGTTTGACGACGAGTGCAGGCAACCGCACGCAGCTAAACTAGACGCCTATAAGGCAATGCTGCATCGAACAACGAGGGCTGTTCGCGAGCTCTACGTACAGAGAAGAAGCGAAGAGCTCCGGCTTCTCAGAAGGGAAAAGAAGAAGCATGAGAAGCGCGCGGTCGAGGAAATGGAAAAGTGTTATGGTAGGAATGAAGTCCGAGAGCTTTACCGAAAGGTAAAACAGCTATCCGAAGTATATAAGGCTCGGAGCGGAGACTACTGGGACCAAAATGGACAACTCGTGGTAGAGTCGCAGTCAGTGCTGAGAATCTGGAAGGATCATTTCTGCAGACTCCTTAACGGCGATGACGGCCCCAATGTTAGGCAGAATGTTCTACTCAATTTGGATGATGATAGACAAGAATTCTGTCACTCCGACATAGACAAAGTGAAGATAGCAATATCAAAGATGAGTCGTGATGTCACACTCTGCGACGCCTGTGGAGAATGTGATGACGCTTCAGAGCACTTTCTCTGTCAGTGTCCTGCTTTCGCTCGTATCAGGTGGCGCTTATTTGGGGCTGATGTGGTGGGAACTAAAAACCTAAGTTCTATATCACAGAAGCGCATCTTGGTTTTTCTTCGGAAAACCATGAAACTACATTAAATTAAGGTTACTGCCTGGTAGTATAATGGACCAGAATTTGTGTCTGAGTGCTCCAGTGTAGTCGAACAAAGAAACAGAGGACGGCCTAGGTCAAAATGGCGCACACAAGTGGAGAAGGACCTCAACCAACTTGGAGTGCGCAACTGGAGACAGAAAAAATATCACAGATTTCAACTGCAACCAAATTAGAATTTTTATACTTTTCAAACTGCTTATGACAGTGAGCTAAAATTGAAACATGCAAAACAATTTAATTGTCTACAAGGATTTTAAACAAATTTCTGTTCGCGATGGAATTTAAACGGGATCATGTAATGACTTTATAGTTGAAACGGAAAATCACAAGCAGTTACCGCCCCATAGCAATGATAAATGAATAAATATTTTCTTTTTTCGGACCAAAACTCGTTACCTTGGTACTGGCATCGTTGCAAAACACTATGAAGGTATTCATAGCAAACAGCAACATTGACAAAAATGATTTGGAAAATTAGTGCTCGAATTGAGTGGAATACGCTTGAGAGTGAATGTAAGGTGTACTCAAAATTGGGCCTCAACTCAAGTCACTGAAGTTAGAAAAGCACGTGATCTTACAGACCGTGTCTCATGCAACTTTTATAGAGGCGTTACGGTAAAGGCACTAGTATCCGGACAGTGTTAGTACCCGGACACAACTTCATTTATTTCAGAGTGACAAGGAAAATATATACACGGAGTAGCAAGGATCATCAAAACGTTGATCAGTTATATATTACAATCACACATGTCAAGTTTTAGGTCAATTAAAAGGAAATTGTTAGAATAAGGAGGCAGTTTAGTTTAGTCCGTGTGCGTTTGTGTCGTGGTTTTTCGTGTAAAAAAATAGTGGTGTCATTTGCAAAAAGTAAGTACAAATGCTTTTATATATTCACTTATAAATACAAACAGAAGGCCATAGCCACTTAATTTACTACTTTATTGGATTTATTAAAGGAAGTCTTTATTTACAATCAATTTGTGTGTAAATTCAGTGTCCGGATAATAAAGGCAAAATTAAGTACAGTTTTTAAGTTCCGGACAGATTGTCCGGATACTGTAATACGGTAATTTTGTACGTTAATGGACATACGTCTCATTTAACTATGAAACTAAGTGAGATCTGCAGCAAAAAACCAAATGATTTTGAATGCACTTCCACCAAACATGACCAACATCATACAACCAGCAGATATCAGTGTCTTCAAACCTTTGAAGTACGATTGAAAAACAACAAACCGTTACTAGCAATCAAGAAATTTAGCACATGCTATGACAAAACGAACATTTTGTCCCCTTCGGAATGAAGGAATTAAAAAAAAAACAAGAATAGAATAGAAATTTTGTATTGTAGCCACCACAATACAAAATGTTTTTGGAAAATGTGGACTATGTCCATTGGACCCATCGGCTGTAGATTACTCCAAGTGCGTTAAACACAATTGTGAGAATTTGATCGCAGAATCTTGCCAACAAATAGTCAGTGGACAGCATTTTCAGATATCGAATTTAAGGACCACGGCAAATGTTATTAAGGCACTTTTATGAATGGGAAACCTTCCTCGGCTTTTTTGGTCACTATTGTTTTTCAGTGAAACCAGGTTATTTCATTGTTATTATCCCAACGTTTCGGCAGGGATTGCTGCCTTCATCAGGGGATCTTTTTTATTGAAACAATAAAACAAAATATTTTACATACATAGTAACAATGCAATTTAACAAATGAACAATAAACTTACATTAATTGTATTTTTGTTACAAGGGGATGTGGATATTAGGGTCTAAATATTGTTTAAAATTATCACATAAAACAAAATTCATAATTAAACAAAATATTGAGCACTTCATGTGTGTGAAGATCAGTCTAGAATGATGTGAAATTTCAATTTTGATTTAAATACTAGGTATGAAATGAGTTTATTTTAGTTTTTTTTGAAAATAAAACTCTAATTATTAATTGGAAAAAAAATATTTTATTCAAAGCATTGGCCATTGTTTTCTACACATTTTGACCACCTCTCTGGAAATTTGTGAATACCACACTAATAAAATTGTTCGTCTTTTAAAGCAAACCAATCAGACACCCAATTTTCGACCTCCTCGTAGGAATCAAAGTGCTGCTCAGCCATTGCGTGTCCCATCGATGAAAACAAATAATAGTCGGAAGGCGCCAAGTCTGGTGAATACGGCGGGTGGGGTAGCTGCTTCCAGCCAAGTGTTTTGATTGTATCCTGAGCCGGTTTTGCTTTGTGTGTAGGTGCATTGTCATGGAGCAAAATTACCTTGCCGTGTCTTCTGGCCCATTCTGGTCGTTACTCGATCAACGCATATTTCAAATTGATCATTTGTTGTCGGTAGCGATCAGAATTAACGGTTTCACCAGGTTTTAGGAGCTCGTGGTACAGCACATCTTTCTGGTCCCGTAAAACACACAGTATTGTCTTCTTGCCGAATCGGTCTGGTTTTGCAGTCGATGTTGATGGTTGTCCCAGATTAACCCATGATTCTTTCAGTTTAGGATTCTTAAAATAAATCCATTTTTCATCGCCAGTAACAATCCGATGCAAAACCGATTTTCCTTCGTGTATTTGAAGCGAAATTTCACTAGTGTTTTTTCGGTTTTCCATTTGTCTTTCATTCAATTCATTCACCCATTTTCCACACTTTTAGATCTTTCCCATAGCTTTTAAACGGTCAGAAATTGTTTGTTGTGCAACATTTAACATTGTTGCCATTTGCTTTTGACTCAAAGTGTCATCTTTATCCAATATCGATGGCAATTCGGCGTCTTCAAACTTTTTTGTTGGTCTTCCACGTTCTTCATTTCTCACATCAAAATCATTATTTCTGAACCGTTGAAACCATCTTTTGCATGTTGCTTCTGTTAGAGTATGATCACCATGATCGACAAGCATTCGATGCGACTTTGCAGCACTTTTCTTCAAATGAAAACAAAAAATTAACTCTTTCCGCAAATCATCACTTTCTGGGACAAGATTCGATATTTTTAACACGATGAAAAAATATGATGTTGTCTGTTCAATGACTTGATGTATACTAAATATTTTTCACAGAAATCATAGCAAACAAACAAAAAAGGGAAAAAATAAGGTCTCGTTCACAGCAAATGTTCCCTATAGAAACATTTGTATCTTGACACTCACTTCATACCGGTATACCTGGTACTATCTGTTTAAGCCGTAACAAGCGCTGAATATACGGCAGCTATCTTCTGTATGTCCTGTTTCCTATTCATATTGTTGTTGGTCTTGATTATGTGTAGGGTTTCCAGAGTGTACCTCTTGATAGTATGTTTTTCCGTTTGCAAGGTTTTGACGTCATCAAGGTCGGGTAGGTAATTTGTCCGGACGCAGTGATTAGCTAATACTGTTTTCACTGAGTTCTTGTTGTAGACGAAAGTTTTGACGAAAAAAGCTGACGAAGGAAAGACAGTTTCCCCTGCATAATAATAATCAATTTTAACAAACAACGTTATTAAGGCACATTCAAGTCAGTTAAAAGATGATGGTGTTGGCAAGCGTCTCCTAGTCGATCGTAAGCCATTTCAACACACTTATTTTATCTCGTCTAGTGACTGAGTTCATAAAAAAATGTCTTTCTTCGGACACTAAAAAGAAATAGTTCAGACACTAAATTTTGCGTCCGGGCACAAGTGCAAACTGAACTTTTTGTTTTTAATTTTTGTTAATAACAATTGCTATACCTTTTATTTTCAAGCTATGAATACACTTCCTTGTTTGTAGTTATCTTATCATTAAAAATGGTCAAGACATTTGCAATAGCTTTAAAAGTAAGAAAACTGAAAAAATTTAAGTTTTTCATTTTAACTTTCCTGATACTAGTGCCTTTACCCTATTGAAGGCTTTGATAACCAAATACTTTGGATATTTCAACAAGACTCTGCACCGTCGCAAAAAGCGCTTGTTAATCAAGATACTACTTCATTTCGCCACAATAGATGTAAATTTTCTGGATGCAAATTCTGTGGATTTCTATGCCTGATCGATTTTCAAGGCGAAATTTTGCATTAAAAAATACAACGGTTGGGATCACCTCAAGCACGGCAAACTTTGTCAGAAATGAGCACAAATACCGCAGAGCCTCATACGTTCAGCCTGTTATGCCTTGTTCGGTCGTTTCATAAACAAAGGGAAACTTTTAATAACTTTTAATTCAAATTGAAAATGTATGTATCATCAGGAAATTAATTTGTCAAATGAAAAATGTCGGCTGCTTTACAATGATATCGTGGAATAAGTATGTCAAGTGACAAAATTTTGTCCACCACTGTAAACCTGGAAACACCAGAAGAACTGTTCGTATAAAATATTTGGGAGTAAACCCTTGGAAATATATCAAATATCTTTTTGAATTTTATGAAAATATATTATTCTAAATTTTTATAACGAATATAAAATAGTTTTTTGTGTTTTCAATTTCCATAGTTTCACTTTTCAAATTTATTTAAAATCCACGTCGAAACTTCTTCTCAAATAAGGAAGTGGACATTTCGGATAATTGAAACTGCGCATGCAAGGAATGTATAAAGCTACTAACTTCTGGTACAAATCAATAACCGAGCACAGATACTCAGAAATCATCTTGAAGAAAAAAAACTGGCTTATTTATAAAACTTTTTGCATCTCCCTGTGACTCAAGTTATTTTGGTTGAAATAAAAAAATACATTATCATTAATTATATTAAAGTACAGGTTAAGATTATTTTTAATTTTTTAGTGGACGTTAGACCGATGAAAATTCTACCCTCAGGTGCAATTCGGTATTAAGATTGTTGAAAGTCAATTTTATTATAACCAAATTTTTAATAAAAGAGATCAGGAACTTCTTCGAACATGTATAGTCAACAGTTTTGATTAATCGAATAAAAATAAATTAAAATAAGGCAAAAATGCAGCATGATGCCAATATATGGGTTCGTGCGTACAAAAATTCTTTTAAAAATTCAAGTCCATGAAAACTGATGATTTAATAACTTATCCGACCTTCAATATTTTGCAGATGCTTGCTATCAATATTTTTAAGCATTCCAGCACTTCCTTGAATAATTTTCATAAACCATTTCACATGAAAGGATTTCAATTGCCTTGAAAGTGTGACGCACAGAACGGCATCTATTTTGATAAATAAATAAAAAAACTCACATATAATTTGATCGGTTTACGATCCAACCTAGAGGCGATCAAGCGACACACATTCCCCAGAATAGATAGTTGTGCCACGAGAACAGAAGCTCTAGAACCCGAAACAAAAACACAAAAATCATGTGCTCTCAATTGTACGGCACTTCAATAACATCGCACACACACGATTCATCTCTTAAATCATCCGACTCACCAGAAGTGATAACAAAAAATATTCATTCACGAATTTCTGGTTATATAACCTCGACAATAAATAGACGCCCATCTGTCTAAGCCAAGCAAGATGTCTATGTAAGTGCCCGCGTGTCTGCTCAGGTGAATCCGGCAGTCAATCGTGGCGGCCGAGTACCACAGGCAGTGACCCCATCCCCACTGATAATGACCTATCAACGATGATTTGGCGCACACGTCGCTTCATGTAAATAAAAGTACAAATTCATACACAACTGATAACATTCGCGCGAGTAAGTACTATTCCGAGCGCGCAGCACAACGTCCCGTGACTTATTTATGCGTCCTCACACCACAAGTGTTTAAAAATAAACGAGTCGTTTCTGTTTTTTCGATTCAAAGGCAAAGAACACATGAGAACGCGCACAAATCAAATGCCATCATGCGACCGTCATCTCTAGTTCTGATTGCAGCACTCTTCGGACCACACTCTCAGCAAAGACTGTGTTCTGTTTTGAAGTGTGACGTCACATCACGACGACTTTGAATGGGTTGATCTTCCAAAATGACAGATACCGCACCGTTGTTGTTATATGGTTATCCTATTTTTAAGAAATCGTGGGATTTACGTCACGATGATGTCTTTAACCTGAACTAATGTTGCTGAATAATTGTCAACACATTCAACTCAGCGCTGTAAAATGTGTTGTGTTGTAAGCGATGTTATTCCCGAAAACATTCTTTAACCCTTGACACCTCAGGAAGAGGCGTAAATAAAGCATTTACGTCACGTTGTATAACACCTCCTCGCTCTGCCTTATTTGCAATATTCACGATTCTCAAGGTCGATCTTGCGAAATAGAGCAATGCGACAGAGATTTGTTCTAGTTTTCTTCTGTGTATAATAGTTGATAAGTGAACTCGTCATCCTTAAAATTATTGGAAAAAAAGGAATATTTGTTTATTTGTTTAAGTAATACAACGCAGCTGAAGTAAATTGCTGGTTATCTGTAAGGGTTGGGGCTTATTTTGAATGGTTGAATTTCCTTGTTTCCTAAATGCCATGAGTTTACTGTTATTAATCATGCACATCCGTATCACTATTTATAGTGACAACGGAAACACTGATGGAGAAAAGACCATCTGTGGCGGGATGGCGGCTAACTGACCCAGGCTTTGAGGGAACCTGACTGGTAGTGACAGCTTGACCAGAGGTCATAGTGTACTGTGCTGACTTGTCTAGTCGATTGCTCACCCACAACTAGGCAAGGCGGTTAGGGGGCTATCCCTTCTCAGTGTGGTGTTGCATTCTCAACCGGGCGCTGCGATCCAGAGAGCGGAAGAGGTTTTAGAAAAGCTTCGCATCAAACCAAGGTGGGGTGATTGCCCCTCAAGCATGATCTTAATTTGGTACTTGGGTAACTAAGGCGTCTAGTCTACGTTACTTACGACTTTTGGGAAAATGGACCCCGTGATATAAGCCGTAAAGCCACGTAAAACCAAATCCCACATCTGTTATTATTCATATTGTCAGAACAGTTCAGATATGACCTAGAATGGATCAACAAATAAAAGAGAAGTCACATAGTGCAGAAGATAATTTGAGGAAGTCAAAAACTACTCATTCTCTACTCCGCCTGATGTTCAGGGGAATACACAATACTTGTCTATTTTCACCTTACGGTAGATCCTGGAAAAGTCCCTATGTACAGATCGACACTCAACACCTAGGCCGCATATGTATGGGAACGAACTACACAGGGCCATGTTTACTTTTGGCATTCCTACTTAACTCGTCGGGATGATATGTAGGATGATGATGGGGAACTCTCGTTGCTCCGTCAATGTAAGTGACGAATTCACAGAAAAAAATCAATCAATCGTAGCTTCTTTAAGTTAAACAGCACTCTATCGAATGAACAAGCTTGCTTTAGAAAAAAGCCTGTGCTTTACGATGCGGAAACTTGGACGTTATTAAAAGCGGGTGAGTAAGCCGCTTTTAATAACTCAATCAATTTAATTTAATAACTCATCTGTTTGTGTTGATGGCATTTGGAGGGGAAGATATGTAAAATTTAAGAACCATTATTAAGACTAAATGTGGCAACCGTGCCGTAGTGGTCAGAGTGCGACGCTCACGCGCCGATGGTCCCAGGTTCAAACCACAACCAAGCACCTCATATTTTCACGGCACTACCTCCTTTGAGCTGCTGACAACTCCCAAAGAGTAATAATTGTCTGTGAAAAAGATCCTTAAGCTTCGCCATTCAGAGTCAACAAAAAAATGTAAACGACTAGTCAATGAGCAATCTAAGCCTGGTCCACCTGTGGACAGTGGCGCCATACAATTTTAATAAATACCAGTTATACCGGTATAAAGTGAGCGTCCCTTATTTTTTTTTTTTTTTTTGTTTGCTTACTATTATTAAAATATTTTAGTGGTTTCAACGGTTCAGAAATAATGATTTTGATGTGAGAAATGAAGAACGTGGAAGACCACCAAAAAAGTTTGAAGACGCCGTATGCGAAACGATATTGGATGGAGATGATACTTTGAGTCAAAAGCAAATGGCAGCAATGTTAAATGTTGCACAACAAATAATTTCTGACCGTTTAAAAGCTATGAGAAAGATCCAAAAGTGTGAAAAATGGGTTCCACATGAATTGAATGAAAGACAGATGGAAAACCGAAAAAACACTTGTGAAATTTTGCTTCAAGGACACATATTGGCGATGAAAAATGGATTTATTTTAAGAATCCTAAACGGAAAATATCATGGGTTAATCTGGGACAACCATCAACATCGACTGCAAAACCAGATCGATTCGGCAAGAAGACAATGCTGTGTGTTTGGTGGGACCAGAAAGGTGTGCTGTACCACGAGCTCCTAAAAGCTGGTGAAACCGTTAGCACTGATCGCTACCGATAACAAATAATCAATTTGAACCATGCATTGATCTAGAAACGACCAGAATGGGCCAGAAGACACGGCAAGGTAATTTTGCTCCATGACAATGCACCTGCACACAAAGCAAAACCAGTTCAGGATACAATCAAAACACTTGGCTGGGAGCAGCTACTCCTTCCGCCATATTCACCAGACTTGGCTCTTTCCGACTACCATTTGTTTTCACCGATGGGACACGCACTGGCTGAGCAGCACTTTGATTCCTACGAGGAGGTTGAAAATTGGATGTGTGATTGGTTTGCTTTAAAAGACGAATAATTTTATTGGCGTGGTATTCACAAATTGCCAGAAAGGTAGTCAAAATGTGTAGAAAACAATTTCCAATACTTTGAATAAAATGTTTTACTTTCCAAATTATAATTAGTGTTTTATTTTATTGGTACGTGAAGATTTAATGAGCTACTTTTTAATATTTTCCTTGAATCAAGAATTTTGATCAATCTAAATATTATATTAATAAAAATGCTTTAAAGTATGAAAAACGCTTAAACAACTGGTCCAGAATTTAATATTAATTACATTTTTTTCATTTCAGTGTATCCACATAGATTTTGACCGCCACAGCAGCATACGATTGGTTGTTGGAAATAGTATATTAGTATATATATATATACTTCTTAAAACATCGAATGGGCTTCCAGTGCACTCTTCTTCCAAATAAAAACTAAACCAAAACTTTCCGCAGATGTTATTTATTAAATACAAATCCGGATATTTTCGAAGAGGCAAAAGTTAAAGTTTGTGGTCGCCGTGGCGTAGTGGGTAGAGTGCGATGCTCACACGACGAAGGGTCTAGGTTCGGCTCCCAGCTCAATACGAGTTTTTCGAATTTTTCACGGCACCACCTCTTTCGAGCTGCTGACAACACTCAAAGAGTAATAACTGTCTAAGAAAGCTTCTCAAATTTCGCTGTTCGGAGTCGGCCAAAAACTGTAGGTCCCTTTTACTCGTGAGAGAACAGTAGCGCGCACAACACGAGTAGTTGATGAGCAAGCGAGGCCCTGGTCCCCCTTTGGACTGTAGCGCCAACAAGTTTTGTTATTATTATAAAAGTTAAAGTTACTTTTTGAAAGCGATTATGACGAACACTAATTATTATCCATGAAGGAGGTAATCGTTTTCAAGATCAGCCACAACTTGCAGGTGGCGCCACCTTTGAAAATCAGATCACCCATAAATTTTGTAAACTTACCATTACTAACTACTTAACTACTTCGTGCGTTTTTTGTTTTTCAAAATTTGAACGTTTATTTAAGAAATTCATGTACAATATATATTCAAAGTACTGCACATCTAAATCTACGACTTTTTTTCATACTTCTGGCAATTTGTGATTCCCATGCCAAAAGAACTGCTTCGGATTGGCATTCAAAAATTAATCAAGCCAAGTTTTGATATTCTGCTATGATGCAAACCGTATTTCAGTGAGGGAACAAATGGTAGTCAGAAGGTCTGGGCTATGAGGCAGGTGGGATAAAACTTCCCATCCACTTTTTTTTTTAAATAGTTCTTAGCCGAGCACTGTCGTGATGGAAAATGATTGTCTCGTATCTAGTCGCATATTTAGGGCGTTTTTCGGCTATTCCTCTCTTCAAACGGATAAATTGTGTTCGGTAGCGTTGTCTATTGATGGTTTCACCCGGTTAAGCAGCTCATAATACAAAACACCCTTATGATCAAACCAAAAACAGAGCATTATCTCCACGCCATAAATAGTTGGCTTTGACGTTGACTTGAGTAATTGATCAGGTCTCACATATAATTTTTTGTGCTTGGGGTTGTCGTATTGGATGCATTTTTCATCACCAGCAACAATCCGATGCGAAAATGACTTCCTTTTGTGGCGTTCCAGCAGCACTTCGGACATGGAAAGCACTCTTTCAACTTTCTCTCGGCTTGAGTTCATGTGAAACCCAATTTCCTTGCTTTTAAATATATCTAGCTACTTTTAAACGTTTTCAAATAGCTGCCTGAGTGACACCACAAGAGCTCTTTTTGTGCTTAGAAACAATCTTCATATCAGTTCAAACTTTTTGACTGCCCATCACCTTCTGCCAAGCCAGAATCATTACTTTTAAATCATCGTGCAAACCGCTTTTGACACATTCGCTCAACTAGCACGGCATGTTCACCATAAACTTCCACCAAAATACGATGACTTTTAGCTGCAGTTTTCTTTGTATTAAAGTTATGAAGAAAATCTCCCCGCAAACACTTTTTCAGACACAAAGTTCGACATACTTGAGTGAAAAACGAAAAAATTATTCTTGTTTACGCTTCAAATATTTAAATGACGTACAATGACAGTAGCTTACCAATGCATGTTCCAGTGGAATAATAGGTCCGTTCCAATTGCTCTGAATTGCTACGAATGTCTACGAATTTGCCCGAAAAACTACGAAAAAGCGTTCCATTCGCTGATTTTTTTTCATAGAAGAGAGAGCTCATGAGAGAGCAAAATATTTCCCCTCCTTACGAATTTCTGCCGAAGAAAACACTTTGGGCAGCAGCACTGCAGCAGATGGCTGTCAAATCGAAAATAAAAAAAAACTCTGACATTTCGTATGTCTGAAAGCTGTTTGCTAATTTCTACGAAAAGTCGTATTACAATTTTCGGTAGAATAACCCTCTGCAAGAGAGATTTTTACCCAAACTACTCAACTACGAATTTGTGTACACAAATGACTTGGAACAGACCTAACAACAATGGAATAATAAAAGTTACGCCATCTCTTAACATACATATATTGTTTTCCTCTCATAGTTTTTCAATTTACATATGTTTGCTAATCTCTTCGACAAAACGAAAAGAAATTTAAATTAGATTCCAAACCTCTGTTATATTATGACATGTGCGATAAAAGCACGATAAGGTCATAAGGATGTTACAGAGATAAAGTTGGCTTTAACTTAAATATAAGGTTGCCAAATATTTCCCTTCCGCCTTTGTTCTTTTGAAATTTCAAGCTATGTACAAAGCGCTATAGAGCTCGTATCTGGCAATACTATACATCATTTGAAAGGTCTTGGCATAACCTACAAAACGAAGCTATGCATATTAGTTTGGATATCACGTTTAACAGTTATAGACGTGTAAACATGGAGTTCACTAACGCCGCAATTTGTTCTATTTTAAAGTTTTCTTTCGTTAAAGTCAAATCCGCTAGAGAAACTTCAGATTAATGTTGTTTTGGGGGATAGTTCTCTATCACTTCAAACCGCGGAGGAATGTTTTCGACGATTCAGAGCCGGTGAAAACGATACCATGGATAAGCCAACCGGCGGAAGACCTGTGACGGCGAATACCGATCGAATAATGGAAATCATCGAGTTAGACCGGCATGCCCAAAAGATGGGAGCTAGTCACCAAACCATTTTAAACTATCTGCAGACGGCTGGATACAAAAAAAAGCTTGATGTTTGGGTGCCGCATGATTTAACGCAAAAAAAACTTCTGGACCTAATCAACGCCTGCGATATGCCGCCGAAACTGAACGAACTCGACCCATTTTTAAAGCGGATGGTGACTGGCGACAAAAATGGATCACATACGACATTATCAAGTGAAAACAGTCGTGATTAGAGGCCGGTGAATCGTCCCAAACAGTGGCCAAGCCGGGATTGACGGCCAGGAAGGTTTTGCTGTATGTTCGGTGGGATTGGAAGGGAATCATCCGCTATGAGTTGCTCCCATATGGCCAGACACTTAAAATACGAGGGGTGTTCAATATATTCTCGATATCGATATGAAGGAAAATGCGAATTTGATTTAAATTGTTTTTATTTTTCAATATAATCTCCCCTAATATCAATGCACTTTTTTATATCTTGAATTAAGCTTTTCTAGACCCTCAAGAAATAAATTTCCTCTTTCTCTGCAAAATACACATTTTTTGCCAACTTGTGTTCTTCATCATCCGCAAATCTTTTTCCACGAAGACATATTTTCAAATCCGGAAACAGGAAATAATAACTAGGGGTAAGGTCTGGACTATAGGGTGGGTGTTGGATTTCTTCGAAACCACAATCTAGCGCAGCAGCCTTGGAAACTCGCGCCGTGTGAACAGGAGAGTTGTCATGAAGAAGCAACACACCCGCTGCGAGTTTACCTCGTCTTTTCTTTTTAATTTCCTCCCGCAAATTATGCAAAGTGGAAGCGTAGGATGTGGCGTTGATAGTTTCACTTAAGTTTTTTTGTATTCAATGAGCAGGATTCCCTTTGAGTCCCAAAAAACCTGTGGCCATGAGCTTCTCGGCAAACGGAGTAACTTTGAACTTCTTCGGGAGGTCTGTTCTTTTTTTATGCCACTGCATGGACTCTTATTTGCTTTCAGGGTCGTAGTGGTGAGCCCAGGTTTCGTCCCCAGTAACAATTCGATTCATTTTTTTTAAATTGCATATATTTTATGAACTAACCAAAAACGCTTAAAACTAGGTTATTCAAACAATTCATTTTTAACTTACTGGCCCTTTTCGGGCACTGTAAGCTAACCTAAACTTAACGCTATGTCTTTCGACGTCTCAACAAAATTATTTTTTCTTCCTAGAGGGATAAACGTAAACTAAGAAAAAATTCGATCCATAACAACGTCCGCGTCTCACTACACATCTCCAAAAGATCTCTCTTTCCTTTTTCTGGGGCGCTGTGAGCATTCGTGGCACCCACCTTGCACTGACCTTTGAGAATTTAAGATGGTCATGAAGAATGGTGTGAATGGTACCAGTGGAAAGCTTGGTGATCTCTGCCATAATTTTCACCTTTATTCGGGCATCCTCAAGAATAAGTTTTTCGACTTTTTTTATGCTTTCTCCCGTACAAGCAGAAGCCGGGGAGCCGGAGCCGGTGTCGTCTTCAACGCTCTCTCCGCCTCTCTTGAACTCACTTGACCACTTTTGCACAGTTGTCAATGAAGTTGCGGAACACTGGTAAACAGCGATCTCCTTGTGAATAGTTTTTGACTTTTTCCTTGACTTTAATTACAGCGCGATGCTCAATTTTCACCATCATCGCTTCAGTTGCCATTATGATTCTGTTTAACTAGGGATAAAACGCGAACTAATAATCACATTTATATGAAATTTTACATGAATGCACTAAAATAGTATAACTTGATAATGTAGGGATTCGGATGAGCCTTAGAAAAAACAACACACGTCCATACGGTACAAACTCTTCTTTAATAATAGGCTGATTATTTCTAGGGTTACATTTAGCAACATCTTTGTCGAGAAGTGGAAACTTTTCGGATATATCATCCGATCAGTAGAACCGTAGTAGTTGGTGTATATTCGTTAAGAACAGTGACGTACAAAATAAACTACTCTTTTTGATTCTATTCACTACAATAAATAAGTCAATTTATATATATAACCACAGCTTCACCCCGATACCGAGAATATATTGAAGGCCCCTCGTAGTTTAATCCGGACATACGATGTAACCTTACTTAGGAATAAACTACTACTTACTTTTATATCTATATATAAACGGGAGATGTTTGTCAAACTTATATACGTATATTATCATTCCGTATCTCAATCCGGTCCTTGGTACAGAGGGATTTACTCACCATACTGTATAAGTTTATCTTATTCAATGTTGTGATTGAAATAAAAAAACACAACTGAATGTATAATTAACTGTTCAGATCTCACTGTATATTGTCACTTGCTTTATTAATTTCACTTAGTTATAATTATTACAATATTATTTTATGTAACTGATATGTTTAAGAGAAATATTGTCGCTTACACTTATGTATATATTTTATTTACAAAAATTTTATTTAGATGTTAACCATTGAAATAAAATACAAAACTAATAAAATCTCTTTTCTTTTTTATTGTTCTTCATTTGTATTTCGTTCTTTTAAGCTTCGTTCATTGGCTTTAGAAACTAATTGCATTTTATTGGAGTTTTTGTATTTTATTCTTCTTCTTCTTCAAAAAAAAAAAATATAAACAGAGAAAACACGATGAAAAATGTTGTTGTTTTCTTTTTTTCAAAAAATTTTGATTTTTCTGATAATTCTGATAACTTTTCGGTTTTGCTTTGTAGTTCAAAAAATCGTGAACTATTTTATTAACAATAATAATTATTATCATTATTTTCAATTTGATTTTATGTTTTTTTTTTATTTTATTGTAAATAGTTTAATCATTTTAAAAATTTGAATTTGATTGCCAGTATTTTACTTAACAAAATTGGTTTTCATTTTATTATCATTTTTTAACAACATTTTAACAAGTATATATTGTGACCTATCATTTACGGTAGTATTGTCAAATTGTTTTATTGTATAGTCCTTATTAACTTATTGCAGTTACACTATTATTGTTCTTGAATATTCTTATTAAATAATAAAACTCGCGTAACAACTAATTATTGAGAGTCAATATGAAAAAAATAATTGCATATAAGTTAAAGATCACATTAGTGAATTACGTAGTTATTTAATAGAACATTTAATGTACTTATATAGTGCAATATAAAAAAACGTAACCGAAAAAAAACCTCACGTGAGCATATTGTTCACAGATAAATTCACAAACAACAGTAACATTGTTGACGATTGATTTTCACGAATTTGCATTAAACTTGATTTTAATGAAATTTTTCATCTCCAAAAAAAAAGTATATATTTTGCTTTTCCCGTTTTGGATTTAAATTAATTGTGATGCATTTCAAATCGTGTGATAGTCTTGCAAGCACTCATGAATGTTGAAAGTATTATATGCCTTGAACATTCTGACGATTACAATAAAACTCTGTGAAATTTGCGAACGGTTTCTTAAAATGATGTGCAAAGAAAACAAAGGTGTTCATAGTTCAATTTTATGTAGCATATCTCTCTCTAATGATTTCTGTTAACCAGTTACAATAATGAGAAATCACGAAACAATTTTTTTTTTATAAAAGTAGAAGATACTAAATTACTATTTATTTTTAAATGCAGAAATACTCCCTGGAACACATTGACTTCATTTTTAGGAAAATGTGAAACGTCTTTTTAATTTCAAATTATTCAAATTATCAGTTCCTGAACGTAAAATTTGAAGCTCAGGATTTTGTCCATGAATTATACTGAAAAAAAAACACCTGTTTGTTGACCATTTTCTATCTAATATTGTGGAACGTAACACAAAGAAAAGCCTTCCATAACTTTTTTGTAATATCTCATTTACTTATTTCTAACACATTGAAAATGAAAATGAAATCATATTCATTGTAAGATTCACTTAAATTCTAGATCAAACAGGGTATATTTCGTCGGCGGATTTGACATTCAATTGCAGGTCTCTCAAATACCTCAAATTCAAAGACTCGGAATCCAGAGCCTGGGCGGTAAACTTGTCTAAACCTTTTTGTAATTCCTACAGAATAACAACGATGAGAGTTCTGTTGTTTATTTGTCATTGAACAACGATGAGAGTTTTGTTGTTTATTTTTCATTAAAGGCAATTTATAACGTGACAAAAAAGCATTTTAAGTTGTGCTACGTGTAAAAAATGCTGAAACAATAGACAACTCTAAAGATCGCTTGGATCTGTGGGGCTGCATGTGGAATGGTTGCTGCATTTACACCCTACACAGCTGTCTTTGGCACAAGTAAAAGAAGGTCCGTTCCAATTGCTCTGAATTGCTACGAATGTCTACGAATTTGCCCGAAAACTACGAAATAGTGTCCATTAGCTGATATTTTCATAGAAGAGAGCTCATGAGAGAGCAAAATATTTCCCCTCTCTGCCGAAGAAAATTCTGTGGGCAGCAGCACGCCAGCAGATGGCTGTCAAAGTGAAAACAAAAAAACCTCTGACATTTCATACATCCGATAGCCGTTTACGAATTTCTACAAAAAGTCGTTTGACAAGTTTTGGTAGAATTACTCTCTGGAAAAAAGATTTTTACCCAAACTACTCAACTATGAATTTCTGTACACAAAACAATTGGAACAGACCTAGTATTATTTGTATTTTATGACCTTTTTGACCAACAGCCAAATCTGTGGACTTTCCCTGACGTACACACTGAAGGTGGCGAAAGCTGTCCCTTCGGCAGCTCTTTTGTTTTTAATACATGAGGTGTTATATTTCGGCGAGCTCGACAGAAGAAAATTATAGAAGAATGATGACCTTTTTTTACAATGGTAATTTTGAAGCAAAATTAAAATTATCAGTATTCATTCCAGAAATATTTTAAAAAAATAGCCGAGTACATACAGTCAGAAAAAATACAGTCAACTTCGGTAGTTGTTTTATTAGATGCTCGATGCATGTTGGAAAAGTTTATGTTTACCTGATTTGGATCCTTTTCTACCATTTTTACAATACTACTTGAAACGATAGCCAGCAGCTGATAGGCAACAATGGAGAAACCTAAGATAATTGATACCCAAGCCTGACCTACAAAATTTCTCGATAAATAAATCATTCGTAAGTACAAGCAATGGGAACGACTTTAAGGTGATTCTTATTGATTTTGTTAAAAAATATTAAGTTTGGTATGGGGTTTACGTTTTTACATTTTTTTATTTATTTACATATTGGTCCTAGTTAATTTCTTTCCCCAATACTTAAATTTGAACGAAAGGAAAAGAACTGAACTGACAGTACCACCTTATCATTTGGGATCTATCGGGATATTTGTTTGTAGCAAGCTTCATCTGTTTTTATTCTGTTTTTAGTCCATTGATCTAGTTTGTTCCAGAAAAGTTTTTACCATGCTACCCAATGTTTTAATTATTTTGAATCCACTGTAATTTGTTTTATTCGAACACGTAATGTTACTAACTCTTGTCTATAGCCGCCCTTGAAAGAATTGTTGGCTTCTTGGTGATAGCTCTCGAATTTTGATAAAAAAAATATTCCACTCATCTATATAAAAAATTACTTAATAAGAAAAATACCAAAAATCGAGACCATGTTTAAGGTTAAAAAAATAATATTTATATGTTTCCTTAACGATATTGCAAAATTAAATTTATCCCAGATCTATGACAAAAATGTAAATTTCAAGAACTTTTTCCCACTGTCTATATCGCTACGTCAGTAAAATCTGATTGATCGATCTTAAATAAGAAAGAATAAGAATAAAAAAATAAAATTTTAACGAGATTTCAATGATCAAGCCATTTCACAGTGTTTAGTAAACTTTTTTCAAATACGTCGTAGCAATGAGTTACACATTAAAACATTGAAATTTTGACAAACAAAACGATTAAGGATGCACAAGCTTTTATAAGTTCGTCAGCTTACTTAAAAATATTGTTTCATAAGGGTCCAATCACACTCAGAAAAAAAGTTCTTAAAAGTAGAATGTTGTTATTTTTTTCAATTTTACACGAAAAAGAGTATTGCACATTCCCTTAAACAATGCCCCTTCGATCGTTAATAAAATGATTCATTCTACGAATGATTCAAAAACAAAAAAAAAAAAAATCCCTATTATAATACAACTACACAGCATGACTGTCACACAGATTAAAAATGTTCACAATTAACGAAATCCCTTCACTGTTAAATTTGCAAAATCAGCCCAATTACGTTGTGTCATCTCCCGGCAAAGTGACACACCAACAGGCTGATTGGCGTTCCCCCTTCGAACCTCTTTTATAATCACATACAATGAAGAAGTGATAAATTTCGCCTGAATGCATTCAAAATTTGTCAAAATTTGTCCGACACCGAAACATAATTTTTGATCGTAATTTAATTCTAAATGCGAGGTAGTTTATGGTACAAATTAAATAAAAATCATCAAAACGGCGCATGAAAAATAAATATACATTTTGTAATTCGATTCGTTTTGTGTATCTCTTGGTTCTGTAACAGATCCTTGTCCATTGCTATTACACATTCATTCTAATCATACACAGATCAGCGTATATCTCGTTATAAATTAGCGGCTGTATTTTATTCCTAATACAATTATTATAGACGATAACAGTAAAAAGTTAATATAATACTTGTAATAAAAAAATATGTATATAAAATAAATTCAGTTAGATATAAATGTTGTTTTCAAAGAACTAGATATGAACTGAAGTCTTGAATGGAATCAAATGCGGTACCTACTCTTAACATATGACAATACTCGAGAAGAATACGAAGCACTGACGGAAATTCCCAATCACTTACCACAATTCGTTCATTCATACAAAAGACACAGACTTAAACAGAGAACAAAGAAATTTGCGTAACTTGTTGATAAACGTGACACCCCGCCACCAACTTCATTTGACAGAAGTCCCGGCGACCGCGAAGACGGTACAACAGCTGATGAGTATGTGTTGCGGGTGTGATCATGGTCGTAAATTGTTGGGATTTGTGATATTGTTCCTGAAAGTAAATGAAAATGGGGAAAAATTAGTTTCAGAACAAATTTCCTTAAAACTTTTCTGGGGAAATTAAAAGAAAGAAAGAAAGCAAACATCAGCCATCAAGTTAATTAGTCTTGTATGTACGCTTTACAGCATACTTTCTATTTCAAATTTTCTACTAAATACCGTAGACACATACGAAGAAGGTCATAAGTACTAAGCTCTTTTGTGAATTACAAAATGGAAAAGAAATTTTGTGATAACATTTTTGATTTTGAAGATAGTTGATACTTTTATTGTACCGTGTTTTATCGACGCAGATTGGTTTCAACTTGGTTCTTCATACATTTTTCTGAATCACCGACAGGTGGGCTGACATCTACACTGATGATAACGTCACCAAAATTCCTTTAACCGTAGAAATACGTTGGGGTCGTTTTCGACCAATTTTTTTTTCGAACTTAAATATTTTCTATACTAATGTTAATAGTAGGCTGTGCTTTAATGAATGCTTTGCCTGACCATTCAGGGATATTTCAGTTTCCCTACAGTTAGATGGCTGAACTTTTTTTGAATTTGAGTTTTTTTTTTGAGGTTTGGTCGTTTTCGACCCGTTGTATTTTGATACATTCATGTGAGGACACTCGTGTAAAAAAAAGTAAAGTCATCATTTAATTTATTTCGAAGTGAACTCTTTTGGAAAATGTCCAGTGGAGAAGATTTCTCATCGGGTAGTGATGAAGAGTTTGTGGCAGAAGTCGAAAATGGTGTTAGTGATATGTGTGACTCAAGTGATTCAGAATGTGAGACTGAAGATGATGCAGCTGTCCAATGCACATGTTTTTTTTTTTTTTTGTTATAATTTGCAAAAGGGGTTGCGAGTACCCTTGAGTGACCGGATCAAGTCACAGCACGGGCCGAAGGTAAAAAAGGAAGAGAGGGAGAGGAGGTACCGATGCACATTGGTTTTAAATGCCTGTGGATTGTAATGAGGAGGAAAAATCGAGCTGGGAAGAGCATTCCAGATTCGTGTAGCGCGGCTAAAGAATGAATCTCTGAATTTGACTGTACGTCCGAAAGAGGGCTTGAGGGTGAATTGGTGGGCATTCCTAGCGAATCGTGTATTGCGGGTGAATTCTTGAAGGGGAGGAATGCAATTGCCTAATTCATCTGAGCATTTCTTGTTAAAATAGCGATAAAAGAGTGACAACGACGCGACATTACGTCGGTGTTCTAACGAGTCAATCGACTTCGCAATATTACTGTCACCTATAAGTTTTATCGCTCGCTTTTGAATTCTATCCAGCAGGTGCAGGGAGGTCTTAGAAGCACCTGACCAAATAGGAGCGTTATACTCAAGTTACGGGCGTATGTAGGCCTTGTATATTGTAGCCAGATCAGAGGGGGTGAAGTACTTCTTGCATCGTTTAAGGAAGCCTAGACATTTCGCAGCATTCTCGGCGACATCAAATATGTGATCGTCCCAACTAACTGTTGAGTTGATACACAAGCCGAGGATGGAAAGTCTTTCGGTTTCAACAACACAAGTGCCGTCCATGGATAACGGCTGATTATTTTGTAATCGCTTTAACGACAGTAGACAGCACTGTGTTTTGGAAGCATTAAATTCCACTCTTTTCTTATATCCCCAATCGATTATGCTGTCAAGGTCGGAATTTAATGTGCTTAACATACGCTGCCGTTTCGAGTCTATGGCCGAAGTGGAGGGACGTGAGTCAAGGAACGAATATGAAAAGCTGAGGGTACTGTCATCAGCGAAGGAATGAATAGGATTAGAAGTAGCAGACAAGAGATCATTTATAAAAATGAGGAAGAATGTCGGAGACAAAACAGAGCCCTGGGGAACACCAGCATTAATATGGTGAATATCAGACTTGAATCCAACCAAAACGACTTGTATTGAACGATTCGAAAGGTATAGATATGTTTTATAAAAGGTTAAATTTGTGATTTCAGTCACTCGGGCCTGGTCCGAAAATTTTATTACAATGAAGCCAGGTGTTACTCGTTCTGCTATTGCTCGTGTTGATGTTTTGGTAGATTCGTTTTTATTGTTTTTTCTAACTCATTTCGAAAAAATAATAATCGAAATTACTAAAGTTTTGGTCGCCCAACATTTGGCGACAAACATAAGGAAATAGACAAAAGTATGTTGCATGCATATTTTGGCGTCTTAATTCTTGCAGGTGTTTACAAGTGAGTTCTTTCAGTTATTTTTTGTTTGCTTTGAATAGAAGTTGTTTTCCTCAGGTCAAAAACCGAACGAATTGAAGATTTGTTGGACAAATTTTGGTCGACCAATTTTTCGTGCAATCATGTCCTAAAAAAGTGTCCAATATACAACGAAAGTCCTGCGTTTCGACGACCCAACCAACCGGAGACAAGATAAACTATCAGTCAAGGATAAATTTACTTCAATTCGTTACTTATGGGACAAATGGGTTGAATTACTTCCTCTGCTTCTTAACCCATCGTCTTGTGTCACAGTTGACGAGCAATTACTCGGGTTCCATGGCCGCTGCTCATTCAGGCAATATATGCCAAGTAAACCAAAAAAAATACGATTTGAATTGTTGGGCCTTCTTAAATTTTTGAAGATTCAGCCGTATTTAGGGAAAGAATATAGGGCTGCGGCTGAAAATAACCAAGGTGAACGTGTGGTCTTGGATTTAGTTGAAGGGTTGAAAGGTCACAACAACACCATGGATAACTTTTTTTCCTCATACGAATTGGGATACATTACATAAATTACTGCAAAAGAATTTGACTATGGTTGGCACGGTAAGCAAAAATAAAAGGTATATACCTCGGATGCTCTTATTGGAAAAAAAGCAACCACTATTTCAATCCACATTTGCGTTTACTGATTCAACTACTTTGGTCTCGTACATCAGTAAAAAAAAAACAAATGTACAATAGTTCAAAGCACAATGCATAATACACCTGATGTTGGGCCTGAACCGAAGAAGATGCCTGTGATCATCAAGTATTACAACAAAACGAAAGGCGGTGTTGACAATTCTGATAAAATGCTTTCAGGATTTAGTTCAAAGCGAAAAACAAATCATTGGCCAATGTGCGTGCTTGCCAACACTATCGATATTTCTGCATTGAATGCTTTTATCGTATATATGCAAATAGATCCAGGCTACCTAACATTCAGAGGCAAACAAGGTTGCAAAAAGTTTCTGCATGATCTTGATGTCGAATTGACAAAAGATTACATGCTTGGTAGATCAAGAACACCTCGAGCACCATGTTCCCTTTCACTTCAGTCAACGTTATCTGACTTATCCACATCGAATATGAGCGACAACGGTAGTGGAGACTCCATCCCACCTGTCAAGCGCCCACGACTTGTTCCCCCACAATCAAAACAGCGTGGCAGATGTGTTGCTTGGCAGAAAACTTCATCACTAGGGAAAATAGATCGGAGTTGGTCTGTTGCTTGTGCGGAAAAAATGTTTGTAAAACAAACACAACCGGAATATATGCATCAAGTGTTTAATAATAATAATAATAATAATTGTTGGCGCGACAGTCCACAGGGGGACCAGGGCCTAGCTTGCTCATCAACTACTCGTGTTGTGCGCTCTACTGTTCTCTCATGAGTAGAAAGGACCTTCTGTTTTTTGCCGACTCCGAACGGCGAAATTTGAGAAGCTTTCTTAGACAGTTATTACTCTTTGAGTGTTGTCAGCAGCTCGAAGGAGGTGGTGCCGTGAAAAATTCGAAAAATTGGTGTTGAGCTCGAAATCGAACCTACACCCTTCGGCGTGTGAGTATCGCACTCTACCCACTGCGCCAAGGCGGCCACAAGTGTCTGGAATAATTTAATTCAATTGAACGTAGGTCTACGGTGCGTGTATAAGGTGCTCAAGCAGTTGACAGCTCAAAAGATGGCGCTGTTTGTGGAATGACTGCCTCATTTACTCAACGCATTTTGTGAACTTTTGTAACCAACCATTTTTCATGTCGGAATTTTTTCTTAAAGAACATCAAGAGAAGGGATTTTTCAACCGGATCGTGACTGAAAAAAGTGGATATACTATGAGTTTCTCAAGAAAAAAATTAAACTTACTGCCTGATGAACCTGTTCAAAGACGCCAAAGAAAACCATCCACGGTTCAAAGGTTATGCTCTACATATGGTGGGACCAGACGGGTGTAGTAGCTGCTAAGACGTTTTGACAGGAAACGGTTTTGACTACAATTTATGCGTTTGACTTATGCATTGCATGAAACCACGACCAATAACAACCGAATTTCATGCATAACATCGCTCGGCGTCAAGTAGCTTTACCGGTCAAAAACTACTTGAAAACGTTTCTTACCGGATGGCGCTGTACTCTCCAAACCCTGCTACTTTCAATATGTAATTTTTTTGATGGATCTTAAACGATCCTTTCAATTAGTATTTTTTTTCGATAGATGTCAAACTATTTTTAGGGCCACTGGTTTAAATCTTTGAAGAAATCGATGAATGCCCCAGTGATTGGATCTGTGCCAGAGAGGACTCCATTTTTAGAGATGGTAATCGAAAATTCGTGGTCGCCGTGGCGTAGTGGGTAGAGTGCGACGCTCACACGCCGAAGGGTGTAGGTTCGACTCCCAGTTCAACACCAATTTTTCGAATTTTTCACGGCACCACCTCCTTCGAGCTGCTGACAACACTCAAAGAGTAATAACTGTCTAAGAAAGCTTCTCAAATTTCGCCGTTCGCAGTCGGCAAAAAACTGTAGGTCCCTTCTCCTCGTGAGAGAACAGTAGCGCGCACAACACGAGTAGTTGATGAGCAAGCTAGGCCCTGGTCCCACTTTGGACTGTAGCGCCAACAATTATTATTATAATCGAAAATTACCAGAGAGATAGGAAAATGTTACGAAGGATACTGCTTTGAGTGATGTATTTGTAATGTTTTCGTTTTCAATAAAAAATTGTTTGGTCCCAAAAAAAAAATATAGTTTGCACTGACAGTAGTAGATCACAAATTAAAAAAAATCTGTCTTTTCTTGGAGCAGTAATGCCCTTACTCACACAATCCTTAAAATGCGTCACCTCTGTGCCTTATCTACCGTGCCTACCCGAACTTTCTCTCTGACAACTGAAACCTTTTTATCAACACTTAAGAAATGGCACGATCACATTAGAAAAGTTTAAAAATTTTTGTAAGAGACTCAAAAACAAATTTGCCACAGAGCTTTTCACATAAAGTTCATTCGTTAAGACAAGGAGATTTGGTTTTTAAAGACTTCTCGAATGAGCTCTACAAACTGATCATAAAAGTCCAGATCACGCTATAAAGATCAGATCACGCCAATTAAACTATATATGATATAGATGTTGTTACGGCTTTAAAGTTGATGGCTTATACAGACCATAGATAGCAGCACCAGGAAGCTATTCTGGTTTGGTAAGAAATCTTTTCAAGTTCAAATAAAATAAATTCTACAAATTCTGTGAAAATTCCGCGTGTTTCTTTTAAAAAATTACCTGCATCATTGTTGCTAGTCACATCGGTGCTATTCTCGAGGATATGACTTATCACTATAGCCGGTTTCGGTCGAAATACCTCGTTGGCTTCTTTATTGTACGTCAAGGTTTGCTTGCGGTTGATCTTCGGTGTAGTTATTACCTTCGTAACAATTGTGGTCTTAGGCTTCGGCAAGCGTAGCTCTGAAAATAGATCACAAAAAACGAATTACACATCACACACTCACCACTTGTGGATCAGTGCGATTTGTTCATGTACTACTTGCCTTGAAGTCTTATTCGAGCCTCATGCTTTCCAAGGCCATTTGCGCTCGAGCAGATATATGCACCGAAGTCGGCTTTTGTTAACTGATATATTGTCAAGTTCATTTGCCATGTGTAGGCATTTATCATCATCTCTGATATGTTGTACTTTAGTCCATCGTGGACCTTTAACAGATCTGGAAGTTTTTTTAAGTAAACTAAGAAAAGTACACTTCTCAGTTGAATTCATCAGTAAAGCGCGCTATTTACCTTCATCCCTGTACCATCCGTTTAATGGTTTCGGATATACTTCAACGAAACACTCTAAGGTTACCTGGCTACCAACTGGTGCTGCCACAAGTTGATTCAAGGCTTTTATTGTCGGTGGAACTGTGGGCGAAAATTGTTTATTACAAGTGGTAGGAAAACATTTTTTTTCTTTTCTCCTAAATCTTCGGGTTTGTGAATTTTATTTAGCAAAGTCGTTGTTCAATAGATTCAAACACTTTTTGGTGTGTCTGTAACTTACAAACATGTTTTTCTCTAAGGATAGTTGGTCAAAGTCCTTTGGTAGTAAATATGATCTCTGTTCTTTATATTACTGTCCTGTCTGTCAAATCTACAATTCTTAAGAACTAACTGAAAAAAATACTTACAGTGCACATAGACATCAAACTTCTTGCTCACTGTTGGTGGAACACCATTTGATGCTATGCAGTAATATTCACCCATGTCAGTTCGATGTACATGCGTTAAAAAGAGTCTGGTACCCTTCACCAGTTCAACCACTGCAAAAATATATGCGAGACAAATTTGTAAAGGAACAAAGAATTACCTTGGGCATCAACTCTTTACCTTGCTTTTCCCTGTTTTCTCCTCTTAAAACAATACTCTTGCCTCCTTCACGTTTCCAGATCACTGTTGGATGCGGGACGCCCGTAGCGTTGCACAGCAACTCAATGGTTCCACCTTCATTACTTACACCCAAAGCAGCTTCGGCTGGGCCCTGGTTAAGTATATCAGGTGGAACAACGACTTCGAGGTAGCCCGACTAAAAATAGAATGGAAACATACCTGTTGGTTCTTGTCATGTAATTGTAAAATTTTGTGAAGAGCATAAGCGTTTGCTTACAACTGAAGCATATTCGGAAAAGAGAAATCAAATTTAAGCAAAGACTGCCAGCAAGTATAACCTATAAGTACGACTCTCTATGTTCGTCTTTAGACATTTAATAAATCACAACTAACCATAGCCTACTATTTTTTGTTAGTGGAGGCCCCTATATGCCCCGGGACTTACTGAGTGATGTGTTATACATAAATTAGCTCTCAATATATGTTTACTGTAACGAACAACGACTATAACTCATCGTTGTTGCATTTTGTCTGAAAGAAATCCTGTTACGTGAAAGTAAAACGCAATGTTAATTGGTTGAGCGAAGTTTAAATGTTAATCTTATAAATATTGTTGTTGTTTATTTTGTTAACATTTCTTTTGCTAAATTATATACACAGAAAATAAAAACATGTATATATGATTTTTATACCTATTTCACTTTTCCCATTTCCCCTTTCAAATAGGTGTATGAGCGAATATTTATTGGAGTCACTGTAGAAAAAAAAATTACGTCGTTCACCATTTCGAACAAAGTTTGCCTCGAATTTTGTTTTTTGATGTGTGGACGTATCAAGCCAACTTCAGAGAGTCATTTAATAAAAAGTAAGTTAGTTTTTCTATTGTAAAATATTTAGTAGCAGTGACGGGAAAAGGTTCATCTCAGAATGAATGCAAAGTTTTGTTAAAAAAAATTTTCTTTCACAAGTTTGTTTCTGGTCGTCATATAATTGTCTCTATTCGATAAGCTTACTGTGAATGCCAGTTTGTTTCCTTGAGCAATTTTCTGAATCTTTCTAACCTAAATTCAATTCTTCTTCTTCTTCTTCTTATGGCGCTACAATCCGGGGTGGACCTGGGCCTCAACCAAAATGCCTCTCCAGCCAGCACAGCATTTTGCTAGCTGCCTCCAATTGCGCACTCCAAGTTGGTTGAGGTCCATCTCCAATCGTGTGCGCCATCTTAGCCAAGGCCGTCTTCTGTTGCGTTGTCCCAATGGCTCGGATTCGGAGACTTTTCGGGCCGGAGCAGTGGTGCCCATACACTCTACATGGCCTCGCCATCTAGCGTTGTATCCACAGACGCTTGACCAGGCGCATGTCGATGTACAGCCCATAGTGTTCGTCGTTAAATCTTCTCCTCCAGATGCAAACAGAACCGAAAATCGCAGGCAAAACTTTTCTTTGGAAAAGACTAAGGGCTTCCACATCCGCTTTAAGTAACGTCCATGTTTTCGCGTCATAAAGTAGGATGGGATGATCAAGCTGTTATATAAAGCGAGCTTAGTCCGTCGAGAGCGGGCCTTATTACTCAACTCTCTCTCTTGAGCACAAGGAAAATGCGATTGGCAGGAGTGATTCTGCGTTTGATTTCGGTTAGGTCACAGATAAACGGTTTCAGACGTTCACACAATACGGCAGAGATGATCTTGTATGCGATGTTAAGAAGACTGATCCCTCCTCCTCCGGTCTCCCTTCTTGTGAACCGGGCAAAGGACGCTTAGATTCCACTCATTGGGCATTGCCTCCGACCATATCTTACAGATGAGCAAGTACATGCGCCCAACCAACTCCTGAATTCAATTAGTCCGTTTAAATTCTGACAGAAAGAATTTTGGATTTGCCGTTTAAACTGTTCCAAAGAAAGAGCGCGTTCCCAAATAAAGAAATCCGATTTCTTGCTACTATACGTCTCTGAACTCTGTATAGAAATGATTTCAAGTTCTCATCAGAGCGTCAGCTTCTCGAAGGCGCAAGATTCGACAAAAGAATTTTCACGGCCTACCTTTTTTCATTTGCTGAGAACAAAACAAAGACCATCATACGCCCCAGATGCGGATGGACTGGGTAATGAAGAACTGTGACATTACTCTAAAGACTACTGCAGGGGAGAGTGCAGCCCTTTTTCGGAAGCGGATTTGTTGTTCGAGGTTGACTTAGGTCAAAATTTTAAGCTACTAACCCATCAACGAACGTCTCAAGACAATCCGTATCAAGCCTAGGTTCCTCAGCACCAGTCTAATCTGTGCTCACGCCTGGGCTGAGGAGAAGTATGATAAAAGCATGGATGATTTCTACTATCGCCTGGAAAGAACATATGATAAATATCCAAACTACAACACAAAGATTGAGAGAAATTGATTTTCGAAGAAGCGTCACAGCCTGCACGACAACACAACCGGACACGGACTCAGGCTGTTGGACTTCGACTCTGGATAGAACTTTTATGTGACTAGCAGACGGTTCACACACTTGAACATCCATAAAGGAACCCGACGATCCCCTGATCAATCAACCGGTAGCCAACGTCGGAGTCGCCGAGTTTAGACAGTCCAGCATTGTTTGACGTCGAAAAGCCAAAATCCCGTTGTCAGCCAGAAGTTTCTACTCAATTCGGACGATTATAAACAAGAATTCCGTTCGTTGACATAGACAAGGCCAAGAACGCTGCTTGAGCGGACATACTGTCCGAAGAACTATTTATAGCAGCTGGAGATGATCTCGTTGGGCGCATGTAGCCACTCATCTGTAAGATATGGTCGGGAGAAAGCATGCCCTAGAAGTAGAATCTCAGATTTGTTTGTCCGATCACAAGAGTGTAGACCTCTTCGACAGTTCCAAGTATGGACCGAGGTTTACTTTACGGCAGCTCCCCACCACCTATCGGGTATACCGGTATGAAATGAGTTTATTTGAGTTTTTTTGAAAATAAAAATCTAATTATTAATAGGGAAAGTAAAAACATTTTATTCAAAGTATTGGCCATTGTTTTCTACACATATTGACTACCTTTCTGGCAATTTGTGAATACCACGCCAATAAAATGTTTCGTCTTTTAAAGCAAACCAATCACACATCCAATTTTCATCCTCCTCGTAGGAATCAAAGTGCTGCTCAGCCAGTGCGTGTCCCATCGGTGAAAACAAAGGGTAGTCGGAAGGAGCCAAGTCTGGTGAATACGGCGGGTGGAGTAGCTGCTCCCAGCTAAGTGTTTTGATTGTATCCTGAACCGGTTTTGCTTTGTGTGCAGGTGCATTGTCATTACATTGCCGTGTCTTCTGGCCCATTCTGGTCGTTTCTCGATCAATGCATGGTTCAAATTGATCATTTGTTGTCGGTAGCGATCAGAATTAACGGTTTCATCAGGTTTTAGGAGCTCGTGGTACAGCACACCTTTCTGGTTCCACCAAACACACAGCATTGTCTTCTTGCCGAATCGATTTGGTTTTGCAGTCGATGTTCATGGCTGTCTCAGATTAACCCATGATTTTTTCAGTTTAGGATTCTTAAAATAAATTCATTTTTCATCGTAACAGTAACAATCCGATGCAAAACCGATTTTCTTTCGTGTCTTTGAAGCAAAACTTCACAAGTTTTTTTTCGGTTTCCCATCTGTCTTTTATTCAATTCATGTGGCACCCATTTTTCACACTTTTGATCTTTCCCATAGCTTTTAAACGGTCTGAAATTGTTTGTTGTGCAACATTTAACATTGTTGCCATTTGCTTTTTACCCAAAGTGTCATCTCAATCAAATATCGTTTGCAATTCGGCGTCTTCAAACTTTTTTGGTGGTCTTCCACGTTCTTCATTTCTCACATCAAAATCATTATTTCTGAACCATTGAAACCGTCTTTTGCATGTTGCTTCTGATAGAGCATGATCACCATATGCCTCGACAAGCATTCGATGCGACTCTGCAGTATTTTTCTTCAAATGAAAACAAAAAATTAATGCATTCTGCAAATCATCACTTTCAGGTACGAATTTTATTTTTAACACGATGAAAAAATATGATGTTGTCTGTTCAATGACTTGATGTATACTAAATATTTTTCACAGATGTCATAGCAAACAAACAAAAAAATAAGGGCTCGTTCACAACAAATGTTCCCTATCGAGACATTTGTATTTTGACGCTCACTTCATGCCAGTCTACCTGGTATTAATCGATATAACAATTTGTATATGGACGAGCTGTATATTGCCATACCTAGTTTTGGCATTCCTACCAAACTCGTGTCAGATTGCGCAGAATGACGATGAAAGTTCATAGAGAACTCACCGATACCTTCAGTGTCAAAAAAGGTTTTAAACAAGCTGACTTTGTGACTTTATTTCATTGTTTTTGAGAAGATCTTGGGCAAATCACAAGTCAACACCAGAGGCACGATCTTCCAAAATTAAACTCTTTTCCTAGCTTACGCTGACGACATTGACGTGATCGTACGAACACAGTGAGCTATCAACCAGATCTTTGCTAGCATTGAAGCGGAGGCTGGGTCTGGCGGTTAATGAGGACCGCCATTTATGTTGCGTTCAGGGAAGGACAGACACTATAGACGTCTCGGGCAGAGCAGGCCGGGATTAAAATGGACATCAGTACTGAAATCAAATGCAGAATCACTCTTCTAGTCCTGGGTGACTTTGCTTTGTTTTTAAACAATCATTCGACCGCTAAATTTTGAAACGAAATATTGGCTGAATGCCATCACCAACTTTCAAAAATTTAAAACCTCCATACGTTTTTGTTGGGCAGCGTCTGTATAAGTTTCTTCTCTTACGAACGTATGCAGATCACTCATAATACATGTATGGAGTGAATCATTCTATTCTTCTGCCTGATTTCCAAAGATCAATTTTAATTAAAATTCAGTTGATCTCTGATCAAGCAAAGGAAAAGGTAAAATATGGCTTTACAATCGGTTGTGCTTAAGTAATCTTGTTCATCTGGAATTTCTTCTTCGCAATCATGCTCTCTATATAGTGTAAAATAAGGACAAGCAATAGCTGTGATATTTACTTACCAGACTCTTCATTGGATCTGTATTCAACTGGCACATGTAACTGCCAGAATCGTTGAGCTGAACATTAGAGATCAGTAATTTCCAAGTATTGTGCCCATTGTGTGTTACTGACAGTCTCGGGTTCAGAGACACCATGTGAGTGTGAATGCCAAGAATAGCCTTTGAATCGGATTTAATCCACGCCACCTAGAACGGAAAAATTAACTTAAAGCAGGACTCAGAAAGCAGGCTACAACAGTAAGTTAAATCAAGTTAAGCTTCCTAAACTGATTTTATTTGAATAATCATTGAAACAAATAAGATTCTGTGGTAAGAGTGAATTGTTGAAATGGGTTTTATCGAAACTAGATCAACCACCTAAAAGTGATCATTGGTGGAAAGTTGTCCATATTCGGCAAATAATAAATTAAGTTGCTTCAATACTAAACACCTGTATGAATACAAGATCATGCACGGAAATTATCACAAAAATTTCAAAACCGTCAAGTAGAAAGTCTAGGTAGAGCGTCCGGGTAACAAAAGAGATACCATAACAGGGTCGCCATTGGGTCCAGTGAGACATACCATGAAGAGTATCCTGCGGTTTTCAAAAAGCAGTGAAAGGCAGCTAAATATAAGGTTGCCAAATATCTCCCTTCCGCTTTTTTGCTCTTCATTAAATGCTTCATAAAAAGTGATCAAATTTAGTTCAAATATGCCCCGTTTTGTTCGATAATCTGTTCCCATCTAGACGCCAACTTCATAATACCCCCCTCGTAGAAGCCCCCCTCCTTATTTGCGAAGAACTCGTACAGCCACTTTTCACAAGCCTCTTTTAAGTTCGATTTCACATCACCAAGAGCGTTCGCAATGGACAGGAACAGGTGTTAATCACTTGGCACTATGTCCGGGCTATATGGTGGATGCGATTAAGCCTCCCATCCGAGCTCCCGTAGCATCTGACGAGTCATCAACGAAGTGTGTGGTCTGTCGTCGTCCTGGTGGAACACTACATCCTTCCAGTTGGCCAATTCTGGACGCTTCTGATCGATCACCTTCTTCCAGCGCTCCATTTGTTCGCAGTAGATGGTAGAATTAAGCATCTGGCCATATGGGAGTAGCTCATAGTGGATGATTCCCTTCTTATCCCACCAAACACACTGCAAAACCTTCCTGGCCGTCAATCCCGGCTTGGCCACTGTTTGGAGCGATTCACCGGCCTTCAACCAAGACCGTATTCGCTTGATATTGTCGTATGTGATCTATTTTTCGTCGCCAGTCAGCCAGACGGTGCACACAAGTGATGAAGTCGATGTCAATGCTACCAATTTAAGCAACAAAGTAATAATTTAATAGTGTTGTCGAACAAAATATTTTTGACAGCAGAACGTTTCACTTTAATTATACACCTTCGTGAATATATTATACACCTTCGTGAATTAATTAATTGGATGACGCTACAGTCCACAGGGGACCAGGGCCTAGCTTGCTCAAGCAAGAAGCAAGCTTTCTTAGACAGTTATTAATCTTTGAGTGTTGTCAGCAGCTCGAAAGAGGTGATGCCGTGAAAAAATTAAGGTGTTCTGCCGGGAATCGAACTTAGACCTTTTGCGTGTGAGCGTCGCACCCTACCCACTACGCCACGCCGGCCGCAGTCGCTTAGTCATCAAAAGTTTATACGAAGGTTGCCTTTTATATTTCGGGATTGGGCAACCCTAGTGTTGCAATCTGGCAACTGCTAGCTCTATCGTAAAGTTTGACATTTTTGAGGTTATACGTACTCAGAACGTTTTGACATACGAGCGCTATTTATGTTGTTTACAGTAACTTAAAAGATTCATCTCGCCCATTCGTGCGATTATTTTCTACAACTTTCGACGTGGATTAACTAAACAACAGTGCATCGAAAAACTTTATTCGATTTTTGGTGAGGAAGCTCCAGGACCAGTGTTTATCGATGGTATGGTGAATTCAACCGAGGTCGTAGTTCACTCCAAGACGAATTTCGTCAAGGTCGTCCAAAATCAGTTGATGTTCCGGAAACCATTGATACTGTGCTCCAACTGATATTGCAAGATCGTCATGTGACCTATCGTAATATTGAGACACCCTTGGGCATTAGTGGGACCAGCATACATTCAATATTGCATGAACATTTGATTGTCAAAAAAATTTGTTTGCGTTTTATCCCACACAATTTGTCAATCGCCCAAAAAAGGCTCGTGTCGATTGGTCGAAAGAAATGCTCAAAAAATACGATCGCGGTGCTTCGAAATACGTCTATGACATCGTGACAGGTGATGAATCATGGATTTACGCGTATGCGCCCGAAAGTAAACAGCAGTCGACTTTATGGGTATTTCAAATTGAGCCAAATCCAACAAAAGTTGCTCGCGCAAATGGTCGCCTGTTTTTTTTTTTGGAAAAACTGGACATGTCGCAACCGTACCACTAGAACAACGCAGAACAGTCAATTCTGATTTGTACACAACCATTTGTTTGCCAGTTGTCTTCCAAGAAATCAGGAAAATCAACCGCCGAAGACGGATCACTCATCACCACGACAATGCGACATTGGTATCGGTAAGTTTCCGGTACTGACTTCAAACGAACACTGAGAGTTCAGTGTCCAGCAGAATGCGACAAGTTTTAAACGCTGTGATTCAAATTTTTCGGGCTACGAACATTTGATTATCGATTTTTTAGTTTTTTTTTTATGTCGGCACAATGGAATAAAACATATAATAATTAAAAATTTTGTTGTGCTACAGTCCACAGGGAGACCAGGGCCTAGCAGGCTCATCAACTACTCGTGTTACAGTTCCTTTACTAGTAGAAATATATGCTCACAGTTATAATTAGTATTTGTTTGTTTGCGGGAAGCATGATAGTTAGACGTGTTTTGCCTGCATCCCAGAACTGCGCAATGTAGCAATATCATACATGGTCTGATGATATTTCTGATCCAAAATGTAAGTATTGTAATTGCTTTGAGTGTCCAGATTGGAATGCTTACCACTTAAAAATTTTACTGCTAATATATTAGAGGTACCAATTCGGTCTGTTTTCAAAAGATGGAGCCACATGCAAGATTTGACTGATCTTGGAAGTGATTATCTCCATTGGAAGTGTGTGACATTCGTCAGCAATAATAAGAGTGCATCAGCGTCTGGTTTAGACAACAACATGGTTGGTGTTGTACAAACCGCATTTTATGTTTTATATGAATAAACAACAACAAAAGCAAAATTATCTCTAATTAAGAAAAAAAAAACTCTATAAAAGAGTGATATAGGATCAGTAGGCATCTTCGTTTTAAATTTTTGTACCTAGAGCAAAATATTTTGTTACGATAAGAAATACCAAACATAGTACATTCTATTTTGCTTTTAATTTGATCTATATTATGTAAAAAATGATCATTACATCTTTGCAATCGAATACGATTTATAAGGTTGTCAATCACGAATTTGATCACCGGTTCACCGAGTTTTTCGAACTGATCGGTACCAAATTTGAAGCCAGCAGCATTAACAACGTCTCTTATACACTTATATGAATTAACTGTAGCATATGCTTGCGATCGTGAACGTAAATTGCGAAAATTATAAAAGTTTCATACATTTTTTTTGTTCTAACGAATATTTAACCAACTTGCCAAGATCAGCCTCAGCAAGTCCATTCTCCTACTAATGTTTATACGGCACGTTAATTTGGTTCCGTTTTCTATCACTGTTTTTTGAAAGGTAACTTTTTAATTTGTTTTTTAAAGATAGACATCACAAGGAGACCTTTACACTTTTGAATTTACGTCTAAGAATATATAGTCACTGCAATCCAAAAGATTTTAAAGATTTTGTAAACATAGCTAAAGATTTGTTGTGTGTCCTGGTGACAGAAGCCTTTAAAGTAGGTTCTTCTGTTTATATATTTTAAAATTCGTTTACCCATTACGTAACAAAATATTCTAGGTATCTCAAAAGATATTAAAGTAAATATATTCACATTTCCGCGTCCTATTTAAAAAAAACAATAAAAACGTATGTGAATATAAGTTTAAAGGATATCTATACGTACATAAGGATCACTACAAAGACTTGATGGGGCCTGTGTCAAATGCATTTTTTCCAACTGCAGGACCACAGAGTCTGCACAACAACATATCCGAAATCGAGCTCAGGCTGGTGATGGTCGAGGAAATGGAAAGGTGTTCTGGCAGGAATGAAGTCCGAAAGTTTTACCGAAAGGTAAAACAGACATCCGGCGGATGCAAAGTTTGGACCGAAGCCTGTCGGGATCAAACGAGTTAACTTGTAGTAGTGGCAGTCTGTGCTGAGAATCTGGAAGTATCAGTTCAGTAGACTCCTTAACGGCGATGACGGCCCAAATTGCGCTGTTAGGCAGAATGTTCTACTCGACGTGGACGATGATAGACAAGAATTCCGTCACTCTGACATAGACGAGGTGGAGATAGTAATATCCAAGCTGAAGTCGAACAAAGCTGCTGGACCGAACGAACTGCCTGCAGAACTCTTTGAAGCAGGTGGAGATGACCTGGTTGGGCGCACGCACCAGCGCATCAAGATATAGTCGGAGGAAAGCATGCCCGATGAGTGGAATGTCAGCGTCGTTCGCCCGGTCCTCAAGAAGGAAGACCCCTTGGACTGCGACGATTATCGAAGGATCAACCTTCTTAACTTCGCCTACAAGATCCTCTCTGCCGAATTGTGTGAGCGTCTGAAACCTTTTGTCAATAACCTGACTGGTCCCTATCAGTGTGGTTTCAGACCAGGGAAGTCCACGATAGACCAGATCTTCACGTTACGGCAGATCCTGGGAAAGACCCGAAAAGTGCAAATCGGCACCCATCACCTATTCGTCGTTTTAAGGCCGCATATGACAGTGTGCATAGAGACGAGTTATACAGTAACATTGGCATTCCTACCAAACTTGTCAGATTGTGTAGGATGACGATGGAGAACTCACCGAGACTTTCAATGGTTTTAGCAAGGCGACGCACTGTCATGTGACTTCTTTAACATCATCGTCGAGAAGATCGTGCGTAACTTAGAAGCCAACACCGGAGGCCCGATCTTCCAAAAGTCAGTTCAATTGGTAGCCTACGCCGATGACATTGACTTGATTGGACGAACACAGCGAGCCGTCAGTGAAGCGTTTGCTGGCATTGAAGCGCAGACAGCTAAAATGGGCCTGGCGGCAAATGAAGGTAAAACAAAGTACATGCTGTCATCAAGAAAGGACACACAACATCGACGTCTCGGACAGAGCGTCACACTAGGCAGCAGATACTTAGAGGCAGTTAAGTACTTCGTCTACCTCGGCTCCGCGGTAAATAGGAACAATAACGTCAGCACTGAAATCATACGCAGAATCACTCTTGTCAATCTCTGTTTCTTTGGGCTCAAGAGGCAATTCAGTAATAAAGTTCTCTCTCGAAGAACTAAGCTTGGTTTATATAACAGCTTTATCATGCCGTTCCTACTTTATGGCGCTGAAGCCTGAACGTTAGTTAAAGCAGATGAGGAAGCCCTTAATTTTTTCGAGAGAAAAATTTTGTGTGCGATTTTTGGTCCTGTTTGCGTTGATGGCATTTGGAAGAGAAGCTTTAACGATAAACTCTATGGACTGTGCAGCAACATGCGCCTGGTCAAGCATCTTCGGATACAACGCTTAAGATGGCTGGGCCATGCAGAGCGTATGGACACCACTCCTATGGCCCGAAAGATCCTCGATTCTGAGCCGTTGAGACTACTCAACAGAGGGCGGCCTAGGCTAAAGTGGCTCACACAAGTGGAGAAGGACCTCAACCAATTTAAAGTGCGCAATTAGAGGCAGTTAGCGAAAGATCGTGCTGGCTAGAGAGGCATGTTCAGGTCCTGGTCCACCCCGGACTGGTGCGCCACAAGGAGAAAAAGAAGAAGAAGTAACTTGTCTAGATTTTGACAGTTTATTTTTTGACAAGATCGTTGAATACAGTTGTTGACCGGAAACAAATAATTTAAAATAAATGATAAGCTTCTGAAGCAAACGCTGCCTTGTGTGCTTCTGTTCTCGGACGAGTTAAAAATACCTACAGGACGTGAAGTATTGATGACAGTACTGATCTGAATTCGTGCCTAGAGTTCGGAGATAGAATTTTATGCAGTTAGACGTTGTAAGAAAGGGCCAGAGAAAGGTATAGAAAATTATAAAAAAATTAATTATTTAATTTTCTTTTCTTTAAGCGTGTCTTTGAAAATGCAATTTTGTATGTGCTATGGAAATAAGACATTTATTCAAAAAAAAAAAAAAAAAGCAGGTTGCCAAGTAGTTAGATTAAATTGCCTGAAGGACGTCGTTACAGCACAGGTCATAAAAACGGTTTTATTATTTGTCTACCAACACTTCGATCATATGATCTTAAAAAATTGTTTAAATTAAATATTTAAAATTAAATATTTTAAATATATAAAATTAAATAGTTTAAATATTTTTTAAATTCACTTTCTAAATGAATGGCAGCCGTTGCGTAGTGGGTAGAGTGCGACGCTCACACGCCGAAGGGTCTATGTTCGATTCCCGGCTGAACACCTCGAATTTTTCACGGCACCACCTCTTTCGAGCTGCTGACAACACTCAAGGAGTAATACTTTTCTGAGAAAGCTTCTCAAACTTCGCCGTTCGGAGTCGGCAAAAAACTATAGGTCCCTTCTACTCGTGACAGAACAGTAGCGGGCACAACACGAGTAGTTGATGAGCAAGCTAGGCCCTGGCCCCCTGTGCGCCAACAAAAGTTCATAGATCAGAGTTAAACGCAGCCTCAAAAGATGATTTGAACCTGACTTCGTTCACTTATCTTTATTTGTATACAGTTAATCAAAACAGAAATCGCTGATGTCAACTACAAGCCAAAAAATACAAAAACAAAAATTTCAAAAATAATGCGCAGTAAGTATTCTCTTTAAAATCTTGTAAATCGAGTGTGATTTTTAGCATAATTACAGACAAGATCAACGGGAACTTACCCTGTATTGTGCTAAATTATTGACTATACATATGAATGAAATATCACGTCCTTGTGGCACTGTTATATTCGCGATCTCAGCTAAAAATTCGGGTTCCGCATTACTTTGTGCTGCAAATGATCAGAAATAAATAAATAACATTAAGTAATTTTACTATTTTACCATAAAATTGGTTTCTCTCCATCTTTTTAACTTACCTCCTGTCACTGTGAAAGTGCCAATCGCCAAAACGATTAGAAGCACAAGCGTGTTGTTCTGTCTTGAAGAAATCATTTTTCGGCTGTAAACAAAAAGAAAATACAAACTTCATCAAAATGGGAACTATGAAAGGGCGAAGGTAATATAAACACAACATGATCACATTTAATTGGAGCTTTATACTGACAAATTCAATTATATTGTAAAACTAAACAGAGAACAAGAATCGAATTGAGTACAAGATCTTGCAACTTTTATTATTGATTTAAATTCTGCATTTGTAATCAAATCTAAAAAATTAAATGTCAAATCTTAATTTTAAATTTAATTTATTTATAACTTTCAAAGTTCACAAGACAGAATGGGGGCTTGCTGGCTCAAGTGGCAAAAATCCCAAAATATCGCGATCTCAGCCTAGGAACTGAGCAATAAAATACATACCTCTCACCTTTAAGAAGCATCATGATCCACCCAATACAGATATTCCAACCATGGTCGCATCTACTAGTTTATCGATCATCGATCGATGATCACTTGAAGTCCCTGTTGAGTTATACCAGGATCCCAACACCGTACTTGATCTTGACAGCAGAAGGGTGTGTAGTTTCAAATAGCCACATGGTACAGTAGAAAAATTGGTCGATCATGATAAGATCTAAATATACAAAACAATACCTGCGGATGATCATGCTTATAGTGGAGGCTTGTGCTTATAAAAGAGGCTGATTAACTTCTTTTGTTAATTGATTAAACCAATTGGTTGTGATTCCAATTATTGTTGTTGTTCTTCTTCTTTGTATGGGACCTAGGTCCCAACTAACAAAACAGAGCGATCAATCGCCAGTTACGCACTCCAAGTTGGTTGAGGCCCTTTTCCTTATTATTGTGCGACATATCATCATAGACAGCCCTCTGTTAAGTTGTCTCAATAACTCGGATCAGAAGACTATTCCGAAGTAGTGGTGTCCTGCAAGGCCTTGTTACCTCAAACGTTGAATCCAAAGATGATTGACCAAGCCTTCTTGAATCTTCTTCGCTAAGTGTCATCAATACTTCCTCATCTGTTTTATTTACGTCCGAGTTTCCACACCGCAAAGAAGGACTTGGGTGATGATTAATCTATTTTAAGAAGTAACGATTGACAAGAGTTGTTCTACGAAGCCAAAGAAAATTTCTGCTGCCTGTTAAAGACGTCAATGTTGTGTGTCCTTCCTTGACGTTTTGCCCTCATTAACCACCAGACCACCACAATGCCAGCAAACGTCTGTTAGAGACCTTGATGTTGTGTGCCTCTCCTTGACGATAGCATGTACTCCGTTTTGCCCTCATTGCCCATCAGATAACCACAATGCCAGCATACGTCTCAATCACGTCAATGTCATCTGCGTAAGCTAGCAATTGAACTGACTTCTAGGAGATCGTGCCTCTGGTGTTGACTTGTGACTTAAACATGATCTTCTCGAGGGTGATATTAAGGAACTCACATGACAGTGCGTCGCTTTGTCTTAAACCTTTTTTGACATTGTAGGTCCCGGTGAGTTCGTTACCGACCTTAACGGAGCAACGACAGTTCTTAATCGTCACCCTACACAATCTGACGAATTTCGTAGGAATAACAAAACAAGACATGAAGCTGTACACCTTATACGTATACACACTGTCACATTCGGCCTTAAAATCGACGAATAGGTGCTGAGTGACGATCTCTTCCCTTTGGGTCTTTTCTAGAATCTACCGTAAAATGAAGATCTAGTCTATTGTGGACTTCCCTGGGCTGAAATAACACTGATAAATTCCTATCTGGTTGTTGACAGACGCTTTCAGACGCTCACACAATACGCCAGATGGGATGTTGAGGGGACTGATCCCTCGATAAATAGTGCAGTCAAAGGGGACTTTTTACTTTTGGACCGGACAAACGACGCTGAGATTCCACTCACTCAGATCACTTCCATCTGTTTCAAATAGCTCTGCGGGAAATCAGTCCACTCCAGCAGCTTCGTGCGGTTCTCAGTCTCTCTCAGCCTTGACCTCGTCTAAGTCAATGGGACGACGTTTTTGACAATCATGAACAGAAAATTCTGCCTAACAGTGGAATTCGGGGCATCATCGCCGTTTAGAAGTCTGCAGAAATGATCTTTCCAGATTCTCAGCGCCGACTGCAACTCTACAACTAATCGTCTATTTTCTTCCCGGCAGGTTTATTCTCACTTTCTCTTTTTGTAGAGCTTGTTTGACTGCATCTGCTTGCTTGCACTCGTCGGTGAACTGTCGGCACCTCCTGGATGGTGAGGTAACACTGAGATCATCGCCAGCAGCTTTTTTGATAGCTTCTTGGCAATGTTTTCATTCTTCTTCTACCGTAAGTGCAGGCAGTGTGGAACTTTGAGAGAGTATCACAGGGACTCGGTAAGCAAAGTTTCAAACGATCAGTTACGATTCTAGCTTTTCTTTGTACAATTTTTTTAATTATCAGCTAAGCTTTGAAATGTGTGGTTCTTATTATGCAGGGGAAACTGTCTTTCCTTCGTCGGCTTTTTTAGTCACTGTTGTTTTTCAATGGAACCAGGTTATTTCATTGTTATTATCCCAACGTTTCGGCAGGGATTGCTGCCTTCAACAGGGGATCTTTTTTATTGAAACAATAAAACAAAATACTTTACATACATAGTAACAATGCAATTTAACAAATGAACAATAAACTTACATTAATTGTGTTGTTGTTACAAGTGGATGTGGATGTTAGAGTCTAAATGTTGTTTAAAATTATCACAAAAAACAAAATTCACAATTAAACAAAATATTAATCACTTCTGTGCGTGAAGATCAGTCTAAAATGATGTGAAATTTAGATTTTGATTTAAATACAATCTGTCTAAGCCGTTACAAACGGTGAATATACGGCAGATATGTTCTGTATGTCCTGTTTCCTCATATAGTTGTTGGTTTTGATTATGTGTAGGGTTTCCAGAGTGTGTGGTTCTTAGTTTAGGCCGATCAGAAAATTAGCAGAAGCATGACAAATTGATCTTCCAAAATCTGATATAAGTGTGGCGCTTGAGTCCTGATTGGATCTGAGCTTCCTAAAACTGTTATGATCCGTCTTAAAGTGCCTTATGTTGTTCATAAAAAGTTGGTCGAGATCTTCTTCAACATTAATAATAATAATGATTGCTGGCGCTACAGTCCAAAGGGGGACCAGGGCCTAGCTTGCTCATCAACTGCTCGTGTTGTGCGCGCTACTGTTCTCTCACGAGTAGAAGGGACCTACGGTTTTTTTCCGGCTCCGAACGGCGAAATTTGAGAAGCTTTCTTAGACAGTTATTACTCTTTGAGTGTTGTCAACAGCTCGAAGGAGGTGGTGCCGTGAAAAATTAGAAAAATTGGTGTTGAGCTGGGAATCGAATCTACACCCTTCGGCGTGTGGGCGTCGCACTCTACCCACTACGCCACGGCTTCTCCAACATTAGTGTAATAAATTTCAGACGATCAAGCACGTAGTCCTTGCGTCGTTAAGTCTGATTATGAATATCAGGGCATCTGCTCGACCTTCAACTTAACTTCCACTTGAATCCTTAAACAGTGAAAAAATACTTAGACTTATGACTTCTTTTTTCATTTCTCTACAAATGTTGTCGTCTCTGTTAAGTGCATGCCAGAAGTCTGCTTCAGCTTTTGAAATAAAGGGATTGCCATTTTTTTAAGTAAAATGCTAAGTAAATATTATAATTAAATTTTACTATCCGCTGGGAATATTGTATAATTAAAACATTTAGGAAATCAACCAACTTCATACATGTAGCCACCGCGGGCACGTTAGCAGCGGTCGATTCTTTGGACCCAATTTTAAACGCCTGAGCCACACTTTTCGGCCTCCACAGCCGCTATTCCGCGGCGACTTTTTCAGTGTCGTTGGTTTTTCGGCAAAAACCAATGACTTAACGTAGCTCAGCAAGGAAAGAGGCTTTCAATCAACTGGCCCATTTTTTGAAAGAAAACGTTCACTTTAGTTCGCCTTCAATAAGTCAATTGTAACGAGTGCTATGTGGCTTGTGACACCATTCTGCTCAACCCACAAGCATCAAAATCCATATATTTCAATTCTGACGAGAAGATTTCGTTTTTGATAAATCGACTTCAATTTGTGAATCCATTGGCTTTAGTTCTTGAGTTAACTTGATCTTACATGAGGTCTAAAGGAAGATCATTACGTAATATGAGGTTATGCTATAATATCATCATGGTCATCTCTTGAGACTGCCCTGAAATTGACTGAATTTCGATTTGCTGCATATGTCTGAACGACAGCGATGCTTTTGACTCTTCGACCAATCCGTTGCCTCACTGACACGACAACAGTGCCTAACTGTTAGGGCGACAATTACAAGTGCAAATTGAAATTAACGGTTTTAATAATAGAGAGATAATCAACTCAGAATTTCAGTTGAAAATTTATATAATTGGCAGACGTTGGCTGTTTGTTTGCAATGACGAAAATGTTGAGTAGCTCAAGTAGACTTCATATCGTTCACTCAAAGCAGCATCGAAACTGATGGTTGGGCGTAGTTTTTAATTGCCACAGACTCCAAAACTTGATAGTTGAGTTGGTTAATCTCTGCCTTCGCTAGGTGCCAGGACACAGAGGCATCAAGAACAAACAAGCAAAGTAATCAAAACAAAGTATCAAAATTTTATCCGATAATAATAATTGTATGGCGCGACAGTCTACAAAGGAACAGGCCTAGATTGATTATCAACTACTCGTGTTGTGCGCGCTACTGTTCTCTCACGAGTAAAAGGGACCTACGGCTTATGGCCGACTCCGAACGGCAATGTTTGAGAAGCTTTCTTAGACAGTTATTACTCTTTGAGTGTTGTCAGCAGCTCAAAAGAGATGGTGACGTGAAAAGTTCGTGGTGTTCAGCCGGGAATCGAACTTAGATCTTTGGCGTATGAGCGTCGCAATAGAAACCCTGGATTCAAAATCTTAATCAAAATCAGTCCAAGCAAGTGAACTCGCTCTAAATATGCGATAACAGTCTGATTGAGAAAGAAACAACCGGGGATTTCAACGAGCACGGCAAAAATCTGAAAGTTCCTTCAAATGACTCCTGCAACAGCATTGAAGTGTTAAAACTAGAAACCTTCTTACATTTCCTGTATCGAGTCTTCTTTTTTTGGATACATTGCAGAACCATGTTTTATAGATTTCGTTAGCCTTATAGGATGGTTAAGGTTACACCTTCAAACCTGACGGTAAAGCTAAAGGTTTCGCCGCCAAACCTATCAACCAGACTTAATGATTTTAAGGAGAATAGTTACATTTTCAGGACCACATGCCATGAAAAAATGGGATTAGTTTAGTTCAGGCATCGAATCTTGAAACATCAGCGCATAAGTCGACGCTCACACTCGGCCACCGTGGCAAAACATAAGTGTAGGCTCCGGTAAATTTAAATATCAAACGCAACAAAGCCTTTCTTGGAAAGCGCACTAAGAATATTCTCGTGGAAAGCACTCGCGGTCAACATTAACTGGATAATTCACTTAAGCTTAATAAGAGTAGTAAATGAGAGAAGTGAACCTCTGTCAGATTTAATGAACGCCCTTGAGATGCCCGATCACTTGTGTATATCGAGCAAATGTACAGACAGCGGGTCCATCAAACAGAACTAATCAATTCTTTTAAATAAAAGACGATGAGCGAGCATAGCCCATGCTGTTGCTGGCACTTGTTCCACGATTTAAAGAACCTTAACTTTATTTATTGCAAATAATACATTTTATTATTTCAGTTCGATTCAGTCGTGATTTCTAAAGCATACATAAATTCATGGGACTTAGCTCCACAGTGCCGTTAAAGGCCCCATTACAGGTTAACAAGAGATGACCAAACATTTGGCTCGTTCATATAGCTGCATCTAATCAATCAGTCGTTGGAGCTTGATTTATTTTCACGACACGACACAAAGATAGATTCAAGTAGGCAAAGTTTTTCACTGACAATCGAAGATGTGATCAAAAACGTTTTTTTTTTTTAAATGTATATTTTTATTATCTTCCGTCACATAAAGTGTCATCCGCATTTAAAGAACTAATTATTCTTTTCGTCCCACGACTTGCAGATCATAAATCAGGAGCATTATCGACCGTCAGAGTCGTAGCTTTAATCAATAAATGTGTACGTGCCAAATTATGTCGAGTGTGAAACACGTCGTGACAACTGGGAGAAAAATACATTTCTTTTCAGGCCACCCGCCACTAGTGGGCGCGGTTCCTTACAATTAAGTTTCAACTTCAATATGAGCAGAAAGTTTCATGGGATAAACGACAAGTTGCCTAACTTCAAAATCAGTTATTCTTTTCCCTTTGACGCGTTAGACTCTGGTTCGCGTTGACAAAAGCGTCTAAAACTCGTTGAGTGTGCGAAGAGGAGGGAAGTAGAAGTTTTCTTTCTTGGAAAGCAATTTTCCTCCTTTTCGCTTCTCATCGTCTCAGGCGAGCAGGTATACACACACATTTCAAAGAATGAACGAGAGAAATAAGTGGGATTATGATTCTCCGTCTCGTGCAGATGAACACAATAAAACAGTAGAGCTATGGTGGTTAAAAATCCCAATTGAGTGTAGTCACCGCTTTGTTGACATCTCGAATCAGTGGTGCTAGCCAGGAGAGGGTGGATGTGCGCAGGATCTGGATTTTATTGTACTCGTGCTTGTATCATTGGGAAAGTTCATAATTCACCCTAGCGCACATGGTATAGCGTTGCTTGTGGAGATTTATCTCGATTAGAACGTATGATTAGCGCTGCTTCTGGAATGTTTGTGTGTGTGTTTCTACATATGTGAATGTGTTTGTGGTGTGCAACTGTAGGTGTATCCACCCAAGTTGCCTCATTCCAATTACCGTCATTCAAGCAAAGTAAATGAACGCATGAGCGTTATTTCGAAAGAAAAAAAAAACTTAAATTGATGAATAAAATCAAACGTAAAGAGACATGAAATGTAATCCTTTTGTTTCAATAAAATGGAGGACAGTTACAGAAAAAGAAAACGAAAAGCAATGAATGCCTGGAAGACTTTTAGCGCTCTGCTCAAGGGCGCAGTGGCCCAGGGGATAGGTTCGTGTTTGGCAGATGTCGCTGTCCATTTTGAATGTGTTCATCTGGGCAACCTTTGACAGTTGGCAGATAGAGAAGGTCATCAGATGAATTCAGGCGCGCTCTTTTGGATCAGGTGGGAACAATCTACTCCAGCCTATTTACTCGACACGTGGAACCTTGAATAATGCTTCGGGCTTAAGTTTCTGCTTCATGTGGGTATGAGTTAATTTTTTTTCATAAGAATAACCTCGTAAATTGAATATGTCATCTATTTTTGGATTCAAATTTTTTTTCAGGCACAATCTTATTTAAAAGTTTCTTAGATATCGGAAATCATTGTTTTTTTCTATAAATTGCTCCAAGTATGCAAAAGTTAGGCGTATTCAAAATTACATGAAAAAAACTGATGTTCAAGACAAAATTTTCAGCAAAAACTTCCAATATTCTTTTCTCAAAGACTGTATTTAGTTAGGATGGTAAATTTTAGTACATGCTATTTGCTGCTTCTTGAATTTTACAACAAATCATTAGCCTTATAACAGGCTGAACAAATTTCGTTTTTGACCGCTAAATATGAATCAAGTAAAAAGCAATGTTTCATAGTTTGCCAAAAATACTTAATTTTATGGAAGAAAGAGAAAAACATTGGACTGGCATTATTTTCTCTAAATTACAATTCGCTACGAACTTTTTTGAAAAAAAAGGACAGATTTCGTGTTCAAGATCAAATGGATGTAAAGAAGCAATAAGCACGCTTGCCTTATTGATTTATTTTCGAGAAGCCATCAAGATCAGTTGACAGCAATTGGTCAGCAATCTTCCCTCGGCTGGGACACATCGAATTCACATTGAAGGTACTTCGCAATAAACAGAGCCAATATGAAAAGCGTGGCTCCTTTGACGTCAACCATTAAAAATTTCCATAACGACTTAAAATGTGGCCGCAATTGGCTATTTGATGACTGATGGCGCTGCAGCCAATAAGGGACCAGGGCGTGTCTTCGTCAACAAGTACTCGTAGAGTGCAGGCTATTGCCTCAGTACGTAATGATCCAGTACCTGTTACAAGTTTTGAGGTGTTCCATGTAGTCATATCCTATCAATTGGAAATCTACAACCTCCGAAACATAGAAAGACAAATTTTTCAACTACGTCAAAGTTGCCTTCTTTCACAATGAAGCCAGGAAGGCATTTCATAAGTAGGCATATAACGGTCGAGTTTCTGTGTCGTGATCGCCAATAAAACATCCGCAGATGCAACCCATCAAAATAGTAAACTCCTATCTGCGATCAAAAAACTAATATACATCGTTTTATTTAGATTAAGGAGGCGTCGACCTTCAATGAGCTAAATTTTTTGCCCGTTTGACTTTGAATTGCAAAAATGTGACGCACTGGCTCACACCTCTTCCCCCGCCATGGCAATTTCGCTGCTAACCTTCGGCCCATACTTAAGAAAGTGGACTCTGGTTTGCATTTTGTTTAAAAATTTAAAAATAATCAGTAATCCGAATCAAATGAGCCAATTACCACCGCAAAAGATCCTTACTCTTGATCGTTATATATAGCCTTCCAATGAAGTAAACGATCGCTTCCACAATTTGCAGGTGGCGCCATCTTTTGAAAAATGACCGAATATTTCTATGTTGTAGATATGGCCCAATAGTCCACAAGAGGACCAGCCTCGTCAGCAATTATTATTGTTGTGCGTGCTACAGTTTTTTTAAGAGTAGAAGAGATCTACAGTTCATGGAACATTTTTATAGGCGGTTATAACTCATTGAGTGTTTTCAGCATTTTTAAAAAGGCTGCCATGAAAAATCCTAATTCTTGTTCAGAACGGGAATCGAACCTGGGTCCTTGAGCGCACTTTGCACACTACGCAATACTGGCCAAATTTAAAATCATAATCGTTTTAGAAACAAATTGAAGAAATTGGAACCCTCGTTTTCCCCAATAAATCGGTTTTCTTTTGTAGGCTCTGTACTTATGGGACTGTAAAGTTGTTATGTGTATTTAAGAATATTTTTGATATATAAAGAAGAAGTAACAAAAATATAGAAAATTATTGTAGGAAGTTCTCAGCAGAGTAGAGATTTCAGAGCTACTTCCCGGTCGGGATTTTTGTTCTTGAGCTTTATTCAATAAACTAAGCACGGGATCCTCCAACAATGATCATGCAGTTAGTCAGGTCATGGTTAAAGAATAAGATAGTGAGAAGATAAGAATGTGTCAGTTTTTATATAATTTTTGGGCTCAAGAAAAAAAGAATTGCGATACTGTAATGAGTTCTTAGTTGAATTTTTTTCATATTTTTAATTAAATCTTTCGGACCTTTATAAATATTTGAAAAGATCAGTCAACAAAGAGATCATTTGGAAATGAAAGTAATAACATATTGTAACATAACGAAGGTAGGTAGGTTAAGGTGGCTGATGAATACACTTAGTCCCATACAGGACGATTGTGCTACTACACCATGTGGGAAGAACCTAAAACCAGCTGGAGTCGATAACAAAGCTTAAAGTGTCGGCGGGAGGGGTTTTATTGAGGTCATGTAGGCCGTTGAGGAAATACCTTCCAAAGTGCTTGTGTCTGAGGCGCGAGAGCGCCCGCCATGTGCATAACAGGTGTAGAAGAGTTTCTGATTCTTCCTCATCCCTGCAGCTTCTGCAAAAATCGTTTGAGGGAGCCCCTAGCCTGATAGCATGCTCACCGATTAGACAGTGCCCGATTATGGCTCCCATGATCAGGCTTATGTTAGATCTTTTGAACGATAGTAGCAGTCTGGAACGTTTGGGTTCAAGAGCCCTCTTTTGGAGACGCGACAAAGGCTATGGTTAGACCACCTTTGATTAGTCTGATGGATCGCGTTCAAGTGCATGGCGAGAGGGATACCGAGGTATTCGTGTTCCTGAAGTAGTGGTTGCGTTGTGCCAAGTCTGGCCAATTCGTCTGCTTAACAGTTGCCCGGAATGTCTCTTTGACCTGCCACCCAGCACAGGCGTATATTGAACTGCTCAGCCACCTCATCTAAGGATGTGCAGCAGTACATGACCGTCTTGGAGTTTGTTGACACAGATTCCAGGGCCCTGAGTGCTGCCTGACTATCCGTAAGAATACGGATATCAGCTGAGGATATTATAATACTCTTCATCCAAGACAGTGCTTCGAAAATGGCCATTACTTCAGCTTGAAACACGCTACAGTGATTGGGAAGTCTGAATTTAAGACTTAGGTTCAGATCCTTAGAGTAGACTCCGCAACCAACGCCTTCGTTTGTTTTTGATCCATAACATAACGAAATGAAGTACGAAAAATCTTATGTTTGGAATATCAAGCTACTTCTTACAGCTTTGCCTTTTAGGCACAGCACATTTTTGATCTTGCAAAAGATTGTACATAAAAATGTTATTGTGGGTCTGCATTAAAGCAAAATTTATTTGCATGCTTCAAGCGAAGAAACTTTACCAAGAACCTTTCTTTTAAATGCTGAAAATGCAAACATCCCGAATTTTAGTAAAACGTGATTCGTAATGTCTGGTAAAATTTCAGAAATTCAAACAAAAAAAAACAAAAGCTCAACTCCGTGGTCTCCGCACGAAAACTAAAAGGTAAAGGAAGTACATAGTACCTCTTTTATATCGAATTTTAGAGCACTTTGAAACTTTGAAATTTAGGAATTTTTTTATCATATTTTCTGCATTACTCATGTACTCATGGCATTTCGGAATTTTAAGCATTGTGGAATTTTAAACATTTTGGGTCAGCAGGGAATAGTTGGCCGATAAAAAGTTAGTGCACAGAATTGTTTTTTTTGTTCTTGCCTTAAGCGAGAAAATATTCCCAAGAACTTTCAACCAATCCAAAATGTTTAAAATGTTAAAACGGTATAGAGTACAGAGTAAATAGTGAAACAGGAAATTGAAAAATACCAAAATCAGAAAGTGCTCCGAAAATCTTGCAGTATTCGAAACAAAAATCAGAAAGAAACATTCTAGATGTCCTTCTATTTACAATTTCCCCGTTGTGGTCGCTGCAAGAGAAGAAGAAAATCCTTATTTGAAATGAAATCATGTTTAATCATATTGGGTACTTGAAACTTTGAGATTTGTTGGATTTTTTTCTAATATTTCTCATAAACGGAAATCTTAGGGAAATAATAACTAGATTTCTTATTAGACGAGGTATATCAAGTTTTACTCCTGATTTGCTTTTTCCAAATAACTTTTTGACTTAAAACTTGTCTTGATTGAAATTTAAATTCTATCTTTAACGTTGTTTTCCAAAGTTCTACTTTCACTCGCTGACTAATGGTAGTGCCACGCCCTTTTTTAATGTAATTATTTGGTACCTCATAAATTCATCAATTTTTTCCGCAATATATATCAAGTGGATGAAATTCACAGCTGGCAGCATTTATATACAAATAGACCTTATTTTAAAATTTGTAAAAATCCATTTATATAAGCAATGAATTTAAAGCTACACATACATACTCGTACACGAATTGGATGGCGCAACTTCTCGTGCCATGCGTGTTGTTGTTCTCTTACGAGCTAAAGGGACCTGCAATTATTTATTGACTCCGAACTGCGAAATCTGAAAAGTTTTTCACAGGCAAACAGTACTCTTTGAGTGAAGTTTGAATGTGTCAAAAGCTTAAATGAAATGGTGGCGTGAAAAAAATAGAGGTTTTCTTACAGGAATCGCACCTCAGATCTAGATAAAGCACTTTACTTACCACGGAGACCACGCAACCTGACATTGGCAACATTTATTTGCGCCCATTTTGCCAGCTTTCAAGCGGAGATCGAAAGAGAGAAAGAGAGCCACAGCTTTCTCGTATCCCGCCAAGGGATTTCATTTGGCAGCGTGTTTTAAAACATATGGTCCGTCCATAATTTTCAAAATAAATCAGCTGTCCACCTATACATTTCCTTCTACTCTCGTTCCTACTGTCAAGTGACAGTTTACCATTTGAACATTAATAGCTTGACGCTAATGTGCTGGAACTGTGGTTTCAACAAGACCACGCCTCATGTCACCCAGTGTGTGCTGCAATTGATTTATTGAAGAAAACGCATAGTTTGACGTTACGAACCCGTCAATTGGCCTGCAAGATCGTGGGTTAGAATATTTTCGGGGGGAATTTGTGAAGTCAGTCTACACCGATAAGCCCGACATGACTTAAAAACTTTTTCTTATTGATCATCATTCTTAAGGGGGAAATCGTTCACGCCGTTGCAATAATATGTCAAATCCAATATGAAGCGGACGTCGCTTGTAGTCACGAGAAACTTCTTCGGTTTAGTAGGGCGATCTTCGCCTGAGACAGGGCACAGTCCGCCAAAGAACGTCACTTTTACTGGTGGCACCACCAAAACCAGCTCCTGCCGCAGTTCGTAGTTAACCCCGAAAGTTGACCTTTTGGCCAGCTAAAAAAAAAAGTTCACCATGGCATATTGAATATATATGTCACGCATATAAATGTTATATACGCCGTATCTGTATCTAACGGGCATAGTTAAGTAGTTGTTAGTAGTTTAAGTAGTTAGGAAGTTGTAAGAATCTTCTTTTTTTATATATTTTATTTTTTAGTTTAGTTTTAATTTAAGGATAGCTTAAGTTTATTTATATAAAAAAAACCCACTACCAAGTTTTTGTTTTCTAAAAGTTTTCTTGGAACAAATGAAAACATTTCTGTATAACAATAATTTCACGCCAATTATGTCCAAAAGCAATTTGAATTAGATAAGATATAGATTAACTTAGAGCACCTGTTTAGGGTCAGTAAGTTAGATGTTAAACCATTCTTAGATTACGTTACCTAGTTTTAAGTATTTTCCTAGGATTTATTCATCAATTATATTCAGTTAAATAAAAATGCAAACAAAAAAAAAATATGTCAAATCTATGCAATCAAATCGGTGGCAATAAAAACTTTAGAATGGCAATATATTTAAACTCAGCGTCGTTTGTCCGGTCCATAAGAAAGGAGATCCCTTTGACTTCGCCAACTATTGAGGGATCGGCCTCTTCAACACCGTATTGTGTTAGTGTCTGATATCGTTTGTCCATAACCTTATAGGTCCATATCAGTGTGGTTTCGTGTCAGGGAAATCCACGATAGACCAGATCTTCACTTTGCGGCAGATCATGTAAAAGACCCATGACGAACAGATCGATATTCGACGCGTATTCAATTTTAAAGCCCCGTCTTAAATTCCATCGGCATCGAAAATACCATCAATACCGAAATAAAACTCTTGCCAAAAGCTCAAAGAAATGCTTGCTTTATATAACAGCTTGATCACCCCAGTCTTACTTTATGGCATGGGAACCGGGAAGTTACTAAAAGCGGATAAGACAGCTCTTAGTCTTTTCGAGAGAAAAGTTTTGCGTGCGGTTTTTGCTAGGTGCCATGTAGAGCGTGTGGACACGGCTGCTCCGGCCCGAAAAGTTTTCGAATCCGAGCCACGCAACAGAGAACGGCCTAGGCTAAGGTGGCGCACACAAGTTGAATGCGCAACTTGAGGCAGCTGGCGAGAGATCGTGCTAGCTGACTGTAGCTGTGCCACAAGAAGAGAAGCAGAAGAAGAAGTTTATTAAAATTATATTTCCTTAAATTCTTTTAGAAAATACCTGGTTGTCACAGGAATCTTTGAAAATTGCCAAATGTAAACCTGTCAGTAAAGCTTAATTACATGCAGATCAACTGCCTAAAAATCTTTTGGTTTTTGGTAATGTAGTTAAATCAAATTATCTTGTGTTATTAAATTTGTTTGAATTATCCAAATATTGCGCAATCTATAATGTGGATGATTTCAACAGCGATCATCTTTTTTATTAGAAAGGTATGACCATTGTCAGCAATAATTGGTTTACATAAGCGTCTGATTTAGACAACAACGTTATTTTCTGCGTCTTCGAAAAATGCTCGGATTTGTCTTAAATAAACAAAGTTTTGATTTTATTTGTTAATTTAAAGAAAAGTGAGGCTAGAGATCGTCGAATGCTCATAAAAGTTTATGTCAAACCTGCTCTGATCGATAAATCATGCAGAGAGTGGTTTCGACACTTTAAAAAGTTGTTTTTAGCATCGAAGTTCAAGTCCGTCTTAGCCAGCCCAAAAAAACTGAAGATAAAAAATTTTAATGCTTTACTAGATCAAGATCCTCGCTAAACGCAAAATAAACTCACGGTGACACAGCAAAAAATTTCCGTGCGGTTAAGGAAATTTAGATTTATTTGAAAGCTATGACACCAGAGCCGTGCGAGTACCGAGATATGTGGAAAGGCGACATGGAATGCCTAGTAAACTTGTTCCATCAACGTCTACGTTGCCGCTAAGGAAAGCATCCGTGTTTCAAGGGTCCCACTTTGCATATGGTGAGACTAGACCTGTGTGGTGAAATATGAGCTTCTCAAACCAAACGAAACCATTGATATGGGTCGTTAATATTAATAATAATTGCTGGCGCTACAGTCCAATGATGGACCAGGGCCAAGCTTGCTCTTCAACTACTCGTGTTGTGCGTGCTACTGTTATCTCACAAGTAAAAGGGACCTACAGTTTTTTACCGATTCTGAACGGCGAGATTTGAGAAGCTTTCTTAGACAGTTATTACTCTTTGAGTGTTGTCAGCAGCTCGAAAGAGGTGGTGCAGTGAAAAATTCGAAAAATTGGTGTTGAGCTGGGAGTCGAACCTAGACCCTTCGGCGTGTGAGCGTCGCACTCTACGACGACTACGCCACGCCGACCACGATGTGGATCGTTATCAACCATAATTAAAGCGTTTTTTGCTATGCGTTACATGAAAAAAAATTCAAAGACGACCGAATGGCATGACAAAGTGATTTCGCTACATAATATTTTTTGGCCCACGTGGATGGTAATGGTCAAACTTTCAAAAAGCGCTGAAATTTGAGATCTTACTCTAACCGCCATGTTCTCCGAGTCTGATTCCTGACAACTGGCTTCAGATTTGGATCTTTTGAAGAAATAGAAGAATGTCTAAGTGAATGGATTGATTCCGGAGAGGGCTTATTTGTAGTGATCGATTTGGAAAATTAACTGAGAGACACTTCAAGTTATGTATTCTTTGCGTTCTTTCAATTAAAAAAACAGTTAAACACAAAAAAGCGGAATGAAATAGTTTAAGAAGAGTTTTCTGGTGCTTTTGCAGTGTTTTTGAGTTTACATGTTTTTAATTTCGCGGCAGATCAATTTGAAGTTTTACTTCGTTACAAAATAGTAAAAGATAAAGCTTCTCAAGGTTTTGTTTTGAGACAAAAAATCAACCCAACCTATATATTGATCCAAACTTTTGAACAGACTTTTACTTATGAGATGACAATCACTGCGATCGGTTGTGCGACTTGGACAAAAATCTTGGGAAGAGATTTCAAATCAGATTAAAAGGAAGGTGAAGCTATAACGCTGAAACTGTAAACATATGTTCGAAACGTGTATACTAACATAACTAAATAAAAAAAAGTCGGTATTCGAATGAACGTAGCTAGCAAAATTTGAAAATTCAACTTGTTTTTTAAACATACCTCGTAGACTAACGTCCTCTTTGGCTCCGTAAATAATAGCTACAGTAACATAATAACCACAGTTTCTTCGATCTCAATACGCAATCGGCCAATCGAGACTTCTTTTGAAGGATCATGCTTGGTTTGTATAATACCTCGATAATTTTCAACTTGCAAAATATGAGAATGTTTTTAATACTTTTAAAAAGATAATTTAGAGGAATATATGATCGTGGTCGCCGTGGCGTAGTGGGTAGATTGCGACGCTCACACGCCGAAGGGTCTAGGTTCGACTCCCAGTTCAACACCAATTTTTCTAATATTTCACGGCACCACCTCTTTCGAGCTGCTGACAACACTCAAAGAGTAATAAATGTCTAAGAAAGCTTCTCAAATTTCGCCGATCGGAGTCGGCAAAAAACTGTAGGTCCCTTCTACTCGTGAGAGAACAGTAGCGCGCACAACACGAGTAGTTGATGAGCAAGCTAGGCCCTGGTCCCCCTTTGGACTGTAGCGCCAACAATTATTTATTATTATTATATGATCGTGGTAAGCTGTATGGTGTCATGACCCTTCTCAAGCATCCAATTATATTAAGCTCGACTTGATTGTGTGATGTAGAGCCTTGAAGCTTGGAATCTCCAGTCCAAAAAGTATCCGAATCCAAGCCATTGCTACAAGGTAATGGAATACGCCCAGACCTTATGTGACTCATATACTCCAACTTGGAGTTCAAAATTGAAAGCAGTTGTTGAAAAAACGTGCCAGGGGCTTGTTTTAAAATATAATGAAGATCATAAAAGAGCGTCATATTATTATTAGAATCAAATATGGCACGCCCTTAAAATAGAGCAGTTGTTTATAAGATAAGTATTAAAAACTTGAAAAGAGAATGTTACAATTTTTCATATATGCTGCAAATGGCTGCCGTGACTTTGTTGGTAGAGTGCGACGCTCACACGGCGAAGGTTCAGGTTCGATTCCCGGTTGAACACTTCCAATTTTTCACAGCACCACCTCTTTCGAACTGCTGACAAATCTCAAAGAGTATTAATTGTCTAAGAAAAAAGCTTCTCAAACTTCGTCGTAGCGCCCACAACACGAGTAGTTGATGAGCAAGCTAGGCCCTGGTCCCCCCGTGAACTGTCGCGCCATCAAATTATTATTATTATATACTGCAAATACATATTGCCAATTTTTAAGATCAAGTTTTCACAGTTTTGTTGAGTATTAGTTATAATTTGAAAACAGCTGAATGAGGCGTATACATTTCCACCTTTTTTTACATTTAAATGAACACTCACTGGTTCTTATGATTGAAAATAACAATTTCTCATTTTTTGGCTTACATTGTTGTCAATCTCGAATTACATCGCCATATTGATGTAATTATGCCTCTTATCTCTCATTTTTGTTTATTTTTTATATTAAGTTGATCGTGCAGAAATTCTGAAGTTATACGAGTAGACCATTTAATTTGGAATTTTTCACCGAAAAAAAAACATCCGATGTTATTATTTAAGCATTGTAAATTATCATGTTTGCTCCGTGAGTTAGTTCATACGTTATTTAATTTTTGTAGCGATCACTTTATAAAATAAGAAGAACAGTTTTCAATCCTCCAACACAAAAAATGTGAAATTATAATGATTTTGATATCTATTTTATCCTTTGATAATAGATTTTCTATCGTGAACTCGATGTCTACGACACTAGCGCTGTGAAGGATACATTTAAAATCATCATTATCAACTTCTGATCACGAGTCTTCTCATTTTAAATGGAAAACATTTATAATTACGTATAGATCCAGTTAAACTTGATTCAGTGATTCAACTTTCGATGCCTTTTGCATGGCTCCACAAGTGATCATGCAGTCATGCTTATACAAATTTTGACTACCTATTAGCCGTTTCTTCATTTGCTTAGCAGCTGTCACTGATAGAATAATAGATCATATAAAGATCGTTAAATTAATATATTTAAGTCCATTTCCAAATGTATTTTTCCATGTTTTCCAATAAGTTGTATTTCATAAAAGTGGGGTTTTTGAAGATGTTTTTTTCCTGGAAATTGAAGTTTGTGAAACTTTTTTAATGCAACGTGTTTGTTTTTTATTTTCCAAAGAATAAAAACAATTGTTTCCAGCAATTAGACTTGGCTTTCATGTTCTGAACAAGGGCTTATTTAAAACAACGCGGTCGCGCATTTGATCTTCGTTAACAATTGTATTCTACACCAACGTAACCCTTACACTCGTATATCGCACACATATGTATCTTCACAGAACCTTCCTCAAATATAGCACTTAAAACCATATTGCCCAAAAATAAGATTCACACCAATGTGTTTTATTTGATGCAGTTTGATGTTTGAAAATGTTTACAAAGCTTGTGCGATACCTGCTGATCGTTGTCACAAAACTCACAATTAACAGCATTTGCTAGTAAAAACAAATTTCTACACAAAAGGTCGCATCAGTCCATCAAAGCTTACTTGTGAATAATAAAAAAAACTATTTTCAACCGTTAAAATGCAGCCGTGGTTGTCCAAATCCGGTAGAGTTTTAAATTTCTCCATTCTGATTTCAAATATTTGAAACAATTACATTTTTGCACTAGTATCAAACCTGTGATAGCGTTTCTGCGTTTTAAAACCAATGACTTTACATTCCAGTAGGCGTTTGCTCTATCTAATAAATTTTCCGGTGAAATATAACGCAGGTTATTTCTTTCATAAACCATGTTTCCAACGAACAGATCAATTTAAGTTCGTTTTTCTTTTTTTTCCTATGATCACGATACCGATCGATTTTTAATGCTTTTATATGAGAAAGTTGTGATTTTCTGAAGTATTCTTTTTATAATAGAGAATGTAAATTAAGAAAATCGGATTCGTTCGCTCCAGTAATATGTCTTTCATACACATACACATGAACCGATCCCGACCTACACCTTATGGGTCAACAATTTCGCCGTTCTCTTTGTTTCTTGCAGAATTATTGTTGTATTTCCTTAGTCTAAATCCAGACACTCTTTAATAAAGTTTTCTACAGTTCCAAAATTTATTTCCAAAAAAGCACGCATTTTTTAAATTTCAGAAAAACTCGGCAAAATGTTCGGATTTAATGATTAAATGATTAAATCATTGCAGACCTTGTCATCTGGGTCTTTATGTGTTTCTTAAATTTTCTGTGCCAAATTTTTCAGTACCCACTTTATTCTATTCTATAATTATTTCTATTAGCACTAAATAATTTTTTAGGTGTTTTCTGTAATTTTACGGTAGTCATACCCATTTCTTCACACTTCATATATTTCCGTTTCAGTTCCAAATTTTGAAATAATTAATTTTTCGTTAATTAAGTTTGCCTGCTAATTATTTTCTGACTCTAAGCCCTACTCGTGGTCGCCGTGGCGTAGTGGGTAGAGTGCGACGCTCACACGCCGAAGGGTCTAGGTTCGATTCCCAGCTCAACACCAATTTTTCGAATTTTTCACGGCACCACCTCTTTAACACTCAAGGAGTAATAACTGTCTAAGAAAGCTTCTCAAATTTCGCCGTTCGGAGTCGGCAAAAAACTGTAGGTCCCTTCTACTCGTATGAGTAGCGCGCACAACACGAGTAGTTGATGAGCAAGCTAGGCCCTGGTCCCCCTTTGGACTGTAGCGCCAACAATTATTATTATTATGAGCCCTAATTCTGATTGCGTCTGCAACATACATACTTCAGCAGTTTGATGTGAAGAAATTAGACATGATAATCTAGAGGCGTTGTTTCTCGTTCTTTTTTTTCGTTTATTTCTTCATAAACATAATTTATAAATAGTGTTAATATTCATAATAAATGTTAATTTATCAAAGCGTGATTTCTTTTTAAAAATCCACATCGTCAGTTTTTTTTATAATTATTCGATAACAGTTTTTACTGAGATAATTTTGCAAAAGTGGTAATTTATTTCCTATTAACTTTTTTATTAAGCCCAAACGACATTTCATTATTATAAACATCGAAACATTTTTGTTCTAGGGTTCTTCAAAGTATAGATCCAGGGCTGTGATGATCAAAATTTCTGCTCGACAACGGATTTCTTTAAGTGGCGAGAAAAAGAAATCTAATTTGTATTAATCCTTTAGAATACGATTGTGGAAGCATTTGTTAACCGAATTCTAGTCTTATTCTGCAGTGCGTTGTCATTCTAAAAGCAGATGTTTTCCATATCCAAATTTCAATCTTTCTTAAATTTCACATAGAATGGGTCACATAATTCAGGAAAGAAACACCTTGTAGTCTTGTCCTTTTCCGAGAATGGAGATCTCACCTTGATCTCACTTTTCCACTCGGAATCACAGTTTTTTCCTCTCTTGGTTCAACTTTGCCAAATGAAGTTCGCTGTTTTGGCTGCCCTGTGGTGTTCGAGGCAATAACCTCAAGTTGGATATTTGATATGGATGTTTAAGTCTCAGCTATACTTCGTACCGATTACGAGTTCATGCAGCTGCTTGATGTTCACCTGGTCGGGGCTCATAAGAAACAATCGAAAGTTGGCACTGATGATTGTCATCGATGAATCACAGTCACCTTACACTTTTACACGCTCTTAATTTTTTTTAAATCCACAGACACAACAACTTTCATACACGAAACAAAAATGTAGATGCCACAAAGCAGCAGTCACCTATACCAAATAAAAATATGTTAAAGGGAGATTATTTTTTCAAATTATCAAATGATATGCCACGCCCTTTTTCAAAATTTGGTTTGCAACAAAAATACTACACCGAATTGTGCAACGTATTTAAATTTGTATGTTCCAAATATTCTATAAAAAAGTATACTGCCTTAAAATAGTTGGGTTTTAAGGACCCGTATCAGCCTTAAGTGCAGTTAGACATTTTGTATAGTTCATAACCTTACAATTTGGCGAGAAATATATCAAGTAAATAGGAAGGGACTACATTGAGTTGGATATTTGACACGGATGGACTTTATTCTATCCCATCTGAATAGTAAACAGTTGGAGATCCATATTTATGTGATCATTACTGCGTAACGTGGTCGCCGTTGCGTAGTGGGTAGAGTGCGACGGTCATACGCCGAAGGGTTCGATTCCCAGCTCAACACGAATTTTTCGAATTTTTCGAATTTTTCACGGCACCACCTCTTTCGAGATGCTGACAACACTCAAAGAGCAATAACTGTCTAAGAAAGCTTCTCGAACTTCGCCGTTCGAAGTCAGCAAAAACCTGTAGGTCCCTTCTACTCGTGAGAGAACAGTAGCGCGCACAACACGAATAGTTGGTGAGCAAGCTAGGCCCTGGTCCCCCGTGGACTGTCGCGCCAACAATTATTATTATTATTACTTCATAATAATTTTTACGGGATCGAATTACTACCGCCATATGAACTATGTCCTCAAAAACAATGATTTCTTTTTGATCAAAAATTGTATTAAATCTCCGCACATTATGTATACGTGATTTTCGTTTTCTTGGGGTTATAGTGGTTCTTATATCTGCAAGTTATCTAGTCAAATGCACTGTATGCGGCTGTTTGCTGAATATTGTTTTTTTCTTTAATTTTCTTTTATAGAATGAAATCTGATATGACAACTATATATGTATTCTTTAATTTAGTTTTATAAATTAATTTATATATATTATTCTCAACTTTCAAGAACATCTATGAATACTGAATACTAATTATCGTTGTTCAAATGTGCCACACCCTTCATGTAGTATGATTCTTTAAATTAAACTGTCCCGAAATTATGTAATTTATAGTAAATAAGAACATAGAATTTTTAGCGATCAACAAGATCAACTTTATTTTGGATTATTTGGTAATTTGAAGAACTTTGACCAAAATTTTCTATAATTCTCATTTTTTTTAAGGACTAAATACCGGATTCCAATTGGATTTTAATAATCTTTTCTAGGAAAACTTGAGTAACACAATGAATCCGAATGATCAAATAAAAATTAATTTGTCGTCCAGTTAAATTTCTGTTTTAGATTAACTGTACGTTCAACTATACCAAAGTTTGTAAAAATGGTTTTAACTTAAGAGTTTTAAGTAAGTTAATCTGTTTTATCAAGTAGTTTCTTTTTGCAAGCAGTCGTTTTTTTCTTAAATTTGTGCCTGTGTTAAATCATCTGGAAACTTTTTCCTTTTTAGTTTTCATTCGGTTTTGGTTTGTATTCACAACGAAAAAATACTCTTTTTTAATAATCTTATTATGTGTTCTACTTCTACTTTTGGAATTCATCAAATTGTTATACTAAATTATTCCTTACATTTTCCTTGTATATAATGTACAATAATGGTCTTTAAAAAATTACGATCATCTTTACAATAACTTTTCACATCTCTCTTTTATTTCAGTTGTAGAATTCTTTTAAGGAGTAAATATTGTACTGCACGCACAAAGGAACTACTTTTGTCTTCAAATGATATTGCCAAAACATTGAAAAGGGATATTTATAATTCCTTTTCTGCAACAGTGTGGCCGCCGTGGCGTAGTGGGTAGAGTGCGACGTTCACACGCCGAAGGTTGTAGGTTCGACTCCCAGCTCAACACCAATTTTTCGAATTTTTCACGGCACCACCTCTTTCGAGCTGCTGACAACACTCAAAGATTAATAACTGTCCAAGAAACCTTCTTAAACTTCGCCGTTCGGAGTAGGCAAAAAACTGTAGGTCCATTCTACTCGTGAGAGAACAGTAGCGCGCACAAAACGAGCAGTTGATGAGCAAGCTAGGCCCTGGTCCCCCATTGGACTGTAGCGCCAACAATTATTATTATTTTCTGCAACAGTCTATGTTGCAACACGCGGTTTAAGTAAGTTTAATAATTCAACTTACTTAAATCGCGTGTTATTCTTGCGAGACATAATATGTAAAAGATCCCAGATTTGGTCTTCAATTTGCATCAAGTTTAATACGGCTAACTCCTGATGTGACAGCACCCAAGGCATTTTTAATGTTTAGTAAGAAATACTTACTTACGCTGTTCGAAAAATAAAAATTGATCGCACAACACTGGCTTTATTCTGTCGCCTTTTTTGTTAGTCATTTTAATAATTATTTTATTATTGTTTTCAATAATCTTCGGTTAAAGCGGCAATAATCATTTTTTTTTTTTGTGAAAGAGTCAATATCAGAGTTCAAGACTATCAACAAAAATTTTTTACTACTGTCTTTTTTCACTTTTTTCTCTTTTTCCATCATTGTAATTCCTAATAAACAATGTTCTTCAATGAGGTTCAATGAGGTTCAAATTAATTATTTTTAATCTTTAAACAAATATATTTTTTTTTCAAATCTGTGAACTACAAGCTTTTCAAGTTTCCTTTTGTAAGTGTGGAATAGGTTGGCAGGTTCCGCACATCCTTATATGAGATGGCTGAGCAGTCCAACATACGCCTGTGCTGTGTCCGAGCAACTGTCAAGCAGACGAATTGGCCAGGCTTGCCACAACGCAACCACTACTTCAGGAACACGAACACCTCGGTATCCCTCTCGCCACATGTAAGTTAGTACTGAACTTGAACGCGATCCATCAGACTAATCAAAGGTGGTCTAACCATAACCTTTGTCGAGTCTCCAAAAGAGGGCTCTTGAACCCAAGCTCTCCAGACTGCTACTATCGTTCAAAAGATCTGACATAAGCGTGGTCATGGGAGCCATAACCGGGCACTGTCTAATCGGTGAACATACTAGCAGGCTAGGGTCTAGTTCAAAAGATTTTTGCAGAAGCTGCAGGGATGAGGAGGAATCAGAAACTCTCCTACACCTGTTACGCACATGCCCGGCGCTCTTGCGCCTCAGACACAAGCACTTTGGAAGGTATTTCCTCAACGGCCTACATGACCTCAATAAAACCCCTCCCGCCGACATTTTAAACTTTATTATTGGCTCCAGCTGGTTTTAGGTTCTTCCCACATGGTGTGGTAGCACAATGGTCCTGTATGGGACTGAGTGCATTCATCAGGCACCTTAACCTACCTACCTACTTAGGATCACTTATACTCTGTGCCCCATAGCAAGTTTCTCTAAGTTTCCTGAATACTATTTTTCAAATATGCCATTGCTTTAAGAAATGGAGAAATATGGAATTTCGAAAAAAAAAAAATTCCACAAACTCACGTTCTAAAGAATGGTGAAATCAACTTAGTCTACTAAATCATGTATTCATTTGGTAGTTTGGCGACTACCGTATTGGTTGATTTGGGGACTGATGCTTATAAATTTTAATCAGCAACAAGAGCAAACATCACACACAACTCTAGCTATCTCAAAGGTTTTTAGTAAAATTTTAATTTCTGTAACATAATATACTCGTAGAATAGGACAGGATCGATTAAGGTTATGTTCAAATCAGTTCTACGCTTCGGGAAAGGACTGTAAGTTCTGACAACTTTTTCTAATCCTCAAAGCATTTGAAAATGTAATGTTGGTGATCATGTTTAGATCTTTTTTCTGAATCTTCAGTCGTGCAGAAGCATCATGCGAGTAGGGCAGCAGCCGATGTGAATTTTGAAAGACCTACCTCTGTTGTTGGCTTCTAAGTGTCGGACTTTGTTCTTTTAAAGGGTGATTTTGATAGCCACATGACAACGTCTTGCCTTATTATATTAATTTTAGTACCGCCATTATAAGAATATATATATTCGGTGATCTTTCTACTTGAGCACAACTATTGTTTTTTTTGTAAAATAACTCATTCTTTGCTTAAGAAGTTTTAGAATAAGTCCTAATAAACTTGAATTTAAAAAAGGAGACAATAAAAGAAGAAGAAAATAATCATGAATATGAACAATTCTTTTCTAGGGTTTAAAATACGTCAAAAGGAATGCTTTTTTTGTGTTATATTGAATTGAAATGATTTAAAAGATCAATTCCTTAACAATAGCCTTAAGAAGATTTCAAAATTTTTTGTCGAAATATTGCATTGTATAAAACATTCAGAATTTGTTACCAGAAAAGTTATTTAATTTAAAGCCATGTGATTTTGGAAATCGTGTTTTATGGAATGTAAACACTAATTATTTATACAATATTCATTTTCTATGATTATTGTTTTTATGACTTAAGTTCTTATATTTCTATTAAACTTTTTTCCTTAAAACTTTTCCGACTAGATATGTTAAAAGCATTCAAAAGTGATTAGATCAGCATTTCCTGTTAAACGCAGATTAAAAATATTTTGCTATATAAAGTTTAAGTTGCTTTTAAATATCTGTTATCATTTATCAAATTTATCAATGTTTGTTGTGTAACCAATAATAATTTTTTTGCTTTGTTTTCACAATGACTTTCTTATATCTTTTTTTTATAAAAATAGCGGAACTGAATAATTTTTGTTTTATTTTTTTAGTTTTACTTGTTTTGAATAATTGTTGACGCGACTGTCCACAGGGGATCAGGGTCTAGCTTGCTCATCAACTACTCGTGTTGTGCGCGCTACTGTTATCTCACGAGTAGAAGGGACCTACAGTTTTTTGCCGACTCCGAACGTCGAAATTTGAGAAGCTTTCTTGGACAGTTATTACTCTTTGAGTGTTGCCAGCAGCTCGAAAGAGGTGGTGCCTGAAAAATTAGAGGTGTTCAGCCGGGAATCGAACCTAGACCCTTCGGCGTGTGGGCGTCTCACTCTACCTACTACACTACGGCGGCCACACTTCTTTTGAATACTTTCATAAAATATCACTAAACTCCCGATATTACCTGCCACACACATGCTCAAAACATTTATTAACGGATGAGGCTTCGAGTGTTAACAAAAATCACTCACTTATTTTTCACTATTGATGAAACCACTTTACCTAGAAACAATCATATTAGACTTAGATTACGATATTTTCAATAACATTTAAACATCGCTTCACTCAAAATCTTAGCAATTAAAACAAAATGTACTCGACTATATTTAGTTGTTTATATGGAATTGTGGTTTTGACTTTTTGTTTCAGGCCACGCCCTTTTTTCACTTTTTATTTTTATTTTTTTGTAAGATTAGTTCAAAAAGTGTTAACATTTTTAGTTATTTAATCTGACTCACGTAAGACGATCCGCAATTGTTCTCTTTGAAAATGTCGCCTAATTTGTCATCGAACAATTGTGTCATAAGAGTTATTTTCTTATGTCGCTTAAAAAATTTCTAAATACAAATAATTCTGAACGAAGTTTTTGTCAGAAATTTTTTTTAGTGCATTTCGGCAGTTAATGGCAATCAGCATTAGCCTTTCATGCTAACTCAAAGAGATCAATAAAAGATTTGACATGTTTTTCAAAAGGCCATTTTTGTGTGTTTTTAGAGAATTTAGTCATCTTCTTCAGCTTAGTTTTTAGCTTAGTTTATTCATCTTTTCTTCCAAAGCTCGAAAAGATTTGCAGTCCGTTTTAATAATGTCATATTTCCCGATCGCTCTGATCATGTATCGATGGGGTATTCAAAATCAATTACAACAATATCCAAATAATTTGACGCTTGGCATCGGTTACTACTTCTTAAAAACCAATGAATTTGTCAATGTGGACGCTTTCAGAGGGTTTATTTCATTTAGACTTACCAGCGTTCTCTGATGACTCTCGAGGACCTTCGCAAGCCTTTTTGAGAAAAGAACAAGCATTTCCGCTAATGACGAGTATTATTTATTCCACTTTGTGACTTTTGATCATATGAGTCTGAACCTTTTCCTGAAGTGATCTCCACACAGAAAACAACATTTTCAGAGCAGCGAAATTTCCTTAAAAATTTAATATTTTAGGTTTCTTTGATTTATCATTCGTATTGTTAAACAATGGCTACTCTTTCGTTTTCTCACACAAAAAGTACACACGACACGTTTATCTCAGATAATCATGTACTCATTATCCATAAAATTTGAAATAAAACGAAAATTTTTTTAGTTGAACTAGCGATAGATTTTTTGTGTTAGTTATTCCTTTCGGTTCTCAAATTTAGAAATATTTTCTTTTGAACATTATTCAAATTCCAAACATGCAAAACTTCAAAGGAATTCAAAGTAAATCCTTGCGTCCTTAATATTATTACTATGTCTAAAGAATACTTATTGCCTCTGAATGTTGCATTTGATCTTAATTTGTAACATTCTGACTTTTCACCAATTTCAGAAATTTCAGAAGGAATTCGTCTTAAATTTAATTTCCTTTTTCTACAAAAATATTTTCTTGGATTAAATTACTGACCGGGTGCGAGGTTTGATTCCTGGACTAAGCAACTCCCTTTTTTCAGCTTTTGTGTCGTCAAAAAACTGTAGATCTGTTCTACTCGTGAAAGAGAAATAATATCAATAGTAGTTGCTGAGGAAGCTAGGTCTTGGGCCCCGGTCTGGACTATCGCTCCATCCAGTGGAATATATATATACTCGTATAAATGAAATTAACTTATTAAAGAAAAAATTCGGTCTTAGAGATATTTGTTTTATTGATCTTTACTAATTTATAGCTGATGGGCATCTTTGAGAGATATGCTATTGCGACAGCGTGCGCTCGTTTACTTAAAGTCAAAAATAATTAATAATTGACGATTCAGCGAGTTCATTTAGTCGTACCAATGTTAATCGTGCTAACAGGCAGTCCTTGGAAAAATCTTTCATATAGTATTGATCTTTAAGTCATTCACTGTCTCCTCAAATACATGATCTATTCAATATATCGCCAATGTTGGGTATGATGTTTTATAGAATTCACAGATAATTTTTTACACACTTTTCATACACCTTTGTTTTTTGTTTGGGCTTTTTGTAAAAAAAAAACTCAGTTTTCTATTGTTATAGTCCCACGCTGTTTTCTTTATGTTCTGTTTTTTGTTTTCAATGCATTTTTATTTATACTAATTCAGTTTCTCACATGCTAGACAAAAATACTTAAAACTAGCTTACCAAAGTGATATATTAATCTTATTTCTAACTTACTGACTCATCTTGAGTACTCCAAGCTAATCTAGGGTTTTCGATTTTTGTCTTTCGGCTTCATGTAATATTTTTAAAAAGTGCTTAAACCTACATCTATATATTTATTGATTTTCTCCAAGAAAATTGAAAAAACTTGAATTTCAATAATTTTTTTTTAACTTAACTTATGAAACAATTTATCCTAATTACATACCTAAATGTATTTACACTACAGTTGTCTTTATATATGCCAGTACATGCATAATTTTTCTGTCTAGCGTATTTGTATACAGACGTAATTCTTCAATACTCATCTAAATTTTGATCAAAACATCGGTAAAAGCAGCATTTTTTTAGAAAAAGGAGGAATACTCTTTTTTATTTATTCTTTGTATATGTCATCCTGAAAGCCGTATTTTTTTATACGATCTTCACATTATTAAGGCCAATTCAAAACTGCGCAAATTCGCTATAATTTTCGGTATATTAAATAACTGAGAAATTGTATATTATATTACCAAGCAAGTTAACTTAAATTTGTAAAAATTTTAAAAACTATGAAAAAATTTAAAAATAGAGATTATATTTTTTCACTAATATAAAAAACATTTATTCAGTTTTGAACAAAAATTTGTAAGAATTTAAGCTTGTCGTAAGAGGCGAGGTTTTTGAAAAAATTGATTAAGATTTTTTGTATTAAAATTTTTCACATGGCTGAAATTTTTCACGATTCCCTTTTTCAATAGAGTAATGAAAATTTAACATAAAATGTTTGTCTTATACACAATACCCTTGCTGCGGAATTTCTTCCTCGATTAAAAAAGAAAGTACGGGCCTTAGTTTTCTACACATTTCCTGTGGTAAACTTCAATTCTACAAGCTGCATTGTGTGAAAAACTTATTGATGATGTTTACTTCAAAAGAATATTGTGAAATACTTGAGAATTGGAAACAATTGAAATAGTGATCTTATTTGTCAAAAAAACTTTGTATTACCAAAATATTTTCATTCAAAAAAATGAATATTTTGGCCCATGTTATGTTGTATGTTGAATTGCATTGTTTAATCTGTTTGTTTTAATATTTACGAATCAAATGTTGAATGTTAGTTGTTGTTTTTTACAAAGTTGCTAATTCAAGAGTCAATTTTATTTTACCTTATCTGTACTAAAATACAGACAACAAGCCCTAAAATTTCATATTTGTTGAAAAAAGTTAATTTTTTTGTATAGTAATTTATGCAATAAGTGGCCGCCGTGGCGTAGTGTGTAGAGTGCGACGGTCACACGCCGAAGGGTTTAGGTTCGATTCCTGGCTGAACACCGCGAATTTTTGACGGCGCCACCTCTTTCGAGCTGGTGACAAGACTCAAAGAGTAATAACTGTCTAAAAAAGCTTCTCAAATTTCGCCGTTCGGAGTCGGCAAAAGACCATAGCTCCCCTCTACTCGTGAGTAGCGCGCATAACACGAGTAGTTGGTGAGCAAGCTAGGCCCTGGTCCCCCTGTGGACTGTCGCGCCAACAATTATTATTATTTTTTATGCAATGATTGCTTTTTACATAAATGATATAAGGTAATTTTTCACTCATTATTGCACAGAAGCCCACAAAATTTCAAATTTGTTCAGAAAACACAAACAATATTTATTGACAATATACCTTCAAATTGATTATCAGAATTTTTTATGACTGGAGGATGATATATGGAGGATTATATATATTTAAAAAAGTGACGTCCTTAAATGTGTTGTCCTAAATGTTCTGTCCCAAAACATACTGTCCAAGAATATTTTAGTCTAATATATTATATATATTGGCCTTAAATTTGTTGTCCTGAAACGTGTTTTAGGTTTTTGATCCTACAAATTTAATAAACAATTTCGGACTTAATTTAGTCTTATAAGCACTAAAAAATGATGTTCAAACTGGAAGAAATTAAAAAAAAACAATACACAATCTGTTCCTTGTAATAGAATTTAACGGCTAATGTAAAATTTGTGTGACATAATATAGCAGCTAAAAGATAAATATTACTTCCTTAAATATTACTATTTAACACTGTATTTGAAGAAGTCATACTTTTCAAAGCAATGAGGAGCAAACTAGCAGAAACAAAAATGAAAACATAATAAATAATTAATTTTTTGGAACAAAGCAAATAATAATTTAAATTAAAGTTCCAGTCATTTTTTTTTTCAAAAATGTAATAAAAAAAAACATTTAAATCTAGACAAAAACACAATAAAAAAATATTTAAGCTATCAACTACATGATCATGTACTTAAATATTAATTCCAAATTTAGAAAAGATAATTTTTTTGAAAAAAATGTGGTATCTTATTTGCTGGCTTTGAGAATGTGTTTACCAACATAAAATAAGCCCAATACATCCATAATACAATATACTTAATCAGCACTTACTAAATAAGGAAAACCCATAAAAGGGCCCTAAAATACGAAATTTGTGATTTGAATTATTTTTTAAGGGTGTATAATTGTTCAATTGCACTATGATTGCTTCAGTGTGCCTTTTACACACTTAATTTTACAAAACCCAAAGTTTCGAATTTGATTTGATTTGAAAAATGTACCAATATACTTTTAAATTTATAGTCATGGGGACATGTTTATTTCTAAAAAAAATTTTTTCACTAACAAAGTATTATCCTAAAAGGTGTTATCCTAAAATGTGGTATCTTGAAATGTGTTGTACTAAAATGTGTTATGTTAAAATGTTTTGTCCTGCAATGTGTTGTCCTAAAATGTAATGTAAACAATATATTTAATAGTTTTAACTTTAAATATTTGTTGGAATATCCGAATATAGAAGTATACAAGGATAATATATGTTTAAAGCTTTATTTTTTATATTTAGTTCAGAACGGAAGAAATTAAATATCACGTTTTCAATCTAATTTATTTAATTTAATTTCATAAGAAAGTATATGACATTTTAAATCAGGTTAGTAAAAATTTGTGCACATAATTTTGCAGCTACAAGGCAAATATTACTTTCTTGAAAATATAAATTTTAAGTTCAAAATACGCATGCTTCTTAAAGCGTTTAGGGACACACTAGCCGCGTCTAATAACGTTTAATGATAAAAAATTAAATTTTTTGTAACAAATTATGAAAATTAATTTGAATTGAAGTTTAATTACATTTTTTTCAAAAATTAAATAAAATTAAGGATATTGATTTTGGACAAAAACTACAACAACAATAAAATGGAATCTCTAAAACTTTACCAACATTGAATACGTTTCAAAGTTTTTGAAATCAACTAACTAACTATTCTTTAAATTTTCGAATGAATTTCAAAACTTGGAAGACACTGCCAAAACATAAGGGATCGCCAAACTTTGTCAAAACATTTGACAATTTATTTTATTCCTTCTTATGGCATACACATGTATGCATACTTTTTTTTGGTCAAACATATCCAACTGAAAAAGTTTTCATAGAAATCAAGTCAGATCAGGAAATTTTTGGTCCAAAATTCAAACAAAGTAAATAGAATGTATTGTAATGTAGCATATTCAATATATCTTTGATCTAAAATTTTTTGAACATGTGTCGAAATATCGGATATTTCAGACCGAAATAAAAATAACATATTTCCGAAAAACTTTTCATTAAATATGTCGTGAAAGTAGCACGTTATTGAAATGGGCTATTAATCAATTTCTCCAAAAAAGTCTTTTAATCAAGTTATTCAAAAAAAATTTGAAGACTTTTTGAATTTTAGCCATAACTAAATGGAGCAAATGCAATATTCTATACTTGTTGAAACGTTAAGGTTTTTTTATTGTGGTTTTTTTTTTGAGGATTTAGCGCTTTAATATACCATCACTTTTGGACAAATTTAAGTCGAATAATGACTAATGACTGAATTAGTCATTAGTTGCTGGATACAAGCGATTAGTGACTATTTTATTCATTAACCATAAAAAAAATGACAGACCAATAATTTAGTCTTTATTCGCAAAAATTACTCATGACAAAATTAACCATTATTCATAAGTCACGACTAAAAGGTAATCATGAGTCATTAATCACTAAATTACAGTATTTATTCAAGCTATATCTCTATTCATAGAAAAAACAAACTCAGACAAAGTATTGAGTTATTTTAAATGATAGAGTGGATAACGAACTTAAAATATTGCTGTCGAACTTGATTTTTTTGTAATTTCTTAAAACTTAGTTTTTGTAATTGAAGTTTGGCCGCGTAAATTTATACAGCACTGTGCAAAATAATAGCACTATGTTCAACTTTGTCAGGTCAGGCAGGCGTCTCATATTTATTACGCAACATCTATTATATTAGTCATAAAACCCAAAAACAAAAGATTAAAAAATTAATTTTGTTAATAAAAAAGGTCTCGTCACCGGAAATGCAAATATATGCGTAAATCCAGACATGCCCGCGATTGGTGGATAATCATGACTTAGTCATGACTAAACGTTAATCATGACTAACCGTAAATCATAGGTGTGAATAACGAAAATTCATGACTAAATCGTAGTTGTGAATTGATAATAATAATTGTTGGCGCAAAAGTCCACAGGGGGATCAGGGCCTAGCTTGTTCATTAACTACTCGTTTTGTGCGCGCTTCTGTTCTCTCACGAGTAGAAGAGACCTACCGATTTTTGCCGACTTTGAATGGCGAAGTTTAAGAAGCTTTCTTAGACAGATATTACTCTTTGAGTGTTGTTGTTGCGGTGCAGCTCAGAGGAGGTGGTGCCGTGAAAAAATCGAGGTGTTCAGCCGGGAATGGAACCTAGACGGCATAAGCGTCGCACTCTAACCACTACGCCACTGCGGCCACTGTGAAAAAATCCAGCAACTAATTCATTTATGACGAACGTTTAATCATATTTCTTTAGTCATTAGTCATTATGTTATTTTATGTTCAAATCGGTATACCATAAGTGACATAAATGATTTTTTGACACCTTATTTCACAGAAGCCAATACATTTTTAAATTTGATCAGACAACAAGTTGACAATATTCTTTCAAAGTAATAATCAAAATGTATTATAACTGGAGGAAGATTGTTCATAAGAAAAAACATGTTCATTAAAAAAGCAACGTCTTTAAACATGTTGTTCTGAAATGCGTTGTCCTAAAATGTATTGCCCAAAAATATGCTAACCTTAAGTGTTAGCCTTAAATGTGTTGTCTTTAAATATGTTTTCCTTAAATATATTGGCTTAAAATATAAATGTCCATACAATTTTTTGAACTCAAAAACGTTGACGTCGTTGAACATAAAGTTTTCAGGAATTGTTTAATTCAAGCAGCACTGAAATATTGTTTCTTTAAAACAGAAGAAATTTAAAAAAAACAATAAAAAATATTTTCTTTTTAAAATAATTTGTCAGCTCATATAAAATTATTGTCTTATAATTTGGCAGCTAAAAATAAAAATTGCTTCCTTGAATATATTTTATAACTCTTAATTCGTAATAGTCAAACTTTTCAAAGCAATGCGGAACAGACCAGCCACGCCTAATTAACAGAAACAAGAAGTAATAACAAATAATATTTTTTCGACAATTTATTAAGTATGGGTGGAAGAAAACTTTTAAAAAATTAAAGTTGAACTCATTCCGAAAATATAATAAAAGCAAGAAATTTAACTTTAACGTAATAAAACAATTTTTAAAATTTCAACAGTATGATAATGTATAATGTAAATATTAATTCCAAAGTAAGAGAAGTTAATTTTTTTTTCAAATTAAATGTGAAATTTTTGTGTTGTTTTTTGGAAAGTGATTAAAAGAGAAAATTTATTTTCTTATGTATACCGTAATACAATTGATATAATACAGGAACTTTATAAACAACATTTCTTCAGCACTTACTTAATAAGGCGAATTTATGAAAGGGTCCTTAAATTCGAAATTTGTAAAAACTAGATAAACACTTTTTTTCATGTTGTAAAACATGGTTTTACAAAAGTAAAAAAAAGTTTCAAATTTGATCAGATAATAAAATAATAAATTTATTTAAATTAGTATATTAAATTAATATAAGTATATCTATTCACAAGAAGTATTTTCATTAAGTGTTGTCCTAAAATGTGTTGTCCCAACATTTGTTGCCCTTTAATGTGTTGTCCTCATATGTGTTTTCATGTGTTATCTTTAAATGTGTTGTCTTAAAATGTGCTGTCCTGAAATTTGTTAACCTAAAATGTGTTGTCCTAAAATGTAACATAAAGTATCACAACATTTTCGACTTTAAATACTTGTTAAAATTTCTTGATATAGAAGTATATGTGTAAGCAATATCTTTTCGGCCTTCTTTGTCATTTAATTCAAAACGGACGATATTGTACATTTTCAATTCAATTTATTTAATATAATTTCATAAGAAAAAATATGACATTTTAAATCGGCTTAGTTAAAATTCTTGCTCATAATTTTGCAGCTTAAAAACAAATATTAATTTCTTGAATATATTAACTTTTACTTGGAAGTGGTAATATACTCTTCAAAGCGATGAGGGACAAACTAGCCACGCCTTATTTTTTTATTTTACGACAAATAACTGATTTTTTTTTTACAAATTATGTACCACAGGTAAAAAGAACTGAAATGGACAAAATAATTAAAATTGAAGTCCAATTAAATTTTTTCCGAAAATTTTACAGAGGTAAGAATTTTAACTTTGCCCAAATCACAATTTGAAAAAAATCTCTAAAACTTAATATAATTGAAATATGCTCAATTATTTTTTTTTTAAATTGCTGAACTGTTATTTATATTTTCAACTTTAAATAAATTTCCGAACTTTTAAAACATTGTGAATACATTAGACTTTGCCAACATAAGATTTCTAAACACTTCTTAATACATTTGACACCTTTTTTCAAATTTGCTAGCTTTTTGTGACATACAGAAACAAACTTTTTGTGTTCAAATGAATCAAAATGACAACGTTGTCTTTCCAATCAAATCCGATTGTGGTCCAAAATTTTTAACAAGCCAAACGGAATATTTTGGAATGTAGCACGTTCAATACATCTTTGATCGAAAACTGTCTGAACGTGTGTCTCCAATTTCGGTTATTTTGGACCGAATTAAAAGCAACACATTTAAAAAAAAAACTTTACATTAAAGATGTAGTGAAATTATATTTCTCCAAAAATGCGTTTCAAAATTAACTTCAAGCTGTTCAAAAATTTTTTCCGGCATTAGAAACTTAATGAAATGTTTTTCTTTTCAAAATTTTAAAAGAGGAATTTCGGAAATTGGGTGTGGCGGAAAATTCCAAGATTTTTACAAGAATATGAAATTTAAGAAAACAAACTCGATGCCTTTTGGACTTAATGAGAGTTCAAATACTAAGCAGATAAAATTCTTTTTAGAACATTTCTCCTCAAAGTCAAAACGCGGATACAATATTTATCTGTGGAATCACTAAAAAAAATTTGGCCGAATGTGAATTTGGGATCAGAATGAATCGAAACTGTATAATCGCCAAATATCGGAGTATTAGAGCTGCCGTCGAGCCCCCTGTACCAAAATATTGATGAGTTTTTTTGTTTTCCTTCTCTGCCTTCTTTATAAGAGAGAAAGAGAAGTATAAAATGTTTACGCACTCAAAATTTTTACCACGCCCATGTCAAAATTCGGATCATTGATAACTGTTTTGACCCAAAAGAATCTGCACCTAAATATTTCTTATTTCTTTATCAAAAGGTTAATTCCAAGCAACTAACATTCAAAATTGAACTTTTAAATTTCTTACTTTTTGAGGTTTTTGTTTCTATGTGCAATAATTAATTAATTTAAATGCCAAAAAATAAATTTTTACCGTTTTTAATCACACCAGAATAGTTTGAAATCAGAAACACTAAGACAAATTAAAATATGATTTTAGAACATTTTTGAAAACTTAGGCAAAATATTTTTCAAGCTCATATTTACAGACATACAATTTGGATCAGAATATGCCAGCTTGATATACTTATTTGAAACAATTCGAAAAATGGGTCGCAAGTTAAGAAAAAAAATCTTAAAACCAAATCCAGCCCATAATTCAAATACATTATCATTTTTTTTTAAATTTTCCGCCGTTGTTGAGATCAACCGAAGAACCGACTCAGTATTTAAAAAAAAAATGCGAGAAAACCCCTTTTTCGTTCGGAATTCAAACAATTTAAAGACATACAAAAATTCAAGGCGAAAAATGCATAAGAATACCAACATTCACTATACTCCGGTACCACAAAATTCTTTTGAAGTCGCATTTATTTTATAAAATTTTCTCAGGCAAATATTTATTCAAATTCCATACCTTGTGTTGCTGGTGCTGGTGCTGTGGGTTGACGGGGCTTCAATAGCTTGCGAAGTAATAAAATTACCGGCTATCCTGTGTTGATTGTCTGTTGATCTGCATATTTTAGGGAAAGGCAGTATCCACTTGTATTTCTTGATGCAACAATTTACTAACTGGCGGTTTTTCAAAACATCCACCAACCAATCAACAGAAAAAAACGAAATGAAAAAGAGAAACACAAAACCTAAGAAGAAAGAAAATCACAACTTAACAGTCAAACACATTTCAGTTTTTCTTCTTTCAATTTTTTTTTAATTTCTCCCTTCCGTGCGTGTCTCTCCTCTTTTTTGACTCCTTCAACTCCTTTAAAATAACCCGCTGTTTGTGAAGCTTTGGTTATTTTTTTTTTTAATATTTATTTCCTATAACTCATTCACTCAGAAGTTAGTAATCCAATCGTCAAATACACACAAGAGGAGTTCTCAATATACGAAATGAAAAAAAGAAATCACAGTGAAAGGATGAAGGAGGAAAATATAACACACCAAGCACACCAAGAATACAAGAAGGACGTGTGGATAAACCGAACTGAACCACGTGAAATTCTGTTTATTACTAAAAATGCTTATTTAACATCAACAAGGGTATGAAATTAGATAGCTAATACTAGTAACGAGAGAAAAAGTATGAGTATGAAGCTTCAGAAGCGGAGGAAAGTTACTTGGAGTCGGAGCAGAATGGTGATGGAGTAAAATAAGATACGTTCCACAAGAGTACAAAAGAAACAATCCACCATGTGGGTTCGATTAAACACTGTGTATGTGTGTTTGTGTGTTTATGTTTGCTGGTTGCTACTGTGATTGTGTATATACACGTGTGGATAAATACACACTTGCCATGTGCCAATTATTCCACCAGAATAAAAGTTCCATTTTAGGTAATAATACCAATTCACCTTATTTCAAAATAATTCAATTTTTATATCATCCACTGATAGGCATGCGCTATGATTGAATTTGAAAGCAAATATCAAACCGGTTCGGGAATTCTGGATTAAAAATATAGTGTGTTGACGGTCTGTACAAAACCGTTGTTGTTTCATATCCTTCCTCTCGGCAATAGTGTGTGGTGTGATGTGTGGTACCGAGAGTACTAAATATACACATATGACCACTTTAAGTGCGAGTGCGAGTGCAAATGCGAGTGCGAATGCTGAAAATGCCTCTACACTCATGAATACATATAGTTACAATCTTCATTTCATCACAACCGTATCTATTTTCCTCGTGTGTGCAAAATGTGTGTTTGCCGTTCAACTATTTCACTCAGTTGAAGATTTTAGTTGAAATTAGTCGAAAAGCATACCACCACGAGGTGGTGGTGCACAGAACAAAACAAAAGACGATATCTACTCCTTGGTGTTTTGCATTTAACAATCTTTTTCTGCCTTCCTTTTTGTTCTTCATTTCTATACACAATTCCTCCTTCACCCCATCGCCCTCCACAACGCAACCGCCATCGAACACTGCCGCTACTACTGCCACCGCCACAGTCACTGCCGCCGTTGTCGCCGTTGCCGTCGCTGCTACCCCTTCCAAAATGTACAGAAAAGAAATGAAACTGATTCAATTCTCTTCTATTCATTATTGCGTATCATTTTGTCTATTGAAATCCACTTAGATTTCGCTCCATGTGTGTACACACACGGCCACCTACATACATACATGCTCCAATTGAAGCCTTTTTCACAGATGAATCCTACCTACTCTCATAGAGACAGACAAACGAAGAAAAGAAAACCCAAAGCATAGCGCGACAAAGAGAAATATAAAAATAAATAGAAAAGCTCTCACTTGTGAGAATATCCATGCGAATGTCTTTTTAGCCCGCGGAGAGTTAATAAGAATTAGTTAAGTATTCATCGATACATTTTTGGATGTCTTCACATCACACTTCTTATCATAATAATTTTTAGCCCGAAAAAGTTTTTCCAAGTCTCTCTCTGTTTCGCATAATCCCAATCCCTCTCCCAGTGCTGTGTACGGGGAAAGCGGAGTGGGTGGTGGGTAGTGGGTGGTAGTGCGCTGTGAGCTAGTGATGGGGATGCTGTTTGCCTGTTTGGCTGCCTGTATGGGGTTACCATTACCACCACCCTTCATCATCATCCACTAATGCGTACAAATAAATATGTTTTCTGTGTTGTGTTGTGTGCTTATGTACTCTCTTGCACTAGTAAATTAAATGAAATGAAAAACAACAACAACAACAAAAACAACAAAAAAAAAACCCAAACACACAAAACAAATTGAAGAAAACAACAAAAGTCAAACTTGAGATTCAGTAGTGCTACACAGAGGAGTCGGAATCGAGTCGAGAGTCGAGAGTTTTGTCTTAGTTCGCCGCACAGTCTATTCTACTGCGGTTATTATGAGGTTTAATCCACCTAACGACGTTAATCCACCTATAGTCAGATAATACGATGTCTTATTTTGTTTTCTGCTTTTCTCTCGATAAAACTCAAATATAAACCGTTATAATGTAATCCAAGAAAATTACAAACACACGCACTTCCCGTAAACTGTGTACCCATTGGGTTGGATTGACAATAAATATTGTCAAGTAAATGCAATCTCGGCGGGGAAGGGTTATTTTATTTTGAAACAGTTTTATGACTTTAAGATGTTGGCAGTGGGCGGTGGAAAGTTGGTGGTGGTGCGATGTGTTACGGTGCGGTGCGGTACGATGGCCCATCTAGGGCGGACTTTATTTCCGGTTTTATTTGTTTACATATTTTATTTTGAGCATTTCACTTACAAAGGTCACAGAAGTTTCGATAATATAATGCATGTGAGAAATTTAAAAGACTTCTCATCGAGTTAGAATTGAAGAAAACATTTTATTGGTCTTGCATTGCATTGCAATTTATTCGGTGGTTATGAGGCGTTAGCTATGATCGTGATCAAGTTTAGGATCATTCAACCGTTGCGTGTCAACAGGACGCTGCTCGGGACCATTTTAAGCGGATGTCAATGATTCTTTAGATATTTATCGGGTACGTTGATTACATTTTGTACTTAAATATTTTATTTCCTTTTGAAAATTGTTCAAATATGAATACTGGAGTTTTTTTTTTAAAGTAGAAAAGGGAATAGAATTAACGTGATCACCTGCCTTATTAGCTTATACCACAATATTAATTTTCAATCGTAACTATCTTAGTACTAGATGCCTAAGTTACCCAAGTACAAACCTAAGATCATATTCGAGGGTTGATAGTAACTTTGCCGTGTAGAAAGGGAGGCCTGGTCGCAACACCCAGTTGAGAATGCAACTCCTCACTGAGGAAAAGGAGAGTCCGGATTGGTCAAAAGAAATGGACCAGCTCAGGTCTAAATTTTTACTAGAGGGTACAGAGGCACTAGATCCCTCTTTAGATCTTAATTTAAAACGTTCTATAACGAGCATAAAGGTAGAACGTTAGTTCCTGTTCGATCATTGGTCTGTTTGTTTCGCAGTTTTCTATCGCCACACCGCAGAGAGTATTTAGAACGTCTCAAACCTAACCATTCGTCCTCGCAAAATGCTTCACTATGCAATTTATTTCCTTAAACCACACGCATTTCTCTAAACTGCAAAACTGAAAATTATAAACTTTGTACATAAGTAAAATAACTCAGGTCTTTAAGAACTATGTCAATGACAGGTTATAACTTAACCTCAGAATAATACTTCCTCAGAAATGTTTAGTGTACCCTACCATTATATCGGGAGAAGTTAAACTTTTTCTCCTTTTCTACAAACTGTAAAGGGTACTTCAACACGGCCCTTCTTACGAATGAATCTGTTTCCATCGTGAAGTTTTGTAGACTTCTTCTTCTTCTTCTTGTGGCGCTACAGTCCGGGGTGGACCTAGGCCTCAACCAACATGCATCTCCAGCCAGCACGATCTTTCGCCAGCTGTCTCCAGTTGCGCACTCCAAGTTGGTTGAGGTCCTTCTCCACTTTATTCTAGGTCGTCCTCTGTTGCGTTGTCCCAATGGCTCGGATACAAAGACTTTTCGGGCCGAAGCAGTGGTGTCCATATGCCCTACATGGCCTAGTCATCTTAAGCGTTGTATCCGTAGACGCTTGACCAGGCGCATGTCGCTGTACAGCCTATATAGTTCGTCATTAAATCTTCTCCTCCAGATGCCATCAACGCAAACAGGACAAAAAATTGCACGCAAAACTTTTCTCTCGAAAAGACTAAGGGCTTCCTCATCCGCCTTTGCTAACGTCCAAGATTCTGGACGGGGATGATCAAGCTGTTATAGAAAGCGAGCTTAGTCCTTCGAGAAAGGGGTTTATTACTCAATTGCCTCTTGAGCCCAAAGAAACAGCGATTGGCAAGAGTGATTCTGCGTTTGATTTCGGTACTGATGTTGTTCTCCCTGTTTACCGCGGAGCCGAGGTAGACGTAGTCCTTGACTACCTCGAAGTTTCTGCTACTTAGTGTGACGCTCCGTCCGAGACGTCGATGTTGTGTGTCCTTCCTTGATGACAGCATGTACTTCGTTTTGCCCTCATTTACCACTAGACCCATTTTAGCCGCTTCCGCTTCAATGCCAGCAAACGCCTCATTGACGGCTCGCTGTGTTCGTCCGATCACGTCAATGTCATCAGCGTAAGCTAGCAATTGAACTGACTTCTGGAAAATCGTGCCTCTGGTGTTGACTTGTGAGTTACGCACGATCTTCTCGAGGATGATGTTAAAGAAGCCACATGACAGTGCGTCGCCTTGTCTAGTTTTGTAGACTGGAAAGCTGAAACTAGAAGATGACCCCGTTGACAGCGCAAAAAAATCAAGGATCAGCGGATCAAGATCCTCAACATCGCCTACAAGATCCTTTCTGCCGTATTGTGGCGAGCGTCTGAAACCGTTTGTCCACAACCTGATAGGTTCCTATCTGTGTGGTTTCAGACCAGAGAACTCCACGATAGACCAGATCTTCACATTACGGCAGATCCTGGAAAAGACTCAAGAAGTACAAATCGACACTCACCATCTACTCGTCGATTTTAAGGCCGGATATGGCAGTGTGCTTTGAGATTAGCTATACAGTGCAATGTCTTGTTTTGGCATTCCTGCTAAACTCGTCAAATTGTGTGAATTCTCACTGCTCCGTCAAGATCAGTGACAAACTCACCGAGACCTTCAATGTCAAAAAAGGTTTTAGACATGGCGATGGCACTGTCATGTGCCTTGTTAACATCATTCTTGAGAAGATCGTGCCTAACTCACAAGTCTACACCGATCTTCCAAAAGTCAATTCAATTGCTAACCTACGCTGATGCCATTGACGTGATTGGACGAACACAGCGCGCCGTCAATGAGGCTTTTCCTGGTATTAACGCAGAAGCGGCTAAAATAAGTCTGGCGGTTAATGAGGGCAAAACAAAGTACATGCTGTCATCAAAAAGGAGACACAACATCGACGTCTCCGACAGAGCGTGGCAATAGGCAGCAGAAACGAGGGAGTTGAGGCCTTCGTCTACCTCGACTCCACGGTAAATAGGGACAATAGGACCAGTACCGAAATCAAACTCAAAATCCCTCTTGCCAATAACTGTTTCTTTGGGTTCAAGAGGCAATTGAGTAATGAAGACCTCTCTCGAAGGACTAAGCTCGCTTTATTATACAATTCCTACTTTATGGCGCGGAAGCCTGAACGTTATCTTTTCGAGAGAAAAGTTTTGTGTACGATTCTTGGTCTTGCTTGCGTTGATGGCATTTGGAAGAGAAGATTTAACGACGAACTCTATGGGCTGTACGACATGCATGTGGCCAAGCGTCTTCGGATACAACGCTTTAAATGGCTAGCCCATGTAGAGCGTATAGGCACCACTATTCCGGCCTGAAAAGTCTTCAAGTCAGCGCACAGTCCGCACTAGTTCTCGCACATAAGTGGAGAAAGATCTCAACCAACTGGGAGTGCGCAACTGGAGGCAGCTGGCTCCAGATCGTGCTGACTGTAGCGCCACAAAAAGAAAAAGAAAAATGTTACTGCAACATGGGTCTTCTTACAAATGAGCCGTCACCACGATGTTTTTAAAGACAGAGAAACTGAAAAAAACATTGCCAAAGCCTCTCTCAAGAAATACGCTTCAGTACATACTACTAAAAGTTAAAAACTTCTGCCACATTATTTAGGTTGTGCAATTATTTTCCTTAATTTTGAGTACGACAATTTCTGTAATTTTATACATTATAACAAAGAAACTGGCCGCCGTGACGTTGTGTTTAGAGTGAGACGTCCACACGCCGAAGTGACAACACTCAAAGAGTAATAACTAAGAAAGCTTCTCAAACTTCGCCGTTCGGAGTCGGCGAAAAACTTAAGGCTCCTTCTACTCCTGAGAGAACAGTAGCGCGCACAACACGAGTAGTTGATGAGCAAGCTAGGCCTTGGTCCCCCGGTGGACTGTCGCGCCAACAATGTATGTGCGAAAATGTCTCTGTCCAGTTTTCATTTCGTACGTTTATTTAACCTAAATGAACTAACGACAGTAAAATGGTTTAAATAAACCGTAATTTTGGTAATTATTTTTTTTTTAACATTTAATCCTTCGATGCAACTTACTTTCTTTAGTCGAAATTTTTTTGTCGAAAAAATGTTTTTTTTAAGTCTTTGCAAACTAATTTTTTTCGCAACGATAGCCCCCAAATTCGTATAGAATATTAAGAGAAAGCAGAAACCGTACGATTTCAAATCTGGGAAACATGATGAATAGAGCAGTACTTCGTAACCTAATTCGACCAATTTGGTGACCGCGGTGACGACGTTGTCAAGGTTTCAGTGTCGTACTTTTCCACTTAATTCAGTATTAAAGTGTCACGGGGCATTATGGAAACCCAGCAACCGTGAAGCCCTTCGTCAAGTTTATAACTTAGATCAAAACTTGTGCATTTTAATAAAGTGTGACAATCAACATTTGGGTCTACGGATAAAGTTCAGTATTTGTATTGTTGTTTCGTTTCTGTTGTGCCACAGGGATTCCTTAATTTGATTCTGGGCACATAACGAAACGGAAACTCCCTCGGTTGCCTTCAAGGGTGCAAAAAACACATCCCATGAGAGGTCTAAAGATGAAATGTAGTTAACAAATTTCTTATGCCCCACATTTTTGCACAAAATTCATACATATGTAGTCTTTTGAGACGCAGCAGGCCTGGGAGTCTGTCAAAAGAATTATTATGTTACCTTGATGACAGCCCGAAAATAGTGCGTAAATGTATTAACTCACTCAACAGTTCTTAGGTGCCCAAATCTTTACAGTTTCATCATTATTGAGATACTGACAACAGTCAAAGGATTATAATTTTGTGCAATAATTTGTAAGTCGCGAACAAAATGTAGATCCAATCTATTGGGTGATTGCGGATTTAACTCGTAGATGGCTTTTGTTGTATTTCTGGGTTTGCTGACGTAACCGAAATGTCGAACACATTTAGTTGTTTGGTAGTTTAACCGATTGGCGTTTGTTGAAAATGGAAAAAAGGAACATTTTCGTCATTTTTTGCTTTTTTATATCCGGAAAGAAAAACGCATCGCAAGCTTACAAAACGTTATCTGCTGTTTATAGCGAAGAAACTCGATAAATGGGTTCCTCGTGAGCAGAAAGAAAATCATTTAACACAACGCATAAAAATCTGCAATAATTCTTCTTCTTCTTCTTCTTCTTGTGGCGCTACAGTCCAGGGTGGACCTGGGCCTCAACCAAGATGTCTCTCCAGCCAGCACGATCTTTCGCCAGCTGTCTCCAGTTGCGCACTCCAAGTTGGTTGAGGTCCTTCTCCACTTGTGTGCGCCACTTTAGTCTAGGTCGTCCTCTGTTGTATTGTCCCGATGGCACGGATTCAAAGACTTTTCGGGCCGGAGCAGTGGTGTCCATACGCTCTACATGGCCTAGCCATCTTAAGCGTTGTATCCGTAGACGCTTGACCAGGCGCATGTCGTACAGCCCATAAAGTTCGTCGTTAAATCTTCTCCTGCAGAAAAATAGCACGCAAAACTTCTTTCTCGAAAAGACTAAAGGCTTCCTCATCCGCTTTAAGTAACGTCCATGTTTCCGCGCTATAGAGTAGAAGTGGGATAATCAAGCTGTTATATAAAGCGAGCTTAGTCCTTCGAGAAAGGGCTTTATTGCTCTTGAGCCCAAAGAACACAGCGATTGGCAAGAGTGATTCTGCGCTTGATTTCGGTACTGATGTTGTTGTCCATGTTTACCGCGGAGCCGAGATAGACGAAGTCCTTGACTACCTCGAAGTTTCTGCTGCCTAGTGTGACGCTCCGTCCGAGACGTCGATGTTACGTGTCCTTCCTTGATGACAGCATGTAGTTAGTTTTGCCCTCATTTACCGCCAGACCCATTTTAGCCGCTTCCGCTTCAATGCCAGCAAACGCCTCATTGACGGCTCGCTGTGTTCGTCCAATCACGTCAATGTCATCAGCGTAAGCTAACAGTTGAACTGACTTCTGGAAGATCGTGCCTCTGGTGTTGACTTGTGAGTTACGCACGATCTTCTCGAGGATGATGTTAAAGAAGTCACATGACAGTGCGTCGCCTTGTCTAAAACCTTTTTTGACATTGAAGGTCTCGGTGAGTTCGGTACCGACCTTGACGGAGCAGCGAGAGTTCTCCATCGTCATCCTACACAATCTGACGAGTTTGGTAGGAATGCCAAAACTAGACATGGCACTGTATAGCTCGTCTCTATGCACACTGTCATATGCGGCCTTGAAATCGACAAATAGGTGTTGAGTGTCAATTTGCATTTCTTGGGTCTTTTCCATTATCTGCCGTAATGTGATGATCTGGTCTATTGTGGACTTCCCTGGCCTGAAACCACACTGATAGGGACCTATCAGGTTATGGACAAACGGTTTCAGACTCTCACATAATACGGCAGAGATGATCTTATAGGCAAAGTAAATCATTCGATAATTGGTGCAGTAAAAGGGGTCTCCTTTCTTGTGGACCGGGCAAAAGACGCTAAAATTCCACTCATCGGCCATGCTTTCCTCCGACCATATCTTACAGATGAGCTGGTGCATGCGCCCAACCAACTCATCTCCAGTTACTTTAAATAGTTCTGCGGACAGTCCGTCCGCTCCAGCAGCTTTGTTCGACTTCAGCGTGCTATCCTCACCTCGTCTTAGTCGGGGGACGGAATGCTTGTCTATCATCGTCCAAATTGAGTGGAACATTCTGCCTAACAGCGGGATTTGGGCCGTCATCGCCGTTAAATAGTCTGCAGAAATGATCCTTCCAGATTCTCAGCACAGTCTGCGACTCTATTACGAGTTGTCCGTTTTGGTCCCGGCAGGCCTTGGTCCGAACCTTGTATCCTCCGGATAGCCATTTTACCTTTCGATAAAACTTTCGGACTTCATTCCTACCATAACACTTTTCCATTTCCTCGACCGCGAGCTTCTCATGCTCCTTTTTTTTTCCTTCTGAGAATCCCGTGCTCTTCCCTTTTTCTCTCTCCGTAGAGCTCACGAACAGCCCTCGTTGTTCGATGCAGCGTTGCCTTATAGGCGTCTTGCTTAGCTGCGTGCGCTTACCTCCACTCGTCGTCAAACCATGGGTTCCTTCTGGGTGGTGACGTGAAACCCAGCACATCAGTGGCAGCTTCTTTGATGGCTTCCTGATAACGTTTCCATTCTTCTTCTATGCTTAGTGCAGGAAGCGTCGAACTCTGAGCGAGTTTCAGGGAAACTCGGTCGGCAAAGTTTCCAGTAATCGGTTGTGATTGTACTTTTCGACGTCAAACCGTTTTGGCCTTTCTCGACTCCGTTGCTGTCTCGATATCCGGATTCTTACCTTGGCTACAACAAGGTGATGATCCGAGTCAATGTTTGCACCATCGAGGATACTGGAGGAGTGTCTGACGTCGATCGCAACATGATCAATCTAGTTGACGGTTGATTGATCAGAAGATCGCCAGGTCCCTTTGTGAATGTCCAGGTGTGGGAACCGCACCTGCAATTATTGCAAATGATTAATAACTGGTGATGAAAAATGGGATGCTTATAAAAATGTCAATCGAAACAGATCGTCAAGCAACCCACGTGAACCAGCTCAAATAACATCAAAAGCAGATATTTAGCAAAAGAAAGCGATGTTGTCAGTTTGATGGGTTTAGCAAGGAATTGTATACTTTAAATTTTTACCAACGAATCGAACGATCAATTCAGATATCAACAATGAACAGCTAACAAAAATGAACAATGAAGTTGAAGAAAAGCGGCCAGAATTGACACATCGAAAAGGTGTTGTATTCCGTCATGACAATGCAAGGCCACACACATTTGGTAACTCGGCAAAAAATATTATAGCTTGGTTGGGATGTTTTGCGAGTTCCACCAAATAGTGATGATCTTGCACCATCAGATTACCTTTCATTTCGATATTTCCAAAACTCGTTGAATGGTGAAAGTTTCAATAGTGATGATGATGTCAAATCGTACCTGGTTCAGTTTAAAGCTGATAACAAACATATGCTTAATGGACGTGAAGTTATGATGATACCTGAAAGATGGTGAAAGATCATTGCTCAAAATGGGCAATATATTACAGAATCAGAAGTTATTTCTTTTCCTGAAAAAATTGTCTTTTATTTTCTTTCCTTATACTAGGGAAAGCCGGTATGATGGAAAGTTGTTGACTAAACTAGGCTCTGGTCTTTTACGAATAGTAACGACAGAAGACTTATTTATCGTTTTTTCTTAAATTTTAAGTTCTAAAAAAAATTGTATTGGACTCTTAAGAGTCTCCGTAAGCTTTCGGCTACTCTTTGATTTTTTTTTGTTCGTTTTGTGCGACATTCAAACGCCGAAGGTACAGCTTCGATTCCCGGCTGACTGCTCGCATTTATCACTTTAACACATAATTCGAGCTGCTCACAATACTCAAGTAATAATTGTCTATAAAAAAGTATCTCGGATTTCGCCGTTCGAAAACGGCAAAAAAAACTGCATGACCCTTCTTCTCGCAAGAGACCAGTAGCATGCACAACACGAGTAGTTGATGAGCAAACCAGTCCCCATGTGCGTTATCGCGCAAACCATTACATACACATACAGCTGCGAGCAGTGAAATAGTAGTGGGTACTGGCATCTTATATATTTATTTTATTTTTAAATTTATTAAGTACCCGGTGCAACGATAATGCTACGTGACGGCATTTGCCAAATCCGCAAATTCGCAAAGTCACTTCACTCCGTGGATCGACAAAGAAAAAGTTGTCAACGATCGTGCTGCCGCTGATGTAACCCAAGAGACTTGTTTGTCCGAGTTTCCGTTTTCCACATTCCTTTCCCACATTTCCCAAATGCACCGTAGGTTAAGTTTAAAGTAAGAATAATATTGTAGTTCAGTTTGAATTTGAAATCGGGAGAATAAAGAGGCTAAGCCTCCAAAACAATATATTTTTAAACTTTTTAATAAAGAAACAGTTTATTTATACCTCTGAGTTGGTAGAAATGCAAAAGTTTCTAAGCATTAACTGCATTGTGAAAGAGGAGTACATTTCCCTACTATGTCCGTAAAACATGTAAACTGATTTATAAAGCCGCAAATATTTTTTTTTAACACATGATACCCGAAAAACTTTCAAGAGCAATAAAATGATAGTATGATGGTAAAAAGTAAACAAAAATGTTTTAAAGTTTTGTTTTTAAGAAAACTTAAAATTTCGCTGCATGACCATAATTTTTTTATGACAGCCAAATAACGCCTTTCGATAGAATCTACAAGCGGTACAGTCTGCCATGCGTGTTCAACTGCAGGCCAAATTTCGTTGGTTTTTTCTTGGGCGTAGCATCCCACGCCGCTTTCTTAATATCTGCCCACAGGTTTTCAATGAGGTTAAGGTCAGAAGATTGAGCTGACCAATTCATAACGTCAGTTCCATTGGCCCGAAACCATTCCTTTGCTAACTTACTAGTGTTTTTCGGGCCGTTATCTTGTTGGAAAGTTAATTTAAGCGACATTTCCTCCTCAGCAAAGGGCAGCATAGTGTTCTGCAGTATTTCTACGTATTCATGCTTATTATTAATTTTATGAATTGGACCCACACCTCTGTAGGAGAAGCAGCCTCAAACCATAATACACACACTCACAAAAGTATGCATACGGCATGAATTTTCAATATTTTTCTTAAAAGAAACGCAAAACTTGAAATATTTTACACTAATATTATTCATTCACATTAAAAAATAATAATAAAACAAAGAAAAACATAATTCATAACAAAACTTAAAAATAATACAATGTTTTTCATTATTTAACACTTTGAAGCTCTCACAAAAGTATACATACGATTTTGATAAGAACTAAAAATATAAAAATAGTTAGACTATTAATAAGAAGTATGGCCTCATTTGGCTTTAATAACTGTAGATAGTCAGAATTGATTTTAGCATTGAAATTGATGTTACTCGCCTATTCCGAACTTGTTGTTTTAAATGATAAGTGTTCTATGGCATTTAAGTCAGGAGATTGTGGTCGATGTTCCAGTTTATTTTTGATATTATAGAGCAGCCATTCCCTTACTAAACCGGATGAGTGCTTAGGATCATTATCTTGTAATAGTATATCTTTGCCCGTTAATTGTAGTTTTTCAACGCTCGGAAGGTAACTATCTTTCAAAATGTCTATGTACATATGCTTATCCATTATTCCATTTATAAACCTTAAGACACCAACACCACTTGCTGCCATTGCTCCCCATACCATGACAGATCCACCTCCATGTTTTACGGAAGGAACAACATTTTTCGATGTTCTTTTTTCTCCATACGGTCATCACCACCAAAAATGTTAAATGTGCATTCGTCGGTGAAAATGAATCGTTCCCAAAAGGAAGGGTCTGTAAGATGGACGTTATGATAATTCTGGGCATATGCTAATCGTTTTGCTTTGTTGACCTCCCTTAAGAACGGTTTTTTTCTTGCCACTCTGCAACGGAGACCTCTTCTTTTAAACAACGACGAACCTTTTCTACACTAACAGATACTCCGTATTCATTTCCGATATCTTTTGTAAGTTTAACAACGCTCTGTTTCGGATTTTTAATCACAGATCGAACAATTTGCCTCTGCATTCTTTTAACCAGTTCCAGGGGACGTCCTGAGCGTGGCATACTTTCAAAAGTACCGGTGTTGTTGAAATTTCATATTATTGTCTGAAGCGTTGACTTCGGTAAATTTAAAGATTCTCCAATTTCCGCATATGATTTTTCATCATTTTTATATTTTAAAACGATCTTGCGAATTTCCAATGTTATTTCCTTTGACTTAGGCATTATTTTGTCAAGTTAAAAAAATACTGTGTTAAAAAATACTTATCACAACACATCTCATCAAGTTAAGAGAATCTGTAATCATATAAAAAGTAATCGTGCAGATGGTAAATCGACTGGCATGATTTTACTTGACATAGAGAAGGCATTTGACACTGTTTGGCATAATGGGCTACTTTTCAAAATGAACAATTTCAACTTTCCTCCTTATTTGTGTAAAATAGTTCTAAGTTTTCTGTCTGATCGTTGTTTCCAAGTCCATGTTAATAGTGGTGTATCCGATTTGATAACGTATAATGCAGGTGTACCCCAAGGGTCTGTCTTAGCGCCAATTCTATACAATTTGTATACATCGGATTTTCCTGAACTACCCGAATGTGAAACTGCTATCTTTGCTGATGACACAGCTATATTCTCATCACATGTGTTTGCTCTTAACATTGAGAGCAATCTCAAATATGCGATGGAAATTGTCTTTAGTTACTGTGATAAATGGAAGATAAAGTACAATGAAGATAAATTACAAGCGATCTTTTTCACACGGAAAAGGAAACCTTGTTTTCTCCCTAGTACTAGCTTGCGGGTAAATGAAATCAGCGTTGAGTGGAAGAACTCCGTAAGGTATCTTGGTATACATCTTGACAGCAAATTGACTTTTCATGAGCACATCAAACAAACTCTTAAGAAAGTAAGCATTGCAAAAAAAAATGCTTTACCCTTTAATCAACAGAAAATCTTATTTGTCCTTCACCAACAAAGTAACTATTCTAAAATCGATATTCCAAGCAATCATGCTTTACGGTTGCCCAGTATGGGAAAAAGCCGCACTGTGCCACATCAAGCAATTACAAATAGCTCAGAACAAAGTTCTAAAAATGATGTTGGACCTACCTCGGGATTATTCCACCTTAAAACTGCACAAAAGAGCGGGTGTTGAGCTGGTTTATAAGCGAATATTAAAACTGACGGATAAGTTTTGTAATTCATGTTCTTTTGCTGACAATCCACTAGTCAATGAGTTGAGTGATTGTATTCCCCAATATGTTTAACGTCTTTCGTATGGCATTACCTTACTTATTAAACATTAATAAATTAATTTATTTGTTTATTCATATTCTTGTTTATTTACTTTTTTTTTGTTTACTTATATATTATATATTATTTATTTATTGTGTTTATTTATTTATCTGTTTATTTATTTAATAATTTATCTATTTATTTATTGTTTTTTATTTTATATTAATTTATTTATTTATTTATATATTGATTTATTTAATCATTTATTTGTTTTTATTATTTATTTATTTATTTTTTTTTTTTTTAAATTTAAACATCTCATCGCAAAAACAATGGAAAATCTAATATTTATTGGGAGTATGTATACTTTTGTGAGAGCTCCAAAGTGTTAAAAAATGAAAAACATTGTGTTAATTTTAAGTTTTGTTATGAATTATGTTTTACTTTGTTTTATTATTATTTTTTAATGCGAATAAATAATATTAGTGGACAATATTTCAAGTTTTGCGATTCTTTTAAGAAAAATATTGAAAATTCATGCCGTGTGTGTACTTGTTGCGCCATGTTTCACCTTCTTTATGGTGTTTCATATTTTTTTATATTTTTTAATAAGGGACGCCTTACATACTAACGAGACCCTTTACCTCTATATATGGTAGAATGGGTTAAGATTCATTAGTCCACAGTACATTCCTCCACATCTCAATGGGCCAAGAGAGATGTTCTTTGCGAACTGAAGACGCCGGGTCACATGGGTTTATTTTTTTAAAAGTGGCACCTTGCGTTTCCTGCGAGCATTTAATGTATGCTCTCGTAGCCTTCTTCTTATCGTATGAACATCAAAAATTAAGTTTAACTCGTCTTGGATTTCCACAGCTGACATTGTTGGTCGATTTTTAGAGCACCTCGTACTTGTCGCACGGTGACCTCCGAACGAATTTTTTCGCCGTTCTTATTTTTTTTCAAAAATAATTGCATTACGCATCATTGGGGCTGAACATCCGACGAGTCTTTCCACTTCCCTGTACGTCTTGTCTTGGTTTATAAGATTTTGAATTCAAGTTCTTTATTTTTCGCTGCAAAGTTTGCTTCTTCCCACTAAATTTACCAATCATGCATTTTTTTATTTAATTCATAAAGTAAACGTAAAAACTAAAACAAACTTACATTTTTTTTTTACAAAAACACGAATATTTCACTGTAAATTTAATTTTTTAAAATAATTTTACTTTTTGTTACTATTTTGTTGCTCGCTAAGAAAAATCAAATGTCCGAATTAAATAAGCTTTTCTAAAAAAAAATCGTTTTTTGCATTATAAAAATTTGTTGACTTGCTTCTCTTATATATTTACTTCTTTCAGAAAACAAAATTATATTTTGAAAAACAATATTAAATCGTTAACCAAAATTCAAAAAATTATAATTGTACCGGATTTTTTGTGTTTTTTTTTTTTTTGCAAATAAGCGTCGGCATAGTAAATTTTTTTGAAATCCAAAATTCGTACAAAGGTTACCTTTTATATTTAGGGATGGGAAAACCCTAGTGTTGCAATCTGGCAACTGCCAGCTCTGTCGCAAAGTCTGACATTTTTGGGGTTATACGTACTCATAACGTTTTGACATACGATCGCTTTTTGTGTTGTTTACAGTAACTTAAAAGATTCATCTCGCCCGAAAAATGGAATTAAATCGTGAAAATTTTCATGCGATTATTTTTGACAACTTTCGACGTGAATGAACTCAACAATAGTGCATCGATGAATTTAATTCAATTTTTGGCGATGAAGCTCCATCAAGGACCAGTGTTTATCGATGCTGTTGAATTAAACCGAGGTCGTAGTTCCCTCCAAAATCAGTTGTTGTTCCGGAAACCATTGATGCTGTGCGCCAACTGATATTGCAAAATCGTCATGTGAACTATCGTAAGATTGAGACAACCTTAGGCATTAATGGGACCAGCATACATTCAATATTGCATGAACATTTGACCGTCAAAAAAATTTGTTCGCGTTGGATCCCACACAATTTGTCAATCGTTAAAAAAAGGCTCGTGTCTCCCATAATACGATCGCGATGCTTCGAAACACGTCTATGACATCGTGACAGGTGATGAATCGTGGATTTACGCGTATGAGCCCGAAAGTAAACAGCAGTCGACTGTATGGGTGTTTCAAATTGAGCCAAGCCAAGCCAATTGAGCCAATACTTCCAAGCAAATGGTCTCCTGTTTTTTTTTTTTTTTTTGAAAAACTTGACATGTCGCAACCGTACCACTAGAACAACGCAGAACAGTCAATTTTGAGTGGTACACAACCATTTGTTTGCCAGTTGTCTTCCAAGAAATTAAGAAAACCAACCGCCGAAGACGGATCACTCTTCACTACGACAATGCGAGCTCTCACACATCGGCTCAAACAACTGCATTCTTGAGCACTCAAAACATCCATTTGATGGGTCATCCGCCGTATAGCCCTGACTGGGTACGGAATGACTTCTTTTTATTCCTGTACGTAAAAAATAAAATGAGAGGTCAACGTCTTTCGACACCTGAAGAAGCGGTTAATGCGTTCATAATGCATGTTTTGGAGATACCTCAATCAGAGTAGCAAAAGTTCTTCGACAAATGGTTCAAACCCATGCAAGTGTATAGATAATAATAATAATTGTTGGCGCTACAGTCCAAAGGGGGACCAGGGCCTAGCTTGCTCATCAACTACTCGTGTTGTGAGCGCTACTGTTCTCCCACGAGTAGAAGGAGACCTACAGTTTTTTGCCGACTCCGAACGGCGAAATTTGAGAAGCTGTCTTAGACTGTTATTACTCTTTGAGTGTTGTCAGCAGCTCGAAAGAGGTGGTGCCGTGAAATATTAGAAAAATTGGTGTTGAACTGGGAGTCGAACCTAGACCCTTCGGCGTGTGAGCGTCGCACTCTACCCACTAGGCCACGTCGACCACAAAGTATATATAAGTATATAAGTGTATAGATCTTAATGGGAAATATTTTGAGAAACAATAAAGATATTTTTGATGATTAATACTTGTTTTGTTCTCTTATCCCGAAATATAAAATATATCCCGAAATAAAAGAAAAAAGACAAATCCTCCTTTCCATTTTGCCAATAGTACAATAATATTCTTTTTAATTTTTTTTTTTTAAGATCCACTTATCTTCCTTTAATCCTCTCTTTATTTCATACAAGCCAAGCGCAAATACGAAGAACCTGTTCTAATCTGCTCTGGCAACAAAAATTTGCCCTAATTTTTTGTCCAGCGGAGCGCTAAAAATATACTTCGTAAGAACAAGCGCAGGGCAGAATTTTAAGATCGTTTATGCTAAATGCCAGAAATTTTGACATATTTACTACAAATCCGATGTTCTAGTAAACTGTGGAAAAAAACTCGAATTATTAACACAAACTAAGAAGTTTTTTCTCAAACTTGTCTTAAATTATTTTGGTTTTTTTAAATATTTGGATGTTTAGTTCTTGTTATTTCAACAGTAGCAATTTTTTCCGCTACTTCTCGGCTTTTGATAATCTTAAAACTAAGATTTGCAAGGAATATATTTCCCATCACTGTACAACAGTGGTGTCTATGGCCATTTCGATAGGTTCCTTTACTTTTTGTCTATAAGCTAAAAGTTTTGATAAATTTAAAATTCCGAAAATAGCATTCACACGATTAAATGTGGAAGAGACATTGCCGCTCCTTCCAACAAAGCACGCGCATCTGCACGCGCAAGACTATTTATATTTTTTATGTTTCCAAGGAAAGATCGGCTACCTTTGGTCCATGGTACTTTAGCTTGCGCACACGGTTATCGCGCTCAACAAGGCGGAATATCAACACCATCCTCGGTTCTGAACAGGTTACATACAACCTCCTCGCGGCCCCCCTAAATAGTAAACCGGCTCCAAAAGAAACAATATCTGGGGGTCTTGGCAAAGAACCAAAAAACAAAAAATCAGGAAGACAGAAAAAAAGAAGGCTAGCGGCTATCGAAAGTCATAGGTCGGAGCCACAAGTGTTGCAGAGCTGTACCCCTTTAGCGGCGATTGCGAGAAGGCATAACTTGCTAGAAGTTTCACCACAATCCTCTGAAACCAACACTGCGTATTCTGCTGGCTCTAAGAGCTAAAACAGGAAACACCTATCTGTGATCGTGCGCAAAATCCGAATGATATTCATTTCGGTGCCGCAACCAGCAAAAGCTACAGAATCGGTGGACGTGTATTGATAACAATACACCCGTTGAAAGACATAAACATCTTCTTCTTCTTATTCGTCTTCTTCTTGTGACGCTACTGTCCGGGTGCCTTAGCCAACATGCCTCTCTAGCCAGCACGATCTTTCCCCAGTTGCCTTCAGTTGCGCACTCCAAGTTGGTTGAGGTCCTTCTACACTTGTGTGCGCCACCTTATCCTACGTCGTCCTCTGTTGCGTTGTTCCAATGGCTCAGATTCGAAAATTTTTCGGGCCGGAGCAGTGTTGTCTATACGCTCTATATGGTCTAGCCATCTTAAGTATTGTATCCAAAGACGCTTGACCAGGCGCATGTCGTACAGCCCATTGAGTTCGTTGTTAAATCTTCTCTTCCAGATGCTATCAACGCAGACAGGACCAAGAATCGCAAGCAAAACGTTTCTCTCGAAAAGACTAAGGGCTTCCTCGATTTTGATAACGTTCAGTCTTCCGCGCCATAAAGTAGGAATGGGATGATTAAGCTGTTATAGAAAGCGAGCTTAGTCCTTCGAGAGAGGGCTTTATTACTCAATTGCCTCTTGAGCCCAAAGAAACAGCGATTGGAAAAAGTGATTCTGAGTTTGATTTCGGTACAGATGTTGTTGTCCCTATTTACCGCGGAGCCGAGGTAAACGAAGTCCTCAACTGCCTCGAAGTTTCTGCTGCCTAGTGTGACGCTCTGTCTGAGACGTCGATGTTGTGTGTCCTTTCTTAATGACAGCGTGTACTTTGTTTTGCCCTCATTTTAGCCCTCGATCTTATCCGCTTCCGCTTCAATGCCTGCAAAAGCCTCATTGACGGCTTGCTGTCGGTCATACGAAAATTCAGAAACCTGATGCCTTCGCTAAATCAAATTATGTTCCAGAGCTTGCAAAACATTCGCTTATCCATAGTTCGTTACCAGATGTGTTCAAAACTCAAGATGGCAGGAGTGTGGCACTGATTTTGCGCTGTTGGATCCAGACCATAAGTGACACTTTAGTTTTAGATAAATTGAAATGACGACGAATTCTTTAATGTATGACAAACAATGCCCTTTAAGTATCTTCTGACATGTATTGGCCTGTTTCCATATGTAGGTTTGATGCGTTTGGTACATGGAAAAATAATTTATGAAACAATGACGCACCCCAACAAATCAGTAACTACAGAAAACAATAAAAAAAAACGAGGTTCGGATCAATGAGGTCCATATAAGGCAAAGAGCTATTAAAGTTCCGATTGCAGAGATTTCTGATTTCAACAAAGAACGCAATTCAAGGGAACGAACAGGACTAAGTGAATGTAAAGAAATGCGACCCCTATTACTCGTATGATATTTGCAATGAGGAGAAGACACGGCATTGTTATTCAAAGCCAAATTGGGCACAAAGCCTAAGGGACATAGGAAATGGTCTTTGTGACAAACCACATCAAAGCTTAACAATAAACAGGTAACGCTTGACGAAAACTAGGATTACTGTCGCGATTGCCCAGAAATAAGTGTCCCAGCTATAACACCAAACTGTTACAGGAGATTTTAATATTTGCCACAGTCCACGAAAAATACAGCCAGCACGACAGTACATAACGGACCCAGGCAGACAAACCCCGTCTTGGAAGTTAGTCTGACTGAAGCGAGTTCCGAATCTTAGCATCCTATCGACTTCACAAAATTTTCTAAAATTCTCATTCAAACAAGCCTTTCCGCATTAAACTTACAATCAAAACTATAGGAGAAAAACTGGCATGTCTTAAAGTGACTTACGAAACAGCCACTAAAAGGCACACATCATGAAGTTGTGATGCGCAGCTGGTAGCAATTCATTTGCCATCTCCCGTCGTTACACAAATAACCAGAATTCAGATCTTATACAAGGATCTTGATAAAGCTGCCGTCGCAGTTAGGTGTTGCGATCCTAATGTTCTTCTTTTTCTTCAACCAACATGCTTCTCCAGCCAGCACTTTCTCTCGCCAGCTACCTAAAGTTGTGCACTCTCCGTGGCGTTGCATAGCTCACTGTCATGAGCGGCCTTAAAATCGACGAATAGGTGGTGAGTGTCGATCTGTACTTCTTGGGTCTTCTAGCTTCTTGACAGCGTTTTCAATCATCTAACATTTGCGCAAGCAGCGTCGAACTCTAAGCGAGTGTCAGGGAGACTCGGTCGGCATAGTTCCCAGCGATTAGTTGCGATTGTAGTTTCCGACGTCAAACCATATTGGCCTATCTCGACTCCGTTGCTTTCTCAGTATCCAGGCTCTTACATTGGCTACAACAGAGTTATGGTCCGAGTCGATATTAGCACCTCGTAAGGTTCGGACGTCGAGAATACTGGAGGAGGGTCTGAGGTCAATCGCAACGTGATCAATCTAGTTGACGGTGGATTGATCAGGAGATTTCCAGGTCCCTTTGTGAATGTCCAGGCGTGGGAACCGCTTGCTAGCCAGAGAGAGGCGAAGTCCAACAGCCTGAGTCCGTTGCCGGGTGTATTGCCGTGTTGGCTGTGTTTACAGATGACTACAGCAAAGATGTCCTCCTTTCTCAGCTGAGCGTTGAACTCTCCTAGAAGGATCTTGGTGCCGTAGCTGGAGCATCGATGTATGTTCTTTCTAGGAGATCATAGAAAGCATCCATGGTGTTGTCATCCTTCTCCTCTATCGGGGCGTGAGCGCAAATTAGGCTGATGTTCCCGAATTAAGCCTCGATGTGGATTGTCATGAGGCGTTCGTTGATGGGGTCGTAGCTCAAGACATTTTGCCTAAGTCTACCTTGAACAACAAATCCGCATCTGAATAAGCGCTGCCTTCCCTTGCTGTAGCATCGCTGTAATAGATGTCGCAGATATTCATCATTTTTTTTTTTTTTTTGCTATGCCTTTGTAGCAGTCAAGGGCCTCCGCAAGTTGTTCGGCTGCAGGTGGCCTATTAAGGGACCTCACATTCTACGTGCTAAACTGAAAATCGTAGTCCTTAAAACGTTTACTGAGGTCGTTGATCAGTCCATATCTGAGGCGTGTCGGTATTTCTGAACTATATTATTTTTTACGTGGTAAGGAAGTTAACGTCACCCTCAATCCACAGACTGGTAGGCCAGGCCCATTATTTAAACTCTAGGGCAGAGGGGTTTGCTGCACACATGGGTTCACCATTCAACGGGTGTTGTGATGGCTACATGTTCTACAAAGTATCAAAAAGATGCAGAAAACATCACATATTAACTACGGATTTTTTAAGTGAACTTTAGTGTTGTCTGGACTTCTTTCTACCATATTTAGGTTTTTTTAAGAAACAAAAAATATTTTTAAGTTTTTGTGAGTTCGTTTCATTATCTTTCATTAAAATAATGCATGGGTTTTTGCACGCCAGACAATGTCGTTGACCGCGCTCTACAAAGCGAGCTGCCAACACTATCCTAATGCGCATGTCATGGATACCCATCATAACACGCGTTGTTTTTCGAACCTGTGTATACAGCTAACCCACCTGCCCGAGGGTTAAATAATGGGTCTAGCCTCTTAATCTGTCGGTTGTGCATGGGTTTAACTGCCTCTCTATGTAAAGCAAATCCACTCCAGAGCCAGCGGCATACCTTGGATAAGGACAGATAAACTGTTGACTGCCTCGGTAAACGTTTTAAGGACAAGGACTTTCGGTTTTGCACGTTGAATGGACTGAATGATGTCCCTTTACAGACTACGTGCAGAACTTGTGAAACCTCTGCAAGTTTTTCTGCTACAAAGCAGACATCACCACCATCCAGAAAGTCCTCAAAGAAAACAGCGCGAGAAGGCAGCGCATTTTCGGATGTGAACTTTTTGTTCGAGTCTAACTTAGGCGAAAATTCTTTAGACACGACCGCCAGCGGGAATATCAGAGTGCTCTAAGCTTACGCCCCGACAGAGGAGGAAGATGACAACATCAAGGATTTCTTCTATGATCTATACGATCGATACTCCAGCTACGACATTAAAATCGTTCTAGGAGACTTTTACGCTCAGCTAGGAAAGAAGGGCATTGCTGGCGCTCAGGCTGTCGAACTTCATCTCGGCGCACAACTTCTCTGTGGCTAGCGACCCGTTCCCACACCACGAGGTTTGAGACTCCTTCAGAATTTCCGAGAAGATAAATTCGACTCGGATCATCACGTTGTAGTAACCAAAGTAATAACCCGGATGTCATGACACCAACATACAGTAATTACAACAGACAAGCCAACACAGTTCGGAAATCTAAAATCGCAACTAATCGCTAAGAAATTTGCCGACCAAGTCTCCCTGTAACTCGCTTAGAGTTCAAAAATTAAGTTTTGAGTTTTTTTTATGAAAGTTAAAGCCATATCCCCGTTTGTTTTTCGTTTTTTCCAAATTAAATGTTTTTAACTTCAGTGGTCGCCGTGGCGTAGTGATTAGAGTGCGACGCTCACACGCCAAAGGGTCTAGGTTCTATTCCCAGCTCAACGCAAATTTTTCATATTTTTCGAATTTTTCACGGCACTACCTCTTTCCAGCTGCTGACAACACTCGAAGAGTAATAACTGTCTAAGAAACCTTCTCAAACTTCGCCGTTCGAATTCGGCAAAAAACTATAGGTCCCTTCTACTCGTGAGAGAACAGTAGCGCGCACAACACGAGTAGTTGATGAGCAAGCTAGGCCCTGGTCCCCCATTTCACTGTAGCGCCAACAATTATTATTAACTTCAGTGAAATGTATTCGAGCTTGATTTGGTGTAAGAAAAAATAAAGCCAGTAGCAACGCATTCTTTTACGTATTGAAACATTTTAGTTCATTTTCGACCATATTTATAAACCCAACAAGGAGCATTCGCGAACAGCATACAATTTCTTGTAAAGCAAAGCTACCTGTAAATGATGGAGCTTTCGGTGAACGTGTGCTTTTATAAAGGATACATAATGCTGCTGTTGTGCACTCAAATCATAACAATAATAATAATTAGGTTTCGCTACAGTCCACAGGGGGACCAGGGCCTAGCTTGTTCAGCACGTACTCGTTTTTTGCCCGCTAATGTTCTATCACGAGTAGAAGGGACTTACAGTTTTTTGCCGACTCCGTAGGGCGAAGTTTGAGAAGCTTTCTTAGACGGTTATTACTCGCCGAGTGTTGTCAGCAGCTCGAAAGAGGTATGCCGTGAAAAATTCGAAAAATATGAAAAATTTGCATTGAGCTGGGAATAGAACCTAGACCCTTTGGCGTGTGAGCGTCGCACTCTACTCACTACGCTACGGCGACCACTGAAGTTAAAAATATTTAATTTGGAAAAAACGAAAAACAAACGGGAATACGGCTTTAACTTTCATAAAAAAAAAATTCAAAACTTAATTTTTGAACTCTAAGCGAGTTACAGGGAGACTCGGACGGCAAATTTCCCAGCGATTAGTTGCGATTTTAGATTTCCGAACTGTGTTGGCTTGTCTGTTGTAATTACTGCCTGTTGGTGTCTGGACATCCGGGTTTTTACTTTGGTTTCAACAACGTGATGATCCGAGTCGATTTTATCTTCTCGGAAATTCTGAAGGAGTCTCTGACCTCGATCGCAACGTGATCAATCTGATTGAAGGTTTATTGATTGTTCAGGTGTGGGAACGGGTCGCTAGCCACAGAGAAGTTCTGCGCCAAGATGAAGTTCGACAGTCTGAGCTCTTTTCGGATGTGTTGTCGTGCAGGCTGTGTTTATCGTTGACTCCAGCAAAGATGCCCTTCTTTCCTAGCTGAGCGTTAAAGTCTCCTAGAACGATTTTAGTGTCGTAGCTGGAACATCGATCGTATAGATCATAGAAGAAATCCTTGATGTTGTCATCTTCCTTCTCTGTCGGGGCGTAAGCTCAAAACACTCTGATATTCTCGCTGGCGGTAGTGCCTAAAGAATTTTCCCCTAAGTGAGACTCGAACAAAAAGTTCGCATCCGAAAACGCGCTGCCTTCTCTCTTCGTAGCAATCGCTGTAGTAGATAGCGCGGTTTTTCATCGTTTTCTTTACGCAATTTCTGGATGGTATCTGCTTTGGAGCAGAAAAACTTGCAGAGGTTTCACAAGTTCTGCACGTAGTCTGTAAAGGGACATCATTCAGTACATTCCACGTGCAAAACCGAAAGTCCTTGCCCTTAAAACGTTTACCGAGGCAGTCAACAGTTTATCCGTCCTTATCCAAGATATGCTGCTGGCTCTGGAGTGGATTTGCTTTACGTAGAGAGGCAGTTAACCTCATGCACTATTTAACCCTCGGGCAGGAGGGTTAGCTGTATACACGGGTTCGAAAAACAACGGGTGTTATGATGGGCATCCATGACACGCGCACTAGGATAGAGTTGGCAGCTCGCCTTGTAGAGCGCGGTCAACGACATTACCTGCGGTGCAAACACCCATGCCTTATTTTAATGAAAGATAATGAAAAGAACTCATAAAAACTTAAAAATATTTTTTGTTTCTTCAAAAAACTTAATATGGTAAAAAGAAGACCAGACAAGACTAAAGTTCACTTAAAAAACCCGTGGTTAATATGTGATGTTTTCTGCTTCTTTTCGATACTTTGTAGAACATCCTTTATTTCTTATTATTTACGCACTCTTCTCGGCACGGATTTGCCACGGAGCATGTGGCAATTTTTTCACGATTCTCCACGTGTTTTCCAGGGAGTTTTTGTCCGGAGATTGGGATCGACAGCATGCTCTTACAGCCATCTTTTCACTTTGCTCGATGTTTGCTTCGGGTCGTACTAACTGTCAGTTTAGTGGCATCTCCCATTCAACATACGGAATCATCACTTCTTTCAATATATTGTTGTACATAATCTGGTGGATCAGTAATATTTCCACCTCTAAGTTCGGGGGCATGGGCCTATGCACGCGAGGTAACGTCGTTGATTGCGCTCAACATGGCGAGCTGCCAAGGCAATCCTCGTTAGTGCACAGGTCAATTTGACATACAGCCTCCACGCGGGTCCCCCTGGATAGCCATCACAACACCCGTTGTATAATGAACCAATGTATGCAGCGAGCCCCTCTACCCGAGGGTTTAAATAATGAGCCTGGCCCACCAGTCTGTGGGTTGTGCGTGAGGGTAATTTCCTCATATAGTTCAGTGAACCTGATATGCCTCGGATAAGGACGATCAACTGTTGACGACCCCAGCGAACGTTTTAAGGACAACGATTTTCGGTTTTGCAAGTGGAATGTGAGGCCCCTTAACAGACCACGTGCAGCCGAACAACTTGCGGAGGCCCTTGACAGCTACAAAGCTGACATAACCGCCATCCAGGAAGTGCGATGGGATGGGCATGGCATAAAAGCGATGAAGAACTGCGATATCTACTACAGCAATTGCTATAGAGAGAGAAGGCAGCGCTTATTCGGATGCGGATTTGTTTTTGGAGGCAGACTTAGGCAAAAGGTCTTGAGCTACGACTCTGTCAACGCACGCCTCATGACAATACCCATCAAGTCTTACTTCGGGAACATCAGCCTAATTTGCGCTCACGCCCCGACAGAGGAGAAGAATGACAACATCAAGGATGACTTCTATGATCTCCTAGAGAGAACATTCGATCGATGCCCCAGCTACGGCACCAATATTCTTCTAGGATAGTTCAACGCTCAGCTGGAAAAAGAGGACGTCTTTGCTGGAGTCATCGGAAAACACAGCCAACACGGCAATACACCCGGCAACGAACTCAGACTGTTGGACTTCGTCTCAGGGCGGAACCTCTCTCTGGCTAGCACGCAATTCCCACACCTGGACATTCACAAAGGGACCTGGAGATCTCCTGATCAATCCACCGTCAACCAGATTGATCACGTTGCTATTGACCTCAGACACTCCTATAGTATTCTTGACGTCCGAACCTTACGAGGTGCTAATATCGACTCGGACCCTCACTCTGTTGTAGCCAATATAAGAGACCGGATATTGAGAAAGCAACGGAGTCGAGATAGACCAATATGGTTTGACGTCGGAAGCTACAATCGCAACTAATCGCTGGGAACTGTGCCGATCGGTCTCCCTGACACTCGCTTAGAGTTCGACGCTGCTTGCGCAAATGTTAGATGATTGAAAACGCTGTCAAGAAGCTAAAAGACCCAGGAAGTACAGATCGACACTCACCACCTATTCGTCGATTTTAAGGCCGGTCATCACACTGTCATCGGTTAGCTATGCAACGCCACGGGGAGTGCACAACTTTAGGTAGCTGGCGAGAGAAAGTGCTGGCTGGAGAAGCATGTTGGTTGAAGAAAAAGAAGAAAGATCGCAACACCTAACTGCGACGGCAGCTTTATCAAGATCCTTGTATAAGATGTGAATTCTGGTTATTTGTGTAACGACGGGAGATGGAAAATGAATTGCTACCAGCTGCGCATCACAACTTCATGATGTGTGCCTTTTAGTGGCTGTTTCGTAAGTCACTTTAAGACATGCCAGTTTTTCTCCTATAGTTTTGATTGTAAGTTTAATGCGGAAAGGCTTGTTTGAACATCGCCAGAATTTTAGAAAATTTTGTGAAGTCGATAGGGTGCTAAGATTCGGAACTCGCTTCAGTCAGACTAACTTCCAAGATGGGGTTTGTCTGCCTGGATCCGTTATGTGCTGTCGTGCTGGCTGTATTTCATTTTCGACCATATTTATATACCCAACAAGGAGCATTCGCGAACAGCATACAATTTCTTGTAAAGCAAAGCTACCTGTAAATGATGGAGCTTTCGGTGAACGTGTGCTTTTATAAAGGATACATAATGCTGCTGTTGTGCACTCAAATCATAACAATAATAATAATTAGGTGGCGCTACAGTCCAGAGGGGGACCAGGGCCTAGCTTACTCAGCACGTACTCGTTTTTTGCGCGCTAATGTTCTATCACGAGTAGAAGGGACTTACAGTCCCACAACGCCACCGCGGGCACAAGTACCATACTCATCAAAAAAATAATGGGGCATTCACAAATCCACAATACTGAAACGATGTTCCGAAACCCAGTTCGGCCTAAACATTTCAACAGTGAAACATGTAAGTTCGCATTTATGCAGCGCCAACGCCTAGACTTTTCGTATATTCCGTTTTAGCCTGCTTATCAGTTTGCAATTATGCTGTTAAGTTCAAGATCTAAAATCTATTGAACGTAACCCATTGGAGCTTCAGTGGTAACATAAACCCTAGATTCGCCGCAACGTAAGGAAGAAAGCTTGATTTGAAGTTTCTTATTAAAAATTAACAGAAGAAACTGATCTTAACTTACTCGAAATTTTTGTAAGAACAATTTCTCATCCAAAATACTCTTCTGATTGACTAAGCAAAAACTGAAAAAAAATTTACTGACAGTCGCTGATCGGTTCTTTGAGATTTACCACGGACAAATTAAATTTCAATTGACATTTAACGCACCAATTTGGTTTTATCCTGTTAAAGACGTCTTACCCTTAACCTCTTGATCGATCTTTTAAAATGGTGATAAGTGGATTTCAGGGTGAAACGATAGCTATAAAGGAGGTAATCAATGCGTTAGAGAAAATAAAACTCATATTTCTTACTTTATGATTACTAATAATAAAATTAGGTGGCGCTACTGTTCACACAAGGACCAAGGCATAGCTTGCTTATCTACTACTCGTGTTGTGCGCGCTACTGTTCTCCCACGAGTAGAAGGGACCTACTGTTTTTTGTCGACTCCGAACGGCGAAGTTTGAGAAGCTTTTTCTTAGACAGTTTGTACTCCTTGAGTGTTGTTAGCAGCTCGACGGAGATGGTGCCGTGAAAAATCGAGGGGTTCAACCGAAAATCGAACCTGGACCTTCGCACACTACCCACTACGCCACGGCGGCCACTTTCTTACTTACAGACTTAAATTTAACAACTACTATACTATGTCCGTAACGGGGCACGTACGGTGGCGGGAACTTATTTTGTTGTAATTAATTCCTGGTCTCTGCCTTTTCTCGAGGGGAAATCACCCTACTAAACCAAGGAAATTCTTCGTATCCACTGCTCGACGTGCAAAATGGAAGTTTATAGTGCATCCTTCCGTATCCTGGATCAGACATGCCATACATAGATAGAGGAATGCTTTGAGCGGGATACAGCCAATAAAGCGCGCCTTCTTATGGGATATTATGTTGAGTTTGTAAGCCCCAAAAATATGACTGATGGTAGAAGTGATAACTTGTACAATGTGACTTCGATTTAACTATATAATCAAATGATCTGCCCGTGTCAAGTTTGCTTCTTTGTACAAGACCTCTGTAGGATAGAATTTCTTGCACTAGGATTCGAGCGTACGATACTACCTGAGGCCGGCCAGAAAACACTACCTCCCTTACACATTCATCATTTTCATTTGGGATGGACTTATGCCTACATAGGATAATTGTGCCGGACGCAAGCCAAGTTGTGTTCTGTAAGACAACCAACATTCCACAGTTAAGGCTTTTTTAGCCTGATCAGAGCTATAGCAGGACGATTGCTACCATAGAGATATTGTAGAAAGAGTCTATAGTTTTTGCCGACTCCGGCGAAGTTTAAGAAGCTTTTTCATAAACAATTATTACCCTTTGAGTGTGATCAGCAGCTGCAAAGAGGCAATGTCGTAAAAAAAGCGAGGTGCTTAACCGAAAAACGAACCTAGACCTTCGGTATGTGAGTGTTGCACTCTGTCCGCTACGCCACAGCGGCCTAACTAAATTTAGCCCGGTTTATTTTCGTGTTTCTTGAGGTCTTTGATAGCGGGGTTCTGAAAGAATTTTTTCGCTCGCAAAATCCTTTAATTTTCTCAAAATCACTTTGGAATAAATCATTTATATTCGATTTTCTGACCTCACTTGTACGCATTAGCTTACGTATTTAATTTTGACATGGAAACTTGCCGCTTTTTGCGATCCTTCGCGATCGTTTCTACAACATGCGCGTCGATTGCCTATATATTTAGCTCAAATGTGTGTCAGGAAATTGAAAAGGAAACGGAAGGATTCACAAAACACAAAATCATAAACTGCTAAAATACCTAAAAAGACCGTAAATAAATTGTTGGTATGGTAAAACCCGCCATGTTCAAATGATATAACTTAATGACCCAGCAGTGAGCTTTACGCCTTTAAATCTGAAAAGTTTCTTTCGGTATTCGCTTTCAGAAGTTTTTTTTTTTTTGAATTTCGAGCATTTCCTTGTTATGAATTCCGGAAATATATTCCAAGAACAAACAGAAAAAATTGGCAAATTCAACGATTCCACCACCTTTATGCTCACTCCTCAAGGACTTTCACCTCTTATGTTAGACTCGTACAAGTCACTTCCAATCGAAGTTATTCCTAACATAAAGCTGATATTACATCCTGGAAGCTCGTGCTAGTGATCTCACCAAGAGAGTATAGATTGACTAATTTTGGCCCTATAGGTTACTGGAAAAGTGATTTTGAAAACTGTATTCAGTTTGTTGCTATCAGCTATTTAAAAATTAAGGTGTATTGTGGCGCATAGTAATGTTCAATAGGTCAAGAAGTATACACACGGATAAAAATGTAAAACCATGGAATTTGGTACCCAGCTCATGTTTCCTTTATGTTGCACAGCTTGCAATTGGCCCACCGAAGGTTTATTTAAAGAAGAAAGCTTGAGGATATAAAAGACTTCTTGAGGTAAGATGAAGGGAGCACGGGCCTGTTCATGCGAGGCAACGTTCTTGATTCCGCTCAACATGGCGAGCTGCCAACACTATCCTCGTTAGTGCACAGGTCAAGTTGACATACGGCGTCCTCGCGGCGCTTCCTGTATAGCCATCACAACACCCGTTGTGTGTTGAACTAATGTATTCAGCGAGTCCCTCTGCCCGAGGGTTTAAATAATGGGCCTGGTTTCCCAGGCCACGTAAAAAACAATATAGTTCAGAAATGCCGAAATGCCTCGGATAATGTAGGACCATCTGTTGACGTCTCCAGCAAACGTTATAAGGACAATGACTTTCGGTACGTGGAATGTGAGGTCCCTTAACAGACCACGTGCAGCCGAACAACTTGCGGAGGCCCTTGACTGTTACAAAGCAGATATTACCGCCATCCAGGAAGTTCGACGGGATGGGCCCGGCAAGAAAACTAAGCATAGAAAAAGAATGGAAAAAGCCATCAAAGAAGCTGCCACTGATGTGCTGGGTTTTCACGTCGCCACCTAGAAGAAACCCATGGTTTGACGGTCAGTGCAGGCAAGCGCACTCAGCTACACAAGACGTCTATAAGGCGACGTTGCATTGAACAACGAAAGCTGGTCGTGAGCCTACGGACAGAGAAAAAGGACTTCTCACAAGGAAAAAGAAGGAGCTTGAGAACCACGCGGTCGAGGAAATGGAAAAGTGCTATGGCAGGAATGAAGTCCGAAAGTTTTACCAAAAGGTAAAAATACTATCCGGAGGATACAAGGTTCGGACCAAGGCCTGCCGGGACTAAAATGGACAACTAGAGTCGCAGACTGTGCTGAGAATCTGTAAGGATCATTTCTACAGACTACTTAACGGCGATGACGGCCCAAATCCGGCTGTTAGGCAGAATGTTCCACTCAATTTGGACGATGATAGACAAGCATTCCATCTCCCCAACTTAGACGAGGTGAAATAGCAATATCCAAGCTGAAGTCGAACAAAGCTGCTGGTGCGGACGGACTGGCCGCAGAAGTATTTAAAGCAGCTGGAGATGAGTTAGTTGGGCGCATGCACTAGCTCATCTGTAAGATATGGTCGGAGGAAAGTATGACCGATGAGTGGAATCTCAGCATCGTTTGCCCGGTTCACAAGAAAGGATACCCCTTTGACTACGCCAACTACCGGGGGATTAGTCTCCGGAACATCACACACAAGATAATCTCTGCCGTATTGTGTGAGAGTCTAAAACCGTTTGCCCTTAACCCTATAGGTCCCTATCAGTGTGATTTCAGGCCAGGGAAGTCCACAATAAACCAGATCTTCACATTACGGCAGATCCTGGAAAAAACCCGAGGAGTGCTAATCGACACTCACCACCTATTCACCGATTTCAAGGCCGCATATGACAGTCTGCATAGAGATGAGGTATGCAGTGCCACGTCTAGTTTTGGCATTCCTACCAAAATCGTCAGATTGTGTAGGATGACGATGGAGAACTCTCGCTGCTCCGTCAAGGTCGGTAACGAACTCACCGAGACCTTTAATGTCAAAAAAAGTTTCAGACAACGCGACGCACTGTCATGTGACTTCTTTAACATCATCCTGGAGAATATCGTGCGTAACTCACAAGTCAACACCAGAGGCACGATCTTCCAGAAGTCAGTTCAATTGCTAGCTTACGCTGATGACATTGACGTGATTGGACGAACACAGCGTGCCGTCAATTAGGCGTTTGCTGGCAATGAAGTGGAAGCGGCTAAAATGGGTCTGGCGGTAAATGAGGGTAAAACTAAGTACATGCTGTCATCAAGGAAGGACACATAACATCGACGTCTCGGACAGAACGTCACACTAAGCAGCAGAAACTTCGACGTAGTCAAGGACTTCGTCTGCCTCGGCTTCGCGGTAAACAGAGACAACAACATCAGTACTGAAATCAAACGCAGAATCACTCTTGTAAATCGATGTTTCTTTGGCCTCTAGAGGCAATTGAGCGATAAAGCCCTCTCTCGAAGGACTAAGCTTGCTTTATAGAATAGCTTGATCATCCCAGTCCTACTATATAGCCCTTATTCTTTTCGAAAGAAAAGTTTTGCGTGCGATTTTGGTCCTGTTTGCGTTGATGTCATCTGGAGGAGAAGATTTAACGACGAATACAATGGGCTATACAGCAATATGCGTCTGGTGAAGCGTCTACTAATACAACGCAAGATGGCTAGGCCATGTAGAGCTAATGGACACCACTGCTCCGGCCCGAAAAGTTTTTGAATCCGAGCCATTGGGACAACGCAACAGAGAACGACCCAGACTAAAGTGGCGCACACAAGTGGAGAAGGACCTCAACCAACTTGGAGTGCGCAACTGGAGACAGCTGGCGAAAGATCGTGCTGGCGGGAGAGATATCTTGGTTGAGACCCAGGTCCACCCTGGACTGTAGCGCCACAAGAAGAAGAAGACGAACTAGGACAAGGTGGCGCACAAAAGTGGAGAAGGACCTCAACCAACTTGAAGTGCGCAACTGGAGACAGCTGGCCAAAGATCATTTTAAAAGAGGAAGTCTAGGAACTGTCCTGCACTATAGCATTGCGTATGATACAATCTCTTGTCAAGAGATCTTGAATTATAGCATGATCTTAGATTTGCCTCCTGCCACTGGTGCTGGAATGTGTAAGGGTGTAGGTCCATAAATTAAATATAGGTCCGAAGATCTGACGGAGTTGATCTTGGAGCGTCCAGGGTAAATAGATCTTTACAAACTTTTGCTGATGCTTTAATTGCCTTGATGTGCGATAGGTTTTTTAATGGTCACCCAGGTTACGTAGAAAAGAAAACAAACCAGTTTGCAGCAGGTGTAATGGCTACGATCTTGCTAAAGCCTTTCTTCATCTATACTACCAAAGGAATATTTACATGATTTTGGACTGCAAAATAGTCAAGAGCTTTGGCAAACCCAGACAATATCTTGGGCGAGAAGTTTAACAAAAATCTGGATACTATTTGAGGAAAGGTTCGGAGAAGGACCTAGACAAAGAAAAGAGACAGGGACTTGGGTGGGCAATCTGTAAGGAATAGAAGAATAGACAGGAAAATGGACAAAGACTTTGACTGCAGAACATATGTGGGTCATTATTTTAGGAACTACAAGTACTCATATGCTTGCACAAAGAAAATAGCAAGAATTGGGTGAGAACTAGCAAAGGACCCGAACATGAAAGAAGAAAATGAACGAAGAATGAATGAACGTCAAAGAAATGAAAAAAGACTTACATAGAAGGACTTGAGACTATAAGACACGAAATTAAATATAGAATAAGTAAAATTGTGGAGAAAAAATTTAACAAGGTTCTTATCAAAACTTGAGACAAGAGACAAAAATATGGAAAGAAAATGGTAAGGAACTTTGTTTGAAAGTTGAGAAACACTACGCTGGAGCGCTCTGACTCAAAAACTTATCATTTGTACTACCAGGCGGTAGCCCACCTTTCGCATATTTCTTGGCCGTCTATAGGAAAATCATCAAGCACTTCTTTGATAAATAGCCTAAGTTTCAGCCCCCACCACAACAGTATCTAACAGCCGCCACCTGATCAAAGAAAGGAAGAACCACAGGAAGTACTCTGCAGTGTCATACAAGCACACCAACAAGTCTTCTGTCAGTTTCTCCTCTCTAGAGACGACAGAAATGTCGCGGATTTCGTACTAACGTTTGAAAACGTGTACCCGGTCAGCCTGTATCCTAGAGAGTTATGCCATCTCTAGTCCCATCTCTGGTGCCAACTAGCGATGTAAAGGAGCATAGACCCACTTCTACCGGCTCTGAAAAGGATTTGTTTTGTCAGCCTTGCGCTGGCATATATTCCAAACTCATGGCACACAGTGAGAGTAGCCTTCATACCAAAAATTGGTAAAGGAGATAACTTCTCACCAAAAACTTCAGTTTAACTTCCTTCGTGCTGAAAGGCTTGGATAGGCTGGGCGAACTGCATCTGCACCAAAATGGTTTGCGATTACACTTTCTATCTCAGATGCAAGATGTTTATCAGCACGGAATATTTTGCGAGACTGCGCTTCAAAATCTCGTTGGCAGAATTAAAAGTGCACTTGACAGAAAAGAGTATGTACTGGGCATATTCATTGACAAAGAGGGTGCTATCGACAATATGACTTTTGTTGCATGTGCAATGCGGTCAGAGAACAAGGCGCAGAAGAATTGTTAGTGCCGTGGATAAAAGCAATGCTAATGAACATAACTATAATCGTGGAAGCAGATTGTGACCAGTATATAATGTAAGGGCTAAACAGGGGCGAACCGCTAGGTGACCCGCTAGATGACGTGTCTCCTCTCCTATTGTGCATGTTTCTTTCTTGGTTCTTGTTTCTGGATAAAAAAAAAACTTTTTTGCTAAAAAACACATTCAGACGAAGACCTCCAAGGCCCTGTCAATCTTCTGGCTGTGTAAGGGAGGTTTTGGCAAAACCTGGGGCCTATAACTAAAAAGATCCGCATATATCTACATGGCAATGATAAGACCGTGGCGTAGTGTGTGTAGTGCGACATTCACACCGCCGAAAGTCGAAGTTCGATCCCCGGCTGAAGACCTCCAATTTTTCGGCAACACCTCACCACGGTACCACCTCTCTCGAGCTACTGACAACACTCAAGAAGTAATAGCTGTCTAAGGAAGCTACTCAAAATTCGCCGTTTGGAGTCGGCAAAAAACTGTAGGTCCCTTCTACACGTGAGAGAACAACAGCGCGCACAACACGAGTAGTTGATAAGCAAGCTAGGTCCTCGTCCCCTGTGGACTGTCGCGCCATACAAATTATTATTAATGATAAGACCTCTTCTCTCATATGCACCTGTCGTTTGGTGGAACTAGCTTTCGCGCAAATACGTGACTGCTGCTTTCACTAAGCTTCAAAAAACGGTCTGTCTCAACTATACAAGAGCTTTCCCTAGGACGCCCCTCCCCATGACATCCACAATCAAGACAATCTCACGATTAGAAAGGAATGCTCTTTGATTCAACTCGAACTGGAGCTTTGACGACCGCGCGCACCGCATCTCCTATGACACTGGTCGCATGGACATGCGTCGTTCATACAAAGTCGACTTTGCTCGTATCCAGCTATCCTGGCTCTGGCCAGGGACTGAACCGAGAAGAGATTGTAGTCGGTTTGTCACGGATTTTCACGGTTCCAAGTAGACGGAGGGATCTAGAGCTGGGGCCTTTGTGGAAAACGACAACATTATACGAGTACTTCACACCTCTTTGGTAATTTTTCATCGGTTGAAAATGCGATCCTAATGGCCATGAACCATGTTTTGGAAGGGACGAGATATCCGGGTCTGTAGTGATAGTCAAGCTGTGCTCAAGGCCTTATTCAACGCTCTAACCAATTCCAACATAGTACAGAAATGGAAGTCCCTTTATTTGGTGGGCAAACTAAATTCGCTGACTTGTCTGGGTCCCAAGGCAGCACGGGATCATGGGTAACGAGATTGCTGTTAAAATAGCTAAGCAAGGTTGAAAAGACACATTTGTAGGGCCCGAACCCACCCTGGGATTAACCGCGTCCTTGGTTAGGGCTTCCGTCAACAGTTAGGTCTCCCAATAACAGACCCAGAGATGGCATGACTCTCCAGGATGCAGGCAGCCCAAGTGCATGCTCCCGAAAGTCAGCAAGAAATCCGCGGCTCTTCTGTTATCTCTAGGCAGAAAAGAGTCCAGACGATTTTTCGACACACAAACGGGATACTTCACCTTCACTAAGCGCCTAAGTCTGCTCAGACTTAGAATTAGTATCTTTTGCGATGTTTGTGGTGAGCACTTATTCTGTCAATGTCCCGCCTTTACTCGTATCAAGTGGCGGCTATTTGGCGCCGACGTTGTGGGAGCTAAAAACGTAGGCCCTTTATCAAATTAGCCCTTGCTGGTTATCCTTCAGAAGACCAAGAACGTACATTAAATAAAGGTTGCAGCCTTGTAGTTCAATGGACCACTTTTTGAGTCTTAGCACTCTAGCGCAGCATTATCCAGCCTTCAAATGTCCGAAGAAAAGGCCATGAGCATAGCTTGGCTGCTACAGAGTCTAATTCCGGCTGCTACAAAGTCTCTTCCTTTCTTAGTTTCCGACCGAAGTCAGCCCTAGAAATATGGAAAGCCGGATTTCCTCTTCGTAAAATGGACACCCTCCGTTTTAAGAGGAGTGACTGAAAGCTTATTCCTGGTAAACCAGTCATCAATCACGTCTAGAGTGACGTGCCCACTTTGGCATACAGTTAGATATAATCCGGTGACAAGTAGGTTACATAATCGGCGTAAAATCGAGAGTAAGTTAAAGATCTATTGAAAGCGTCTAGCAAAGAGTTGATCGACATACACCTTAGGAGAGGAAACAGGACACCAACTTACGAAAAGCCCATATTTAACTCCGTCGTCTGTCGTGTTAAGGACTTGGAGGCCGCATTGAACAAGGTTCGGTCAAGTGCTAAGAAGACGAAAATATGGATAAAAGCTCAACGAAAATTTGAAACTGCTGATAGACAAAACCGGAGATAAAACAAATTGTTAGAAGAGAATTGAATTGAAAACTGAACATTTTTCAATCTCCTGAAAAGATTTTTCATCATATCTTTCCATTCTTACTCACTTTGCGTTACGTTGTGAAGGAAAACTATGATCGAACGTCACTTTGAAGATTTAAAATTTTGATGAGAAAGTACTTTAAGTATTGAGCTCCAGCAGAACGTTGAAGTGTTCGGCAATTTACATTCATGTGAAAAAGTGTGATTCAAAAATTGCATTCTATTGTTCTCTTTTTTCCGATTTTAAAAATTCTTGAGGTAGCTTAAACGAATACGTTGTCAAGGAAAGATAAATACTAAAGACAAAAACAAAAGACAACGCAGCTTTTCTTAAAGACAATGTCCTATCAGGCGCACGGTCTAAAAACTAAAACTTCAAACTCCATGCCACCGATTAATTAACTGCAGAAGTAAAGCCATAAAAAAACACTCAAACCAAAACGAACTTCAATTCGATACCATATTTAAGAATTTCTGTATCCAACTCAGAATCATATTTTGTTTCGCCTGAAGACGCCTAATATTCCTAAAATACTCCCAAATGAAAAATCCTTCCGTCAAAGCACTTTGCGAAACTTTCACCCCCCTCCAGCCAGAGAGAGGCACACAAGTCTGCTATGACCACAGTATTGACTCTGGCGCACACAAACAATAAGTACTCCGGCTGAAGTCGCGATTGTGACGATGTGATACAGAAATCCTGCACACACAAACACACTCCACATACACACACCCACACGCACGCAGAAAGAGGATGATAATCCCAGAACAATGCCTACAAGCGATAAGGGCGTGGTCCATGCGGAGAAGACTTGCTTTGAGCTGGTGGTGCTTTGCTTTGAGTATCTTTCGACTTTGTTGGAATTTAGAGATATTCAAAAGCTGGGATCAAGTAAGGGATGTGTGATTTTGCTTAAAGTTTCCCCCAACAACGTCAGATTCATTAATGGAAACAAAATAAAATCAATAAAATTGAAAGTAATAATTTTCGGGTACGTAATTGGGGAACACTACTTCTGTTGTGCTTGTGTGTAGGAAAGGGGTAGAAGGGGGTTAATACCTATGAAGGCATTGCAGAGGATTACTTTTATATGACAGGGTAATGGGGCCGGCATGTTGAGCTTAGAGTTTGCATGCGCATGACGAACTTCTGTTCGTAATACGCAGCTCCGCGTCTGCGCATTGGTGCGATTTTAAATATTTCAGTTACAGTCGTTAACATGCAAACACAGGTTCGTGGTGACAAAAAGGTTCGGTTTTTATCATAACACACCTAACAGCCAACAAATAAGAATAAATAAGATGGCACTACAACCCAGTAGTGACTGTTCGTAGTGCGCGTCGCACTGTTCTCTTAACAGAAGGGGAACCCACAGTTTATTACCGACTTCGATCAGATAAGTGAAACAACTTTTCCTGAACAACTAAAACTTTAGCGCCATCAACAAGATAATTGTGTTGTGTGGTGTTGCGTCAGAAAAGTTCGGTATGTCAGTCATAACACCGCATGATTAATAATTCTTGTTCTTCTTCTTGTGGCGCTACAGTCTGAGGTGGACCTGGGCCTCAACCAACATGACTCTCCAGCCAGCACGATCTTTCGCCAGCTGTCTCCAGTTGCGCACTCCAAGTTGGTTGTGGTCCTTCTCCACTTGTGTGCGCCACTTCAGTCTAGGTCGTCCTCTGTTGCGTTGTCCCAATGGCTCGGATTCAAAGACTTTTCGGGCCGGAGCAGTGGTATCCATACGCTCTACATGGCCTAGCCATCTTAAGCGTTGTATCCGTAGACGCTTAACAAGGCGCATGTCGCTGTACAGCCTATAGAGTTCGTCATTAAATCTTCTCCTCCAGATGCCATCAACGCAAACAGGACCAAAAATCGCACGCAAAACTTTTCTCTCGAAAAGACTAAGGGCTTCCTCATCCGCCTTTGCTAACGTCCAAGATTCTGCGCCATATAGTAGGACGGGGATGATCAAGCTGTTCTATAAAGCTAGTTTAGTCCTTCTAGAGAGGGCTTTATTACTCAATTGCCTCTTGAGCCCAAAGAAACAGCGGTTGGCAAGAGTGATTCTGCGTTTGATTTCGGTACTGATGTTGTTGTCCCTATTTACCGCGGAGCCGAGGTAGACGAAGTCCTTAACTACCTCGAAGTTTCTGCTGCCTAGTGTGACGCTCCGTCCGAGACGTCGATGTTGTGTGTCCTTCCTTGATGACAGCATGTACTTCGTTTTGCCCTCATTTACCGCAAGACCCATTTTAGCCGCTTCCGCTTCAATGCCAGCAAACGCCTCGTAGACGGCTCGCTGTGTTCATGCAATCACGTGAATGTCGTCAGCGTAAACTAGCAATTGAACTGACTTTTGGAAAATCGTGCCTCTGGTGTTGACTTCTGAGTTACGCACGATCTTCTCGAGGAAGATGTTAAAGAAGTCATATGACAGTGACAAGGTGACACCTTGTCTAAAACCTTTTTTGACATTGAAAGTCTCGCTGAGTTCGTTACCCACCTTGACGGAGCAGCGGGAGTTCTCCATCGTCATCCTACACAATCTGACGAGTTTGGTAGAAATGCCAAAACTAGACATGGCACTGTATAGCTCATCTCTATGCACACTGTCATATGCGGCCTTGAAATCGACAAATAGGTGGTGAGTGTCAATTTGCATTTCTTGGGTCTTTTCCATTATCTGCCGTAATGTGAAGATCTGGTCTATTGTGGACCGCCCTGGCCTGAAACCATACTGATAGGGACCTATCAGGTTATGGACAAATGGTTTCAGAGTCTCACATAATATGGCAGAGATGATCTTATAGGCGAAGTAAATCCTTCGATAATTGGTGCAGTAAAAGGGGTCTCCTTTCTTGTGGACCGGGCAAAAGACGCTAAAATTCCACTCATCGGCCATGCTTTCCTCCGACCATTACTTACAGATGAGCTGGTGCATGTGCCCAACCAACTCATCTCCAGCTACTTTAAATAGTTCTGCGGCCAGTCCGTCCGCACCAGGAGCTTTGTTCGACTTCAGCTTGGATATTGCTATCTTCACCTCCTCTAAGTCGGGAAGACGGAATGCTTGTCTATCATCGTCCAAATTGAGTGGAACATTCTGCCTAACAGCGGGATTTGGACCGTCATTGCCGTTAAGTAGTCTGCAGAAATGATCCTTCCAGATTCTCAGTACAGACTTCGACTCTACTACGAGTTGTCCGGTTTGGTCCCGGCAGGCCTTGGTCCGAACCTTGTATCCTCCGGATAGCTGTTTTACCTTTTGGTAAAACTTTCGGACTTCATTCCTGCCGTAGCATCTTTCCATTTCCTCGACCGCGCGCTTCTCATGCTCCTTCTTTTTCCTTCTGAGAAGCCGGTGCTCTTCCCTTTTTCTCGGTTCGTAGAGCTCACGAACAGCCCTCGTTGTTCGATGCAGCGTTGCTTTATAGGCGTCTTGTTTGACTGCATGCACTTGCCTGCACTCGTCGTCAAACCATGGGTTCCTTCCAGGTGGTGACGTGAAAACCCAGCACATCAGTGGCAGCTTCTTTGATGGCTTCTTGACAACATTTCCATTCTTCGTCTATGCTTAGTGCAGGAAGCGTCGAACTCTGAGCGAGTTTAAGGGGTTCTCAGTCGGCGAAGTTCCCAGCAATCGGCTACGATTGTAGCTTTTCGACGTCAAACCGTTTTGGCCTGCTTTGACTTCATTGTTCTCTCGATATCCGGGTTCTTACCTTGACTACAACAAGGTGATAACCCGAGTTGATGTTGGCACCTCGGAAGGTTCGGAGATCGAGATTATTGGACGAGTGTCTGACGTAGATCGCAACGTGATCAATCTGGTTGGCCGTGGATTGGTCAGGAGATCGCCAGATTCCTTTGTGAATGTTCAGGTGTGGGAACAGCGTGCTAGCCACAGAGAGGTTCCGCCCCGAGGCGAAGTCCAACAGCCTGAGTCCGTTTCCGGATGTGTTGTCGTGCAGGCTGTGTTTACCGATGACTCCAGCAAAGATGTCCCTCCTAGAACGATCTTGGTGTCGTAGCTGGGGCATCGATCGTATGTTCTTTCTAGGAGATCATAGAAGTCATCCTTGATGTTGTCATCCTTCTCCTCTGTCGGGGCGTGAGCGCATATTAGGCTGATGTTCCCGAATTTAGCCTTGATGCGGATTGTCATAAGGCGTTCGCTGACTGGGTCGTAGCTCAAGACTTTTTGCCTAAGTCTGCCTCGAACAACAAATCCGCATTCGAATAAGCGCTCCCTTCTCTCTCTATAGCAATTGCTGTAGTAGATATCGCAGTTCTTCATCGCTTTTATGCCAGGCCCATCCCATCGCACTTCCTGGATGCGGTTATGTCAGCTTTGTAGCTGTCAAGGGCCTCCGCAAGTTGTTCGGCTGCACGTGGTCTGTTAAGGGGCCTCACATTCCACTTGCAAAACCGAAAATCGTTGTCCTTAAAACGTTCGCTGGGGTCGTCATCAGTTGATCGTCCTTATCCGAGGCATATCAGGTTCACTGAACTATATGAGGAAATTACCCTCACGCACAACCCACAGACTGGTGGGCCAGGCTCATTATTTAAACCCTCGGGTAGAGGGGCTCGCTGCATACATTGGTTCATTATACAACGGGTGTTGTGATGGCTATCCAGGGGGACCCGCGTGGAGGCTGTATGTCAAATTGACCTGTGCACTAACGAGGCTAGCCTTGGCAGCTCGCCATCTTGAGCGCAATCAACGACTTTACCTCGCGTGTACAGGTCCATGCCCCATGATTACTAAACCAGACGACTCAGATTATTTATTTATTATTTTAATGTTTAAAAAGAAGTTATTTACCTGGTAGCCTTTCTACGAAATGTCCTTTTTGCTAACACTGCAAATCTGCACTTCGATGTTAGTTGTGCGCCGATCGTGGGAACGCAACTGACGTTGTAATGGCCGATGTTTGGTTCGGCCCGATGGCTTCGCTGTGACGCGTGTTCTCTCTTTGGTGAAGTATCATTTTACGTTGACTTATATAAGCACGTCGGCGGTCAGCAATGGCCTCTAAGGAAAGTAAAGTTAAGGAACTATAATATATTCTTGGGAAGACATTTCAGCGCCAACCACACCAACAATTGCTTAAAGATTTCAAAATTGGAGAGCAAAAACAAATTTTTCTTGAGGCCGCTCTTATTTTTTAGAGGTTTTTGAACATTACCCTGAACGAGTGAACTCAAAAAACAAGTCCTACACTTTACTTAACAGAAGACTAAGTTTATGTTTTTATGTTTTTTTTTTCAAGGAAAGACAACAGGCTCTTCTGTCTTAAGGAGGCGTCGAAAATTTGCTGCAAGACTGGACAGACTGTCAAGGCTGGCACTGTGGTGTCGTCTTCCTCTCTTCGCTATAAGCGCTGCAGAGGATTTCAGTGCTTTTAGACCAAATACTTGATACGAAGTAGTCGCGGCGAAGTTATATCTACAGTCTTTCTTATATTACAAGTATATACAGACAAACGACTGCTATGTGAATCCTACTTTATTAAGTTTAATCTTTTAAAGAAGGCAATCTGGTGGATCATCACTTCTTGTTCAAACTTAAAGCTCGACTTCGGACATCTGTATTGAAACAGTGGTGCCTATGCTCTTGGTACGACTGAATCAACGATTCTTAGACTACTTTCAATTTTAATGATTTTATTTTGTTTCCATTAATGAATCTGACGTTGTCGGGGGAAACTTTAAGGAAAATCACACATCCCTTACTTGATCCCAGCTTTTGAATATCTCTAAATTCTAACAAAGTCCAAATGAAACGTTTATCTTGGTACAACTTAAAGATAGATTAATATAGCTTTCTCTCCATTATCCATACTTGAAAAAAAGCTCAACGTAGTCACCATTCAACTCCACATGACATAGCTGTCTTAGGCGTTGTGTCCGAAAACGCTTGACCAAGTGCATGCCGCCTTATAGTCCGTCAAGTTCGTCGTTGAATCTTGTTCTCCAAATGCCATCTACGCACACAGGATGAAAAACGATCGCAGAACCTTTCTTTCGAAAAAAAAGTAAGGGCTCGTTGTGTTCGTCTAATCACGTCAATGTCATCAGCGTAAGCTAGAGGTTGAACTGATTTTTGGAACTTCCTGCCTTTGGTGTTGACCTATGTGCTTCGCAAGATCTTCTCAAGAATGACGTTGAAAAAGTAATTTGACAGCGCGGCGTCTAAGTCTAAATTCTTTTTTTACGTTAAAAGTCTTGGTGAGTTCGTAGCCGATCTTAACAGAACAGTGAAAGTTCTCCATAGTCATCCCACAGAATCCGATGAGTTTGATAGGAATGCCAAAACTAGACATGGCACTGTACACCTTGTCCCTACGCACAATGTCTTATGCGACGTTAAAATCAACGAATGGGTGGTGAGCGCTGATCTGTACTTCTTGAGCCTTTAGCAACATCTGTCGCAAAGAGAAGATCAAGTTTACAACAACGACACTGACAAGGACATATTAAGTTCTTAAAAATAGTAATAATATATATATAGAATATAGATAGTAATAATTGTTGGCGCGACAGTCTACAGGCGGACCAGGGCCTAGCTTGCTCATCAACTACTCGTGTTGTACGCGCTACTGTTCTCTCACGGGTAGAAGGGACCTACAGTTTTTTGCCGACTCCGAACGGCGAGATTTGAGAAGCTTTTTTAGACTGTTAATTCTCTTTGAGTGTTGTCAGCAGCTCGAAAGAGGTGGTGCTGTGAAAAATTCGAGGTGTTCAGCTGGGAATTGAACCGAGACTCGTCGGCGTGAGAACGTCGCACTCTACCCACTACACCACGGCGGCCACTTGTAGACAATATTAATTCTTAATTGTTCCTCGACAGTTGGCGCAGTTTAAGGGGTGTCATTTCATGTGGACCGGGCTAACGACGCTGAGATTCCACTCATGGGGCATGCTTTCCTCCGACCGTATCTTACAGATGAGCTGGTGCATGCGACCAACCAAATCATATTCAGCTGCTTTAAAAAGTTTTGCGGGCAGTCTGTCCGCTTTAGCAGCTTTGTTTGACTTCACTTCGTCTCATTTGGGGGCGAGGGGGGGGGACGGAATTCTTATCTATCATCGTCCAATTTGAGTAGAACATTCTGCCTAAAGGGGGGATTTGGGTCACCATCGCCGTTTAGGAATCTTTCCGGGTTCTCAGCACAGACTGCGAATCTACTACAAATTATCCCTTTTGATCCAAGCAGGTTTCTGTCCGAAACTTGTATCCTCCACATAGCTGTTTTACCTTTCGGTAAAACGTGCGGATTTCACTCCTGCCATAATACCTTACCATCTTTTTATTGTTCGTTCTAAGAAGCCGGTTGTCTTCGTTCTAAGAAGTTGGTCTGCTCGATGCAGCGTTGCCTTATAGGCGTCTTCTTTGTCGACAAACCATGGGTTACTTCTGGACGGTGACGTGAAACCCAACACATCAGTGGCAGCTTTTTAATGGCTTCTTGACTACGTTTCCACTCCTTTTCTATAGTTAGTGCAGGCAGCGTCGAACTCTGAGCTAGTATCAGGGACTCTCAGTCGGCAAAGTTCCCAGCAATCAGCTGCTATTGGTGCTTTCCGACGTCAAACCGTATTGACATGTCTCGACTCCGTGGCTTTCTTGAAAATGGAATTCTTAGCTTGGCTACAAGAAGGAAACGATCCGAGTCGATGTTGGCTTCTCGAAAGGTTCGAACATCGAGAATCATCGATCGAGAGAATTCGATCGCTACGTGATCTGATCTGATCTGATTGACGCTTTATTAATCAGGATATTACCAGGTAACTTTAGGAATGAGCGTGTGCTTCTCTCCCAGCAGCAATCGATGTAGTAAATATCGCAGTTCCTTATCATATCATCCCAACTTATTTCCTGAATGGCGGTGATATCTTCTTAGTAGCAGCAAGTTCATCGCCTGCAGGTGGTCTGTGCACATTCCACGTGCAAAGCCGAAGATCGTTGTCCTTGAAACGTTTGCTAGGGTCGTCAACAATTGATCCGTCCATATCCGAGGCATGTTGTCACTGAACCATCAATTTTGCGTGACGAGGGTTTACATATGCACAGCCTACAGATTGGCAGACCAGGACCATAACTTAACACACAGCCTTTGACCGCCGATATTCGACATCCGTCTTAAAAGAGGACGACTGGATGTTTATAGTTCAAACGAATATATATCATCACTCCCAGATATAAAGCGAATATAAAGTTTCTTGATATTTTTTGTTGTGGATAGAACATGAACTTTGTCTTATATGCTTTTATCGCCCCACCAGCCCTTTAGCTTTACATTTGCGACGTTCCAATGCAACTTGATTCGCTTTTGCCGTTATGCTAATCCGTCTGTAATATAGTGTTCTTGGCCATAAAGACAACAAACTGTCGATAAATGAGATCCTGATCAATAAGGATCTCATTTATCACAAAAACAACAGTAAGTGCAAATTAACCTCACTTATGTTTCGCATATAAAATCAAGCAAACAGAGTGGTCGAAAAGATGAAACCGTTCAGGATATCTTTCGGTATTTAGCTATATCGTCTAAAAACTGCCTGTGATGAACGGTGCGATCTTAAAATTGATATAAAGGTATTGTTTTCGAAATACGACTTGCTGTTACTTTCCCAGCTCTGCTTTAAAATTAAGATTTGCCGGTATGGAGAGTTTATTGCTGTACAAACTTTCTTCAGTCATTCACACAGTGCACTCTAGGTAACAAAGCTGTGCCTGATTCTTCAAAGCCGGCGACGGCATCGACTTTAGCTCGGATATCCTTATTCACTGTCACACTCTTCTGGCTGTGTCAAGGCTGTACGAAATTTCAAAATTTTCCTGCCGGATGGAAATAAGCTGCCTTTGTTACTTGCCTATGTTACATTTTGACTATATGTATACATGATTCCAGTTTTTGACCGAAACAAATCCAAACCCGTTGGTGCCACCTACAAGTTGTGGTTGATTGGAATAATGAGCAATAATATGTTAGTGTGCACCAGCGTTTGTTCTAGACAAAAACATTGTTTTTATTTTTTGTCTACAAAAATCTCCAAAGTTGTCTTAATAAACAGCTTTTGCGTGACGTTTTCATTTTTTTTATTAGAAGAAAAGGTCAGCTGAATCCCATCGAATGCTTGTATGACTTTATGGCGAATCTGTTTCTACCGATTAATCATGCAGAGAGTGATGTCGACACATCAAAAGTGAGTAAGCAAAGAGCGTCTTGGCCAGCCCAATAAAGCTCGGTTGCACAATTCCTGAAAGACATCAAAGATAGGGTCTTATGCATCAGATCGTAACTAGAGATGAAAATTGAATACGAAGGTTGCCTTTTATATTTCAGGATTGGGCAACCCTATTGTTGCAACCTGGCAATTGTTAGCTCTATCATAAAGTTTGACATTTTTGAGGTTATACAAGTTAACGCCAAAAATGTTAACACACGCGAATAGGGCGTGATATCATTCCCACGGGCAACAACATCATCCTCAAGCGTGATCACGTACGAATCCCATTACCACCGGACACACGAGACATTGACGGCAACGTTCCCAAGACACCTGAGCTGCATCACCGAACATCCGCTGCTGACCAGGCGTTTGGCTGCATGGGAATGCGTTTAGATTTTAAGTTATAGAAATTTGTACACAGTAGTCGTAAGTAAGCCGCGAAGGCAACAAGTCGAAATAAAGTTTTTTTTAAATAAATAAATTTAAAATAGTTTAATTGGCGCCCAACGTGGGGCCCAGGAAAAAAAGTCGCCGCGACGGTATTGAAGTAGTAAATCGCGTTAAATCTTATTAAAAGAAAAAAACAACGCAAGTCATAAGTCGACCTTTACGAAGGCTCGCCGCGAGTGCAGTTTTAGTGCGCGTATACTCTTCCGTGACGATCTTGTACTCTCGCAAAAAAACACGCATAAGTCGACCTTCACGGAAGCTCGCCGCGAGTGCAGAGAAATTCAAAGATTAAAAAGTGCGGTGATTTACCTGGGTCCCCAGAAAAAACAGCATCTATAGATCCTGCTGCCAACGAGGGAGTGTGAAGTAAGGCCCCCCAGTAACCAGTGATCAACAGGCAAAAAGGAATGCAGCCCCTTCACCAGCGTTGGATCCTTTTAATGTAAGATAGTTATAAGAATAATAGAAAACTAACAACAATATATGTAGGAAGTGGCAGAAATAATCAATTTATTATATTAATAATAGTTAGTTTTAGAATAACAACTGTATTTTTTTTGTTTTTGGAAAGCGAGAATATTTAAATTAGAATAAATAACACTTAATTGCGAAGTGAACTAAAATTGTTAAGAAGTGATAGCTGTAAGTAAGAACTAGAGTCAAATAATTATAGAGGTCCGATAACAAAGGCGAAAACAATAAAATTAAAACCAATTTTTCCCCGTTTACCCTTATTAGTCCTTAACCTAATTATTTTGTGTCCTAATGTCGAAACGTGCTGCCACCATGACAGATCCAACTATACGACTGTCGGTATCGAACACTGAGAATCCGTCCCCTCCAGTCTCAAATCCGAACATAACCGTTAACGCAACACCAGAACTAGAAGCCTTAATCGCGGGCATTGCCAGCCGCGTCTGCATTCAAGAATGCAAGAGTCTGGTTCAATCAATTGTTTATCCTAATAACCAGTTTCAAAGAGGAACCGATGAAACGATTCATGAACATCTCCGTACGAATCTTACTGATCTGGATAAAATACCAGATGTCGTAAGGTGTTTAAGAGAGTTCTCGGGAACTCCCGGTGAGTTCAGTTCCTGGAGAAAAAGTGTCGACAGGATCTTGAACATCTACGACCAATTTAAGGGAACACCAAAATATTTTGGTATTCTCAACATAATACGAAATAAGATTATAGGTAATGCGGATGCAATTTTGGAGTCATACAATACTCCATTGAATTGGGAGTGCATATCAAAGTGTCTAACACTCCACTACGCGGACCGTCGTGATCTGGGAACTTTGGAGTACCAGATGACAACCCTCGTTCAGGGAAACAACAGCGTGGAGAATTACTACCAGTCGGTGTATAATCACTTATCGTTAATCCTAAATAAGATCTCGAGCATGGATTTGCCACCTGATGCGTTGCATCACCTCACTTCCTCATACAGAGACAAGGCGTTGGATACATTTATTAGAGGTCTTAGAGGAGATCTGCCTAGACTCCTGGGTATAAGGGAACCTGCAGATCTTCCTACCGCTCTCAATCTCTGTTTGAAGCTTGAGAATCAACAATTCAGAGCCAACTACGCTCATCATAACATAGGCCAAGTTAGGAGACCGCCACCGCCTCCACCAATTCCTTCACGGAAAGGCCAAGACCATCAACAATTCCATCCTCCATTGACATACATACCCCAATCACCGTATTTATCACTTCGTCCTTCACCGCGCCCGCATTTTGATCAATTTCAACCCAACCAACGACCATTGTATCCTCCAAACCATCAGCACACCCAACGACCGAATATCCAAGTAAATCCCCATCAATTCCAAAGGAATCCCCAACCACCCAACAACTTTTCGCCAAATCAATCTGTTCGAAGGCCAGAGCCTATGGATGCTAGCACCATCCAAACGCGCAATGTAAATTATATGAATCGACCAGCAATGAAAAATTGGCCACCAGCTCCTAAACGGCCAATGTCCCCTCCACAACAATACCCAAATCCAAGCAAGCTCCAAAGAAACTTCCATTTGGGAACTTCCAGAGTGGATCCCCAGAACGACTATACATCCATAGAATCTCAGGAAATCAGCGGCTATAATGATATGGTTTCTACCATGACTAATCTGACTGAAGTCAACCAAAAGTTTAATGAATATTTAGAGCACCAAAACGACCTAGATCCGACCGAAACATCTACCGACTTTGTTGACGTACATTTTTTAGACTAACGAACTCGTCACTACCTTATTTTGAGTGTAGGACGAGAGACAACAAAATCCTTAAATTCTTGGTGGACACTGGTTCCAACAAGAATTACATCCAACCAGATTTAGTGCGGAAACCTATCCCAAACCAGAAAAAATTCTATGCAAATTCGGTTTGTGGAAATATAGAAATCACCCACCATATCGTTATAAATCTTTTTGATCCAAATACCAATATTAAATTTTTCCTCCTACCTTCTCTCCGATCATTTCATGCGATTCTTGGCAACGATAGCCTAAAAGAACTATCAGCTGTCATTTACACCAAACGAAACTATATGATTGTAAATAATAATATCAAAATTAGGTTGAAACAACAAATATCAGAATCAGTCCACAATGTTAGTGTCAGAACCCAGCACATGGCACAAGAAGAACGAGACATGCTAAATCGCTTAACCATAAAGTACGCTAAGCTCTTCGGCGAACCAAACGAGAGGCTTACCTTTACCACCCGAGTTAAAGGTAGAATCCGAACGACAACCGAAGATCCTGTTTATTCCAAGCATTATCCATACCCCATGGCGCTAAAGGAAGAAATAGACAAGCAAATCAATCAGTTGCTAAATGATGGAATCATTCGACCTTCACGGTCACCGTACAATTCTCCGGTATGGATTGTACCAAAAAAATCAGACGCTTCCGGTGAAAAGAAGTACCGTATGGTAATCGACTACAGGAAGCTCAATTCGATAACAATACCAGATCGTTATCCAATCCCCGAAACCAATGAGGTACTGGCGCACTTAGGAAAGAATAAATATTTTTCGGTGATCGACCTAAAAAGCGGTTTTCACCAAATACCTCTGCACGAGGACGATATCGAAAAAACCTCATTCTCTGTCAATAATGGGAAGTATGAGTTCATGAGACTTCCCTTCGGGCTGAAGAATGCACCATCTATTTTTCAAAGAGCTCTAGACGATATCTTGCGAGAACACATCGGTAAGATCTGTTATGTCTATATCGATGACATAATTGTGTTCAGTGAGGATGTTGAGCGACACTTTCAAAACTTGGAAACTATATTCGAAACTCTCCAACAATCCAACCTCCGAGTGCAGTTGGATAAATGTGAGTTCTTAAAGCCAGAGGTTGAATTCCTGGGCTTTATTGTATCCTCAGACGGTATAAAGGCCAATCCAGCTAAAGTGGAAGCCATCACCAAGTATCCATATCCACGAACTTTAAGGGATCTGCGATCATTTCTAGGTCTGTCGGGATTTTACCGCAGATTTATTAAGGACTATGCAAAGCTGGCAAAACCCCTTACAGCCCTCTTAAGAGGGGAGGATGGACATACGTCCAAAACGGCCTCAAGTAAGAAAGTTGTCCATCTGACAGATGCAGCAATGGAAGCATTTAGCAAAATCAAAAATTCGCTGGTCTCTGACGATGTTATTCTCTCCTTTCCCGACTTTAATAAGGACTTTCACCTGACTACCGATGCATCAGACTATGCAATCGGAGCCGTACTATCCCAAGACAACAAGCCAATTACATTTATCTCTCGTACTCTTAACAAAGCGGAAGAACATTACGCTGCTAATGAGAAAGAGATGTTGGCTATAGTATGGGCTCTCAATTCATTGAGAAACTACCTTTACGGTCCTACCAAGGTAAAGATATTCACCGATCATCAACCCTTGACGTATGCTCTAAGCAGCAAAAACACGAACAACAAAATGAAACGTTGGAAGGCTATACTTGAGGAGTATAACTACGAATTAAAGTATAAGCCTGGAACAACCAATCTTGTCGCTGATGCATTGTCAAGACCTCCGAAGCACAGTCAAATTAATTCTCTCACACCAACTCTACATAGCGATGAAAGCTCTGGTCATGATCTCATCCAAATTGTAGACGTACCATTAAATGTTTTCAAGAACCAGATTGTTCTTCTCACCGGAGATACCCCCTCACATGAATTTCAGATTACCTTTCCCACCTATCACAGACACGCTATTATAGAACCAGCATACACCCCAGAGAAATTAATAGAAATCTTCAAACAGTATTTAAATCCTTCAGTCGTTAATGGATTGAAAACAGAAGAGAGGATTTTAGGCACGGTACAGGAGGTGTATCGAACATATTTTAGGCAATATAAGATTCGATTTGCGAGAAAAATAGTCACGGACCTAGCAGACCAAACCCTACAAGACGAAGAAATAATAAAAGAGCATAACCGAGCTCATCGAAATTCCCGTGAGAACAAAATCCAAATCCTTCAGAATTTTTATTTTCCCCACATGAAATCTAAAATAGAAAAAATTACGAAACAATGTAAAATCTGCAAAGAGCATAAGTATGACAGACAACCCAACAAACCCGAACTTCAGCCGACCCCTATTCCCGAATACCCCGGCCAAATAGTGCATATTGATATCTATTTCACTGACAAGAAAATAATCCTCACTGCCATTGACAAGTTCTCTAAATATGCCTTAGCCAAAATACTGAAATCAAGGGCATCAGAGGACATTAAGCAACCCCTCAGAGAACTAATACTAGCTTTCGGCGTACCCCAAACAATAGTCATGGACAACGAAAAATCGTTGACCTCTAATTCCATTACATTCATGCTAGAAAACATGTTTAACATAAAAGTTTTCAAAGCACCTCCCTACACAAGTTCTGTTAATGGTCAAGTGGAGAGATTCCACTCAACACTTTCAGAATTAATTCGCTGCCTTAAGACAGATAATATTCATAGTACATTCTCAGAACTATTAGACCGATCCATATATGAATACAACCGATCCATCCACTCAACCACGAATAAACGACCAATAGACACATTTTTCGGTAAAAGGCTACTAAATAACCCAAAAGAACTCGAACGGGTAAGACAGGAAAACATTAATAAACTACGCGAAAAACAGCAAGCAGACTTAAGATACCACAATGCAAAGAAACACTCTCCAAAAAAATACTCTAACGGCGAAATCATATATGTGAAAACGAATAGACGAATAGGGAATAAACTAGATCCCCGGTATAAAAAGGAAATAGTAGTTCAGGATAATAACACAACAGTTCTTACTGAGTCAGGTAGAATCATCCATAAAAACCTTATAAAAAGCTAAAATCTTTTAACAGGACGCTACTAACCTTCTGTAATGGCGAAGTACAAATTTTGGACTACTCAAATTCTCAGCTAATAAAAATAAATACGGGTCGTGCGCATTTACAAAGCGGATCATTTAAAATCATACACCTGATCGACATCGAGACTTACGAAACAACACTGAATAACTTAGAAGCTACGTTAAAGGCATCTATTACCAGTAACCATATCCTTAATCCCGTCCTTTGCTATGAAATATCCCGCACCAGAACACTAATAACCAGATTAAGAATTAATAATAAAAACAAAAGATCCCTGGACTTCTTAGGATCTGCGTGGAAGTGGATCGCGGGTAGTCCGGATCATCACGACTACGAGATCATTAGCAATAAAATGAATGACGTTTTAAGTAATAATAATAATCAGCTTATAATCAATAAAATGTCTATTGAGAAAATAAACGAATTAACAAATATTACAAATAGGATCATAAGAACATTTGAGGAAAATGAAAATAACAATAATGAGATAATTATGAAAATTAAGTATGAATTAGATATAATTAAGGAAGAAATTAGCAATGTAATTTATGCCGTTCATTGGGCAAAGGTAAACGTAATTAATTCATTCATCTTATCAAATAGTGAAATAAATATAACCGAAGCAATTTTAAAACTAGATGATATTCCATACATTAATATTGATGAGGCATTAGAATTCGCTGAAATAAAAATAGCCTCAAACGATAAGAGTTTAATATATATTGTAAGTATTCCGAGAACAACTAAAGTAAAATGTAATTCTTCAATATTAAGACCTGTGAAAATAAATAAAGTAATAAACAAAATTGAATATAATTCCATATTAGAATGTAATAATGAAGTTTTTGGAATCACAAAACCATGTAAAACCTATAATAGCCTTTCCATTTGTAATGAAAATAATATTGTTAGCTTAAGAAATTCGTCATGCATCCCAATGCTCATAAAAAGCCGAAAAGCATCGTGTTCCATCATCAATAACGAACATGTCCCGGACATAGAGGAAGTATCACCCGGAATCCTACTGCTTAACCAGTTCAACGGCACAGTTCTAATCAACAACGACACGGTCATGCTCAAAGGTACGTTCATCATCAAACACGTCAATGTCACCATTGAAGTTAGAGGAAAAACAATTATGTCCAAAGAAGTCACAAGTCATCAACCTCTACCAGCAATTTTGCAACCATCTTATAAGCCGGATAAAATAGAGGAAGTACTGTCGCTTGAAAGGATCAATGAACTATATGTGAATCGTACAAAACAAATCAGCCTACTCGAAGTGAAAAACAAGGTTAATTTATCAGTAAATATTATCCTAATGATTACAATCTTGGTTGCCGCCACCTTCGCATGCAAGATGACAAAGAAAAAGTTCATGACTGAAGATAGACACCCTAATACCAACAGGCCGTCGCCAACAACTATAGGCCTACAAGACATTCCTCATCTCGTGACATCAACAATATCTTACGAGGACGTTCGATCTTAAGGGCGGAGGAGTTAACGCCAAAAATGTTAACACACGCGAATAGGGCGTGATATCATTCCCACGGGCAACAACATCATCCTCAAGCGTGATCACGTACGAATCCCATTACCACCGGACACACGAGACATTGACGGCAACGTTCCCAAGACACCTGAGCTGCATCACCGAACATCCGCTGCTGACCAGGCGTTTGGCTGCATGGGAATGCGTTTAGATTTTAAGTTATAGAAATTTGTACACAGTAGTCGTAAGTAAGCCGCGAAGGCAACAAGTCGAAATAAAGTTTTTTTTAAATAAATAAATTTAAAATAGTTTAATTTACATACTCAGAACATTTTGACATACGATCGCTATTTGTGTTGTTTACAGTAACTTAAAAGATTCATCACGCCCGAAAAATGGAATAAAATCATAAAAATGTTCGTGTTATTATTTTTGACAACTTTCGACGTGGATTAACTCAACAACAGTGCATCGATGAACTAAATTCAATTTTTGGCGATGAAGCTCCATCAAGAACCAGTGTTTGTCGATGGTATGGTGAATTTAACCGAGGTCGTAGTTCACTCCAAGACGAATTTTGTGAAGGTCGTCCAAAATCAGTTGTTCTTCCGGAAACCATTGATGCTGTGCCCCAACTGATATTGCAAGATCGTCAAGTGACCTATCGTGAGATTGAGATAACCTTAGGCATTAGTGGGACCAGCATACATTCAATATTGCATGAACATTTGACCGTCAAAAAAATTTGTTCGCGTTGGATACCACACAATTTGTCAATCGCTCAAAAACAGGCTCGTGTCGATTGGACGAAAAAAAAAGCTCCAAAAATACGATGCTTCGAAACACGTCTATCACATCGTGACAGGAGGTGAATAGTGGATTTATGCGTATGATCCCGAAAGTAAACAGCAGTCGACTGTATGGGCGTTTCAAATTGATCCAAATCCAACAAAAATTGCTCGCGCACGAAACACTTCCAAGCAAATGGTCGCCTGATTTTTTCGGAAAAATCGTATCGCAACCGTGCCACTAGAACAACGCAGAACAGTCAATTCCATGTGGTACACAACCATTTGCTTGCCAGTTGTCTTCCAAGAAATCAGGAAAACCAATTGCCTAAGACGGATCACTCTTCACCACAACAATGGGAGCTCTCACACATCGGCTGAAACAACTGCATTTTTGAGCACTCAAAACATCGATTTGAGGAGTCATCCGCTGTATAGTCCTGACTTGGTACCGAATGACTTCTTTTTATTCCCGTACGTAAAAAATAAAATGAGAGGTTAACGTCTTTCGAAAGCTGAAGAAGCGGTTGATGCGTTCAGAATGCATGTTTTGGAGATCCCTCAATCAGAGTAGAAAAATGCTCCGACAAGTGCAAAAGTGTATAGATCTTAATGGGAATTATTTTCAAAAACAATAAAGCTGTTTTCGATGACTAATATTTGTTTTAGTTCTCTTGTCCCGAAATATAAAAGGCAACCCTCGTATTTTACGATGCCTGGTGAACCCGTCCCATTATCGTCCACATCGACGGCAAAGATAGACATGCACAGTTCAAGGATCACGATCTCAATATGCCGGGCCCCAAGTGTGGTATGCTATGAGCTGCTTAAACCAGGCGAAACCATTGATGGGACACGAAATCGACTGGAACTAATGCTTTGAGCCGTGCATTACGTGAAAAGCGGGCTGAAATGACCGAAGCGCATCCCAAGTTGTTTTTGCAACATCATAACGCTCTTCCCCGTATGCTCGTAAATCAAATGCAAAGTCGCACCTCTACCCGCCATATTCCCTACACCTTGCTTCATTCCACAACTGGTTCTTTCGACGAATGCAATGAGATGTGAGCGGTCGGGTCCGGTTCGGGTCTTTTGAGGAAAACGAAAAACGGCTCAATAATTGGATCGATGTGTGAGAAAAAGGTTGAAGCTTTCAGCAAACAATACTTCGAGTGATGTATGTTTTGCGTTTTTTTAACACAACAAAAACAAGAAAAAAAGGATCCGGATTTTTAATTTATATTGAGAGTATAATACATATCATACCATTTTACGCGCTGAATTGATGTTAGGGTACCGAAACCATTATCGCATAATTCAAGTTTGATTATTGCGACGTTACTTAAAGAAGTGATCATACAATTTTTGCTTGACAGAGTTCTCAATTATATGGAAAGTATATGCGTCATTGAGGCGTATGCTGACATTGAAGCGGAACCGGCTAAAATGTCTGGTGGTTAATGAGGGCAAAACGAATTATATTAAGGAAGGACGCAAAACATCGACGTCTCGGACATAGCGTCATACTAGGCAGCAGAAACTTTGACGTAGTCAATGACTTTGTAAATAAATAGGGATAACAACACCAGTACCGGAATCGAAGGCAGAATCACTCTTGCCAATCGCTGTTTCTCTGAGCTCAGGAGGTAATTGAATAATAAAGCCCTCTCTCGAAGGACTTAGCTAGCTTTATATATGCTTCATATATTATCCTAGTCCTACTTCTCTGGCGAGGAAAGTGGAACGTTATTAAAAGCGGATAAGGAAGCCCTTAGTTTTTTCGAAAGAAAAGTTTTGCGTGCAATTTTTGGTCCAGTTTGCATTGATGGCATCTGGAGGAAAAGATTTAACGACGAACTCTATGGGCTGTACAGCGACATGCGCCTGGTCAAGCTTCTTCGGATACAACGCTTAAGAGGGCTAGGCTATGTAGAGCGGACACCACTGCTCCGGCTCAAAAGTCTTCGAATCTTCGTCATTGGGATAACGCAACAGAGGACGGTGTAGGCTAAGGTGACGGACACAACTGAAGAAGGACCTCAACCAACTCAACCAAGTGTGCAATTGAAAGCTGGAGAGGCATGTTAGCTGAGGCCCAGGTCCACCCCGGAGTGTAGGGCCACAGGAATAAGAAGAATACGCTTCAATAAATTCTTGCCAAAAAAAAAATGTGAACATATCCGAGAAAAGGCTCTTATACTGCCTTCCGTCCCGAGAGCTTGGCGTTTTCTAAAGTAATGTAGTCCCCCAATGAAGGAATACCATCCTGATTTAGATCAAATTTATACTCGTCAAATTTTGTCAAGTTTTTGACTTAAACCAGTTAATCAAACAAATTTGATCGTAACGATGACGAAGCAGTATTTGCGACAATTTGAAGTCGAAGCGGCCCAATATTTGGGAATGATAGTGCGCTTTAACTTGTTTTGCCTTTCCTTCAGGAATTTATGTAATCGTAGATTATATCATCTTTCCCGCCGATAGGATAGTCAGCTTCGTAAGAGCTCAGTTGCCGAGTGTTGTCCACAGATTCATATGTTCGTTTGATCTCTGAACTATGAAAATCTTGTTTCGTCGGGGATCTACAAAACGACATGGATCATTTTCTCATCGGCAATTTTTAATACGAATATAACCAAGGTGGTCTTTTGCCTGCTGCCTGCTGCCTGCTGTCTCAACCATTCTGCTAACCTTCAATTAAAACTCTGTCCATCTGTAACATTAGATGTTTTTAACCTGTGGTGTAGCTGCTCCCAGCCAAGTGTTTTGATTGTATCCTGAACCGGTTTTGCTGTGTGTGCAGGTGCATTGTCATGGAGCAAAATTACCTTGCCGTGTCTTCTGGCCCATTCTGGTCGTTTCTCGATCAATGCATGGTTCAAATTGATCATTTGTTGTCGGTAGCAATCAGTATTAATGGTTTCACCAGGTTTTAGGAGCTCGTGGTACAGCACACCTTTCTGGTCCACCAAACACACAGCATTGTCTTCTTGCCGAATCGATCTGGTTTTGCAGTCGATATTGATGGTTGTCCCAGAATAACCCATGCTCCATTTTTCATCGCTAGTAACAATCCGATGCAGAACCGATTTTCTTTCGTGTCTTTGAAGCAAAATTTCAGAAGTGCTTTTTCGGTTTTCCATCTGTCTTTTATTCAATTCATGTAGCAACCGTTTTCTACACTTTTGATCTTTCCCATAGCTTTTAAACGGTCAGAAATTGTTTGCTGTGCAACATTTAACATTGTTGCCATTTGCTTTTGACCCAAAGTGTCATCTCAATCCAATATCGTTTGCAATTCGGCGTCTTCAAACTTTTTTGGTGGTCTTCGACGTTCTTCATTTCTCACATCAAAATCATTATTTCTGAACCATTGAAACCGTCTTTTGCATGTTGCTTCTGATAGAGTATGATCACCATGATCGACAAGCATTCGATGTGACTCTGCAGCACTTTTCTTCAAATGAAAACAAAAAATTAATGCTTTCCGCAAATCATCACTCTCTGGTACAAAATTCGACATTTTTAACACGATGAAAAAATATGATGTTGTCTGTTTGATGTATACTAAATATTTTTCACAGATGTCATAGCAAAGAAACAAAAAAAATAAGGGCTCGTTTACAACAAATGTTCTGTATCTTGACGCTGGTACTATGACCATCACCTTGATTTGCGCCCACATCCCAACAGTGAAAATGGTGATGATAGCAAGGATGACTTCCATGTTCTCCTAAAAAGCATGTGATGATGCCCAAGCTCCCAAGATTCTAAATAGATTTTAACGCTCAACTGGCCATGGCATTTAGTGTTAAGGAAACACAGCTTGTGCGACAATCCGGAGACGGTCTCAGCCATGTGGATTTCACCTTGGAGCATAATCTCCATGTAGAGCGCACGTGGGTCCAACATCTGAATATCAATAAGGGGACGTGAACGTAAAAACTCAACTAGCTTGATCACATGCGATCGATGTCAGACGCTCAGACACTCCTTCAGTGTAACATAGACTAGGCGGGGAAGGATGCGCATATCGAGAAAAGAACGACGTCGAGACAGGACAATATAGCTCGACGTTGGAAACCTACAATCGCAATCGACCACTTTCTTTGTCGATCTTCGCTACACTCAAGATATTCAGATATAATTATAATAATAATTGTTGGCGCGACAGTCCACAGGGGGACCAGCGCCTAGCTTGCTCCTCAACTTACTCCTGTTGTGCGCTCTACTGTTCTCTCACGAGTAGAAGGGACCTACAGTTTTTTGCCGACTCTGAACGGTGAAACTTGAGAGCTTTCTTAGACAGTTATTACTCTTGTTGTGTTGTTGCTGGAGTGTTGTCGCCAGCTCGAAAGAGGTGGTGCCGTGAAAGAATCGAGGTGTCCAGCCGGGAATCGAACCTAGACCCTTCGACGTGTGAGCGTCGCACTCTACCCACTACGCCATGGCGGCCACTAATCGGGTATAGACACAGAAGAAACCGTATTCTTAAAAAGAAAAAGAAAGAGTGCGAGAAGCTAGTGTTGTTGCAACAGCGGGTGAAGCAACTATCCAATGAATATAAACTTCGGACGAAAAACCGGTCCTGTTGTCGTCGATACTGAGAACTTGAAAGAAGTTCTGCAGGCTTCTAAACGATCTTAATGACCGCCATCAAACAGAATACTCCCCTTCCACACAATGAAATCAAGGAAACTATATCGGGTCGAGTTAGGGTGCTGATGTAGACAGACTGTCTACATAGCGCTTTAAGGCACTGACGAGCAGAGATGAGCTGATTGGTGGGCTCTTGCGTTAATTCATTTATAAGATTTAATCAGAAGGATATCTTACATATTAGTTGACGAATGTTAGTTTTGTCTGCCTCATCCATATAAAAGGACACCTCTTCAACTATTGATCAAATCTTTAAACTGCGGCAAATGCTATGACAAGCTATACCATGCCGAATGACGTTGAAAACCTATGCTGTCCCATTAAAGTCGGTGACAAACTCGCCGAGACTTTTAAGGTCAGAAAATGTTTTAGACGAGGCTACACGCTGTAATTAGACATTAATATATAGTACCTAGGAGATTGTACAAATCTTAAAAGTCAACACAGTATAATTTTTCAAAATCAAAGAAGGGGTAACGGAGAAACTCTAAACCTATTTTAAAGGCGAATACGCAAGGTACATACTGTCATTACGCAAGAACGCACTACACCAACGCCTCATTCATTATGGGCAGAAGGTACTTTGAAGTAGTTAAGGACTGACTAAATATAAAACTTTGATCATCCCCGTCCTGCTCTATAGCATAGAGACCAGGACTCTTAAGAAAGCGGATGAAGAAATTCTTGGTCATTGTGAGAAAAAAGTTTTGTGTGTTTGCGTTAACGGCGCCTGTAGAAGACGACTCAACCAGGAACTGTAAAGACTGTACAGTGCCGTGTACGAGTATCTAATTAAGCGTTTTTAAATTCAACGGAGCGAATGGACGCCAACGAAGTGTCTTCGACTTTGAGCGTTAGGGGCAACGTTATACCTAACCGCCTTGAATGAAATGGCACTTACAGGTTTGATCTCAACCTACATAGTGTGCACAATTGTAGGTAGCTCTCCAAAAAGAACCTTGATCGTCGAAGCCTAGGTCTGTGCGGACTGTAGCTCCAAACAAAGAAGGAGCAACTACTGTTAAAATCACAACATGCGATGGAAACCGATCTAATAATAATAACAATTGAATGGCCCAACAAACCACAGAAGGACCAGGGTCTAGCTCGCTCATCAACTACTTATGTTGTGCGCTTCACTCACTAGTAGAAGTGTGTCAACACAATCACAGCTCGAAGGACATCTAGAGTTGAAATCACAGAGTTTTCAATTTATAGTAATTGTTGGCGCGACAGTCCACAGGGGCACCAGTGCCTAGTTTGCTGATCAACTACTCATGTTGGGAGCGCCACTTTTCTCTCACTAGTAGAAGGGACCTACAGTTTTCTGTCGGTTCCGTACGGCGAAATTTGAGACCAATGTAGCTCGAAAAAGGTGGTGGCGTGAAAAATTAGAGGTGTTCAGTCAGGAATCGAATTTGAACTTTCGGTGTGTGATTATCGGACTCTACACAGCCACAGTGGCCACCGATCTGCACTTCTAACACAGAGCTTACGTTTACGAGTAATATGAAGATCTCGCATAAGTGAATGCCCTTAGACTAAAACTATTTCGATGAGCACCAATCGAACTGCTGCTGAACGTTTAATGGGAAAGACAAATGCCGCGGTAATTTTAATAACCAAATAAATTTCTTATAGTGCAGATTGGGAAAAGTTACTTTACTCGGCATGCTCATTTTGTTTAGCCCGGCGGTCCAAGGTCTCAGCCAAACTTGGTCCGTGGAGAGAGATTTCTTACCGGAGAAGTCCAACGGTGGTCAAAACGAGTGTGTGTATCTGTGCTTGAAAAATTATTAATCGATTACGACTTTGCACAAATTCCGCATTCTATTCTCTATAATACTCTCTCTGTCCTGTCCTTAAATATGCCTAGCTACGTGACATTTTCTTTAGTCTGTATGCCATGAGGTGATGTCTTCTTCGGTGTGATCGTAAAGCGAGAACCTACTCTGAAATACAAGTCCCCAAATGTCAAAATCAAACAATTTTTTATTTTTTTATATATTTTTTTAAATTTTTTATTTACACTAAGTACATTTTATGACAATTAGTTTTGGGATCTAGGTCAGTAGGCATAGTTCTCTTCAGTCGCGGTTTCCCGAATATTTATTTTATTGGTAGTGAGTTTACTTCTTTGTTCGGATGGATTATTAATTTGACATGATGTCTTCTGCTTTGAAGTTCTTCTTCTACAGTTGGAATACTCAGGTCACGATGAATGTCGATGTTAGGTATGTACCAGTCCGCGTTAATAATAGTTCGTAATATTTTTAATTGTTGTCTTTGTACTATAGGAATGTTTGTTTTTTTTTAAGTTCCCCACAGTTGAATCCCATGTGGCCGCGGTGGCGTAGTGGGTAGAGTGCGACGCTCACACGCCGAAGGGTCTAGGTTCGATTCCCAGCTCAACACCAATTTTTTCGAATATTTCACGGCACCACCACTTTCGAGCTGCTGACAACACTCAAAGAGTAATAACTGTCTAAGAAAGCTTCTCAAATTTCGCCGTTCGGAGTCGGCAAAAAACTGTATGTCCCTTCTACTCGTGAGAGAACAGTAGTGCGCACGACACGAGTAGTTGATGAGTGGCCTAGCTTACTCAACTAGCTTACTCAACTGATCCCCCTCTGGACTGTAGCGCCAACAATTATTATTATTATTAGTTGAATCCCATATGTCCAGATAGGTTTGATAATCGATTACTATATCAGTAACTTGTTGCTAGTAGAAACCTTTGAGCTTCAGCGAAGCAGCTAGAGTAGCTAGTTATCTTTTAATTTCATTTGGCCCCTTTTTCTTGTAGATAGTATTTCCAGTTGTTTCCTGCCCAAATGTATGCCATAATTATAGCCACATTGACTATTGGAATTGTTTTGTCCTTAATTGTTAATGGGATAGTTGAGTTGTTTAATTTAGTTGTAAAATTTACTTGTTGAGTCTTTTCTTCATTAACCTCTATGCTCCAGTCGCCGAACCATTTCATCATTCTGTTGAGATTTAGTTGAGCTTGAGAAGATACGGTGGTCAGGTTTTGATCGGCCATCAGCAGAATTGTATCGTCAGCAAAGGTAGCCATCATGGCTCTAGTAGCTTTGGGTTGAGGAATGTCGGCGGTGTAAGGAACATATAAGAGTGGTCCCAGAACAGATGCTTGTGGTACTCCCGCCTTCGTTTCGATCTTCACCACATTTAACATAAAAATGACCAAAAATGATCAAGCTACCTTAGCTTTTGATGATGAGATAAAGTGTGGTGGGAATAGGTTTTGCAGTCCTTTGTCCCATACCTTTTTGAATACTTTTGCTACGTCCAGGAATATGCCTATGCAATATCTCTTTTCCTCGAAGTCCGTTGTGATTTTGTTAACTACACGGTGAACTTATTGGATAGTTGAATGTTACTTGCGAAAGCCGAATTGATGGTCAGGTATAATTTTGTTGCTCTTTAGTGCTGATAGCAGTCGATCAGTTATTAATTTTCAAATACTTTTCCTAAGATAGGAAGCAAGCATATAGGTCTGTAGGATGATGGGTTCTTTGCGTCTTTGCCAGGTTTCAGAACTGCAGTTATTTGAGCGACTTTCCGGGTTTTAAGTTTGATGAATGCATTAAAAATGTTTCTTAAGTATTCTATTGCTTTTCAGAGAAATTGGATTAACAACTTTTTATTTATGAAGTCATATCCTGGGACGTTATTAGGATTAATCCTTTTCTTGACACACTGTTCGGATAATCTTGAACCCCCTTATGTTTTTTTACTTAAGCCTTGATTTCGTAAGCGGCTTTAAACGATTGATTGCTATGTTCGTATAATAACGAAAGTGACGTCCGCCTCAGCCATGAGCTAACGAACTTTAGAAAAATAGTGTTTCTGGTTTTGGATTCTGAATCCCTCAAAATGTTGGAATGTTCTCTAGAACATGAGCAGTACGCAAATCTGGTGTCTAGTGAAATTCACTGGGATGAAACGAGAATGACAAAGTCCTTCCAGATTGTGAAATGGAACTTGAACGCATTGCTAAGGAGAACAAGGTCTCCTTTTTGTTGTACTGAACCAACGACATTCACATACGCTCAATCAGATCACCATAAATTTTCTTAAAGAGTTGTGCAAATAGCCTGTCAGCATCAGTAGTTTCGTCTAACATCAGCCATTTCATTGATTTATTGATTTTGTCTTTATAAAGAAAGAAGTTTTAAACGAAAATATTTTTATTTTATAATTTACTGTTTTTATCATTACCTTTTGTTGGTGTTTTCGAACATAATTACTATTTAAAACGTTTCGCTCAATGATGCCTAGTGCTGTATGTAAGCTCGTTTCGCTGAGCTTACATACAGCGCTAGGCATCATTGGAGCATTGAGCTGAATGTGTGTACTTGAACTCATCGCCAAATCATGGGTATCTCCTAGATGATGTCATAATAACCAGCTCAGACAGGACGAAATTTTAAAGAGTCTCAGGTGAACTCTCTGTTTAAAGTTCCCTGCTGACAACTATAACAGCTTTCCAAAATCGAACTGTGTACCGATCGCATTTTTAATTCGAAGTTCCCGTTTTTTTTTTTTTTTTTGGTGGGGGAGAGAGCGGGGATTGTGATGGCTATCCAGGGGGCGCCGCGAGGAGGCTCAAATTGACCTTTGCACTAACGAGGATAGTGTTGGCAGCTCGTTTTGTTTAGCGCAATCAACAACATTGCCTCGCGTAAATCGAATTAAAAGCAGTTTTGGTAGTATACAGTAGGCGGATTGCATAACCTACTACGCAGCTTCTGTAAAAACAGTTTTTATGTCCAAGCGTTACGAGACGTCAAATTCAAGTCTGAGTTGTTCAAAATCTGCCAAAAAGGCAGAATGGTATGACGCATAGGTCGACGAATTTTTTTATTAAAATAATTATTAACTGATGCATATAAACTTTGGGCAAGTACTGGACGGAACAGCAATAGACACTGGGAAAAAGGAATTGAAAACAATCGTATTCGCAGAATTAAAAAACTGTGCTTTCGGGGTAGGTTGTTAAGTTCGAATTGGGCTTTTCAACAAATCCACAAGTACGACAACAGAGGAAAGCTTGCGCAAAGCGGTGCACTTCCACGTATTTTTTCAAAATTTCAAAAGTTCAAAATTTTAAAGTTTCAAAATTTCAAAATTTCGAAATTTTAAAATTTCAAAATTTTAAAATTTCATATTTCAAAATTTCAAAATTTCAAAATTCCAAAATTTCAAAATTTTCAAAATTTCTAAATTTCTAAATTTCTAAATTTCTAAACTTCAAAATATCAGAATTTCAAAATTTCAAACTCTTAAAACTTTAAAATATCAAAATTTCAAAATTTTTTTAACATCGTCAGTAACATGTCTTTAAAGCGACTGCTGGTATAGAAATGGAGGTGGCCGAAATGTGTTACCAACTAAAAGCTAGCATTGACAGAGCGCCACTAAGACTGAGCCTTCTACAGCTCATTAATAAATAGAGATAATGACAGGAGGACCGACATAAAGCACATAAAGTTTTTTCGATTTTCTTTTATATTCACGGCTTCTATTGACAAATTCGATCACAAATTTGAACTTCTTTTAGATGGCCACAGCGGGCACACTTGCACCGGTCGATTCGTTGGAGCCAATTTTCAACGACACAGCCACACATTATACCCGAAGCGGCGGCTATTTCGCGTTTAATGTCTGAATGTTTGTACTGAGCTCTTTCAACACCGTCGGTTTTTTGGTCCATCGACTGGCCAATCGACTAACCTATCGACCGGCCCAATTCTTGGGGTAACATACTCACCATACATTCTCTGCGATATATCGGTTAACACGTGTGCTGTGTTACAATCGTCATCGCCGTCAAAAAAAATGGTTCAATAATGTCCCTGCACCCAAACTGCAGTGGTGATTCATAAGGCAACTGTGGATTTTTACTTGACCGTATATATGTGTGCTTGGGCTTATTTAAGAGCCCGTTCAGCCAAAAATTAACTGATCATATTGACGCACTTTCCAGAACCTAATCGAAGAACATACGTCGCTTCGAGTTGTCTATCAACTTCATTTCTTCGTTCATTCGATCTTGTATGGGTGCAAACCGATATCCTTAAGCAGAATATGCCATAATTAGGTCTGAGCGATGCTCGATTCTTCAGAACGCTGTGGAATTGACTGATTTTAATCATTTTCTACAAACGCCTGATCGAGAGCGTTGTTTGCAACACTTCGACCAACCCGATGGCTCACTAGCACGCGAACTTAACACAGCAAATATGAAAACTGAAACTTCACTACTAAGGCGAGAATTACAACCGAAAATTGGAGTTTCGATCGCCTTTTATGAAATTCTGTCAAAAAAATTTTACTATTTCCAGACGTGTAAAACATCAGATGGGGATACCTTTGGTAAAAAGATTTTAGACAAATTTAAAAATAAATTCATAAAATTCGTAATTTTCTTCAAAAACGAAGTAACCAAGTCTAGGTCTTAATACGTTTTCAAAAACGACAATATCAATTATATTTAATTCAATTTGAATTCGTTTCGTTTCGAAGTTTACTTCGTTCCGAAAAGTAAAATTTCGAAGAGCGTATGCATAGAAAGTCAAAAAACAAATTTTGTATTTCTTCTGTGTTGTTGCGAATTGGCTCGAATTGGCTCGAATTGGCTCAGGTTGAAGTGTCACTGAGTGCAAACTTCCTTCGGAATCGTGCTACACGTACTTGAACTATGTAAAACTGTTCCATATATCCGATTCCAAGCAAGGAATTGCGGAGATTAGCACGCGGTTGGGATAAAATATTTTTTATATTTTTTTAATATTTATTAACTAATGAGACCTACGAAAATATATAAGTTTCAAATGTGGTGCATTTGCAAAGTCCCAATGTCCTTCTAAATGAAAGAATGTGAAACGTAAAAACTTGGTCTTGAAACCAACGGAAGTTGAGGCATTTATCACTACATCATGTTTTATGAAAACTGGTCTAAATAAATATTTTCGACCTTATATTTTAATTGATTACATTCCGACAGCCTGAATGTATGCAGTCTTTGATAAGTGTTCAGTGGTTCCTAAAAATCGATATCAAATAAAGGCAAAACACGTGTTTGGGTTTGAATTACCACGAACCGGTAGAAAGTGTGTAAATGCAAAAGGATACTGATTCCAGTCCACACCCTGTTTACACGGAGTTGAATATATACATATATAGTTTCCATGACAGTTACACGGTGACTTTTTCTTATGAAATTGAAACGGAAAATATAAAAGTGCTTTAATTAATTTTAAATGAATTTATTTATGTTTTATCAATAAATACTTATAAAAATATGTAGTTGCAGATTTTTAAAAGTTTTGAATTTGTATAAATGCATATTTTTAAATTTACGCATATAACTGAAGTTGTACTAATCTAAAAACTACTTAAATAATAATAATTGTTGGCGCTACAGTCCAAAGGGGGACCAGGGTCTAGCTTGCTCATCAACTATCCGTGCTGTGCGCGCTACTGTTCTCTCACTAGTAGAAGGAACCTACAGTTTTTTGCCGACTCCGAACGCCGAATTTTGAGAAGCTTTCTTAGACAAATATTACTCTTTGAGTGTTGTCAGCATGTCGAAAGAGGTGGTGCCGTGAAATATTCGAAAAATTGGTGTTGAGCTGGGAATCGAACCTAGATACTTTGGCGTGTGAGCGTCGCACTCTACCCACTACGCCATGGCGACGACGACGGAGTACGCTCTCTTTATATAACAGCTAGATCATTCCAGTCCTACTTTATGGCGCGGAAACTTGGACGTTAGCAAAAGCGGATGAGGAAGCCCTTAGTCTTTTCGAGAGAAAAGTTTTGCGTGCGATTTTTGGTCCTGCATGAACCACATGGAGAAAAGAGCATCTGTGACGGGATGGCGGCTAACAGACCCAGTCCTTGAGGGAACCTGACTGGTAGTGACAAGTTGACCAAAGGCTATATTCTGGTGCCACGGGAGGTCAGGAGCCCCTGGAACTTCGGTTCCAGCCTGACCGTGTGGTAGGCCTCCTTGTGGGAGTATCGTGGTGGCTGTGGTTTACCACCTAACATCGCGGTTAGAGTCAAGGATAGTGTACTGTGCTGACTTGTCTAGTTGATTGCTCACCCACAACTAGGCAAGGCAGTTAGAGATCTATCACTTCTCAGTGTTGAGCTGCGTTCTCAACCCGTAGCTGCGACTCAGAGAGCGGAAGAGGTCTTAGAAAGGCTTCGCATCAAACCAAGATGGGGTGATTGCCCCTCAAGCTTGATCTTAGTTTGGTACTTGGGTAACTAAGGCGCCTAGTCTACGTTACTTACGACTCTTGGGAAAATGGACCCCGTGAAGGCAGGTGATCACGTAAAACCAAACCAAATTATTAATCATAAAATCAGGGCAGTTCAGGTATGACCTAGAATGGATGAACAAATTTAAGAGAAGTCACATAGTAATTTGAGGAAGTCAAAAACTACTCATTCTCTACTCCGCCTGATGTTCAGGGTAGTACACAATACTTGTCTATTTTCACCTTACGGTAGATCCTGGAAAAGTCCCTCTGTACAGATCGACACTCACCACCTAGGCCGCATATGTATGGGAACGAACTAAACAGTGCCATGTTTTTTTTTTGGCATTCCTACTTAACTCGTCGGGATGACATGTAGGATGACGATGGAGAACACTCGTTGCTCCGTCAATGTAGGTAACGAATTCACAGAACAAAATCAATCAATCGTAGCTTCTTTAAGTCAAACAACACTCTATCGAATGAACAAGCTAGCTTTAGAAAACAGCCTGTGCTTTACGATGCGAAAACTTGGACGTTATTAAAAGCAGGTGAGTAAGCCGCTTTTAATAACTCATTCAGGGAAAAGTTCTGCCTGCGATTTTCGGTCCTGTTTGTGTTGATGGCATTTGGAGGGGAAGATATGTCAAATTTAAGAACCATTATTAGGACTAAATGTGGCCACCGTGCCGTAGTGATCAGAGTGCGACGCTCACGCGCCGGTTCAAAGCACGGTTAAGCACCTCATATTTTCACGGCACCACCTCCTTTGAGCTGCTGACAACTCACAAATAGTAATAATTGTCTGTGAAAAAGATCCTTAAACTTCGCCATTCGAAGTCAACAAAGGAATGTAAACGTTTAGTCAATGAGCAGTCTAAGCTTTCTTTTTTTTTATGTGTACGGATATTGGTCAGCTGGGCTGTCTGTGGGAAGCTTTTTAGGTTTAGTTTTAAGTAGTTAGTAGTTAGTTTTTAAGTTAGGTTTAGTCTTAGGTTTTATATATATATATATATATAAAACATGGTGCATATGTTAGGCATATAAATAACTGACTCGCCCTGGTGTACGCGTCCTTACGCCGGACATAGTTAATGTACAGTATGTTAAGTATTAGTATGTAAGGAAAAAAAAAATGCATAATTTAATTTAAGTTTGGATTAAGATTAAAAACAAAAAAAAAGATGCCGAAAGGCAGTAAGATCAACTATGTTTAGATTAACTTAGAGCATCGGCATAGGGTCAGTAAGATAGATGTAAGAAAAGAATATGTTAAGCTAGTTTAAGAAAATTTGTCTAGTATAGAAGTATAACCCTGAATAGTCATCAAAACAAATTTTCAATAAAAAAAAAAAAAGCAGTCTAAGCTCTTGTCCACCACCTCTTTCGAGCTGCTGACAACACTCGCCGTTCGGAGTCGGCAAAAAACTGTAGGTCCCTTCTACTCGTGAGATAACAGTAGCGCGCACAACACGAGTAGTTGATGAGCAAACTAGGCCCTGGTCCCCCTTTGGACTGTAGCGCCAACAATTATTAGTCCGTCGAGAGAAGACTTTATTACTCAATAATACAGCATTTGGCAAGAGAGATTTTGCGTTTGATTTCGGTACTGATGTTGTTGTCCCTGTTTACCGCGCTTAAAAAGTTATCTATATATACTTACACATTTACCCGGCCAAACTTCAGTTTTGTATTAATAATTAATATTAAGCTTATGTTGTTTGACTTTATTTTTTTACGGAATATATTTTGTTTATTTGTGAAGTCGAATTACTTTGTTCTAAAAATTATAACAAAAAATATTTGAAATAATTAAATACTTTGTCTGAGTTTGTTTTTTTACGAACACAGATATGGCTTGAACAAATACTCTTACTTAGTGATTAATGACTACTTATGAACTCTTAGTTGTGACTTTTGAATAATGGTTAGTTTAGTCATGAGCAATATCTGCAAATAAAGACTAATTTAGTCGTCAATCATTATTTTTACTGTTAGCGAATAAACTACTCATTAATCGCTTGTCTCCAGCAACTAATGACTAAATAATAATTAGTCATCAATTGACTAAAATTTTCCCAACGCTGTTTTTAAGTCATTGGCATGCATTAAACATTTAGTTTGCAAAAGTATTACTAACTTGTTCCTTATGGAACTTTTAAATTACGCCAAAAAAAAATTATCGTCTTATACATTATGATACCAGTTTATCATTTTGTTTTAAGATAGATTAATAATAATTGGATGGCGCGACAGTCCACAGGGGGACTAGGGCCTAGCTTGCTAATCAACTACTCATGTTGTGTTCTCTCACGACTCCGAGCAGCAAAGTTTGAGAAGCTTTCTTAGACAGTTATTACTCTTTGAGTGTTGTCAGCAACTCGAAAGAGGTGGTGCCGTGAAAAATTTGAGGTGTTCAGCTGGGAATCGAATAAGATAAATTAGTAAATATAAAATACTGGAGTGTTGGGACATTTGTTGATACTTGTACTTGACATCGGAAATTTCAAGGCTGCTACAAAACAATGTCTAAAAAGCAATACATTGCTTTTGAACAACGCACATTTGGTTATTAATTTTCCTTTGCGTTCTTAAAAAAACTGCGCGGTTAGATAGTTTAGAAATTCTACAGGGCCTAACTATTTTTTTTTTTTTCTTACGAGTACATTTGACAATCAAGCTTTGGGGACACACAATGCCAAGTAGTAGTAGAATACTCCTTGAACCGATAATTGTATATTTATTATTGACATTAAAATGAAACTCATAATGCAAAATAAAACAAAACAAAGGAATTATATTTTACTCACACATTTTATTTGTTAATAATAATGACATTGAATGATTTGCAAAGGAAGTTGCGGCTATAATTTTTTAATTGAACCATAAATAAGATGTAATATGATGTAGCAATGTATTCTTTGATAAAATGTTCCATAATTTTCCTTAAAAAAGTTCCTTAAACTTCGTCATTCGGAGTTGGCAAAAAACTGTAGGTCCCTTCTACTCGTGAGATTACAATAGCGCACACAAAACGACTAGTTGATAAGCAAGCTAGGCCCTGGTCCCCTTGTGAACTGTCGCGCCATCCAATTAATATTAGTTTTCCTTTAAATAATTTAAAGATAAGTATGTAGTATTGATCATTGATCATTGACCATTTTACATTGTGAGAATGACTCATAAAGTCTGTTCCAATTACTTTGAATTGCTACGAATGCCTACAAAATTCGGCGAAAAACTCTTGATTGATTGATTGATTTTGATTTCTGGTTTTTTCGTAGAAAAGAGAGCTCATTAGAGAGTAAAATATTTTCTCTTCCTATAAATTTCTGCCGAAGAAAGATCTGTGGGCAGCAGATGACTGTCAAAGTGAAGAAAAAAAACCTTTGACTTTTTATATATCTGATAGCTGTTTACAGTTAATTCCGCGAAATTTTACGAAAAGTCGTTTCACAAGTTTCGACAGAGTTACTCATTCCAAGAGACATTTTTACCCAAAATACTCGACTACGGATTTCTGTACACAAATGAATTGGAACAGACCTATAAATACAATGCGTAATCAAAGAGAGCTTTCATCGGCATCTTTATATCCACTCTTAATTTGGGCGGTTTTTTCGATCCTTGCTCGGTCGGCAGTTTTTGATGGATTATTCAGCTTCGGTTTAATTTTTCATCATCAAACTCTGTGGAAAAAATCTATATAGTGATGGATTTCAACACCAGTCCTTAACATGGACAGAATATTATATTCGCAATAGCAAGCTTACTCACAACAGTTGATATGTACTTTACAGTCTTAAAGAATTTGAATGCTCAATTCCTAGGCAAAACAATTTACGTTTATTATGATTTTGTCGTTGCAAAATTTAGGAAATTCTTACTTTGTTAGTAGTGAATTGTTAATTTGTGGGTCACAAACTATGTTTGTGGATAATGTTTTTCTTCTCATATGCGTGTTGGAATGCTAAACTCGCAGGAAGATACTAATTAATGTTTAAAAAATGAAACGTTTCAAGTTCTTTCCAGTTTCCGGACCGTTTTTTTTGATACATGAATATGTGAATGCATTTCAAAAACTCGCATTCACTTCTGGGCTTCATTGATGAAATGTATAAAACTATACTTACGGTGTAAGTTTTCGGACAACACACATGCATACGTGCTGAACAGTTGCAATATGTGCAAAAACGTGCAAGATTGTATTTCTTTTAGTGTAATGATACCATTTATGTATCCATGTCAAATAAACGCCAACTATAAGTAAGAAAATCCTTTAGATGTTTTAAAAATTGCATTTTGTTAAAAAGTCAGATAAAGTGTAAAAATACAAAATTAATTAATTTAATGCATAAATAATATCCTTCCTATTTCCACTTCCGCCGCCGCCGTGGCATACGGCTGAATACCTCAAATTTTTCACGGCACCACCTCTTTCGAACTGCTGACAACACTCAACTGTCTAAGAAAACGCTTCTCAAACTTCGCCGTTCAAAGTCGGGCCAGAGGTCCCTTCTGCTCTTCAGAGAACAGTAGCGCAGACAACACGGGTAATTGATGAGCAAGCTAGACCCTGGTCCCCGAATTTCGTAGATATTCGTAGCAATTCAGAGCAATTGGAACATACCTATTATTATTTCTACTTCCGTAACAAATCACTGAAAAACAAGCTTGCAAACAACAACGTACAGTTTAAACTCTTCTTTTATTGATTTTTTCATTGGTTTCCATTATAAGATGAGAAGCCTAGATTTCTATTCCCTTATCCGTTTTTATTTTATGATCAGCCTTTTCACAGCTGATGCACTTCGGAATCGACTGTTCAATCTTCAAACTTAAACATTTGTGTTTTCTATCAAATTTGTATTTTTTCAATGAATTAGGAAAAGTGAGGTGTTATATTAAACTTCTTACTAAAAAGTTTCTGATCTTAATATTAAATTTATTCTAATGTTTATTTAATTAGCAATTAAGCTGGTATGAAGCTGTTTTAGTGCTGCTGAATATTTCAGATATTGTTCAGAACAATAAATTTATTTTCAACAGCTCATAACTTCACGAGGGAAAAATACATTTCAGAATATTTTGATGAGGAATATATCGAAAAGGTAAAAGATTTAAAGAATACAGCCGGGAACGTTCGCCTCTAATTGCTGTGAAATGTACCTAAACTACTGCGTATTCCCCAAAATTTCTTGACCAAATCTCAATTGAAGACTGAGAGACCAATATACAATAATAAGCAAAACTGTGCTGAACAATGTGTTCAAGGGCGAATAGGACAAAAATGGCTCTAAAGCCATATTTAATTTAGTTAGTTCCATGCAGAAACTATAACAGCAAGTCTTAAGAAAACTCGTATACCCATCTAACTATTTATTTTAAGGTATTTTAATTTTCCCGCTAGGTATCAGCATTCAAATTAAAGTGAATGCAGACTTCTGTCCAATCAAGTATAACTGTAGCTGTATATTTCAACGGCTGTCTTGTCAAAAAAAAAATATGCATTTTGTTGTTTGAAATATTTTTTTTAAAACAACGTTGATTTGATACACGATTACAATAGAATCAATTCTGGTCGACCAGTAAAAGAAAAGGTCGTTGAAATAGGTGATTCTTCGGACGGAATGGGCTTTATTTCGTTGATTTGGCCAAGTGGTAGGGATGTTGCCTCCATTACAGCTTTCGAGGCATGCTTTATCATCAGGCATCATTAGATAATCGCTCGCTCGTCAAAACCAGGGCGATATGGTTGGATGAGGAGAAGCTCCTGATGAGTTTGAGTCAATGGCGGAGGATCCAGCGGCCTGGAGGTCCTCGTTATTACTAATCTGTCCCGTCTTTTGACAATATTAGACTGCAGGCGGTGTACTAACACCTTAGCCAAACAAATTTACTATCGGTATATGTTGGAAATAGCTATGAAGCCTACGGAGCTATAGCTCATAGCTTCTTAGTTTTTACTGTTATGTTATGAAAAACGAATTTTACATTACAGTGTTATTGTCATGCAAAAATTATTTTGACAAAAACTGTAGGCTTTGCTTCTCTGCTTTTTGAACTGATAAAGAAAATTCTACACTTTAATCGCTAACCTATACATCATCCGATGTAAGCCTCCTGAATTTTTATTGAAGCGACTGAACTCCAAATTAACGATTTCTCTTCTTTGAAAAAATTTTGGGGGCTGTCACTTTGTGCAATTCCTTCCTCTCATAATATAGACCCAAGAGTGGAATGGTATGGTTTAGTTATGTTTGAGTTTAGTTTATTTTGACGATCAATAAATGTGTGAAGAAAATGACAGTCACCGCGATTTTCTCAACTTCTCAGTAGCTTTCTGTTAATCCTAAATTTGATTTTTTAAATAATTGATTATTTTTAATTGTTGAAGTTATGTTATAAATTTTAACAACTTTGATTAAACATAAGAAACGATGCACGTACTACACTTTCATTAATTTGCAAATTGCCTTTAAATTAAATGTTTCCGCAAATGTCCCCAGGAATGATTGCCAAATAACTATGTCAAAAACAATTCCAACCTCACTTTCAAGCTAATGAACAACCTAAACTCTATTCCAACTCCCCTTGTAAAAATACACAAAGTCGTTCTTATGTCATAGTTAACTATCAATTTTATTAATTTGCATTAATATTAATCTTATTTCAGTGCTTTCCGGGATTTGTATATGCGCACAGTATTATCCGATCCACCGGATATCATATACTTTGGATTTGACCAATCCACATCCAATACTTTATCACTGTGTCCAATAAGGTCGTAAAGTGGAGCTTTGGGACTGGAACAATCGAAAAAAAAATTAAAATACTGATTCACTTCAAATACTGTCACATCTTACCTTCTGCAATCCCAGAGTTTATTCATATTGTCATAACCGCCCGAAAAGAACAAATGTTCCTCGGTCGTTGACCACATCACACTTTGAATCCATTGTGTGTGTCCTAAATACGTATTTCGAACAACTGATCCCTCTGTAAAAATTTGAATTTACAAAAAACTGTTTTTATCCCCTTTAAATTTCCATTTACTTACGGTTGGATCTGGAATCATAAAGTCGCAGGTTCTTGTCTGCCGAAGCTGTTAAGATAGTTTTGTTCAATTTCGAGTAGCTAACGTCGAAGATTGATTTGTTTGCACTGATTTCAGACTGGATGCCTTCCATGCTAAGATTCCAGATCTTCAGCGTTTGATCCCAGGATCCACTAAGTAATAATTCTGAATCCATCCATTGCACCGCAGAAATGCACTCTTTGTGGCCTTGAAGACTCAGCAGTGGTGTCTAGAAAGGAAGTTTTAAAATATTTTATTCGATTATTAGAAACTCTGTCGGTTACCTTAGTGATTCCATGGTCAGAGTCCGTTTTCATCATTGTATCATCATCTTCTTTAACTTCTGGAATTAAAAAATGTTTGAATTATTATTGTGTAAACATAGACCAGGTGATGGGGTAGACATAGCCGACGAAGCCTAGAAGGGAATTTCCGCACTATGACATGTCACATTGATTCACATAAACAAGACTGGAACGTTAATTACCTGCAGACCAAATTTTCAGCACGGTGTCCCAACTTCCGGTTGCTATTCTCTTAGAGTCTGGATTCAAGTCCACACAGTCAATGCCGCGCTGATGTCCTTTGTATGTGTACACTTGTCGCACGGAATTCTCTCCGATATTCCATTCCCACAAAATGGCATTTTGATCTTGTGATACACTAAATGGAGTTGAATCTCAGCATCCCACACGAGTAAATGTTTCAAATTTCGACACTAACCTCACAAATCGAGCTTGGTCATCATCTAGACTGACCCATGTAACCGCTTTTACCGGCATACTATGTCCGGGAACAGTTAACACATGAGTTCCTTTCGTCGTCCATATATTTATTGTATTGTCATAGCAGCCAGTAATGATCCAATTTCCCTGCGTTTTTACAGCAGACACCCAATCGTCGTGAAGCAAGCAGTCTTGTGGCTCTGGAGCGGGAAACTTTTCAACAAACTCGATATCGATGACATTTTCAAGCGAGATTTCATTGCTCTTAAGATGCTCAATCAATGTAGTCCTGTGAAAAATTAGTCCTTACACAAATGGTGATTACTTGGAAAATGGTAACTTACTGAAGGTATTGGTTCGCGATAAGGAAATCAAATTCTGCGGTACTTTTCTGTGTTTGCTCGAGGAGTGTGTTGACCAGTTTGTTAAGATCTATGGATGTAACTTTCACGTCGATTGTATAAGGAACATCTGGCAGTCCATATCTAAAAAGAGAGAATTAACACTTCACAAATAAATTGAGCCTTGATTAAGAGAAATTCGAGGAATTAAGGAGCCCCTTGTCAGTTTTGATTGTCCTCAAAAGGCAAAATCCCAGAATATTCAATTTAAGAGTAGTTTTCCCGATAAACTGTGCAATCTACAAAGGCTAACGTTACCCTGTAGTAATTTTGTTACTGACCGATTAATCGATTGCATATCATTTTGTGACAACTAACTACAGGAAGCTGGCGCACATGTCTAATGACATATTCTTGTTTACGAGACCGGTAAAGAACAACACGTGAGGAAAATAAAACATATTCATCTGTAACGATTAATACATGTCGGCTTAGCACATTTTTTACCTCACTGAATTATTTTAACAAAAACTTCTATTTGTTTTCACTTAATAATCAGGAAAAGAACTTTATCCGATTCACCTGCACGAACATGAGAACCGGTTTAATTACTTACTGCTCTTGTTTCGTTGTGAGACGAATTTGTACTTTTCCAGCACCTGCAGAATCCACATCCATTTCGGAAAGATATTTTCTACTTAAAAAACGGAAATATTATAGAGAAAGACTGTGTTGATGACTCTAGAAAATACTACCACGGCTAATGTCACAGAGCACGTTGTCAAAATATCAGATTTAAGTGACAGAAGACCAAAGAAAATTTTCCAGGCTATGGAAAAGTTCCATTATTTCCATGCCAAAAAAATACGTGTGGGAAGTGAAAAATTTAATTGAGATGCATATAAAACGTATGTTTTCGAACAACGCATCAAGAAATGCATTTAAAATAAGAGATGAATTAAAAGACTATTTGTAATTCAGTTTTATAATTTTATTTAATACCTTTCTTTAATGAATAACAAAACAAAATAAAGCTAAGGGATTAATTGAAACACCATATATTTAATTCAGTTTTATAATTTTATTATACATACTTTCTTTAATAAACATAACAAATACAAAACAAAACTTAAAATTTGTACTTCATAACAAATATAAATAATAAATAACAAATACAAATATAAATACAAAACTTCAAATATAAATAATATAAATACATATATGAACTATTATTGTATATCTACAATGTTTTCATATACAAAATTGTACATCTTACACTTTAATTGTTCCTTTTTTCTGTCCGAAACTTTTTCAAATAATTTTTGAAGTGCTGAAAAGAAATCATTATTTTCATTTTGTTGACTCTGCGCCACAATGATTTGTTCTACACAATCGTCAAGTTTGTGGATGCTGTTTTCGGAGTTTTTGTACGCTTTGGTGGCGGCGTGTAGTAGGAACTGGGACTGCCTGTGGTGATTGTTGTTTCCTTTTCTAAGTGTAAAGGAGAGATTCCAGGTTCCGTGAATTCCTCTGTGAAAGAGCTGCTGCCCTTAGCTTCCCACGACAAGTTTGAAAATCTCCTAAGAGCACAAAATAGGTTAATAGGAAATAAAATTAATATTTTGAGATATTTAGAAAAGATCAGTACATAACTTCGGGGTGCCACGTATCTCTATAAAAAAAAATGCATGAATTCATAGTGAATATAGTTAGACTCCTGCTCATCCGATGCATCGCTTCCTTTACATATCTATCCTTTAAGGATATCCACCGCTATTAGCAATGTTCCACAAAAATGTGAGAGAAATCGAGACATAAAACAATATACTACAATTTAGAAAACTTAGTATCTATTCCAACAACAGCCGCTACATGCTCCCAGTCCTCCTGTTTTAAAATGTTGTTACCATAAGTTGCATGGCTCTTATCTTAAAGGGAAATATTTGATTTAACGGCTTCAATTAATTTTGCCTCTGTCATCTATACAAAAAAATCACAATTATATTTGTATTTTATTATATTATTACAAACATTTATTATGCCTGCAAAAATTTTCGTTCCCGCTTAATATCAGATTTTCGTTCTATGTTTTCGTTCTTCCGAATATTTTTCCAAAGTTTATTCTACTCCGGAATTTCTCAAAGCTCCTGTTCACAACGTCCTGTGTAAAAAAAATATACATCAAAAAATTAGGAAACAAAAGTTCAGCTACTCATCGCTAGTTGATAACAATCGTGGACGTTTATTATGGACTGGATTGAAATTACCGTCGTCTGAAGATACATATGTCAACGCAACTGTTTGGTTTTATTTTAATGCAGAATTGTTTTCATTATTAGCAACGTCTATAGATTTTTTTTGTTATTATAAAGTCAGTTTAAAGCAGTTGTTTTTCGGATTCGTATCATTTGAATTTTCTTTTTTCTTTGAGAGAGGCAACGTACGTGAACGCAACTAACCTAAATGTCACTGATAAGCTAAATGTGTAAAATATGTCACTTAATAATAATAATAGTTGGCGCGACAGTCCACAGGGGAACCAGGGCCTAGCTTGCTCAACAACTACTCGCGTTGTACGCGCTATTGTTCTCTCACGAGTAGAAGGGACCTACAGTTTTTTGCCGACTCCGAGCAGCAAAGTTTGAGAAGCTTTCTTAGACAGTTATTACTCTTTGAGTGTTGTCAGCAGCTCGAAAGGGATGGTGCCGTGAAAAAATCGAGGTATTCAGCCGGGAACCGAACCTAGACCCTTCGACTTTTAAGCTTCGCACTCTACCCACTACGCCACGGCGGCTAGATTTAGAAATGTCAAATTCACTTTATCGCAACAGAAAACAAAAATAAAATTTGAGACACACACACGAAGATAATGGACCAATGCTCACTCATCTCTGTATGCACATCAACTAATTTAACATAAAACCAACATCCTATCCACAAAAATTTCTTGTGTTCAAATGGTCAGGGTGGGGAAATATTTTACTTTCCCTCGAGAGCGCTAATTTGACGTAAAACTCATTCCTTTTAGATATACGGGAACGGACATTGTGTTGTTTTATGTTGTTTGTTGGGTACGGGAACACACCTATACTTCAAACCATAAAAGTGCGGTCAAGCGTTGGCTCAAATGTGCTTGTAGCTGTTCTCTAGAATAGAAAGATCAAAGGTTTTCCTTTTCTAAACAAACGCCAGGGTTTTCGATATGTAGTATTACAAAAGTGATTAAAGTGTTACTCTGACCTATCTTTGTCCTAAGAGAGGTCACTCTATTATTCAATTGGGAAGTAATTGTGAAGGTAAAGGAAGTTCTTATCTTGACGGTTTTGCTGTTCATCGTGGTCCTCGGTCGGAAAGTTCTATCCTTAATTACTTTTTTGTTTGCGTCAGACTGATTCTGTGTGAATGCCAACAAATGTCTTATTACAATCCGAGTCAGATAGCAGATGAACAGATTTTGTCGCATGGTGAAAAATTGTCGATATGTTTTGCTTGGAAATACAAAAAGGCAATACGGAAGATGTGCTGAAAATTAGCACTATGTATTGTTATGAAGTATTTCGCCTTGCAGATATTTAAAGTACGTTAGGATTGTCCTGCTTTACTTGAATCATACTGCGATATATTCAGTTGACATATTATCGTCTTCAGGCTCGGCAGACCAATCGTAATCTCCTCGTACAGTTCGAGAGGAAATACCTTAAAGAAAAGAGTGAGTCTACCAACTGAGGTGGAAATAACAACTTCTTTAGGAACTTTAACATATCACTATGCTGCCTCGATAGGGATGTGGATGCCCTCGCTGATACAATGGCAAACATTATTTTACTGGGCATGTTATCTTTCATTCCTCACAGAGTGAAGACCATCAAATCAAAGTAAACGCAAGGTATGACTCGAGCTGCTATGAAGCTATCAGCTTTACAAAAATGAGTTAAGTTCTTCTTCTATCAAAAATCTATCTATCTTCTATCAAAAATTACCCCAAGGGTTGCAAACATTTTTGATCAGTTGCAGAAGACTTACAGAATTCAGTCTCGCCTGCGATCTATTATTCATAGTGACATTCTAGCTGTCAGCTCTTTCCATTAAGCAAGCTGCACATTTTGTAGCAAGCTCTACACTACACAATTGAGCCTTAATTCTGTTTGTATTTTTTCTCATGGGACAAATCCACCTTCGCCCGCGTACAGTTGAAGAGCAGTTAAGGATATCAACGTTCTCAGGTCCGTTGAACTGAATGGCATACTCCTTGTTCGGCTGAAGAGGTGTTCTTCTACATTGGTCAAATAATAATGTAACCTTTTCTATCTGTTCTATTCCTTTTCAGGGCATATCAGGTGGAAAACAACATTCAACATCTCGTTACTAAAAATGCTGAATCTTTGTCACCCACATACGTCTCTTCTTTCTAAGGCCATAGAAACCCTGAAAAATCATCAGTTTCAAGAAATATTTTGAATCCTGAAAGCTCCTCAACGGCTGGCAGAACGCCCTCCGCACCAATAGGTTCACTGATCTTATAGCATACCTCACCGAAAATGAGAACCAATCTTTCCACAACGCAGGAAAAAGCGAGATCGTTGCAATTGATGTTTTAAAGGTATTTGACTTAGATTGGTATGAGGTTATATTATCGAAAATACATGCGACCATACAATACAAGTGGTGTTAGGGTTGAAGTCTTATATTTTGGTGTTTCCCAGACCTCGGCTTTGTCTTCGAACTTCTTCTAAATTTTCATTAAGGATCTGTTGTTTGTCACTCCTTATCCAATCCACTCACTCGCTTATGAATGTTGCCTAATCTTTTCATATTCGTTCCTTGGCTCAAGTCTCTCATCTTCGGATGTAGTCTTTAAATGGTAAAGTATGCTCAGCACATTAAACCTCGATCTTGAGAGCATAATCGATGGGGGTAAAGGAAATAGTGTGAAACTTAATGCGTCGAAGTGTGTACTTAAGTGTGTGTGTACCTACTGTCATGAGGCATACTCCGAATAACCAGTCTTTATCTTTGAATGGCCCTTGCATTGTTCAAACCGATAGACTTTCCATTCTTGGCATGTGTAGCTAAACAACACTTAGTTGAAACAAAGACTTATTTGACATCGCCAAAATGCCTATGTTTTTAATAAAAGGTAAATAATTCATCCCTTTTGATTTTGGTAGAAGGTACAAGTCGTATATGCGCCCAAAGCTTGAGTAAAATGCTCCTAAGTATGTGGTCGAGTGCTTCCAAGTCCTCCCTGTGTCTACTATATAGAATTCAACATGTAGACATAAAAATCGAAGAAAGCAGAAGCCTTCGCGTCTAACTTAAAGAGCAGCTTCAAACCAAAGCTACTTGATCATAAGTGAGACACTATGCCAGCAATCGACACCCATTTTTAAACTTTGTCTTTAGGAGGATGCCAAACATCGTGATGATGCTACTGACCATAATCATTAACAATTGCGTCAACAACTGCTTTTTCCCAGTTAGATAAAAGATGGCAAGGATTGTTGCAATTTCCAAGAAAGGGGACGTTGACATGGTTGCTGGATACCTACCCATATCAATCCTATGCTTCTAAGCGACCCATATCGCGATCTTCCGTAGTTTTCTCCACTCCTGGAGATTCTATATAAAACCAGAAGAAAGCAATTCAAGACCAAGGAACATCCATGGCGGATGGCTCAATAAATACTCGTACTAAACATCGCCGTCACCACAGATCGCAACACAGAGCATCGAACAAAAAGTGGAGAAGCTTTACTTCTACTGTCAGAAGTGAAGTACCCGTATCAAAATCAACAAATCGGTCCTCATGTGCCTACGGGAACAAACACGACGAGGCTTCCAAACAGCCGGAAAATGCCGGAGCATCAAGGCAGTGCTACCCAACGGGACAAAACTAGCGACAACGAACAAGGTGAGGTATCTTGTAGTGAACTTCATTGAGAGGTTGAAGTTTGATCCTTACTCCAAACTGAACCTTCAAGAGAACAGTTTCTCACAGCTGTTTAAGAAGCAGCTAAGCGAAATTGGAACCTAGTCGTCAGAAACTTAAGGAGTTCAGTTCAAAGACAAAGATTTCTCAACTTATACAGTATACTAAACGAAGATTGTTGCCTCCGACATCTACTGAATGCGAGTCGTATTACTCCAGTAGTGATACAACCTAAACTGGCGAATACAAGTGCATACCACAACGGAACACCATCGACAAACGGGTCTAAACACCCCGATGTTAAAACAGGACATCGTTTAATTGTATGATATATCTAGAAATTCACATTTACATATTATATGTAAACTATGTAAGACCTATGTTCATCCGTAAGGTCTCTGTTGTTGACCTAACACCACATTTTTTACAGTCATCTTCTTCTTGTGGTGCTACCGTCCGGGGTGGACCTGGGCCTCAACCAACATACCTCTCCAGCCAGCACGATCTTTCGCCAGCTGTCTTCAATTGCGCACTCCAAGTTGGTTGAGGTTCTTCTCCACTTGTGTGCCCCACCTTAGTCTAGGTCGTCCTCTGTTGCGTTGTCTCAATGGCTCGGATTCAAAGACTTTTCGAGCCGGAGCAGTGGTGTACATACGCTCTACATGGCCTAGCCATGTTAAGCGCTGTATCAGTAGACGCCGGACCAGGCGCATGCCGCTGTACAGCCCATAGGGTTCGTCGTTAAATCTTCTCCTCCAGATGCCATCAACGCAAACAGGACCAAAAATCGCACGCAAATCTATTCTCTCGAAAAGACTAAGGGCTTCCTCATCCGCCTTTGCTAACGTCTAGGTTTCCGCGCCATAGGGTAGGACTGCGATGAAGCTTCGAGAGAGGGCTTTTTTACTCAATTGCCTGAGCGAAACAGCGATTGGCAGGAGTCATTTTGCGTTTGATTTCAGAAATGATGTTGCTGTTCCTATTCAACGCGAAGCTGAGGTAGACGAAGTCCTTGACTACGTCGAAGTTTCTGCTGCCTAGTGTGACGCTCTGTCCGAGACGTCGATGTTGTGTGCCCTTCCTTGATGACAGCATGTACTTAGTTTTACCCTCATTTACCCCCAGACCCATTTTAGCCGCTTCAGCTTCAATGCCAGCAAACGCCTCATTGACGGCTCGCTGTTGAACTGACTTCTGGAAGATCGTGCATCTGGTGTTAACTTGTGAGTTACGCACGATCTTCTCGAAGATAATTTTAAAGAAGTCACATGACAGTGCGTCGCCTTTTCTAGAATCTGTTTTGATATTGGAGGTCTCGGTGAGTTCGTTACCGACCTTGACGGAGCAGCGAGAGTTCTGCATCGTCATCCTACAAAATCTGCCAAAACAAAAACCGCTTCAGCACCTTTGTTCGACTTCAGCTTTGATATTGCTATCGTCACCTCGTCTAAGTCGGGGGGACGGAATTCTTCTCTATCATCGTCCAAATCGAGCAGAACATTCTGCGGGATTTGAACCGTCATCGCCGTTAAGTAGTCTGCAGAAATGATCCTTCCAGATTTTCAGTACAGACTGCAACTCTACCACGAGTTGTCCATTTTGATCCCGACAGGCTTCGGTCCAAGCATTGCACCCTCCCGATAGCTGTTTTACTTTTAGGTAAAACTTTCGGACTTCATTCCTGCCATAACACCTTTCCATTTCCTCAACTGCGCGCTTCTCATGCATCTTCTTTTTCCTTCTGAGAAGCCGGTGCTCTTCCCTTCTCGTTGTTCAATGCAGTGTTGCCTTATATGCATCTTGTTTAGCTGCATGCGCTTGCCTGCACTCGTCGTCAAACCATGGGTTTCTTCTAGGTAGTATCGTGAAACTCAGCACATCAGTGGCAGCTTCTCTGATGGCTTCTTGACAACGTTTCCAGTCTTCTTCTATGGTCAGTGTAAGCAGCGTCGAACTCTGAGTGAGTTTCAGGGATACTCGGTCGGCAAAGCTATCAGTTGCGATTATAGCTTTCCGACGTCAAACCGTGTTGGCCAGATCTCTCGATATCCGGGTTCTTACCTTGGCTACAACAAGGTGATGATCCGAGTCGATGTTTGCCCCTCGGAAGGTTCGGACATCGAGAATACTGGAGAGTGATCGCAACGTGATCAATTTGGTTGACGGTGGATTGATCAGGAGATTCCCAGGACTTTTTGTGAATGTGCAGGTGTGGGAACCGCGTGCCACAGAGAGATTCCAACCCGAGGCGAATTCACCTACCCAACCAACCCACAGACTAGTAGGCCAGGCCCATTACTTAAACCCTCGGGCAGAGGGGCTCGCTGCATACATTGGCTCACCACACAACGGGTGTTGTGATGGCTATCCAGGGGGCGCCGCGTGGAGGTTGTATGTCAACTTGACCTGTGCACTAACGAGGCAGCTCGCCTTGTTGAGCGCAATTAACAACGTTACCTCTTGTGAACAGGCCCAAGCTCCCCAGTCTAAAGCTTCAAAATTTTATAGTTTTAAATATAAAATATATTTTTGTTTAAAAAAGGAAATTTGAACAACCGATTATAAATCAAAACAAAAAATAGGAGAAAAAATAATAACAACAACTATAACCACAGATCGTTGTTCAGCCATTATATTCAGAGTCAGTGTGGCAATCAATGAATTTAGAGAGATCCAGGGCTTTTGAATCCGCTTAAGCACCTGTGACTTCTTTAACATCATCCTCGAGAAAATCGTGCGTAACTCACAAGTCAACACCAGAGGCACGATCCTCCAGAAGTCAGTTCAATTGCTAGCTTACGCTGATGTCATTGACGCGATTGGACGAACACAGCGAGCCGTTAATGAGGCGTTTGCTGGCATTGAAGCCGAAGCGGCTAAAATGGGTCTGGCGGTAAATGAGGGCAAAACTAAGTACATCAAGGAAGGACACACAACATCGACGTCTCGGACAGAGCGTCACACTAGTTAGCAGAAACTTCGAGGTAGGAAGTCCTTAGTAGGAAGCCCTTAGTCTTTTCGAGAGAAAATTTTTGCATTCGAATTTTGGTCCTGTTTGCGTTGATGGCATCTGGAGGAGAAGATTTAACGACGAACTCTATGGGCCTTACAGCGACATGCGGTTATTCAAGCGTTTTCGGCTACAACGCTTAAGATGGCTAGGCCATGTAGAGCGTATTGACACCACTGCTCCGGTCCAAAAAATCTTTGGATCCGAGTCATTGAGACAACGTAACAGAAGACGACGTAGAATAAGGTGGCGCACACAAGTTTAGAAGGACCTCAACCAATTTGGAGTGGGCAACTGGACACAGCTGATGAAGGATCGTGTTGGCTGGCGAGGCATGTTGGTTGAGGCCCAGGTCCACCCCAGACTGTAGCGCCACAAGAAGAAGAAGAAGGACAGTGCCTCGCGGATTTTAGATTTTGCTGACAGCAATCTACAGTAATGGACGCTTAGATTGATACTGGATCAAAATGCTCCATCAAATGTCTTCTCTTGGTTTTGATTTATCAATGGGTCTTAATTTTGAAAGTATGATGGTGCAGTCCTTTTCGAAAACGAACTTTTTAGTTTAGTAATTTAGATCTGACGTCAAATGCTGCTATCCTATCTCGACGATCCAGGTTCTCATCAGAACGACAAAGAAGAAATGGTCTTATGTGCTGTACTGCAACGTGCTGTTTTGCTAACATAAACTGTTGAGATTGATTAACGGCAAAATTTACTTGCTCTTTGTTTTCATTTCTATTTTTTTTTTTAATTTGAATTGTAAATTGGCGGTTGAATTTAAATATGGAGCTAAGCAAAACAAATTACTTTCGGTGACACAATTAATTTAATCTCATTCTAAAAGCTGTGAAGCAGTGAAAGCTTGAATAAGATCGTTAATTCTAAAGGAATTACATTTGCGAAACTCTGTCATCTCTTTGACCTATATCATATGACAGCTTTTCTTAAAGGGAAATTTGTTTCTGTTCGCTTTTAACCAATTTGATGTAAAAGTGCGACTTCTTCATTTGTCAAAATCGAAGTGGAGTCAATTTTTACCAAGAAATTTCCTTTCTCATACGAAAAATGTTTAATTTATGTAAGCAGAATCAAAAGATACATTTCCTATTAGCTAAAATTTTCGGAAAGAACTTACTTGATAAAAAAAAGTCTCATGCACAACATTAAACCGCACGACGTAGACAGAAGTCCTACTAGATAGGACCTACGATATTACGTAAGCCAACGCGCGACCGCTCCATTTCGATTTGAAACATATGATATACATTTGCCGGACTAGGGCGTTTTAATTTCAGCTTAAATCAAAGCTACAATTTTTTGCAAGCTTGATTCACATTGGACATTTGCTATTATTATCCGAGTATCTAGAAAATTGTGAAATTTTGTTTAATACAGCTCCGTAAAAATTTTCGTCACTTTGATTATATTTAACGAATCCTATCATCTTTTCGGAAACAATTTGAGATGTGCATTGAAGAATGCAACACGAATTGTAAGTACTAAAAATTCCATCAAATTTTAAAAATTTAAGAGTCCATATACTTTTTTTTCTGTTTTGTTAAAATTCATCTACTACAAAAGTGTAGTGCACTTTAGCACACATATTCTGTTATCAGTGTTAAAGACTAAATAGTTTTTAATCAAATTCTCTAGACACATTGCAAAAAATTATTCATTAAAATACAATTCAAGGATAAGCGAACTTAAACCATAACTTTCTGAATAGATTAAATGAAAATCTATGGCGTCAGAACCAACTAATACATATATGTTTTGCACGGAAACAGGTTATCTCTATATGTAATGTTAAAAATACTTTAATATAAAATAAAAAAACATGTTATGAGGATATTCATTGTTAAAATCGTATTAATTCGATTATCAAATGCTTCAAAATGCATAGACGAAATCACCATGGTGATTACGGTCTGGCTTCTACAGGCTTAGATATCGAGGTATCGAAACGAGTAGCGGCTTCATCAGTTCTTCAAACAAAATCAGAATCAATTTTTATCCATCATACAAACAAACATTTCACGGGAGAAGTTTGAAACTTAATTAAGTTTTAAGAAAAGTCTAGTTTTAAAATTGCCCTATTCTCATACACAGCTCGTAAAAATGTTCCATGTAGTACCTGACATGAAAATCGTTTAACTCCCGTTTACACGCGTTGATTAGAACATACCTAAAAATATTTGACATCCCTGGTTTTATGATTTTTGTGTGTCTACATCGGATCAGCCATTTTATTTCCTCGTTCATCCCTGTACCAAACTTAAGTCATGTACGAGCATATGTACAGTTCGTTCAAACCGCGCATAACAATGTACGTCAATACATGGTCGCCTATATACCTGTTCCCTTAAAGGGTAAGAAAAATAATTAAGCAAGGGATGCGCTTGACAGCTTTTACGTTCCGTTCAGTGTTTCTTGTCTTCATTCTGGCTGTATTTCGTGGTAGCAAAAAAAGAAAAACAAAAATTTAATAAGTTTCCTGTCACAATTGTAAAAAAAAAAGTTTTAAATGCATACACGTATTTTGATGTTTAATTACTTGCGGACTAAGAAAAAGTTATGAACTTGGAAAATAAAATTGCATAGCCCTCGGCAACTTCAGCTCGTGAACATTTTGTCTCTCATTTCGGACAGAAAAGTACGCTGGGAAAATCGATAAAACAACACACACAGTCTTAACATCTCGGTAACGTTTTTATAAAATAACGCAACAAAAGAAAAAAACTACATACATATTTTAATCGCTGAATTTATTTGTTCATTCATTTTTCTTTTCAACTTTTAAATTTGTAGTTTTAATAATGATATAAAATATTGCGAAAATGAATGATTTTCATCTATAATTTGTGTAGAAAAGTGTATCAATTTGTCCATAATCGGAGAACAAAGAGTAAATTTTTTTGTGAAAAGAAAAAAGAAGTTAAAGAGGAAAAGAAAATTGTACACATATATACGAAGTCAAAGGATAGAGCCAGTATAACACCAAGTTTTTGGAAGGAATATATCGCCGAGACTCGAATTCAATTTTGGAGTAGAGATTTTCGTAAATGGAATTAGCGAAGAAAAGGTAATTAAAACAACAAATATAAGAAGAAAAATGTATAAAATACAATTGATGAACTTTTGCGGAAGGTAAAGGGACCAAGGTGTTGTATTTTTTTTTTTTATCTTGCATTGTTATTTTGCAATTGTTTCTGGCATAATGTTTTTTTTTTTCTTCATTCGTTGCGGTATGGGGTAAATCGCTTTACGAATTAAAAACGCGGAACACTACATGACTTGTGCGCATATACTGAACAAAGTAATATAACGTACAGTAAATCGTATAGTAGATCCATTAATTTTATTTTCATACACCACATATAAATATTTACTAATTTTCTTTATTTATTCGTCCTTTTTGCTTATTTTGTTGCAACAAAATGTTTTCTGGGTCCATTAGGGAATGATATAAAGTTTAAAACAAAATGTATATGCACTTAGTGAGAAGAATTTGGAAGCATCCTCATTCAGCAAAGGGTGTTTCTGTGACTTGGATAAAAAAAATTTCATTTGATTGTGCAAAATATGGGGAAACATACACGAAAAATATTTAATTCGAATGAATATATTTCTTTTTCTTCATTTATCCAGTCATTTTAACAATTTAGCTATGTGGATGAGGTTATGTTTCGTTTTTTCTTTCTTTCTTTTGGTTAGCACTGTAGTGGGGAACTTGATTTCCTCACAGCAGCAGCAGTTAGCGAGCCAGACAGATGAACAGACATTTAGTGTGATAGTGGTAGTGCAGTTTTTGGTTGCCCTTGAAATGTTGTCTTACGTCTACTTGGTATGCAATCTCGGTTCCAATTTTTGCTTCAAACAATTAGTAGGCTACAAGGCTCTTTTAAAACCTTTTTTTTTTTTTTTTTTTTTTTTGTTGCTTAGTCTTTCTTTTGGGGGGGATGATGATGAACAATGGAATTCATTTTGTTTAACATCGATGTGAACGTGCTTCAGGCCACCGTGAAGGTGAAGTTATTCTTAAAGGTGCAATGCCTTATGTTGGTCGTCTGGAAACTAGTGTGGCAAATAACCTTGGATTACAAACAGGATTGTTTAACTTTGTCTGGTGTCTCCAATGTGCTGTTGTTGGGTGTTTATTCGCAGAGTACATGGATGATTATTTTGTATTGAAATTTCATTCACAACAACATTGATAACCAACTGCAATGATATAGGGGGTCCCCTTTGCGTTGGTCAATGATCTCGTTCTTTAGCAGTCAAGATGAAAGGGATAATTATAATCTCGAACGAGGAAGAAAAAAATGTATTTTATTTGGCTGGTTTTGCATATTGTGAAGTGAAGGCTACATTTTGGAGTCGTTCGTAGTGGAGGTCAAAAATATAAGAGTTATTTTAAGTCTTTGGTTTTCTGTAGTCTCCAATTGGGAAAAAAGAGACGAGAAAACATGTCAGGTCATTACACTTTGGGCGACAGATGTGTTTTCTAGACTGACGGCTAGACTTGCAAATATGATAACGGAATATGCAGATTTCGTCGAAGTTTTAGCACTTTTCCTATGTCCAAAACTATGTTGTGGGCATTTAAGGTGTGGCGTCAATTAGAAATTCAAATCGAGGTTTATGTTGTTTTTGAATAACTCGAGAGAAAAGCGGCCAATTGTGTCCAGAACTGTCTTTTCGTGTCTTCATTTCTTTCTTCGAAACAATATGTGGTGACTTATATACTGTATGTCTGTGTATTTGTGTCTCTGCAAGGGAGCCCATTTGAATCCCTTTGGAGTTGTCGATATAAACCAAAAAAAAAAAAAAAAAACAGGTTCCCATCGTCTGCCAATGGTTTTGTATTATTCTTTTATCTCCGACTCTATATGCTGGCAAACACCTACTGTTACGTCGTTGTTTATGTGTATGCTGTATCCCATAGAATTGGATAGGGTGCATATTTCCAGAATTTCTAATTCTATAGAATAACTTACAATCTGAACGCAGGGGTTGATGATTCTTCATCAACGATGGATGAAACGTGCTGTTATAAACCCTCAGATGACGTTTTCCATGACGAAAATAAAATGCAACGCCAGAGTGATTATCTATGTAGAGGGTGAAGGGGAAAAAAACATAAATAAAAATAGAGGAAACCGCTGTCAGAAACCTCGCCAATCTGATACTGAATTGTAAATAGCTGGCAGATGCCTCAAAAAAAAAGAAAAAAAAAAATGTTGCCATAAGTTTTGACTTTGCAGGCATGTAGGTTCTTTGTATTTTTTCTATTTTATGTCCGTGATATTCGGGTCACCAACTAGATTTGAAGGTTATGTGTGCTTATGTTTTCATGTGATTGAAATTATCTCTTTTTTATTCCGTTATTTCACAGAGATGATTCTCTAATTACTTTTATCTTTAAGCCACATTTAACTAACTCATGTTTTCTTTTTCGTTTGTTACATTAGGCCATACATTTTTTTGGTATTTTTTGAAACATGTAGGGAAAGATTAGTTAACAAAGAGTGTTTTTTGTGGTTAGGTTATGAATGAAGTGGCGTAATTGAAGCTTAAAAATCCTTGTTTTCTTGCCCATTACAATACAATGATCCCAAGGGTATATGTAAGTTCTTTCCATTTACGTGAACAAACATGCCATCAACGTGTAACATTTTGCGGCAAAACAAAGGGCAAGAGAAAAAAACCCTACGAAGACTACACACAACGCACGACTGAAGTTGAAGGGCAATGATTGTTGAAAAGGGAGAAGAACGCATACTGTAGAAGGCCAAATGGTGATTGGTCATTAACTTTCAAGTTTCACGTATAAAACAACAAAATGCATGAAGCTCAAGTACATTACATAGCACTTTCAGTTCATGGCTATATACTCTAGTGGCTTTATTTTTCTTGTTTATAAAAAAATCGAAACAAGAATTTATGTGAGGGAACGCTGTAAAATTGTCATAACCAATGTGTCAACTAGATGTTGGTGCATTTATCTTTAAGTTCGAGGAACTACACATTCGGGTCCACCCCATCATCCCTTCATTTTGTTCATATCCTTACAGATATTGCACAATATGCAGACTTTTGTTGTTGCACATATGCTCGATTCTTGTTTCTGGATATTGTTTGAGTTAGTAAATAAAATGGGGCGTTTGCAACTTCCCTTAAGTGTCATTCTAATGCGCTGTATATCAAGATTCTGGCTAATGAATAGAATGGAATTGCATGGCACTTGCATTACATTGTGGCTAAAACTGACACCACGAATATATAGAAAGTGAAAAGAACTTTCTTTTCACTTTTCTCTTTTTGTTTGTGGTACAAACATTTTTATCGGTCTTCCTAGAGTCCTTTTCCTTAGCTTAAAGTACGAAATTGATAACAATTTTTTTTTCTTCTTTTTGTCGATATGTGTATAGGCAGATAATATTCATGTAGACGTATTCAGCACTTTTTATAAGATCCATTTAATACACGGATGTCTATTTGTTTTTGGCTGATTGTTTTTATGCTCTCCTTGGTCTTTCTATTTCTATAGTTGTAACCGTGTATGACTAGTTTCATAAATCCATAGTGCTTTGAGAGTTTCTCGTCCGATTTTCTTCTTCAAATATCGTCAATTTACACAGTCTCAGGACGCAAGGAATGATCAATTGCGTTTTGAAAAGTATACTCTTACTTCAAAAACATAAAACACAGTAAGGCAGTAAGATACTAAAGCACTTAACGTATTTTTTTTTTATTACCATAGAAGAATGGATATTTTTTGGTTCCTGATTTGCCAAAAAATTTCACATATATCCACATTCTCGTACGACATTGCAGCTTCGTTAGAAGTCCTGGCTGCCAAGTTCATTGAACTTGACATCCATCGGGATTGAATTTCATGTAGAAAGAAGAAACTTTCCCAAAATTGTATATACGACAAAACTCATATTTGCCATGAACAAAATCCCATCTAATTTTTTCCTTTCCTCCCCTTGTGCCAGCACAGTTCGTGTTAACAGTGCACATCTGTTTCATCCCTTAAAGCAATGCGATAGTGGTACGGGTCTTTTAGTGAAAGCCAGGCACGCTTAATGACAAAATTTGTTAAAATATTAATGCTTTTATTATCATGAGGAATTTCTCATCTGTGGTCAAACGCCTAACCTAACATGTACATGTAAACTAATGCAATAATCAAAGTTCCTCAATTTTTAACAAAAACACCAAGCGAAATTCTCTGCAAACTATTTTCAATTTATGTATGATGACCGTGTTAAAATATCTCCATATCAATATATACACATATATATGTTACTAGTAAGCAGTGGGTATCTAACTAAAGCATTTAATTTTACCAGCTTTATTATTTTTGCACATTGTTCCTTCATTAGGAAAATAAACGAAATGGAAATTCACCCGAAAATGGTTCTTGTTTAAAAAAAAAATCGCTTCAAATTTTTGTACCATAAACCCGAGATTGAATCACTTTTGTGTTGAATCCATCCACTTGAGAAGTATCCGGTTGCGGCAGAATGAAATGTTCCAAAGTAGAGAAATTTCCTTTTTCCCCATTGAAGTAAAGCGACATGCGATATTCATACAAAACATGTGATACATATGTACTTCCCAATATATGTAAACACATCGAACCGGCATCCTGTGTGTTTCATTGTCTGAATTGTGGTTGTGGAATATAAAAGTTTGGGACCATGTCGGTGTGATGCAATCCAGACTATATACAATAAATGTATCACTGGCGTCGTTCTCGAATTCAGGCAATAACAATACAACCTTACCTCCCTGTTACAATTTTTTCTTTTCAAATTTATCTTTGAATTACAGCACTGTCCTTGCACTTAGGTAGGGCATTAAAACTCGTGCAAAAATAGTGCATGCCTAAAAGGTCTAAGTAGGTGTCAACTAAAATTTTCCGTTGGTCTTTAAAATATTCATATAAATTCAAACATCCTATAATAAAACTCAATTCTCTTTCTCCAAACCGACCAGCCATGCAAACACATTTTTCAAATCTACCTGTGGGATGAATTAGCACACTCACACACAGTCGAATTAATGTGAAATCTGGAACAGCGATCACAACAAATGTATCGGCAAAGGTCTACTTAAGAAGAATGTAGCCAAGAAAGAAGAGATTGAGGAAGATATCGTCTCCCTACAAACTATTACCTGTTATAATTTTGGAAATGCGATGTCGGTAAAATCCCACGCAAATTAGCTTATGCATTCTGATAATTGTGTCATGTGTGTGTTAAATACATAACCGGTGTCATGAGCTACTTATCAAATTTATTGGGTATGGGAAAGTATTATCGTGTTGGTTTTATTCTTGTGCATCAGATCTTCCGTGTGTAGAAAAGAATATGTCAAACTAATGTGTAAGAAGAAATAAAGGCCATAAGGTGACTTATAATGTATTTTTTATATTGAGGTGAGTAGAACAACTGAATACATTTCCACACACAAATTGTGGTGTTTCATTTTTTCACTTCAGTGACAAAATTTTGGTGAGGTAGTGCGGCGATTCTTCTTGTTCTTCTTGTGGCGCTACAGTGCGGGGTGGACCTCGGCCTTAACCAACATGCCTCTCCAGCCAGGACGATCTTTCACCAGCTCTCTCCAGTTGCGCACTCCAAGTTGGTTGAGGTCCTTCTCCACTTGTGTGCTCCACCTTAGTTTAGGTCGTCCTCTTTAGCCCAAAGAAACAGCGATTGGTAAGAGTGATTCTGCGTTTGATTTCGGTACTGATGTTGTTGTGCGGCGATTCAGAATAGAAAAAAAAAAAGTTTTGTTAAATTGTGACTATTACCAGGACTTTCTACTGAAAAGAATGTAATGATTTTATCAGAAATGTTTAATTGCACAGTGGCGTCATGAAATAAATTTCCTCGAATCCCCATCTACACCGTTGAGGGCAACAACCTTTGGTCACGGAAGAAGACAATAGAGCAAAGTAGATAAAAGCTCAACGTAATTTGACACACTATGAGGGAACTGATTGCAGTTGTTAATGTTAAACAATGAAAAAAAGGATATGGGATATATATGTTGCTATGTAGATTATATATAATTTTGATTGGAAATGACTCATAAGGTATATAGACAAGTAACCACACAGTTAACAGAAATCCTAACCTTGACTTCTTTTTTTATTTTAATCATTACATCTTCTCTGAAATGGTTTCAAATACTTTTAAGAAAAGTAGTGAGGCTCCTTACCCATTTTATCATTTTGGATTTCTGTTTTTTTTAGTAATCCATATGTACTTATATTTCCAAACTGTTTAATGAAAAAGTTAATGCGTAGAAGTGAGTTCCATCTGGTAAATAAGATTCAATTCCCACTCTGGTTATTAAACGATGTTTTTCTGATGTCCTCAAAAAAATGTTTTCTGTTAACAGTTTGAATGTGCCGTGGGTCTCAATAGAATGATATTTCCGAAACTCTGGTTTTTGCATCTTGCAAGTGATATTTTTCATTTGTTTATACGGAAAATTTTCTTATTTCTACAAATAATTGGGTGGTTTTGTTCCTGTTTTCTTTTTTGACTATAAGCACAACAGACGCTTTTTTAGAGCAGTAGTTTGATCTTCTGTAAGAGCATAAGGAATTAAGTTGCGCTAAATACAATGCAAACTGAATTTAAATGGAGGGAAGTAAAAATATCAATATCTGCAAAGCGGATATGATTTGGATTCACTAAGATTATGAAAATTACTGTTTTTTTTTTATTAAAGTTAATACCATCCATTTTTCGTGCATTGTAGAAAACATAGATTTGCATTGACGGAATCAAAATTAAAGGTAGTTTTAAGAATAACATTTTGAGAAAAATTTAATTCTTGTGTAACCTAAAATAAGAATAAATATGTAAATAAATAAAGCCTTATCCTTTGGTCGAATCAGTTCCTTTGGAACAGTTTGCCACTATCGGCTTGTTTAGGAATCGTTTTATGACGTTTGAGAAAATATTCATGATTTCTATGCCCCTCTCTCTTGTCCCTTTTCAATTCGCAGAATTCCTTTTTTAACTGTTTTTGTAGGCAGTGTTTTTGTTCTCGTGTGATGCCCTAGTTGGCTTGTAGTTTTATCAGAGATCAGTGCTTATTCATTTTCACGTACATAATATATGCAATAAAATATTCTCGTGCTTTTTCTTAAATCATGGTCTTATAAATTTATCTATCGCAAATGAATTTTATTTGTATACGCATATCAAAGAAATATTTTGAGTGGATTTTTAACTCGACAACCCTAATATACACATATATATTCTTTAAGTACTGGAGTTCATGACTTCGCCTTCGACCAGAAATATGTCCTTATGATAATACATTAAGCAGATCTGTACTTATAATAACTGTAAGCAAAAATACATTGCCAACAATTATGACAAACATATCATGCACGTATGAATATTTTACCACCTAGTTATGCAAGACATTGATTTCGGGCAGTAGCTCACATATTGGCCTTAAATCGTTTCCGAATTGTTGGTTAATTAATTAATTATAACGCCTTAAGCGTCAAAGGAAAGCTCTTACGGCACTTGCTATTTTAAAATCAAAGCAAATTTCCATTTGTATCGAAGGAAACCTGATATTTACTGAACAACGGTATCCAGCCTAATGTCTGTTTTAACTGTCTTAGAAAATAGCTTATAAATCTTGCGCAAAATTTTTTTATCTCAATTTTGATATAGAAATGGTTACCATTCCAACGTGAATTCATTAACATTGACATTCAAATGCTTAACATTCAAACTGAGCCAAATGCCAAAACAAAATTAAGTGGGTGTCACCATACAAATGATGTGCCGTTAACTCATTAATGCGGACAACATACAAAAATTGATGCAGACTTGATTCAGGAAGTTTACGTAATAGAATTACGTTCGTATGTACTTCTTCTTCTTCTTCTTCTTGTGGCGCTACAGTCCGGGGTGGACCTGGGCCTCAACCAACATGCCTCTCCAGCCAGCACGATCTTTCGCCAGCTGTCTCCAGTTGCGCACTCCAAGTTGGTTGAGGTCCTTCTCCACTTGTGTACGCCACTTCAGTCTAGGTCGTCCTCTGTTGCGTTGTCCCAATGGCTCGGATTCAAAGACTTTTCGGGCCGGAGCAGTGGTGTCCATACGCTCTACATGGCCTAGCCATCTTAAGCGTTGTATCCGTAGACGCTTAACCAGGCGCATGTCGCTGTACAGCCTATAGAGTTCGTCATTAAATCTTCTCCTCCAGATGCCATCAACGCAAACAGGACCAAAAATCGCACGCAAAACTTTTCTCTCGAAAAGACTAAGGGCTTCCTCATCCGCCTTTGCTAACGTCCAAGATTCTGCGCCATATAGTAGGACGGGGATGATCAAGCTGTTATATAAAGCTAGTTTAGTCCTTCTAGAGAGGGCTTTATTACTCAATTGCCTCTTGAGCCCAAAGAAACAGCGGTTGGCAAGAGTGATTCTGCGTTTGATTTCGGTACTGATGTTGTTGTCCCTATTTACCGCGGAGCCGAGGTAGACGAAGTCCTTAACTACCTCGAAGTTTCTGCTGCCTAGTGTGACGCTCCGTCCGAGACGTCGATGTTGTGTGTCCTTCCTTGATGACAGCATGTACTTCGTTTTGCCCTCATTTACCGCAAGACCCATTTTAGCCGCTTCCGCTTCAATGCCAGCAAACGCCTCATTGACGGCTCGCTGTGTTCGTCCAATCACGTCAATGTCATCAGCGTAAGCTAACAGTTGAACTGACTTTTGGAAGATCGTGCCTCTGGTGTTGACTTGTGAGTTACGCACGATCTTCTCGAGGATGATGTTAAAGAAGTCACATGACAGTGCGTCGCCTTGCCTAAAACCTTTTTTGACATTGAAGGTCTCGGTGAGTTCGTTACCGACCTTGACGGAGCAGCGAGAGTTCTCCATCGTCATCCTACACAATCTGACGAGTTTGGTAGGAATGCCAAAACTAGACATGGCACTGTATAGCTCGTCTCTATGCACACTGTCATATGCAGCCTTGAAATCGACGAATAGGTGGTGAGTGTCAATTTGCATTTCTTGGGTCTTTTCCAGGATCTGCCGTAATGTGAAGATCTGGTCTATTGTGGACTTCCCTGGTCTGAAACCACACTGATAGGGACCTATCAGGTCATGGACAAATGGTTTCAGACGCTCACACAATACGGCAGAGAGGATCTTGTATGCGATGTTCAGGAGACTAATCCCTCTGTAGTTGGCGCAGTCAAAGGGGTCTCCTTTCTTGTGGACCGGGCAAACGACGCTGAGATTCCACTCATCGGGCATGCTTTCCTCCGACCATATCTTACAGATGAGCTGGTGCATGCGCCCAGCCAGGTCATCTCCAGCTGCTTTAAATAGTTCTGCGGACAGTCCGTCCGCTCCAGCAGCTTTGTTCGACTTTAGCTTGGATATTGCTATCTTCACCTCGTCTAAGTCGGGGGGACGGAATGATTGTCTATCATCGTCCAAATTGAGTGGAACATTCTGCCTAACAGCGGGATTTGGGTCGTCATCGCCGTTTAGGAGTCTGCAGAAATGATCCTTCCAGATTCTCAGCACAGACTGCGACTCTACTACTAGTTGTCCATTTTGGTCCCGGCAGGCCTTGGTCCGAACCTTGTATCCTCCGGATAGTTGTTTTACCTTTCGGTAAAACTTTCGGACTTCATTCCTGCCAAAGCACCTTTCCATTTCCTCGACCGCGCGCTTCTCATGCTCCTTCTTCTTCCTTCTGAGAAGCCGGTGCTCTTCCCTTCTTCTCTGTTCGTAGAGTTCACGAACAGCTCGCGTTGTTGGATGCAGCGTCGCTTTATAGGCGTCTTGTTTAGCTGCGTGCGCTTGCCTGCACTCGTCGTCAAACCATGGGTTCCTTCTGGGTGGTGACGTGAAACCCAGCACATCAGTGGCAGCATCTTTGATGGCTTCTTGACAACGTTTCCATTCTTCTTCTATGCTTAGTGCAGGAAGCGTCGAACTCTGGGCGAGTTTCCGGGAGACTCGGTCGGCAAAGTTCCCAGCAATCAGCTGCGATTGTAGCTTTTCGACGTCAAACCGTTTTGGCCTTTCTCGACTCCGTTGCTCTCTCGATATCCGGGTTCTTACCTTGGCTACAACAAGGTGATGATCCGAGTCAATGTTTGCACCTCGGAAGGTTCGGACATCGAGAATACTGGAGGAGTGTCTGACGTCGATCGCAACGTGATCAATCTGGTTGACGGTTGATTGATCAGGAGATCGCCAGGTTCCTTTGTGAATGTTCAGGTGTGGGAACCGCGTGCTAGCCACAGAGAGGTTTCGCCCCGAGGCGAAGTCCAACAGCCTGAGTCCGTTTCCGGATGTGTTGTCGTGCAGGCTGTGTTTACCGATGACTCCAGCAAAGATGTCCTCCTTTCCCAGCTGAGCGTTGAAATCTCCTAGAACGATCTTGGTGTCATAGCTGGGGCATCGATCGTATGTTCTTTCTAGGAGATCATAGAAGTCATCCTTGATGTTGTCATCCTTCTCCTCTGTCGGGGCGTGAGCGCATATTAGGCTGATGTTCCCGAATTTAGCCTTGATGCGGATTGTCATGAGGCGTTCGCTGACTGGGTCGTAGCTCAAGACTTTTTGCCTAAGTCTGCCTCGAACAACAAATCCGCATCCGAATAAGCGCTGCCTTCTCTCTCTATAGCAATTGCTGTAGTAGATATCGCAGTTCTTCATCGCTTTTATGCCAGGCCCATCCCATCGCACTTCCTGGATGGCGGTTATGTCAGCTTTGTAGCTGTCAAGGGCCTCCGCAAGTTGTTCGGCTGCACGTGGCCTGTTAAGGGACCTCACATTCCACGTGCAAAACCGAAAATCGTTGTCCTTTAAACGTTTGCTGGGGTCGTCAACAGTTGATCCGTCCTTATCCGAGGCATGTTGTTGTCTCTGAACTTCCATTTTTTTTACGTGGTGAGGAAGTTACCCTCACGCACAACCCACGGACTGGTAGGCCAGGCCCATTATTTAAATCCTCGGGCAGAGGGGGTCGCTGCATACATTAGTTCACCATACAACGGGTGTTGTGATGGCTATCCAGGGGGCGCCACTTGGAGGCTGTATGTCAACTTGACCTGTGCACTAACGAGGATTGCCTTGGCAGCTCGCCATGTTGAGCGCAATCAACGACGTTACCTCGCGTGCATAGGCCCATGCCCACCAGTTCGTATGTACTGCTACTTACATATGTATGGCTTTTTGGAGTTATGTCTCATTTTAAATTTTCTTTATCTGGTGCAATGTAGTCATTACTAAAAAAATGCTGTTTCAAATTTTGCAAACCACCTTGTACAACCAACACTGTACTAATACGAATCAGTATATTATGGACAATGTAACACGCCAACAGATTGTAGTGGTTTAAGTGTAATCAGCAAATTATTTTTTATAATTTTCTTTGACTAAGATATTTTTTATGAATGTTGACAATTATTATGAATGTAAAAGTTTTAGCAACCGAATTTTACTTTCATTTTCTTTTTAATTTTGAATATTTTAACTCGGCATTTTGTAGTTATCATTTCATTCTTCTTGCGGAACTTCGTCGTCGAAATGTAATTCGCATTTCATATTGTAGACCAATTTGTAAGATTTTGCTTAACCTCCCTGGAAACAAATTTTTATCTTCATTGTTAAGCACTGTCCAGCCCTGTTTTTGCGGGATCTATAAATAAAAACAAAATCCATCATTTCAGCATCAAAGAATAATGTATTTTACCGAACTGAATTCAGTACCGTTGCGTTGTTGTAACAATATTTGAATTATATTGTCGATACTAGTTACAAATCCTATGTATTCGTCAAACCTATCTCCATTATTTTTTGTGAGTCGCGCGCATAAAATTTTCCCACCCACACTTTTCAATAGTTTAAATTTGAAAGCGGTAGTGTTTTATAGTTGTTGAGATAACTCTTTTAAAATTCTTATACATGTCGACGTTGAACTGCTAACTCATATTGTATATATTTCGTTGTTAATAGTACATATTTCGAAAGGAAAAACACAATTTCTTCTTTCCAAACAATGATATATAACTTGTATGTGTTCATTAGAAATTTATTCGGTTTGCCGACTAAGTAACGCCCTCCCTGGCCAAAACCATGGTGATCTACATTTCGTTTGGTTTGCTCAAAATTAAATTAAATAACACAAGCTTCTTAAATATCCATACAAAGAGCGCCTCATTTCTATCCACGGCAAAATTATAGCTATAGATTCGATATGTTTTTTATAAGACCTGCCTTGAGTTCCTTTCATATCATATTCAACAGATTAAGTCTTTTTTTAATTTCCAAGTGCTTAAATGAATTTTTTGTCAGAAAATATGGTTTCTTGTGTACACACACTTAACCGATCAACAACAATTATATGCATTTGCTTATATCTCAAAATCAAATCGGAAATAAAGACATACTGATGAGCCATGAGCAAACAGACCTTCAACAATTTTTTTTTTCCAATAGTTTTAAAGTCGGAAGTTCACGAAGTCATTGACTGACGAGACAAAAAGTGAATCATTAGTCACCAGTAAGGTGGGACCTCTTTCAAAGCAAAGAAGTTTATCATGTGTCCACGAAATTATTATTAAGAATAGCTTTTTTTTTCTTTTTTTATTTACATAATATATACAACGCACCTTCAATTTTGTTGCTAAAGTTGTAGAGTGCAACTTAGGGGAAAATGTTATTCAGAGAAATTAAATGCACGTCCTTATCCATAGTCACAACAACAATTGTGTATACATCTTTTAAATCTTATGCGTAATTTTTTCTATTCAAATTGCTTGAGCTGGTTTCATTTTTTCTCAGGGTAGTATGCTCCATACCATTGTTGGAACATTGTAAACGCTTTGAAACAAAGAACTTTTTTACAAACTTATTTCTTTGTATAGCTCTACATTGGTGTGCACAATTTGAAACCTTTAATTCAGACTTTTATTGTACTTCTACATCGTAACTCAGCACTGTGGAGGAGCAACCATTCACCACCCGTTGTATGCAGATGACTTTCAATTAAAAATCATATGTTCTCCGCTTTTCTTGTTTGATTGTTATGTGGCTTCGAAACCCGACAATGTATATATGTATGTATTTACTTTTTTTTGCTTTGAATTCGGGAACGGCTTTGTTGTATGCATATATGTGTTTTTGGAAAAGAAAAAGAATATTTGTGTTTTAATTTAACTGGTTTGGAATTGTCTTTTAGAGTCAGCAACACGCTTGCGGTTCAAAATAGCAACAAAAACTGTATATGTTTTCTTCTACTATATCATCACATCATAATCCTTTCCATAGATATCCATTTTTGTCACCATTATCGGTTGAACAAGTGTACAAAGACGGGGAACCTAACACACTGCCTTTATATTAGAATTAATTGTTCACGTGTGTATATTTGCCTGATAACTCTAGGGACCCTAGGGACTGGTGTAAATTAAATCGATATCGGGTCCTTTTATATTTCCTTCAACTTTCGACCTCTTGAGAAAGAAATGTATAACGGCATAGTCTTAGGATTATATTCTTTTACAAAACAAATCATTATAAGATGATGTTAGTGTTGGTAGCTATAGAAAGCAAAATTGCTTTTTTAACAGGATGAAGCCGCAAGCACACAACCATACTAAAGCTGTATTGAGGATTCATTAAATCAATACTTTTGATAGTCGTTGGCTCTTATAATAAAGGAAGGCCCAAAATAAATTTACCTTCATGAACACAAAAACCTACGATGAAGAAGGTAACATATACAAATAAATTTACAACACTGGATGAATTAAAGCAACGCCTTGAAGGACAGAAAAGCAGGTAAGCCACTAAAAGTCCAATTGATAATTTCAAACATATCCTCAATCACAAGAACCTGAAATACAATAAATCACTTTGCGGTAAAAAATCAGAAACATTTTTTTGTGAACTGAGATAAACAAATTCGAATTGTGTCTCTTGAGAAATTCTCCAAACGTGTTCAGATTGGTGCGCCACATCGATTTATTTATTTATGAAGAGGAATTTACTCAAGTTTTTAGATTCTTATCGGAAGTGGCGGATGTATTGTTGATTTCCAAATTTCGTTATCTCTAATTTACTTTTCATTTTTTTGTTTAATTTTCTCTTTTCCTCTCCCTTCTCGCCATTAACCAGTGGTAGTGCGTTCGTACTTGCGTGTTGAGTTTTATGTAAATAAACTTATCGAATTCGAATGGAAATTGATTGCAACCGATAAAAGAGACGGCAAGGTAAACGAATGTTACTTCCTTGTTATCACTGAAATAAAAAAAAAAAAAAACGAGGAGAAATTAAAAGAAAAAATGTATTTGTGATTTATACGATAATGGACTTGTCTATAAAATGAAGAATATATATCTGATGAAATGGTTTTTTCTCAGGCTAGGTATATATAATTTTATGTACTTAAAGATCGGGTTTGCGATTAAAGCTTGAGGGAAATTAAAATTGTCGCTCAAAGATTCCTGTCAAATTACATGACTTTACATTTTGGATGGTTATAGTAGTATATTATTTGGTGCAAAAACATTGGCCAACCGAAGAATACAACACCTTGCATAGGAAAATAATTAATAACGACATCTAGTAAATGGTCTGCTGTATTCTTACTTTTACATCCGTATTTTGACATAGATAGTTCTATAGTTCAATAAAAAATAGAAGAATGTCGAGTGGGTAGATCAGTCTCTTTTTACAGTCAAATCCTGAGCTCGGTTTTTAAATATTGAAGAACAAATTTTGCATAATTTTTATTCTAAATCTTGATTCCTCGCAGTATATGAGCACTCATTGGTAGCTTCATCTTTTCCGTTTTCTGTAGGGTGCTGAATTGGCATAAAAGATATACAAAACTTCCTTCACTCAATACCTGCCCGGTTTTATTACATCTAAGACAAAATCACCTGAGTGTTCATCTCGGAAAACATAAAGGATTCAAGGTTCCTTCCTTTTCTAAAAAAGGTCAAAGTTTTCGTTTCTGGTCTGATTTTGCAAAACAACAGCTCCTTATGAACTAAGTGTAAGAAGATGCACATTCACTGTTCTTTGCCATCTGTTGTGAACTTGTTTGTGCAATCATTTGAATATACTGTTTTAATAATTTCTTGAGCTTGCAACAATTTTATCGCATCTTATTTATGAGATTAGTTACCTAGACAAACTCAGATCAACATGAGAAATAAGGTTTAGGTTTTTTGTTTTAAACGGTTCTCTTTGTATTTTTGAATTTTCAATCTTGATTACATTGAATATATACACAAACAGTTGTTGGAATCGAAAAGATTTTTTTCACAACAGAAAAAGAAGCATTTTTGCGGCATAAAAAAGTAAAACTTTACTTGTGCCAACATTGACAGAGAAAGCGCTTTGAAGAAGTGTCTTCAACTTCTCCACAGGCGTCACTAAGCCCAACCCGACTTAGGTGCTTATCGAAGGTAAAGTGTCTCGCTAGTACACCGACAAGTAGTCTGCATTCATTTCTGTTTAAAGATAGCAGAAAAGTCGCGGTTTTCGTGCTAACGTTCGGGAGCATGCACTAAGTCAATCTGCATCCTGGAGAGTCACGTCATCTCTGGTTGTGCTGTTGGGAGACCCAACCGTCGACCGAGGTCCTACCCAAGGATGCAGGTAGTCCCAAGGTGAGTTCGGGTCCTACCAATTCCTCTTTTGAACCTTGTCTAGCTAGTTCAGTGGCAATCTTGTTTCCCATGATCCCATGATGTCCCGGGACAAGAGTTAGCGAATCCAGTCTCCCGACCAAATAAAGGGAGACTCGCATTCTTGGACTTGGAATGCAAGCCTCCCTTTATTGGAGCGAGTTGTAACAAAGACCATTCCGTTTTGGTCGAGAGATGGCCTTGATTATGCATTCCATGATGTGGATTTCATTCTTTCGTTCTTTGAAGCTTAGTGAAAGCAGCAGACACGTATTGCGCGAAAACTTGTTCCACCAAACGACTGCTGCTGCTATGAGAGAAGAGGTCTTATCATTGCCGTGTAGATCCATACGGATCTTTTTGGTGATAGGGCCCAGGTTTTGCTAAAAAACTCCCTTACACTGCCAGAAGACCGACAGCGCCTTGGAGGTTTTTGTCTCAATGTATTTTTTCCAAGAAAATTTTTTTTCTAGTATAACACGTAAATATTTGGCTTCATTAGAAAGTGGAAGGATGACACCTTTAAGTACTAGTTGAGTCAGATCAATGAGATTTCTCCTTCTAGTAAAGAGAACAACCTTGGTTTTAAGAGCATTGACTGAAGGCACATTTCTAGCACACCAGTCATCGAGCAGATCAAGGGTCCTGCCCGCTTCCATAAACAAGGCATGGCATAAGCATGGGCTTAGGTGTTAGATCTATTCAAGGCGGAAACCAGAGAGTCGACCAACATGCACCATAATAGAGGTGACAGGACACCAACTTGGTGGCAGACCATGTTTACCTCCGACACTAAAAACTAGTGACACTCCGCCTCCGCGATTATAGTTCTATTCATTAGCATTGCTTTTATCCCCAACACCAATGATTCTTCTCCTTTCACAGTATCTGGGTATTTCCCTGTATTTTACGGTGAAGTAAATTTAAAGTTGATGCGTACATACCTTAACCTTTTTCTTACGAGGTATTTGTGAAAGTTCCATCTCTATTCACAGAGTAACTTCTTTATAAAGATTTATATTGTGATAGATAGGAAAACTTGATGGTACTACGAAATCTACGAAATAATGCTTGGAAATACAAGTTAGAAGAAAAATATTTGTCGGAAAAAATACCCAACAAGTGACGAGTTATCGGCAAATAATTATAGTTTCTTTATGGTGACACTTAATTAGATTGTAAGGACTATTGGTTACTTGACTTATAATTTGATCATTATTGGTTTCACTTCGTGTTTGCAATGATGACATCAGAAAAAAATGTGTATGTTTTTAAGAAGGAACTACAATTTGTATGAGTCTTACTTTCGCATGCGATTATGCCACTGTCAATATTGTTCCATTACGCGTTCGCGTTCCAGTAATCAAGTATCTTTTGTTACAATTTTGTACCTAAACACTTAAATGTAGTGTGGTTTCCATTTCAACGTATTTTGTTGAAAGGGAATAGTGTTTTCGTTCGAAAACGATATTTTTTCTTCTGAAACAATCTTCTGTCCTCAGCCTAATACTAAAAATTAGAAAACAAGCAACGTTAAATTGGATGAACTTAAATAAAAAAATGAATGAAATAGGTTTTCTCATTCAAATCGAAATCCTCTACATTATAATGTGTCATGAATAGATTGTTCTTTTTCTTTTTTGCAGATATAAGGGTGGTCGGGCACCTATTTTCAGATCCAGTGACCGAAGAAGACCACAAAGCATATCATCTACAACAACACTAACTCCACGAGTGGTTCTATCACGTTTGGAACCAAGAGATTTTGAACGTTTACGTTTATCATACAAAGTTACCATACTAGACCAAAGACGAACACGCAACAATCGATCTGGCATGAACATGGGACAAAAAAACAGTGCAGTTGTTAAAAGTGTTAGTCGCGGTGATGCACAAGTTCCATTTAAACCTGTAATACCACGTGAATTAGCAGCAGAATATGTAAAGCCAGCCCGTATTGAAATTTTACTTGATATGCCTCCAGCTGGCCGTGAAGCACAACTTAAATACTCATGGAATGGGGATGATCGATCCCTAAATATATTTGTGAAAGAAGACGATAAATTGACATTTCACCGGCATCCAGTTGCACAGAGCACAGACTGTATAAGGGGTAAAGTTGGCTTTACAAAAGGTCTTCACATTTGGGAAATATACTGGCCAACAAGACAACGAGGTACACACGCTGTGGTTGGTGTAGCTACTTCGGAAGCACAATTACATTCTGTAGGATATCAAAGCCTAGTTGGAGCATCTGTGCACAGCTGGGGCTGGGATTTAGGCAGAAATAAACTATACCACGACTCGAAAAACTGCGCTGGTATAACTTATCCGGCGATACTCAAAAACGATGAAGCATTCCTAGTACCCGATAAATTTTTATTAGCACTGGATATGGACGAAGGGACACTTAGTTTTATAGTAGATCATGAATACTTGGGTGTAGCGTTTAGAGGGTTAAAAGGAAAGAAACTCTATCCAATTGTGTCGGCAGTCTGGGGCCATTGTGAGATAACAATGCGATACATTGGCGGCCTAGATCGTAAGTATATTTGTCAAACACTAAAAAATATATCAAAGCAGACATGAATGTTTTATTCTCTTTTTCTTTACTTTTAGCTGAACCGTTACCCCTTATGTATTTATGTAGACGTGTGATACGGCAGAATTTAGGACGAGCGCATTTAGAAGAACGCATCCAAGAGCTACAACTGCCACACTCGATGAAAACGTATTTATTGTATAGGGACTGCAGATAGTAACATATAGTTTGACAATAAGAAAATTAATTTTTAACTGTAATGATAACAGTAATCGTAAGAACAAACAAAACAAAAAAATTAAACGAAAAAAAAAATAAATAAAGTAAATAATTAAGCTGATGAAAAATAAAGTTATATATACACGTGTGTATGTGTGTATATATATGTATGAATATGTATGCATATATATTAACTGTGTATCTATATATCAAATTCATATATATGTATGTATATGTATGTATGTGCGTTGATATGTACATATGCTTACTATGTATGTATAGTGTCGGGATACAAAACAACAACAAAAAACACAAAAAACAAATGATTTTAAATATACTCTACATAAAATTACTTTTTCTCAATATCTCGAGTTTGAACATACTCCGTATTTTTTATTCTAAAATAATTTACAATTTTTTTTGAATGGCTAAAACACGTTCAGTGTCTAGGTTCATGGATATAATGTCTCAATCCTTTTACAAAAACAAAAAAACAGAGCAGAACAAACTCTAATGACTGAAAAGAGATTCATGTCTTGCAGCAACAACTTATTTTTTTTTTTTTTACAAAGAACAAAAATGATAACTAATTTGTGTACCTGAAGAAAACTGCAAAACTGTCATAAATGAGAATATGACAAGAAGAGTTTATTTCTTAAAGTAGCATTTCAATGATTTTGGTATTGATTTTGATTGATTTTTGTTTGTCTTTTGTGATTTTTTTAACTACCTTTTTTACGAGTCTAAGGCATGAAAAATCGCTTATATCGCGCAGAACTTAACAGGAATAAATATTTTGCCAATTTTTTCCTTATTTTCATGTTTTTGATTTTTAATCTTTTCCATAATTGCTGTGAGTATGTGCGTCCATGTTTTTGGTCTAGAAATACTGGGTTATATTCTTAATTTTTAGTACACAATGTGTTCAGGCCTTTCAAGGTGTATTTCAGAGTGAACTTAAATGCAATGAACATAATTTAATGAAAAGCTTAAACGAAAAATGCTTGTTCTACTGGGGAAAAGAGAAATGGTTGTTTTTTGGACTTCAAAAGCAATCGTATTCACTAGACAACGTGATTGATCATTCTGTACATTTATGATATATGTCATATGCGAATAATACTGCTATATTTTTTTTTTATCATATCTCATATTTCTGTGTGCACCAAGAAACTATTTCCTTTTTAATTCTGAATTCACGGATGCAGTGGACTCCTATAGTTCTTCGTTATAAATAGCTACCATTACCCACCGTTTGTCTAGGGGCACGGTTTCAATGTCAATCACTGGCTATTAAAATCTCTGTACTACATTAAACTAGACTACACTCATCAAAGCTCACTGTCGATTTCAGAAAACGAGATTTGGATAGCTTTTAGAGTTTTGTCAGAAAATCGAATGAGGTGGTGCCATTATAAAAATGCAAAGGGTTGAGTTCTGGAATCGAATTTTGGATTCTCGACAGGTGAGCATTGGAAATTGGACCCAAAATTAACATGTAAGAACGAGACTCAGAGCTTAAATGGAATCAGTAGGACTGGGAATAAGATTATTCCAGCAAGACACTGAATGAACGACCTCTCTTTAAAAAGTAAGCCAGTCGTAAAGAATGCTACAAGGTCGGTCTTCAAGGAGATCTGACATTTTATTAACTAACTAACATTTTTTTTTCATATTGTTCAAAGGTGTAGCAACGAATAGACGAATATTAATTTCGGTAATTTCAATTGGTAACACTAACTCGTCAGCAACGAGGCCATAAAATTCGAAAGTTTTACCAACATGTGTACATAACAATTACAATCGTCGTTGCGGTTATACCGGTGCATACAAATTATGATACTGTGACCTTGGATTGGGGAAATGTTAAATAAAAAGCAACTTCGTGTTTGCTAAACAATTAAATACAATTAAATATATAATAAAACTAATTAATACGAAAGGGATTTTTTAGACAAATGTATGTGTAATGACAGGTGTTGAAGAATATTGCATGGTAAGTATACTCACCTTCCTGGCCGATTGCGAAATTCTTAAAGAGATATAATTTACATATGTATATATATCATTTTGCTGATTTTAAGCTCCAAAAACTTTTTAAGAAACAGATCCTTAAATTACTCTATAGTTTTTCCAGTCCGACCATATTTTCAAATGTTTTTAAAAATTCGAGTTGTATTGTTAACTTGCGCTATGGAGGAAAAGAAAGGAGCCTTTCCACCCCTATTACCTTTGGAACACATGAAGGTTGTCACAATTTTCAGTTAATGGCGGGAAAGTAACAAAATCTGAACGGAAAATATATCGCTGAATTCAGCTTTTATTTGATGACACGATTTAAAGTCCAGTTTTGGAGGTAAGTAGTTACAGAGAAGGAAGTTTAGGTGCAATGTTGAGAACCTTCGCATTTGGGTATAAAACCAGTTGTTTAGATTCGATTTTATTTAAGGCAGAATAGGAACTTACATTAAGCAATAGCACCGAACTTTTATATGAATGAATGAATGAGTTTTTAGTAATATATGGTATTAGTTTACATTCAACCCCAAACTTGATGCTAGAGTACGTTCATTTAATTCAGAAGTTTAGCAACCAAAGATAGTTGCTATGCAGGGGACACTTATTTTTCCTTCGTCGGCTTTTTTGGTCAATGTCGATTTTCAATGAAACCAGTTTATTTCATTGTTATTATCCCAACGTTTCGGCAGGGATTGCTGCCTCCATCAGGGGATCTTTTATTATTGAAACAGTATAACAAAACATTTTACATGCATAAAATAGAGTAGAATATGAGAAGCTGAACGCAATAGCGTTTCTTAACGTTAAAGTTCACCCTGAACATGACCATCTTTGTTTCGACTGGTACAAAAAAACGCAGCTGCAGGGAGACTAGTCACTATCGTTCCAACCAAGCCAAGCACATTATAATTAACACAGCTTCTAACTTGGTTAAAAAACTGTTCAAACGAACGAATTGTCACAGATATCTTTATGGACAATGGTTATTCGACGCAACTTATAAGGAACTTAATAACACAATACAAACACAACATACACTGAAATACAGACAAACACCACAGTAGATTATATCTATATAAGCATGGTGTAAATCTCAACATTGTCGACAAATTTAAAGAGCATAATTGCTGGTCGCTGCGCAATATAAAAATAGCATTCAAGTCTTCGATTACATTAGCATCGGTTTGAGTCTGGTGAATCGAACCAGAAGCAGGCAAAGGAACCATAACTGACGTTGTATACAAAATCAACTGTAAGGGCAAAGACAATGAATCTTGGGATATATGTTACATATGTACCACCAAACAGCTTCTTCGTTAAAGTCTAGCTGGTCATAAATCAGACAACAACAATAAGAACTCAGTGAAAACAGCATTAGCTAATCATTGTGTCCAGACAAACCATCTACCCGACATTGATCACGTCAAAATCCTGCAAACGGAATAAACATACTAGCAAAAAGTACACCCTGGACACTCTACACTTAATCAAGACCAATATAGGAAACGGAACATATCTGCCGTATATTCAGCTCTTGTAACGGCTTAGGGATATTATATTTTATTCGAAATTCAAATTTCACATCATTCTAGACTGATCTTCACACACCCAGTATTTAGTTTTTTGTAAATTTAGTTTTTTTTTAATTTTAAATAACATCTACCAGGTATACCAGCTTGAAGTGAGTGTCAAGATACAAATGTTTCGATAGGGAACATTTGTTGTGAACGAGCCCTTACGTTTTTTTGTTTGTTTGCTATGACATCTGTGAAAAATATTTAGTATACATCAAGTCATTGAACAGACAACATCATATTTTTTCATCGTGTTAAAAATGTCGAATTTTGTACCAGAGAGTGATGATTTGCGGAAAACATTAATTTTTTGTTTTCATTTGAAGAAAAGTACTGCAGAGTTGCATCGAATGCTTGTTGAGGCATATGGTGATCATGCTCTATCAGAAGCAACATGCAAAAGACGGTTTCAATGGTTCAGAAATAATGATTTTGATGTGAGAAATGAAGAACGTCGAAGACCACCAAAAAAGTTTGAAGACGCCGAATTGTAAACGATATTGGATTGAGATGACACTTTGGGTCAAAAGCAAATGGCAACAATGTTAAATGTTGCACAGCAAACAATTTCTGACCGTTTAAAAGCTATGGGAAAGATCAAAAGTGTAGAAAACGGTTGCTACATGAATTGAATAAAAGACAGATGGAAAACCGAAAAGGCACTTCTGAAATTTTGCTTCAAAGACACGAAAGAAAATCGGTTCTGCATCGGATTGTTACTAGCGATGAAAAATGGAGCATGGGTTATTCTGGGACAACCATCAATATCGACTGCAAAACCAGATCGATTCGGCAAGAAGACAATGCTGTGTGTTTGGTGGACCAGAAAGGTGTGCTGTACCACGAGCTCCTAAAACCTAGTGAAACCATTAATACTGATCGCTACCGACAACAAATGATCAATTTGAACCATGCATTGATCGAGAAATTACCAGAATGGGCCAGAAGACACGGCAAGGTAATTTTGGTCCATGACAATGCACCTGCACACAAAGTAAAACCCGTTCAGGATACAATCAAAACAATTGGCTGGGAGCAGCTACCCAACCCGCTGTATTTACCAGACTAGGCTCCTTCCGACTACCATTCGTATTCATCGATGGGCCACGCATTGGCTGAGCAGCACTTTGATTTCTACAAGGAGGTCGAAAATTGGGTGACTGATTGGTTTGCTTTAAAAGACGAACAATTTTATTGGCGTGGTATTCACAAATTGCCAGAAAGGTGGTCAAAATGTGAAGAAAACAATGGCCAATACTTTGAATAAAATGTTTTTACTTTCCCATTAATAGTTGGTGTTTTATTTATTTACCTGGTAGATTCAAACATCCACATCTACTTGTAACAACAACACAACTAATGTAAGTTTATTTTTCATTTGTTTAATTGCATTTCTACTATGTGTGCATTTCTACTATGTTTTATCATACTGTTTCAATAAAAAGAGATCCCCTGATGAAGGCAACAATCCTTGCCGAAACGTTGGGATAATAAAAATGAAATAACCTGGTTTCGTTGCAAATCGACAGTCACCAAAAATGCCGACGAAGGAAAGAAAGTTTCCCCTGCATTATAATAATTGATTTGGTCAATTTCAATAAACAACTTCCCGGATAGTTGCTACCGCTATTGCTTGAATTCAAAAAGTGCACAAATTTGATTTTATATTTCCTTCGTTTTCGCTAAAATTTTATGGTATCTGTGGAAAAGGCAGTTCGTGGATAAGGCAGGTCTACAGAATATGGCGGAATAAAATTTTTTTTCAGTGTTTTAGGTAATTTTCGACGGCTACATTAACGTGGTTTGCCTTTCGGTCCTTTTTGACAGTTTTTTACGCTATGAATTTGTTGTAATTGATAATGTTCCCCATCAATGGTTTAACCTGGTTTAGGCAGCTCGTCTTGTCCCACCATACGCAAAACCGTCTATATTTTCCTTTGCGTCGTTGTACACGATAATGGAACGGGTTCATCAGGCTTCGCATAGTATTTTGTCTTCTTAAAGTTGTTGTAGTATATTCATTTTAAATCTCTAATCACCATCTGCTGCATAAATACTGTGTTTTATGTTTTTAAAGAACCAATTTCGCGATAAAAAAAATACTTTTCGAAATTTGTGGGCTTAACTCCCACGACACTCAATTTCCAAATTTCTTTAGCCGAACGGAAATTGTTTGCTGAATTCTAATGATTCTGGGATTTCACTTTGCGTTTGGCACGTATCCTGAACCAGTAAAGCCTCCATCAACGATAGGATCACCACTTTTGAAGCATGGAAACTAGATTCATCCTAAACTTCTAGAAGCATTCAATCGGTTTCACCTACACGCACCTTCTAGTTGTTGAAAAATGTCTTTCTAATGATGGGGGTTATCGTTTGCAAGGTCAGCCACAAATTACAATTGGCGCCATCTTTTGAAAACGGTCCGAAAAATGTTCACCCTCAGTATTTCAAACTATTGCAGAGCAAGCTAGCAGTAGAGAAGGATTGTCTCAACAGATTATATGTATTACAGTTTTAATATTCCCCCTATTACATCTTGCAATTATGCATGGATGAGTAAAAAATTCAAATGGATAAGAATATATAAAATAATAACTTAATAACATTACTCGTATTAACTATTCAAAATCTTACACAAAAGGATTTGAAACCAATAATTAAATTATAAAATCCGATTATCTAATCGCTTCTAAATATTTGATAAAGTCTTTAATGTATGTAAACCAAATCGCGACGATGCGATTAGTCTTCGTAGAGGATTTCAATTTCTAAAGCGCCGGCTAGTAGATCTGATCATAAACAAGCTATTTGAACAAAGACAATTATTGTATTAAAGAAATGTTATTTCTGATTTTGGTCATATAAATTTCACATTTTTCGTATAATCATGGGATTTTAGATAACGAGAAATTTCGTTTTGTGGACTATCGCGACATACAATTATTATGATTGTAAGAGGAAAAATTTAAATACAGTGATTCCAAAGATTTTGCCAGCTGTTCTTTATTTGAAACGTGGCAGGACTTGTTGTTCTCGTGGCTACAGCAAAAGTTATATAAAAACATCATGGCTTACAGCCTGTCAAAATGGACGAACCCGTAGAAGTAGACTGAAGTTTCTTTTACCAGTGCCATACAGCCGACGTCAGTACGGGCGCGTCCAGCACAACACTCTTATTTATTTATTTACATTTCTTGAGAAACTCTTACATCTCGGCCGACCTTACAAATTGATCGACTTCGATCGATTACTTCTTACAATTCGAACTAAACCTTACTAAACTAGAGGTCACGACTTGTATTCAAATTTTTAGCCTAGCTACCTAAAGGGGGTATCTCCCTCCACAATCGGATGTTCCTAGCTTCTATCACTACATCATAGGGTTTCTGGGTTATGGGACAATTCTCAATGTCCCTTACAACAAACCTATCTTCTAAAACTTCGGCACAAGTTTCTTATTAACACCGGCGGTGGTGTCAATATTCCTGATGGCAACATTGTCCCCTACTAAGTAAGGACGGGTGGACTGGTTCTGTCCCTCGCGATAACGTTGAATACTCCTGGGCCTTGTCTATATTTTCGGCAGCGATTGCCCTCTGCTTCTTAAGATCCTTACCCTAAGCACTCAGGCTCTTCTCGTCAAGGTGCTCGGCGAGCTTGTCCACGATAGCGCCCACTTGGTCGACTCCGAATAGAAGCCTTCTAGGCGTGGTTCGGATCTATGGACTGTATTGTTCAACGTGTACTCGACCTGCACCAGGGTGCGCATCCAATCTGTTTTCTGCAACGGCTCACTAAGTTTTCCTAACATCTTTACCAGACCCGATTGACCCTCTCGACCTGTCCATTAGCTTGTGGCGACTGTACGGCGACTCCCAGATGATGTGACTGGATTTATGCATCACATGATTTAAAAATCATATCCGTATCACTATTTATAGTGACAACGGAAACACTGTTGGAGAAAAGACCATCTGTGGCGGGATGACAGCTAACAGACCCAGGCTTTGAGGGAACCTGACAGGTAGTGACAGCTTGACCAAAGGCTATATTCTGGTCCCACGGGATGTCAGTGGAACTTCGGTTCCAGCCTGACCGTGCGGTAGGCCCCCTTGTGGGAGTATCGTGGTGGCTGTGGTTTACCACCTAACATCGCGGGTAGAGTCGAGGATAGTGTACTGTGCTGACTTGTCTAGCTAATTGTTAACCCATGGCTCGGCAAGGCGGTTAGGGGATTATCCCGGCTCAGTGTGGAGTTGCATTCTCAACCGTGCGCTGCGACCCAGAGAGCGGAAGAGGTTTTAGAAAGGCTTCGCATCAAACCAAGGTGGGGTGATTGCCCCTCAAGCATGATCTCAGTTTCGTACTTGGGTAACTAAGGCGTTTAGTCTTGCGTTACTTACGACTCTTGGGAAAATGGACCCCGTGATATAAGCCGTAAAGGCAAGTGATCACGGAAAACCAAATCCCACATCTGTACGGCGACTTTGATATGTGTAATATTTCTCTTAATCAGAAAGGTACTGAATTCTAGAGACATGAGGCAGGTCCCCCTATCAGTGACTATCCTAACTGGACGACTATAATATTGGTAGAAATAACGGGATATAACTTGACGTACTTGGTGAAGGCGTCGACCACAAGAAGAATAACACGGAGGGGAGAGGCCCAAAATGATCTAAGTGGATAGTGTGAAACGGATTTGGTTCCTTAGGGATGCTAAACAGTTTCTGCTCTCGAGAACTCATCGGCGATAAATGCATGATGCACCTGAAAAAGTTCTTAATAAATTTATCAATCTTTTATTTCATTTTCGGGAACCAATAAGGCATGCTTATTTGATCGTAACACTTGAGCACACTTAAATGACCGATCTTTTCATGAACGTGACGGATGAGGTTAACCTCTAAGTTGGTAGGAATATACGTCCTCAATCCCGTCCCGATCCCTACGAAATACTATTCCATCTTGAAGTACAAAAGGCTCTAGTTTACCAGTACATAACCTTTCTCTAGTACGTAAGGCTACAGGGTCTCTTTTTTGTTCCACTCTCAACTGGAAGTCAATGCCTTTGGACAATTCCGATGTTATTACATAGCATTGGCTAAGTACATCTTAGCTCCGCTGCGGTGCTTGACTTGATAATTAAAGTTTTCTAGCTCCAACGCCCATCGGGTTGTCCTAGAGTTTACATTCTTCTTGCAATCAGTTACTATCGTGAACGGTATCCTTTCCAGATACACTCAGAAGCGTCGGAGGGCCGATATGATAGCTAATGTTTCTAGATCAAAGTTTTGGTATTTGCTGTCTTGGACAAAAGTACTCTTCGAAAAATAAGCCGCCGGGTGAAATTTCTTGTCGTTCTGTCGCTGAAGTAGGACAGCACCATAACCTGAGGAACTTGCGTCGCAGTGTAACTCCGTTTCACGTGTGGGGTCATAAATAGTTAGAACGGGAGGGGACGTTAGCTTGTGCTTCAGCTCCGGGAAAATGAGCTCATAATTATTAGTAAAGACAAATGGTCTATCCTTCTTTAGAAGAAAAGGTCGAGAAATTCTCGAAAATGAGTCGAGAAACCGGCGGAAGTAGGAGCTAAGTCCAAGAAAGGAATGCAGCTCTTTGGTATTCTCAGAGGTCGGAAATTGTCGGATGGCTCCAAGATGGGATTCACTTGCTTTTATCCCGTTTTTATCCGCGTGCTATTCTAAGTAATCGATGGCTGAAATCACAAACCTGCCTTTAGAAAGCTTCAGCTCCAGAATATTACTAGCAAGGCACTGAAGAACCGCCTCTAATAGCTGAAGGTGGGTACATAAAATGTCGCTGGCTATGACTATGTCGTCCTTGTTGAAGACAATCTGCTTGAATTATATGAATACTTGTGAGATAAACCGTTGAAAGACACTCGGAGAATTCTTATGGCATCTTAAGAAATTCGTATTGGCCCGCTGGCGTCACGAAGGAAGTGAGATGAGCAGAGCCGGAAGCAACCCTCACCTGATGAAAACTGCTTTTGAGTCCGAGAAGGGTGAATATATATTTTTCCCCAAAGTATTAAAGGCAATCTTTAATGAGCGGAAGGGGATAAATATCCCTCACTGTGTGCTTGTTCAAAGCTCGATAGTCCACGAACATTCGTACTTCACCGAACTTTTTCTTAGTGAACACTATGGGTGAAGCATAGGGTGACTCGCTATGTTTAATTATTCCCTCAGATAGGAGGTCCTTAATAATAATTTCAACCTCACGAAGGAGAGTCTTCTCCGTGGACAGAAGAACGGGATGTCCGTCGTGAGCCTAATGTGCATTTCACAGTCAAGGGTGGTGGCCCTCGCCTTATCGAAGTTGACGTAACAGTCCCTTATAATCTTATGCACCTGTTCGGAGTTTTTCGTATCTGCCTCATCCCCTATCTCGAATGCAGCTACCTTTCCTTAGTCGATATTGAAAACCTCAGCTTCTATCCTACTAACACTGATCGGAATATTTGGTAATTTTCTCAATCCGTAAACCCACATTTTTTTCACAAGATTCCCCACTTACATTTAATTCCCTACTCATACTTAGGTTGAATCATTTTGGTGAATAAGTGCAGAGAGTTAATTGTTTTACAAAGGATTGCTTATACCCTTTTAATATTATTATTTAAGAAACTTTTTTGCCTTATGGGCGGATTAGAAAAACGTTTGTTGAAAAGAACAAGTTTTATGTTGAAGATCTGAACTACGTCTCGCCTATGATTAATGGCAAGAAAGTTTTTTTTGTCTGGTATGACCATGAGTGAAAATCTGTAAGTAATCCCGGAAATCTTCATGTTGCACTGCAACCATGCATAAGTGTAAATCTTGAATTCGCCTAACCCGTGACAGTCGGAGCATCGCAATTCTTCAATTTGACAGTCATGGGGTACTTCGTATCTTCTTATAAAAGTAACCGGACTACCGGTGTCAAGAAGGCATTTATAGTCAGTAAATTTAGTGCACTTATCTTTATTAAATATAAAGGATAGACTCATTAGTTGAACGGAATTTAAAGACTGCCCTATCTCATCCTCGTCGGAGTCGTCATCGGACCATTCCCCACTCTTGTGGCTGCTGTTAGCGCTAACCCGCTTTGCCTTCGGACAGTCCTTGTACACATCGCCTAAGCCGCCACAGCGGAAGCATGACCCAGATGTCCTTTTCTATTTGGGAATATATACGTAGGAAAGGCAATTGAAACACCTGATGTCCATTTCTCTTTGGGGCAGTTGATGGCAATGTATACGTAGGAAAGGCAATTGAAACACCTGATCGGGTCTTCTATTGGTTCGGTGTCGGCGCAGATGTTGTTCCCGATGGCCTCGTAGAAATGTTGCGAGTCGTTGTGATGGCTTTGATGGCACACCTCTTTTCATACCTTGGCAAAAGGTGCTTCAGTTTCCTGATGGTCTTGGCTGAGTTCAAGATGGATACTACTGTTGAGGTGCTACCCAGCCCGTAGATTATGTATTCAATAAGCTCGGCTTCATCCACATCTGCGTAGGCGGCAATCTCCTTCATTGACAGGACGTAGTGCAGCAGGTTTTCGTCATGTCTACGTACTCGGCGGCTTAACTGGCGATACACTTCCTGCCTGTTGATCCTCTTATCAAACTCGTTGATCAAGAGGTTTCGTAGGTCCTTCCAATTGTCAACCCTGACGGTTCGCAGCAGCATCTTGGCGGTACCCTTCATAAGTCTTCTAGCGCAAACGTACTTGCCCCGGTCATCCCACTGCACTGACTGAGTCACATCTTCATAATCGGTGATCCATTTCCGGATGCTGTAGGAGTCATCGCCTGAGAAGGGAGGGATGGCATCCGCGATGTCGCTGAAGTCAACTCGTCTGGAAGGTGTTGTGGGTTCCGCTTCGGCTAGTTCTCGACGTAAGTCGGCGATTCGTTTGCGCCTTTCATGGCGGGCCAACTCGCGTTCCTCTTCTTCCTCGGAGTTAGTTGCTGCCCTATTGGGTTGTCCCAAAGACGTCATAATGCTGTGAGAAACGGCCGGTAAGGCGGAAGCGGCGGAGGTCTCTTAAATGAGTGCTACTGAAGTCCCTGTTGCTGAAGATTCTCCAGATTCGGCAATGATATTTTATGCCCTTGTTCCCACGGAAGTTGCTGAAGGGGCGACCGTTGCTGCTGAGTTGGTCACAAAAGTCTCAGGATTCGCTGATATCGTCGGTGGTATCTCGTCTGAAGTATCGTTGAATTCTTCGGAATCGGTCGATTCCTCGGAACGGCCACTCGTCTCTATTTCCCTCTCGTACAAAGCCCTAAGACGTGAAATGGATGACCCACAGTTTCCTCGTTGGATTCTTTTGACAGCGTTTTTTATAACATTTCCCCTCTTTGAACGGCTAATTCACAGACAGGGTTTTTTGTTTTAAAACGAGAATACGTGTGAGCTGTTGTGATAGTGCATCTCCTCTCTGGTCAAATCGTTAGAAGGAGATGGCGTACAAATTATACAATTGGAAGAGAGAATAAATAGTTTTATCCACAACAAAATAATGGCCGACCGTAGCTGCGTTCATAAATTATACTTGTAAGGAAGTATTTGCATCTGAAAAGCAGTATTCTTATAACTTTATTATTAATATTAAATAATCCAGAAACAAGCATATGAAAAACTTATTTTGCACGCAATAATTTACGAAATAGTACTCCTGCCAGTAATCACAAATTACCTTTAGGTGGCCTGTGCCAGTTATTCATTTTTCATACGCACAGTTTGACTGTTTGTTCAACCTTTTAACATAATAATGAATAAACACTACGTGTACGTACAAATTGTTGCTCGTTTACCCCTTTAGTAAAGATTCTATGTTAATGCTGAGATAACTACTTTAAATTGGAGAAACATCCATTTCACTTACAATTGGAATGGAATTTCTCTAACTGCTCTCGCAGAAAGTTGCCATTATATTCACATTATGTGATGTAAATATTAAAGTGTATGCTTAGACAATAATAAAAAAAACATATATGTATATATTATATATAGTTGAAAAGAGAATAGGTTTCTGCTTTATGAACTCGAAAAGATTTTATCCGCGTCTCTAAGAAACCGAATAAGAGCCAGCCTAAAATATAATTTCATTAGAAAATTAAAAATCATCTACAACATTCTATAAGTCTAGTGCACCAGATCTTATTTCTAGGGCAAATCATAAATTATTATTTAGGGAGCTGCATGTAACATTAACAAAATACTGTGTATCTACTCAATAAAGAGAAATAATTGATAAGGAGAATATCTATATATAACATACTATATAAGGTGTTGATTACATTAATTTTAATAAAAGATCTTCTCTTGTTCCTTACGAACGCAGTCTGATATATTTTTCAAAATGGCTGCTGAATAAAGGAAATCCGTGCGTAATTGCGGACATATTGCTTCGTAAATTACATTCAAAATTTGTAAATATCAGTATCAATTTTCGAATGACGAAGGGGAAATCAGCTGATCAATCAGCTGTGAAGCTGTGCAACTCCTTCGTCATTTATCTCTGGCTGAAGGCGGCAGAGGGACATTTGCTTCCTCCAGTGCTTCTTGCAGTTGTGCTTTTGTTAGTTTCTTGCTCCCCATGTGTCTTTTCGGTTTTTTGGGGTTTTTCCACAAAATTTCGCAGGTTTTGTTTGTTTTTTGTGTGTAACCCCACACCTGATGTTATAAGAGGAAAAATTGAAACACAGTGATTCCAAAAATTGTACCAGCTTTTCTTTATTTGAAACGTGGCAGGACTTGTTGTTCTTGTGGCTACAGCAAAAGTCTCATAAAAACATCATGACTTCCAAACTGTCAAAATGGCCGAACCGCAGTCGACGTCGGCACTCGTTGATATTTAATTACATTTCTTGAGGTTCTCTTACATTATTATTATTAAAATTTAATTTCATAATCATTCCGTTCTGATTTTTAAAAAATCAGGAAGTCATGCTTTGATAAACAATTATGTAAAAATCGATAAAAACTGTTCCAAGAGCGCGATTTCACATAATTCTTTTAAACCAGGAAAATAGTTATATAATAAGCCCGAGCAATTGGTCCGCTCTCATGACATCATAATGTAACGTCGTCTCAACCACACAAAAGACATAATTTTGATACTCTTTAAGTTCTAAATGCACCTTGTTTTTCTTATGCCTTGCAACAGCTCGATTTTTTTTTTGAGACAAGCGGAGACACTCAGTATTCTTCTTCTTCTTCTTCGGATGGCGCTACAGTCCGGGGTGGACCTGGGCCTCAACCAACATGCCTCTCCAGCTAGCACGATCTCTTGCCAGCTGTCTCCAATTGCGCACTCCAAGATGGTTGAGGTCCTTTTCCACTTGTGTGCGCCATCTCAGTCTAGGACGTCCTCTGTTGCGTCGTCCCTGTGGTTCGAATTCGAAAACTCTTCGGGCCGGAGCAGTGCTGTCCATGCGCTCTACATGGCCTAGCCACCTTAAGCGTTGTATCCGTAGACGCTTGACTAGGCTCATGCCGCCGTACAGCCCATACAGTTCGTGGTTGAATCTTCTCCTCCAGATGCCATCAACGCAAACAGGACCAAAAATCGCACGCAGAACTTTTTTCTCGAAGAAACCAATGGCTTCCTCATCCGCTTTTAGTAGCGTCCAGGTTTCTGCGCCGTAAAGCAGGACTGGGATGATCAAGGTGTTGTACAAAGTCACTTTGGTCGTTCGGGAGAGGGCTTTATTACTCAATTGCCTATTGAGCCCAAAGAAACAGCGATTGGCAAGAGTGATTCTGCGCTTGATTTCGGTACTGATGTTGTTGTCCCTATTCACCGCGGAGCCGAGATAGACGAAGTCCTTCACTACCTCGAAGTGTCTGTTGCCCATAGTGACGCTCTGTCCGAGACGTCGATGTTCTGCGTCCTTCTTCGATGACAGCATATACTTCGTTTTGCCCTCGTTTACCACCAGTCCCACTTTAGCAGCTTCCGTTTCAATGCTAGCAAACGCCTCATTGACGGCTCGCTGAGTTCGGCCGATCACGTCAATGTCATCCGCATAAGCTAGCAATTGAACGGACTTGTGGAAGATCGTGCCTCTGGTGTTGACGTGTGAGTTCCGCACGATCCCCTCAAGGATGATGTTAAAGAAGTCGCATGACAGCGCGTCGCCTTGTCTAAATCTTTTTTTGACATCGAAGGTCTCGGTGAGTTCGCTACCGACCTTGACGGAGCAGCGAGAGTTCTCCATCGTCATCCTACACAATCTGACGAGTTTGGTAGGGATGCCAAAACTAGACATGGCACTGTATAGCTCGTCTCTATGCACGCTGTCATACGCGGCCTTGAAATCGACAAATAGATGGTGGGTGTCGATTTGTACTTCTTGGGACTTCTCCAGGACTCAGTATTCTAGCGTCCTCTTATTACTTTTTGGAATTCCATTAAACTTCGTTTTCTAATCTTTAATACTTTTGGGTCGTATCAGTATCCGTATCGTATAGTATATATTTTTATAATGTCATGAGCATATTTGAATGACATATGAGTTATGAAATGATATTTAAAGGCAACATTTGTCAAAAATTAAACATTTCTTTAATCCGTCTAAACGATCAATTCGGTTGAAATCCACAGACGACTAATGCAATAAAGAACAAATTCGTACGCGTGATTCTCATTTTCTTTCTTCATTATATAAGTTTATTATACATTGAAATAAAATAAAAAAGAGCTAAAATTATGTAGGAAATTTTTAGCGTGATTAAAATTCATGTAAAAATTTGAGTGGATCGTTTGTACCATAAATTGATGGTAAAAAAGATAAATTCAAGTTGATGTTATAAGTGGGAAGTTCATCTTATACACTGAGAGTATGGAAAAAAGTTAATTATGTCAGTCCAGTCGAAATTACGTTAAACAAAGTGTGAGAATCTGCTTTCTATGGATTTCTAATGGGGATTGAGAATATCCCAGATTTGACTGAGGTGTTCAAGAAAAGGTCTAACAAGGATAAAGTTTATAATTTAAGTGACATTGAGTTTTGAGAATTGTGACGAACAACACTTAATGTGCACTAATGTTCTCTCACAATTAGTAATCCAAACGGCGAAGTTCGAGAAGCTTTTTCTTAGAAGGTTATTACTTTTTGTTGTCAGCAGCTTGAAAGAGGGGATGTCGTGAATAATACGAAGTGTTCAGCCGGGAATGGAACCTGGACTTTCGGCATGTGAGTGTCGCACGCCGCGGCGACCAAATACAGTTAGGAGAAGGAATTTTTTATTGCCTTTCCTTGCACTATGTTAAAGTTTTGGTCCTTGTTTAAGAATGTGTTTGTTGTACCAAAAATTCTGTCCGAAAATTTTTTTCTTTTATAAATTTCTTAGCACTTATGAATAGAACTGGGCTTATTCGTATAGTCATAGCAGATACATTTGCAGCGTTCGATTCGTTCCATGTATATATAAATATCACACGAACGAGGCGAATAACAGACAGACCTTTAGATCAATCTCACCATACAATAAATCAGTGTTCTTCGGCGATCCTCAACGCATGTCGTTCAAGTGCATATCATCCAATGCAGGCCAAAAATAATCGGTTATCATAACGCAATCTAACTATTCACAATAACGTAAGGAAAAAATGCGGTCCAATAAAGCCGCCGGCATGCAAACCCAAACAAAGAGTTATTCTTGGTGGCTGAAGTAGTGACTTATTCAGCACGTGTGGGTTTCCACCCGGCAACTCATATTGTGCTTACTGAGCTATAAATTAGCTTCGTAACTGAGGATGATTTTGCCATGAAATTCATCTCCTTGGTGCATCTTCTCCAGAGCATTCACTTCTCAAGTCAGCTTGATTTTTTATTGAAACAAATCAAGTTCCCTACGCCAAATACGAAATAATGCAGTCTGAGCAGTGTAAACTCTTAAGAACGCCGAGGAAAGACTAATTTTCATCTTTAATACGGACGACTGGATGACAAATTCACTGTTTTTTCTGTGTCGCAATGAGATATTATATTTCACTCCCGAAAGATGTACAATAGTAGCTAATGAACCGTCGTGCAGAGTCATAATCATTATAAACAGATATAACAGGTTCGTATCTTATGTTATATATACTAGACAAATATAATGCCACGGAATGGACCCTGTGACATTTACTGCAACAATCGCCAAAGATTTGGATGTAGCTTGTGGTTATTAGCAAAAGCTTTGAATAAGACAATAAGTCAAAGACATCATCCACCTCTTCTCTGCAATAAATCGGTATTAAAATCAAGTGCTTGATACTTTGGACTCAAAAGGCAATAAAGTCATAGAGCCCATGTCATTTTTAGAATTTTTGTTTTGTTTGTGCTGATGGAAACACGCCGCAATCACGGCGGTTCGTTCTAGCGTCAGTGCGCCGTCTGATATGATTTTAATACGGGATATTCACATTTTTTTTTATTTAACTAAAAGGTGCAAAGCCGTAGCGGACGGCGCTTTGTCACCTCCGTGTCGTCGACCTCCTTAGTTTTTTCAAATCCCAAAGGAGGTAGCTAGAAGTAAATATATGAACACATGTGGCCGCAATGCCGTAAAGACATCACTGCATTTCATGTTTCATTGTATTTTTACAATTTTCATTTTGAACCAAAAAAATAATAAAATTCCAAAAATTTTATTGAAAAAATATATTTGCAGTTTTTAATGTATCCAAACATTCGAAATGAAATATAAATGAAAATGAAACGCGCTTATCTTCATTGTGCAAAAAAATAAATATAATGGACGCGAGACTGGTGTTGGTAGCTGCTTTAAGGAACCAAACAACAAAATGAAGAATGTTCTTTGAAGAACACTGATTTTTCCTGAGCAGATTCAATTTATGTTATTGTTTCCTATTAAGAATGTAATGATAATCAAAATAATACTGAATTTTATGATGTCACCAGTATCTTTAAGGGCTATTGAAAATTTTACAGAAAATTCATATTACAAATTTATAGCATCATCAACTAGAAAATTTGTATATTTTATATATTTATGCTCAAAATTTACACAAAATTTGTTTATGTGCTTAATTTTTTTTTTTCTAACCGAATGGTTTATCCACGATTTTGATTTTGTATATCAACGAAATAACAACGTTGGATCAAAAATATCTGGCAGCAACACTCATACCTCGCAGATTCCAGGTTCGATTCCTAAACTTCGCTGTTCTAAGTTAACAATAAACTGTGGTTCCCATCATATTACTAAAACAAGTAAGGTATTTGCCTTTTTGCCATCCATTACATATTTTACAAAAATTTTTAATTTATAATTTATAAATTTGGCGCATTTAAACCACCAGCCGTGTTGAGATCATTTTTTTGGAGTTAAACCAACAAACGGTCTGTTCCAATTCATTTGTGTACAGAAATTGGTAGTTGAGTAGTTTGGTTAAAAAACTCTCTTACAGAGAGTAACTCTACCAAAACTTTTGAAACGATTTTTCGTAGAAATTCGTAAACAGCTATCGGATGTATGAAATGTCAGAGATTTATTTTATTTTCAGTTTAACAGCCATCCATCATATTTCTTCGGTAGCAATTAGTAGGGAGGGGAAATATTTTGCTTTCTCATGACCTCTCTTTTCTACGAAAAAATCTGCTAATTGAATGTTTTTTAGTATTTTTTTGGGCAAACTCGTAGACACCCGTAGCAATTCGGATCAATTAGAACGGACCTAATATTACATTACACACGAGTCTCTCATTTCGTTCTCAAAGTCTGTGGTCACCACAAATATTTCCAAATCTTGTTCGTATTCATTTTCAATATCAATTTCTTACTTATGATATTTTAATGCATTTTTGCACCATTTGCAATCATTTTAATCACCATTAAACCCGTAAGTAATAAAAATTTAACTCGGATAGATTTATTAAGAAGGATTTCTCCTGAAATCTTAATGGAATGAAACATCTTAATTGTAAATTTCGTCGTCTTCGTGTAAATAATAGTGCGACTTTAAAATTTATTGGCGCGTGTAAACGCCCTTCTATTTTCCAGTGTATTCCCGCTACTGGAATTGTCAACGGCAAGCATATGGATGTCTCTCTATGAAAAAAAAACACATACACAAAGAAGTTATTCTTCATTATTTATCTGTAACCCAGTCTTATTTGTGTTCGTATTTGAACGTGCCATTTTGTTTTTTTTATTTTTCAAGTTAAAAAAAGAGGAAAATCACATTAGTGGCTTGCCGAGTTGTTTTGTGAAAATGCACAGCATATAGATAGATTTTTGAACCAGACAAGAAATACTTGGTGTATTCGCAAAAGGGTACACTAAAAGTTGGTGCCGGCAAACTATTGGATTCACATATTCAAACATCGACCGGGGTAAGGGCTAAAACCAACACGCACACATACACACAGCTACTACACTATTGCTTTGATTTTGCATTGTGAAAGGAAAAATACGAAGCTTCTCCGAAGTGAAGTACCTTTCCGTAATAATTGATCTCTGCCAGTGCCAGCAGAGCTTATTTCATTAAATTCAGTTGTTGAAAATAAGGAACAAAGTCTGTGATTGTTTAGTGTTGAAATTGTGGACAGCGAGTAGAGAAAATACATTTAAAGGTAGAGAACTCTTTATGATGGAATTACATGATTATATTGGGAAGGAGTTCGGGACAAAACTTGCATGTCGATATATGAGTACATATCAACTGTATCAGACATGGTATACATTTTTCTTTGCATCAAAAACAATAATTTATGAACTCTTTTTAAGATGAAGAAAAATGAAAAATTGGAGGCTGATGTGCCTCGCTAATTCTTTTGTTTTGTTTCTTTTGCTGCTCATATATTCCGAAAAGTAAAGTTCAAAATGGCCGATATTCTATTGTTAATTCGATGTGTGAGGGGATTTAAAATTGCCCCGTAAATGAGACTAGAAGGAGCCGCGAAAGGATAAAGAAATAAATTAATCTACAATTTTAATTTGTTAAAAATGGTTCAAAAACTGCTTCAATTAGTTTTGACTGCCTAGGAGAAAAACGAATTGAACGTAAATTTTAATGTTTATTCTTCTGTTCTTTCCTCACAGAATTTTTCTTACTTCAGCATTCATGAAATGTATTTGCTGCTTTTACATGTGACTCTGGGCAGGGATCTAGGGTTGGCGCATTATTGTAAACTACATTCAGTGGATATTATTTATCGACGATCATCCAAGTGCTATTGCAAATAGTTTGTGATGCAAGCTTACGTTTGTTTGGTGTCATCACATAAGAATTCTTTCTGTTCATAACGGTGGGCAGGCAGAATTAGATGGCTATTCTTTTGTTGAGGATAGAGAGCGCGGTTGTTGTTGGGTTTTGATGGGATTCGTGTGTGACGTCACTCTGCGCAGTAGATTGCAATATCGACTACAGAGTTGTGTATTCATTTTGGTATAGAAGCAATGTTTTGTTGAGCATGTAGACTCCGCATTTTTAGCTCAGTTAATATTTAGTAGACCTTTAAATTCGAAAGCACAATATTACTGAACCAGCGGAACTCTATCTTGTCTTTGAGAAAGGTGCTTGTTAATGCATTGGACGGTACATTGCTTCAGGTCTTCTTGTCCACATGCAATCCATTCAAAATTTTCTTACCCCATCACTGAACAGTAGATGATTTAGATTAAGTCTCGTAGAGGTATAGCTTATTTCTCCTTCCCTCGATCGACAACCGTCTGCAAGTTTCTTTTTAGTAGAAAAAATAGTCGTCAATATGTCCTCACTGTTTGCGATACTACTAAGTTGAGGCGGACGTAAACCTCTGCTCTAGTTGATTATTTCTTCTGTCTTAAATGTTTTTATAGCATTCTTATTGTTGGTTATGTTAAAAATTTTCCACTATATCCAGCATTTCGTTTTTACCTGATTAAGTCTCTTATAGACAATTGTTTTTTGATAGTCCGTGTAAGTGAATTAAAAATCACTTGGGGAGAACACATTTCGACACTAAACCGCCAAATATTATATATCCATTGTTATATTTATTATATTATATATCAAGCTTTTTTCGAGAGTCTATAATTTTCTCAAACGGATGCTTACATTCCCATCATGCTGAAAATCCGCCATTATGAACTTAAATGGGAAATTTCATAGTTTCTCACCTCACCTTGCGAATCACAAACTAAGTAGCTAATCGTTTTTATCAAATTTCATTAGCACAAACTATTTTTTTTTCTCATTTTGACATTTCATATCAGAAAATTGTGAAAACTTTGTTGAGAGATGTCTTCAACATCCGGAGCAAGCGGAAGTGGACGCGGACGCAATGGCAGTGGACCAACAAATTCCACAGCTAATGAAGCTAAACCCGAAGGGAAAGAAACAAAAACCAATCCAAAAATATCTAAGGCACTTGGAACATCAGCTAAGCGAATTCAAAAGGAACTTGCAGAAATTACATTAGATCCACCACCAAATTGCAGTGCTGGTCCAAAAGGTGATAACTTGTATGAATGGGTGTCAACAATACTGGGGCCACCAGGATCTGTCTACGAAGGTGGTGTCTTCTTCCTTGATATTCACTTCTCACCAGAATATCCCTTCAAACCTCCTAAAGTAGAACACACATTTCACAATCAAGAGTCAGTATGTACTAATGAAACGTAATTGTGGTTTTAGGTAACCTTTCGGACGAGAATCTATCACTGCAATATAAACAGCCAAGGGGTTATTTGTTTGGACATCTTAAAAGACAATTGGTCACCAGCATTAACTATATCAAAAGTATTGTTATCTATTTGCTCCCTACTGACTGATTGCAATCCTGGTAAGTTATAATTAGACATGTTTTGTCTTTTGTCGACTGTTGATATCGGATTAAGTTTGGAATGAATGAAAAGTCGCTTATGTGCTTTTATTTCTCGAAGTTTTTTTTTAAATTTGTTAAAATTTGATAGAAAATTCTTTGTATAATAGGAAAGGTGATGACAATTTATGCGGAGGAAAGTGCAATAATCACAGGAGTTGTCTTCATTTTTTGATCAAATTTAAAAACGACATTTTTATTTAGTGTGTTCAAGGAATTAATCGACACCTTGTTGAACCAAACGTATAATTTAGGTTATAACATCAGTTTTTCAACATAACAAAAAACAGTAATATCAAACTAAACAAGTTAGTTTTTATGACAAGTGGGGGGAATGCATCACCCATTTATGAGAGTATAATTGTACTATAAAAACGCGAATAATCACTTCGAGCACTTACCAATAACAAATGAATGCATATTTTGTAGTATTCATATACATATAATCGATTTGTGTTCCTATAACAACTCTGAAACATTTTCTCTATCAAAATAGTATTCAAAGAAAATGAATCTTAAACCTGCGGCAATAAATACAAACTAATCGTTTCATTGTATTCATATATTCGTTGTGACCGCTGCAATCCTTTTCATAAAGGGCATTTATGTTGAAATTAATTTTTTCCAAGTACATGTTGTCCTTAAGTTTAGACTAAATAAAATTGCAAAATTGAAATGAAAAGAACACTATGAAGTGCTACCCTCGTATTAAGAAAACAAAATAACGAATACAAGATGTATTTTTCTTCGCAATTCAAATTCATAAGTCATATGTATCCCTTCAAAAAATTATTCAGCCGGCAGAAGTGATAATCCTGACTACGTACTGTCCCAATCCAACTTTAAGGATATGATATACTACGAACTTCATTTTTTAGAAATTATCGCTTCCTGTCATCAAAGTTAGATTAATATTTTTTAACATTTTAACAAAATAAGGAGTAGCTTTAATCCATAGCACAATTTCTCTTCTTCAATTCATTGAAAGCCGTGGTGGTTTTTAAGTCTACTTTTCAAACATTTGCGTGTGCTTTTTAATCCCCTTGCATTTTTAATTTATTTCTATTCCTCAATTTTATTCAGTGCCGTGGTTACACACTTTGATTTATGTTATAATCAGTTCATTTCATGGTCAATTGTTATAATTCGTTACTCATAATAAAATTCATGAAAGTTCGTGGTTAGTGTCGCAGCCTACAAAACAAACAAGCGGAAAGTTTTTAGTTGTGATTTATAATTCAATAATTTATTTTAAATATACATATCTATGTACATATGTTACAATCATAATTTATTTATTTATTTTGGTTTCCTTTACAGCCGACCCCTTAGTCGGAAGCATTGCCACGCAATATCTTCAAAATAGGGAAGAACATGATAGGATCGCAAGACTTTGGACAAAGAGGTATGAATTCAATATATCGCATATATAAGATTCGCAATCTAAAATTCAAGTTTTTACAGTAACTTATAATTTACGTATATACATGTAAAGTTTTTTTTTTTTTTCAAAAATTGGTAAAGCCTACATTGTTTAAATTTGAGAAAAATGTCTCTTTGCTTAACTTAACATGTAGAGGCTTTGTATACAAATCAGTTCTTTTTAGGCAAAACACAAATATAAGTTATGGATGCATTAATTTCTAAAATAATTATTCAGTATTTCATCAAAACTATCAAAACCGATTGGTCTTAAACATTCGCTCTAACTGGATGAGATTTCGGCCCGATTCCACTTTACAAAGACATTTACAAAGCGCTATGTAACCTGATAAGTTATATACATTTTATCTTTACCTTTCATGTTAATTGGAAGATAAGCATAAAGTAAAAAATAACTAAACTAATTTTCCAAAATATTCTCAGAGTCTTCCCGTAATGGCAGTTATAGCGAAACGGAATTCTGAAATCAAAAAAGCAGACTCGTAGAACTTGACAACTCTGTTTATATATTGGAAGCGTGTATTATATGCATTTATCCTAAGATTATATACATATATTCCAACAGCATGAACATAAAAATACAAACCGATCAGAACTAGGTTCTTTTGCATCAATTAGCTATAGAATGTGCGCAAAAAACGTTCATAAGCAAGTTTGGAGCAGTTGTCCAAAATTGAAGCAGCGAGAACAAGAAACGAACAAAAAAATATGTCGTCGTTCTGAGGATGTGGATATTATCTATGTTACCAGCACATTTCAAGGGAAGATGTTCAATATAGAAATGTAATTTCAAAACAAATGAACACATAGTCTTCTGAAAGTATGGCAACTGCTAAGGTTTATGTTTATTTATGTGATTCCAATAAATTGCTTACACAGTAAGAATAACATTGAAGGCAGGGTATAACCAAATCCACGTCCAGAAAAGAGACGAGAGAACTTTTTAGAAACTCTCACCAAGAAACTGTAGGTCTCTTCTTCTTGTGAGAGAACAGTAGCACCCACAACAAGAGAAGCTGCTGACGAATCTATATAGACCCTTAATAGAATACCCTTTCATTAATGCATCTCGTAACGTTATACTTTTTTTTAACGAAGTGGGACTGTGTTTGTGTATAAACTGCAGAGTAAAACTAAAATTTAATTATAAATCATTTCTTCCAGGTACGCAACATGATTATTTTCCAGACATACGAAATGATTTCACAGTTCTGCCAAATCATTAATTGTGTTCGCGTGAAATCTACAAGTATGATTGTACAATATATAATTTTATTACCTAAAATACGAGAGAATCAATAAAAATATATCCTATAGTATTAAAATAAAAAAAAGAAAAAAATGTTTAAGTAAATTAAGTTTTATTTTTAAAGCATGAATTATTTTGTTTTGTAAAACTCAAAAACATCTTCAACAACAAGCAGAAAGCAAAAACACAAAATGAAAAATTAGGATGAAGAAGAAAAACAAAAACATTTAGTTCTTTAAATAGGTATGTAAGGCAGTTTTGCGTTCGAATACTAAATTATTGTTAAGAGCACTAAAATAATAATCCTAGTTTTTAATTGTTTAACTGTATACATTACATACATATGTCTGTGTATATGTACTCTATTTTGTTTCAATATTTGGTTTCCTTTCTATGCAAAACATCATTCGCCTTCTGGAAATTCATTCAAATGCACTGTGTAAACACAAACATTTTAAGATAATTTTCTTACAGCAGAACTACTGAAGTTTAAGATCAAAATAAAATATTAAAAAAAAACACTTTCTACGTGACTTTATGAGGAAAACTTCGTTGTGCATTCAATACATAACATACATGCACACAAAGCAACTTGGTGAAGTCATATGCGATTAGCTGTCCACTAAATGTTATTCTTATGTTTAGCAATATTCAATTTTTTTTCTCATAACCCAATTATTGTTTAGTCCGTAGTAAACTGTGAATATTTTATCTCAACAAATAAATTTTTGTTCAACAGGGATATACTAAAAAACCAACAGTTTTCACTGTTATCATGTGAGAGCCTTGTTTCGTCGTTTTTACTAGGATTTGTACTACTTGGAGGAAGAACCACTACATTTTGGACTATCATTACAATATGTATGCTTTTTTTTAAGTCGCTGCTGCTAGTTTATACGCCACTATAACGATTGTCACTTGAATTTAGTAATCTGCTTTACCTTATAAAGGAATGACACTAAGAAAATTAAGTGACTTAATTACTCACTCCACATACACTACATTTTGTTTATCGGTTGTTATCACTTTTTCGCTTAAAATGATATGAAAGGTGTTGCTTTCTAGACATGTGTAACCTTTTGAAATTACGGTTGTCACTACAAGACTGGAAAATGTCCTTAACCCTTCAGCCTACAAATATGTACGAATGTATTAGGTAGTTTCATTCTGATTTTTTTTTGTGAGCACGCAAATTCATATTCGGTGAAAATGATGTTTGGAAGGCAAAAAGAATATGTCAGTGCTTAAAACTCTCAAAACACATATTCGGTGGTTATTGGTAATTCGTTTGTTGGCAAACAAAATGTAATAAAAGGCACTACATTTCCAAACGAAGCTCCAAGCCTTATTAAAAGTTTAATTTTTTGGTCTCAGGATCCGCATTCAAGCTCTTCGACACTGTAAGGGTAATTTAGTAACTGGCAGAAAGACTTGTTGATGCGGAAACTTGAACGTTACGGGTAGCGGATGAGGAAGCCCTTAGTCTTATCGAGAGAAAAGTTTTGCGTGCGGGTTTTGGTCTGGTTTGCGTTGATCTGCATCTGAAGGAGAAGGTTTAATGACGTCTGAGGAGAAGGTTTAACGACGCCTGGAGGAGAAGGCTTAACGACGAACTATTTGGGCTGTACAGCGACATGCGCCTGGTCAAACGTGTTCGGATACAACGCTTAAGATGACTAGACTAAGGTGGCGCACACACAAAAAAATGCCTAGAACAACTAAAGCAGCAAGTTTTGAATGTTTTCCAGCAAACTGACAAACGAGTTTTGGAAGGGAACGTGGCCAAATTAACTGTTGAATCGGGAGGAGCAAAGGCTTGAATATTAAGCTGAAAACAGTTTTCAGGACGAGAACGTTTAACAGGTTAACAAGCAAACGGAAACGGAAGTGGAAACACTTTCTGTGCTTTTAAAACTGTTCACGAACCTTACTTTGTATATTTTCTTTTTGAAGAAAACAATATTAAATATTAAGATAATAGGTTCCAAATTCTTTTTCTCAGCTTCATTTTTCGGAAAGGCATGTGCAATTAATCAATTTTATAAGCCACTATCTTCTCTAAAAGTATTTTTGAAAACACCCACTGCTATCCCAGAAGTTGTTAAGCTTGTGTGTGAAACGTGAACTTCATCAACTCAATATGATTTAAATTTGACACAAAATCAGACTGGGTAACCGACTTTAGGACCAAAAAACCCTTGGTCTTAATCCGGTTATAGAAGGTAAGAGGACGCAATCTTCGCTTGCAGTTTACTAAAGCCCCCAGAAATATACAGGTTGTCAAGTCCCATATATATATATATATATATATATTAGTAAGTTTGTATACTAATCTGGATCCTGCATTTCAAAAGAAAAGGAAAACTAAAACAACTTTATCTGTAAAGCTTAGCATCAACGCCAATGAAAAAGGTAATATCTTTTGGACTTATCCCAAAGAAGTGACCAGGAAGGTTAGCCGAGCCTTAGGAGTCTGTTGAAGTCTTAAGGGCGAATCCTGGAGATGCTAATACCTAGCTAACGTACGACCTAATCCAATCTATGGTGCAGTAGCGTTGACAAAGGAAACGAATCTAATAAACGCGAGCAAAGCATAATGATTGGCTTGCCTCTGTGTTAAAGGGGCTATGAGTACTTGGCCGAAAGCAGCAGGAACTACTGGAGCGAGCTCCCCTCTCTCTGGTCGACTACACAAACAAAACATGTCCAACGAAAAAAATTGGAAATAGCAAATGCAAAACATTCTATGCACTCCTTTTACTGCTCAATCCATTCCACATTTCACAATTATTAAGTAATCCGGGAATTTAACTTCCGGAAAAACTTCGTCTGCAAACCTAACCCTAAAGGTGAGGAAAATAATCAATCCATAGGCTAAAGGTACATAGATGACTCAAGACCAGATGAAGGAACTGGGGGCCAAGGGAAAAACTCAAACTTTCATGCAGATGTATACCATATGCTATAGACATACGTTTAAGTAAACCCTGAAGATAGATATGTTGGACAGTCACGCATCCATTGCACTGTATCTTTACCTTGTTTAATATAAACTTGTTTAGGAATGTCTGCAGAAGCTAAAATGTTCAGCAGAATTAACAGACTATACATTCTGGAAACCTGTGAAGCACTCGCCCATAAAAGACAGAAATGCCTTAGGAAATACTTTTTCTTCTTCATGTGGCGCTACATTCCGTGGTGGATCTGGGCCTCAACCAACATGCCGCTCCAGCACGATCTTTCGCCAGCTGCCTCCAATAGCGGACTCCAAGTTGGTTAAGGTCCTCCACTTGTGTGCGCCACCTTAGCCTAAGCCGTCCTCTGTTGTGTTGTCCCAATAGCTCTGATTCGAAGACTTTTCGGGCCGAAGCAGTGGTATCCACACGCTCTACGTGGCCTAGCCATCTTAAGCGTTGTATCCGTTGACGCTTGACCAGGCGCATCTAATATACAGCCCATATACATAGTTCGTCGTTAAATATTCTCCTCCAGATGCCATCAATGCAAACAGAACCAAAAATCGCACGCAAAACTTTTTACTCGAAAAGACTAAGGGCTTCCTCATCCGCCTTTGCTTACGTCCAAGATTCCGAGCCATAAAGTAGGACGGGGGTGATCAAGCTGTTATATAAAGCGAGCTTAGTCCTTTGAGAAAGGGCTTTATTACTCAACTGCCTCTTGAGCCCAAAGAAACAGCGATTGGCAAGAGTGATTCTGCGTTTACCGCGGAGCCGAGGTAGACGAAGTACTTGACTACCTCGAAGTTTCTGGTGCCTAGTGTGACGTTCTGTCCGAGACGTAGATGTTGTAGGACATACAACATGATAACAGCATGTACTTTTTTTTACCATTTTAACCGTTTCCGCTTCAATGCCACAAACGCATCATTGATGGCTCGCTACGCTCACCTAATCACGTCAATGTCATCACCGTAAACTAGAAACTGAACTGACCTTTGGGAGATCATGCCTCTGGTGTTGACTTGTGAGTTACGGAGGATCTTCTCGAGGATGATGTTGAAAAAGTCACGAGACAGTGCATCGCCTTGTCTAAAACCTTTTGTGACATTGAAGGTCTCGATGAGTTCGTTACCGACCTTGACGGAGCAGCGAGAGTTCTCCGTCGTCATCCTACATAATTTGACGAGTTTGGTAGGAATGCCAAAACTAGACATGGCACTGTATAGCTCGTCTTTATGCACACTGTCATATGCGACCTTAAAATCGACGAATAGGTGGTGAGTATCGATTTGTACCTCTTGTGTCTTTTCCAGGATCTGCCGTAAAGTGAAGATCTGGTCTTTCATGGACTTCTGTAAGGTTGTGGACAAAATGTTTCAGACGCTCACGGCAGAGAGGATCTTACATGCGATGTTAAGGAGACTAGTCCCTCGGTAATTGGCGCAGTTAAAGCGATCCCCTTTCTTGTGAACCGGGCAAGCGAAGCTGAGATTCCACTCATCGGGCATGCTTTCCTCCGACCATATCTTACAGATGAGCTGGTGCATGCGCCCAACCAACTCATCTCCAGCTGATTTAAATAGTTCTGCGCGCAGTCCACCCGCTCCAACAGTTTTCTAAGTCGGGGTTACGAAATTCTTGTCTATCATCGTCCAAATCGAGTAGAACATTCTGCCTAATAGCGGGATGTGGGCCGTTTAGGAGTCTGCAGAAATGATCCTTCCAGATTCTCAGCACAGACTGCGGCTCTACCACGAGTTGTCCATTTTGGTCCCGGCAGGTTTCGGTCCGAGCCTTGTATCCTCGTATTACCTTTCAGTAAAACTTTCGGACTTCCTTTTTACCATAACACCTTTTCATTTCCTCGACCACGCCTTTCTCATGCTCCTTCTTCTTCCTTCTGAGAAGCCGGTGTTCTTCCCTTCTTCTCTGTTCGTAGAGCTCGCGAATAGCCCTCGCTGTTCGATGCAGCGTTGCCTTATAGGCATCTTGTTGGCTGCATGCGCTTGCCTGCACTGGTCGTCAAACCATGGGTTTCTTCTGGGTGGTGACGTGAAACCTAGCACATCAGCGGCAGCTTCTTTGATGGCTTCTTGACAATGTTTCCAGTCTTCTTCTATGGTCAGTGTAAGCAGCGTCGAACTCTGAGCTATTTGCAGGAAGACTCGGTCGGCAAAGTTCCCAGCTATCAGTTGGTGTTATAGCTTTTCGACGTCAAATCTTTTTGGCCTGCTTCGACTTCGTTGCTCTCTCGATATCCGGGTTCTTACTTTGACTACAACAAGGTGATAACCCGAGTTGATGTTGGCACCTCGGAAGGTTCGGACATCGGGATTATTGGACGAGTGTCTGACGTAGATCACAAAGTGATCAATCTGGTTGGCCGTGGGTTGGTCAGGAGATCGCCAGATTCCTTTGTGAATGTGCAGGTGTGGGAACCGCGTGTTAGCCACAGAGAGGTTCCGCCCCGAGGCGAAGTCTAACAACCTAAATCCTTTTCCGGATGTGTTGTCGTGCAGGCTGTGTTTACCGATGACTTTAGCAAAGATGTCCTTCTTTCCCAGCTGAGCGTTGAAGTCTTCTAGGAGGAAGCTGGGGCATCAATCGTATGGTCTTTCTAGAAGATCATAGAAGTCATTCTTGTTGTAGCCATCCTTCTCCTCTGATGATGTTCTCGAATTTAGTCTTGATGCGGATTGTCATGAGGCGTTCGCTGACGGGGTCGTAGCTCAAAACATTTTCCCTAAGTCTGTCTCGAACAACAAACCCGCATCGGATATCTACTCTTAGTCGCAGTTTTTCATAGTTTTTTTTTTGCCAGAACCATTTCATCACACTTCCTGGATGGCGATGATCTCTGCTTTTTAGCAGTCAAGGGCCTTCGCAAGTTATTCTGCTGCAATTGGTCTGTTAAGAGACCTCACATACCACGCACAAATCCGAAAATCGCTGTCCTTAAAACGTTTGCTGGGGTCGTCAACAGTTGATCCGCCCGTATCCGAGGCATGTCGGGCTTTCTGAACCATATGTTTTTACGTGGTTATGAAGTTAACCTCACGCACAACACCCAGACTGGTAGGCCAGGCCCCTTATTTAGCCCTCGGCTGTATGTATGTCAACTTCACCTGTGCACTAACAGTGATAGTGCTCGAATTTCTTGTGCGGACATGATAATATCGAAGTTCCTCTCCAAAGTCTGTTTAATTTCAGCACCCATCAGCGAGTCCATTCCGTGATCTGCTAATGTAGAACTTTCTTGCACAACACACAGACTGGTAGGCCAGGCTCATTATTTAGCCCTCGGGCAGAGGGTTTCGCTGCATACATTTGTTTACAACACAACGGGTATTGTAATAGCTATCCAGTGGGCGCCACGAGGAGGCTGTATGTCAACTTCACCTATGCACTAACGAGGATAGTGTTGGCAGCTCAACTTGTTGAGCGCGATCAACAACGTTACCACGTTGAACAGGCAACTACTAGAATCGAGTCTCGATGTATAATTAAGTTGTTTGACCATTTTTGTCTTCGTAACGTGCGCCCCCTATGTCATGTTGTTCTATGACTCCATTACATGGAGATTTGTCTGGAGTTTTTGTGATACAGTATACTATTAGTAGGTCCGTTCCAATTGCTCTGAATTGCGAATTTGCCCGAAAAACTACGAAAAAGCGTTCCATTAGATGATTTGTCCATAGAAGAGAGAGCTCGTGAGAGAACAGAATATTTCCCCTCCCTACGAATTTCTGCCGAAGAAAAAACTGTGGGCAGCAGATGGCTGTCAAAGTGGAAATAAAAAGAAACCCTTTGACATATCATGTATCTGATAGCTGTTTACGAATTTCTATGAAAAGTCGTTGCACAAGTTTTGGTAGAGTTACTCTCTGTAAGAGAGATTTGTACCCAAACTACTCGAATATTTGTACATAAATGAATTGGAATAGACATAGTATAAACATCTTTTGAAGAATATTACATGATTTTACAGCGACATCTGTTGTAAGGTGCAGTAACAGCATTTATCTTATGCATATTGAAATGATTGTCTGCGATTGTGGTGAGAAAATTATATGGACTGTGGAATCTGAAAGAAAATACACAGTCAAGTACATTTTTCTGTGTCTGTGGTAAATGGCTAGCCGCAGACTGCAAGAATAATTACACTCTAACAACTCTTGTGCCATCTAGTGTGTACACTTATTTAAGTAGCTAATACCATACCGTGGCCGCCGTGGTATAGTTTGTAGAGCGCGACACTCACACGCCGAAGGGTCTAGGTTTGATTCCCTGCTGAGCACTTCGAATTTTTCACGGCACCGCCTCTTTCGAGCTGCTGACAACACAAGAGTAATAACTGTCTAAGAAAGCTTCTCAAACTTCGCCGTTCGGAGTCGGCAAAACACTGTAGGTCCCTTCTCCTCGTGAGAGAGTAGTTGTTGAGCAAGCTAGGCCCTGGTCCCCCTGTGCCAACAATTATTATTATTATCATAGACAAGTATACAGTATTGTAGGGTTTGGGCTCACGATAATTAATTTAAACTAAGACGTTTTAACTTGACTGTGATTATTTATTGATAATGAGATGACAAAGAAATATCAAACGATTTAAAAACACTACTGGTTTGGATGGTATATAAGGGCAGAAGTCAGTCCTTTTTATTTTTATTTCCAATAGGAAAACTATGTGCCTGAACTCAGTTACTGTTTTAGTAGTCGCACATAGAGGGCTAGTGGATTCCCACAGTATTGTGGCAACGACTTCACCACACTAGCGCCTCTGTATTTCAATTGGTAAAACTCTTCTCAGAACAAAAACCGTTTTCAATTTGTATCTGTAGAATTTTTCCACATTCTTGTTTCAGACGCCGAAGCTACAATTTCCAGTGCCTCCTTTGTCCTGTGTAATATTCAAACACAAAAATATTTATTTATTTATTTATACAGACTAACATAGAAATGTGAAATAACAATGTTAGTACCTATTTTTTCTTTTATAAGAGCACAAGCTACAAAGGCTTTCGGCTCGATGCTTAAAAGATATTGATAGAAAAACTTATAAAATAAAATTGTAATTCGAAATAATTTCTTGTAAGGTTTCCAGGTTTAAAGGGTTAATGTTTTGGAGAATTTCTTGAATTGTTTTATTGTTCGGAAGGTTACCATTGATGTGGATTAAGAGATGATTCAAGTCGAATACTACTGAGCAGCTTAAACATGTTGGGGGACTTTCTTTTGTTAGAAGGTGCTTATGCGTTAGGGAAGTATGTTCTAGGCGAAGTCTTACACAATTTGTAATAGTTTGTTTAGCCACCTGTGTAGGATACACAGGTTTTGTTTTGTTATTGTTAATTGTTGCATAGTGATGTTTATATGACAACCAGTTGTTAACCTGAACGGATTTAATTTTTTTGCTTATACATTTTAAAAGATCGTCCTGACTATATGTATTGAATAGGTATGTAGGGAGTTTAGTGAGAGAATTAGCCGCTTTGTCCGCGAATTCATTCCCCCTGATGCCTATATGCGATGGAACCCACATAATTTTTATTTTTTTGTTTGATTTGATGATAATATCTCTAAGTGCTATAATAGCAGGAGAGTTGTAGTTTAGGTTCATAACAGCTTTTACAACCGAAAGACTATCAGTGCACACGACCCAGTGTCCCTTTATATTGAAGGAATATTTTAAGGCTTCATATACCGCTAGGGTTTCCGCTGAAAAAATGGACGCGTGTTCAGGAAGGAGACCTTGTCTTATGAGCGTATCACTTTGAGTTGTTACAGTAAAGCTTGTATGATAATTGGTTTTTGAGCCGTCTGAGAATATTAACTTCCAGTTTCTTGCCTTTAGGTTGTTTGCAATGGCATTAAATTCAGTTTGGTATATATATCCTGGAGTATGACATTTTTGATGTCTAGATAGAGATATATCAAACGATTCAGGTCTGAGCAACCAAGGTGGGTATGTTGAAGTTTTGTTCGTGAACACTTTAGCTGGTATATTGAAATTGGATATGCTCTTCCAAATGCGTGAAATTGTTGATGGAACTTTTTTTAGGCGTGTTGAGCGTTTAGCAGCAATAGATTCTCTTTGTATAACAGATCTGGAAGGGAATAACAGTTTTGCAGATAATTTCATAATGATCTCATCATATCTTTCGTTTATTGTTGGCAAACCGGATTCAGCCAAAATGTTTTTTATTGGGGTTGTTGGGAAGGCGTTGAGTGATTTTCTTGCGGCTTGGTGGTATGTAGGATTGATGATGTTGAGGGTTGATTTTGGGCTGTTTCCATAAATGCTCAGTCCATAGTCAATTTTATTTAATACTAACATTTTAGTTAAATAACATAAGGTGTTTATATGGGTTTTACATTTTTAGAAGAGAGATATTTAATAACATTTAGTCTTGAAGTGAGTGTCAAACACAAAAATAAATTTGAATTTATAAAGTGTGTGTGTGTCTTGTGTTTTATTGTGCGCTGTAAGTGGCCACAGTAAACTTGTCTCTGCTGGCATCTGGAGACCGACAAGAAAAAATTTAACGATAAATTCCCAGGTTTTCAGCCTGGAATATTTCTGTTAGTATACCAAATAGATGGCACTGTAAATTAACGAAAAACAACGATAGATTCATTCTAAACAAAACTTGTTGGTTTTTAAATTATATTTACCATAATTCCCTGAAGTTATATTTCGATTTCAAGTTCGTTTAAACATCGGTAAACAGGTAGTCACTGATCCTATTGAATCTGAGAAAAAGTAGATATTGAGGCGCTAAAAACGATTTCCTAGTGTCATCTTATGAGTAGAATATATATATTTTGAAGTTATTACTTTAAAAAATATGAAAGTTGGAAAACTAGTTCTTAATGTTTCACCATTGCCGCCGTTCCTTTAAACCACGAATATTTCAGGCAATGCTTTGATCAAAGCTTCGCTTTAAACGCGAACGCGGACAAAAATCATTTAAGTTAAGAAATCCTGTACGAAAACGAAATATTAAGCACACCGACACCCTTCCTTGAACGAAAGAATTTACATTCGACTAAACATAATAATGTAAATAATACAACCCTTCCATGCCCAACGTCAGGTTCTATTTTCCACGCTAATGCACATGTACCTTGTCTTTTTATATCATAGCCACAGGAGGCAGGCGTCAAAGATAAATGAATGCACATATTTATTTTTAAATGTAGCGTTTTATTTCTTATAATTTTAGGAATTTAATTAGTTTCTTTATAATACATTCATATAGAAAAATCAACTAAAATATATTAATGCTGAGCATTTTCAACATAAAAGTAAATGTAATTTCCATTTGTTTGTGTATGTGTGTGTGTTTGTTACTTTTTTGCAATGCACTGCGATAATCAATCTACAAATCATACATTTGTAGGAAACGCGTTTAAATGCCACTACAAGAAAGCATATGCATTTCCTTTTGTGCATACACCTATTATGTACAGAACTAGAATTTAAATTCATTAAAAGTAAGGAAATATATTTAAGTAAAAATATGCAAAATGTTCTTCTTCTGTGTATTCGGTTTAGAATTACGAAATGATCTTCTTAATGATAGATTCTATTGTTTCGAGAGATTTCTCTTCTAACAAAAATGTGCGATGGTTTCCTTCAACGGTAAGGACATCTACCTTCTTTGCGCAAACCTGTGAATATGAAGATTTTATTAGAATTCCGTCTTAAAGAGTAAGTCCTGATTTCCATACTTCAGAGAGACCGTAGTCTTCCTCTAGCTTCGCGTAGTTCTCTGTGGGTTTGATTAACGTAACATCACATTGTACCTTGCTCTTTGGTTTGAATGCATCAGCTGCCACCAGCTTCTTGTAGAAAGTTACAGCAGTTTGTTTGATCTGTAATAAGGTAGATATGCATTCATTAGAGCTCAGAATTCATGTCTTATTTCGCAAACTCACCAAGTCTATGGGTTGTTCAATTTCGGCATGCAGGAGCTCGGCACATTTTTCCAGTTTGGCTTCCCAAGTTGGGATCTTCATTAATAGTCGCGCAACCTACAACAGGCAAATAATTTCATTAGCTTCAAGGTGTAAAAGCAAATTTTTATATTTACTTACACCACCATAATCCATGTTTCCACAAACCATGCCAAAGTAGGCTAGAGCGAATGCTTGATTTTGATCGACATCTTCCGACGAATTGTACCGCTGTTTGTGTGATGTTGTGTACCAGTTGACGTATTTCGGTGCACCATCAAGCATTACCAATTTGGCGGATTCTTTCTTGTTTTCTAGCTGTGTGACCATCACAAATGCAATCAGCGCTCCGAATGAATATCCAGCAATTGCGTATGGTCCTTTCGGTTGCACTGTCTTAATTTTCTGAATGTAGAAGGCGGCGAGTTCCTCAACTGTGTCAATAGGCGCATCAGCGGTGCATTGAACACCATACACGGGGCAGTCAATTCGTGCGGCTAGACTTTCAAGGGGGGCAATGAATCCCTCAATTGGATGGACAAAGAAGATTGGACGTTTCTTTGAATCAGCCGGCGCTGCTGATTTCAATTGAACAATTGACTGTGTTGGCATAAGTTCCTTTGCGAACACGACCTGCGTTCCATCTCCGAACGGACTGGGGGTATTTCTGGTTTCTGCAGTTTCGGCCGGGGTGGGAGCACTGCCCCCTTCGCCGTTAAGTTTATTTAGTGCGCCGAATGTCAGTGCTCGAATTTCTTGTGCGGACATGACAATATCGAAGTTCCTCTCCAAAGTCTGTTTAATTTCAGCACCCATCAGCGAGTCCATACCGAGATCTGCTAATGTAGAACTTTCTTGTACGTTTCTGATATCTCTGAGACCGAGAATGTTTGCAACGCAGGTTATCAAACTGACGCCGGATGATGCATCGGTCTTCCTCTTTTCTGCAACCACCATCGAAGCCAGGACTGGGTGAGGTTGTTGTAAGAACATATCAATTGTTTGCAGGCATGACACCATCCTTTGTGGTAAGGTACCCCCGATGACAGTGTTGTTATCTCCCAAGTTCTCAATAACCAATCCAGTGTCACCAATAGCGCCCCACTGAATGGCTAATCCTGGCAATCCAGACGCTTGACGGTTTTCGCAAATTCTTTCCATTGAAGAGTTAGCCAAACCGTAGTTTGTCTGACCGATGTTGCCACGACCGCAGGACACACTGGAGAAGCAAACAAAGTAGTCTAGTTCAGGGCATAGTTCTCGCGACAGTTCATCTAGGAAGATGGTTCCATCGATCTTAGGTCTGCACACGGCTGCAAAGTCTTCCTCGGTTTGATCCTCGATGAGTCCGTCTCGCAAGACGGCAGCCAAGTTGAAGATACCTCCAACTTGTCCCAATTTACTAGCCTCCGTCAGCAATTTTCGGCAACCTTCTACAGTGGTCATGTCATTTGTATCAATTTTAATTGTGCAATTCTTCTGAGTCCAGCGGTTAATCATTAACTTCTGATATCCGGTTTTAACGCCAGATCTGCTTGTAAGGACGATGTTCTTTGCTCCGCGAATAGTCAACCAGTTGGTCAGTTCCAAGCCAAAGCCTCCAAGACCTCCGATGATGATGTATACCTTTTCGGAATGCATGTAGGTACGAGGAATTGCGTTGTACAGACGAAGTTCTGGTTTCAACTGATTCTTTACAGGCTCCTCTGAGCGAACCTTGATGACAACCTTTCCAATGTGCTTGCCAGAAGCCATGAAACGGAAGGCTTGTTCGATTTGAGATTCGTTGAAGACTGATGTTGGTAATGGTCTGACTGCTCCATTCTTAATACCCTCAGCAACGAGTTGCACAACCAAATTTTGCATGTACTCCTCGCCTTCCATAACGCTGTCCAACAAAATACCGTGGAAAGAGGTGTTCTTAAGGAATACGGACATGCCAAGTGGAGTGTTGTTGCTCAGATCGAATTTACCGATTTCCAAGAAGCGACCGTTAAGACCCAAACAGCGGATTGACGCCTGCAACTTTTCCTCAGCTAACGAGTTGAGCACGAGGTCAACGCCCTTGCCCTTGGTCTCGTTCATCACCATCTGCTCGAATGAAGTGTTCCTGGAGTTACCAATATGACTGTCCTTCAGTTGTGGGAAACGCTTCTTGAGGAATTCACGTTTTTCAATGCTACCGACAGTGGTGAATACAGTCAAACCGTGGTGAAGAGCCACAGATATAGCTGCCTGACCAACACCACCGGATCCAGCGTGAATTAAGATCGATTCTCCCTTTTTCATTTGTCCGCGTACAACGAGAGCGTAGTAGACAGTCGCGTAGACGCATGGAACGGTTGATGCTTCTTCCATGGTCCAGCTGTCAGGAATCTGCCACATCATACGTTTGCTGGCAACGCAAGTCGAAGCCAAGGACTTAGCTGGAACCATAGCCATGACCCTTTTACCTGAAGAATCACGTCCAGAGAATTCCAGACCCAGAACGCAGTCTTGTTGCGCCAAGTCACCAGGCAAGGCATCGGCAGACAGTTTGCCAGAGCTCAACATGACATCGCGGAAGTTAACGGGAGCATAGTAAACGGTGCACAGATCCATGTCATCATCAGTGGACTTCTTAGGCAGAGGGCCCTCAATCCATTTCAAGCTGGCAAGATCACCCTTGACCAGTGCGTTGACGTAGGCATGTTCAACAGGGAGAGTAGCAACATCAGATTGGTTTTCAATCCTGAAATGCCTGAATGTTCCCCAGGAGCCATTTTTGTATACATTCGTCACAAGGTCCTTCTTTAATTGCTCCTGATAGAATGGCGACTCCAATGAGAAGGGCTCAACCGACTTGTCTTGTACGAAGACCATGCGAGCATATTTACCGCCAGCTTCATTCTTCAAGCAGTTCAAGAAACCAACGGCTCCGAAGAACTCTTCTCCCTCAGACACAAGGTATATGAATCGGTTCTCTAATTCAGCAGTTGACAGGTAACTCTTAAGCTCCTCCACCCATTCAAAGTTCGTGTGAGTAACATTTACCACGCATGTGCTGCGGTCGTCGAGATTGAGAGCCACGCGGGCAAGAACAAGCAAGCGTTGTCCATACTTTTGTTCAATGACTGGAATGAGGTCGTATTTTTTCAGCGCGTCACGGCCCGACTTTTTGTACTCATTGTAGCACTCATCGAGCAAAATAAAACCATCCTCTTTGATTGTTTTCAGTAGGTTGCCTAGGTAAGATGTGTTCTTTTGGGAAATAACATCGTATGCCAGTACAATGTGGGCATTCTTCTCAACCTCTTCGACAGCGATATTCTTCTTAACTACACGAACGTCTCCATCTCCAAGTCCAGTTGCAACACTTTCCTCATTACCAGTTGTAGCAACGGCAACATCAGCGGCGACGGTGGGTTCACCTTCAATGATTTGCAGAATTTTTGGTGCCATGAGTGCGTCGGGGTTGCGGTTTTTGTCCACTTCCACTGCTTTGATTTTTAGAGCACCAGCAGAATTTTCAAGCACGATGTGCAAGGCTTCAGTTAGGGCATTTAAACGGGCTTTCTCCAGATTTTCGTGCAAGTCGTTTCCGTTGATGTTTGGTACGAACGTGTATTTCTCAAGAGTTGGAGGAGCCTGAGATCCTGAACGACGTGGTGCTAGAGAGGCCTTTAATCCTCTCATCTCCACACCTCCTGCTTTGACAACGTTGAGATTTGCGTATGAAGTTACCTTCAAAACGGCGTTTTCTCCCAGCTCCTTAACCATGTTGTAGTGCTTGGCCGGGTTCAGAACAACCTTGTCAATTCGCGTTGGCAAGTACAGTTCACGGAGGTCATTCTTAAGAATGCTGAATTGCAACATGGTGTCCATGAAGCTAATCCAGTTGTCTACCCAGCTAAGGTTTCCAGTGGTTGCTGTGAGATCAGATGCGGTAATTCCCCTGAAGATTCCACCGTAATCGTAGCCGCGGAGACGAAGCTCTTTGTATACGTCACTCAAATTGAGTACCATGGGTTCGTTTTCGCCCTCAACAATTTGTGGAGGAAGTTCCTCGTTCTCAACCTTTTCCGCAACGGTGATCTTTCCAGAAACAGCAAGGGTGCCTCCTTCGCAGATTTCAAAGCCTCCAGTGCCGTCGAAGAAGTTTATTCCGAATTTCACTAAACCTTCCTTGTTCAAGATTGTTGCACGGTGGAAAACAACGTTCTCTAGAATAACTGGTGTTCGGAGGAAGTCAAAACCGCGCATTTTGCTGTAAGTCCTCCACGCAAGTGTCATGTATCCAGTAGCGGGGAACAAAATTCTTCCGTCGATGGTGTGACCGGCTAAGAAGGCATCTTCCTCCTTTGAAAGATTGATTTCAACGACGGTCTCGCCGGAGGAGGAATCGCTACCATGTCGAGGTACTAGCCATTTTTGTGAGTGATCCCATTCAATTTTTGAGTTAAGCATAGGTGTTCCACGGCCAACTGGGAATGTGACGGGACGAACCAATTTAAGGACATTGGGTTGCGCTCCAGCAGCGAACAGTTTACCGATGTTTGTCAAGAAGAACTCAACATTGTTGGCATGGTTGCGCTTGATTAAGCTGAGATTCGTGCAAGAGCTATCAAGTGCTCGCTTGAGAATGGCTTGCAACAACCCAGTTGGAGCAACTTCAATGACAATAGCGTTCTTTGGCACCTTTTGCAGAGCCTCGTAGAAAAGAACAGGTGAAAGCAAATTGTTCACGTGATAGGCCGCAGAACTCTCCTTTGCAATTGGTGTATTCCATGCACTTTCTGGAATGCTAGTACTGATCCACCGGGATGTGCGGTTTTTCGGGTTTGGAACGATCTTTTCCAAACTCTTGCGAAGTTTTGGACCAGCCTCGGCAATGTATTTGCTGTGGAAGGCATATCCCGATGAGTTCACTGCTTTTGCGAATATTCCCTTGGCCGACAGTTCTTCGATCAAAGGTGTTATGGATGCTTCAGGACCAGAAATGGTTACGTTATCCTCGCTATTGTGGCATACTGGGAAAACATCGGATGGCAACAATTTTGCGCATTCCTCCCATTTGACTCCAACTGCGGCCATTTTGCCCTTGGCCAACTTTGTGTCCTGCAGGCTCTTACCTCTCCAGTAGGCAGCCAAGACGGTTTGCTCTGGTGTGAAACAACCATCAGCATAAGCACAACCCAGTTCACCAACCGAATGACCGATGATACCGTCTGGGGAGATTCCAAGATTGGTAAGCATGTCGGTGAGCGCAACTTGGACAGCGGCGATTGCGGTGAAAGAGTTCAGGATATTATTGAAACTCTCGTCAGTTGAATTTGTCAAAATTTCCAAAAGGTTTAATCCTTCTGGACGCAGAACCTCAGCCGAACGGTGAATACTTTGGCTGAAGACCTCGAAGTGCATCAAGTCCTTGGCCATGTTGGCCCACTGGCTACCCATTCCAGAGTAGATGTACCAGATTGGACGCTTTTCGTCTACATGCTCTACAACTTCCTTCACTACGGTGCCTTTGCTGTTTACTACGGTGTAGCCGCGGTAGTAATGAAGAGGAATATTCTTCAGATAAATTCCGTTGATTAAACTGAAGTACTCATCATCGTTCCTGTGCTGCTCAGCATCAGTTAAGAAGTTTTGCACGGCATCGAAAGTCCTGCCGGAGTAGGTGAGTAGTTTTGGTGGACCCTCCCTGGGTGTGACAGCCTTTGGTTTGGGATTTGACTTTAGGATAACGTGAGCGTTGGCTCCACCAAAGCCGAAGGAGTTAATGCCTACGATTCCGCCGTTCCATGGTAAATTGGTATCAACCACTTTCAAGCGACCTTCAATCAAACCGTACAAGTCCGGATTTGGACTAGTGTAATGCAAATTTTGTGGAATCACGCCTTCTTCCATGGCAATGAGAACCTTTGCAATTGAGCACACTCCAGAAGCGGGCTCGGAGTGTCCCATGTTTGATTTAACTGATCCAATCAAAAGCGGGGTGGGCCTATCCTTGCAGAAGAAATCAGTGATTGAATTAACTTCCTGGGGATCGCCTACTTTTGTTCCAGTGCCGTGAGCCTCTACGTAGGTTACGTCGTGTGGGTTCAAACCAATCTCCTCGTAGGTCTCTCGAATAAGACGATTCTGCATTTTGCCAGAGGGGAATGTTATACCCTGTTCTTTATTACCGTCGGTGTTAGTGCGCACATTCAGAATTGAGGCATACACACGCTTTGCAACTTGCGCATTTTGCAGAAATATGGCAACGCAACCGTCAGAACGCACGTATCCAGCTCCAGTTTCGTCAAAAGCTTTACATTTGCCATCCTGGCTCAACATGTTCAACCGCTTGAACTGGAGGGACATTGTTGGTTTCAAAATGAGACCAACGCCAGCAACAATTGCATTATCGCAAGCCCCCCTCTTCATATCGGAGTATGCTTGCTCCAGAGCGTACAATGAACTGGAACATGCAGTATCAACGCAGTAACTTGGTCCGTTGAAATCAAAAGTGAATGATATACGATTGGCGAACATAGCCCTTGCACAACCAGTTAAACCATAACCATTGACACGATCGGGATCGTGACACCAGTATTGTTCAGTTTCAGAGGATGAAACACCAATGTACACACCTGTACGGCTTCCACGAAGCTCTTGCGGATTGACGCCAGCATCAATAATCGCTTCATAAGTGACCTCAAGTAACATCCTTAGTTGTGCATCCATGCATTCGGCCTGCTTTTGATGGACAGAGAAGAACTGCTGATCGAACTGCTCCAAGTCCTCATCTTTAATTTTACCCAACCTATCGGGTAAGTCGTACAAACCTGCAAATCAAAATAGCCAACACGTGTGGGAGAAGAATTAAAGAATTTTGTTACGCAATATATGTTACCTTTGGGCCATCTGCGAGGATCATCATTAACCATATCCACACCTTCAAAGAGATTCTTCTTAAATTCCTCTATGTTGGAACTCTCTGGAAGGCGACCAGAGAAACCAGTGATGGCCACATTGGCGATCTTCGCTGAGCCGGCTCCTGGTCTTCCATCCCTACCAAGGTCGGTGTCGACGACGACCTCCTCTGCAATTCGTGCTGGCATATTTGTTTCTTTTTTTTTGTGTGTCTTAATTAACTTGTTCTATTGTTTCTATATTGGCTGCTTGAGGGTATATACGTGTGTGTCTTTCTTTAGCGGGGTATCCTGAAATTATTTATATACGTAATTAAAATATGCATTGGATCGTTAAGGGATGAAGTACATAATGTGGAGGTGGGTAAATGTGTAGGGGAAATAGCACACACAAGTTTCAAGGAACGCAGCTGTGCATTCGTATGCATAAAAAGTGAAAGGGACATAAGTGCACAAAACTGGTACCAACTATTGTTGTTTTTGATTCAATATAAACCAATTATAATTTTGCAAAACTTTTCATTCAACAGTTTTCATTGCTCTCTTACATTCGCTTGAAAGTGTACAAACGACAACCTAAGAACATACGCGATGCACCAGGCACAGGCTAGCATTTTAATCAATTCTGGCCAATGTGCAAGTGCCACCTTAACTTACGAGTATATAGTTAGGTAATAATGATTTAATAAAAATCGAACGACAAAAAAACTCGTTAATACTATTTAACGCTACAAACGCAACAGACTGTTGGTCGCCTGAATAATTTTTAAAAGGAAACAAAATCAAAGCGTATTATACGCTTTATTGTCTTGGTACCTATTAAATTAAAAAATATTAAAATAAATCAATTACAAATTATGCACAATTCAATTATACATCTACAAGATTTATGTGACAATAGGTCAATCAATTTTGACTTGGTAAACTAACACAACAATGTCAAGCAACATTTTTCTTTTTCATTTGAATTCAATTGACCAGAGTCAATTTTATACAAGGGAGACGGTCACAAAAAGTTCCTGTAAATGCATTATGGCTTCATTTCCAATAAAAAACTGTTTACACACAGAGTAAAAGCAACTTCAGCCTGTAGTTGGAAACTCAACACACGACGTTTTTTCCATTGTAAATCTTGACATTGATATGAGCACTATTAAATTGTAACCGAACAAATGCGTTTTTATATCACAAGTATAAGTGGCATGTGCACACACACACACGCGTGACGTATAAGTGAAATGATTTCAAGTAAAAGCAAGCTATAAGACCTACGAGCGTCAGTTTCTTGCTAAGCATGATATCAGGACTCATTCTCAAAGTTGTCTGATGTGGGATTTGATTTTATAAATGTCCAGCATTCAAAAGAACTGAACGTTGATCAGTTAATTCCCTAAAACTCAGCAGGCTCATGGGTTATTTTTTTGAAGTGGGGTGATTTTTAAAGAAGTGACTACAAGTCATCTCATTACTAATAAGGTAATTCATCAAAAAAATCCAGCAGATGTATTAAGTGGTATGCTACTGACAACGATATAAGTTAATTCATCGGTCTCAATCAAGGTTTGAAATTCTTTTGAAAGCGAATGATATATGAATGGGTTCTTGTGATTAATTGTATATTAAAGTGTGAAATGACTGAATTGTTGAACTGTCAATTTACGTCACCAGACTCGTTAGTATAAACATTGATTTCAATTACTAGGTAAACGTTAGTGCATTTCATTAGCAAATTTCGCTGTACAGTGCAAATATTGCGTAATGGTACAATATCCCGTCTCTGATGAAGCGTTCATTCTTAAGACTGAAATCTGCGAAATATAATCAACAAACACGGTTAAATAAATGCAGGCACTTTCAATGGAGATTGATGAATAATCTGTTTTCTTTTGTTTTTTCTTATAAAACAACAAATGGCTATTCTTTCTTTATATGAAACTTATCTAAAACTAGTTTGACTTATATGCTGCTACTTTTCTCATGAAAAATATTTAATCTGGACCTCCCTAATTAGGACAAAGTAAAACATGTAGTTTGTATGCCTGCAGGTCATCAAATTGAGAACTTCAAGTTAGAAAGAAGATTTCCATTTTTTAATATTTCATTCTAATTCCTTCTTTTTAAGGTGGTTAAGTAGTTTCCGGAGCAGCGGAAGGGAAGTCTTGTGGTCGAGGAAAGACCATTATTAATTATTTTTTGTGTTGGTCATTACTTTATTAAAAACCTTTAGAGTTGCAACTTTGATTCTTTGAACTAGATTCACTACGTATGTTTGAATTCTCCGTCGAAAGCAATGATTTCATTAAAAACAAGACACTAAAATATTTATGTCAGATACTACTGCCAATAAATGAAGGGCTTAGATCAACTTATAGCGACAACATAGCCATCTAAACAAACATTTCATTTACAATTTTTTAAATGAATAAAAAATGTTTATTCTGGGTCAAGCTTAAATACCTGCACGAAAAAAAGGAACATGAAAAAATTACTAATATTATCTAAGAGGTTAAACCACTTCCTCCTTAAGTTTAATTTTAAATTCAATTAAATTTGTATTCATTTGTAAGTAAATCGCTACTACATATGTACGTAAATTGAAAAGAAACAACCCTGTAACCAGTTAACATGAGAATAATTTAGCAAATGTTCCCCTTAGCGTATAAACACCAACGAATGCATTATGCATTTTTTCATTTGTTTATTTTGCAAACTTCAAGTATTGATTTTCGTGAAACTTGTGCAAATGACAACATTACATAATTTGATTTAAATAAAATAATTAGTTGAATTCATATCTTAAAAAATAATATATATAAAATATAAAAAAAATTAGATGTTTTCTTATCAACCTGTTGACATAATATTACTTTAGAAATTAGTTACCAAAATCAGTTGTTATGTGAGTTAATTTTAAAAATAATCGATGACGCAAAACAATGCACTGTTATACATGTGGTATCACAGGAAAAGAATTTGAAATAAAAAAGTACAGTTCAAATAACCGATTAAAGGGCGTTTTCATGAAATATACTTCGAAATGCATTTGAAAAAAAGTAGGTCTGCCCAAAGGGATAGACAGCATTGTCCGAAGGGTGAAAAGAAATCGATAGCTATATGCACTTTCACAGAAGGAAAAAAAAACGACAGAAATAAAAGTTGCATGGCACACATTAAACGAATACGAATATGACTAAATTTTATCAAAGCGTTATCAATCAAATAATCCAATGCATGTGCTGACGATTAGACTTCGTTTACGTGCAGTAGTATTAGCGACAAAATTAATTTGAATCTATATGCAGCGATAAACGTTTCATCTTATCGTTGTGGACTATAATCTGTTTTAACTCAAAGCTAAGTTCCGCACTGACTAAATTTGGAAAGTGGTACTGTTACGTTAAATAAAAACAAAAACAAAATTTGCCATTTAAATTAATATTAAAAATTAACTTTCTTGTTCTCAAAACAACCAGAATGTATTTCCGAAAGTATTAGAACTTACAGAACTTGTTGATTGATTGAATTGTAACTACTGAAGAAACACTGAATTCCGAATTTCGCATTTGTTTTGAGCAAATGTCAAAAAAAAAAAAAAAATATCTTTGGAGGCTGTTTTCCCACAATCACCAATCCTGATAAGCTATGAACTCCAACTAAAACTTGACTTGACTGTTAACTTTAGCACTTTGAACTTATCAAATAAGAAAAAACGTGAAGAGACATTAATTTTTCACACAACAGAAGGTCAACTTTCATAGATTGAAAGTTATAATTAATATTTCCTTTTTTAACTTTTAAACTCAAAAACAAAGTCCGGTGTCTAAATCTTATCCGTTCGTTATGTAAGTGTTTGAAGTTTGCTTTTGAAAAAAAAATGTTAGGAGAGATTTTGCTTTTAGGACTTATTTTTCACTTATATTATATTTTCATAACAAATTCACTACACAATGGATAAATTCAGTTAGTTCTGCTAGCAAGTGAAACGATAACCTAGGCGGTTAAACTAAAAATGTAATTCAATCGATATTAAGGAAGGGCAAGGACTAGTATACATACATACGCATAGGTTTCAGTATACTCCTGTAGTTTAATTCCGCTCCCCAATATATTGGAAATTCAATACGTACACAATATATGTACTAATGTAAAATTAAGAAACAAACAAATTTCTTTTCCGTTGGTTGCCATTCAAATTGCGTCCATTCGCTTTATAGGTTCTTTTTAAATTCATTAACAATACACTATGACAGTGAAGCGAGGGCGAGAGGCAATAAGGGAGAAACTTCTGTGCCATTACCTATGTGAATTGTGCACATAAATACATACATTTATTTATTGGTTCCATTTACTTGTACGGGTCATTTAATAATGTTTGTCCAGTTTATGTATGGGAACAAGAGTAGAATTGTGACTGACTGTACACCGTATAAACTTCCTCAAAAGAAGACGAAAGAATCCCCCCAATGTAAGTATGAATACCGTATGTGTATACATTTTTTTAATATGAGGAGATAGTGGCGTGATTTTCAAACTTCAATTTGTCTCCCTTGCACACACGATACAACGCAGTGGAGAAGTGAAGTGAATGATGTGAGAGAAACCCTTAGTCTCTTACTAACGGAAGAAAATATGTAAACAGGGTAATCAGCTGTTATAATCAGGCGATTTTATTACGTCACTAGTTTGAGGGGAAAACATCCAAGTTTTGCCGCCACACTAATACACGAACGCACACATGTGCAAAACACACAAACAAAATAATGAAATTGGATAAATATGAAATAGACGAAAAAAGCCGCAAATTTTTTAACATGAAAATAGTGTTGACATTCGTAAAATTAAACAATAAATGAAAAAAACATCGTGTATGATTCATACAACTTAGCGGGAGCTGTAACATGCGATATTTTTTATGGAATTAGATACTATTCAACCCGTCTACATATAAGAAGTTTTGGTTGTCTGTAGACTGACGCTATGATGTTCTACATTGTTTCCCGGCATTCCTCAATTCAGATTTTATTACAGACTCCTGTGTTTTATTTTCTTAACCGTGTTCACATTTTTGTGTGCAACCTATCATCCGATGATGACGGGTAAAATACAATAGTTTCGGTGTTGTACCATCGATCCATCTACATGGAAACTGATATAATCCATTTACCGACTTCTGTTTGCGGCAATTGATTATTTGGCTATGTGCCTTCTTGAAACCGGCTTTATTTTCTATTTAATTTGCACATTGGAAGGAAACACATGTATGTATGTATAAACTTGGAAACCACACTTCAGTCAGCCGGGCATGCGGTGGTGTCTTCTATACAAACTAAAAACGCAATACTTTGGGCTACTCATCAAAGTTCTGAATTAATTTCCATAGCATAGTTTGGAAAAGGCATACAAAACGAAATGCTGTTTTGCATTTAATTAAGCAAAGTTTGCACTGATTTTTTTAGTCGTATAGATTCTACGATAAACCCCGAATCAATCATACTTCCAAATTACAGTTCCTTCTAACTCAATAAAACCAATAAATAAATAAATATAACGGGAACAAATACCTAAATTTATTTCGGTTTAATTAAATCAAACAAAAATATTACTCACCTTCAACGTACGCAACAAACAAATGCACTATCCAGGATAACTTAAAAGTTACTATTAATTCAGATCAAAGAATCCTGAACAGCAGTACATATATGTACGTGTAGACGACAAAACAGTTAATTATTCTAATGCACTTATGTAATTTTTGTTGATTTAACAATGCATCTCCTTGATTTATGTGATTTCGAAGGATTTATGTCCTTTCTTTGCAACTAGTGAACGTCTTTAACAAAAAAACGGAATACAGAGAACTTGTGATTTTTTAAACGCTTGAAGGAACACCACCACTCCGCTTCCACAGTTAAAAAAGACTAATTCGATTTTAGAAAAGCTCCGAAGCTTATAGCTAATGTTTATGCGAATCCAGACGCTTGCAAAATTTCAGAAAAACTGCTGTAACAGTTTAATCAATCTTCTTTTGTGGAGCAGCAGCAGCACACAGATAATTGCCCTCTCTCGTCGGAGAAGTTCTAACAGTCAAGTGAAATGCTTTCCCTACTAATAAAGTTTTTTGCTGTCAGTACGGCGTGAGTTTGACTGGTTGTGTGTGCGAAAAACACTCACACACACACCTATAGACTGAGTGTCACCTCATCTTACACAAGCTCAACATGCGTCGTGCAAACTTCACACCATATGATTAAGTTCAATGTGTGTGTTGTGTGCAAAGATCGGGTACTTAATCTTTGCTTGAGCATGTTACGTTGGTGGGCTGTGAGGACTCCTGAGAAATTTGTGCAAATTGTCTTAATAAATTGAATGAATTAGATTTCTGAGTAGGTAAGGCTGGTCACTGCTGGAGATAATGGTTGAGTCGCGTGGCGCTTTTCTGTGTATGTGTTGATCTGGTGCACTCTCTCCCTCTCTAGCCGTTCAGTGGAACGATGATTAGAGGGTTTTCGGAAATGTCTTCTGTTTATAAAGACGCTAAGTTCAAGGTTGTAGGTTTTAGATCGTAAGATCGGTGGAGGTGAAGGAAAAGTTAATTTGGTTATCGCGATTTTTTTCTAAGCGTGGATGTGATGACATTATACGTAACAACTGATTTCTTGTGCAAAGTTCTTCCAGTGTCATTATTTGAGTTCAAACTTTAAACATTTTATAATGTTATCGCGTTCTTTTCTATAAGTTTCTTATTTTGCACTTTGCATCATATGTTTTTCGTTTTTAATTGTTTCACAAATGGACTGTTCTGTATTTGTTTACACACAGCGGATGTGCATGTTTGGTGATGGTTTGATTTTGTTGTACCTAAAAAGCTTTTTGAAGAGAACTTTGGATATAATATCAGTTTGACAGGTCTAGTAGAAAGTTCGAAAGTACACTTGGAGCGAAATCCTTTTCAATTACATTTGATTTCTAATTGTTGAGTCTTATTTGTTGTTGATTTTTTTTTTAACAAACGCACGTTCTTTTTTCTTAATTGTGAATATAGTGACATAAGTCTGCAAGTGACTTGAATTTGCACTTAATTAACTGATACGAAAAGTGTATTTTGATTTAAGAATTGAGAACCTGAATAGAGTTACAGAAGTTCTTAATTTCCCAATTTTTTGTCAGAAACAAAATAAAACCTTATTTTTGTTAGAATTGGTTGGTTAAATATTTGGCACGAATAATAGCAATTGATTTGCCATAGGTCAGTCTCCGATGTATTCTCCTAGATCTATTACATGATATAATGAGAACATGCTAATCACAAATACAAAGTATTTTGAAATATTCTTGCTTGTGCATATAGTATTTCTCTGTAATGTATGGTGAATTTGTGAAATTTGATTTATCATTGAGTGTACATCAATGGCTATATGCTGTGGGGAAAAGCCGTGAATTGATAAAGTGAGAGAATTGTTAATAAAAGAGGACCTTACATCAAATGCTCATATGTATGTCTCCAGATTTTTTTTCATTTTTTACTAACTCTGTCATTTTCCCACGCGTGATTGTTATTTCCTTTATGTTGCAGTTTGCAAAATTAGAGCACTATATAGAAAACGGACTGCGTACGGAGTAAGAGTTTTATGAACCCAAATGTAATGGTAGGGGCAAAAATACAAGAGGATGTGATGACCAGCTCACGATTGGTCCCTTCAACATATGTATGTATGTAGAAGCACTTTAAATATCTCACATTAGATGTTGCCTTTTATCGACTAAATTCAAGCTTATCAAGATGGTTCAAATGCAGTGTAAATTCATATGTTTATATAGTAAACTTCGCCCGAATTGTTAAGATACGAACGGGTAATAATTTAACTTGTTTTCTATAAATGGCGTCTCTATTTTTAGACAATTAAGTGCTTATTTTTTTAATAATAGCTATTTTTATGGCTTTGTATCTGTTCTGGGTGTAAATTTTGAATTGCAATTGTCTAAGCAAAGATTATAACCACATTGCAGGACCTTCTTCAAAAACAGATTTATTAAGCTTATCTTCGGATGTTTTGGTTGTGTCAAAAACACAGTCAAGTTTCACTTTATGTTGTAATGATTACAACATATCGTTACCACATTGATTGTTCTTGAGCCATATCTTTTTGACCATAAGGAGGTGAGTGCAAATTGGCTCTACAAGAGATATGTTTTTAGAACACCATGGATATCATTTAATAAGTATGTACATTATTTCATGTCTCTAACATATATTATGGATATATATGGTGAATAATACAGGTATGGATGACTTACGAAAATAATACTTACAAACCTAATAAATTTTCGTCCACTTTTTGCATAAATTGGCCGAAATATCAATTTAACTTTCAACAATAGCTCTTAGCACATCTATCGTAGCTTGTGGGTTCAGACCAGATAAACCTCGTAGCCCAGAAAATAGCCTTAAGGCGTTAAATCACATGAACAGGGTGGTCATGCGACGGGCATGAAATAACGCGATCCCCAAATTTATTATTAAGCAAATCTATTGGAAGATATGTCGTGCCAAATATTAGTCAAGTCTATAATCTAAAAATTAAACCAAACGCGTATAACGGTACGATAGGGATTTCCATTTACTGTAACATTGTGATTAGTATTATCAACAATATGGTCTAATTACACTTTCAACAAGTAATCCCAAAGATGTGCAAATTTTTGCCTTCCCAACTACGCATATAACGTTTGTTAATAAACTCATTAAGCCAGAAGTGAACCTCATAGCTACAGATGATTTTGCTTCATGATAATTTGCTATATATGTTTAAAAACAACTTAAAGAACGTTTGAAAGGACCTACTTAAAATTCTCTATATGCATCTATGTACATTTGGGACGTTCGAAAAATTTCGCTAAAAAATGGGTCTATAATACATATATAATCAATTATTTCACGGTCACTCTCGAAATTAGAAATCTAATTAATGTACAATTTAAGACACGGCTCACATTAACTTGGTTCATTACTTTAAGTGTCAAATCGAGAATCATGTAAGCCACGTGCTCGTGCTTCAATCATCAAGTCAAAATCCTTAAAACTAAATTTAAATTCCGCATGTTGCTCGGCTCTAGCGTCAAAGCGTTACGCACTAAACTCCTCTTTTTAACAATAAGTTCTTATTGACCTTTTAAATTACCAAAAACGTGTGTAGGTTTGGTAAACCTACAACGTTAGGAACAACGTTGGAAGTCTTGAATACGAGGTTTGAATGAGGTTAACTACATACTATGAGCGTCAAAAGAAAGTTAACACCATTGTATTTTATTTTTAAAATTCGATTAAAATTTTAGTAAAGGTTTAACTTACAAATAGGAGTGCTTCATATTTTAGGCATCAAGAGAAAGTTTACAGTATAAAGAAACATAACAACATATGTCGATAAGTTTTGAATTCAATATTCTGTCTGTTTCCCTTTTGCTTTAATAACAGACTCCAATCTCCTGCGGGGTCTAGGTTCGATTCCCGGCTGAACACCTCGAATTTTTCACGGACCACCTCTTTCGAGCTGTTGACAACACTCAAAGAGTAATGACTGTCTAAGAAAGCTTCTCAAACTTCGCCGTTCGGAGTCGGCAAAAAACTGTAGGTGTTTTCTACGAAGGTTGCCTTTTATATTTCGGGATTGGGCAACCCTAGTCTTGCAAACAGGCAACTGCCAGCTCTATCGTAAAGTTTGACATTTTTGAGGTTTGTTTGACATACGTGTTGTTTACAGTAACTTAAAAGATTCATCTCGCTGTCGGCCAACTGATATTGTAAGATCGTCATGTGACCTATCGTGAGATTGAGACAACCCTAGGCATTAGTATACACTCAATATTGCGTGAACATTTGACTGTCAAAAAAATTTGTTCGCGTTGGATCCCACACAATTTGTCAATCGCTCAAAAACAGGGTCGTGTCGATTGGTTGAAAAAAATACTCCAAAAATACGATCGCGGTGCTTCGAAACACGTCAAAGACATCGTGACAGGAATTGTGTATTTACGTGTATGAGCCCGAAAGTAAGCAGCAGTCGACTGTATAGGTGTTCCAAATTGAGCCAAATCCAACAAAAGTTGCTTGCGCACGAAGCACTTCCAAGCAAATGGTCGCCTGTTTTTTCGGAAAAACTGTACATGTCCCAACCGTACCACTAGAACAACGCAGAACAGTCAATTCTGAATGCTACACAACCATTTGTTTGCCAGTTGTCTTCCAAGAAATCAGAAAAACTAACGGCCGAAGACGGATCACTCTTCACCACGACAATGTGAGCTCTCACACATCGGCTGAAACAACTGCATTTTTGAGCACTCAAAACATCGATTTGATGAGTCATTCGCTGTATAGTCCTGACTTGGCACCGAATGACTTCTTTTTGTTCCCGGACGTAAAAGATAAAATGAGCGGTCAACGTTTTTCGACACCTGAAGAAGCGGTTGATGCGTTCGGAATGCATGTTTTGAAGATACCTCAATCAGAGTGGCAAAAGTGCTTCGACAATTGGTTCAAACGCATGCAAAATTGTATAGATCTTAATGGGGAATATTTTGAAAAACAATAAAGCTATTTCGATGATTAATATTTGTTTTTGTTTTCTTATCCCGAAATATAAAAGGCAACCCTCGTACTCGTGAGAGAACAGTAGCGCGCACAACACGAGTAGTAGTTGATGAGCAAGCTAGGCCCTGGTTCCCCCGTGGACAACAATTATTTTTAATCTCCTCGGCGTGGACTCGAACATTTCATATGTATTTTTTTCCCCTCTTTCAACACGGACTTGAATGAGTCTTTACTTGTAATGACTCTTTCGAACTTGCTCGTCGAGGTGCTCCCACAAATGTTCAATGAGGTTAAGACCTGAGGATTGCTGAGGATGATCCAATGTCTTCGGCGTCCAGTACAATAACTAATCTTTTACAGTTTTTGCCATGTGCTTAGGATCATTGTCTTTTTGGAATATCCATCTTTAAGCCAAGTGCAATTTCTCGACTTTAGGTTGTAAGTTTTCTCTTAAAATATTTAAGTAACCCATTTTATTAATGGTAGACTCCACAAACACAAGATCACCGACACCTGCCGCCGCCATGCATCGTCAGGCTATTACCGACCCCACTCCATGCTTGACTGTAGGGGCAATGTTCTTGTCGTCGTACGCCTTATTTTTGGTGGTTGTCTTGATTGCAAAACTTCAAATTGGATCTCATCACTGATTTATACATTTTCCCAAAATAAAGTATCCTTTTCTAAGTATTTTTGTGTAAAGTTGCATTTAAGGGTAGACACTTTTAATATTTCAGGGTACAGATATATCCATCACAGAGTAACACAAAACACTACGTTCTCGAAGTGTTAACTCTCAGTATCGCTTTACACAGCAGATGTTTGCTGAGCGACTTAGGATCATCTACCGACTTTTATCGTCTTACAGATTACTTCAATAAATAATATTAATTCAAATACGATGCAATAATCATGTTTTTAAATTCTAACCGTGGCAAGCTAAAATCAAATTCGTTGCAAAGATCATTAAATGTATTTATACACCTTTGAGAAAAAGTAATTCTGGTGAATTTAATTGATAATTAATAATATCACGAATAAACATGGCTGACGTTGCCTTACGCCTGAAACTTAAGGTTTGCAAGCCAATTGTTCTGCATCTTTCAACATAATTAGGAAGATCTTCAAAGGAATACAACATTCGGAAAGCATATCTCGTGAAATTCTTTTGAACTCGTTCGAGTCTAAGTTCTTGATTATCGTAAGGTGAGTCCCAGACAATGGATGCATATTCCAAATAGGGTCTTACTAACAAAACAAAGATGGTCTTTAAACTGGATATGTCGCGAAAATCTTTACTATTTCTTTTTAAAAATCCTAACATAGAATTCGACTTCACAATGGTGTAATCATAATGTAGTGAGAAATCCAACTTGGGTTCGAATATTACTCCAAGGTCTTTAACTTCTTCTAGGCGATCCAGTTTATGATTATTGATAAAATAATCATAAACAATTGGAGATGTTATAGTAGTAGGGTAGACATATATGTGAAAAGTCGAGGTGTAAACATAATTTCAGCGAGTTGAAGAAAGCAACATTCGTGATGGAGGAGCATAATGGTTATTGTTACCACTCATTTCGAATACTACAAATACTACTACTTATGCATGCCACTAAGCGTTTCAATAAATCTCACAAACCGATACTGCTGTCATTCCGATGATTCATTACATCAACTTGATTTCTTGATATTGACTGATGAAGGAAGAAATCCTGAGTTAAACAAGTTAAACTTTTACAGAAAATATGATTATACGGCACACATATGCAATAAAATGATAAATCCCATTGCTACAAGCGTTCATAGACAAGGCATATCAATTACAAGTTATAACTACGCTTTTAATGGCAATCAAATAGAGTATACATTCTAAAAACAGGAATGACAATATTTTGGTTTTTTTTTTCATTATATAAACAGTATGACATAAGGTTGTAATTTTACAGTTTTCTGCAGAAAATGTGCATACGTATGCACATATGTGTTTTATGGCAGGTTAAACTCCTCAAAATCAATTAGTTATTTTGAGTTATAAACTAAATGGTCGTGACCTGTGTGTCATAGTCTGTCCGACGTTGATAAGTGAACACTTTTAAAATGTGTTGAAAATATGAATTAAAAAAGAAATTGCATTTTCTCTTCATAGGTAAAGCCAATATTAGCGGTGTAAATAAATATATTTTAGTACATTCCCTTGAAGTTCTCTTAAGTCTTCTTAATCTTTAAGCCCAGACATTTAAAATCAAATAGCTTCACTTTATAGAAAGAGTTGGTTTTTTGTTTTTGTGTATTACACTGTAGTACTCAGACTCAATAATAAGTCCATTGTACAACGAGGTAGTTATTTTTTTCTGTGAGAAGGGCATACATTATTAGCTCTTATAAAATCATCTCTATACAGACGTAGCCGACAATTTCAAGCCTGCAGCTAATTTCCCACAAACATAACACTTTCTGGAGTGCTTAGCAAGTTTATAATTTATCTAGGACCCAAGCAGGACATTGTAAATTGTGATCGAAAGCTCAAGTAAAGGGTTTTACTATAAGAACGTTAGACGTTACTTTACCATAATGAAAATATTGAGTTCACTAAATTGACGTGACAGTTTGTTTGTGAGTGAATGGGCTACTCAAAAACCTAAATTAAAAATTCTCAAGTCCGTATTATAAAACCCTTTATATAGCAAATTCAGTAAGGAATATTTTGGTAAAAGAGATTTAAGGTGAGATGATGTTGGGGGTTTTCTGAGTACCCTGTGGACCAGTCACTCACCTGGTTGAGATACTTGTTCTTTTACCGATCACTTTACCTGTTTGAACTTTCTCAAATATCTCTGTTTGGAGTCAGACAAGAACTTATGGCTCTTTGACTTATAACAGAATATAATGTTAAGTAAAGAAATATTTTTTTTAATTCTACGATTTTCGATTCTACGAATTTGGATCTTTCAAGATTTTCGATTTGTCTAAAAGAGAAAATACTAAAGATCATCAGAACTTCATAGATCCGTACAAGCACTATTTAACAAATATGGTAGTTGTTTTAAAACCTGGCTTGCCCTCTCTTGTCTGCCTCTGTGAAACAGAAAAGAGATAAAGGGGACTTATGCGCACTTTTCAGTTGCTGCCCATGTTTTAAACTCCAATCTCATTTTTAGTTTACAGAATTGCAGAATTTATCATTCTTAAAAATTGAAGCCTTGTGTTGTTCACGTTACACTTTCATTTCTCTTCAAAGTAAGTTTCTATCACCTGATAGCAAATCATCTTACAGAAAACCCCTGATAATACAAAGCACGACTAAGCCCTACCTTATCGGTGCAAATCGCATGTGAAAATAATATTCCATTGACATGGCTCAGCAGCAGCGCTGATAATAGAGAGTCGCGCTGATTGGACGAGTCTAATGGGAAGATATTACCACGTGTCATACAGATGATCGCATTTGCAGAAATCACTTGTTTCTGAATACACTTGAACCTGAAATTCAAAAAGATCGATTAGAATCATTCAGTTGGTGATTATAGTATTAATTTGAACACGTAAGGATGATTTGACATCGGTCACAGCTTATCTGCAAGACTGGCAGGCAATATTCAAATCTTTCATTTCTGTTACAAGCGTGAACTTATTAGCTTTCATGGCATTCGCGTGCGAAAGTTATCTTTGACACGAGCCTAATGATTGTGAATACATTCAAACGTCTTTTTTGGTTTTTTTTTATTTTGCAGTTGAACCACTAGTTTTGAATATGAAATCTTTCTGGTGTTCTTATTCCTCATCACATTATTTTAAAATGTATGTAAACCTTTTTTTCTGGGTTCATTACATAGCACCACACCATATTTGGTTTTTAAATCATGCAGGCACTTCAGTTCTTATCTTTTCACATATTTGTAAAACATTCATTCAAATTCATGTTCTACAAAAGAACGAAGATCTTATTCAAGAATTGAAAGCAAAAATCTTCTTATCAGTTGAGGTGTCTTAAAGTTCAAGACGAAATCGGCTAATTTTTCATAAGGTCAAATAACCTTTATACTCTCGAGGTCACTTTAGTTTTAGTAGATTTCTAAACAACATTTAATAAGATTTCCCAAACGAATTGGGATAACAAATGAAATGCCTTTCAGATATAAAGTTTTGAGTCAGATAAATAAAACCTATCCATACGCTTTTACTTTATTAAAGTATTAAGGTAGATGAAAGAAGTTAAATTTTGTCCAAACTCCCTCTGGGCTAAGTATTTATAATAATAATTGTTGGCGCTACAGTCCAAAGGGGGACCAGGGCCTAGCTTGCTCATCAACTACTCATGTTGTGCGCGCTACTGTTCTCTCACGAGTAGAAGGGACCTACAGTTTTTTGCCGACTCCGAACGGCGAAATTTGAGAAGCTTTCTTAGACAGTTATTACTCTTTGAGTGTTGTCAGCAGCTCGAAAGAGGTGGTGCCGTGAAATATTAGAAAAATTGGTGTTGAACTGGGAGTCGAACCTAGACCCTTCAGCGTGTGAGCGTCGCACTGTACCCACTACGCCACGGCGACCACTAAGTATTTATAGATAAATAAATAATTTTTTTGTAGACATTGGCCGTGAGTACTTATTTACAAAGCAAAACAACGCGTTCCTCACGCTGATAATATCTTCTCCTTCGTTAAGTAACATTACTGAATAATCCAAAAGAAGAAAATTAGAATTCTTGTACTTTCTTTAGAATTTTCAGACAACTGCGAATAACTAAAGAAAAGGTATCATCCTACTCGTATTCTTTATCATCTCCTTTTTGAAACTGTCACAATGTGTGCTTGCGAAACAGTCCTTAGCAGAAAGTGGGTTTGGAAATGTTCTTCACTACCTTTATAAATCCTATGCTGCTGTATAATAAGTAAATTCACAACGGCATTAGCGATGAAGAAGGGGTGCAGACCCTGAAACACCTTGCAACTGCCTAACACTGGTCTGCATCAGAAAACAAATCTCAATGTACTATTAGATTAATTTCATGTGGTATATAAATAAATAAGTGGTTTCCATCACAAAGGAAATAGTTAAATAATGTCAAAAAACAATATAAAATGGTTTAAAAGGTATACTTCTTAATAAACATCTTGGATTATGCTGCAGCAATACAACAGATCCCTTTTGACAGTGTTATCTACATACTTCACTTCCTAGATTTATGTACTTATCACAGGCAATAACAAAAACTTTTCATGAACGAATGAGGTTTAATATTGCATTGAGAAATATATAGAGGGAATTTCAAAGATATATTTACTGTAGGAATGAGAAGTACTGCAACAGCTTTTTGAATGGGTAGGTACATCGTTAAGTTTTTGTTTCTTTCATATATATTAATTAATATAACATTTCAGTATGTTAATTAATAATATAAAATTATATTAGGGTTAATATAATATATACATAGGTTATTTTATTATAAGATGGGTGGATCGCGTTTGATTAATTGGAAAGGTGAGCATATCTATATTTACGCTTGTAAATGAAGATGTCAATCGTAGTGAGTTTGAACCTCTTACAAATCGTACAGCAGCCAACAAGAGTGAATATAATGACACTCAAATAAAGCACTGCAGAAACAATCATATATACATTTATGCACAGTAGTAAATTTTAATTTGTTCTGCAGAAAAGAGAAAAATTACTAAAATGGAAATCATCAATGTCCCACCAAAATTGTATAAATCCTCCGTGTTACCCGACTTATAAAAAAGTGATTTAGACTTGCGCTGTCTTAGACTCTCCAGAATGCAGGCTGACCAACCGTATACTCCCAAATGTTAAAAATGCCACCGCATTTCTTTTATGTTTAGGGAGACTGTAGGCGGCTTGTTGGAGACTAACGAGACACTTTAACTTCGCTAAGCACTTAAGTGTTTTTGGACTTCTTTATGAAACCCTATGTGACCCCTATGAAGAAGGTGAGCACATTGCACTTTGTTTGGATCAGGCGTTGGCTGTTACTGATGTGGTTGGAGCTGAAAACCTAGACTTTTTAGTTCTCACTGATATTCCTCCGGAAGACCAAGAAATAACCTTAAATGTTATACCATACACTGTCTCGTAGATCACTGGACCATTTTTCTGAACTGCAGTGTTTCACAATGTTCAAAAAAAAGACAATGTTCTCCGTTTTTGGGAAATTTACATATGTGTATATAAAACACATGATTAAATCTGCAGAGGAGCAGAGGAGATGCCTAACAGGAGTCTTTCTCTAGAAACCGTTAGTAAAACAAGTCTTCAAACTCTTGTGGTGCGATCTGAATTCTTTCCGCAAGTTAAAGTCAGCCTTAATAGGCCGCAAAGAAAATTTGCATGGGTTGTTATTCATAATCTAAAGACTCCATTAAAAACGATGCATTCTCTGAACTTGAAAATCAGTAATTGCTGAAAACCTTGTTCCACTATACCTTTGTGTTTGTATATAGCTCAAAGAATCTTTCGCATGTGCTTTGCTTACTGTAATCAGTTGCTTTGGCAACGAAGAATCTTAACAAAAACAGATTTCTTCTCACTGTAAGCGATATGCTTCCTATAAAGACAAAAAGAAAGAGTTGACAAGTGTTAATTATCGCTAAAAAAAATGAGCTTTTTCAATGACATACCAGTATCATCATTGACTGTGGTTTCCTTTTTGATAAGTTATTTTACTTTCCGCCTATGTGTATGCAATGATTTTATTTTTCTTCGTTGCACAATATTTGCAATGAGAGCTTAAGAAATGCTTTAAAAATTACCATCCAAGGACATGGAAAAGAATATTTCCTCAGATACTAAGTATAGTGTATGAGCAGTTTTTATAAAATAAGGTGTTACAGTAGACTCCTTGGATATCCAAATATAGTGAATGTTCCTTATCTCGTTACACTCAACATTTTTTTTTACATAATTTCGCATTCTAAAAACTAAAAAGATGTGAGCCACAGTGCACACCAGGAACATCAACTTATATGACAAACATATGAAGGAAACAACGACCATTTTTTTCAAAAGCCCCTTCAGTGAGAACCCTGCTGTTCTTGAATTACAAGTGCAATTTCGAGGTTGTATGTTTGGAAATAATCCCATTTTATGTGCAACATTAAATCTGGCAGAATCATGTCTGCTTTTAAACTGAATGTAGTGCACTTTAATTTTATAACACACGTGAATTGCACCTGAAAACCAGAAAGTAAAGCACACATATAAAACCGATCTAATTATGAACTAGCTTTTATAAAACTATCCAAAGTATTACTCATTTGCTATTGGCTTGAGTATTGTTCTATTCCTGCATGTCAAACGTGTCGTCACTTGGAGGAATATTCATCACGGAAATTAAGACTCAAAAATGTTACCCTGTTAAGACTGGTACACACAGCACTGCACATTTTAAGGCTTCGATATTCAGCACCTTCACCAAAACTCAAAAACTGGTTGCGAGCAATAATCAAACAAATAAGTAACTCTTTTACACTAAGCTGTAATGCTTAATTTATTTACTTCTTTCCCTTCTTAACATCTTTTACAGCATCATCTGGATTGTCAGCGTTCTCCTTAGCACGCTTGGCACGAATGCCGACCAGTCGAGCGTCAGAACGAGCCTAAATTAAATGTTAAACAAAGCTTAGTAAGTTTTGTGGTCATTAAAAAAATATTTAAACTTACCCTGCGGAGTGTAGCGAATGCGCCGAATGCCTTCTCCTCTTTGGACACATCTTTGTATGTGATCACTGGAGTTTCCTTCTTGATTGGCATAATAGTAGTCTTGAGTTGCTCAGCCAATTTGCATTCTTCCAATGAGGATTCACCCTTGCGGATCTTCTTCTCGTTGATCGGGAAGAGAACCAGTTTGGATTTGTATTCCTTCAAACGTTGAATGTTTCTTTGACGTGATTCAATCGACTTGTTGCGACGCCTCTTGTCAACTGAAATGCCAATGGTTTTGGCGAATCCAGAAGAAATGCCGGCACCCTACAATAAAAGTGAATGTTCAGATTATTTATCCCAAGATTAAAAATAAAAAAAAAATAACAACCTTCAGTTCCTCCAAAGTGAATCCTCGACCTTGACGCAGTTTTGTGTGGTAGCGAATGGTTGGGCATCTGACAACGGGGCGCAACTTGCCGACTGGACGTGGAAACAGGGCCTTGGCTTTTTTGACTCGGTTCTGACGCCTCCTTATCTTTCTGGCTGGTTGGTTGAACCAAGTCTTCACATGCCGTTGCCACCATTTGTGGAAATGGGCATTCGGGATCATGTTGTTACCTTTCCCCATCTTGCAATTCTATTTCTAAACAAAATTGAATATAAAACACACCATTACATATGGGTTTACACTGCCTGGTACGAAATTTGCAAGTATTTTGTTTCACAATACATTTCCGAGCAATTTCCATAATCAAAAATACAAACTAATATTGAACCAAAATGAAAACACACCTTCACTTCTTCCACGACAATTTGAAAAGGAAAAGGAAACGCTAACCACGTTCGGAGCCACCATTATTAAATGTTTGCGTTCAGCACCGAAAATGTGACACATGCTTGTTTGAATGCCACTTACTCTTATCATTAGGTGTTTGACGTATGATCGCTAGATAGCAAGCCCTGTTTTGCGACTAAGCCATATATATGTTATAACCAAATAATAGTACCGCTTTGCTGTTTAAGGTCTAGTATATGCAAAATTATGGTGGAAATGAAAAACAGAAGCCGCGAGACGGATTTGACGGTTTAGAACAATGTTAGTCCCTCTTGGTAGTACATATAATGTGTTATTTATATATAAAATTTTTTATTCTTATATCAATTCAATTCATTATTTTAGCATGCAATCTGAAAACTAGGTTACTTGACATCTATGTAGACATTTCTGGAAATTATTGTTTTCTTTTATCACTCAGCAAATGAATCCACAACAAATTTAGTAAATTAAGTTTAAGATAGTATAGAAATGGTTGCAAATGCAAAATCCTTGAATTTCTATTAGAATTGACAATGTATTTCTCTGTTTCAAGACTTTTTTGCTTTCAACAACAAAGTTTAATTTGATGTCCTGTTGAAAATTGAAATTTCCCTTATTACAGTGCTTATAAAGAAAACTTAGAGTAGATGCCTTATTGAAAATTAAAATTCCCTTTAGGGAATGATGCTTAAGAGACATAGAGAAAGCATCGTGATCGTGTAGCCTTATGCTCTTCCTCTTGATCAAACAACAACAAAAATTGACTTATATATCTTATCAAATCGCCAAAATTGTAAACTTCAAAGATTTTGCTTAAGCCTAATAAAGTCTGCCAAGCATACTCAAGGTATGCATTTTGCGAGGTAGGTTACAAAACCAATTCTGCCCATCTAGCTGCTCACTTATTACTCCCTGCCCGTTGGGTTTCATGCATATATTTTACCTCACAACGAGTAAATAAATCTACCACAGCAAATTAACAAAAATTCAAAAAGTACACATGTCCACCCTCCCAAATGTTGAAAAAAATGACAATATTTTTCATACAGTTCACAAATTGGTATCGCGTCTTTCACCGATGTATTGGTGGTTATGCGAAATAACAAAGCATTTCCATGCGCTGTCAGTTATACAAAAGGTATGCTTTACAAGACAAGACTCACACACTGACACCATTCATGCTGCTTGCAGTTTTTATGCCGAAAAAGAGAGAAAATATACCAAAGCTGCATATCTCACCACAATTTATCACCAAGATATACTTTTATTCGTTTAGCTCTACACTCTAGGTGCCGAAAAGAATCAAATGTTTTGCGTGATATACTATTTATTTATATATATTAATTTTTAAATACGACGTGTAAAACCGGAATTCTGTTGTATTAGATCGATTTCAAAGTTCGTACCAAAAAACTTAAACTCGTAGTCAACTTTATAGTAAAACAATTAAAAAAGGTTAGTAAGAAAAATCGTCGATCAATATTAGGTTCAACTGCCGTCCCAACTAAGCCAATGTCGTGATAAATGGCTGCCTGCCCTATATACACATCAAATCAAAAACTAAAGCTTATTAATTTATAAATTGCAATCAGTTTGCATTAACAAATAATTCGCAAAGTTCTGCAGTTTGTTCAATCGACATTGCAAAGTATTTGCTTTTTTCCAGTACATGTTGGAACATTTTTTTTTTTTTTTTTATCTCGTTGGATTTCGTTTTGAGAACACAAGGTGATTTTTTTGGGAACGAAAAAAATCGATTATTATGCTATACATGGTTCGCTTTTTTCACTTATAACATAAATTATGTTTTTTGGTTGAGTGCATGTTTGCGAGACTCCTTAAACAAATTGTGATATCCTTTAATATACATATCAACTTATGTAAACGATGATGCCACTTGGAGTGCAGGCTTTTCTGCAAGCCTTTTTTGTATTTGATATTTGTTTAAGTGCTTTTTTTGAATAATATTCTATCGAAAGCCTCATCCTTTTGTGTTGGCTCGGTTGAGTAGATAAAAAATAGTCCTGGAAATTTTTCAGCGCCGGGTTGGTATTCTTTTGTGCGTTTTGGGGGAGGGTCGTTAGTGTGGCGTTGCAGTGAATTTGACTATCATTAAATAATCGGCTTTTTGCGTGGGCAGCTTATTAAAATACACTTGTATATGATGTGTGCAAATCTCGTGCGGCAGCTATATAAATGATTCAGTGTGCCGAAATACAAAGTGATGCTTTTACAGATAAAATAAAAAACCGATAAATGTAAAATGTGTCATTTATCACTAAAACATTTCTCATAGTATGAAAATGCTGACTTATAATTTATCTGTTGTAATATGGTAATTTGCTGGGTATTTTTCCAACAGATTATAATTCAGTATATAGCCAATTTTCTGCATCACTGAATACATTAATCTAAATATCGATCATAGTCTGCAGCTGTTACTCTTGTAACTTCAACTTACGCTGATAGCCAACTCACGGGACCAAATATATTCGTCTTGTGCGGTAAAAATTTCCTCCCTTATAAGTAAACACTATATGACATGACACAGTATCCCATCGTACAGTTTTGACTTGGAATAGTTTTTCGTTTTTATGTTGTGACTGGTATTAAAGTTCATATAGTCTCTTTTTTAAAACAAAGAGTATATTTTAATGTGTAAAGCGGTGGTCTTTTTGCCTTTTGCACCATGTGCGTTACTCGTGTTTAGTTACATCAGTAGTTTGTCATGAATGCAGTGTTAAAAAATGCCGAAAATCCTCTACCGTATTGAGCTTCATTTAATTGCATGCAGTAGCATTATATATTTAATCTCATTATACTTTCTAGAAATGCATGCGTAAACATCATTTGTTGTGAACAGATCTAAAGAAATATATAAAACAAGCTCAAACATGAACATGCATGCACCCACGTGCTTTTGCGTTTTGGCCTCAACCTTATTCACTTTCAGTTCTCCCCTCATATGTTCTTATAAACATTTTATAGTTCCATTGACTTCAAGCATAGCAGACTGGGCAATTTGATTACTTTCCTCCAAAGAAAATTTTACTTTCACACTCTTATGTTAGAAGTCAATCGAATTAGTACACTTTTGTTCCACATGGAATGGAATGCTCTTCCCTTGATGTTATAAATTCTTACAGTATTTAAAATTAACACGATTAGTGTCTACCATCTACCAGTACTTGCAGGTTCTTTGATTTCCCACACGACACATTTTTTTTATATTATGCACTTAATCAAGTAATCTCTAGTTGGTTACCTCAGGGAAATTGAGTTCGAGCTTGATAGTCATGGGATGCAGTAAAAAAGTGTCAGTTCTGAAAGAAGCGCTTTGAAGTCATGAATTAGCGTTGCTGCAAAATTAAATTTTCTTTATTGTAAGATTGTCTGGTCGTTGAATGCTTTAATGTTGGTAGTAGCTTGTTATAAAATGAATTCAGTTAGCATATCAGATCTTCATTAAGGATAGTAAAAGAAAACAGCAACAAAGTAAATTAAGGTCAGCATTTATGGTTAACTGTCAGGTTGGCAAAATCGATTTTTTGCCTGAAATAATGCATGCTTTGTTACTATTTTATTTCCTCATGGAAACGGCTAGCAATTAAGGGTAATGTCCTCTTTCAAAGTTTTGGAAGCTGAGTACTATGTCCTTTTATATGTTTGCTACGATAGACAATAAAGAAAAATTAGCAAAATCGTAAAACCATATGATTGCGTCACTTACAGTTCGGTTTTTGCGTAGTCACTTCGACTTCCCTTCTACTATCTAATATACAAATATAAAATATACTAAGCAAACATAAAATTATTTATAACATAGAGGGTCAAAAGTATGTAATGGAAAAGTTCATTGGTATGACGTTTACCGATCGCAGTGCCATATCTTATGTTTGCAGGAATTCAAACATAGAACTCGCAGTGCTGCTAATACAGACTGTAATTAGACAGCTTTACCGACTTTTAGAAGTCTCCGCAAGCATAAGTATGACGTTTATTTATCCAGAACTGTACGAATTCACAAGAAAACGTTATATGGAGATTTTTGCGTTAGTGTGTAACTTTTAAAGTTTTTGAATCTCTCATTAGGATAACACAATAAAAATTGTATGTGAAAATGGTTGCAAATGCAAATGCAGGCACCAATTTATGTAGAGTTTTACATTACGTCGTTTTATGTTGGTAATAAACTATAGGCTCAAAACCAGCAATAAATTATAAAAATTCTAGTGTCATGTATCTTCTGAATTGTGGCAAAAACTGTTTTCTGTACCAAGGAAAGGTGCTTCCACTTAAGTGACGAACTGTTATGGGTTCTGTTTTCATCAAATATTATTTATAATATGTACTACTAAGGTTTACTATATAAAAATTAAGTAATGTTATATTTTATCGAATAAACTTTTATATTATTGGCTTTAATTTCAGACAATAAAATGGATTAAATTGCATCTAGAAAAGCTAAAAGTAACACGATGAGCGCACGCTTCCCATTATACACCGTTGAGGTGGGAGATACAAGATTTACAATCCTCAATAGGTACCAAAATTTAAAACCAATTGGCTCTGGAGCGCAAGGGATTGTGTGGTAAGACTACTGTTATTACACATTTTTTGATTTTCTTCTTTCTTTTTGGTTACTTCCTTAATTTGTCTTTGTATCGTCTTCTTTCTTTTCCCCGTTTTAAAACTTTATGAAACTGGTTTTTGTAGTGGTTTATTTCCATGTTCCAACATAATTTCTATAAATCGAGTTTCAATTTTTAAGGGATTGTTTTCAGTGTACTTCGGTAACATTCATGTACTTCGTTAACATTCATGTACTTCGTTAACATTCTTTTAAAGTTTTCTTGCGGTCCCTTGCTTGATCAATTCGTAAAATGGTGCATGATTTGTTGTCTTTATAAAATAAATTCAGTTTCCTTCAACACATTCATTCCAATTCCTAAACCATTTGCTTAATATTGGCTAAAAGTACCACATGTGCCATATGTAAGCCTTACTTGTGCCTTACTTGTGTAAGCTGCAATTTAGGTTGACTTATGTTGTATTCCATGCGAAAGCATCTCTTTTATGGCGGCTTCCAAAGATTCAGTGCATTTTTGGAATAGTTAAGTGGTATGAAACCATCCTCATTAAAAGCAAAATTAAATTTCAATTCCAACATAAGTTGGGGTCGGTTAAGTAAACCAATATATGCTTTTAAAAACTTTTAAAATATTTTGATGGTGAATCATTTGTAGGAAACGTTTCGTCAAACCGAATGAAAAATTTTATGAATTAATTTAATCGGAAGGATCTAAACCAAAGGATCTGGTTTATCTTAAAAAGTTTATACCTTGAGTATAAACGTGACTTTTATCACTACATTTTAAAGAAAAACACATGAGCTTGTTCAAGTATGCAAAATGTAAAATTTTTTATTTCCAAAAAAACGCTTTTTCCTCCTCGGATGAAGACAATTCAAGGTACACTCAGTGGACACACACTAGTCAGTTATCACGTTGAGCTGACCGGTTCTTTGATAAAAAAATTAAAAACTATTGGCTTTCTCAGTTATAAAAAGAGCAAACAGTTGTGTATTGTTTTATTCTCAGTTTATTACTATGCAAGCTTTCTAATTGGAAAACTTTTATTGCATAAAATATGTTTTTTTTTTCGATTTTTTAAATGGTTTACTCCAAAAAGTTAATTACGCATGAAATTAATCACATACGTGGTATATATCCCGAAAGTATTAATCTAAACTAAAAACTTCCATTAGGTGAAAGCTATTTATGCTGTCTGTAAAGTACTCGTATATTAGGAAGAAAATACCACATAACACCTCGGGGAAGTTTTTACAATACCATTGACGTGCTATTGTTGTCGTTAAAAGGTTTTAGCACTCAGTATATGCAAATAGTCAAATTGAGCTGAAGAACTTGAAAGAATGGAACGATTTCACCAACTAAGGGGACATATGTAAAGTGTACAACTTTAAGATTTTGCTCAATCCTTTTTCAAATTTTGGGTGTTGAAAATAATATAAATTTTCTATTTCGTATGACAAAATCTATTTTATAAGTTAATTGCACATAAGCTGACTATCATATAGTAACAGGCTCTCAGTTACACTTAAGGAATCTAGGCCATGGAAAAGAAAGAACCTGTTTAAAGACAAATATTGTTGGCAGGTATCAAATCTCATCCTTATCATTTGCATTTACACCCAGAACGGGGCACAACAGACTTACCATTTTTTAACAATTATAAAAAAATAAAAAGGTAAAGGTTATTTTACGGCTATTGTTTAAGTGTGTGGAAAATAACCTCACCAGAAGCATTTAAGACAAAGAGATGTTGATGATGCACGCTTGAAAGAACGACGTATAATTCCTTTGCAGAAAATTAGCGGTGTTGGTAGAATGTAAAATTTATGTAACAATAGGCATTGGTTGCAGCTACATAGGCTTTGACAATTGTTGCGGTGATGAAGACATCTGTAGGAAGAAAACAATCAAAACGGCTTATTTTGGCGTTTGATATTGATATCTCACAGGCTATTGGGTAGTTAAATAAAAATTTATGAGCTCCGCATATTATACCATATTCTCATCAAAAAAAAGAATAATATGTTTTCATGAAATGCTCCATGTCCTTTTTTGGCTTCTTTTTATAAATAAGATCCATTCTTCAGTCTGTTCAGTACAACTTTTTGTGTCTTGGAATAAAAAGATTATTAGTTGAAAAGCAATAGGCGGCAAAATATTTCTGACTATGGCAAATGCAAGGGATAGATAAAATCAATTCAAATCAAATCAATTAAAAATATGCTTAAAAATAGTTAGGTACTTAAAATATTAAAAAGGAGTTGCGGAAGAAAAATTATCTTTATTTGTACTCGTTACCATAACGAGCAACGTAAAATTAAAAAAAAATGGCAGTTCATTATTGGATAACCCTTTATAAGCGTAAGGTTTAATCAAAACTAGGTGATAAGAATTAATGAGAGCCAGGTATTTTTAATAATGTCTATGACCTAAAAATTCTTGGATAAGTGTTATTATTTCGGTTGCTCAGCCTCTATGAAGTGAACGATTCCAAATAACTTTCTACTAAACCACATTCTAGAAAATGTAAATTAATTTGAACACCTTTTAATTTTTCAAGTTTTTGTTTTTGAAAAAGGACTTCGTGAATGCACATACATTATACACCCTATTGGGGTTACGTAAAGAATGGAATCACTTCCTATTCAGGTCATCATACTGCCACACACTCGAACATATAATTTTTTCCTGAAAGAATACTAACCACATTTGTTTGTTTTATTTGTCGGTTTTGTTTGTACATTGTGTTATGCAAAATGATGTTCATTATGTTTTTTGTTTGTCTTCTCCGTCTATCTTTCCTTTTCCATTTTATTTCCAAATATATAATAGTACTTGTAATTCTATGTATTCTAGTGCTGCATATGATACAGTTTCCGAACAAAATGTTGCAATAAAAAAGTTATCACGCCCATTTCAAAATGTAACGCACGCAAAGCGCGCTTATCGGGAATTCAAATTAATGAAACTAGTTAACCATAAAAATGTAAGTTTCCATTTTAATATATGAAAAATGACAGTCTTTTAATTTTTTATTTCTCGGCTTAGATTATTGGTTTGTTGAATGCTTTTACTCCGCAACGTACTTTAGAGGATTTTCAAGATGTCTACCTTGTTATGGAACTCATGGATGCTAATTTGTGTCAGGTTATACAAATGGACTTGGATCATGATAGAATGTCGTACTTATTGTACCAGATGCTGTGTGGGATAAAGCATTTGCACTCTGCTGGCATTATTCACAGAGTAAGTATTTAAATTATTTCACTTCTCATTACGTTTTATTTATATGTAGAAACTGTTTTAAGTTTTATAATAGGAGCAATATCCAATCTTGGGTTGTTGTCGATTTCCTAATAAATAAATTAAAATAGATTTAAGGAAAACATACCTTTTCAAGTTACAGGTTTTTTTTTTTTATGAAAATACTTAAGTAATTAGAATTGAAAAAAGTTTCACTTTGTCTTATATTTTAGTTTGTCTTAAAGTAAAATCTCTAAATTTGAATCTTTAATCTTAATCCTAAACACTTGGATTAAATCATCTATTTTTATTTAAAGCCAGGAAAGGTTTGAGGGGTTGTAAAAACCTTGCTCTTGCTATATCGATAATTTACTATATTGAGGAAATGCTGAAAAACAAGTGATGGTATATATGAGAGTTAAAAGCGCAAGGAAGTGTATGAAATTCGAATAACAAAAAAATTGTTTATAATCGTCTATTTTTGTGCTTTCATTGTTTGATTTTCAGTTGCTTTGAACCAAAATATTTTAATATATTCTATTATTAGATATTTACTCTGTGAGTTCAACAGAAGGTATACATAAGCGACACTAACATTAAAATATCCATCATCAAAGATATGTACGTAATATGAATGTATGAGGTCTGATCAAAAATAAGGTGAAGGTCAAATTTCGATTATTGATCTTTACATACATTCGATTATCGATTGTTTTTTAAATTTTTCATATATTTAAACATTTCACATATATGTTTACAGTTTCACATATATAGTATTATTTTATTTGTGAGTTAGACGTGTTTTGCTAGTTCGGCGATTTTGGCCTTGGTTCATCTGGACTCTTCCATTGGGCGATTGGACTGTGGTCTCCCTATAGTAAATCTGGACCGTCGTTGAAGTCGTTGAACAATTCCTTAGCTATGCTCAGGCGACATTTTTTGAACGGACTTCGTATTTTATACATTAGAATCATCCGTGCAAACTTCTTTTAAATTAATTTATTGTATAGCTAAGGGTATTAAGTGGGAACGGCTGTGAAGGGATAGCACTTGAATGTGAAGAAGATCCAGCTTAAAATATTTATAAATAATGATAATTGGGTTGACGAAACAGTTCACAATGGCACCAGAACCTAGCTTTTTCAGCAACTACTCGTGTTGTGTATTTATCTTGCCGACTTCGGGCTGAGAAGATTTTTCATGGACATTTAGTACTCTTTGAATGGCTTCACAACAGTGACATTTTTGGTCTGTGAATGTCATACCCATTGCGTCACTGCTTTCTCGAACAATCATAGAACATTCAATATCGCTCTTAGCTGTTTACTTACAGTAACACTCCGATAATGTAGGAACTGTTTATCGGAATGCATTTTTATAATGGAAACGAACCTCAAAGTGCACTTCTCATTAAAGAAAACAATAAAACTCAATTCTATACTCCTAAAATACTTTCGGCAAAATCCACCAGCCGTTCCATTATAAAATTCAATGTATGTTTTGTTATGTATCGAAAAATAAGCACCCAAATTTAATAGAATTTATTACACATATAAATTTCTTTCTGGTATCATTTATGCAGAAATGCAATGCAATAATCTACCATATATATTTTAGTAAGCTCGAAGGATGAATATAACTTTAAAATCTGATTCCATACCACGTGATTCAGTTGGTCTCATTTCTTTTTTTCTCTTGTTCACTTAATGCCGTGTCTAGAAATGCAATCGCATATGTATTTCTGTAATTGTGGAATTCAAGTGATGTTCGAAAAAGGTAGTCCGTTTAGATAGTATGGTCGGCTTCCATTTTAAAATCTTTATGCTATCCAAGCGTTGGAAATAGAAGAATGCTTAAGACTGTCACTCAACGAGGTCGGATTTCTTGCGAGTTCATTTTGTTTTCCGTGAACTCAAGAATGTTAGGGACACAGTTTCCAGAGGCAAAATATAAATAGTTGAACGGAGTGGTTGACCAGTTTGAGCCAGTGAACTCTGATAGCTTCTTGAGCATTATTGGGAAAATGGAAACCCTACAAATCTTTTCATGCTTTTACATAATAATATATACATAACATTTACAATATAGTCTTAGAGTCTGAAGCAGAATTATTTTGTAACGGATATCAACTTTAGTTTAATATAATCTGGAGATAGTTTTGCAATATTAAATAGGGTTCATGCAACGTTAAGAAGGAATCACATCTTAAACCGTGAATTTGTTATAGATTAATGAGATGTACATGATGAGAATGTGTACAGAAATAATCGTAAAAATGCTCCTAAAAATTTTACAAAGGTATTGATTGCTCCTGAAAATTTTACAAAGGCATTGGAGCTTTTTGATCACCACAGCTCCGAATGTATGATATGCAAAACCATGCTGTCCCTCTAATACTTAATCTTGCTTTAATTGTTCAGTTGGAAGATTGGTATTTCAGTTTACTTGGGTCTTTGCTTATGTCCTCTGTTTCATTAAATAAAGATCGGTATTTCAGCTTCAGAAAATGTTAGATGATTTTTATATTCTTCTGTCTCTTAAACGTGGTCTGCAATGCGAAACGTGTACTACTACATACAATGTACAAGGGCTACATACGCCCAAAACTTGATTATAACGCTCCTATTTGGTCAGGTGCTTCTAAGACCTCCCTGCACCTGCTGGATATAATTCAAAAGCGAGCGATAAAACTTATAGGTGACAGTAATATTGCGAAGTTGATTAGTTCGTTAGAACAACGCACAATCGTCAATTATCATATCTTCGTTTTTTTTTTTAAAACTCAAATAAACTTTTAGTCAAAAGTTGTTTCGGGATGAGGTAATGAGATTGAACACACAATTGAAAGTAAAACCATTAGCACTTAGTGCATGTATTAACTATTATACATAATATAATTAAAAAATTACCAACAGAATAATCACAGTAATAATACATTTTATACTAATACTTTTTGTAATAAATATATATTCATTACCTTTCTTTTTAACAGGATTTAAAACCGTCTAACATAGTTGTTAAGGCAGATTGCACTCTTAAAATTCTCGATTTTGGTTTGGCCAGAACAGCCGGCACTACGTTCATGATGACGCCATACGTTGTAACAAGGTATTATCGTGCACCAGAAGTCATCCTTGGCATGGGCTATACGGAAAATGTTGACATTTGGTCTGTCGGTTGTATAATGGGAGAGATGATTCGTGGTGGCGTTTTGTTTCCTGGAACTGATCATATTGATCAGTGGAACAAAATTATCGGTGAATATAAGCTTAACTTACAAATGTTAAAAACGTATCTAATATTTTTTTTTATTCATTTAGAACAATTGGGTACTCCATCTGCATCGTTTATGCAACGTTTACAACCCACTGTTCGAACCTATGTTGAGAATAGACCCAGATATTCTGGTTATTCCTTTGACAGGCTATTTCCCGATGTTTTATTTCCAAGTGATAATAACGAACAGTGTCGGCGAAAAGCCTCGGAAGCCCGTGATCTCTTAAGTAAAATGTTGGTAGTTGATCCTGAACAACGTATTTCAGTCGATCAGGCACTTCTTCATAGTTATATTAATGTTTGGTATGATGCCGAAGAGGTCAATGCAGTAAGTATCTAAAAATCTGTGATATTTTTTTTTTTTACGATTTCTAGCCAAATGTCGAATACTAAGATGAATAGGGCTGAGAAAATGAATATAACATCATGAACTCGAACATTTTACGCAGTGGAGTTTAAATTTTTGTGTACGATTTCATTTTTAATTTTTCGACAGACCCGTGAGTTGTGTTTATCAACCCAATATATAATGGTGTTCAGTTCATATAAGTGTGTTTTCCAATCCACTCTCTATGAATTTGAACTGTTAGAGAGAACTAATAACTTCGTGTTCTGAAAGCAGACAAAAATTATTAATACGTTTATGTTCATAAATGAAGAGACAAATTTTCGTTTGGACTGAAATCGAATATTTTGATCCAATGGAAGAAGAATAAGTACGGCTTATTTTGCATACTTTAGTTTGCTGATTTCGCTGCAGCACTGACCAAACAACTTGTTTTTTTTCCTGGTTTATAAAATATTACTGGAAATTTATTTTATTCCACAAACGCAAACACACCTCAGTTTCTATACGTAGAACTTTTATGATTGCGTTAGTTGACGTTGAATGCTGATATTATAAGCACTCGGAAATGCAAATGAGTTTTTAATCAAGTTTTCTTCTGCTAATTACAACCGCAAGTAGATCACGAAAAAAAAATCGACGACAAACATGATCATGCTAAATCATTTTGAAGACTAAGTGCTCAGCAGAAACAGTTCGAAGATTCGTTACGTGCTTGAGACGTTAATAGCGAACAAGCCAACGCTCTCTGCTGTCTCTTAAATAGAGGAAAACACAAGTTATTAAAAATAACTAAACTTTTTTTGGCATTTGGAAGATTTTTAAAGTAGTTTATAGATAATTTAATAAACGCATATTTCAGTACATGATTGTAAACTACTTTCGAGCAATATACATATGTACCAGAAGAGTTAAGTTGTATATTTGCAGTGTGTTTCATAGATATGTGTGAAAAAAAAAGAGAAAGAAATGAACAGAATTTAATAATGTCTGCTTACTGATCTTACAGCCAGCTCCGGAGCCATACGATCATAGTGTCGACGAAAGGGAGCATACTGTGGAGCAGTGGAAAGAATTAATTTATCAAGAAGTTATGGACTATGAAGCGCGGAACGCCATGCCAAGGGAAGGACGGTAGAGCGACAGTGCATTACAATTTAAATAAATAATAATTCAAAATAAACAAAATAAATAAAGCAGAAATTTAATAAAATAAAAATAAAATGACATAACGGGAGAATGTTTGGACCGATAAGGAAATTGAGAATGTTCTCCATAGTGACCTAGATTATTATATACTTATATAATTGTCTATTAAATGACTACACTTACATTAATATGTGTATATATATAATATATGTACTATATAATATTATATACTATACCTATTTCATATTATAAATTGATTCCCTATGTAAGGACACATTGTCACATCACATAATTTATTTATAAAACAAAAGGAAGCTGACGATGCTAACCAATGCAATAATATTTGGTTATATGTATACAGTGAATGATATTTGTTTTATCTTGCTTTACAATTTCGGTTCTTTTTTTTACGTTTCTTTATATTAAATTAATAAGCTAAAACACAAAACAGAGCAAATAAGTAATATCTTCGTAAAATATTCTATTAAATATAAATTCACTTACTATTTAGACCATATACGTTGTTTTTTCTTAATTATTATGGTTTCGCTCAAAAACCAAAGAAAAAAAAATTATTAAATCGTCGTCTGTCTCAAAAATTCGAATGTATCCTACATTAATGGAGCGAATTGCCTTTAATTTTAGATTAAAATGTTACTCACCTTGCATACATTATTTGCGTAAGTATAAATATAACAACTCACTTTTGAAGATAGATATGTGTAGTTCTATGCTTTGCACGTATTAAAACAACATGTATCGTGTATAACGGCTGCAATATCATAACGGTTGTACTGAGGATATAGCGTAGGCAAGGAAATTAACCTTATATTTGCGATATATGGAAATATGTAACTATATACTTGTCTCTTGTCGTTTGCCCGACACCTTTAACATGGACCAGGGCTAAGCTTCCTCATCCTCGTGTGGTGGACGCTACTCTTTTCTCACTAGAAAAAGGGAGCTACTTCATTTTGTCGACTCCGAACAGCGACGTTTGAGAAGACTTTTCATTGACAGTTATTACTCTTTGAGTGTTTTCACAGCTAGATAGGGATGGGGTGCCGTAAAAAAGCGTCCGGGAAACGAACTTGGACTTACACCGCGTGTAAGTGTCGCAATCTAACCACCCCACAGCGGCCATTCAAAACTTAATATATTCCGACAAAATAGACATTTGGTGAATTTTAAAGCAGAAACCATCTACATGTTAGTATAAGTCGCATTTTCCAAGTTTATTTTTAGTTATCTTACATTGAAAGGATATTTGAAAACTTCCGGGTCAACTCGGTTTCCGGGTGATTCTAACAACTGACTCTGAAGCCAATACTTATTTAATTAGATAAGTGCATAATTAAATCGGCTAGCTTTATGGTTCAGACAAGTAACTACTTGCTACAAGTATGTCCTAGTAGAAAACATTTAACACGGCATATAATCAAATGTACTCTACAACACTTTCTATTGATTATTAATGAAAATACATACATATATAAGAAACTATACCATAGAAGCGTTGATTGTTTGCATGCACCGAAGAGCGAGTGATTCTGTGCGTGACTAAACCCTCTGCTTATATCGGAGTGCAAATATGAGCACATGTTCGATGGTGCCACCTTCGGCGTTGGTGGGATGCCAAGAATATCCTTTTGCGATTCGTTGGTTCTATTGGGTTCTTTGGATTGTTTATTCCACGATGTGCCGATCGCAACCACGTTGATTAATGTGTCTATAGTTTGGGTCACGTACTAGCGTATTTTTGTCCGGCACACCTAAAATGGACATTATAATATCTCGTCGTCACCCCACAAATCAATCAAGCAGTAACTAATGTGAGGGTTTCTTAATATTTTGCAATAATTATAATAAGATATACGGGTAAACAAACTGTTCTATGGTTGGATCCTGCAGAAAACATTGAACATAGAGAAACTTCCTGCTCGACGGAGGTCGCACACCAACAAAAAAGGAACCCGGTAAAATTATCTTCTTCTAAGTATGGCGCTACAGTCCGTGGTGGACTACAGCCAAGTTCCTGCCTTCAATTGCGCACTCCAAGTTGGTTGAGGTCCTTCTTCATTTGTGTGCGTTGTCTCAAGTTTCCAAGCCGTGAAGTAGGACTGGGATGATCAAGACCTAAACAAAATTAGCTTAGTCTTTCGAAAAAGTGCTCTAAGAAGAATGCCTTATCGCACTTGAAATGTTGTATTGATCTTGAACTCATATTACAAAAATACCCTTTTACCTATCTGATCTCTCTCTGATCTCTGATTTGGCATGTTCTGAAGGAGAAGGTTGCCGTGGAGTAGTGGGTAGAGTGCACCGCTCATATACCGAAGGGTCTAGGTTCGACTCCCAGCTCAACACCAATTGTATAGTGGGTAGAATGCGTTACCCATACGCCAAAGGTTAAGGTTCGATTCCCGGCTGCACTCCTCATATTTTTCACAGTACCACCTCACTCAAAGAATAGTATTTGTCTATGAAAAGTTTCTTAAACTTCGTCATTCGAAGTCAAAAAAACTGCCTTTTCTACTCATTTGAAAAAACTAGCACGCACAACACGAGTAGTTAGTTGGTAGAATCTGTGGACTATAGCCATATGAATAGAATTTGAATTTCAAATATATTTTGGAATGTTCCTTTGTGTCTTACTATCGTTCTACACGTCGTCGCCGTGGCGTAGTGGGTAGAGTGCGGCGCTCACACGCCGAAGGGTCTAGGTTCGACTCCCAGCTCAACACCAATTTTTCGAATTTTTCACTGCACCACCTCTTTCGAGTTGCTGACAACACTTAAAGAGTACAACTGTCTAAGAAAACTTCTCATATCTCGCGGTTCGGAGTCGGCAAACTGAAGGTCGCTTCTACTCGTGAGAGAACAGTAGCGCGCACAAGACGAGTAGTTGATGAGCAAGCTAGGCCCTGGTCCCCCTTTGGACTGTAGCGCCAACAATTATTAAAGGAGAAGGGATAATATGCATATTGATGGATGCAGGATTGCACAGGACGTGTGTATAATTAATGTAATTCTAACAGCGTAGAGTTTGTACGTTTGTGGCAGAAGTTGTTTCTCAGGCAAAAAGCTTCACTCTTATCCACCACATTTGATATAATGTAGCAGGTTTATTCCATCTTAAAATTTATCTTCAAAATTAAACGCATTTCAAATATTTGTTCCGCATACTTAATCAAATGAAATATATTTTTATATTGAGTTCATTTATTTATTTATGTATGTAAGTACAAATAAATAAATTAATTAATTAATTAATGTAACGGCGTGCAGTCTATAAGGCAGCAGAGTTTATTTAGTAACAACTCGCTTCATCCGGAAAGGGCCGATATATAATACTTTGTTTAAGAGAACAGAATAGCGTTTTGGTTGATTTTCTTAAACGCATGTAGGAGCTTTAGGCAAAATAATCACACAAATCTGCAATATAGAACATATAAATGCATTTTGCTTTAAATCCAGAAATCATCATTTGAATATTCCTATCTATATTTTATTTATGCCTGAACTTTACAAATGTACATATTTGCGACAAGAAGTATGTATGTGTCTGCTTTATGCGTCACCACATTCCATCATCGCTCTGGCTACTGAGTATTATTTTAAAAATGACCATTTTTTAAACACTGTTCTCGGTTTACAACCCTGTAAAAATTTAATACACATAGGTCTCGGGATACATATACTCTTGAAAAAGACCTGAAAGTTTTTCTTATTTTGAAACGAAATACAAAAGGCCTTTCGAACTCAAAAACGTCCTGCAATGTTTTACGCTTGCATCTCGCTGGTATTGGTCATAGAATGCATTCATGGCTATGCTGTTTGTCTAAAAATCAGACTAATCCACTGAAGCGTTGTTATCAATATCTTTATTTCGTACAGATTTGTATTAAATTTGAAATTTATTTAGATAAAAGTTATAAGTTATTTAAATAATAAGTGGCGAAATAATGCAACTGGGTAATAGTTAATAAGTTAACTATAAACCTTGGGTAAACTGTAAATAGAAATTTATTATCCAGCGAATCATTGGCATTGATAGGTTTTTGAATATAGTTCCTGATATCTTCATATACATTAAGGCAATAATTCTCCCCGGCAGAATTTTGTAATCACGAAGAAATCCTATATTGCTGGAACTTAAAGGATTATTAGCGATTCTATTCGGCAGCAACATTACGTAAATACATGTCGTTCGTGTAAAGATTTTGTAAAAGCTCCTCGAAATTGGTTGAATAACAATGAGGGTCTGCATTTTATATGAATTGTTTCCGCACAAAAGCCGAGCAGCGACGACGACGCCTTCGGCATACAGACACCGTGCCACTACCCCCAGTGTGCTTTACAATTATGTTTGTTGACACAAAAAGAGCTTTTACTAGCGTCAAACCAGATGTGATTAAATATGTAGCCTCACACCTTAACCGCGGGATGTATTGATTATTTGAGGTGTACGAGTTGACGTTGGGCATACAAGGAGCAAGGGATGCTATTTTTAGAAATGTTGTTGGCTAAGTCGGCATATCCTGGGATTTGTGCCTAAATAGCGAGTGTGCTTGGATTGGATGATGGAACAATTTTGTGAGAAGTTTTGGGGGTTGCTTGCGAGAAGTTTTTTTTTCGGTTCTTGCGTTTGCAATTGTTTGACGAAGTTCATAGCAATAAATCATTTGGCTTAGATCAGCGCACACTTACAAGAATACGTTTTTCTGGGACCAAGAGGATTGATTATAATCTTCTCTACTCGAGAAATTTCGCTGAATATTTGTGCATACGGCAATGAGATTTTGATTTTACACAAATTAAAGAAACGTGTATAAGAATGCTTGTGAATTGGAGCACGTATGTAGATAATTTTTACACAATGCGTACATATATGATTCACTTGTTTGGACGTATCTACAATTGAAATCATATGCACGTACATAAGTAAGAATGACCTTTTACCTCGTATCTTCAGCGATCACTTCGAAAGTCTTTCTTTCAGCTTTGAATTAAATAAAATACATTTTGTAGTTTGAACTATAAGGGTTGAATCCTTTTACTTTGAAGAGTTCGCTTGTCAATCACATTTTCTATATGTGATTTTCGGCATTCACATTTCGCATTTAGATTTTAATATTAGATTTTATTTATTGTGGCAATAGATTATATTACACATTTTGCATTTACCATTTTGTACATACTTCAACATATTGGCTGCAAAGTCATAATGGACATGGGTAACTTCAATGTGGTCAAGATAATGTGGCTGGTGAAATGCATTTAGAACATTGGTTTTTGTTTTAATTTTTTGTACATACAAAAGTGAGTAAACAAATATCTGATTACTGTATAAAGATGAAAATTGGGTCAAAAGGGAGACTAAAAAAATTAACACAAAGAGAAACAATGACATTTCGTTTTGGATGAAAGCAAGCGTTTAGTGATGAAAGCAAATTCGAAATTTTTAAGAGCCATATGAATAAAAAAATTTGGAGAGCAAAATATGAAGAATTTACTAAAAAAAATATTAGGCCGGTCGTGAAACATGGGGGAGGTTCAGTGATGGTGTGGGGGTGTGTAGCAGCATCTGGGGTCGGTAATCTTGTCTTCATTGATAGTACAATGAGAAAGGAAGATTATCTGAATATTCTCAGAACCAACTTGCAACCGAGCGTAGACAAATTAGATTTAGCTAGGAATTGGGTCTTTCAGCAAGGCAATGATCCTAAGCATACCTCACGTCTTGTTAAGGAATGGTTCCTTCATAGGACCCCAAAACAGCTTGATCATCTCCCGCTATCACCGGACCTTAACCCAATAGAACACTTATGGGAGCATTTGGATAGAAGAATTCGACAGAGTACTATTAAAAACAAGGAAGACCTGAAAAAAGCTATAACAGAAGAATGGTCTAAAATTTCCCCCGATGTTACCAATAAACTGATAATGTCTATGCCACGTAGACTCAAAGAAGTAATAAAGTCTAAAGGAGGACCAACAAAGTACTAAATTCAATTTTTTAAGCAATAATTTAATACAATAATTAAGTAAGTAAATTAAGTAAGTAATTTGTTGATAGAAATGTATACCATACTGTTTACTCACTTTTGAATCATAATATATGAAGTAGTTATCATTTTCATTAAAAAAATGTATTTGTTTTTGTTTTTACCGTACTTTATTTTTTGAATAATTGATCACATTGAATAAAGCTGTTTTTTTGTATCCATGGAATTTGAGTTTTGTTGTTGTTTTGACCCAATTCTCGTCTTCATATAGTAATCAGATAGTACATATTTTCTGACAAAAAGATATATCCATTTTGATTCTCTCATATAAACAAACACTAATTAATTATGTATTAATATTAAATTTACAACTAAATCTTCTCAATTTGATTTCAAGGTAACAGTTTAAATACCGAAAGTAGAGTTAAGTCCATTAACGTTTGTCTACTTACACCAACGATGCGTTTGTTAATTTTGTTACTTGAAGTTATTTTCAAGTCTAATTTGTCCCTGTGCATATACATATATTCGGAGTGACAATCATTTATTCGTGTTTTGTGGAAATAGGAGGAATCATTTATTATTGCTCTTAAATATGGTATGATTAAAAAATTGCATACATTTCATGTTTACTTGGGTAACAGATGACCGGCACAATTGCAGGTATTACTATGTGTGTAAAATTCTGCAGAAAAAATTGAGTTTCGGGAGAAACTTCCTACCCGGCGGAGGTCGCGTTTGTTTACAATGGACAGCAAACACAAGTGTGCAATAATTGCGGTCGTTTAAACGCCAAGAAAAGGGGTTTCGCCGTTGCCTAAAGTTGGATGAAACATGCTCTTACAGGTGCACACGAACAAAAAAGGAACCCGGTGAACTTATCTTCTTCTTTTCTTCTTAGTTTGGCGCTACAGTCCGCGGTGGACTCCAGCCAACTTCCTACCTTCAATTGCGCACTCCAAGTTGGTTGAGGTCCTTCTTCATTTCTGTGCATTGTCTCAAGTTTCCACGCCGTGAAGTAGGACTGGGATAATCAAGACCTAAACAAAATTAGTAAAGACCTAAACAAAATTAGTCTTTCTTTCGAAAAACTGCTCTATTGCAAAAATGCCTCTTGAGCCCAAAGGAGCAGCGATTGGGTAAAGTTATGCATTTGAATTTCGGTACTGATGTTGTTGTCTTCGTTTTCCCCTACCTTGAAATTTATGCTGCCTAATGTGGTCGCCGTGGCGTAGTGGGTAGAGTGCGACTCTCACACGCCGAAGGATCTAGGTTCGACTCCCAGCTCAACACCAATTTTTTGAATTTTTCACGGCACCACCTCTTTCGAGCTGCTGACAACACTCAAAGAGTAATAACTGTATAAGAAAGCTTCTCAAGTCTCGCCGTTCGGAGTCGGCAAAAAACTGTAGGTCCCTTCTACTCGCGAGAGAACAGTAGCGCGCACAGGACGAGTAGTTGATGAGCAAGCTAGGCCTTGGTCCCCCTTTGGACTGTAGCGCCAACAATTATTAATATTATTATAATGTGACGCCATGTCTCAGACTTCGATGTTGTGTGTCACTTCTTGATGACAGCACATACATCGTTTTGCTGTCATTTAACGCCAGGCTCATTAAAGCCGCTTGCGCTTCAATGCCAGCAAACGTGTCATTGACGGCTGACTATATTCGTCCAGTCAGTTCAATGCCGTCAGCGCAAGCTAGCACTTATTGTACACTTCCCTTGTGGCAAACAACACTAAAAAGGAGCCACCAGGCTGCTGACAAATGGTCGCATGCGTTCCCACAACACGGCAGGGAGGATCTTTTAGGCGATATTGAGGAGGTTTACTTCAATAGTTGGTGGAGCCGAAGAGGTCTCCTTTCTTGTGGATCGGACAAGAACTTATCAGCGAGCTCTTAATGAGAAGACTGTTCTATAAGCAGGAAAGGCAAAGACATCAGTTCTTTTGAGTGCACAAGGTTTTATCTATATCGTCTATATTAAGTTCAAGCAAGTAAGCTCCGAGCGGTTTCGATCTGCTTCCAAACTTGGAAAAGTCAATTGTCGTGCAGAAGTCTAAGGCGAATACGGGGCGCCTAATTTAGAAATTTCCTAAATAATTCGTTTTTAGTCGCTGGACTGTATGTATGTTTCTTACCCCACACTCGCTGTTCAAGTAAAGGCCTTCAAGAAGTTAGTTTGTGTTAAAGGAGTGGTGGGCAAACAGTTTGTTGAAGGGAATGTTAGATAAGGGAATGACAAAGAGTTTTTTCTTGCATTGCGTTACGTCGGCTTGGGCGCCCTAAGAAATTCAATGGCTGTTGTAGCGTCCTACAATTGAAAACCACCATTTACTGCCTAGTCGTTGGGTTTTCAATAATTTTAAGTTTTCTTTTAATATCGTTTCATTGAAGTGTACAAACATTAGATTTTATAGGATCCTGTGCCTCAAATGTAGTCATCATACATTTTAATTGTAGGCGTTGCTTCCTCCTAACGCATTGAATACAAAATGAAAACCTACATTAAAATTATGAAAACACTATATATCCAAGTATAATATTTTCAAACACTAATTATTTATTTAACTTGATGTGAGAGTATGATGGGGCACGGAATAAAGTTGTAGATACATATATTCATTCAGTTTCAGGTGAGGAATTTTCTTAGGGAATTTGTTCTTTGATGTTTTATGTATGTTTTGCAATGTTGGAGTAATAACGGTGATGAGGTTTCGTCTCAGTTCAGTGCGAACTGTACCATTAATCAAAATGCATTATATGTTACGAAAATGTAGAATCTACTGATTTTCTATCCAAATTTCCTTGCATTGGAATAAAAGCCTTTTTTTTTACTAAAATATTGCATCCCCGCAAGTCTCTTGTTTCTAATTCATAACAAAAGGTTTTCATTAAGCCCTTAATAACACAATATGTTAAACAACGGTGTACAGGGCTTTAAAAATTTTATTTCTAGCGAAATAAAGTAAAAGTTAAGTGATTTACAAACAAAAACTGTTTCCGCTCAAATACTACAGTCCACTAAGATTCTAATTCTGTCTACATACTACTTCTGAATGTTTTCTTAATTTTGGTAAATAATTACAACTACCCAGAAATAAGCCAAGACATTCAAGTGTATGTCTGCTTTGAACATCAAATTGTCTCTTTTTTGCACGTATACACACCCACAATCATATTTTTTTATATTCGAAGGGAAGAGCTCATTAGGGGTGGATGAGCTGAATGGTCAATCATTTCTTTCTTTTTTGTGTCCTTTTTCGCTTGGCGGAATGCAAAAAATTGGCTGGTATGTGTTGTGGAATGTATCGTACAAAACATTCCCTGACACAAACGGGTTATGCAATTGGTATTGCCATATGAAAACAAAGTTTGTTTACTTATGAGATGCATGGCATGATAGTGAATAAAGATGACTGTTAGTTAAATGTGTAATTTTCTTTGGGTATAAAGTGTGTTTTAACAGTTTTTAGGACAGCAGTCAGTTTGGTTTTGGATAAAGTAAATGCGTCTTTATCCTAAGTTCTTTCTATTTGGGTAAGATCTACGTAGTTAAAAGATTATCAAAGATTTTCATAGCTTCACAGAAAGAGAAGAAAAGCTTTAAGATGCTCTGTAAAGTTATGAATTGTAGGTTCTCAATGTTCATATTTTCCTTTGTAAAAATTAAAATTAAAATTGTGAATCGTAAGGACCATACAAAAATGGACCGCATGGACTCCCATTTCGAAAATCTTTTACTTAGATCAATCGATCGCATTTCTAATTTCCCTTTACAAGCAAAGCTCCTTTTATGTTCTGTCTTTGTTAAAAATACTTTTTATATTGTATCGAAATCGAGATTTATGTGTCAGTTATAAGTTGTCCTTTATTTTTTTCCCTTTTTATCACATTTTACGATTTTATTACAACAATAATATGATGCAAAACATGCTGTTCTAAAATGAACAAAATTTGCTCAGAAAACAATTTTATTTTAAATGTTTCATGGAATAAACTTCTGCAAGATTAATTACAATGCTTAATTCAGAAACAAATTGGTGCCTTATTGCAACACAAACATGAGACAATTATTTGCGCAACTTTTTTACAGACTTATTACCGACTTCTCTAGTCCTGATCAACCGTTTGTCTCTTTTAACAGAGTTTGGAGCAAGTGCAATACGTAGCTGATTATAGTGTAAGAGAGCCTTTAAAATGCTACAAAAGGCTTAAATTTGTTTATTTCTTATTCTAATCGAATTCATAAGTTGTTAGATTACATTTTCCTATCAAGTCTCTCAAATTTTGAAATTTAAAACTGATGTTTGATTTCAGAGTTCTTGATCAATACCTACCAGATAGAAAACCCTTCCAAAAACCGGGTGAAAGAATATATACTGACCAAGTCTTTGAAACTATTTCGGTTCAGCCTGTGGAAGAAAAAGGAATCTTTGTTTCATAGAGTGGTTTTGATGCCATAACCATACCAGCAACCTATATTTTCTGGGGAATTCAAACTTTCACTAACAGACATTTCACACTTGAGAAAGTTCAAAAATTCCCCAATTGGTAAGCGAAATCTGGTAACATCCTTAGAAATGGCAGACAGTCTTCCTTCTCTACAGCAGTAGAGAACGTCTGATATATCAACAATGTATTCCAAGGTGCTATTCGAAGTCAATTCAAGAGTTTAATTAAACCCAGTCACATTAGAGTTGGCATTTTCTATGACAGGTATGTATTTATTTATTCTAAGTCGGCATATCACAACATTCCAGAAAAAAAACAAAAATTAATTATTTCCCGTTCACACCAAAGCGAAAAAAACACCACACCACCCAAATCAGGGTGGGTGGTGGTTAGGACATAATTTAATTCGCTTCTTACAGCACTTTCCTACACACTGCGATTCTCCCAATACGGAATATGCGCAATATTCAAAAGTTCACCCTCCAAGCTGGGCACACACGTTCACGCTGAAGCATCCAACACGGGCTTTTTCCCTGGCCGTGGACAAAGGGTGAATGCACGGCTATACTTCTGCGCACTTAAATCGATCGGAAATTTATGAGTATCTTACATTTTTTTTTTGGTAAAAGACTTTCCGTGGCGTGGAGCGAATTTAATTGCATTTAATGCGAAAAAATTTCTGCTTACCACTCGGAAAAAATCTTTGAAAATACTCACAGTAATCTTAAGTAGTTTAGTAGTTAATTCGTGTTGAAATACTCAAAAAAATCCTTCGAATCAGTGCAGAAATTTCGTTGGTAGAAAAATTATATTATTTCTCCTTCTCCTTGCCTACTGCGAAGTGTGTGTGTGTCAAAAGTGAATATATTTTATGTATTCTCAAAGTTCTTCATGGACCGTAGTTGTAGAAAATTAAAAATTAATCAGATTACACGATTATTTAGAGAATCCTTAAATAAATACGAAAGTCTACTACGAAATAAGAAATTCGTCGAAACATATTTATCGCAACGATAACGATTAAATTAAAATTACATAGCCAAAATTGAAGACGTGTGTGAATTGATAGTTTTCCAGCATCGGAATTTAGGAAGGGCCAGCCATGGGTACAGTTCTCAGTTTTAGTCCCCGAGAACGGCGCCCCGTCTACTCAGCGCATCATCATAATCATCATTTTCATCGGCATCATCGTAACAGTGTCGACAACGGTAATGGCTCCAGCAACGAAGGCACCCTAGAGTCTTCGAGTGCATCCGATTTCCCGCTAAATAATTTCTCCTACGAACAGTTAAACAATGCGAAAAATCGAGAAAACACAAAGCCAATATTTCAACAATTGTCTAATAACAATTTTAGTCAGTATAACAATAACGAAAACAACAATTTAGTACTCGAGCAAACGCATAACGTACACACCAACAATATTAACAATATTATCAACAATAACAATAGCATCAACAACAATGTGAATAATATTAAATCGTCGGAGCGTAACATCGACAGCTCCAGGATACTCTCAGAGAAGAACGCCCTCGAGAAGAATCTGAAGAAGCATTCGCTGTTTATCAACGCTCTTTCATGGAAACGGTTGGCTGCATCGCATAGCAGAAAGAAATTGGATAACAACAAGAACAAAGCTAATAATTTGCCAACAGTTAATATTAAACCGTCCATTGGGGAAACATTACATCACATTGAGGTTGATAAAAATAAAAATGTGCAGCAAAAACTACAGGACAAACAGCAGTTTCAAGAGTCTCAGGATCAGGCGCAAATGCAACAGAGTCTGGGACTTCAGAATCAAAATCAAAATCAGAATCAACAAAGACAGATTTTCTACACTCCTGGGACGCCAAAGAGTATATTTCTGGCCTTGGATTTGGTACGGGCCAACAACACAAACTCCACACAATTGCAAAATAAATTGGCACCAAAATTTCCTTTATCGCTTCCATTGCAATTGCCACTGAAAAATTCTAGACCTCAAACCCAGCATAATCATACTGGAGCTAGGAAAACTGTGATTCAGGTGAGTAAACCCCTTTCAAGTTCAACGTTTGTTTTTATTTTTGAAGGAATGCTATTTTCGGAAGTAAATATTATTTTTAAAGGTGGTATTTATAAATTTTCGCGCGTTCAATCAGGGTAGAGGATGTCTGGGTGTTTCTTAACCTATGATCACAAATAATCAAGCAGGACAATTTTCATATGTATTATTTATATATTTTTTAAGGTTATGTTTATGGTACTACCTTTTTTTATACATGAACCAACTTTCATTATGATACAAATTAAACTTACTTTTAATACAAAAAAAAAAACGAGAAAAACAAACACCACATAAGGACGTTTTTTAAACAAGGCTACCGCTGTATTGTATATTGTATAAACTTTTTTAAGGAGATAACAATTTCTCGCAAGGATACAGTTTATAAAAATCGCTTAATAATTTCGAACAAGCTACATTATAATCTTTTATTTGTTTGAAGTTAAACTTAAATTAAAATCAATGTTGGTTTTCTAATTTTTGAGTAAAAAATTTGTTTATTAATTTAAAGTTGTTCATCAGCCTCGCTTTACTTTGTTTTGGAGTATTTTATAAATAATACATGTGGCCTTCCTTTTTTGTAAAAAAAACGTGACAGCCATTTTAAGTTTTTGTTTTTTAACTGGGTTTCCTTTTTAAATCGCCTCGAACGCACCTTTTTTATTCCATTGTTTACTAAATGGCATAAGCAGAATATTTTCGTTGGTTTCGCAAGAGACTATTCCTTCAAGCAATACTGGACGCACTATGATTCTTTTTGGGCTACAAAGGACCAACAGTTTACTGCTGAATGTGAACAGCAAAAGCTTTTTAAAGATAATGAGTAATCTTTGAATGCTGTACGAAACTCAAAAAAGGTTGTGTTCTTCGGTACAGTGTTACAATAGACATACATTTCACCATTGTATTTTAGTTGAATAAACTCAGAAGCAATCCGAAGAGGAAAAGAAGAGGTTCGAAGTAGGTAAAGGTAAACAAAGTAAATTCTTGATTCCGCTTGATTGATACTGTGCCTACCAAGATTATTATCTTTAAATTTCGCTTGCCTAATTTGATCACTTTGGAAATCCGAAAAATTGAAAGAATTGCTTTAATGACCGCTTAATAATTCGGGTAGGTGGTAAATTTCTTCCTCTGTAAGGTAGCATATCATAATTCATTCATTAGTAGCATTGCGACAAATATGAACGTTCCATTCTGATTTCTCTTTTCCTGCAGCTCCATAATATTGTTTCCCTTAGTTTTCATGACCTACTGACGGCTATTTTGCAGCAAGAAAAATCTCAGAGGATACACTGCTTCTATCCAGTAAATGGTGGAATTGGGCTGTAGTTTTAGGGGCATCCTATGCTCTCATTCCTATTCCTAAATTCCTTTTTAGAACACAGCAAAATACTCATTTAAAAATCCATTCATCCATTATTAATTTGTCCTTTTTGCAAATTGACACCATTCACTTCCTCGTTTGCAGAAAAGTCCTCAGATACCAAAAACAAGATAAAGTAATTGATGTAAATTCAACTGAAAACTTAATTTCAATTCACGGAGGTTCAATTGAAAAGATTCAACTGAATCCCAAATTCATAGAGTGTTCTATAATTCATCAGGTTCATTCCCACTGCCTGTTGGAAGTGTTTTTAAGAGTAATTGACATTCCCAAAATAGCCGTGAATTTTGCAGGCGGATAGTAATTTTATGAATGGTGTATAACGGTCGATAAAAGTTATATGGACGCACAGATTGCTTACGTAAAATCAAAATCAAATTGTCTGAAGGTCATAAAAGACGAAATGTTTACTTTTCTTCTGATTATGGAGATCCTGTTGACCCTTTTCTTAATAATGGAGTTCCACTCGTCGATGGAGTTTCACGGTTATCTGACGTCAAGTTTAATTTCCAGGTCCGGGGTGGACCTGGGCCTCTTCATTCACTTCTCTTTTTAAATGGGCCTTCTTTTACACCCGCGCGGTGGGATGAGAGAAGGGAAGGAACGGGAAGGGTTTTGAATTACATTTATTTGGAATTCAGATGTTTGTTGAAATATATACCTTACTGATTATAAATTATATTTCACGGAGCAAAGTAGGGAAGATGAAATGTTGTAAGACGCGGACAAAGATGTTCATTACTGGGTTGCAATTGAAAATTTATTTATAAACCAGAAAATCAGTTTTTTTTATTCAAACACTTGTCCTATGGCTGCTTTCAAATTGTGTACTGGTGTCTAAATATTATAACATGTCAGAAGATTACAACACAAATGCCCTTGTAAAGCACCACAACCGCGGGAATCCGTATCTCATAACGAGTTAATTCCTTTCATTTGTTTAAGCTGCGTTCCTTGTTAGACATTACAGTTTGGACTTTAAGGAAACGATACAATCATCTGTCAACCGGCTCTAATACATATCAGTCTCGCACTGGTTATAACTTTTCATTAATAGCTTATATTGAATCTGATAGATAGATAGATAGGTGTGTGGGCTCCGCAGACGTTAGAATTGCACGTTGATGTCACTAAGGAACAAATCCGCAATGAAAACTTTGCTTCGAAAAGCGGTGAATCTTCAATAACGTCCAAGTCTTCACAACATAGGACAGAACTTTGTTTTTGACATGAGGGCTGTGGCGTCTAAGGACTTTAGAAAGGAAGAGGGGTTAAAAGTTTTAAAAGTTTTGTGTTTAACTCCTCTTCTGGTGTTTTTGAATCCTTCTTCTGCGAATTCTGTTAATATACACAAGGGTCCTGGCCAAATCCGAAATTTTTGTTGCAAATTGTGACATATTTTCTATATGATTATTCCATGTGTTTTTTTTTTTTTTATGAAGGTTTTTACATTGTTGTGCTCTTATTTACTGCCACATTTTATAGATACTAATTAAAGCTTGCCGACTATTTTAAGTTCAGTACAAAATTTTCCAAGCATTCAAGCAGTTAAGTTATAGTTTTCAGAGGATAGTTCCTTTAGTGTTGACCTGTGAATTGAGGAAACCGCACCCATAACAGAGCATTATATCTTCTATCACCTTTCTCAAAATAGAAGATGTCGCTATGTTCTTCATTATTATTTTACAAAGGCTTCAATGTTTGGAGGGACCGGTTTTGTCCATATTTACGTTTGAGTATGCAAGAGTTTCCTTGTTAACCCTATCAACGATACTAAGAAATGTTCTCCTCGGATCTTGTGGTTGCTCTCAATCAAAATAACTTTAGCTCCTTTAGAACGTTTCTGTTGCTTAGTGCGGCTAATGTCTAGAATTAAATAGCACGGAGTTACTGTCAAAATAAATCTCTAAGACAGTGTGATCCTGAGACATGATTTTTATTTTATCACCATACAACTATGAGTATTTTTTGTAAAAATTTCGAAAGTTATTTCCATTAAACTTCATTCCTCACCGTTAGTTTTCGTTTTTTTTTTATTGTCCCATTATTGTTGTTTCTGTTTGATCTAGAGCTGTTTGGAAGCTTACTTCTTGGCTGCTTGACGCACAATCAAACTGATTGTCCTCACTTCAACCTTATGCGTTTACTAATCACATTAAACAGATCAGCGGTTGCAACACTCACAGGTGACATTACCATTGTTCTACAGACACACATGCTATCAGATTACGTCTTTCCTATACGAAATTTTATCGTAATTGCAGGGATTATGAGGATTGAGGGATTTTTTCATGCACGTATATAACAAATGGATTGGTTCTAGCTTTGTCAACGATTTTCTTCTTCTTCTTTTCTTGCATCCATAAGCACGGTGCACACAGGCTATTACGTTTTTAAAAAATAAATCTTAGAGAAACATTAGACGGAAGTTGGTTTCTATGTGACGGAGTATCATCTACAGATTTTAAGTCTCATGACTCTACAGAAGAATGTTCACTTTATTATTATTTTCAATAATATTTTTAGAGTTCAAATTACGTGTAAAACTTTTCTTGTCATTGCAATTGCACCTTTAAAAATGATAGTAGCACAAGAAAAACGGCCTTTTTCCCTTTCGGATAAATAAACAAATTTATTTGTTTCTATAAATTTCGAATTAGAATTTGACGCGTTTGTAAAAATAATGGTATAGCCATATTGATGTACTTCAAGGATCTCTTTCAAAATAAATAAATCGCATCAATGTACCTAACTTATTTTTTTATAATTTTTTGAATATTTGTGGAAAGTAAACATTGACCTGCGCTTATGAAAAAGATAAAGGTAAAGTGTATTTACTTATACAGAGGTAAAACGAAAGACAACCAGACTTCAAATTGTGGCTTTCTTCTTGGGGCTAACATAATACTTCCCCTTTTCGTCTCCAGTCCCGATACGGAGTTTAGCATTTTAAAATTGAGTTTCTACGTTGGTGTTGTTGTCTCATTATTGAACTTTGAATACCTTCAAAATGCGCGAATCTAGAAATCACACTTTTTTCATTATAAATGCACTCAAAACTTGATCTCAATAACAGCAGCTCGTGGCAAAAGATATCGAGAGTTAAAGATTTGATCAGCCACGGCTTCGTGGTTATTTTTTTACCTTATTATTCGTCGACATCTTTTGAAAACTATGACATTCGTCAAAGTGATGCTGTCTGCGCTCTCGTTCAAGCCGCGCTTGTACTCGAAAAGACATGATATTCAACGATTTGAGCGTTATCTCGTGTCACACGACGGAGCGTGTTGTCTTGTGGAGTGTATAAACGTGTATAAAAGTTAATTGTTATTCCGAATGTCAAAATTCTTACATAAGGAATTTTTGCCAAAAAGATGTCAATTTGGAGTTCAAAGGATGTGGAGATCTTAAGAACTTTTAAATAAGCATTGGGACGTTTGTAATTTGGCGATAATTCTTTTGTTTTTAGAAGTATGTAAATTTTCTTTGAGATGTTATATGCCGCTTTGTGTAACACATCACTTAATAAATCCCGGGACATACATGGAGGACTATGGCACGGTTTAAGGATAAAAGAGGCTTGATTTTGGTTCAGCGTTTAAAATTTCTACGGCCTCATCTCTGTAAGTTTCTAAGATTACCTTCGCAATCTTGCAAATTTGCAGACAACATTGAACTTTAGGCCCCTTACACTGATGGGAAAGTAACCAGCACCTACAACCTGAGGTTTTCAGCAAAACCTTAATTTTGGGATTTCGTGTATCGTATACAACTCTGTTTTGATAAACCTACTGCAGTTCTTCGAATATTTAACTGTTGTCATCTTAAGATACGCCATATGTGCCATTTCTCGAGCCTATATATTCTCAGATTTGATAGATTAATATTACAATCCATTTGTGTACTGTTTTTTCAACCTTTATTTTTACAAACACCACAAATGAGATATTCCGCTGTTTCTTGTAGAAAAGATGCTTCCCTTCTCTTCTTTTTCAGGATTTTAATATCGATAATGTGAAAGTGAATTTGAATCGATATCAAATCTGACCGTCAGTCTGTGTTCAATAGTTTTTGAACGATTCATTCGTCTTCTTTGGTGTGAATTTGTCAAATTTGTACAGAATTTACACCCACACCTTGCAGGAATTGAATTGGAAGCTATTTTTATCGACCAATTTTGACTTCACCTTCTTCTCATTTATTTCCATGTACATTCATATTTTCAATTACTTTCAGGTTGATTTCGGTAGGTGTACGAGAGGTAGGTATATACAAACGCATTTTCGCGTAGCCTTCAATGCCCTTGTCGTTTGAATTCCCACATTGTACTTGGTACTGTACAATTGTACATACGAGTATATATGTTTGGTTTAGAGGCTTAGTAGCTTATTTTGCGAAATTGCCATTATCACATATTCTCCAACAAAGCTCAAGAAAGCGTCAGCAGCCAATGTCATTGAATGTTAAATTTATTGGAAAACTAAATAAGAATAAACGAAACTGATTCAATCAATTGTTATTTTCTATTTTTAAAAATATTTTTTTTTATTAAGATTTTCGATATTTTATCGACGACAGAAATATACAATTTAGAAAGGGCACGCTATTCTTAGTAAGATGTACTAACAATATTTTTCCGAAAAAGTTACAAATTGTCTAAGCCTTCTTACTGGATAAGTTTTTTTTAGACATTTAGACATTTAGAATTTTTTTCACAGGTCCATTCATATCACGTATCAAATCTATGGTATTCTTCAAAGTTCAAAATCTCAATTCTTTAAGAGAAGTTTAGGTTGGATAAGATCTATTAGAAGAAATCAAAATCAATTTTGGGCTTATTTGGGCTATACCATTATGAATTCATCATGTACGGATCAAGATGTTGTTCAGCTATTAATAATAGCTGCTGATATTGAAAAGTCTCGTCAGTTCAATGTGCTCAAAGCCCTTTCACCGGACGTCTCCAGGCCCCACAGTCAATCCCTTTTGACTACATTTTGTTTTCTTTCTTCTTTCATTTACAAACTTCTTTTTCTAATTTTCAATGAAATTAATGCGCCTGTTCAGAAATTATTTCCTCATTCTAAGATCGAATTATATAACAGTAAGGTCAGTCGACTTACACCCTGATGATCCCATGGTCGATTCCTGAACACCTCGAAGTTTTTCATGGAACATCCTCTCACGAATTACTCATAATGCTCAAAGAGCCGAATTTGTCAATGAAAAACTTTTTTACTCCCTGCTTATTAACCTTTCTCCCTTAAACCTTAGTAAATAAACTGATAAGTCTTCTAAATCTGGTTAGACACAAAAGAAGTCCTCTTAAAATACGATTTTCATAATGTGGCAAATTCTAGAAAACACTGAAAAAGTGCAAATCGACGCACTTTTCAATTTCAAAACTGATGCGTGTAAAGAAACGGGTATATGGGACGATGTTTTAGTGTTTACATTCGTTTTAATCTCATCAGAGTATGTAGAATGACTGAAAGATATGTTTGGCTGCTCGCCCAAGATAGGAGGAAGGAAACCGTGTGAAACGCATCAAACATCACACCACAAGGTACGATCTTGCTGAAGCCCGTCTTTAGCTGACTTAAGCTATGTTCAGACGATTGTCATATCTATAAGTATTGTCAGATCCGTCACTGTGAAAAACTTACAATCGTGAGAGTACAAATTTTACCTAATTGTGAGATGCTGTAAGACATTTTGTGGTGACAGATCTGGCAATATTTGTATATCATTTGAACATAGCTTAACACGCCTGACGTTGTCTTGTTTGAAAGCGGATCCCAACAAGGTGTTAACACGAATTGATGGGGAAACCGCTTAAATACTTCTGACGACAAGGGAGCGTATGACAAAATACATTAACTCAAGAAAGGACATCGATAGATGAGAACATTGTTCCTCCAAGACAACCGGATACGCAGTACAAGATTTTGGTTTCTAAACGTAAAGACATTTCAAAAAAAGTCTCCCAAAAATAGCATTTCTTTATTCTGGTCTTTTTTGTTTGATCCGAATTTAAGTGACACAATTTTAATAAAATTTTTTATTCAATGTTTAAAGGCGTCGACTTCAGAACTACTCAAATGCCTGGGAATGTTTTTACACGAGCGATGTAGGAAATTAAGAAAATTCGAAGCATGTGATGCTGTAATGTGGCTTCGATCCGTTGATAGATGTTTACTGTTGCAGGGATGGCAGGTAAGCTTATGAATAAATGGAGAATATTGTGCATCACAAACATTTTGTAATATTGAATAATACATTCACATTTACATTTCGTTTTTATTTTACAGGATGTTGCTTTCATAAATCCAGCCAATGTTGTTTTCGTTTACATGCTAATACGAGAACTAGTCGACGGTGACGAAACAAAAGAGTGTGAACTTCAAGCAACCGTGCTGACATGCCTGTATTTATCGTACTCTTATATGGGTAACGAAATAAGTTATCCCCTCAAGCCGTTTTTGGTAGAAGAATCTAAGGAGAAATTTTGGGACAGGTCAGCATTTTTTAGCAAAATAGTTTTTTTCATACTTTTAAAGAACAGACAAAATTTTATTTATGACATAAACTAGAAAGTTTATGTAAAATATTGCTTGCTTTCCAAGAGAATCAGAATTACATATGTAAGAAACTACACATTAAATGTAATGCATTCTTACACCAAGAGTTTAACCCAATCTTTGAAGAAAAGGTTAGGCAAAGTTGAGTTAATTGCTGATATAAATTAAATTTGTTATTAATGCATCAGAAAAAAATGTACTTGTGAAGAGGAACGGAGAAGAGATGAGAAAAACGAAAGTCTTAAATTAAATAATTCGAGCTGTTATATAGCTGCTTCTATTTTCAAAATGCAACCGGGAACTCTAGTTGGGCATATGACAGTGAACCTACTAGACTATCGTCAAATTTCAAATAGGATAATATGCAAACACAATTATATTTCAAACTATAAATGGTAGACTAGGAATGACGAAGATACTAGTTGAGTCTTTTTTTAAGTTGTTCTTATTTTATCTGAACTCATAGCATGTCTGGAAATGTCTAATATTTAATTCGGAAAGTTTGACGTGTTTATACTGCATCCGGTTGCCATAGTCTCATACGCGATGATTTCAGGTTCTTGAGATTCGGCTAAGGTCTAGCTCAGACTTATTTTTCCTCTTCAGCAGAAGCCGTGCAGTGAAAGACTATTTAAAGACATTCTTTGAGTATCTACTTCAACTCAATTGAAAAAAAAAACACCTTGTTCATAATTAATAATTTATTGGCGCGACAGTCCACAGAGGGACTAGGGCCTAGCTTGCTCATCAACTACTCATGTTGTATGCGCTACTGTTCTTTCACGAATAGAAGGGACCTACAGGTTTTTACCGATTCCGAACGGTGAAGTTTTCAAGAAGCTTTTAATTAGACAGCTATTACGCTTTGAGTATTGTCAGTAGATCGAAAGAGGTGGTGCCGTGACAATTTCGAGGTGCTCAGCCGAGATTTGAACCTAGACCACAAATTGTTCATTTGTTCAGTATATCAATTTATTTCTCTAATCTATTTGGCAGTGAAACTTCCAATTCCTCATCGTTTACCGTTTTTTGGCCATGACGCTCTTTGTATTCGACAATATAATTACCATTTTTGAAACGTCGAAAGCCCTCTCTGCACGATTTATCGGTCCGGGTAGATTAACCATAAACTTCTTGAAGCATTCGATTTACTTCAGTTACACTTTTTTTCCAATTGAAAAAGAAAATCGAGCCTTCTTGCAGATCCTGTTTATTTAAGATAAACCCGGACATTTTCGAAGAGGTCAAAAATAACGTTTTAGTCTGAAATGGAGGTTAATGCACACTAATTCAGTAGGTAATCATTTCCCAGATCAGCCACAACTTGCAAGTGGCTTCATCTCCTGAGAGCGGATTGAAATAATTTGTACCTCCATGAATATGTAACTCCAAGAGGTCTAAGCAGGAGGCTTTAACAAAATTGTATTATCATTCCTTTGAATAATAAAGGCAAGTAATGCTTGCTAAGTGTTAAAGTCTGACATATTCTGCAGATTAAGGAGTAGATTTCCTCGACAGAACTAGAGAAAAATGTACTTTAAAATTGATAATCATGAAACTCTTTTCTGAATTTTAGATGTCTTCTCATCGTTAATCGTCTTAGTGGTGAAATGTTACGTATTAACGCAGAACCAGGATTCTTTACGGAAATTTTCACAGAGTTAAAGTCTTGTGGGATTTGTTCCAGAAAAAAATTACCAAACGAAGTATCGAACTGCGCAGCCTGACAAAAATACTCCCGAGAAGTTGTCGTTCGACTATCGGCCGCCGGCAGAATGCAGAATTGCCATCATCGCGCAACTCTCCAGGAACTGGCAACTGTTGTCTAACTCAAGACAAAGACAAAATGATATAATATTATTATTTTTTTATTTTAAGGAGAAACAATCGAAATATAAATTAATATATTGTTAAATCAATAAGACGTAAATACAGATTTAAAACAAAAACCAAAGGAATTAAATTATACTCATACAGATTGAAAGTAATTAAACAAGAACAAGAAAACCAACAAAAAATATATTATACATTATCATTGTCTTGATATTATACATTTAACGAACCAAAAATGGTAAATGATTATCATTTCTAATTTTTGTAGTTTTATTTAAGTGAATTACCAGAAGTTTCGTTTACTGATGTTCTCAAGAATAATCTGCATAACGGAAAGATTTCAATAACAGAAAAAAATTGTATTGCTTAATGACGTACACTGACGTACTCGAATATTGATAGGGAAAATCATAAGAAAAGAAACCCGAATACAAAACCAAAAACCAAATAAGTCAAAAGAAAATCAATTAATTAATGAAGATACAGAAACTGTACGAAGATACAAATGTTAGAATTTAGTATTGTCTGCAGAACAGTGTTTTATTTCAAGTAATTCAAATTGTTCAAAATCATCTACTTTCTTATAATAACATTAAATAAAAATTGATAGAGTATCTGATGCATTTTTTTTTTAAAGTCACGACAATCAACAGAAACTAATTTTTCTCCACCTTTAAGCAACTATCCAAGTATTCAGAAATTAGTAGGTATTTGGGAATAATTCCAGACGATTTGTCTTCTTTTAATTTTTTATTCGTTTCGTGTGGTTATCTGCAAAATTTCTCAGCGCATTCATTATAGACTATGAATAACCCTAGTAAAACTATAATAACGTTGTATTTGACATAGTCTTTAATAAAGGCATCATAGATGACAGCCACATCGGCTGCATAAACAACTGACTAGCAGCGTTTTATATGATGTTCCAACACCAGTTTGAGCATTTAAAATGTCCTTGATATACGCGTATAAAATATAGCACACGAAAACAGAAAATGACGCAACTTATAATTTACCATACATTCATTTGTGTCAAGAATATAAACAGCTGTGCACGATCCATGCATTTATGTTATTAAGGTTCTTCAAACAGATAAACAATTGCGTACTTAACACCACTGTTTCGATAAAAAAATTTGTAATAAGTAGTAGTAATTGAGAAACTGTAATATGTAATGTAATGCAAAGTTTAACCTAAGTTATTTATGGTTTGGCCTATGGCCGTCTACCAGGTTGACATAATACATACTTAAGTTTAACATTAAAAATCTCCATCTATGATACGTTTTCTATAAGCACTTTGCTACTGAATAATCGTATAAGGCCTTCCATCCCTTTTCTCCATTTAAAATGCACGTTACTTCATATTCGTCTAAAACATGTTTTTCGAAAATTGTTAGTCGAAATTCTTTTAGAATCGGACAAACCCCAATAAAATGTAGGATGTCTTCTCTCTTCCTCATGTTACATAGGTTACAAAGAATTAGTAAATCTGGTCTGTGGGGGAACTCGTTCAGTTAAACTTTATACTGAACGAGTTCCTCTCTTAGTTTAAATTTGTGCTTATTTTGTCGATTGTTTTTTCATTTCAAAAATGGTTTAGTTGGCTGTAGTAGTTCCTAAACAGTGAAGATTCAGCTTCTTCGACATATTTGTCATATGTATGTCTACCGAAATTCTCCAAAACTGAGTTAAATTTTTTTCTTAAAAGATGAGGAGGCTCGTCCGCCTCAATAGACAGATTTAAACCGCATTCAGAAGCTGTTTTTTTCCATTCCTCGCAAATGTATTCATTTGTTCTAATTATGCTTCTTAAAACTACGTTTGGCAATCTGCATTCGCTCATCTGTAGTATTTTTAAAATATAGTTGAAGTGCATTTTGATGGTATACAAGAGCAACGGAGAAGTTCCCGTTTCAATATGTAGCATATAGTTGGGGGTATTTTTTGGTAACCGAAAGATCTTCTTCAAAAAGTAGCGAAGAAATTTTTCCACAGCATCATAGCCTTTGTAACCCTAATTGAGAAACTGTATTTTTAAATGGAGCCTTAAAACTCTTAATCATGATAATTGTGTTGACAGGTTTTGTACTATTTTCGCGTCTGAAAACACTAATCAACGCTTTTGCGATAAGGACTCTTTATTTCGTCGCATCAGGTGAGCATGTTATCTAAGTCTGAAGTCAGGGCACTAACACAGGAAGTCCTTTCCGGTCTCTTCTTCCTCTCCACAGACGTAGTAAAAATTTGCATCGCCTTGACGAAGGTTAATTGACCCGCTTGTCACCTCTGTAAAGAGACAACGTGTCACCTAAGATTGGGCTTTCGAGAGTGAGGCGTCAACTGTAGCCCAAATCAAAGACACGAATAGCTCCAACGCAGGTTCGTCCCCGAAAGTACCTTTTCTAATTCATTCATTCATTTCATTTATTCTAATTCACGCCTGGATAGTTAATCGGCGATCTAATTTGGCGTGATTCCGTGGTGAAGAAGGACTGAAATTTACACTTTTTGGGAGCATTCTTGAAATAGTTTCCATTGAAAGTAATCATTTTGCAGATTTTAAATTTTAACGTGCATCGATGTGGATAATGACGGGGGAAAAACTACTTCATTAAATCTGATTTCAGATTAAAAGAACCTAGACAGGAAACATCAGTTTCTTCTTTGTCGATTATAAATTGATTGTATATCAAATGTGATTGTATTATGAAATCCATATTTTGAACCCATCTTTTGCATATGAAACCCGTCCTCAAACTTCTAATCTTCTTATCCTTGTGGCGCCACAGTCCGGGGTGGATCTGGGCCTCAACCAACATGCCTCTCCAGCCAGCACGATCTTTCTCCAGCTGCCTCCAATTGCGCACTCCAAATTGGTTGAGTTTCTTCCCCGCTTGTGTGGGTCACCTTAGCCTATACCGTCTTCTGTTACGTTGTCCCAATGGCTCGGATTCAAAGACTTTTCAGGCCGGAGCAGTGGTGTCCATACGCTCTACATGGCCTAGCCATCTTAAGCATTTTATCCGTAGACGCTTGACCAGGCGCATGTCGCTGTACAGCCCATAGAGTTCGTCATTAAATCTTCTCCTCCAGATGCCATCAACGCAAACAGGACCGAAAATCGCACGCAAAACTTTTCTCTCGAAAAAGCTAAGGGCTTCCTCGTCCGCCTTTGCTAACGTCCAAGTAGGACGGGGGTGATCAAGCTGTTATATAAAGCGAGCTTACTCCTTCGAGAGAGGGCTTCATTACTTAATTGCCTCTTGAGCCCAAAGAAACAGCGATTGGCAAGAGTGATCTGCCTTGATTTCGGTACTGATGTTGTTGTCCCTGTTTACCGCGGAGCCGAGGTAGACAAAGTCCTTGACTACCTCGAAGTTTCTGCTGCTTAGTGTGACGCTCTGTCCGAGACGTCGATGTTGTGTGTCCTTCCTTGATGATAACATGTACTTTGTTTTGCCCTCACTAACCACCAGCCTCATTTTAGCCGCTTCCGCTTCAATGCTAGCAAATGCCTCATTGACGGCTCGCTGTATTCGTCCAATCACGTCAACGTCATCAGCGTAATCTAGCAATTGAACTGACTTCTGGAAGATCGTGCCTGCGGTGTTGACTTTTGAGTTACGCACGATCTTCTCGAGGATAATGTTAAGGAAGTCACATGACACAAGTGCATCGCCTTGTCTAAAACCTTTTTTAACATTGAAGGTCTCGGTGAGTTCGGTACCGACCTTGACGGAGCAGCGAGAGTTCCCTATCGTCATCATACACAATCTGACGAGTTTGGTAGGAATGCCAAAACTAGACATGCCACTGTATAGCTCGTCTCAATACACACTGTCATATGCGGCCCTTAAACCGACGAAAAGGTGGTGAGTTTCGATTTGCACTTCTTGGGACTTTTCCAGGATCTGCCGTAAGGTGAAGATATGGCCTATAGTGGACTTCCCTGGTCTGAAACCACACTGATAGGGACCTATCAGGTCATGGACAAACGGCTTCAGACGCTCACACAATACGGCAGAGAGGACCTTGTAGTTAGATTGCTAAGTTTTTTCAGTCTTTCCTACGTAATAAAATTTTAAAAAATTGTCGTTAAAATTAAAACAAAAAAAAAATTATACACGCTGAAAGGCTATTAGATATAAGAATAGATTAGATGCACTTAGAGCGCCCACGTAGGGCCAGTAAGAATATATACCAAAAACAAAACAAAAAAGAGGATATTGTAGGCGATGTTAAGAAGACTGATCCCTCTGTAGTCGGCGCAATCAAAGGGGTCTCCCTTCTTGTGAATCGGGCAAACGGCGCTGAGATTCCACTCATCGGGCATACTTTTCTCCACAAACCAGCTAAAGTAGACATGCGTCTTTAGCTCTCTTTGCCCCCGATGAATTGATCATTTGTTGTCGGTAGCGATCAGTATTAACGGTTTCACTAGGTTTTAGGAGCTCGTGGTACAGCACACCTTTCTGGTCCCACCAAGCATTGTCTTCTTGCCGAATCGATCTGGTTTTGCAGTCGATGTTGATGGTTGTCCCAGATTAACCCATGATGTTTTCCGTTTAGGATTCTTAAAATAAATCCATTTTTCATCGCCAGTACCAATCCGATGCAAAACCGATTTTCTTTCGTGTCTTTGAAGCAAAATTTCACAAGTGTTTTTCCGGTTTTCCATCTGTCTTTCATTCAATTCATGTGGCACGTACTTTCCACACTTTTGGATCTTTCCCATAGCTTTTAAACGGTCAGAAATTGTTTGTTGTGCAACATTTAACATTGTTGCCATTTGCTTTTGACTCAAAGTGTCATCTCAATCCAATATCGTTTGCGATTCGGTGTCTTCAAACTTTTTTGGTGGTCTTCCACGTTCTTCTTCTCACATCAAAATTATTATTTCTGAACCGTTGAAACCATCTTTTTCATGTTGCTTCTGATAGAGTATGATCACCATATGCCTCGACAAGCATTCGATGCGACTCTGCAGCACTTTTCTTCAAATGAAAGCAAAAAATTAATGCTTTCCGCAAATCAACACTTTCTGGTACAAAATTCGACATTTTTAACACGATGGAAAAATATGATGTTTGTTCAATGACTTGATTCATACTAAATATTTTTTTATAGATGTCATAGCAAACAAACAAAAAAATAAGGGCTCATTCACAACAAATGTTTCCTATCGAGACATTTGTATCTTAACGCTTGCGTGTACTATAAATATTGACTATTCTTATTGCATCTCCAAGATACGTCTTCTCAATCTTATTAACAGTAGCCAGGTACCAGGTTTTGCTTTTTCTGTAACTTGCATTTAAAAATTAAGATTTTCGTTTTTAGTTTATTATATTTAAAAATTGTTCGAGAAAGGAGGTTCAGAGAAAATTATTATCTCATTAATAAATAAATTTGATATTTAATTTTGTTATCAAAGTTTAGTAATGCAAACCATTAAAAACAAAAACAGTTTTAACTAAAGGGTGATTTTTTAAAAGCTATAGGAAAGTTTAAAAAAAAATGCATGAAATCTTTACTTGAATCGATAGTACGGTCAATATAATTTAATGTTTGAAGATTATTTCATGCAAATGTTGACCTTTACTGCGCCTCAAATGGTCCATCCGCTTAGTCCAATTTTGGCATACTCTTCTCAACATTTCGGCCAGTATCTCACGAATAAATTTTTCAATGCTGTCTTCCAATGCGTCAATTGAAGCGGGCTTGTCTGTATAGACATGGGCTTTAACATAACCCCAAAAAAAAGGTTAAAGGTATTAAATTGCACGATCTAGAGGGGGAATTGACCAGTCCCGAACGTGAAATAAAATGTTCACCGAACTTGCCTCTCAATAAGTCCATTGTTGCGCGTGCTGTGTGGCATGTGGCACCGTCTTCTTGAAACCACATTTCATTCAAGTCAGGCTCTTGTATTTTGGGCAAAAAAAAGTTGGATATAATCTCACGGTATCGCTCACCATTCACAGTTACGTTACGATTCGCATCATTTTTGAAAAAGTATGGTCCAATGATGCCACCAGCCCATAAACCCCACCAAACTGACTTTTTCTGCATGAATTGGTAGCTCTTGCAATGCTTCTGGCTGATATTCAATCCAAAATCGACAATTCTGCTTATTTACGTGCGCATTGAGTAAAAAATGAGCTTCGTCCATTTTTGACCATAAAATGGAAGAAGCGCGCGATGAACTTTCTTAACAGAACACGCATTTTGATAATAAAATTAAATAATTTGCAAGCGTTGTTCGTTTGTAGGACGATTCATGGTTAAATTATAGACCACACTGAAGACTCTTGACAGTGAAACAAAACACGAAACGTGCGTCAGCTTGCCAAAAAGTCAGTGTTGCCAAAAAGATAATATCTAAAAACCAAATAACTTATTGATAATTGTGCTGTCAGGCAAGTGAAGAAAATGGATAAGATCATGTACAAAAAAAAATTTTCGAGAGTACAACCCATCCAGTTAGAGTGCTGGCGCGTTCTTAAGGCCTGTAGGTGCAGAGCAGAAACAGGGCAATTTCTATATCTCCCGAAGTTATTTGTTGTTGCGAGGTCAGCAATCAAACAATGATCACCTAATGCATCCTAAGAACGGCTAGACTTTTGAGAAGTTGTGCTCTTTTCGCTTGACACTGGTCAACATAGGCTACCCCGTGCCCTTGTAAAAGTATTATCGATTTCCTCTTAGAACTGAACACTATTTTGTTCAGTCGAGGGGAAGTGAATTCCACAGAGTATGAAAAGGACCCAGTATGGTACTTTGACTTATGTTTCCTAGTTGATAATCTTTTCCAAGAAAAAGGGCACACTGAGACGAACAATAGAAGGTGATTATCGCAGTTATTCTTTCAATTTTTTGAAAATGGGTAACGCCTAAACGTAACGCGTGAATACACTGAATTCAATATATTCTAATACTTTCATTTATAGTACACAAAATGTAGAATTTCTGGCTGAGGTTCTAAGGATTTATTCGTTACTGGGAGAGTAATTGTTCACTTTTTTAGTCCACTATAATCCTTCACTCAATAGCGTGTAATAATACCATCGTGTCCTTCATATCAATAAAAAAAAAATATACATAATAAAATGTGTGAAAAGTATGCAATATGACGTGAAGATCTATTGACAAATTTCAACAAAGAACTACAATTTAATTTCCATGCGCGAGGTATCCGTATATCCAGCTCTCATTGATATTTAATTTTTAATTTAGCAGGTACAGTTGAATACAAAACAGGTTTTTTATCCGAAAAGTCAATAATAGAAAGAAAATTGCATAGTTTATTTTATAAGATTCTTATAAAACTAATCCAGTAAACTCGTTGAAATATGATGGCTACTACTTTGTCCACAAACTTATTTTCTTAACTTGATTGAATGGCGGAGATTTTTCCCAATGCTCTTGCGCTAATTTCCGTAGCACCGTTTAGGATGATGGTGGCGTATTCAAATCCTTGACAAGATCTGCTAAGAGAAAGTCCCAAAGATTTTCAATTGGGTAAAGGCTTTGAACTTGCCAGTTAAACACACAAAACTGCTACGTTTAAAGCCAACGTTGCCGGCAATATGCTTCGGATCACTTCTTCTTCTTCTTCTTGTAGTGGCGCTACAGTCCGGGGTGGACCTGGGCCTCAACCAACATGCCTCTCCAGCCAGCACGATCTTTCGCCAGCTATCTCCAGTTGCGCACTCCAAGTTGGTTGAGGTCCTTTTCCACTTGTGTGCGCCATCTCAGTCTAGGACGTCTTCTGTTGCGTTGTCCCTGTGGTTCGTATTCGAAAATTCTTCTGGCCGGAGCAGTGCTGCCATACGCTCTACATGGCCTAGCTATTTTAAGCGTTGTATCCGTAGACGCTTGACCAGACGCATGTCGCTGCATAGCCCATAGAGTTCGTCGTTGAATCTTTCCCTTTAGATGCCATCAACGCAAACAGGACCAAAAATCGTACGCAAAACTTTTCTCTCGAAAAGTCTAAGGGCTTCCTCATCCGCCTTAGCTAACGTCCAAGATTCCGCGCCATAAAGTAGGACGGATGTGATTCAGCTGTTATATAAAGCGAGCTTAGTCCTTCGAGAGAGGACTTCATTACTCAATTGCCTCTTGAGCCCAAAGAAACAGCGATTGGCAAGAGTGATTCTGCCTTGATTTCGGTACTGATGTTGTTGTACCTGTTTACCGCGGAGCCGAGGTAGACAAAGTCCTTGAATACCTCGAAGTTTCTGCTGCTTAGTGTGACGCTCTGTCCGGGACGTCGATGTTGTGTGTCCTTCCTTGATGACAGCATGTACTTAGTCTTGCTCCCATTTACCGCCAGACCCATTTTAAACGCTTCCACTTCAATGCCAGCAAACGCCATGTGCATATTCTCAGCTACTTTAATATTTGACTGAGAATATTAAGGTACATATGTTAGTCCTTTCTTCTTCATGAGCTGCAAATTTTTAACACCAAAAGCATTCATCTATTCCCACAGCATTCGTGTAAACATTAGTTTAAAAATCTTCAACGATTTGCTACGTCTTTTCCGAGCCCGTGATATTCTGTCTGTACAGTAACGGCTATTTTTTGTTTCGTTGGACCATATTGTCTTCCTATAACCGTCCTTCCAGAGAGCATAAATCTCACCAAACTGCACTCCTCCTGAACGGTGAGTTTTTTGGACCTTCCTTGTTGTGAACTTCTTGTGTTAATTTATGTTTTTTGTTTTTCTTCAGCTTCAGCTGACTGCGGAATATTAAATTATTCTGCCAATTGGCGGGTTAATTTTCCCGTAATTTAACAAAACTTGTTGCAGTCTTATAGTTATCGATTACATTCCTACAGTCCATACAATGAAATATTGTAAAAACTGCAACAACTCAAAAAAAAAAAAAACACGGCGCGATTGACACAATACACTCAAAGAAAACTGCTGCGAAAGTGAGTCATAGGCCGGACTACGTACACGGGTACGGGTATCTTAACGTAGTACATATTGGTTGGTACATTCCCGTATTGTTTAATATCCTCAAATATATTCATAGAAGACGACACATGAGAAAAAATGAACGCCGAAGTGAAAACCCGACTCATTATTGCCCCAACTATATATGTAGATCTAATTAGATATAAATATATATGTAGGTTTAAGAAATAAGCAACCCGCCTAAAAACAAATAGTGCACGCTTGATATAACAAATCCCAAAGTAAAGAAATTTTCATATTTCCATACCGAGCCAACAAATGACTCTACTCGATGTGATCCTTTTTGTTAAAAGGTAGTTTGAAACTGTTGCAATGCAATGTCAATACCATTCTTTTAACACTGTTTTTATTTTCATTATTTCCACAAAATTTCAGATTAAAAAAAATAAACACATTATTGCGCAGTCCAGACTTATTTTTCAAATAAGAAACATTCGAATAAAAAAGGAAATGAAATTTAAGCTTCGAACTATTAGCTAAACTTTCAACATTCAACTAAATTTCAGTTTCACTCCCAATCAGCTCTGCTGATGTACCCTCAATATATTATTCAACACATCCCCACATATGTATGTTAATGAACAGCTTATTAGATATATTTGTTTTTGTAACCAAGCATTACAAAGACAACACTCTTATCCGCAGTATGAAGTTTTATTAAAAATACTCATCTTACTTTAGTTTCGACGGTTATTTAGCAGTTGTTTTAAAACTATTTTATCTAGAATGGTAAAAACACTTTTATTTCCAAGTTTTCTTTAAATACATTTGTTGAAATTTTCGGCCCTACCTGGTTTGTACTGAACCCTCAACCGAACCATCCGTTCATTTCGCATACATACCTGACTACGCAATTATTTTCCATTGTTCGCATTTGAGAAATGTGAGAGGAACCAAATAAGATCGGATACGCCGAAATCTTAACCCGAATTATTCCAAAGATATTCTTTTTTTGAAAATAAGGAAATAATTATATATTTTGCTCACTGCTTGCTGCAAATTAGATGTAACCCATTGTAAACCCAAATATATTTCTAATGATGGATTTCAATACATTTTGTATTTTCTTTTCTTTTTCTCAGCACATTCTTCGTCTTGATATTCTTGCAGCCACTCTAACAGAAGTTTTCACCTCACCACTCCATACATAGGTCGGGAAATAAAACTGCTGGGCATATTGAGTGGACGGCGACGATCATCGACACACCGATCTGAATACCCCGATGTTAAGACAGGACATAGTTTAAATGTAAATAATTCACTTATACACACTCAATACTATCCAAGACAGATGTTCATCCCTATTGTTGAACCGACCCATACATATGTATATTCACTGCAGTCTTAAGCTTAAAAATTTTATATTGTAAATATTTTTGTTCAATAAGGAAAATTGAAATTGAAATTGAATTGAGTGGAGTGCGACACTCACACTCTGAAGGTCACAGGTTCGATTTCCGAACTGGATACCTCACAGTAAGAACTGATCTCATTGGTGATTACTCTAAACAACCGAAAGGATATATATTATCTTCCTGTACTATATATCGTACACCAATATAAATATCCATATAAAAACAACAAAATATAATTTTAATTTTCAAATAAGTTGAATATGGAGATTTGTCTTCGCTATAAGACTTACTTTAAGCCCTCAATTGAACAATACACTCTCCTTCAAATTATTTTGCTAACACCTCAAACAGTGCAGGTTACTTTAATACTTTCGTATATTGTATTTGGCACTACAGCTGTTTGATTTCAAAGTATTTGGTTGACATGTCTTAGTCGAATAACCGAAACGTGGACATACGCGATAATTTTTATAAATAAACAATAATTGGTTATGTACACCATTTATCATGATACTCATCCGTACATATCATTTAAATCGATACAAAGGTAGTGAAAGAAGTGTGAGGCTAGATTGAAAAGGTCGAATTAACACCCAGTAATTATTGTTTGATGTCTTGAACTACGAATTTCTTCTCTACAACATACTACACAAATGCAATTCAATGCAAAATACAACAATGTGGAATAAGATATTAAATCATGGTTCGTAATGAAAGCTTGAACTTAGGTGTGTGTAAGTAGCGCTTGTTAAAAAATAAAAAATATGGATTTATATCAATGTCGGTGAGGACCCCAAGTCCACTGACATACTAAGTACAGCGAAATAGTAACTGCTTTTGGCATTCTTCCAAATATCAATTATTTTCTTGACTAAAAGTGTTTCTCTCTATGTGATATTTGCTGCGTTTAAAATATACCATAATATAATATAATAATATAGTATAATATGAGTAGGTAGAGTGCGACGCTCACACGCCGAAGGGTCTAGGTTCGATTCCCAGCTCAACATCAATTTTTCGTATTTTTCACGACATCACCTCTTCCGAGCAGCTGACAACACTCAAATAGTAATAACTGTCTATGGTAAGAAAGCTTCTCAAATTTTGCCGTTCGGAGTCGGCAAAAAACTGTAGGTCCCTTCAACTCGTGAGAAAACAGTAGCACACACAACACGAGTAGTTCATGAGCCAGCTAGGCCCTGGTCCCTTTTTGGACTGTAGCGCCAACAATTGTTATTATTATTAAAATATAATATAGTGCGTGGAAGTGAAATGAAAAAGTTATTCAATTAAGATTGTATATACATAAATAATTTTTGTGATTGTTATATTGCTGCCCCTTTACGAGGGTTGCCTTCTATATTTTGGGATTACAGAACAAAAACAAATAATAATCATCGAAAATGGCATTATTGTGTTTCAAAATATTCCGCATTAAGATCCATACACTTTTGCATGCGTTTGCACCAATTGTCGAAGCACTTTTGCCACTCTGATTGAGATATCTCCAAAACATGCATTCCGAACGCATCAACCGCTTCTTCAGGTGTCGAAAAACGTTGACCTATCATTTTATTTTTTACGTACGGGAATAAAAGGAAGTCATTCGGCGCCAAATCAGTACTATACTCATCAATATAGACTCATCAAATCGATTTTCAAAAATGCAGTTGTTTAAGATGTGTGAGAGTGATACGTCTTCGGCGGTTGGTTTTCCTGATTTCTTGGAAGACAACAATGGTTGTTTACCACTCAAAATTGACAATTCTGCGTTGTTCTAGTGGTATGGTTGCGACATGTACAGTTTTTTCGAAAAAACAGGCGACCATTTGCTTGGAAGTGCTTCCTGCGCGAGCAACTTTTGTTGGATTTGCCTCAATTAAAAAAAAAAACCATACAGTTAACTGCTGTTTACTTTCGGGCTCATACGCGTAAATCCACGATTCATCACTTGTCACGATGTTAAAGACGTATTTCGAAGCACCGCGATCGTATTTTTGGAGCATTTCTTTCAACCACTCGATACGAGCGATTAAAAAATTGTGTGGGATCCAACGCGAACAAATGTTTTTGCCGGTCAAATGTTCATGCAATATTGAATGTATGCTAGTCCCCTTAATGCCTAAGGTTGTCTCAATCTCACGATAGGTCACATGACGATCTTGCAATATCAGTTGGCGTACAGCATTAATGGTTTCCGGAACAACAACTGATTTTGGACGACCTTCATGAAATTTGTTTTGGAGTGAACTACGACCTTGGTTGAATTCACCATACCATCGATAAACACTGGTCCTTGATAGAGCTTCATCGCCAAAAATTTAATTAAATTCATCGATGCACTGTTGTTGAGTTCATCCACGTCGAAAGTTTCAAAAAATAATCGCACGAAAATTGTCACGATTTAATTCCACTTTTTTGAATCTTATAAGTTACTGTAAACAACACAAATAGCGCTCGTATGTCAATACGTACTGAGTACGTATAACCTCAAAAAAATATCAAACTTTACGATAGAGCTGATAGTTGCCAGATTGCAACACTAGGGTTGCCCAATCCCGAAATATAAAAGGCAACCCTCATATTTCTCTTGTTTTTTCTTTAACTTTATAAGTGATTTTTTTGTTAAATAATTAACCCTTTTAATTGCTGATATGAGACATTGAATTCGTAATTATTATAGGTTAAACCCCTTCTGGATGCTGGAGTGGCCGACTACTAACGCTGAGGGGATGACTTCTCGTATTTCATACAATTTTCGAATAATTCATTAACACTTAGTTAGATTGCTCGTATGCCTAATAAGCTAAGTATTTTCCTATCTACGGATTTCAAACATTTAGAACAAATACTTGATAAAGTTTTTAAACAATGGACAATGATTAATCAATAACAAAAAAACGTTATGGGGCTATGACTATCCACTATCCAAATGTAAACGTTTCTCAAGAAGTCAGTTTTAAAATATGGTAAAATGTAACATTTGTACAACTTGACTGCTTATGTACTTATTTTCTCAACCTCTTAACCTTTTATCGTCGATACACGTTATTCAACAATGGGCCAACATCATTAACTCAAATAAAAAAATATTAACATTTTCTACATTTTTTAAGCCAGGCGATGGCTTAAAATTCGAACAAGTTATTTCTTCAACAAAAAAACTATCACCGCACCGCATCAATTCGTAAGACTACGGTTGATTGAACAGCAGTGTGTATACTAATTCGATCAATTTGCAACGGAAATTCCTGCCCTCCCGCTTAAATGATTCTTGGAATTTGTTCTTTCTTCTATTTTATTACAAAAATAAAAACAAAACATATATAAATAATTAAATATCAAAGGGAACTTCCGACTTTCTAAAGCGCATTCTTATACAACCTTAATGATAGTTAAGTCCGTCTATTGTGTGTCAATATATTTCTTATAACGTGTAGCTTAGCTAACTTGTCGCAGTACCTGCTCGCCATGTTGATGCAATGTTCACGAAAATTAGTTTAATTGGACAAAATTACAGTTGCGATAAGCGTCATATAAAAATATGTCCACACATTAACGTCCACATATCCGAAATTGTTCTCTTAAGCGCCATTATTATTGAGATACTCAAAGTTTTAAGTTTTTTACTCCTTTTGTTGGAAATATCCTACTGCTACATAAGTGAATCAGGTGCAATTTACAGAATTCTAAACTGCTCCGCATTTTCTTATTTCCATGTTGATGCTATTTATTGTTATTTTCTATATAAAATAAATATGAATAATTTATCTGAACGGATAAAACTTTGTCTTCAATACCTATACATAACCTACGCTAATAAAAAGATCTTATCACAGATACATTTCGTTATTTATGAACATGCCCTAATAATACAAAGCTACTGACGTCATTTAATATTCCATCTGCAGCGATACTACTATCTCTAGTTCGCACGTGGATGTATCTCAAGCCCACACACAACTATAGCCTTGAATACCCACACACACTTATGTTATCTGCTTTATCAATAGAGAACACTGTGGTGAAATATGGTGAGTTTTGATAAGCTTGCAGAAACGTTTGGAATTGGTATTATATATGATATATCGTTCACGGGTGTGTTCAATGTGCAATTTGATTTTTGTTTACGTTGAATCTTTTATCGTGCATTGCCGTAAAGTTTCGATAATTTTACTTTTCTTTGATAACTAGATCATTAAGTGACTCTTGTGTTTAAAATTTTGTTATGCTTGCTGGATGATCTTGACGTAGTGTCGAAGCACTGGAAATCTGCAGTTGTCTTCTTGTTCAAGGCCAAGAAATGCGGTCTGCGATTCTCTACATATTCGAGAAAACATATTGTACGTCTTCATCTCTGCCGTAACGGACATTCACTGCTGAATACATTGATCAAATATGACCAGCTTCTTTGGTCTCATGGGAGACACAAGACTGTGAGAAAAGAATCGGTGAATTTTCTGAGCATAATTCATAAAGTTTGGTTGTCAGACTGCATCATATCAAACGGACTGTGATTTAATACAATAAATATTTTCAAAATACAACTACTTCAATTATTCATAATTTGAACAGATGACAAATAACTTAGTTTCCTATATAAATATGAACATATAATTCTTATCAGTCAGAATACACATATTGTCATGATGTCATTGCGCATTTATCTATCGCATATCTTACGAACACAGCCACGAACCAAAACTAGAGAAGAGAGAAAAGAAAAAATAAAATGAGAAAAAAAGAGTGAGATAAAAACGTCCACCTACGAAATCCAAGAGACTGTCATACCGACAATTTTTCTGCCTTTCAGTTCTTTGAGTCATATTTTCTGCTGCAATTAAATGAAGTTGCGTTGAAAGTAAGGGAGTTTAGTGATGAGCGGTTTAGGCTAAGTTGTGACGAAAATCTAATTAAAATTAACACAAAAAATCGAATATCATAAAAACAAATTGAAATGAATCCAAGTTGATATAAAGTGTCTCACATAAAATGTGTAGTTTCATGGAAAAAGTAAAAGGAATATGATTGTGCAAGAATTACGAATCACCTTCCGTGTTTTTTGCTTACAAGTAGTAAATAGGGAGCAAAATACCAGCGAATATACACTCTTGCAATCGCATCTAAATTTTCTCTCACTCTCATACGCCTACACATCATTTGTTGTATATATTTCTCGCGTATGTTGTCTTTTTACAAATCGGCTACGACGGCTAGCACCATCATCAGCAGCACAAACAGCAGCAGCAGCAGCATCGTACCTTTCGAACATAGTACATGTTCCACATATCGAATGCGATTTTATTATTGGCACTCGACAGTCAAACAAATCGATTGTCTAATTAGAATCCACAAAAAGAAAAGAAATAAAGAATGTGATCAAATAATGAAATAAGAGTTAAAGATTACGAAAAAAACAAATATATATACTACGTACATAGAAGCATAATAAAAAGAAAAAAAAATAAAATAAAATTTAAGATATCTCCCCCAGGTGAAACGTAAGTTGCAATAAGAAATTATCAGTGAAATGTACAATACCTGAGAGAAGAAAAAGAAAAAGAAATAAGAGGGAAAAAAGAGTATCAAATTTTTTCTTGTGCTGGTACTGTTTTGTTTAGTTTCCAAAGAGTGTGTTCTTTTGTTCTGTTGTATGAAAAATAGGCAGTTGGGCCAGTCTCTTTGTGCATTTTAAAACTTTACTTAGTGAAGAATACGATAAAATATTTTAAAATAACCATACATGAGGGGAATTAGATGAAAATAAATGTTATTTTGACATGTCGCCCGTTGGCTAATATATTCGCCTTGAAGCGCTCCATTCCTACGTATGTATGTATACCCGATATGCGTACATGATAGTGTGTGTTTGGTGTGTGCCCCCCCATGTATGATGCTATATGTATACAAATTCTGTGTTTCTCTGTGTGCATTTATTGTGCGAGTGTATATAAAAATGATTGCTTTGTTTTACAATGGTATTCCATACCATTGGAAATCTGATTAATGAAATTTGTACTCTGTTTTATCTAGTTCTATTTTTTTAACTTCTTTTTCTTAGTCTTATTTTTTGTTCTTTTTCTCTCTTGTATGTTCACAGAAAAATCGAAATGTTAAATGTTTAAATAAAAACCCAAAAGATATTCATTTGAAACTGCAATAGATTCTCAAACATAAATTGTGTATGTGATGTGCCGTCCTTTGTGTACTAAGTACTCAGATATAAACTATGCTTTTGTTTTCGGCTGTCGTATCTTCGCTCTGTGTTGTCAGCATAAATTTGGTGCTTAGAACAACTTCACTTAAGGAAAACGAAAAAATTAAACAACAAATTGCGTTAAAATACGTACAACATATTCTCCTCATTCGTGTGTAACTTAATAATCTCTATCAACATCTTACCCCCAGGCGCTCAGCGCTATATACCTTCAATAACACAGTGCTCTGATATGTTATATGTACGTGCAAATATATGTGCGTTATTATTTTTCTGTAATATTTTGTGTAATTGAACGACTTTGTTTTGTATATTCTGTTACATATATAATACATTCATAAATCTATATATTTGTTTTTTTTTTTATACATATTTCATATTCCTTTTGTTGTAATTTCTTCAAAATAAAAACTTACAAAAAAATAGTTTTCAAATTCTTAAAAACAAAACAAAACCAATAAGATCAAAACAAACTAAATAATTATGTGTAATGTACCACCAAAGTTCTATCAAGTTTGTCGGTTGTGCCTCAGTCTGGTCAATGACTATGATGTTGAAAAGTTAAGCATATTTGATTCTTGCCTTAATAACAACGCAAACGTTTTCGCTCAACATCATCATCCTCCTCCTCACCATCATCACCACCATCACCATCACCAACAACAGCAGTACCACCAGCAGCATGAACAGCAACAGAAGAAGCTAGATACGAGGCAGCAATTTATTCATCATGCTCAGAATGATAAGTTAGTCATTGGAAATGGTCTTCCAAATGTTCAACAACAGCAGCAGCATAAGCAATACCAATCAAAAGAAAACTCAATTGATGTTGCAATACCGTCATCGTTAGCAACATCATTACCATCATCATCGTTATCGTCGTCATTATTATCATCATTATCGTTGCCAGCAACAACATTGACGTCGTCGTCATCGTTATCTTCGTCTTTACCATTACAACAGATACCTGCAATCACTATTCAGCAAAATTCACAATATTCAACAGCAGCTACAAATATCAACGAAGTTGATAATAATAATAAAAATGCAACAAAAAGTAAAATTAATGGTGGAAGAGAATGTATTAGAATGACATATCGAGGAAAAGATGATGACGATGAGGAAGATGATGAATTTTGCAATAAGAAGCCAACAACAACGACAACAGCATTCAAACAGGAAGAAAGTCAAACATCATCATCAACAGTACCGGTATCATCGAATACAACGTGTACAACAACACCCTCTTCTATGGTATTGCTCAATCGAACACCATCACCGCCCACAACAACGACAATACCAACAAGAATAAAGTTAGAGATTACCGATTCAATCTTAAACTTAAATGCCGATACTGAACAAACTCAACAAAAACAACACCAACAAAGTGAAGGAGTAATTATGGAAAGAACAACAACATTAGGAGACAGCGGTGATGTCAAGAGTAATAGTGCTTTTATCGTTGCTCAAAAAGATGAAGAAAATGTGGACGATAGCGGTGATTCATCATCAGATATTATCGGACAAATATATAGCTGCCTCTCAATAAAGGTAAAGTAATACACACTAATATTGTAACAAAACAAATTTTCACACACTTACACTTTGGAATATAGGACATATGAGTATTTTTTCTTCATTTTCTTCTTCTTGCTATATTTTTTCATTTTTGAGACTTTATAGAATTTCTTTTTATACATTTGTGCTCTGTTGCATATTATTTATAAACGTCTACGGATTTTCTTTTGAAGAAGTAAACAACACATATGGTATCACTTGATTAACTTCTACTCATTTTTTTTCTTCGTTTCTTCTTGTCAGTGATCAGGGTTGATGATATTTGTTTAAAGAATTAGTGTTGGACTCTTAGTGAGAATCTCGTTTATTTGAATGTATTTCAATAAAGTGCACTGAACTAATTTCACAATTCATTTTCCCACGTTCCTCCTTTTTACGCATAAATAAGATAATGTTTAAAACGTTGCAAGAAAAGGGCGGGAGGATTTGCGGGTTGCTTACCTAATCGAGAGAGCGTTTGTCTGTAACATCATCTTAATTGCAATGAGTTTGAAATCAAATTTTGAAATGATAACGTAATCATCGTCAGCGGATTTATTTTCAGTAGGTTTTCCGATGAGTAATCTTGAGCGTAATTGTTTGAAAAATTGATTCAAGGCCATTGATTAATTTTTATATATGTATCTCTCATTTGATTCGTAAGAAATAGAAAGTCTGACAAAGTTGTGCGATTAGTTGTTCGTATTTCGAGAAGAGGGGAGCTTAGAGCGGCTTTGAGAGGATTGATAACAAGTAATTTTATGATACATTTGTATTGACATCCGGTTTGTATAGCTATATGTGTGAATTCTAATTTTGGCAAATGTATAATGATGATAATGATTTATTTCTTGCATAACTAAGCACGTAGCACATTGCTCATAAGTGTCTTCTATATAATGCACATGACAGATTGCAATGATTGCCCTGGCAGAGACATGCAATGATTGTTCCTGATAAAATGGGATTTCTTATTTGTATATGCGCCCTTTTTTGGGACATAAATGAAAATAACATTTCTTTTCATTTCATTGATTGAGATTCACTTCAGTGTGTGTTATTTATGAAATCGAATCTGCATATGCAGATACGTCGGGAAAACATAAATTCTTATTCATTTTATGAAAAGAGACTCGTTTGTACATTGGATGAAGGTGTACGAATTTTCTTTGGTAAATGTGTTAATTCGTTTATTGTAGCAACCACGTGTTTCGTTGTATATCAGCGATTTTCGATAAATTCCACAAAAAGAATCAAAGTTAGTCAAAGGATGTAGGCAAAACATCTACTTCCTTTCCCATGTGTTATCGTTCTGCTGCACTCTTGATGCACCGATTAATGTACATAAAATAATATCAGGGTTATAACCCCTGACGTTTACCAGTCAAATATTTAGTAAGGGTTACTGATTCTGTCGGATTCGCATATCTTTATTTGCAGATAGTTTACAAAGATCAGAATAGATTTCTGTCAGGTAGTGTGTAATATTTGTATATTATTATTTGTATACACAGTTTCATCAACTAAGTTTGAATCATCAAATATCTATGAGCTTTAAGAGGTGTTTTGATGGCACGTCAAACCTTTTTATTGGCCAATTCTAGGCGCTTCCTCATTTTGTTATGAATTAATTTTGCATTTCACAATGAACGATCCGTTTGCAGAGATGTGCCGGACTTTGGCTACATTCGTAGAGAAATGTTATGATTGTGGACGGCCTTTGCCGTTGCCGAATCATAGTTACTTACTTTCTTATCAAAATAAATAAAATACTGGAAAGGTTCTCAAGAGGTTACGTTTTAGTTCCTGATGAAAACTAGTTGGATCTTATATCTCCATTATGGTTTTACACTTTATATTTCACGAACTTTAAGTGCAGTTTAGTTCAAACATGTTGCGAAGACTTTCAAACAATCATTTAAACGAACTTTCAATTTGTTGTTCTCGCAGAAAACAACTAACTTAACAAAAATGTCATACTTTTCGTTTTTAACCTTGTGTCCGTTATGCACCGGGAAACTAGGGAATGGATCTAGTTATACTTGCTAAGTTGGTACTTCATTTACATACATACAAATTACATTGTCAAAATATAATTGAACAAAGGACTCTTAGGCATACAACAAACCTTTTTTTTAAAAAAAATTGTAAAATTTTCCCTACACACGAAAAAATCTCTGCATCAGAAAATAGGATTGGAAACAAGTTAATGTGGGCACATATTTTCACTCTTCAGCCTAAAAAAGGCGAATATTAATGTATTTTATTATTTTTAATTTTTAGTCTTGACTCGATGCTTTTCCTATTTGTTTGCATTTTCTTCATATGCAATGGGGAATAAAATGAGTGAAGACGAGTTTATGAAATTCCTACTTTTATAATACGGATTGATCTCCGAGAGGTCTGTCTACCGAAAAATATATTTAATTTGACTAGCCAAAGTATTGCGTAGTCTGTCTTATGTGTGAAAAGATATGATAATATAAAATGGGATTATAATAATAATAATAATAATTGTTGGCGCTACAGTCCAACGGGGGATTAGAGCTTAGCTTGCTCATCAACTACTCGTGTTGTGTGCGCTACTGTTCTCTCACGAGTAGAGGAACCTACAGTTTTTTGCCGACTCCGAACGGCAAAATTTGAGAAGCTTTCTTAGACAGTTATTACTCTTTGAGTGTTGCCGGCAGCTCGAAAGAGATGGTGCCGTGAAAAATTCGAAAAATTGGTGTTGAGCTGGGAATCAAACCTAGACCCTTCGACGTGTGAGCGTCGAACTCTACCCACTATGCCACGGCGACCACATAGTATTTGAAAAACTGGATTCGGTCGACATATGCTAAGCAAATATGAATTGGATTTCCATTATCGCTTCGATTCTGAGAAGTAACTAAATCGACCTATGGTAGCAAGAAATAATGGACATAAAAAAATTTGGAACGCCATAGATTACGAACTAACTATGCTTTTACATTATATCAAAATCGGTTAGGCAGTTCAAGCTGTAACCGAATTGTTGATACATTAAACATTATAAGTATCTAAAATTGCATATTATAATGAAGTTCCGCCAGTTACTATGATTTTTTGTCTAGTTTTGTAATTGCCTACCTCATACGAAAATATAATTAATAACATTCGTAGCCCTGTAAATAGTCGTAACAATAAATATATATAACTATAAGAAATTCAGCTAACGTGTTGTAGCCGTTTTTTCTCGCTCACAATAAGCTGCAAAGCCTCTTGTAGATTTTGGAAAGCGCAAATGAATACTAGCAAATTTCGAAAAAAATATTTTTAAGTTATTTACAAATCATTCAAATACCGCCTCTTTTTAAGTTCCCTTAAAATACTCAATTGACGCCTCCAATACACTTCAATTCCCAGCATCAGACATTAGTAGTTGTATACCTTACCACTATCAAAAAGATTCTATTACCGCTATCAGAATAAAGATACATTAAAAACCCATATAAGTAGAAATTTGTCATACCACGTTTTTTGCCTTCACAAGCTTACGCTTTGACCTCTCAAATTCAAAAATGACTCACTTCATTAGCATGTTTCACACAAAAACAATGTTCATAGATAGTGATTAACTGGAAAGTACGTAATCTGCTATGACGTTGTTAATGTGTCCTGGTTACTGATACGTATGTTTATATTTCTTTTGCAAATTAACTTCAGATTTAAGAAAAGTAGATGATTGTGGTTCTTATTTTATGTCTACGTTCTCAACAAAAATGTTGGTTAAATTGACGCTTCTTATGTATGAGCTGGAGTCAACTTAGCAAATAACTCAAATGCACTCTGCATTGTGCTTATTAGGCTTTAAAAAGTTTATGAGGTTTCAGGGACTGAAAAAGAACAATAAAAATAGATTGTGTATTGAAAGGCGCTCATTTGAGGAGTATTTTTTTTCTGCTCGATTACTTACTATATTTGTCAAACTTCGACTTCCAAGTAAACCCGTTATATCCAACTATTTACGTAAATATCATTCCAACTCACTTCCGCAGAGTTCTAAAAGGGGGCGAGACACATGTCGCACATTATCAAACTTTTCTCCAGGCAATTTGAGCAGAAGGATCTATTAATATATTTTTGTCAGTATCTTTAACCATAAGTGTAGTAGTTTGATAGTAAAACTTTCTTATGATCTATTTGTAAGTTGAATGTTAATTGAATACGTTTCTTATAGGTTCTCGACTATATATGTAAATGAATTTGATTTTGATTTATTTTATGCTTGTGTTGTTTTTCAGGTATCACCAACTGATGGTCTACCATCCGTTGTGTGTCGTGAATGCAGGAGTAAGCTGGATGATTGTTATCGATTTCGTGAAACGGCACTAAAGGCACAAACGGATTTAAAAAGATTTCTTCAATACAATACGTCTGGAGATGTTTCGGTGAGTTATATATGTGTGTATGAATTACTTAGATTGGTTATTAAATTTGACTTTTTGGCTTATGAATTTGCTTAGGTGGCGACATAAACTAATACAAACACGTTTGGTTTCTTGTACAAGTAGATTCATAATAAAGTAAATGATACTTGAACACTTGAACCGGGAAAAAACTTCGAAAGATTTTGGGATCTTGCCTCTTTGCGTCATCAGTTTTAATAGCACTCTCGCTGATTATCATTTATTTTCTTACTCTTAAATCTAAGGATTTGTAGATATAATAATATCGTAATACGCCTTTGTACCATGCATCTAAAAGGTATAAAACACTGTTTTCTGCATTCAGCTTTGACAGAAATTTTAAGGCAACGCTGAAGTCTGTCTTAATTTGTCTGCAATGCTAAAAAAGAATTAACTGCGTTTTGATAAGTGAGTATTCGCCTACAGCTGTGGCCGTGGTACAAGGAAATTATTACGTCAAAAAACACATCAAATATACACTTTGAGCAACGAAGAAAAATCCTAAAATCAGATTCCATTTTCTTCCTGTTCCAATGATATCTTGAAGCAGTAGAGGTGTATTGTTAAAAACCTTTCGTCCTTAGAAATAATTCAAGGAAGCACTCTTTGTCCCAAAAGTAAAAAAATCTTTGACAAAACCGCAAAACTATTTTTGCATTAAGTTAGTTAATTGTTGATGTTATTCAATTTATTTAATTCGCAATAGTTGGTACATGTAGAACTTAAAATGTCAATATTCGTGACTGCTACATTCTTATGGTAGATTTCTTACAGTTTACATTACCGGTATTTGGTCAAGTTTTTCATGGCAATACTTCTTCATGCGTAGCCCTGTAGGGTTAGGTGTTGATCGAATCAGATCACCTGTCATGCTCTTCAAGACCTCTTTTCCCTCGAATTATGAAAGCTCTCAAGACTGTCTAAAAAAACGCTTCATTAACTGACCACTTCAATTATACATTTAAAATATTCAGACTTAAAACGAGCCAATACTTTGTAAGCTGCAGCAACACATTTTTTGAAAAATTATTTACAAACAGTTTTAACCGACATTCTTTAACTTTTGAACAATTTAAATGTCCTAAAATGCTTAATATGGTTATCGTCGGTTCTTCTGAAAAATTTCCTTAATTTTATTTTGTTTGTGATATTAACAATTTTGTTACTTTTCAAAACAAATTATAGACCTTTATTTAGCAGGCAATTCATTAGTATTGATCTCTCTGTCATAAAAATCAATTATATGTTAATAAATCAAATTTATCTTTCAGGATCTACATCGAAACTCTTCTTTCACACTTAATAAGCTACTTAAACCCCCTACAGTACGTAAGGCATCGGAAACGATGGCGGCAACAGCTTTAACTGAACTCAGTAAAACTTCAAACAACAACAACAATAGCAACATAAATAAGCGCCAAAACTTAAATATAACTCATAATAAGCCCACAAAGTGTATTAAACTGCCACAGATGTCCTCCGTTTCTTCCGCAGTCGATCATTCGGATTCGAGTGAAGTCCCCGTACAAGAAACAGGTCCACCACCCCCACCCTCCATATCTATTATACCAATTAAAGAAGAATACCAAGAACCATCTCACTCGAATACTATATCTCAAGAACCGGTTGACACTTTACAAAGTGCCTATACGTGCAGTGAGGATGCGCTCAAAAGAACATCATACAAATTCGGGACTAACTACCTTATGAATACGGAACTTAAACCAAATGTGACAGCATTCGCATCCGGGTTACGTAATCAAACATTGTCTGCATCGTCGTTAGAAAATCTCTCACAGCTGAAGCAACATTTGGAAACTGCAGCAGTCCTCATGGATATCAGCAAGAAAGTTGTCATCTCTCCACCCAACTCAAATCCACAGTCTCCGAATTTAAATCTTGCAACCGATACATGTATTAATAATTCTGTGATAAAATCTAAGCAAACAGTAGACGCCAGTAAACAAACCAACGAAGATCAACAAATAAGCATCATTCGAAGTGAAATTCAAAGCCAGAGTAAGCAGAAAGACGCAAGTCAACGTCAAACATCTCAATCCCAAAACTCCTGTGGTCCATTGCGAAGTACCAGCAATAGTCTACCACCAGGAATCAGTAGCAATAGCAGTTGCAGCACCGACGTACCAGTGGCAACTGTTAAAAAGAAGAATATCGAGGTGGAAAAAACTGGTCTAACGCAGTACAGTGGATCCGATGAAAGCTCAGATTCGGGGAGGCTACACATGGATATAGGATCTCTTGAAATCGAAGAAGTTGAACGTCCGTCCAGAGGCAATGCAAACAATTATGAAGATATTGTTGAAAGGCATTCTTTAGATAGTATATCATCCGAGGATCACGGCACTGACCCAGCCACTACCCAGCTTTGGCAGGCTCTAGCCCACACTGCAGGTAACATCAATTCTTTATTGTGTATTTTCACACTCCGTATCACTTCAAAACTCTTTGCAGTAAACGGTGAAGGAAGTCAGGCCACGCAGCTCCTACGACAAATGATCACATGCAGAACATTTCAGTTCCCCTTGTCTTCGGTTGCTGAACCGGTCAATAATGTGTCCGAGGAACCTATAGCTTTACTTAAGGTATGTTTGCCTGCCACCTTTGTCAACTAATAGGTACTGGAGTGCACTAATTATTCTCCGATGGCCGAATATAAGTCGCCACATTCATCGCAGCTTGCGACGACGAGCAATGAGCTTTTTTAAAGAACGTACACCAAACAGAAATTGCATTCGAAATGAACACACGATGAAATTGCTCAACCCCTCTGTGTGCAATTGATCTAAATAGCTTCTTTGAATTTCAAAATGCATCTGTATGATTTTATTTTAGTTGCACGTGACAGTGTGAATACGGGAGAAAGAGGGATATGTGCAATTGTACGAATGCAAATCCATCAACGTACAGAAGTGATAACATCTCGCGACAGGGAGAATATTTTGTGTAGCTTTCCCTGTTGGTATTTTTATTCTTAGATTAAATGAATAGAGCGAATTGCGGCAGACAATGCTGCACGGTATTTTTCGTTTTTCTTTCTGCATGTTCGTTTTGAATTACTCATTTTCGAAGAGGTATCAGCAACTCGCCCCTGGCTTTGCTTTTTGCCGCGTAGCAGATTTTGTGTAATTCTTACAGATACGATGAGTTAAGCAATGACGACAATCTTTGGCAATACTTAGAAATCATTAAGAAGCTAACACGCGTTTCTGATTTCAGCTGATAGTTCGTTGGTCATTGTGTTACATTGGCTTTTGAAATTCATCTCTGATGATTCACAAAAAAAAATGATTGAACTCAGTCATGAAAAGTACTTTCATCATATCAGGCCAGGTACTGCACACTTACTAAGAAATAGATACTTATTTATGATTATATACATAAATCAATGAGCTTTTTCCTCAAATTCTATTAAGAACAGTAGACAGAAAGTAGTTGTCTACTGAAAACCTAGGATTTTCATGCAAACAACAGTTTTTTATGAATAATAAGTAAATGACATTATCGAAGTACATTATTTCTTAGCTTGGAAGGTATGAAATTCCAAATGATAATTTATTTAAAGGAGATTTTCGTTTAGAAGTAATGACTGCAAGTTGAATAGAAGCCATAAATACTGAATGGTTCCACGAAAAGGTCGCACAACGTCATTATTATAATTTCGAAAGATTTTTTTCCAGTTGCCAATAAATTGTTAGAATCCCTATTAAATGGAACCACTTGTTACCTAACAGACTAGACGAATTTTTCTCTTTCTTATATGTGTTCCTTTAAGCGAGAAAAATGCTTTTTTGTGTACACAATTTGTTAAGAGCGTGTATGCAGTTCTCACAGTTTCCAAATCTCTTTATTTCACGTAGAACTTAAAAGGCACGTAATTATTACTTGCTTTTTTACGGATATATAAGCCTCCTATACTTATACCGTCACCTATTTTGCTAAATTTATTTATCCTCAACTGAGAAAAAAGAAAGTATTCACAAATAACATTAAATAATATTGCGCTTGTGTAACTCTCTTTTCAGAACAATGTAACAAAAGATAAAATCTCTTCATTATCATTAAAAATTGGTCGCAGAAAGCAAGCATGGCCCATCAAGGCTGATTGTAAGGAGTTTCTTGAAAATGCTGGTCATTCTTTCAAGAATCAACATCGCAATGATGATACGAGCGATCGTTCGAGCAATCCTATAAGTGGTGACAAATCTAAAAACAAGAGCTCAAGCTTTATAAGCAGTCAAAAAGATATGTCTTGTTCGAATTGTGGAACACTAACAACAACGATTTGGAGGCGAAATATACGCGGTGAAATGGTTTGCAATGCTTGTGGATTATACTTCAAATTGCATGGTGTTAATAGACCGCATTCGATGAGACGGGATACAATTCATACACGTCGGCGGCGACCGAAAGGCAGTGAAATGGGTGGGCGAAAGAGTAAGTTGAACATTTTACGAGACACTAAATTTTGTTCTGTATTATATTAATGCGTGTATGTGTGCTCAGGTGGTGAAGTAGAATTAATTTTAAAATTCAAAAATATATGATGCATTTGTATTTTTAGTACATTCTGTGGAAGGAAAAATATGAGATTTCAAAATTTTTTTCTGTACCAGATTTTCTAGCATATTACGTATTCCTCATGTGTAGGGTCCATTTAAGATAGATACAAACATTTTTTTTTATTGTTAAATGCTCATATTTTCTTTCTTAAGCTCACTAGGAGCTTCAGTGTCTGGTAAACTCTTCCGTTCCAATGGATATTGTGCTCGATGTTGTCTTATATAAAAATGTCAAGAACAGTATTCAGTTATATATTGGTCTTTTAAGAATAGTGACGAGGGCAGATGTTTTTTTTCCTAACAGAAGGAGTAAGTTACTGTTAGTCTTGTGGTATATTTAACAAATTCATTGCAGTTTGTTATAAAATTCCAGCACTTTTCAGGTGTATCATTTCTCATTACTGATCATACGTTTTTGGAGAAATGATATCAGAGTCGATACAAAGTATCCATTGACATATAGGAAATCTCTGTGTCATCAGGGAGTATTAGGATGATAGCAGTTTTGTGTGAAGAATGGCTTAACTCCAAATAAAGGGTGTTCCAACAAGAATGCAAAATTTATATTTTGCGCCATTCGAACTGTCATTGTTTGACATTTGAACAATTATTATTGTTTGTTAGTAGAAGGTATAAGGTTAATAAAAATGAAGCCCCACACGAATGAACAAAGCATTTCATTGTAAACATGAAAATGCTGATTTTGCCAATAAAGTAATTTTTAGTGACGAGGCCCATTTCCATCTTGATGGCTTCGTCAATATGCAGAATTGTCGCATTTGGGCGAGGAAAATCCTCGAGTGATTCACGAGAAGCAAATGCATCCTCAACGTGTCACTGTGTGGTGTGGATTTTGGGCTGGAGGAATCATTGGACCTTTTTTTTATGAAAATGAGTTAGGTCAAGCGCACACAGTCAATGGTGTTCGGTATGATAATGATAACCAATTTTTTCGTGCCTAAAATTGAAGAAATGAATTTAGAGGGGATGTTCAACAAGACTGCGCCACATCTCATACAGCCAGAGAAACAATTCAATTGCTGCATCAGTCATTTAAATCTTGCGTTCTTGTTGGGTAGAAATAACTATCAATATAAATAAGGATATAAAAATAGATTAAAATTGTTTGGCTGAACCAAAAAGATGACATTGTCCCTAATATTTGATAGATATAATTAAATTAAGTGGCCGCCGCGATGCCGTGGGTAGAGTGCAACGTTCACACACCTAAAGGTCTAGGTTCGATTCCCGGCTGAACACCTCGAATTTTTTACGGTACCACCTCTTTTGTGAGTAATAACTGTCTAAGAAAGCTTCTCAAATTTCGCTGTTCGGACTCGGCAAAAAACTGTAGGTTCCTCTAACTCGTGAGATAAGAGTAGCGCGCACAACACGAGTAGTTGATGAGCAAGCTAGGCCCTGATCCCACTGTGGACTGTCGCGCCAACAATTAAATTAATATTGTCCGCCTTAACTTAAAAAAAAACTAATTGTAAATATACTATTCCAAGCCAAGAATAAACCATAACCCAAAACTGAGACCTTAATCAATAGTTAATTATAACTCTACCTTAGTTAAAATAATTAGATGACATTTTGTATGTATATAATGCATTTACCAACTGGGCAACGGTGGCCAGATGCATTTTAAGGTAAATTTGGCACAAATAGCCTTAATGAGGAATATGTGTGTTACCGCATATTGTCGCTTTTATCAGTTACCATGTACTCTTTGTTGGGGCGCCTATTTCTTAACTTCTTAGCCTAATGATGATACTGATTGTTGTTTTTCATTCAATGTAATTGATTTACGCTTCACTCCTTAAATGTACCATTTTCGTTTCAGGAAACAAAAATGCTCCAGTAAGCTCATCGGATGTCGATGCGCCGCGTGATAACGATGGCAAAAATGATCTTGTATTAAAGAACAATAGCTTTTTCATGACCATGAGTTGCAACAATAGCCCTAACAGCGCAGCTTTTCCTCCACAAGTGAGTATACACATATGCAAGTACATTCACAACATTGTGTGATATATTCTTCTTTTATACTTAAGAATTACTCGCAGTACCTTTGTTCACGTCAAAATACTCAAATCGATAGTAAATTACCAGTCGATATCAAGAAAGAACCAACTCCCTCTCGAAATGATGAATCTGAAAGTGATAACAGCAGTCACGAGAATGAAGGCTGCAATTCACCATTGAATTTAGTATCAAATGAATCCCAAGCAAAACTTCACTATCCTCCAAATTTCAACCGTTCAACTTGAGGGTGTTATTCGAACATGAAAAAGAAAAAGAAGAAAATTAAGAGGAAACGGAAAACCATGTGAACAATTTTCTTCAATAGAGGAAGCACTAATTTATGATATATATTTAAAAATTTAAAATTATGTAAAACCTAATAAGCAATTAAATCAAATTCGACAATTTTATTATGATATTATTTTATAAACCTCTGAACAACAAACAAAAACAAAAAAATGATCAAATTATTTTGAGTATTTTAGTATTTATTTAATGTATATTAATAATTAAAGAGTAATTAAAAATCAAGAAAGAGAAACTTAATTATACAATAACAAGCGAGAGAGGAGAGATAAGAAAAGAAAGAAAAAAACAAAAATACTCAATTGTTAAGGGATTTAAGGGATCAATTCATTGACGATTGATGATTTCTGCAATCACAAACATAAGAAATCACGTACTTAATTGACTATATATAGTTAAACTTTGGTAGAAGTAAACACGTCTTACTGACATTCAGTAATATATAGATATTATATAATGGAATGTAATCGATAAATAAAGAATTTGTATATAATTCCTTTGGCCTAAGCTGAATGTCATGACAACCACTATGCTTATGAACACTTAGTATTATTATTACACTTCGAATTTACTAATCATCTCTTATTTTTATAATTTTTAACAAAATTACTTCATGTATTACTTACAATTTTAATATTTATTAGACAGTATATATACATATAAATCTTTAAATTAAAACCAACAAAACATAAAAACTTAAATAAACAAAAAAATCTTAATTATTAACATTTGTAAAAAAAAAACATAAAAAATGAACAACAACTAAAAACGAATGTGAAAAAGTTTCTTGCCTAAAATATGCAAAATGTGTGATAATAGAATTACCTTCTCTTACTTTATGTATACTAAATATATATAAAGCCCTCCATTTGGATCGTATTTATATATTAAATCGAACAATATTTGAAATTATTCTCATATTTAAAATAAACAAAAAACATATATATTAAAAAATCGCAAAAAATAAAATTTTTTTCAAATTCACTAATTGAACAATTACTATTAAACAAAATGAAAACAAAAACTTTAAACTAAAGTGACAATTTTTAAATAGTATCACATTAAATTATTAAAAAAACGAAACAAAAAAAACAAAATTGCATCTCTAACACAAAGAAATTTTTAAATAGAGTCGAAAATATAATAACTAATAAAGAAACAAAAATAAATAAATGAAGAAACAAAATAGTAATTTAAAAATTTAAAAAGCTCTCAACATTTTTATTAACAACATACTTATAATACATACGATAAGTATTTTTTTAAAAGCAAAACAAAAAGAAAAAAGAAACAAAAACTATATATTTTAACATTGAAACTTAAGAAATCATATGCATTGCTTTATTTTTATATGAAAAAAATATAACGTGTAATATAGTAGAGAACAAAACAAGAAAATGAACAAACACAAATCGAATGGAAAAGAAGAACAAAAGAATATATATACAGAAACGAAAACAAAAAAGTAAAAGCTCTTTAATATATTATAATTCATGATATACTATGTATGTATATACATTTTTTCTTCTGTGGCTAATCATATTTTTTTCTTTAAAAGTTAAAATTTAATTTAATATTTGTTTACGCATTCGTGGTTTCTGCTAAAAGAATACAAAAAAAAAACAAACAATATTTACATTTTCAGAAAATAAAGTATTATTTGAAACTTAATTAGTTGGTTAATGAGCTAACTAAGAAAGTAAATACCGCTTATTATATATAAAAAATACATTTATTTTTTTCATTGGTTAACAAGTGGTGTTTAGTTATTTTTCCTTGACGACATGTATTTGTTTGCAAAAGGCATCCTTGATCCACAGGAATAAATCCTTCTGCTCAATGTTCATGAGAGGATGTTTGACAGAATTTTCAGATTATTCATTCTCAGACTTTAAAGCTTAAGTTAAATTAGACTGTAAAAGGCATAGTTAATACACTCAATAGCAAATTTATAGTCGCAGAGCCATTTAAAGATCAATGGGGAAGCCATTGATCCTACAACAGAAATGGGAAACTGCCGTCTGATTGAGAAGGTTTAATAACTGGTTAATTTTCCTTTTTCCCAAATTATGCCGTCCTTTATTGGCATATCACATAATGAGTCCGAGTAGGTGTGTCATAAATCACTTGTATAATCGTTTATTTTATATCCCTTAATGACGTATTATTAAACTTATACGATAGAATTCATTTCTCGGTGAGTGCAATCTTTGTCACTAAATAATACAAAATGTAATACACAGTCCGAATAAATTTGTAGTTTATGAACTCAGTTAAACTCGCAGCTTTAGGAGTAGGGAATTATACAATATGTGTTTTATAAGGGAAAAGAAAGAATAAAATATATACTGTGATGGAAAAACAAACATTTTTCTAGTGAAATTGATTTTCGAGAATTGCTTTTCAATTAACAATCACATTCCGTGGTCTCAAAATTTGTATGTTACACATTATCTGTCCGGCAACGCATATATTCAGTACTCCGTCTCAATATCATCCCTATTAACAGATGTCTGTGTTGTGTGAATTTTCTTTTGCACATATATGTATGAAGACAATACACAAAACAAACGGGAAAATTACAACTTTCAAAGTAAGACGAGTCCCAGTATTTAAGTGACAAACTGATGATAACCTGTCAAAACGTTTGAATATTTCTAATAAATAAACGGCATATGGATCAAAGATCAAGTATATAATCATTAAGACTATACCTAGGTTTTTATGTTCGTCTATAAAAGTTCAAGCTAATCACCGAAAGGCGCCTTTGACTCAGCGCTTCATGATTGACAACAATTTTTCATTTGAAAATTTTCCCTAATTAATGTACGGGTTAAGCAAAGCACAAGTTAAGCGATTAGAAGGGTTTCTAACTAAAGAGACCCGAATCAAAATACCACTTCTCTTTATTATTTTATGCGTATTAAATAATGAATCATAGTTATGAACATAAATCAGTTTGTCAGATTGTACGAATATAACTCCATATGCATATTTATGAGTCCATTTTCAAATTCAAGAGTCTTTTATGATAAGTAGTGAACATGATACTAGAATTTAGATCATGCTCACTTAACCATTCAAACGCTTGTATGGATCTGTGTGAGTGGGAAACCAGTTGGCAGATAATGTGCGTCATGCAGCGTCCAATCCAATCTAATTAAATAGATGACGCACTTTTTGCTCTCTCACGTGTAGGAATTCGTGTTATCAGTCACGAATCACACGATTAGAAAACCTGTTTGCTATATAAGCAGCGGCGATAGATAGCTGACTTGAAAGGCATGAATTATAGGTTTGAATGTGTTGGTTCTTTTATCCAGCAGGGTATGTTAGTAAAAGATGTAGACAACTAACAGAAACTATTAGTGAATTATGGTCTAAAAAGAAGGTTAAGTTACAAATAGTATTCTGCAATAGAATGTGGGAAAAGCGCTTTTGTGCGAACGGTTGTATTACGATTGAATATTCTTTTAAAAAATTGACAATAATAATCCACATTGTTTTAATCATGTAGATACTCCTCCTTGGAGGAAAATTGATCTGATAAATAAAACACAAAGAGTATTATGACATTTACCTTTCTTCGCAAGTCGTTCATATACTTGATTCGTGTAGTTTGTTGACAACGGTCACATTAAGATGCCGCATGACTTTTTGAGCTACCACAAATATGCGACTTCTCACACTCATTAATGCTGTTTACGTGCCCACGCAAAGTAAGTCTATATATGGTCATTTTTAAGTCATTGAAAGAAACTATTTTTTAAAAATACAAAAAAAAAGCGAAGTATACTATTTTGCTAGAGGTCTGGCTTTACTCTGCAGTCTTACTGTAGTATAGAAGAGGGAGAAATAAACTTTTGTCTCTACGAGAGTAAATCTTACATTGTATCCACTGTTAACTCATTTCTCAAATAAAAACTTCTCATATAAACAATTCTTGAATCTCATTGAGACAACAACTTACACCCAACTAGTGTGGTCGTATGGAGACAATACGTAGACTTCGTAAATATGTTCGTCGGGGGTGGTGTTCACTTCGAACCCAAGCATGTGTTTACATTCAGATGTTTATGTGTTTAGTTTTATTTGTTCATATTTTAATAGAAAATAGAAACCCTACTAGGGTGCGGTATATAGGCTCCAGGAACAAATTTATTTTTCTGACGCCGAGGAGGGTTTTAAGATAATAGTTTTTAAGAATAAAATTTTAAAAACTTTACATCAGCCCAGTACACACAATGTACTGCGTGTGATATGTAAAAAACTGGGTAAGTGCGAGTTGCACTCGTACACGAAAGAAAAGTTTTCAACTTAAATCAAAATACGTTTCAAAGAATCTTTTGGCTAATATGTTATCATGCCCATCTTTGCAATTTTATCCTTACTTCGCATGTATGTATAAGCATATCCTCTGTATTCTCTGCATTTCGTGATTTCAGAAGATATAAAGAGTGTGTTAGACTTACGGACATGACGGTGGACATATGTTACATATAGAAACTATAATATAATGATAAAACCGTCTGCAACTCATGTTTTTGCGATGTGATTAAACTTAGGTACAAATTCTGTACACGCCACCTATACTGAAAGGAAGAAGACTTGAGACTAAAATGGAAGATATACAGTAGTTCTTCTTACTACCACTGAGTCAGCGAAACATATGAAACAGACAAACAGGTAAGAAAACATCACAAGCTGCTGAAAACAGTAAAAAGTTTAAGGGAGAAGCTCATACAGTCCTTCGCATACAATTTTATACTATATTTACAACTCATAAGCTGTTGGAAATTCATTCCACTGCCCTTTAAGATGTTGTCATTTCAGACTTCTTTGAATAAAGCGAGCTTAATAATAATGTCTGTAAACGCTTTCCATCAATTTGTAATTGTACACAATAATAAAATTGTGTAATTTAATTTTTAATATTTTTGTTAATAATAACTACAAGTTCAACGGTTGACTGTGTCCTAATTCCAGTTTCTGGGAATTAGACGTTAATTGCGAAACCATATGACAGACCTTGACGGAGACGATTTTGTGAGCGGAAGGGTTGCAACGAATTGATGTGATCACTTTTGAATTGAGACATCCCAAACATACCCATCGGTTGAGAGGTAGTTAGGATTAGAGGACTGTAAAGGCAAAACTTAACAAATAACAAAAATGAAACTTTGCACAAAAACTGGTATTTATTTATTGTTACGATTTGTTGTCTGTTGTACAAATTTGTTGTTTAAACTTTGTTTTCTGTCCTGGCGTTTCTGTTTGTTTGCTGGCTGATTGACGATTGATATGACGATCCAAGAGCTTTGATGATTTGTTTTAAAAGGACTTCTGTGATTCGTCGGCCAATCAGAAAATGACTTCTATTGCTGTTGTATCGCCCTCTATGAGTGAAAATGATTATGACATGACAGCAACCCACCCCCCGTGAGCTCTCAAGGAGATTCACCACCAATGTCCAGCACGGCCAGTTTAGAAGCAGGGCGATGCAGTACTCCTCCTTGGGTTTGCACATCTACACTTCTGATTTGGCCATCCTTCGCTGGGTACACCTTTACGATCCTTCCACGTTGCCATATATTACGCGGTAAAACGCCATCGCATATTAAAACCAGATCGCCGGTTTTAAGAGGAGGGGCCATTACGTGCCATTTCGATCTTCGACTACTCGTCGTAGTTTGCATTTGTAACACTTTCCTTTAATATTTTTGAGAACAACGTGGATATGCAAAATCCAATAACGTTGGCGAATTTCATTCATAGTCAAGCAATCGTTTTGATGATGCATCTTGTGGTGGTAGTGGTGGACGATGATTTCAGTTAGTGAATGCCTTTGGGAAAGTATAATTGGCCGTTTCGCATCAAGTGGCAACCAATGTTGTCGTCATACAAGCAGGGTGTAAGGACAAAAGCACATATTAATCATCAAAATAGCTTTATTGTTTTTCAAAATATTCCCGATTCAGATCTATACACTTTTGGATGCATTTAAACCAATTGTCGAATCACTTTTGCCACTCTGATTGAGGTATCTCCAAAACATGTATTCTGAACGCATCAACCGCTTCTTCAGGTGTCAAAAAACGTTGACCTCTCATTTTATTTTTTACATACGAGAATAAAAAGAAGTCATTCGGTGCCACGTCAGGACTATGCGGCGGATGACTAAAATCGTCAAATCAATGTTTTAAGTGCTCAAAAATGCAGTTGTTTGAGCCGATGTGTGGTAGCTTGCATTGTCGTGGTGAAGGGTCATCCGTCTTCGGCTGTTGGTTTTCCTGATTTCTTGGAAGACAACTGGCAAACAAATGGTTGTGTACCACTCAGAATTGACTGTTCTGCGTTGTTCTAGTGGTACGTTTGCTACATGTCCAGTTTTTTTCGAAAAAACATGGGACCATTTGTCTGGAAGTGCTTTGTGCGCGAGCAATTTTTGTTCGATTTGGCTCAATTTGAAACGCCCATACAATCGACTGTTGTTTACTTTCGGGCTCATACCCGTAAATCCACTATTTATCACCTGTCACGATGTCATAGACGTTTTTCGAAGCACCGCGATCGTATTTTCTGAGCATTTCTTTCGACCAGTCGACACGAGCTGTTTTTTGAGCGATTGACAAATTGTATGGGATCCAACGCGAACAAATGTATGCTGATCCCACTAATTCCTAAGGTTGCCTCAATCTCACGATAGGTCACAATGATGATCTTGCAATATTAGTTGGCGAACAGCATCAATGGTTTCCGGAACAACAACTGATTTTTTTGGACGACCATCACAAAATTCGTCTTGCAGTTGAATTCACTATACCATCGATAAACACTGGTCCTTGATGGAGCTTCATCGCAAAAAATTGAATTAAGTTCATCGATGCACTGTTGTTGAGTTAATTTACATCGAAAGTTGTAAAAAAATAATCGCACGAAAATTTTCACGATTTAATTCCATTTTTTGGGCGAGATGAATCTTTGAATTTACTGTAAACAACACAAATAGCGCCCGTATGTCAAAACGTTCTGAGTTCGTAGAACCTCAAAAATGTCAAACTTTACGATAGAGCTGTAGATGAGTACATCTATTGGGTTACGTTAGTAGTCAACTTTCAGTCATATCGAGGTGAATTCGTCAACTACAACACCCCGGATAAGAGCGGCAGGAAATCTGCTCTTCCAAATTCAGCAAAGTAAGAACACAATGTATTGTATATGTAAAATACCAGAAAACTTAATCCTCTAGTTCTTTTAAAGTGTTGCCAATAGCTTACAAGACTTGGTGACATGAAAAATGTATCCTGTATCGAAAGTGAGGCATTCCCCCGTTCTGGTTAGACGGAAGCCAAATGAGGAGCTCAGGAGCTCAGGAGCATCAATACCATATTATGCCAACCGTGAAGCATGGAGGACACGTAATGGTATGGGGCTGTATTTCGTCCAAAGGTGTGGAAAATGTATCTTTCATTGACGGAATCATGAACAACCTGAGACAAAGTGCTGAAAAAATGGGTATTTTGGACACATTTAAATATTACCAGGATAATGATCCAAAGCACAAAGCCCATATTGTTCGCAAACTGCTCCTCTATGTCTGCTCAAAAGTTAAAGATACGCCTCCTCAATCGCCGGATCTGAATCCCATTGAGAATTTATAGGATGAACTTGATCGATAGGTCTGTGACAACGCAGTCACATCAATGCCCCTACTAAAGAATCGACTGCAGAAACAAAGTTTGGAATGTGTAAAAAAATGTTTCAAAAGTTTGACACAACGCTTCGGTGAGGTTCTACGCAATAAAGGGTACCCAACAAAGAACTGATGCTGACATAACTCTTGGCTTCTGAAGTACTGAACATTGAATTAAAAAAAAACCGAATATTATTGTAGAGTTAACTTTCAACCTAATTTGTTTCCTGTTACTTTTTTTGTTGGATTGCTTTTAGTTTTGTTTTGAAAACTTATGAATATTATATACAAAGAAATCATTTTTTCATTATGAAACACTGTTTTTTAATACTTTTGATTTCACAGGTGTGAACGACATTTGTACGTTTAAATTACACTCTCCAAGTATTTTCGCATACGTCCTCACCTTACATTCTTGCGGCATTCTATTATTTCAAATTAAAAATTTAATGCATTTTTGCGATTTGCGGTTTTGAAAGATTCAACAGATTGTATTTATAGTTGATGATATTTCGGCGTATTTTTAATTTTGTTTAAATAATTCCCAATTTGATAAAGAAATAAAAACATAAAACCATTTGTTCATATTTTATTTTCTAAGCGCATATATATTACATTTTAACACAAAAATATCCTTAACATATATTAAATGACGGTACTTCAATTAAGCTCAATCCCGACTGACTTTGAGCACAGATTGCCATACATCTTGAGGCCATCCTGTTCTACCTTTGCACTTGATAAAATGGTGCTTATCATTTAAGAGGTTCTGGAAAAAAGGTAGATGAAAAAGAAAGAAAACGAATACACACAAATAGTATTATAAACCATTATGCATAGAATATAAGTTATGCTGAGCAGCTTATCATCAAACCGTTTTCATTTGACATATTATTTGGTCTGTTAAATTACTGTTCAATTTAAAAAATTCTGTTTCTCAAAAATGTAGTAGAAGGGAGGATAAATAGTTATCCAACAATTCTATAGTATGAACATTTTTAACATGTTTTATAAACTTCTGCATGGAAAGATTGAAAAAAATAGCTGAAAATTAGCGAGAAATTTGAAGAAAAAGGGATAATTGAATAATGAATTTGGGTTTTTTTTAATCAAAACAATTCTTATCTTCTTTAGTACCTCAAGGAATGACGGCACGGAGTAACCGCTCAAAACTGTCTCATCACACCTTATATTCCGCACAATATGTTGTTTTTTTTTATATGCAAATATGCAGTTATACCAACCTTTATTTCCGATTTAATGTTTTTTTTAATTTTAGGCCCGCTCAATTTTCCCAATGGCATAAGATCTGATCGGAATCCACTTGAGAAATCCTTGTCACCTTTAATCACTTCTGTTAGATATTTTATATACAGTATGGCAAGTTTAAGCGTTTTAATCTGAAAAGAAGAAAAGGTGTATGTAAACCTAATGTTAAACGTCACCGAAGTTAAATATATCATTCGGGCAATACAAAAAAAAATGAAGCTTTTCAAGATATAAAGAATGTACATCTGTATAACTGACATGGACTCTTGGATGTTTGTACATGTTCTAGGGTTCATAGCTTTTATTCCTTTCTGCAATTTTTGTTTTAAGAATACCATGAGTTAGTGAAAGAAATTAAATTAATTTGATATTATTGTTTAACAGCCGTCAACCGAACCGAGTAAAGGTGGGACAATCACAGAGGAAGTGCTCGGCAGTGTTTTCACCTTCCAAGCCCAATCACATTGGAATGCTTAGTGAATGTGAAGTTTAACGGGACACTTCACAAGATGTTTGTTCACGCCAACTAGATGTTTGTAGTCTTTTCCGTCTACAGAAATGCTTTGGTAAGACTGCATCCTGGATACTCATCCCATCTCTGGTTGCTTTGTCAATACCAAGGGGCGTTCAGTGCACATTTAAGTAATCCCTCGAAAGAGTAAGCTCGTTTGTATGAGGCATTACGCTTAAGGCATAATCATAAAATCGTGGATCTTTTGACAATTGGTGCCACCTGAGCAGAAATAAAAAAAAGTTATATAAGGATTGTGTGGCCGCCGTGGTGTAGTGGGTAGAGTGCGACGCTCACACGCCGAAGGGCGTAGGCGCAACACCAATTTTTCAATTTTTTCATGACACCTCCTCTTTCGAGCTGCTGACAACACTCAAAGAGTAATAACTGTCTAAGACAGCTTCTCAAATTTCGCCGTTCGGAGCCGGCAAAAAATTGTCCCTTCTACTCGTGAGAGAACAGTAGCGCGCACAACACGACAACAACAGTTGATGAGCAAGCTAGGCCCTGGTACCCCTTTGGACTGTAGCGCCAACAATTATTATATGTAACTAGGCATCACGTGAGGGAATTCTCTTCTTCTTCTCCTTCTAATGATTCTAAGGCAATATAAGCGTATGGTCAATACAAATCCTGCTCCGAAAATCGTTTAATTCAAGTCATCATGACAACGCAACTGTCTTTCCGTTCTCATTTGAGATAGCCAACAACTTTAACTATGATACACCTTACTACCTTCGGGCTCATGCAATTTAAGACTAAAATACGAGTAAGTCTGACATTATAGCGCATTTAATATTTTTAACTGCAAATTTAAAGATACGAATATTTGTTTTTGTTCTCTAATCCCAAAATATTAAAGGCAACCCTCGTAGTATGTCTATTAATAACACTGCAAGGTCAGACTAAAATGTGATGGAGCTAAGGCACGAAAAAAGTATAGATGAATTTACTTTTTCCTTCACAATACCAACTAAAAGTTGCAATCCATGTATGTAAAAAGGATTTATATGTTTCACTATTTGAAATGCTAAAGCATCGTTTTTAATTCTTTTCTATTTAATTTCAATTTAAAGAGAACATGTCTAGAGCATTCCTTAGGCAATTTGACAGACTGATTATCAACTACAAACCTTTAAAGTACTTAAATGAAGTGAAAAGTAAAAAATAGTTTCATGAATATTTGCGTGACTGCTATTTAAATCGGACAAACAAATTGACGCTGATTTCGTTTAAATAAAAAAGGTAGTAATGGAAATTGTTAAAATTGAAGCGATTGTAATGGCTGTCCTTCTTATTAACCCATAGTTGAATTTAAAGTATAGTTCTTTAGCAGCATCACAAAAAACAAATCATGCTATTTAAATACCAATAAGCATTTGTACCTCCTTTCAATCTCTCTCTCTATATATCTACACGTTGCTGTGACAATATTGACATGGGCACTCACAATTCTATAGTATTTATGGTAGTGCAGATAAGTGATTTCGAACAGTAAGAAGACAGCTTTCCGAGTTTTGTCCGTTCTGATGAATTTTATTATTTTTAATAATTTCTTTAATTAAAAACGAAGGGGTATATCTATAGGGCCTTGACAACTTTGAATATAATTTGTGAACCCACTCTTTCACCAATTTAACTCTCAATTTCTTAAACATATCATATATTTCGCTGGGCATGAGGTCCTTTATTCCTCACAGAGTGAAGAGCATTAAGCCTAAGGCAAACGAGTGGTACGACTTGAGCTGCAAGGAGGCTATCAGGATGAGAGAGTTGAGTTTCCGGGATTATAAAGCCAAACCTTCTGAGGAAGCCCGGAAAAAGTTCAAACGGATCCGAAATGACTGTAATGCATTAATAAGACGTGTTAAATTCTCCTTTGACCAAAAGTTGAGACAAAAAGTTCTACAATGCCCCAAGGGTAGCAGAAGCTTTTGGTCTTTCGTGAAAAACATAAGGAATTCAGCCTCGTCTGCGATCCCAACGCTCATTTGCAATGACATTTCAGCTGTCAGCTCTTTGGACAAAGCTAATCTGCTTGCTGCACACTTTGCAGCTAGCTCAACGCTGTCAGATAGCACTTTGCGCCCGCCTGTACTTGAGAGCGTAAATTTCTCCATGGGGCAAATCCATTTTCGCACTCGTACAGTAGCAAGAGTACTCAGAGATCTAAACATACACAAATCCGCTGGCCCGGATGGTATACCCCCTGTTCTTCTGAAGAGGTGTTCTTCTACGCTGGCAAAACCACTGCGTAAGCTTTTCCATCTGTCCTACTCTTCAGGGCCCTTTGAGAGTAAGTGGAAAACTGCATTTGTCCAGCCCGTCCCTAAAAAGGGCGAATGTTCGTCACCCAGGGCGAATGTATCAACCCAACAATTAGTTGGAACGATCACATATTTGAGGTCGCCAAAAATGCTGCGAAATGTCTAGGCTTCCATAAACGATGCAAGAAGTACTTCAACCCCTCTGATCTGGCTACAACATACAAGGCCTACATACGCCCAAAACTTGAGTACAACGCTCCTATTTAGTCAGGTGCTTCTAAGATCTCCCTGCACCTGCTGGATAGAATTCAAAAGCGAGCGATAAAACTTATAGGTGACAGTAATATTGCGAAGTCGATTGACTCGTTAGAACACCGACGTAATATCGCGTAGTTGTCACTCTTTTATCGTTATTTTAACAAGAAATGCTCAGATGAATAGGCAAGTTGCATTCCTCCTCTTCAAGAATTCACCACCAATTCACCTTCAAGCCCTCTTTCGCACGTACAGTCAAATTCAGAGACTCGTTCTTTAGCCGCACTACACGAATCTGGAATGCTGTTCCCAGCTCGATTTTTCCTCCTCATTACACTCCACAGGCATTTAAAACTAATGTGCATAGGCACCTCCTCTCTCTCTCTCTTCCTCTATACCTTCGGCCCGTGCTGTGACTTGATCCGGTCACTTAAGGGTACTCGCAACCCCTTTTGCACGCGTCAATTATAAAAAAAATCACTGTGAAATACACAGTGAACCGCATTTCCAAATTATAAATATGTAATTTTAAAAAAACGATGTTAAGTTTTTGATGTAAAAACAACCCTCACATTCATTGTTAGCCGCAGAAATTGTTTATCCTTCTTTTTAGATTTTAAATTCATGAATAAACTTGTTGTATTTACCTTTGAAAGTTTTGTATCATATGGTACATTTGGAATCTTGCTTCGCAGACAAAAGAAAGCATTGTTGATTGATTGCGTTCGCCGGCGTTCCTTTTTGTTAGCTGTAGTCCTCCGTTTTACTGTTTGTATGGCTGGTACTGAAACAATTAAAAATAAGTTCCACAAAATTAAGAATAATGTTTTTACCATTTTTGTTATTGTATGCCTGTTGATCTTGTATATGACTTCCTTCGGTGATCAGAGAGGATGGCGACAACAGAGGTAAATTGTGCATGTACGAATCTGTTGTTTGTGGAACTCTGTTGGAATTCCAAATATTCGTCATTTCTACCAAAAAAAAAAAACAAAACAAATTTTTATATTAAATGATTAATTGATAAATTTGTAAAAAGTTGTGTAGATGTTTGATGTACGAGTATGCATACAGTTTTCGGTTTGTTATGAAAACTGTTGGAATTCCAAATATTCGTCATTTCTACCAAAAAAAAAAACAAAACAAATTTTTATATTAAATGATTAATTGATAAATTTGTAAAAAGTTGTGTAGATGTTTGATGTACGAGTATGCATACAGTTTTCGGTTTGTTATGAAAACTGAATAGAAAAACCAAACTGTAGTACATACAAATAAATATATATATTTCGTAAATAATTTAAACACATTTATCATAGGAAGTGTCATGTATGTTCGTAACATTACATTCAGTTAACTAGAAGCTGTTAAACTGTTAAAGTTAGATAAAAAAGAAAACATTCCCTTTCCACAGTGCAATTAAATACATAACCTTGAAAAACATTTTGTACAATCTACAATCGGCAGTGAAGTTTCATCCAAAATAAACTACTAAACCAAAACTAAAAAAAATAGACGGCTGTTTTATTGATCCGAAAATGATGATCATCCAAAATGTGTATATTTGAAGTACATATATTACCTGTAATTTAGGCAGAGAGGATTGCATACAACGTCGGCTGCCATAATCTGAGCCTGGAAAGAAATGTATGGTGCTGATATCTATGTGGAAAATGACAGCGAACTACGGTGTGAAAATAAGACTTAAAGAGTTATTGTGACAACCAACCTGTGCTTATGGTACACTTGTGTTTCAAAAGATATTTTACGAATGCACAAGTAGTTTCTAAATTTAATAGGCACTTTAAATTTGGTATGGAGGAATTGAGGATTTTTCTCAAATTTCCCAATAGGCTAACGACTTGGACCCTGATTGAGGCTTCCATCCATTCTTGTGTTGCTTAAAAGCATAATAGTGGGTATACAAATAAACTAAACATATTCAGAAATCCGCTTCATTCTTGCTATCTCTTAACAACATGATAAAGTTTCTTTCCGTGTTTAGCTTAAAAACAAATACATTCGTTTATAAGTAAATAAGTGGAGAGTGTAAGGCAAGTAATTGCAGATTGAAAATTAATTTTAAATGGATTCTACTAAGAGCATGAAAGCCCTGTTCCATCCTTAAAGTCCTTTGCATCTGGCATGGACAATGGGACAACGCAACTGAGGACGTTCTCTGCAAAGATCACAACACTGGTAGTAGTTTATTTCATAGTGTGCAAAATTAAAGGCAAGAGGTGAGGGAACGAAGAATCAAGTTGACTAAGGTCCAGATCCTCCCTGGATTAATGGTATATTGCTATATTCTGCAGCAGCAAGTGATAAGTCGCTTGTATCTCAGGCAATTCAAATCTCTAAACAGAGATATTTTGTAGAATATGTACGTATATATAGAAGATGGGGTACCGTAAATTTAAAAGAGGCGACGACCTCCTAAACACTGGAGCCTCTATAAATTGTTCAACTTGTTCAAAAACTAAAAATCAAGTATCTTGTAAACACAAGCATACTGTAAGAATGTTGGTTATATTTCGTAGTGAGTGATGCGGATTTCTCAACTCTGTTAAGCTCTTCAGATCAAGATAAAAATTTTGTACCTATCCAGAAAACGAAGTAAAGTATAGAGCGCATCTACTGCCATCTTAATACCAGATACATATATAAGCATTTGAAGTGTACATATTTGTACCAAACCATTCAAAATGACGGCTAGTGAAGTGATTAATGAGGTTTCCAGTTTTTATTTGCTTAAAAAACTGCTAAATTTGCTTGCTAAATTTATTTAACTCTTAATGTATTAATTTACAGTTTATTATAGAATATAAAATAAAATAAAGCAACAAAATATGTAATTTTTCTGTGTGTACGTTTCCTGTATACTTATTTCTTGCGTTAGAGCAAAAGAATTTTTTTTTATTTTTATTACATTGATTTATTCGACACTCCTTGCAACTTTTTATTTCGAGCCTTATGTCAGTTCACCTGATAGACAGATAGAATAGAAATAGAAAGAGAAAGAAGAAATTAATATCTAACAATTCCTTCCGACTAGATATTGGCGTAATGGGTAGAGTTCGACGCTGAAGGTCCAGGTTCGATTCCCGACTGAACACCTCAAATTTTTCACGGTACCACCTCTTCCGAGCTGCTGACAACATTCAAAGAGTAATTACTGTCTAAGAAAAAGCTTCTCAAACTTCGCCGTTTGGAGTCAGCAAAAAACTGTAGGTCCCTTTTACTCGTGGGAGAACACAAGCGCGCATAACACGAGTAGTTGATGAGCAAGCAAGGCTTTGGTCTCCCTGGGTTCTGTCGCGCTATCCAATTCATTTTATTATTATTAGATATTGAAGAAATAATGGACTTGGCATTTCCTAAAAGTGTGTCAGTTACATCAAATCCATATTTTGTTTTGCTATAAAACGGCACAGTTTTGGATAATTTCTTGTTAGATTTATCAATATTAATATTTTTGTATTTTATTTTTTTTTTATTTTTAATCAGCTTTCTTATTTGGTTTCATCATGCAAACTGAAAGTGTTCACCTATTTGGTTCGTAAAGAAAAGTTGAAAAGCTAATCATGTTATCTTTCTTCTGTTTGCAATTTTTGGGAACTTCGCTTTTGTTTCCACGCATTGAGGTATTTTTAAACATTTGTTCCTTGGTAAATAAACTACCCATTGTTGTTGTCCCTTGCAAATTTTTATTTGGAGCCTTCTGTCAGGAGCAAGTTCATTTGATAGACAGATAGAATAGAACTAGAAATAGAAAGAAGGAATTAATATCCAACAATTCCTTCCGACTAGATATTGGCGTAGTGGGTAGAGTTCGAGGCTGAAGGTCCAGGCTACATAGCCGTCTACATATATAAGGTCTCATCGTCAGGTACCAGCCAAAATTGTATACGAAATTTCTGGGGCTAGTTTAACATATATTTGGTAAACTTGCATCTGGCCTCGGTTGAAAAAAAATCTGTTCTTCCTAATGTGAAAATGACAACCTCTAAGTGACGCATCAGAAACCCTTTTATCCGACACGTATTATAGAACGACTAACTTACAATTGTAACTCTGCTATACTTTTGTCAAAATTTTAAAGAAATCAGGAAATCATATATTTAGCAATTATGATACAAACTTGCACCAGTCATTATGACTGGTAGTCAAAAAGTCAAAAATGCAAATTATTTATACGACACGTAGTAGGTAGGTATAACTGAAGTACCAAAAACGGTAATTTTAAATTGTTTGGCATACGAGTATTAAGTGTTAGACGCTAAACAAAATGTTCATATTACAAATTTCTTTAATAAAAGCAAATACAAAAAAAAAAAATGTCAAAATCATGCTTCAAGTCCCGTCTACAATAAGCCCTTCGATTTGCTTTCAAAGTAAATCGATACGTGGTGCACGATAAATGTATTTATGTACACCTCCTCTGCGCACATTTCCTAAAGAAGATGATTTTTGCCTTTTGTAAACAGATTGAAATACATACGTCCCTCTATTCACATCTAGTGATATGAATGTTGAGTAACTGTAACTGTGTACTTAAGCACTCAGTGTATACACCTTGTTATTTTTAGAAACAAATTGGGATCCGAGAAACTATGTGCTCTGGGCAACCAGAAGATGTGTATATTCGAACTATGCGTACTTTGATCTTATAACAAATTATCTCAAGTACGTCTGGCTGGGTGAAGAGGATATCCCGGTACAACAGGTTACCCCGTTAAAATGTTTTATTTTCGGATCGCAAGCGCTTAGAGAAAAGGTACAGCACAAAGGGTGCCTCGAAAATCTTTCTATTGTAAGTGAATAATATCAGCTACAGTCAATGACAAAGTAATAGCAAGAAGAATTTGAAAATGTTGTTTAAGCATTTAGGACTGCAATTATTTTAGTTTTCATCTTTTTTGAAACAATATAAAAAATAACCACAGGTTATATTAAATTGAAGATCAAATTACGAGTTTTGATTATGTATTTTTCAAACAAATTTATTTTTTATTTTAGTAGATCACCACCGCACTATTTCAAGGACATTATTCTTTTAGGAGGTGATTCTATGCTCAGCAGATTCAAATAAAAGCAAATGATTACTGCCATTGAGTTTTCACACCGTAAAAAAAATAGTTTATACCTATAATGAAAATGAACAGAAGAATTTTTGACATTTTTTTATTAAAATTAACATTTTTCTATAAGTGATTTCGTTTATACCACCACGGTAAACGAGGGTAAAACGAAGTATATGCTGTTATCGAAGAAGCACGCAGAACATCGACGTCTCGGACAGAGCGTCACTACGGGCAGCAGACACTTCGAGGTAGTCAAGGACTTCGTCTATCTCGGCTCCGCGGTGAATAGGCACAACAAAATCAGTACCGAAATCAAGCGCAGAATCACTCTTGCCAATCGTTGTTTCTTTGGGCTTAAGAGGCAATTGACTAATAAAGCCCTCTCCCGAACGACCAAAGTGACTCTTACAACACCTTGATCATTCCAGTCCTGCCTTACGGTGCAGAAACCTGGACGCTACTAGAAGCGGATGAGGAAGCCCTTGGTCTCTTCGAGAGAAAAGTTCTGCGTGCGATTTTTGATCCTGTTTGCGTTGATGGCATCTGGAGGAGAAGATTCAACCACGAACTGTATGTGCTGTACGGCGGCATGAGCCTATTCAAGCGTCTACGGATACAACGCTTAAGGTGTCTAGGCCATGTAGAGCGGATGGACAACACTGCTCCGGCCCGAAGAGTCTTCGAAATCGAACCACAGGGACAACGCAACAGAGGACGTTGTCCTAGACTGTTGTTCTAGACTGCTGCAGATAGCAAGAGATCGTGCTAGCTGGAGAGGCATGTTGGTTGAGGCCCAGGTCCACCCCGGATTGTAGGGTTTGATTGATTTGACAAAACAACACAAAAACGCTCATTTGTTAAACCCTATCTCCGCATGCAATTATTCGTTTGTTAGGTACATCAAAAGTAAACGATAGGCATTCGGCAAAGTAATAGAATTATTTAAAACAAAATTTTATTACGAAACAAAAGATTACGTTCTAAAATTGTTTGTTTGGAACCAATGCTTCAAGCATTTATATCCTTCTTAATTTAGTTAAGTGCGTCACACATACGCTGTGTGTTCCAAGTTTGATCTAGAGCGAAGCACCTCGAATTTTTCACTTCTCTTTTCAGTCAGAAGTCAAATGGGTGCCGTTCAATGTCGAAAGAGAACAAAAGGGCATTTCCTGGAGAAGCTAAAGATCCTTGTGAACTTCAGCAACACTTAATTATCTTAAATCGATAAACACTTCTGACGATTGATTTAGACATAGATCTTAAATTTAAGAAATTTCCTCTTGTAAAATATATTTTAACTAGTTTTTGTCTCTAAATAATCGTAAGGTTATTCTTTGAAATTAAAATTAAATATTACCGCCAGTTTAAAGTACATTTAAACTTAAATAATAAATAGATCCAATAATTATGCGCTGCGAATGTTTACGATTATTTTTAACTGCATAAATAGACTGTGCACATTCTTATCAATATTAGATTACCTATTTTAGCACTACGAGTTTGTCCGTTTTAAACTACAAAAACAAAAAAACATGAAAAGAGGCAACTGACACATAAATATATAAATATTTTTTTCGACCCTTTACAAAAAACAGCATTATTTTTCCATCGAATTAAGAATTGGAAAAATTTTGTTATCGTACAATTAGTGCGTCAGCTGCTACGAGAAAACTGATAGTTGCCTCATTATCTCTTGATTTTAGACATTAAAAAATTATAATAGCCAGTTTAGTGCAAAGAATTAAGAATTGGAATTCCAAATTGGAATTCCAAATCCATAATTTGGTACCGTACCTAAGAAAAAGAGTAACTAAATTTAAAAGTAAACTGATGGGCGCTTCCAGTGAGTTATGTTATGTGGATGTATTTCTGTTCTCACTAATTCGAGATGAAACATTACTCCGTACAGTATTTTCAAATAGACATTATAAAACAATTATTTTTCCAAAGTTAAAAACTCTAGAGTCAAGTCAAAGGTGACATCACTGCTTACATATGTGTTCAAATTAAAACTGTTAATAACTCCCTATATGCTTTAGTTGAAAATCATAATAATGTACTAATTTTGTGTATTATAATAAAGCGCTTAATTACTTTTATAATTTAGCGATTAATACCTTGCATAAATAATTAAGATGACACCAAAAATTCATTGTTCGGAAAAAGAAAATTATTTTGTTGAATTCAGTTTTTTATTATTAAATGTTTGCTTGTTTTATGATGATACAATCATTTATATAGTAAGTATTGAATAGCCAATGTTTCCGATGAGGAGGTAAACTTTACTTATATAAAGGGCTAGCAACGGGTTTTTCGAAGAATCGAAAATATTTTTACCGTTCACACGTCCATTTATACTACATTTGGCATTTTGAAGCGACGTACTTTTTTCGATTGAGTTTTAGAGAAGATGCGCCGCGAGCATGAATTTTCTGTTCATTGGGTTAATGAAAATAGAATGCCTTTGCCTATCAGGTAAATTCATTAATCACCACTTAATCAACCTAAATTTACTCTTTGATGTGGTTTCTTTACCGGCTGAGTTATTGGACCATATTTTTTTATCTATAAAAACAATCGTCACGTTACTGTGAATGGTGGCCGTTAACGCGCCATGATAAACGATTATTTTTGACACAATTTGAAAGATGTGGACATGGACTGCATGTGATTTAAACAGGACTGTGCCACAAGCTACAGCACAAGTTACAATTCATTGAGTCGATTGCCCGCCTTGTTCATGCAATTTGACGCCTTTTGACAATATACTGTAGAGCTAAGTAAAGTTGGTTAGATTGGTTAGTAAGATTGGTTTATTCCAAAAAGCCGTATTTATTAAATAAAGTTAACGTAATTGTCTTAGAAGTATATTAAGCCGTTACAGGTTAATTTATTATAATGTATTAAAAGCATTCAACACAAAAGTTTTTCACAAACAAATTAAAAACTACTGAAAATAATCTGATTTTTGTTTTTCTCCTGTTTTAGCCTGTAAAAAATAATAAAACAAACTAAGTTTAATGAAATTAGTATAGAAAAGTAATGTTATTACACTTAATATGTACGACACCCTTTAATATTTCGTTGTTGAGTCTTTGTTTTTTATTATTGAAGCATATCTTTGTCCCATGGAATAAATCAACTTGGTATAATTTTTAGCAGGAATGGAGAACCACGAAATTTGAATTTTGTACCACAGTTGTTGCTTGTCAGTGGCTCTATAATCACCGATCTTACGTTTTAAGACTCCCCATAGATGTTATATAGTATATTTTGCTATTTTTTGCTATTTTTTGACGCGTGCACCACTCTTTTGTTCATTGTCCTGCATAAGCTCCCACTTCATTAACATGTCCTCTTCGGCAAATGGCAGCATCACTGTATTAAAGATGTGTACGTAGTCAACTGCACACATCTGTTATTTATCCGAAAAATTACACCAACACCAGAAGCCGAAAAGCATTCCCAGCCACCACCATGCTTAATTGTTTTTCTGTATGTTTTTGGACGTCTCACGTACGTTTTCCCACTGGAACCAAACAAAGTAATCTTGGTTTCATCTGACCATAGCGCGTTGTTCCAGTTTTCACGATAAAGGTGCCTAATCGTGAAATTAAATTTCCTTTGAACATTTTGTTTACTCAGTAAAGGTACCTTCCTAGGTGATCTGCCACACAGTCCCGCTTTTCTCAACCAGTTTCTTAAAGTGTGACTTTTTACTGGGGCATTAAAATCATTTTTCAGTTCATTTGACGAAGCAGATTGATTCTTTTTTCAGTATCGCACTAGTAACGAGTCAAAACGTTGCTTTCCACTTAATTCCCCTAGTTGCCTGTTTGGGCTAAAATGAATTGCTGTGAACACTATTTTCTTTAAACACTTAATAAGTTTTGATATGTCATCCATTATTTCTCCGTCTTTTATTAGATTTTCTTCCTTCCGCTCGGCATCGGTATGTTTTCGTAAAATTTTCTAAAATTATTTTAAATAATTAAAATAAATTGGCAGTGCACAAATTGATTGTTTACAGCACATTAAAAAAAGATGAAACAACACTGAACTGCATTTCCATTTTTTCTATTTTTTTTCCAGCCTAAATAAACATACTATTCGCAGTTTTTTACGAGAAAATTGAAACCGATAAGACCAAACTGTTGCACAATCGAAAAAAGTATAGTTACGGAGCATTTACTTACAAAAGGGGCAAGCAAATCCTGCCTAACTACAACTACATTTTTTAAAGCATTTTTAAACGTTTTACATAAAAAAAATCGTAGAATCTATTATTGTAGAGACCTCATTTTAAAACAAACAGCACAAAAACACGAAAAATATCAATCGCTCCTATAATATCAACCATTTGAGAGATGTAATGTACTTTTCACAATGCATTTTGAATCCATGATTTGCAAGGAAAACCGAAATCGGGTAACCTTGGCCAGTTCAAGGCAGAATCGCCGAAAAAGGGGCTTTTTAGGCGGAGAAATGAATGTTACCCATGTAGTCGTCACGACCTAATTGGTCGAATTTTGATAAAAAATGTTACCACATCCTCCTTTCTTTCTTTTTCAACCTTGCGAAAATAACCCGCCAGGTAAAAAAATTGATTCGAACGATCAGTAGATTCCCCCAAAACTTATTTCAGATGTGTTAAAGAAGCAGTCCTTAATCAACTCAGAGTGGATAGATTTTTAGATTTCCAAGTCTGCAGTGCTGTGCTACTTTTACAATTTTGGTTAGACCAAACGTCAAAATGTCTCTCTCTAAAAGCAATTATAACTAAATAACTATGTTTTAAAAGCTGTGTATTAAAAGAAAAACTTGATACGCAGCTTCAGTGGCGGCAGTATGCGTGAAATTGATATTTTTTTAAACTCAGAAAATATCCGGAGTTTCGACTGGAAATCACCTAATTCCGCTTTTATTTAATGTGCTCCTTTATCATCATTCTTTAGTTTTTAATTAAATCAGTTATTTAATGTATGCAGACTGCCTTAAAATAATTTATGATAATATAATTTAATTTAATACATATATAGTATATTTATTTTATCTATTCGTGGCCGCCGTGATGTAGAGGGTAGAGTGCGACGCTCACACGCCGAAGGTCTAGGTTTGATTCTCAGCTGAACACGAATTTTTCGAATTTTTCACAGAACCACCTCTTTCGAGCTGATGACAACACTCAAAGAGTAATAACTGTTTAAGAAAGCTTCTCAAATTTTGCCATTCGGAATCGGCAAAAAACTGTAGATCCCTTCTACTCGTGAGAGAACAGTAGAGCACACAACGAGAGTAGTTGATGAGCAAGCTAGGCCCTGGTTCCCTTGTGGACTGTCGCGCCAACAATTATTATTATTATTTTATTTATTCATTTATTTTCTGATTTCCATGATGTGTAAAATCTTTTTAGGCAAAACTTAAATCAAAGCAACAGAATTATACAATGTTAAAGTTTTGCCTTTTTTACAAAGTTAAAGTTTGTCACGTAGATTATCACGTTGTTTAATCTTTGATTCCTACTCTGAGGTCCTACATGTTTCTCGTACGTCTACAATATCTTCTATAATTTGTAGTCTTGCTTATTTAGAGCAAATAAGAGGCGCGGAGTGAGTTCAAAAACCATTTAAGAGATTTGTAATAAAAATTATGACATGGGACCTGCCAGACACAACCGCATTGGAAACAATGTATAGCGTTCAGATAGTTTCCCATAACATATAAATTTCCCTAAAATACTTCAATATGAAAAATTGTATGCACCAGCAAAAAATTTTAGAGTGACAGAAGCACCTTAAAATGTGTTCATAGTTTCAATAGTGGTGGTAGATTTCAAATTACATAACCAATCTAAAATCTGTTATGAAAAGTATATAAGACCCATCTGTAAACTTGTTAATATATTGTGTGCAAGTTAAGATATAAATAATTTATATAGTCTATTTGTACAATATTTATAAGAAATAACAAATATGTACATACATCTAAAATTGTTAATATTCTAAATTTTAATTGTTATTTTATTGATTCAATTATAATTGAACAACCTTATTTCTGGAATGAATAAAATGAAATAAACATAATTTAAGTGAAGTAAAGTAAAAGTCATAGGATGGTCTATAGACTACTGACTTGCCATTAGACTTGCAATCTTAGGTTTTTCGTCGGAATTTGGAAAGTATCACTTTCCAATGAAGCCAAATATCTAGGTGTTACCCTGGACAGTAAACTTCTCTGGAAAAGACACATTGACACAAAAACCTTAAAGGCGCTGTCAGTCTCCTGGCAATGCAAGGGAGTTTTTGGCAAAACCTGGGGTGTATCACAAAAAAGATCCGTTTGGATCTACACGACAATGATAAAACCACTTCTCTCTTATGCATCAGTCGTTTGGTGGAACAAACTTTGGCGCAAATACGTGACTGATGCTTTTCCCAAGCTTCCAAGAACAGTTTGTCTCGGCTACACAGAGGCTTTCCCCAGCAGGCCTGGTTCTGCTCTTGATGCTCTGATTAATCACCCACCCATCCACCCGATTAAAAAGGAATGGTCTTTGGTTCCAGTCGCACTGGAGCTTTGATGACCTTGCACACCGCATCTCCTATGATACTACTCTCATGGACATGCCGTCTGATGCGAGGTCGCCAATAATACAGTTCCAACGCTTATACAAAGTCGACTTTCACCGTGTCCTGGACTGGCTCTGGCCAGAAACTGAACCGGGAAAGGAATGTAGTCGGATTTTCACGGACAAGACAACGGAGGGTTCTGCAGCTGGGGCCTTCGTGGAAAACGATAACATCAGACTTCACGCCTCCTTAGGTAATTCGGAAGCCTTCGCGATCCTAATGGCCACCAACTATATTGTGAAGAATAGGTGGAAGGGAAGAAGTATCTGCGTCTGCAGCGACAGTCAGGCTGTGCTCAAGGCCTTACTCAACCCTTTAACCACTTCCAAGATAGTTCAAGAATGCAAGTCTTCCCTTAATTTGGTAGGCAGGCTGAATTCGCAAAGACTTGTCTGGGTTCCGGGTCATCACGGGATCCTGGGAAACGAAGAAATTACATTAAATGAAGGTTACTGCCTGGTAGTACAATGGACCAGTATTTGAGTCTGAGCGCTCCAACCTCCAACAAAAAAAAAGAAAAAGCCTTATAACTTAACATTGCGTTTTAAATTTAACTGACAAACTTTTGGAAATAGAAAGCAAATTAAATGACTAAAGCATTGCATGTGCTCTAATCAAAATCAAATTTGGAAAGAAGACAGATGGTATATCACGGTGGCTGTGGATGGTTACTATATTATGCACCTTGAATAATGAAGCTTCTTTTCAGCCCCCAAATATATTTTATTAACGTAGTTGTTATCAGATATTTTAAGATAAGTGCACCCTTATCCGTTTCTTTTTATCTAATTCGAATTTGGCCCACTTATTCAATTCGTTGTGATTGCATTATTACCGGGACCATTTGTAAGGGTTGAGTGTGGAAGTTACAATATCTTACAGACCTTTATTTTGTCGAGATTTAGAAAACAGTTATAAATTCTGACCCATATATGTTGAAGTCAGCAACTATATCATTATAAGAATATTTCTTTTTTTCTTTGGTTGTCGCTACAGCCCGAATGGCGGCGGTTTTCAAACAACACGCTGTGTGCCACGTTCTTTCACTAGATGCCTCAGGCACTCAGTCGATTAGTCTCACTACCAGTGTCGCGAATTCGAAAACATTTTTCACGCCAAACAAATCGTATTTATCCTAAACGTTGTGCCAATACACGTTGATAAGGCGCATACCTCTTAGGCGCGACGGAATAATTCTAAACATGATGTCCATTCTTATGTTATTTTAAGTATTAATATCAAAATCAACTTAAACTTGACTTCCTAAAAGTTTTTGCTCCCGATGCAAGCAACTCTGACCGTAATGTAGATTACTTTATGGTCACTTATTATACATATACAAGGGTGTTTGCTATAACTTGGGGATTGTTATAAAGTGGAGGAGTTTAATTAAAGTCCGCTCACAAGAAATGTGCAAGTACAATTTTCCTTAAATAATTTAATGCTCTTTGAACCAATTTTAACTTGTACAACACCTGTTTAAGACAGCATTTTTAAAATACGACCATAATTTTGAGGAAAAAAGTCCTTAGCTAGCCCGGGATAATGTTAATCTCAACAGAAACATTTTCTCATGGAAATAATTTCTCAAGTACAATATTAGGTATTTTGCTCTCAACAACAGAAAGTTTTCTGAGTTTAACCAAAAGAGCCTTAAAGCACTGGAAAGTCATGGTAAGAAAGGAGCTGTTCATAGCCGGGCTACACATTGTAGAAGAGAATACTCATCTTAAGGAAACTTATCGAAAGGACCCTTTCTACTTCTCAACTGCAACGCCTCTATTCCGATTGCACATGTTTCCAAAGCTACATAAGTCCCCCACTTTTTAATCTTAAGTGACTTGTAGCATTCACTGAATTTTTTTGACTTTATACCGACTGATTATCATACTCTATGACAGTTTCCCACATTTTATCGGAATCGTACCGTCAAAAGGTGTGTGGATTATTTTTCTCTATAATACCGATTTTAATTTAACTCAATAAAAGAGCTTAGTTCGTTAAAACTCAAGGCACAAGCAAACTTAAATGTCCATAATTTACGTTTTTCACTTTATTCAAAAACATAGTTCTACACACACTGTTCTTAAGCATGTTTTATAACTGTTTAACTTCAACACAAAGTTGACACAATCACAGTATTCATAAGAAATTAGAATGACAGAAAACATTTCCTTTAATAAATTTATACATTTATTTTTTAAACATATCACAACTTACTCTCACCACTGTGCCTTCGTATACTATTCATACAGACATGCTCTGACATTAGCACGAAATAATTATATCAACATCAACAAATAAACATTCACCCCGTGGTTTTCATTTTAAACACAACAAAAAATAACCAAATTTCGGGCAGAACATGGAGAGAGAAAAATGGAAAATAAGAAAAATTTACGAATATTAATTACTCCACTTACGATCGGCATGTTGACATTTGAACGGATACGACGACGGCTTGCTCGAATACACGTCAGACGTGGGATTGTAGCGCGACGTCACATTGTCAAAAACACTCGACATGGATTCTTCCATTGAAACCGATATTAATTCGAAGCCAGACTAGTCAAGGAATCCCCTACTGCAATCGTCCGAGCTAATTGTCAGCTGAATATTTCGTTCCATTACACATTTTCTGCAATCGCGTTTTCAGTAACTGATTCCAAATATCGTAAATGAAGCAAATTTCTTTTCAAAAATCGCGCATTCTCCATAGCCACGCCTCCGTCAGCAGCAAACCAATTGTATTCTTTCAGTTATTGTGTCTGCGAGTGTGTGTTGATAACATTGTCTACAGAATAATGGCAAGGCTTGGTGTGGTGGGCATTTTGTACGCTCTCTGATTTAATGAATTCAAAAAGTGTTTGGTCTCTGTTGCCGATGCTAGTGATGATGCCGCTGCCCCCACCGACGTCAATGTAAGAATTGTTTAATTTTCTATGTATATACATGGTTCTGTGTATCCACCAAGTAAATGCTGCACGTGTGCATGTACGAGGGAGTCAATTGATTATCTTTTGTATATTTGAACGCGCAGTCCACTTACGGTTTTCTACTCCTTGTTGTGTTATTTCTTCTCGGCGAAAGCGTCTGCATTGTTTTTCAATATTCTGAGGTATTGGCAAAGATCTAGCTTGGAAAAGATCGAAAGCGCTTGAAGAAACAAATCGTTTTATCGATTGTCTTCGAGGATTGACCTAGGGGAATAGCTGGGATCATAATAACTAGATGCTTCAATCAAATGTATATAAAATTGGAGGAACCGATGTTAAGAGGGAGTGTTCCCTAATCAAATTATGTTTATACCAGAAAGCAATAAGGACTGATGGAATAAAGAAATAAGGAAACCTAGCTGAATTGAAGACGTCAAACGAGACCATTATTTCTACAGCTGTAATTTTGGTATAGCATAAATTTTAGCTGAATAAAATTAGCATTGGCCTTGGCCATTGTTGTTATGTCGGTATTTTTTTTATTTACGAAAAGAAACAACCGTTAGTGAAAAATAAGTCAAAAACAACGTTGAATGTGTTTCGCATACATAAGGTGGATACAGGTGGATTCAAAATATGTTTTGTCAGCTTCGGCAAGGAATATTGAAATGTATATGCGACCAAGTGGCCAGCTTCGGTCCCATACAAGTCAAGTTAAAAGTGTCCCTCATGTTTCCATATAAAATGTAAGAAAAATCAGAACGTGCGAAAACTCCATTTAACTTGTAATGTATTATTAGTATTGCAAACACAAAGAAAAAATAGGCAATTCTGGGAGCTCTAAGAGTACAAAACACTAGAAGTTGCAGTTATTCGTCGCACGTAAAAATATAAAAGCGTTTTTGTGACACTCAACTAATTATTTTGATGAGTTATGCTCACCGCTTGGCGAAATATACTTTTGCGCAATTACGTAACTTCTGCTTTCACCAAGTTCTAAAGTACAGTATCTTGGCTGCACAGAGACTTTCCCTAGCACACCCAGCACCGCTCTTGATGCACTGCTAAATCTCCTTCCCATTGACATCCGCACCATGCGATTCACAATTAGGACCCTCTCCTGACTAAAAAGAAAATCTTTGGTTCAACTCGTACTGGATCTTTAATGAACTCGCGCACCGTATCTCTTAAGACACTAGTCAGTCTTACAGACATTTCGTCTATATGACTATATGACTTTGTGTGTGTCCAGGACTGGCTCTGGTCAGAAAGGGAATGTACTCGGATGAGCCGGAAATGGAATGTGCTTGGATTTTCACGGATGGCTCTAAGACGATAGAGGGATCTGAAGCTGGGACATTCGTGGAAAAACGACAAAATTAGACATCACACATCTTTAGGTAATTTTGCGCCGATCAATAACGTATACGAAGGTTGCCTTTTATATTTCGGGATTGGGCAGCTTTTCAGCCTGGCAACTGCCAGCTCTATCATAAATTTTTACATTTTTGAGGTTTGTTTGACATACGAGCGCTATTTGTGTTGTTTACAGTAACTTAAAAGATTAATCTCGCCCAATAGAATGGAATTAAATAGTGAAAATTTTCGTGCGATTATTTTTTACAACTTTCGGTGTGGATTAACTCAACAACAGTGCATCGATGAATTTAATTCAATTTGTTTGCGATGAAGCTCTATCAAGGACCAGTGTTTATCGATGGTATGGTGAATTCAACTCCAAGACGAATTTCGTGAAGGTCGTTCAAAATCAGTTGTTATTCCGGAAACCATTGATGCTGTACGCCAACTGGTATTGCAAGACCGTCATGAGACCTATCGTGAGATTGAGACAACCTTAAGCATTAGTGGGATCAGCATACATTCAATATTGCATAAACGTTTGACCGTCAAAAAAATTTGTTCACGTTGGATCCCACACAATTTGTCAATCGCTCAATAAACGGCTCGTGTCGATTGTTTGAAAGAAATGCTCTAAAAATACGTTCGCGGTGCTTCGAAACACGCCTATGACATCGTGACAGGTGATGAATCGGGGATTTACACATATGAGCCCGAAAGAAAACAGCAATCGACTGTATAGGTGCTTTAAATTGAGTCAAATCCAACAAAAGTTGCTCGCGCACGAAGCACTTCCAAGCAAATGGTCCCCTGTTTTTTCGGAAAAATTGGCATGTCGCAACCGTACCACTAGAACATTGCAGAGCAGTCAATTCTAAGTGGTACACAACCATTTGTTTGCCAGTTGTCTTCCAAGAAATCAGGAAAACCAACCCTCGAAGACGAATCACTCTTCACCACGACAATGCGCGCTCTCACACATCGGCTCAATCAACTGCATTTTTGAGCACTCAAAACATCGATTTGATGAGTCATCCGCTGTAGAGTCCTGACTTGCCACCGAATGACTTCTTTTTATTCCCGTACGTAAAAAATAAAATGGGAGGTAAACGTTTTTTTTTTACACCTGAAGAAGCGGTTGATGCGTTCAGAATGCATGTTTCGGAGATACCTCAATCAGAGTGGCAAAAGTGCTTCGACAATCGGTTCAAACGCATCCAAAAGTGTATAGATCTTAATGGGGATTATTTTGAAAAACAATAATGCCATTTTCGATGATTAATATTGGTGTTTTTCTCTAATCCCGAAATACAAAAGGCAACTCTCTAACGTCAGGAAGAAATCCGATGCTTTTCTTCTACTTTTAATTGGAAAGACTGTAGACGATTTGTACAACCGACACCAGTAGACACTGTAGGTCATTACCTCTGTCAATGGGTCAAGTGGCGGATGTTTGGCGCTGTTGTGGTGGGAGCTGTTCAGGTTCTTTATCTCAGAAACGCTTGCTGGCTTCCCTGGAAGACCAAGAAATTACAAGAAGCATTAAATGTAGTTCAGCGCCTAGGAGTACAATGGACCAGATTTTGAAACCGAGCGCAGTACAGCGTTTGCCAAATTCTAACAAAATTGAAAAGGACGATAATGTGACAAAAATGCATGATCTTGAGTGCCTACCGATTTATGGTGCGCAGGATAGCGAACATCACAACAACAAAGTGGGTCATATCCTGTGAAGGTCAGGACAACAGACACAACCGGGAGAACGGTGCTCTACATTCTAATAATAATAATAATAATAGTTGTCCACAGGGGGGACCAGGGCCTAGCTTGCTCATCAGCTATTCGTGTTGTGCGCGCTACTGTTCTCACGAGTAGAAGCTACCAACAGTTTTTTGCCGACTCCGAACGGCGAAATTTGAGAAGCTTTCTTAGACAGTTATTACTCTTTAAGTGTTGTCAGCAGCCGTGAAAAATTCGAGGTATTGAGACGGGAATCAGACCTAGACCTTCGGCGTTTGGGCATCGCACTCTATGCACTACGCACTACGACATGGCGGCCACTTGCGGAGGAACTTATACGTCGCTGGCCGTCAGTAAAAGATGGTTTCATTGATACAAATCAAGAAACAGTTGATACACTTAACTTCATACGGCAAATGCACTACTGGAAGGACAAGTAGAAGGGAATCGGACGAATTCGAGGCAGAAAAAAAGAACAAAGTGTTCTTCAAAATCGGTCCTGAACTGACTTCCCCATCCACCGTACGAGTTCCGAATTTCACAAGAAAATAATTCAGTCTTACAGCTTGAAAAAAGAACTAATCATGGAAAATTTTAGTCAAATGAAACGGCTATTTTTATTATGGATTCCTTCTTTCCAGACCTCCAAAAAACTAATTTTCAAACAAGTTCACAAAGTTGCTGAAAAAAGAAGTATAATGAGAAGACAAAATGTCATAGGCGGCTATAGCTTTGTTGTCAATTACTTTTGTCCACCCTGGGCCTCAAGTAAAAAGTATGAGTAATGTCAGTAACAAAAATTTTTGCCAATCATTATGTCCTCGGACTCGAATAATATTTGATTCGGACTGTAAGCTAATAATAATAACGGCGAAATTTGAGAAGCTTTCTTAGACCGTTATTACTCTTTGAGTGTTGTCAGCAGCTCGAGAGAGGTGGTGCCGTGAAAAATTCGAAAAATTGGTGTTGAGCTCCCTGTCCCGCTAAGTGGCACAGAAACCTATACAATCTCAGTAGGATTTGAAGAAGAACTTCGTCTTTCTTCTTTGGGAAGAAGATTCAAACAAGAACTGTATGGTACGGGTTTTACATCTGCATGGGACTTCAACGTCATGTAGCATGTTAGCAAAACAGTGTTCCAGCCCGTCTTCAATTATTAAACAGGGGGACGACGCAATAGGAGACGTTCACGGTCACGATGGTGCACACATATAAAGAAAGACCTCAGCAGGCAGCTATCTTAAGACCGGGGCAAACAGAGTCTTGTTTGTTGAGGCTTAGGTCCATTTTATGTATAAGATTGACTCTGAAAACAATCTGGAGTTCAATTCCCGAATTAAATCAACATTGTCACTATTATAGTAAATTAAATTAGTGAAATATTCCTTTCTTTCTGTCAACAGATCTACCTAACTTGAACCATATGGTTGACAATTTTGAATCTCTTGCCTTCTTCACATTTACCTTAATCTGAAATTCTGTTTGATGAGTTTGAACACTTTGAACACACCGGTTATGTCGGCCGATTTTCCTATTGTGGCGTACGCATATACTGTAAAACTTAATGTAAAACATTTTTCTTTATCAAATCTTGTATTGTTCCTTTCACTTTCGATTGACTTAAATCACTTTACTCAGAAATGGATATTGAAGTCGCCTTAAGATTTTCCATTGTCTTTGACTGTTGAATATAACTGCTGACTGAATATAACCAATGACATCTGTTTTGATTAGTTATCTTGGTACATATAACGAACTGCTTCATCTACAATCTATAACAACGGTGATCGTTAGACTTTTCACGTTGCTGAAAACAGCATTTTATGGCTTGGTTTTTGTTAAAATTCAGTGCAGCAAAAATCAATCCGTTTTGTTCAAACTTGTTGTTGCGTATTTAAAAGAACATAAAAACACATTTCTTGTAATTAGTGCGTGCATAAGGAGCTACTTATTTACTCTTAAGTGTCCAGATTTAAGTGATAGCGTGTCTGTAGGTAAGAAGAAGAAGAAGAAGGAAGGGCAGGTGCCGATGTACACAGATTTTAAATGCCTGTGGATTATAATGAGGCAGAAAAGTTGAGGTAAGGAGAATCTTTCATATTCGTGTAGCGCGGTTAAACAACAACTCTGAACAGTACAGAACAACAACTCTGAACAGTACAGAACAACAACTCTGAACAGTACAGAACGAGGGATGAACTGATGAACATGCTTTGAGAGACGTGTGTGAATGGAGTCAATTGATTTCGCACTACCTACCAATTATTGCTGTTGAATTCCGTTCAGTAAACTCAGAGAGGCCTTGGGGTGCCCGACCAGAAAGGAGCATTGTACTTAAGCTTTGGGCGAATATACGCTCTGTATATTGTTCCCATATCCAAAATTGTTAAGCAATTTCTTACATCGTTTTAAGAAACCTGTACATTTTGCTGCATTTCTGGCGATTGTTTCATGCAAGTCTTAACTTGGTACACTTCACAAAAGAGGAAAGTTGGTCTATACTGTCATCAGCGAAGAAGTGAATTGGTGACAAACAAGGGATCATGTACAAAAATGAGGAAGAGTGCCGGAGCAAAACGAAGCCCCGGGGAACACAAGCATTAATATGATGAATATAAAGCCTGAAGTAATGTAATATAACTTCCGGTTAGTTTCAAATCTTTTAATTAAGGGATCCATCGGTGTCATAGATAGAAAAGCCTAATGCTAAACCTTGTCAACTGCCTTTGAAATATCAAATGTAACGATCTTACTTTCTCCTACATTGTGCGGAAATATGCCATCAGATCAGCAACTTGTGGGCTGGGAACAGCATTCCATATTGTGTGTGGTGAAGAGCGAGGTGCGGTTGAAGAGTGAGTCTCTTAACTTAGCTGTACTTAGCTGCGAAGGTTTTCTTAAGGGTGAACGGGTGAGCATTCCTAGCGATGCAGTTATTGCGGGTGAATTCTTGAAGGGGAGGAATGCAGCTGGTTAACTTAGAGCATTTTTTGTTGAAATAGCGATAAAATAGTGATAGAGACGCAACATTTCGTCGATGTTCTAGTGAGTTGATTGACTTCGCAGAAAGCAGTTTTATCGCTCGCTGTTAGGTTCTATCTAAGAGGTGCAGAGATGTCTTAGAAGCACCGAACCCGAAAGGAGCGTTATACTCAAGCTTTGGACGGATGTATGCCTTATATATTGTCGCCAGGGCAGAAGGGCTGAAATATTTCTTGCATCGCTTTATAAAACCTAGCTTTCGAACCGATCTCGAATATGTGATCGTTCCAACTAAGTTTTGAGTTGATATACGTACCGAGGATGTAAAGTCGTTCAGTTTCAAAAATGCAGGAGCCATTTATAGATAATGGCAGGTTGTTTTGAGAACGCTTGAGTGACAGTAGATAGCACTGAGTTCTGGAGGCATTAAATTCCACTCTATTCTTTTCACTCCAATCAATGATGCTGTCAAGATCGGAATTTAATGAGTTTAACATACGCTGCCGTTCCAAGCCAAGGGCCGAAGAGGAGGGACGAGAGCCGAGGAACGGATATGAAAAGCTGAGAGTACTGTCATCAGCGAAGGAGTGAATTGGATTAGAAGTGACAGACAGGAGATCATTTATAAAAATGAGGAAGAGTGTCCTAGACAAAACGGAGCCCTGGGGAACACAAGCATTAATATGGTGAATATCAGACTTGAACCCATCCAATACAACTTGTATTTAACGGTTCGAAAGGTAATTTCTAATACATTGAAGAAGAGACTCGTCGACGCCAAAAGCACTCATTTTTGACAAGAGAGCCTGATGCCAGGCTCTGTAAAATGCTTTTGAAATATCAAGTGCAACGATCTTGCTTTCTCCTGCATTGTGCATTGGTTGGTTCCATTTTTTGGCGAGATAAGCCATCAAATCACCAGAAGATCAGTTGCTGCGGAAGCCGTATTGCCGGTCATTAAGAAGCTTCCGGGTTTCAGGATAATTTATAAGTTGGCGATTTATCAGCGTTTTCATATCCTTAGAAAGTAGGGACGTTAATGGTATGGGTCGGTAGGAGGTGGGTGATGATGGTTCGTCCTTTTTGGGGACGGGCTGGACAAATGCTGTTTTCCACTTACACGGAAAGAGCCCTAAAGAGTAGGGCAAATGGAAAAGCTTACGTAGCGGTTTTGCCAGCGTAGAAGAACACCTCTATAGAAAAAAGGGGGGATACCAGAAAAGATACAAAGCGCAATTTGGAAACGTTGAGCTAACAAATTTGCTTTATCCAAAGAGCTGACAGTTGGTTTGTCATTGCAAATGAGCGTTGGAATTGAAGATGAGGGTTAATTCTTGACGTTTTTTAAAAATGACCAAAAGTTTTTGCTGCCCTTAGGACTTTGCAGCACTTTTTGCCTCAACTTTTGATCATAGGAAAAGTAAACACGTCTTATTAATGCATTGCAATCATTTTGGGGCCTTTTGAATTTCTTCCGGTTTTCCGCAGAAGGGTTGAGTCTGAAAGTCCGAAAGCTTATTTCTCTCAACCTCTTTGCAGCTCTAGTCGCACCACTCGTTTGTCTGACGTTTGATACTCTTCACTCTGTGAGGAATGAAGGATTTCATATCTGACAAAATTATTTTTGCGATTATATCAGCTGCGGCATCCACGTCACTATCGAGGAAGCATAGTGACCAGTTAAATCCCTAAAAAAGTTGTTTGGACCGCTCTAGTTGACTTTCTCGTAGAGCCATAGTGTTCTTTTAGGGATGGAAAATTAGCACACAGTAGTCTGACGAGCCTAGAGGCGATATTATGTCAACTGAGTATTTCTCAGGATGAGATGTGAGAAATAGGTCTAAAGTGTTGGCGGTATGATCGGCAATGTCAGGTATCCGTGTTGGCTCATTCACGATCGGGGTCAAATTATTTACTTCAGCAAGGATTTCAACATCGGGTGTTGTCTGGCCTGAATGCCAAGAAGAATTATGTTCATTAACGATTTCAGTGCGAGGATACAGGGATACAATTCTAATAAATTCACTGAAAGTTTAGTTGTTGTCTGTTGTTGTCCAGATTTGGACTTCTATAAATAAGTAGTGGATTAACTGCTTACGGACATGGAGTTTTAACCATAGGGAATTCCGGATCAGAACAGTGGCCGTATATGGGGGATTTTTATAAAAGTAATAACCAAGATCACCAGCCGGTGATTTTAAATCCAAATAAAAACACAGCTAGAGTACATAGTTTTTTCCAGATATTACATCTGTTTGTTATTGAAGTATTTTTTAAAACATAATTTCATTAAAATCAAATGCGGTTAGTTTTTAAGCCCGGAAAAACTTGGGAACGCTCTTATGCCTCATGAAATTCAAGAGCTTCTTCTAAGACGTTTGTCCAGATACGGATAGGTTTTTAGTTTTTTTTAAATATTAAGATGTGTTACACATAAAATTACTTACGATCAAGGGAAGTATCAAACAAGTCGCAATCAAATTGACCCATGTTATTTATTTTAACAGTTCCCGGCACCATTATCTATTATCTTCAAAATTCCAATCAAAATACATCTTATCACGATTCATCAGTACTCTGAAAACAAAAAAAATACCTTACTAGTATAAAAAAAAACTCAATCGGTGTATTCAATATAATTTTCTAACCTCTCATTCTCATAGTAATCAAATATTTAGTGTTTACATTGGAAGAAGCAGTAAGTTTGTGTTGAAAATCAACTTATTGGTTCAATAAATTGGAATAAAAGATTTTCTTGAATGTAAACAAACCAGAATTAAGAAATGACCACTTCTTTGGAGAAAAAAAAGTTCGGGGTGTGAGTCCATCTAAGTACGACTAATTTATTTGCATAGGTTAAACATTACGACTCGATTTACGAACAGAAGACAAAATATTTTTCTTGGCATTGGACTATTTAAGTGGCAACTTGCCAATAACGAAATGCTTTTATTTATATTGATTGTAAATATATACAAGTTAACTTATGTTTTCTTTCTGGTGACTGATAACTTTTCTTACGTACCTTCCTCCTGAACGGAGTGAATATTTACATGAAAAACCAGTGTATTTAACTATATAAAGATTTTTGTTTAACACTCTTTGAAGAAATGAAACCTGACTTTTACCATTCAGCAAATTAAATTCAATATCTATAAAATAAAGTGAAATGTTTAGACTACACAGATGCAAAGTGGGCTTGTTTAAACCTATGGCCCGTGTATATAAAACTACTGCTCAGAAGGCAAGTCTTCATCGGGGTCAAAAAAACAGTGAAAGCTCAGTAGCAGTCTTTAAGAAGTTAAAGTAATATGGCTTAGGTAAATGAAGACATTTCTTTCGTCTCCAAGGTTCGCAGATAAACCTGGTCTCTGGCCAACTAACTCACACCGTCGACATTATGCATTGTAAATTTACCGTAATTATTTAATAAAAAAATGTGATGTTCAAAGAAGTAGGAAGAAAGAAATTTCTTCTTTACTATTTTGCAAAATATGACCACCATTTTAGCAAAATTTAAATGCTCTACTATTGTTTTTTTTTTTTGGTCGCCGTGGCGTAGTGTGTAGAGTGCGACGCTCACACGCCGAAGGGTCTAGGTTCGACTCCCAGTTCAACACCAATTTTTCTAATACTTCACGGCACCACCTCTTTCGAGCTGCTGACAACACTCAAAGAGTAATAACTGTCTAAGAAAGCTTCTCAAATTTCGCCGTTCGGAGTCGGCAAAAACTGTAGGTCCCTTCTACTCGTGAGAGAACAGTACCGCGCACAACACGAGCAGTTGATGAGCAAGCTAGGCCCTGGTCCCCCTTTGGACTGTAGCGCCAACAATTATTACTATTATTATTGTTAGTCAATTTCAGATTCACAATAACAAGCTTGAATAGATAAATATGTTGCTTCATACAAGAAACAAGCAGAACACAACAAGATGACAATTAATGTTTTGTCTTTTTCACTGTTCAATTAAAAACAAACCTAAATTGCAAAATTCGCGGGCAACAGATTTCTTGCTTGGTATCTTTACTTTAGCTTTTGAGTTAAGTTAATAAAGATCATACTTGTCCTGAATTCGGATCTCGTACTCTTGCTGGAATGCAGAGAAACCTGCAGGAGATTCGCCAACATTGCCAAAAACTGTTAAAAACAGTTTATCAACTTATGTGCCATTATTGAGCCATTACTTCCGTTAATTGGAAGCAAAGGTTATGCAATAAGTGTTAAAGTTGTTTTGGTTTTCTATTATGTATGATTGTTTTTCTTTTTAAAATAATAATGCTTAATTTGGTTGTCCCATCAAGGCTCGTTTAAAAAAAATCTATTGGTAAGTTATTGTTTAAATAACCTTTACTGTTATTTCTAATTATTAAAAGTACGTAAAATATATTTCTTCTTGTTCCTTCATATCTTTTCTCAGATTTAAAGTAAAATGAATGATTTGCATGACATTGCAGTTTACGGACAAGCTTCTTCATTCTCTAATCGTGCTGTGCATGCTATTCATTTCTCATGAGTAAATTTAACCTTGCTTTAGATCATGCCAGCTTGGTAGGCTAGTCGATTGGTGTCTGGGTCTATCCCGGAATATGGCGCCAAATGAAGAACAAGATGAAGATGGGACTTACAATCTCTTCGCCATTCCGAATAAATAAACTCTTCATAGGCAATTATAATCTTTTCCTTGGATGTCGTCAAGTAGTGAAAAGATGTGGTAACATGAAAAAAAAACAGCAGTTCATGGAACTGAACCCTGGAATAGCTGCTAGGATCAAATTAGAACATATCTATTTAAGATGTTTGGTTTATTCAATGTATTCTTTTCAGAGTTCAAAACAAAACCTCTTTTCAACGTTGAAGGAGGCATTATCTGTCTCCCTTTAACTATTATACACAAAAAGAAATTTAAGTTGGAAAACTATTTTAACTCGCGGTTCTTTTGTCTGGTGTCAAGTGAATAATTTGAAGTGTTGAGACACGTTATTTCTACAGAAACACACTGTTTGGTGGTCTGTATAGGTTGGTGGAGTAATTGTTCCGCACATCCATAAATGCTGGCCAGAAGGTGAATGGTGGCTGCCATTGAGCCATGTTTACTGATATTTTCAATTGAACGAATAACATCTACAGGAGTTGTGGTTTAACAAGTGCGACATGTCACACAGCCCGTGCCACATTTGAGTTGTTAAAGGAAAGGTTTGCTAACAACATAGCTTCTCGTGAATTAGTCTTCAAGACCATGCGATTTAACACCACATTACTGTCTTCTGTGATATAGGAATTCGTTAATCTACACCAACAAGCTCGAAAAATTTGCCTGCTATTGCCGATCTAGGGCCACAAATATTGAAAAAATATAAAACTTGACAATTTTGAATTTAGTCATTTTAAAAGGTACTCTTTTAGTAATTAAAGTATTGGTGTAAATTTATTCAACAAACTCTTTTCATCGTGGTAAGGTACTTGTACGAGTAAAGTTTGCAAATTATAAAAATTTCTTTAACGAAATTCGGAAGCCACAGCTTTAAGAGCGTTAACCCTAACGATCAAAATCAGTTTCACTGAAATATCAAGAAGTGGGCATCCCTCAGACCACATTATTGTGCATATTGCGTAATGTTTTTAGTTTACACTGACTGGACTATTTGATGCGACCTACGTCGTCCCATTGGTTTGTGGAGAAAATGCACCCGAATTATGAACTTCTCTGCAAAATCATTTTTAGTGAAGAAGCTCATTTTTGGCCCGGTTGGGTATAAATCCACATGTGCTTCATGAATCGCTTCTTGATCCACAAATGATGCATACTTTTCCTCGTCGATAATGATGATTATTTCGTTGGTAATGGTCATAGTTACGGTACATTTCCGACCTAATTAGATAATGAACTTGCACAACTTAAGCAATACACATTAAAATCGATTTTTAAGGTGTGAGAGTGTTGTCTTGATAAGTAGAACATTCGTTTGGTCGCCTTAAGACTTTGGGGCTACGTAAAGTCATTGGTTCGTTCCAACAAGCTGGCGACATTGAAAAGGCCTAAAGCATTGAACTCGAAATAACAACGTTCTCGGACAAACTGTGTGGCTGAACCGTTAAAAACTGGGTCCAATGAATCTATCGAATTGGGTCGAATAAAAGAAGAAGCCGAAAACAAAGTTTTTAAAATATCTCAAATGGCTTGCGTTTTATTTGAAAAAAAAAAAAAATTCTTCGAAAATTATTTTGCTCTCGATTTTTTGGAACAGAGTTAATTTGGACGATTAAAGGTTCCAATGAAATTAAGTACATTAGACCACTTTAAATTATGTCCGTTTATCCATTTAAGGAGTAAAAAACTCTCCAAATGTTTTAAAACAATTCTCAAATTTCTCTTGCACGCATATACGAGTTACGTGGAATGGATGAACGGAGGTAGCTAAAATACAAAAACTAGTTGGCTATTTAAGGTTTTTAATTTGAGAAAAAACTAACAAAAATTTGGCATTATTAGAAACAAATCCACAAATGGTATAAAATACGAATCGTTTTTTAGATGTTATTACCGAATACGAATTCGAAAAGTAAACAAAGTAAGAGAGACTTACTCTCTTCATTCCAGCACAAGAACGGTTGTGTAGGAATAGGGTACGAAAAAACTTAAGAAATACCGCGCCCTGCAACACCCTGTTGTTTCAAGAGAGTCTGTAAATTTGTTGAGTATCACGAAAATAATATGTTTTGAAAATGCGCTTAATACGAAAGAAAGAAATTTTATAAAATCAAAAACTAATTTGTAAACTGTCAGTTTCAGACCCACAAATTTACCTTAAGCATTCTCGATGTCTGTATTTTTACAGTTTTACTAACCATTCTAATAATTTTTATTAAGTGAAGGCATCTAATTGTTTGTAAAAGAAAATCACTCTGAGCGTTCTAAGAAGGATGTATAAAATTTGCAAATGTTGCTCTCTTCACAATTGCATTACTTCAATTTTAACAGAAGCGTCTGTTTGTTTATGTTGATGTTTAATACGAGAACAAAATAAATTTAAAGGCACCTGCTTTCAAATGCAGTTTAATTGCGAACGTATACCCGTTGCTGCCCCCTTTGGTGAACATTCCCAAATTTTCAAGAAACTTTTGCACTATTTCCACACAAATATGAATCTTCTAAAGCGCATCACTAAATTGAGGAATCTTAATTTCCTTATCAAATCCCGCTACTCGTTGCATTTACAAGTAATACACACTTCGAGAAAACCGACAACCGAACAAACCGCGGAATACAGCTGCACCTGTTGTGCTCCGAAAAACATGTAAAGCGCTGCGACCACAAGAAAAAGATTCAAAAATCTTCCCATTGCGCACTTGGAATAGCCACGCCTTTCCTCCCAGTTAATGGCCAATTAGAGCCGCGTACACAAATCCACAGCAACCCCAATGTGGAGAGCGGCGCATGAATGAATTTTTGTTTGCTTTAAGTATGTACATACATATTTCCCACCCCTGACGAATTGACTTACACTTGTGTGGGGTGGAATGTGGAGAACAAAGTACTCATAATACTGTGTTCCCTACGACGGCCGTTTGTATTCAATGGGATGCACAGTCGATTTATGAATTTTCAATTTGAATGCTGTCTTGTCCAATTAAGATATTGACTGCATGGTCGGAGAGTCTGTGGTGAACCCCATATGAGATGAACGCATTAGACCTTCTGCGGAGCAGAATCATTGCTAGTTGCGAAGATACATGAAGAAGATTTTCCATTCCAAAGATAATAAAGTGTTTTTGGATCATTTATTGATTGGTTTTGCATTAATGAATGACTTCGGAAATAAAGATAAAGAATGAACATTGTTTTGAAAGTTGAAGCTGTAGGTCGGGAATATTCTGTTATTTTTAATAATAATTATAATAAACTTTTTAGTATTTTTCTGCAGTGTCATGTTTCAGAGGAATCAACGCAACCAACACAGGCCAACTATTAATTTGGAGTCTCAAACAAATTGTACTGGAAGTGTTTTAGTTGAAATATTTAAAAAGAGATTAAAAAATGGGAAAAACAAAGAGCACGAGCGTTCACAAAAAATAGTAACACATGTAGTTTGTTTTACAAGACTCTAATGACTACAGGTCTTTTCAACCTTGGTCTGAATATATTAAAGGCGACTTGCCATTGGGACTGCCCTGAATGAAGTTACGAGAAATATTGAGGAGTCTAAAAATTACAAATAGTTTTTATAAGTTACCCATAGATATAGAAGAAGACATGTTAGGAGTCTAAGTATTTAAATCACAACAGCCTTGCTGTACTCAAGGCCTTAGTCAAGAATCCGCTCACTTATCTTTATTTATTGAGACTTGTCTGACCCCGGGACACTTCGGGATCATTGCCGATGAATTTGCTAGGCAAGGATCAAAGGAGGCGCTCATATAGCTCGCACCCACTTTGTGACTGCTGGTGGCCTTGGGCTTTCACAGACAGTTGGGTCTCTTGTCATCACAACCATAGAGTATATGATTCTCCAGTATACATGTTCACCAAGTGCATTCTTCCAAGCGTCAGTAAGAAAAAGCCGCCGCATTTCTATTGTCTCTAGACAGAAAAGACAGTCCACGCGTTGTTGCCGTACTAAACCTTCGAAAAGTATTTAAGTGTGCTTGAGGTAAGGGATGCATCCCTCTGGATTGGATTGGATTAAAAGTGTAATGTAAGTTTCGAAAATAGGAATAAGAGTGTTCAAATTAATCAAAAAATCTATCTTTTTAATTTTTCCCCCGCTTTATACATCAGTGCTGCAATGTCCCAACAACTTTTGGTCATTCGTAAAAAACGTAAAGAATTCCGCCTTGTCTTCAATTTTAACGCTCATTTGCAATGACATTCCAGCTGTCAGCTCTTTGGACAAAGCAAATGTGTTAGCCGCACATTTTGCAGCCAGCTCAACGGTTCCAGATGGCGCTCTGTCCGTGTCTGTACTCGAGAGCGTACATTTTTCCATGAAACCATTCCAAGTCCATTTTCGCACTCGTACAGTTGCAAGAGTACTTAAAGATTTAAACGTGCACAAATCAGCTCCCCCGGATGGTATCTCCCTCTTTCTTCTGAAGAGGTGTTCTTTTACGCTGGCAAAACCACTACGTAAGCTTTTCCATTTGCCCTACTCTTTAGGGCTTTTTCCGAGTAAGTGGAGCATTTGTTCAGCCCGTCCCCAAAATGGGCGAACCATCATTACCAACCTCCTACCGACCCATAGCACTCATGTCCCTACTTTCCATGGTCATCTAAACGCTGATAAATCGTCAGCTTACGAATAATATTGAAACTCGGAAGCTTCTTAATGACCGGCAATACGGCTTTCGCAGCAACAGGTCCATTGGTGATTTGATGGCTCATCTCACCAAAAAATGGAACCAACCAATACACAATGCAGGAGAAAACAAGATCGTTGCACTTGATATTTCAAAAGCATTTGACGGAGTCTGACATCAGGCTCTCCTGTCGAAACTGCGTGCTTTTGGCCTCAATGAATCTCTTATTCAATGGATTAGAAATTACCTTTCGAACCGTAAAATACAAGTTGTATTGGATGGGTTCAAGTCTGATATTCACCATATTAATGCTGGTGTTCCCCAGGGCTCCATTTTGTCTCCGATATTCTTCCTCATTTTTATAAACGATCTCCTGTCTGTCACTTCTAAACCAATTCACTCCTTCGCTGATGACAGTACCCTCAGTTTTTCATATTCGTTCCTCGGCTCTGGAACGGCAGCGTATGTTAAGCTTATTAAATTCCGATCTTGATAGCATAATTGATTGGGGTAAAAAGAATAGAGCGGAATTTAATGCTTCCACAACTCAGCGTTATCTACTGTCAGTCAAGCTTTCTCAAAGCAACCTGCCCATATCTATAAATGGCTCCTTCATTGTTTACACTGAACGACTTTCCATCCTCGGTACGTGTATCAAATCAACACTTAGTTGGAACGATCACATACTCGAGATCGGTTCGAAATCTAGGTTTCTTAAAGCGATGCAAGAAATATTTCAGCCCTTCTGACTTGACAACAATATATACATCCGCCCAAAAATTGAGTACAACGCTCCTATCTGGTCCGGTGCTCCTAAGACCTTTCTGCACCTATTGGTGATAAAAATGCTGTGAAATCAATGGACTCGCTTGAACATCGACGAAATGTTGCGTCTCTTTCACTATTTTATCGCTATTTCAACAAAAAATGCTCTAACGAGTTAGCCAGCTGCATTCCTCCTCTTCAAGAATCCACCCGCAATACCCGCCTTGCTAGGAATGCTCACCCGCTCACCCATAAGCCCACTTTCGGACGTACAGTAAAGTTTAGAGACTCGCTCTTCAGCCGCACCACACGAATATGGAATGCTCTTCCCAGCCTAATTTGCCCCCCTCCCCCATCCACCACGTTCCTCAGGTATTTAAAACCAATGTGCATCGGTACCTCCTTTCCCTCTCGTCTTCTTTACCTTCGGTCCGTGCTGTGACTTAATTCCAGTCATTTAGGGGTAAAAGCTATCCCTTTAGTGCGCGTCAATTATAAAAAAAAATCAAACTGAAATAATGGCACCGGGCAGTGGCCACTCAAAACTAAGAGAAATTTATTTATAATACAATACTTATATACATATGTCTCATTAAGAATGCAAAATATGAGAAATTTTAACATTGGTCAGTTGTTTTAGCATAACAAAAAAATTAAAAACACTTCCAAACCACTGTTTTCCAGCATCCAAGGATCTCCCACGAACATCTGTGGGAAAACACTGCCACAAGAAAGCGATTACCTAATAAATATAAAACAATTACTGATTACTTTTGCAGCTGCAAAGCTGTCGTTTAAGGGTTTGAATGAATAACATATTTCAGGGGTTGTGTCTGGTATTGTGATGGGGACGTCATGCACCAACAACCTGGAACAAGGAGGGAAACTACGGGATGTCATACTGAATAATGCCAAAACAAGTGACTGTTTGGAAACAAGTGTTTCTAGTTATTATGATATTTATACCACAGAATATCAAGAAGGAAACGGTAGTTAAATGACATAATATATCACCGCAAATTACCTCTATGACTTCACTTGAACCACCAATAACTTGATTAAATGTGATGAGGTTCAGTAATGGGGATGAATTCATTCAAAGGGATGACGCAAACCATTTTAGAGACACTACAGTCATTTTTACTTCACCAAGTAATAATAATAATAATTGTTGGCGTGACAGTCCACAGGGTGACCAGGGCCTAGCTTGTTCATCAACTACTCGTGGCGTGCGCCGTACTGTTCTCTCACGAGTAGAAGGGACCTACAGTTTTTTGCCGACTCCAAACGGCGAAATTTGAGAAGCTTTCTTAGGCAATTATTACTCTTTGAATGTTGTCAGCAGCTCGAAAGAGGTGGTGCCGTGAAAAATTCGAGGTGTTCAGCCGGGAATCGAACCTTTACCCTTCCGCGTGTGAGCGTCGGACTCTACCCACTACTCATCATATAACTCCTGATGGATAATCGAGCTTCTGAGTGAAGGCTTTGACAATATTTTGTGCTCATATACTGGGCATTCAATTCAAACTACTGCATGTATTTATAGTTGCTATATTGTTACGAGGAAGATTCTGTGTGTCTCCTTCTTTAGCACAGTTTTATAGGATGCCAAACTCTGGTTAGAATACAATTAATTTTCTTTCGCACTTGGTATTTTAATGCTAACTCAAGAAATTATTAATCAAAATTAATCAATACGACAGTTACCTTAAAATGTGGTTCATTTCGACAACAAACAAAGTCAAGGTATGTTTTCGGCATTTTTTGAGTTGAACACTTTAAAGTGGCTTTAATGTCGAATACAAATAGCAAGATGAGCATAAGATAACGAATCTTCTGATAACTTTTCAAACAACCAGGGCAACGATTCTTGGTGCTGCCCGTGAAATGCCACATGCTGCCAACGTTTCTTGGACTCATACAAAGTATACATAACCACCATCCAGGAAGTCAGGCGGAATTGGCTGTGAGAAAAGTAGAAGAGGAGGGTCAAAGGAAGACAGCGAAGAGCAGATTAATTTTTAGTGGAAGACAACAAATTATACACGAATTATAAACGAACAACTATTCGTATCAAGAATGAATTCGTGGACATCAGGCAGAAATGCGACAACAAAAGGCAGAGCACGAAAATAATAACAGTCGCAATGTAGCTGCTACTATCATTTTGACGGATTTCAATACATACTTTCCAAAAGAAGCAAATTTGTTTAAGTCATCGCAAAACTTAGCCTGCACGAGATTTGTAGATGACAAAATGTCCATCAACCGCCATCTTAGACAACGTTGCTTTCAACTCTAGCATTCTGAATGATCGAATATTTCCAAGATGTCAATATAGACTCAGACAATTTATTTACCGTTGTTAAGATAAGAACGTCGATATTGCGAAAACACAGAGTCTTGGCAGGTCAGCAGAAACGTAATCCAACGCCAAGAACATTGTCTGGACAATCGGTATGGTTTTGTCGAACGAGTCTGTTTCTGTTTCAAGAACCCACCAGAGAAACTGCCATTGATGCGTTGATTTGATGAGGAACTTAGGCAGGCGGATACAGCTAAGTTTGTTACAAATAAAAAAAGTCGAAAGTCGAAAAAAATTCCTGAGCCATATGCACTGAGAAGGGGAAAGTACCTATTCTTCTCTCAAGAGTAAAGAAAGAACATGAGAAACAACTGCACATGGGAAATGGAGATTTAAGGTCTGAAAGATTTAAAAAAAGTTTGAATAGAAAAAAGAATTTGACAGTAAACTAAGTTAATACTTGTATATGATCTATGTGATGTTCTTTCTCTTCGTGAGTTAGCCATTAGTCTGTTTTGAATTTACTTAAGCAATATGCCTCCCTAGCTATCACACATTCTGTACATTGCAAAAAAAATCGACGCAACACTGACTTTACAATTGTATATGACAGCGATGTGACCGTTTGCATGGTGCCGAGATCAACCAAAGATTTGGCTGTCTAAAAGTTATTTGCCGCCCATTGCGACGGTCTTCGCGAGGGTTCAATGTTATGCTATTTTCCTTGATGAAATAATATACTTTTGCTTGCGAACGCTAACCGACAGACCCATTCTTTCTGTTTTTTTTCTTCTGTGAGTATGGCTTATTGAAACTTCTTATATTCGTTCATAAATCAATGCCATTCCCATACGCCAACAGTTGAATAGAATTGAAAGGACATTCTCAAAAACATTGAAGGTTGCATTTTAAAATTTAGATATGCTTGCAGTCAAATGAGATATCGAATTTGACGAATATTATTGATCTATATCCTTAGGATATTTTCAAGATCTGTCGGGAGTAAACATTTTATTTATAGTGCACTTTGCTGTTAGAAACCACATTGATTAGAACAAATAGGCAGTTTTCCAAACCACATCACACTGCAAAATCATAGCCGCAAAGGTAATAATGCAAAGACAGTGAATACAAAACTCTGTACTATTGCTTTTGCATATTTGACGTTTATGAACTTTTTATCAGAGACCAATGGTTTCTGCTTTTTATGATGCAACAAATTTGCCACTGGGTATCCAGTGTTACGAAAAATTCCCAGAAGCTTCTCCAGGACAATCAATTCTTTTTTTTTACTCTTGTATTTAACCATCATACTTAAAACCTTTCGGATAGTATTATTTAAAAAAAATGGAAACCACGAATAAATTACTGAAATTTCGGCGTGAACCTGCATCCAGAGTGTTATCTTATTCTTTTTTTTGGAAAAATGGTTTTCAAATTCCATTCTCTTAATAATTAGAAGTTGAATTCTGAATAAAATAATAATTGTTTAAAAATATTTTTTAGTATAAACATTTTACCATTTTTACGGCAATACTGCTTTTACAGTATTTTAGCAATGATGGGTTTTGAATAACGCTCTAAATCTGTTTCTCCTTTTCTGTGGATTAAGATTCAACTTTAAGTGCATTCACTCCTCTATATACGTTTGGTGTAAAAGCTCTATTCAACTTGACCTCTGCAGATATCCTTCATAAAAGTCCTAATCACCAATCTGCTCTTAGTTCCTGGACATGTATTTAAGAAAATTACAATTCAAAATGTATGCAAACATGTTTTAATCTTCTATCAAAATAACTATTCTAATATTTGAGTTTTAACCTAACATATTCTTAAAGAACTACGTAATTAAATAATTCAATACTTATTCATCAAAATACATTTAACATATGAAGACACGATAATTTGATTAAGGTACCCTCTTAAACTTATTATTACGTGCAACTCTTTGCCTGAACCAGTCAATGCAGCTTTTCAGCCAACGGTCATGGTAATAAGTAATTTTTAATGTAGGGCTAGAAGTCGGTGATGAAGTCACTGAGCTGGTTTTTAAGTTTTGGTGTACAATTAAATTGCAATGGATATGATTCGCTCGATTCCTGAAGATTCGTTCCAGATTCTCGTTTTTCGTCGTCTGCAGTGTTGCTCATGGATAACGTCTTGTCATCACGTAGTTGCAGGACGATTGCTTTTGTTGCTGTGTCAACCAGAGTTGTCCAGTCAAGTTTTTTCGCATCAGGCAGTAGGGGTGGTGGAGCTGATAGATCATCTTGAATTGCCCGGCGGTTTACGTCTCTTATTTTGGAATAGGTTCCATTTATTCTTGGAATCTCTTGCGTTAGTGATTTGCCGGTGTGATCGAGGTTGATCTGTGTAGAAGGCCGTATTGATGCAAAAGAGTTTCGAACGATCTCATTTCCGTCTTCAAACATTTGATGCATGCCAACCTAAAAGTTGCGTCAAAGTTAAATCTTGAAATGAATATGAAATGAAGCTCATTCTTACCTGCTTTACATCGTTTGTCATGTATGTTCCGTTTTCCGGTGTTGTTGGATTGGGAACTCTGTCAATTGTGGCTATTCTTTTCACTTTCAAGCTGTCATAATGAGAGGACGTGCTTGTGGGCCCTATAAGTTCCAGCAAATCTCGACGAAGTGTACTGCTTCTGGGGTAATTGCTGATGTTTCGGTGAGTATTGCCTGACTGACTGAAGTTTGTTACATTTGGCAGAAGTTTAGCCGTTTTGACTGAAGATGTGGATGGCAAGACGGCTCCATGTAGGTCGGTTTTTTGCAAACTGGAAATTGAATTCTTGTTTGGTGAAGTGGAACCAATTAATGGCAGTGACTTCTCTTCGAATGTCTTTTGCTGCTCTGGAACTTGGTTGTGGGTTCTTATACTCATGTCAGCAGTCCCATTCTCATTGGGTGATATAGTCAGGCACTTAAATTCAGTTATTTCGTACTTGGAGCCCCGGTGCTTGTTAAGTAGCTTATTTGAGTCTGTGGATTGCCGGGAATAGTTCAGTGTATCGCCTTGTTGAGAGGACTGTGAGCTGGAACAGTTACTAAACGACAACGGAGATGTATTGAGATTAACGGGCAAGGAGGTTGATTCCTCTAAGCGGGGATGATCAAAAGTCCTTGTGTTATATTGCCGTTGAAGTGAAAGTGTGACGTGTTGTGTATTTTGTTTCTGTTCTACATCTTCCTGAACGTCGTACCACTTGTCATTGATGCACAATTGTGGGGATACAGAATTAGATGAGGGTAAATTCGTCCTGTAATCGTCAGCATGTCCGTTAGCTAATGCCGAACTACTTCCAGAGTGATTAAGTCTCTGTTTATAATCGTCGTGCATTCCATTTGCTAGACCCATACTACTACCAGTGTAGGGAGCAATTCTGCTCGCAGGTTTGTGTGGAAATAAGTTTTGGTCATAGAATCGCTTGTAGTTCGGAGCCGGATGTTGAACGGTTCCATTTCGCAGCAAGCTTTTCACATTCATGCACTCCGGCTCAGAATAGCCATTATTGAACCTTGAGACATCATTCTCACTTTCAACGCTCAAGTAATTCATCTTGCAATGTTTGTTGAAGCACCCCCGTCGCGGAGTTCCATCGGAAAACGATTTGATCACAATGAACGTCAACTGAGCAGATGTCTTCAACAGGTCTATCATCTCACGATACGACAACGTCGCTACAACTATTTTGCACACTTCAACCAAGCGGTAGCCCCGTCTCATACCCGCGGCCCACGCTTGACCAGTAGAGTCCACTTGGGTCACGACGCCATCAGGTTGTACGTGAAAACCCAGCTGGCCCATCATGTTCCGTCTTATGCTGAGCTCCATGACGCCATTACCCAAGGTCACTGCTTTTAAACGCTCAATTACTTCAAGCTGTTCGTCAAGTTCTCCGTAAAACCGCATATTGATGGTGATGCATTCACCGTTGTGATAAAATATTCTCAAGGCGTTATCAGACGTCGACCAACCAAGTATTGAACGCGTTGGAGTAACAAATATGATCTGCTTTGAATACTCCTCGATGATAACAAATGTGTCAGCGGAAATGCCCAACACACAATCGACCGCAATCGATGAACCATGATCTTGAAACATTATCTGCCAGCTGATTGCGCCACGCTGTGATATGTCACCCGTGAAGCGAATCTTCGGTTTCTCTTTCTTCTTGCTGGGGAATATAGAGAACTTATTGCCCGCGTCTAAGTACATGTTGGTGCAGTAATTTATACAAAGGTCCTTCAAATACTCCTTTCGTGTTCTCGCTGCTAGGTTGGCGAATTTTTCGGAAAGATGAGCTGCGTTCTCTGCATTGATAACCTTTGCCACAATGAATTCAGCGAACATTTTGCTTTTGGAGAAGAGTGCGTCGGCTAGGAAATGAAGGATAAACACAGTACTGAACATGACAATTTTTAAAGTTCCTTACCTGGTAGTGGTGGGCCAAAAACTGGTACTTCTTTGGATCGGGATATTGCCACGCGATATGTCGTGTTGTCCGTGCATGGATTTATTGCTCTGACTATCACAAATACATGCTGAAACTGGCTCCGAATGCTCTGCGGATTAAAAGGCAATGCTCCGGGCTCCTGGAAGACAATTGTAACAATGTCGTTACCAATATGCCGCTTCCGAAGCAGCTGTTGTCGGTTATTTGGTGTAAATGGAAGCATTGTCGAGACATGGAACATTATCTCGCAGTCCTTGTAAACTGTGTATACAGAGTGTGTGCCTGTTGAATCGGTCTTGTTGTCCAGGCCGGCTTTATAATGCTGAAATCCTTTTAAGCGCACCCTTTTGCCTATGGTCTCCAAGAACTCAATGAAGGCTGGTCCGGCGTCTTCGTTGTTGTACATATCCTCCTCAGTTGATTGGCCACTGCGACAGTAAAGTATTCCAACTTTGTATTTGCTCGTCAAGCTCTGCTCATCGAGTTTCATCAGCTGCTCCTCACAATTAGGGGTATTCACCCCCAAGCGTAAGCAGCTCATCTGAATCTCTGGAGCAACGTATTCCAGTAGTTCTTTGGATGTCAGTGCTTTACCCGATCGGGAGTTCTGTATAGAATCTTCGAGTACTGTTCCTCTGAGAGTAAGGAGCTCAAAAGTTCGGATTATCATGCGGAACTGATAGTGTGGGTGTTGATGGCGTTGTTCCGCTCCACTGTTGTCAGGTAGTCTTTCCTTTTTAATGGACACTGCCAGCGGACCGAGCTGCTCGTCGATTCCAAACCAGTTTTCGTGCTTCTGTGAGTAGAAGTGCCGTCTATAGTAATGGGCACCATGATCGACGGCTTCGATTGGGCAGGGATCGCACTGAAATGGACATGCTCCAATACGCCAAAGCGACTCATTCGGAAGGGATTCCAATATTGAAACTGTATAAGAATTTGGCGGTCTGTGCACCATGCTATTTGGTTTGCTGGGAGATGCTCCGGTAAGACATACTAAATGATCGATCTCTCCGCCTACTTCGCCGCAGAATTGTGAGCAGTGTTCTAGCAGTTCCGTTCCTCCAAGTCGCTCAAGCACAGCGTGCTTGCTGCCAGAGTCCGATGAAGATGTTTCTGATTTCAAAGAAGATATGCTACTGTTGGAAGCCTTTCCATTTAAGAGACCCCTGAGTTTTCTATAACTCAAATTGGCGGCCAAACTCTGGCAGTCATAGTGCGCAAATATACGCTGCCGTTGTTGCTCTTCCATATCCACAGATGACATAAATGTCCTATGCGTCGTTGTGGTAAAACACTGCGCAGTGGGCTCGTCATGACTCGAGTTAGGTTTTGCAAGGAGAGATGAACTAAGCAGTCCTGGTATGTTATCTTCGGTTTTGCTTCTTGTTTGCACTAAAAATCGGTGCAGTTTATTCTTCACTTTTGGATCACGTGTTCGCTTTGTATTCTGCGGTGCAGCATCAGGCTGGGTTGTAGTGCCTTCTGGCTCTTGGTTGATGAACGGCGTCGCATGCATAACCCTGCCCTGCATGAATTCTGCCGGTCCCGGTGAACGTTGATCGGTTCCTTTTACTCCCAAAACAACCGGTTGGTAGTCCTGCAGCATCGCAAAGAAGCTATCGTTAATTTTTGCGGGTGATGAAGGAGTTGTTAAACTAAGGGGTCCATGGCTACTGGACGCACGTCGCGGGTCATTTCTCCGAGGTATGCTGTGGTCACGCAAGGCATGCAACAGTTCTATGCTGGAACTACTGTGACATAACTGATTGGGATTTGGAGAAATTTGCTGGTTTTCCGAGGAGTGGGTAAATAGACTTCTTGCTGGACCCTTGATTGCGTGACGTTCTCTCAGGGTTCTATGAGAACCAGATAAATCAATAGAAGTACGAGTTCCCAATTCGTGATCATCTGTGTATTCCATGGCGTGTTTTTTAGGTAAGAATAATTTTTATTTGTTATAGCCAACAATCCCACAATCTGATGGGAATCATTTTTTTAAGGTTAAGTGGCCTGAAATGAAAATGTTTGGTTTATTGTTTGGAGTTGTTATACAGGGACACATCATATATTTAAGTCGAAGATCGAAAAATACAAAGTATAATATAGTAAAAACAGTAGCTGAATCCGGAAACTCAGTCTTTCACATGTAAGCTGAATTTTTCTTGTAGTTTCCGTCAAACTTGCGACACACATTAAAAGGTAACATTTAGAAAACTCTTTAAGAATTTGGTAGCCATAGAGTCGATATAAATCTTGTTTCGCAAAAAATGTATGAAGGAAGAAAGAAGAGAAAGCTTTTATAAGTATATATAGGTATATATGTATATACATATAATACTTTAGGGTCTTAAAATCCTTTAACAAAGAAGGATACCCCGCTTTGAACGCCAACAATATTGAAAGACTTCAGTTAGAATGTTTGCAGTCGGAAATGAGATAAAGGTTTTCTAAACTAGAAATTTTGCATAGTGGGCCCTCTGTGTTTACATTCTGCATGTTATTGAATATTTTCCAAAGAGAAATACATTACATCATTTTCGGCTAACAATTACAACATCCCAACAAATTCTTTCAAACTGACAAAGATGGGTTTTTAACTCGCTGACTTAGTATCAAAGTTCCTTCTCTCTTTCTCTATTTACGCCAAAGCTGATCTGTCAAATATAATATGTTGCTGTGTCCATATTTTGTCCATTATGTAAACTCAGTCTTCATTTTAGTACTTATGTTTCTTATCTCTTTCTTATAATAAGCGTTGTATCGATTTTACGATAAATTATGCCATGACGCGGCTTCCTCAGTTTCTCAAGAAATAATGAAACGTTCACAGATTTCATATGGCAAACTATGTTCCTACACTTATATTCGCTAGAGCTAAAAAAAATGCATATTCAATAAAAAAAAAAATGCATCCTAATATCATCAAAATCAAAACGACTGGGTAGAATAGACCTTATCGACACAAGTAGCGAGGACGCGATTTGGGTATGACCGTGAAATTACTTTGAGAACATACTGCAACACCTCAAACAAATATTCGCACAATTAAATCATTTTTTCGTACACTAGTTACCGATTAAATAAATAATTTCCTTCCTCTAACTAACCATCATCTGTCAATAATGTAACGCTTTTCTTGGACATTGTCTGTCCAATTAAATTGAAATAACATCCGCAACATAATTGCAAAGAACAAACCAGTTTTGTGCACAAGTAATCAAACATAGTCACTAGAGGATAAAATTGAACTTTCACATAAATATTAAAAACATTCATTCCACCAAAATACATAATGACCTCTTGCACAAGATATTTTTGCCGTGTTATAAGATTTCTGTGGAACATCTCTGATTTAGCATAGATGTTCACTGAGGTAAGACAGACTTCAGTTCTAGCTTCTAGATACAACATACGGAAATTATTATCTTTAATTAACCTACATGACAGTAGTTATAAGCAGACGAGAATACCTTTATCAATCGCGACGTTCTCATAGGGGGAGGAAGGCTTTAAAAAGTCAACCAAAATTTATATAACAAAGGTTTCATTGTTCTAGAGACTGAACCCAGATTTCCCTCCAAACAGACTCCAAATTCTACGAAATCATTGGACATTTCAGAAACTATTCACTTCACATTTAGCATTATATGGTGAGACAAATCCGCAAGTTATTTAGTATTCCGCCCTAATATTATTCAAAGACTTGTTTGGGCTTATGCCGCCAACGTTGTCTCGTTTGCCAGCTTGGCCTTGTCAACATCTTTAGGACAACAAAACGATTGTGTCATAATTTCGCTTTTTTGGCGTCAATGTATAAGTTATTTCACACTTTGTTGTTAATTGCATTAAGAATACAACTGGCACAAAAACAGAAAAAAACTTAAGGCAGGTTTTTACAAGCGAATTAAATATTATTTCCATCTACTGCGCATGATCACCCTTGTAAGAGCCAAACATCTTCCATTTTAGGATACCCACAATTCATGAAATGCAGCAGTGCTCAGTGTTTGGCACACAATCAAGTTCTACTGTGCGTGCTTAAGCAATGCAAAAATTTAAAATAGGTCTTAGCAACAGATCTCAATTCACCTCCCATACGGATGTAACACTCGCCCAGAATAATAAAGAAATACCCATTGAATGGAAAACACAACATTGAATGAACATTAGTCACCGCTCGTCGACGAGTTGCAAATACAAATTAATTTCTGACTAATCTGATAACTTACCATGAGCAAAACTAAACACGGATGTAATACAATTTACCATATTCGTTACAAGGATAGCGTTTTGCTTTACGCCTCCCACACGTCAGGATAATGCCAACATAAACAACTCCCAAACGCTTCGACACAAAACATGCACAATGTTCCCCAGCGAAACAATAAACAACTCTAATCCAGGAACTCCGTGAAAGTAGGTTAAATAATCGCCTCCCTAGCGATATTCGAACATATATATAGGCACTTTGTGTTATATTTTCACACTGGCGGTGGGTGAAACCTTATAAATTTCTGAATTTTCTTTTGGCGAAAAAGTTTAATTAATTACACTCAAAAAGTAACACACACGACGGACTTATTTTGGATCAGCATGTCAAATTAAAACAGAGACCATCTGCAATAGCATTGTCTACTCTCATTCGCTGGAGGCTACAAGTTGCGGGACGGAACAAATGTATGTTGTTGTTCGATGTATTCGTTTGGTCTTTAAATCCAAATGGGCATGCGCATACACGCGCAGGATTAAGAGAACGATGAGTGTGTTTGTCGTTTGAGTGTGCTCTCAGTGTGATGGCAGCGCCTTTTGAAGTATTGATTATTGCCAGATTCTAGTAATTATTCTCTTTCAAATGCTTTCGCGCCAAAAGCATATTTGTTATGTTTTGGGTAATATGTAGAAAGAATTCTGTGAAGTAATATTTGAAAATGCCCTAGCTTGTGCCATTAGGAGCATTTGGTAAGAATTTTAAATTGTGTGCTTAAGCCTCAATCGCAACACCGCAGTTGCGCGGTAGAGCTTTGACGTATTCTGTTCAATATGTGATTCATATGTTTCAACACGCAGTCGGGCGGGAAAGATTTGGAAGTTTTCTGAACATAATATCGTAAGCTCGAGTTATTTGGACCTCTCTTTAATTAATTGGGCGTTTAAAGTAGGTGGATTTGATTCAAGAAATTTGTTTGTTTCAAAAGACAATTACTGCATTAAATGAAAGTAGTTTCTAAGCTATTTTTTTTGCCTGAAATGTTTTTGGTTTAAGGTGCTTTTGGTTTACTTAAAATTAATAAAACATACATTCCATTTTAATCTGAGCAACTTTTAGGTCTTAACATAGCTTATCGTTTCATCGATAAAACGCATACCAAACCTTGTCAAGGCCGGACAACCTTACAAAAACCCTATAGATATATAAATATTAATAATAGAAATGTGTACTCAATTTGAGGACAGTTCTGGATTATTAAAATCGGAATATGGGGTTGACATGACATTTCTTAGATCGTAATATCGTATGTTGACATCTTGAACTACCGTATTCTGTGGTGTGCCTTAATAAAATGGTCCAGTTGATTAAGACTAATTGAGTTTAATTTATTTTCCTCCTGTTTCTTGCTTGAAGCTTGCTTGCAGCTACATGTTCAGTCAACAAGTTAAATTGAGTTTTCCTCGCTCAACGCATTAAATTTCATAATTTTTCTTATCACAGTTGAGGAAAAACCAATCCATAATTTCTTTTTGTTTTTATCAGAATCCTTATTAGTTTCTGATTGTTAATCCATGCATTGTTATTGTTATATAAATGGTATCAACAATTATGAAACCAGAGACCTTATTAGTTCTGTATATAATTTTAAAGGTTGTCAAAATCACGTCATGCGTGTTAATTCATTCCAGACAACTGGAACGTAATTGGAAAACGTCACATGTATCCACTTTTCATTTGTGACATTAGTTTTTCTTTGACTTTTGACACGTTTTACCGAGGTGGGGTTGTGCTTATGTCGACCGGTTTACTCTGCAGATTTCGTCACGTTGGTAGGGTGCTTGCTAAAATCCACAACACTCATCGGTGGATTCAAAACATTCAATCAGTGAAAGGAGTTTCATATTTTTCAACAAAACCAGTGTGGGGTTCTAACAAAACAAAAAGAAATATTGTACTTAAACTGTTTGACAAGATGAGCACTCCAGAAAATGAGGCTATTATTGCACCATTGCGTGAGAAAGTGCAGGAGCAGGGTAACTTGGTGAGGAAACTCAAGGCTGATGGAGCTCCTGAGTTGGATGTAAAACGTGCTGTTGCGGAATTGAAGCTAAGGAAAAAAGCACTTGAAGATAAAGAATTGGAATTAATGGCAAACGCTGTTACTTTTGATCGCTCGAAGATGGAAGATCTTCTGAAGAGAAGATTTTTCTATGATCAAAGCTTTGCAATTTATGGAGGCATAACTGGTAAGTTACACGTTGCTATAACAAGATGACTCAAAAGATGGTTTGCCTGCGAACGATGTGCTAAGAATCCAGTGAAGGGTATTCGAAAGTAGCTTTAGTTTATGGATCAACTAGTTTTCATTAAATATACTTGAAACATAGCTCAAAGTGTGTGTCAGAGACTGTAAGTGCATCGATCTGAATAAACTTAGATGAGTAATCGTGTGTGTTTCTTTTAGTTTAATGATGCAAGAATAAAAATCAATATACTATATATGTAATAAAATTGAGATGTTTTTGTAGGATTTTAGAATTTTACTAAGCTGTCCTGTTAAGAAAATAGGAGCACACATATTGAAAGTTCAAATATAACTAACTTATTATGTATTTTTAAATTTTAGAAAAGTTTATGGGTATACTTTGTTTCTTTAAATTTAAAACATTAATAATTAAAATATACAGCTATAACAACATTAAATAACTTAGAAATAGGTTTTTAAGGTGTTAAGGTGATTAAGGCGATAAAATTCATACTAATACTTAAGCAATTTGTCTATTTGAAACACCAGAATTGAGAAGAATGATGATAAGGGATAGGAACACCCCAATGTTTTTGCATACGCTATTCTCGATTTAGAAACATGCATAATGTTCAAGACATAACTAAGTTTAAATGTAAGACCCCGCTAGGGGGTTCAGTTCTGGCATAAGTGAAGATGGTGCTATATAGTGACATTGCCATCATTGCAGTTCCTGTAGATATTTATGGTTGAGGCAACGACCATCAGGCTTGTTCGCTGAGAAAAAATTCGTAAAAATCAAACCATTGCCAGAAAATCTTAGCAACACACGTAGTGTGGTTCGATATGACAGTAACTTTATTGATGTGCGATGCGCCAACATCAACCGAAACTTCTAAATGAGAGTTTTCAGGGCAAGCCACCCGAAAATCTCTTGTTGGAATGTGAATTTGAAACTTGCGATCAAAGACAGCTCCTAACTTAATAATGAAATATTGGATTAGAGAGGTGAGAGAACTCTTCCCTGCGGATATCCGCTGTAATGCAATTATTCTATTCCAGATGCTTAATATTCACCGACAAGATTTACTTAAAACTAACAAAGACGTTTGTTATGTAATTTTTTTTGACAATAACAACGTTACAGTGATGAAATACTACATATGAAAGTTTTCTTGAGGATTAATCATATTTTAATAAATTTCGATTTTGACTCTTTCTTAAGCCCACTTTCACAATACGTTTACTAATTGAAAAGAAACAAATTATAAAATGTACTCTCTCGTTTTATATTTAATAGGACAATATGATTACGGTCCAATGGGATGTGCGTTGAAGTCAAACATTCTCAATCTATGGAGACAATTTTTCGTCCTTGAAGATCAAATGCTTGAAGTTGACTGTTCCATCTTGACACCTGAACCAGTTCTCAAGTAAGTATCTAGTATATTTGGTATTCATGTGTTACGCCTTACGTTTTCTTTCCTTTCCTACAGAGCATCAGGACACGTTGAACGTTTTGCTGATCTAATGGTAAAAGACACAAAGAATGGTGAATGTTTCCGACTGGATCATCTTATCAAGAACTTCCTGGAGAAACTTTCGGCAGAGAAAAACGCTACCGCCGAGATGAAAGCAACCTGTGAAGATATTATTATCAAGGTACGCATCAAATTATGACCTTAACAAAAAATCTATCTGATCTTATATATTAAAATTCTAGTTAGACGGGATGTCGAAGGATGAGATGAGAGACATTCTTCGAAAATACAACATGAAGTCTCCCATAACCGGCAACGAGCTTACCGACCCAATAGAATTCAACTTGATGTTTGCTACTCAGATTGGACCCACTGGTCTTATTAAGGGGTAACACAGATTGGTTCCTGAGTAAGAGTATGCGTTTTCATGCGTTGTTTTTCAGATTCTTACGTCCAGAAACTGCGCAGGGTATTTTTGTGAATTTCAAGCGATTGTTGGAATTCAATCAGGGAAAATTGCCGTTCGCAGCAGCACAAATTGGTGAGCTCAACAGTTTAATCACACAATTTCAAATTGTTGTCTCAATGTCATATCTGTTTAGGAAACTCTTTCCGTAACGAAATCTCGCCAAGATCGGGTCTGATTCGAGTGCGAGAGTTCACAATGGCTGAGATTGAACATTTCTGCGATCCGAATGAAAAGGATCATCCAAAGTTCCAATACATTCAGGATACTCCAATGACATTCTATTCTGCCTGTAATCAAATGGACGGTAAAAGCGCAACTCAGTTAACTATTGGAGAGGCTGTTAGAACGGTAATAACCTATATGATAGCATTTATGAGTTTTCTTCAAATGAATTTTGTTTTATTTCGTGTTTAATTCACTCTTCTAATTATGAATATATTGTTTTTCCTGCGCTCATTCACTTTTTGTGTGCTGGACATGCCGTTTTGAGATTCTACATAAATCCATTCAAGTTTTACGCGTTGATTTCTTGTTGAATATTCTCAAACGGAAATTTTATGGGATAGCTTCTTAGATTCAATTAAAACCAAAATTTTTTAAAATTGCGTTTCCTATCATTGAAACTTGAGGCCGTCAATGCTTTAATTTTTCGATATACTTACGTTTACGTGGAAGCTTAAAGAAACATATTGTAGTAATTTTTAGATTAATTGTGAAAATTAAAGATGAAGTGAAATTTTCCGACTTTAAGCATTTTACAAGAAAGTTCGGTTTATAAATGTAAACGTGTGTTGCAACTTCACAAATGTATACGTAAGCGAGCATTTAACATTTTTCGGAAGTAAATAAATGCGCTTTTATTCGAAATTTCTGAAAAATCAAATTTACATTTGAGGAAATTTTAGGGATATGTAACAGACATGACTAACAGAGAGCAACAATAAAACTATATAGACAAGTATATTTGCTATTATGGTCACATGTGGAGTAATAACTCGGGCGTATAAGCTATTTTTCTCATATAAATTTAAACTATTTTCTTCGTTTAAAACCATTGTAGGTTATGCTCCTTCGAATGTAAAAAGAAAACTTCTCGCTGGAAAAACTCGCGTCAGAGTTCTAATAGCCATAGCATCTAATAGAAAGTATAAATTCTTTTACTTTGTATTTCTTTTGGTTCTGACTGTAATCTTATCAAAGCCAATTGCTTTGAGGCATTTAAAGTTTTAAGTCTAAGCTTATTGATCATCCGTTCTTAAAACAAAAATATATATGTATATACGTCCGAATAAAAAATTTACAGATTAAAGCCCGTAGCAAAGAAAAAATGGCATTAATTACATTTTTCATTAACAAATTTATCCTTAACATCACTTATCATAAACAAAATTTCACTGTCAGGATATAATAAGGATGTTTAAATATTCGAATCATTATTTAAATTTTTTATTAACAAATGTATCCTTAACATCATTTATCATAAACAAATTTTCACTGTCAGGATATAATAAGGATGTTTAAATATTCGAATCATTATTTCACTCATCACAATGTATTTCTGCCACTGCAAAAACATTGCCATTCATACACTTAAAGCATTTATTTATATCTCTTCGAAGGCACAAGCATTTTATTGACTTCACAAATTCTTTTTTAGAAACTTGTAGCAAATGAGACTCTTGGGTATTACCTAGCTAGAATCCACTTATTCCTTACCCACATTGGAATCAATCCAAAGTGTCTTCGTTTCCGACAGCACATGGCCAATGAAATGGCTCACTACGCCTGCGATTGTTGGGATGCAGAGTGCCTAACCAGTTACGTAAGTGTCATGCTCTATTTATGTTTTACAGCCTAACTGAGTTAATTTCTTTTATCACCTCAGGGTTGGATAGAATGTGTTGGTTGCGCTGATCGATCGGCATACGATTTGAAACAACATATGGCTGCAACTGGTGTCCGATTGGTGGCTGAGAAACGTCTGGCTGAACCAAAAGATATTCAAGTTACCGAAATAGCTATTAACAAACCGGTCCTTGGAAAGGCATTCAAGAAGGATGCCAAGACTATTACCAATGCTTTGTCTGCCTTGTCTATCAATGAAATCGAGGACGTGGAAAAGAGTCTTAACGAAAATAAGTAAGTCTACTACTGAAAAAAGAAATATATATAAGAAGTACTAACTCCTAGAATTATTTGAAAGGAAATATAAGTTGAACATTGATGACAATTCGTTCGAGCTGAATGCCGATACTATTTCGGTGAAGCGTTCGCAAAAAACTGTGCACGTCGATGAGATTGTTCCCAACGTTATTGAACCTTCCTTCGGTACATGGTATATAATGTTGTAGAGGTTTCATTTTGATAACATTTTTTTTGAACTTTTTTAGGTATCGGACGAATTTTGTACTCACTGCTTGAACAAAACTTCCAATGTCGCAAAGAAGACGAACAGCGGTGTTTCTTCTCCCTGCCAGCAGTCGTGGCCCCACTGAAATGCTCAATTCTACCTTTGAGTAACAACGCTGAATTCATGCCGTTTATCAATAAACTATGTAAAATTGTTTGCCGAAGGTCTATGAATTATTTTGCTGACATGACTTTTTCAATTTCTAGCGTCCTTACTCACAAAATCGGACCTTTCGCATAAAGTTGATGATTCTAGTGGATCGATCGGTAAGATTTTTAAATTCCCCTTAACACATTGACTGTATGAACTTTCTATCAGGCAGGCGATATGCGCGAACGGATGAAATTGCCATTCCATATGGCATCACTATTGATTTCGATACTCTGAAAGAACCTCACAGTGTAACTCTACGCGAACGGGATTCAATGACGCAAATTCGCATTCCGGTAAATCTAAAAATGATTTTTCTTATTTTGTGGAGTTTGTAACGACTGTTTAAATGTAGGTGGATGAAGTCGCTGGTGTCGTAAGGGCACTATCGCTTGGCCAGGAGACTTGGGCAGATGTCTCGAAAAAGTATCCAACTTTCGAGCAACAAAATGCAACGAAGGAATAACGTGATTATGGAAATCAATGCGCAACAGAACCGCTGCCTCTTTTTTCTAATACTGTCAAATAAAATATTTAGCGTTGATTCGCTGGCAAGTTGATTCGTGTTATGATTGTTGATAATAAGAAAATTGTTAGCAAGTCATTTGATTGTACACACAGCAACTTTTAGTTTCCTAAAGCTGAACCCCATCGAGCCCATCATAGGAAACAGGTTTTAAATTGCATTTCTTGTAGCTTTACAAGAAGATTATTGTGGAAATTAAAGTTTTTTTTTTCTTAATCCGGTAGCATGCCTGTCTACACAATTAAAAAACTAACGCTACTTGTTATTTAAACCTTAATATACCTTTTCGAACCCCGACTTAGACGAGGTGAAGATAGCAATATCCAAGCTAAAGTCGAACAAAGCTGCTGGAGCGGACGGACTGTCCGCAGAACTATTTAAAGCAGCTGGAGATGACCTGGTTGGGCGCATGCACCAGCTCATCTGTAAGATATGGAAGTGGAATCTCAGCGTCGTTTGCCCGGTCCACAAAAAAGGAGACCCCTTTGACTGCGCCAACTACAGAGGGATTAGTCTCCTGAACATCGCATACAAGATCCTCTCTGCCGTATTGTGTGAGCGTCTGAAACCATTTGTCCATGACCTGATAGGTCCCTATCAGTGTGGTTTCAGACCAGGGAAGTCCACAATAGACCAAATCTTCACATTACGGCAGATCCTTGAAAAGACCCAAGAAATGCAAATTGACACTCACCACCTATTCGTCGATTTCAAGGCTGCATATGACAGTGTGCATAGAGACGAGCTATACAGTGCCATGTCTAGTTTTGGCATTCCTACCAAACTCGTCAGATTGTGTAGGATGACGATGGAGAACTCTCGCTGCTCCGTCAAGGTCGGTACCGAACTCACCGAGACCTTCAATGTCAAAAAAGGTTTTAGACAAGGCGACGCACTGTCATGTGACTTCTTTAACATCATCCTCGAGAAGATCGTGCGTAACTCACAAGTCAATACCAGAGGCACGATCTTCCAGAAGTCAGTTCAATTGTTAGCTTACGCTGATGACATTGACGTGATTGGACGAACACAGCGAGCCGTCAATGAGGCGTTTGCTGGCATTGAAACGGAAGCGGCTAAAATGGGTCTTGCGGTAAATGAGGGCAAAACGAAGTACATGCTGTCATCAAGGAAGGACACACAACATCGTCGTCTCGGACGGAGCGTCACACTAGGCAGCAGAAACTTCGAGGTAGTTAAGGACTTCGTCTACCTCGGCTCCGCGGTAAACAGGGACAACAACATCAGTACCGAAATCAAACGCAGAATCACTCTTGCCAACCGCTGTTTCTTTGGGCTCAAGAGGCAATTGAGTAATAAAGCCCTCTCTCGAAGGACTAAACTGGCTTTATATAACAGCTTGATCATCCCCGTCCTACTATATGGCGCAGAATCTTGGACGTTAGCAAAGGCGGATGAGGAAGCCCTTAGTCTTTTCGAGAGAAAAGTTTTGCGTGCGATTTTTGGTCCTGTTTGCGCTGATGGCATCTGGAGGAGAAGATTTAATGACGAACTCTATAGGCTGTACAGCGACATGCGCCTGGTTAAGCGTCTACAGATACAACGCTTAAGATGGCTAGGCCATGTAGAGCGTATGGACACCACTGCTCCGGCCCGAAAAGTCTTTGAATCCGAGCCATTGGGACAACGCAACAGAGGACGGCCTAGACTGAAGTGGCGCACACAAGTGGAGAAGGACCTCAACCAACTTGGAGTGCGCAACTGGAGACAGCTGGCGAAAGATCGTGCTGGCTGGAGAGGCATGTTGGTTGAGGCCCAGGTCCACCCCGGACCGTAGCGCCACAACAAGAAGAAGAAGATACCTTTTCGAAACCTTAAATTCCCTCCTTAGGTGGCTGGTGGTCTTATATCCAGCGATGGCAAGGAGCTGACGATGTCGTGTCCAGCGACACACACAATGTCAGCAGAATGTAACTTGCGGAAGATGCATGATATTTGTTACTTTTCTCTTTAAAGAGGCTGTGGGCCCCTGGTATACGGGATATCATTCACGGCTGTATTACTTAAGAAATCAAGCCTGCAATCGTATAGTCAACCGTTTATGATTTAAGGCACAACTAAATTTCAAAGAAATATTTCTACATAAACATATAAATCCCCAGCACCAGAGGTGTCTGAAAGTTGAAATAAAGTGTAACTCTGTGACGTTAACTTAGTATCAATCAGATGAGCTAATTCTTAGTGACACAAACTCCTCCGAGGTATGTAAAAACTAACAGTTTGTCTGGTGTCGATGCTTTCACTAATTTGATGTCTTGTGCATAACGTTGAAAAAAATTTTTTTAGCAAAGTTAATATACTTACATACATGTCCTTGGTCTCCACTAAGCTTGGAAATTTATTTATAATTTTACAACTTTGAAAATAATAAAAGAAACTGAAATTATATTAGAATATTTGGGGCTAAAAACTGTGCGGTTAATAAACGTTTCTTTCAAATAATCAATTTTGGCACGAAATGTGGGAAATGTTGGTTAGACTACAGCTGAACCCATAAAAAACTCCAAACAAAAAAAAAAAAATCCCTCGTGCCGGAAATAAAAAAAAAAAAAATATATATATATATATATATATAAATATATATTATAAACAATTAAAACAAAAATAAAGTCCCAATAGTGTTGTGTAGTGCTAGTGGTTTGGTTTAGGCCGCACGGTGGCGTCCCTCCCCGTAGCCATCCTTCACAACACGCTGCTAGGCATTCTCTGTCGCAACTCCCCTTTGTTTTCCAGACGAGCCGAGGCTTAGCATCTGACGTAGCGGATTATGAAGTGTGAATTTTGTAAGGGCATAACACCTACATTGATTTTTGTTGTTAAACTGTTGCAAAGATTTACACTTCTAGATTCTAAATTGGTTACATAATGTCTGTGATTGATATGGCAGGGCAATTCCGGGTTGATGTGAGCAACGTTTGTGGGCTAAAAGCAATTGCTGTGTACGTTCACCTCCCCCGCTATAAGCCAGCTCTCCGTGAGAACACCGCCTTGTCGGATCTGAACCTGCCTGGATATAGCTTAGTGCCTTTGTTTTTCCACATCGCGGTCTCGCTGTTTACGTGCGTAGTGATGTTGCTTACCAACTTCAACCACAATACGGCCACTGTTACAATACGGAATTTAATTTCCTGTGGTTAAAACTCCATGCCCGTAAGCATTCAATCCCCTATTGCTTTATTTATAGAAGTCCAAATCTGGATAGCAACTCAACGTTCAATGAATTTGATCCACTATTCGACTCCATCACAAGAATTGTATCCCTGTATCCTCGCACTGAAATCGTTATTATGGGCGTGTTTAATGTACACAATCCTTCTTGGCTTCGACATTCAGGCTAAACAACGCCCGAAGGAAGTTATGTTGAAATCTTTGCTGAGGTAAACAATTTGCCCAGCATGTGAATGAGCCAGCACGGATACATGACATTGTAGATCATACCGCCAATACCTTGGACCTATTTCTCACATCTCATCCTGAGAAATACTCAGTTGAAATTGGCTATACGAGAAAACTAACTGCAGCAGCCTAAACAACTTTTTTTTAACTGGTCACTATGCTTCCTTGATAGTGACGTGGATGCCGCAGCTGATATGATTACAAAAATAATTTTGTCAGGTATGAAATCCTTCATTCATTCACAGAGTGAAGAGTATTGAAACGAAGGCAAACGCGTGGTACGAATCGAGTTGCAAAGAGGTTATTAGGTTGGGAGAAATAAGCTTCCGGACTTTCAAAGCTAACCCTTCTGAGGATCACCGGAAGAAATTCAAAAGGCCCCAAAATGATTGCAATGCATTAATAAGACGTGTTTACTTTTCCTATGATCAAAAGTTGAGGCAAAAATTGCTGCAACGTCCTTAGGACAGCAAAAACTTTTGGTTATTTGTAAAAAACGTAAAAAATTCCAACTCGTCTTCAATTCCAACGCTCATTTGCAATGACAAACCAGCTGTTAGCTCTTCTGTTTGCTGCACATTTTGAAGCCAACTCAACGCTTCCAGATTGCGCTTTGTATCCTCCCCGGTATTCCCCCGTTTTTCTATAGAGGTGTTTTTCTACGCTGGCAAAACCACTGCGTACGCTTTTTCATTTGTCCTTTCCATTTGTCCGTTTGTCTTTAGGGCTCTTTGCGAATAAGTGGAAAACAGCATTTGTCCAGCCCGTCCCCCAAAAGGGCGAACAATCATCACCCACCTCCGTCGTCCCTACTTTCCAAGATCATGGAAACTCTGAAAAATCGTCAGCTTATGAAATATCCTGAAACCCGGAAGCTTCTTAATGACCGGCAATACGGCTTCCGTAGCAACAAGTCGTCTGGTGATTTGATGGCATATCTTACCGAAAAATGGAAACCAATCTTTGCACAATGTAGGACAAAGCAAGATCGTTGCACTTGATATTTCGAAAGCATTTGACAGAGTCTGGCAACAGGCTCCCTTGTAAAAAATGCGTGCTTTTGGCGTCGATGAATCCCTTCTTCAATTCATTAGAAATTTCCTTTTAAACCGTTCAATACAAGTTGTATTGGATGGGTTCAAGTCTGATAATAATAATAATAATTGTTGGCGCGGCAGTCCATCGGGGGACCAGGGTCTAGCTTGCTCATCAACTACTCGTGTTGTGCGCGTCACGAGTAGAAGGGATCTATATTTTTTTTTGCCGTCTCCGAACTGTCAAGTTTGAGAAGCTTTCTTAGACAGTTATTACTCTTTGAGTGTTGTCAGCAACTCGAAAGAGGTGGTGCCGTGAAAAATTCGAGGTGTTCAGCCGGGAATCGAACCTAGACCCTTCGGCGTGTGAACGTCGCACTCTACCCACTACGCCACGGTGGCGACTTCAAGTTTGATATTCACCATATTAATGCTGGTGTTCCTCAGGGCTTCGTTTTGTCTTCGACACTCTTCCCCATTTTTATAAATGATCTCCTGTCTGTCATTTCTAATCCAATTCACTCCTTCGCTGATGACAGTACTCTCAGCTTTTCATATCCGTTCCTCGGCTCTCGTCTCTCCTCTTCGGCCCTTGACATGGAACGCGTATGTTGAGCTCATTAAATTCCGATCTTGGCAGCATAATTGATTGGGGTAAAAAGAATAGAGCGGAATTTGATGCTTTCAAAACTCAGTGCTGTCTACTGTCACTCAAGCGTTCCCAAAACAACCTGCCATTATCTATGAATGGCTCTTGCATTGTTGAAACTGAACGACTTTCCATCCCCGGTAAATGTATCAACTCAACACTAAGTTGAAACGATCACATATTCGAGATCGGTTCGAAATCTAGGTTTCTTAAAGCGATGCAAGAAATATTCCAGCCCTTCTGACCGGGCAACAATATATAAGGCATACATCCGCCCAAAGCTTGAGTATAACGCTCCAATCTGGTTCGGTGCTCCTAAGACCTCTCTGCACCTATTAGATAAAATCCAACAGCGAGCGATAGAACTTATTGGTGATAATAATGCTGCGAAGTCAATCGACTCGCTTGAAAATCGACGAAATGTTGCGTCTCTATCACTATTTTATCGCTATTTCAACAAAAACTGCTCTAACGAAGGCAGCTGCATTCCTCTCCTTCAGGAATTCACCCGCAATACCCGCCTCGCTAGGAATGCTCACCCGTTAACCCTTAAGCCAACCTTCGGACGTACGGTAAAGTTTAGAGACTCGTTCTTCAGCCGCACTACACGAATATCGAATGCTCTTTCCAGTCCACTTTTGGATGCTTTTGAACCAATTGTCCAAGCACTTTTGCCACTCTGATTTAGGTATCTCCAAAGCATGTATTCTGAACGCATCTACCGCTTCTTCAGGTGTCGAAAGACGTTGACCTCTCATTTTTTTTTAAATATGCAAATAAAAAGAAGTCATTCGGTGCCACGTCAGGACTATGCGGCGGATGACTAAAATCGTCAAATCAATGTTTTGAGTGCTCAAAAATACAGTTGATTGAGCCGATGTGTGAGAGCTCGCATTGTCGTGGTGAAGAGTGATCCGTCTTCGGCGGTTGATTTTCCTGATTTCTTGGAAGACAACTGGCAAACAAATGGTTGTATACCACTCAGAATTGACTTTTCTGCGTTGTTCTAGTGGTACGGTTGCTACATGTCCAGTTTTTCGAAAAAATGGGACCATTTGTCTGGAAGTGCTTCGTGCGCGAGCAACTTTTTTTGGATTTGGCTCAATTTGAAACACGCATACAGTCGACTGCTGTTTACTTTCGGGCTCATACGTGTAAATCCACGATTCATCACCTGTCACGATGTCATACATGTGTTTCGAAGCACCGCGATCGTATTTTTGCAACATTTCTTTCTACCAATCGACACCAGCCTTTTTTTGAGCGATTGACAAATTGTGTGGGATCCAACGCAAACAAATTTTTTTTGACGGTCAAATATTCATGCAATATTGAATGTATGCTAGTCCCACTAATGCCTTAGGTTGTCTCAATCTCACGATAGGTCACATGACGATCCTACAATATCAGTTGGCGTACAGCATCGATGGTTTCCGGACCAACAACTAATTTTGGACCACCTTCACGAAATTCGTCTTGGAGTGAACTACGACCTTGGCTGAATTCACCATACCATCGATAAACACTGGTCCTTGATAAAGCTTCATCGCCAAAAATTGAATTAAATTCATCGACGCACTGGTGTTGAGTTAATCCACGTCGAAAGTTGTAAAAAAATAATCACTCGAAAATTTTCACGATTTAATTCCATTTTTTGGGCGAGATGAATGAAGTTACTGTAAACAACACAAATAGCGCTCGTATGTCAATACGTACTGAGTACGTATAACCTCAAAAATGTCAAACTTTACCATAGAGCTGACAGTTGCCAGATTGCAACACTAGGGTTGCCCAATCCCGAAATATAATAGGCAGCCTACGTAGTTGCTGTCATGGAGCCTTACGAACATAAATATTCAAGCATAAGCCCTTTCAAGACCAAAATTTCGTTATTTAAAAATTATAGGTTTGATCACGTGAAGTCAGTTATGTATATGATTTAATTAAGAATCATAATGGCCCTTAAGATTCCACAAAACTCAAACAAATTAATCGTCATGTACGGTATTCGTACTTTGGCAAGTAACTTAATGCAACCTTGTTTTTAAACATAGCGCCTCATTCCTAATTTGCAAGTGCTACGTCATTTTCCTAACAGTTTGCCCCTTAAATTACTACTACTATAACCTTTAGTTTCGCTGAAGCGCCATCCTCAAAGAGACGTAAAATTTTTATGATTGTGGGCGGGTGATTCAGTACATTCGTTAAATTGGTAATTGTCGCTGTTAAAACACACTATAGGTCATTGCAATAATATCTTCAAGGGGGGAAAAATAATGTTTCATCCGAACATTATCGCCAACCTCTTTCGGTTTGTTGGTTTTTTGATTTATGTTGATTAGTCTCCTCTCATTTTGATTTATGCGTATTTGTGTGGCCATTTCTCACATTAATTTTTTTCACGCGCTCTTTCCAAGTTATATAAACCATATTTGTTTTTAAGAGAATGTCTTGAGTTCATAGCTTATGTGAGGCCGTGAGAGTTTTTGCCGGCAAGTATATACGTATTGAGTCTGTTTTACCTAAACACACAACAGTTCAAAAGGGACCAAAGCCTAGCTCCTTCGTATTGTGCGTGGTACTGTTCTCTTTGCGGAAGTTTTTTCATTGACAAGCAGTGCGTTGTCAAAAACTCGAAAAAGCGGGTGCTGTGAGAAAATGCCTAGTGTCTAGATCTCAAACCTGTCACCTTCAGCGTGTGGGTATTGCACTAAGCCACTACGCCACAAAGGACAACGAATACCGGTTCTGTACGTAGAATCTGAAGTCCTTTTACTGACATTGTTCTGCCGAAAAACTAGCACCAAACGGAAAGATTGATGGTCTAGGGGCATAAGAAAATACAAAAACAATGACATTTGCTATAATGAGGTTTTTGGAGAAGGAAGTTATGCTTTATTCGGATGCAGATTTGTATTTCGAGGTCCGGAAACATACTCAGGCTGACACATTTGGTCGCTGTCTATTCAGATCATTTGGAAATGTTTTAATGACTCTTAAATGGTCGTTGTCAGACAGAGTAATTCAATCTTTTTGATGAGGAAGAGGCAATTTCGGTCCAGAAATAGACTCAGGCTGACACATTTAGCCGCTATCTATTGAGATCATTTGGAAATGATTTAATGACTCTCAAATGCTCGTTGTCAGACAGAGTTATTCAATCTTTTTGATGAGAGAAAGGCAATATCGAGACTGATCGCGACGCAAAATTATTCTTGTCAATCGCTATTTCTTTAGGCTCAATAGATAATTGATTATTATGGCCCCCTCTTGAATGACTAAGCGTGCTTTGTATAACAGCTTGATCAACCCAGTCCTGTTAATTGCGCAGTCTTTTCGAAAGTTCTGTTTTGCAGGAGAGGATTCAACGACGAACTTTATTGGATGTACGGTGGTGTGCCTGGTCAGGTGTCTTCTGATACACCGGTGAATTTGGCTGGGCCATGTAGAGCATATGAACACTAATAATTCGGTCCGAAAAGCTTTGCTACAATGTACTGATGCCGGCTTAAGCCGTGACGACACACGCAAGTGTAGAAAAACCTTAAACTTAGAATGCGCAGTTGGAGGCAGTTAGCAAGAGATCGCACTGGCTGCAGAGGTATGTTACTTAAAACTCAAGTCCTCCCTGGACTGTAGCGCCGCAGAATGAAGAAGAATATCAAGACTGAAATTTGTGCCAATTCTGATGGAGATGGTCTAGTAGAGCGCATATACATACTCATATGTATGTATATATTATATGTCAATTTTATTCCTACAATATATTTTTTTTTCGAAAGGTTTGACGTTCTTCTTTGTATTATTTTGCAGGTTGTTCTCTTATCGTTGGAATTATAAAAGGGAAGATACTTTTAAAGAGTAGCAGTTAGTAATTACAAATCAGTCACCATAAACGGAACCTACATACAACTTCAGTTCTCTTTCCCATTTCTTAGACAGACAGTACCAAAGAGATTAATTTTCTTTGATCTTTATGTCAGTAAACAGATTTGAAGCAGTTGAAAAACAAATAAGAACCAAACAATACTTTAAAATAAGCGATCGTTTTGTTTTGTTCATAAGACATCGACACTAAACTGATGACACTCATCTCCATAACCTGCCCCTTCTGTCCAAAAAGAAACCCGGTTCGCCAAAGCATACAAGGGAGTCGAGGAATGTGAATCACATATGTATCTCCTGCATGAAAAAAAACCTGAGTAACTGCGTCAATAACAAATTCATAAATCTTTTAAATGTCTCTCAAATGTTTTGCCTGACGTAATACTCAGGAACCTGAAATTAGATGCTAAATTGAGAATAATCATTTCGGCTTTTAAAAGTGTCCACAATAATTGACTTGGTTGGAATCCAACTATACTAAGGTTCCTTCTATTTCGCATAAGTGGAGTGAGGTCTTCGGTGAAATGGAGATTATGTTAAGGTAGAAGTCGCTGGGGCCAGATCTGGAGATTACGGTGGGTGTGGAATCAATTCAAAGCCCATTTCGGGCAATTTGGCGACTTTGACACGATGCATTGTCTTGGTGGAAGAGAATTTTTTTCTTCTTCATATGGAACCGTTTTTTTTTGCATTAATGTATGTAGTATTTGCTGTTGATCCTTTTGCCTTTCTCAAGATGCGGATGTCATAAACTTGCCAGTTGACATTTGTGTTTTTGGATGCTTTGAGCAGGTTACCAACTGGTGTCCACTCCGTTTTGGACTCTGGAGTGTAGCGGTGGATCCATGGAATAGGTAGTATTGGTTGTTTAAATATCTTAATTAACCAATGAACCATCAAACTCAAAAAATAAATTAAATGTCACAGTAGTCTACACGAAACGCGAGTCTACCTTCTTCAGTTACTTGTGCAATTATTCTTATACGAGTAAAAATGGACCAACAAATGTTTTCTGACTGCAGACGGCGAAAAGGAAAGAAAACCGTTTTCATAGAACACAATCAAACAGGAATTAAATTGAGAAAGTGTACAAATAAAATTTTTTTTGGGTTCAAAATTTATTTTTTATTAAAAAAAAATGTAAATAATATATCCCTTAGATAATCGAAATACTTCTTGCATAGCCCTTATCCTTCAGCCATTTTTCAATTTCTTCAAAAGATCTGAACTCGTCCTGCATCCTTTGAAAAAGCCAGTAGTCGGAAGAAGCAAGGTCTGGTGGTAGGTGGCGTAATACCTTTTAGCGTTTCCATATCATTTTTGACCGGTATAGTCCGATAGGCGGAGCATTATCATGTTGCAAAATAACCTCGTCATGCCTTTCGGTCGTTGCTGGCCATATTTCAGGCAATGCACGGCTCAAATGTATTACTTGTAGTCGATAACTTTTTTCATCAATGATTTCACCTGGTTTTAGGAACTTCCAGTACACCACAAACGTCTTGTCGCACCACGTCCAGAGCATGAACTTTTATTCGTGGATGCTAGTTTGTCGTCGATATAGACGATGATGGAAGGTTTCGCAAGGCTTTGCAAAGTATTTTTCCTTGTTGGTGTTATCATAGTATACTCGTATGTACTTTTCATCTGCAGCCACGAACTGGGGCAAAAATCCCTTTTGTTGATGTATTTCAAGAAGCTGTTCGAATTATTGGCTTGCGACATCTCTCGATTTTAACTCACACGGCACCAAATTTCCTTGCTGGATCTTGATTCAACAAGGTTTCCAATCTCTCATCTTTAAATATTTTGAACTAGTCTAGTCGCTCCTTTCGAATTTTGTACCAGAAAGTGATGATTTGCGGAAAGCATTCATTTTTTGTTTTCATTTGAAGAAAAGTGCTGCAGAGTCGCATCGAATGCTTGTCGAGGCATATGGTGATCATGCTCTTTCAGAAGCAACATGCAAAAGAAGGTTTCAACGGTTCAGAAATAATGATTTTGATGTGAGAAATGAAGAACGTGGAAGACCACCAAAAAAGTTTCAAGACGCCGAATTGTAAACGATATTGGATGGAGATGACACTTTGAGTCAAAAGCAAATGACAGCAATGTTAAATGTTGCACAACAAACAATTTCTGACCGTTTAAAAGCTATGGGAAAGATCCAAAAGTGTGGAAAATGGGTGCCACATGAATTGAATGAAAGACATATGGAAAACCGAAAAACACTTGTGAAATTTTGCTTCAAAGACACGAAAGAAAATCGGTTTTGCATCGGATTGTTACTGGCGATGAAAAATGGATTTATTTTTTAGAATCCTAAACGGAAAAAAACATGATTTAATCTGGGACAACCAAACCGACTGTAAAATCAGATCGATTCGGCAAGAAGACAATGCTGTGTGTTAGGTGGGACCAGAAAGGTGTGCTGTACCACTAGCTTCTAAAACCTGTTGAAACCGTTAATAATGATCGCTACCGACAACAAAGGATCAATTTGAACCATGCATTGATCGAGAAACGACCAGAATGGGCCAGAAGACAGAAGACAGAAGGTAATTTTGCTCCATGACAATGCACCTGCACACAAAGCAAAACCGGTTCAGGATACAATCAAAACACTTGGCTGGGAGCAGCTACCCCACCCGCCGTATTTAGCAGACTTGGCTCCTTCCGACTACCATTTGTTTTCATCGATGGGACACGCATTGGCTGAGCAGCACTTTGATTCCTACGAGGAGGTCGAAAATTGGGTGCCTGATTGGTTTGCTTTAAAAGACGAACAATTGTATTGGCGTGGTATTCACAAATTGCCAGAAAGGTGGTCAAAGTGTGTACAGAACAATGGCCAATACTTTGAATAAAATGTTTTTACTTTCCCATTAATAATTAGTGTTTTATTTTCATATATGCACTTACGTAACGACCGCATCATAGAGGAATGAAAAACATAGCAAGCGGTTTTTCAAAGACAACACACTAGATATAGTTCAGCTGTGAGTGATAAAGCTGAATTTTCAAAAACTAATTTCATAGAATTCATTGTCTTTCTTCCCGGGCAAAGGTTATTTTTGGGCACGCCACTGTGCCGTAAAATAATGTGAGCACGTTTACACCTGCTTAATTTAACACACTTCCCTTAGACACTGGTCCTTTTTCAAAGTGAACAAGTCGGACAGCACATTTCCGTAGCTCTGCCTTTTTTAGTCCAATGATTTCAATTCAGTTTTTGTAAGTTTTTTTCATTTTGCCGGGTTGATTGTGCTGGTTGCCTGCATCTTAAATCGGTGCCTCGTAACGTATGACAGGGGTGGTCAGTACTGTGCTGCTGACGGACTGGACTTTGATTTGGCTACTTACCAAAAAATATACGAATTTATGTTTGGCACCACGGAAAGTACGTATATGTATGCAGCGTGCAAGATGCATTGTAGTCTGTTGCATTTAGAGATGGGGGAGAGCTTTCTATCGCATTTTCCGTATTTTTATTTCGGAATTTATGCATTTCGAAAATATTAAAGTAAACATCTATTTACAGAGATGCACTTTACGTCTTCGTTGGCTTTGTCGGATTGCTTCCAAATGTGGTGACCGCCAAGCGGCATCGATTCATCTCATCATTGTTTTTTTTTATTTTCCATGCCATTATTCGTTAATAAAATTTGTCTCCACGCGTCGCCAAAGTCCATGGTCAAGGATATATTTTTTTAGACGCTTGCTGCGATGAACTCTAAGTGAAGGTCATCGCAATCATTTTCCCCATGCGCTGTGTTTTCGCTTATTACTTCTGATAAGATCATATTTTATCAAAAATAATGATGTTCCTTGCACCGGTCGGTCGAAGGAGTTTGTACCGTGTCCGATCATTTGTTGTGAGCTAAAATTAGTTAGGCACTCCTATGTATGTTTAAAATTTGACTATAGACAATAAATTGCCATTTAAAATGACAATATTTTAATCCCGAAATTCTTCTGCGTAGGACACAAAATAGAAAATCCATCACCTCCGCTTCTTCCCTCCCCCAAGTCATTACGCACAAATCTTTCGCCGACCGATATCGTGCGTTTCGTTTGTTTTAATTACATAAGCAGTCATGCCAGCATAAATAAATATCTCAAAAGCTCAGTTGGTGTATTTTTTTTGCTTTTGGCTCATCAAAACAAAATCAGAAATTCGAAGAAATTGTTCGCCGGAATTTTGAGTGGTCTATTGACCTCATGTGAGTCAAACTTATCACATTTATCCCAGTGTAAGAAAACTAATTTTAAAATGCAACTTATGATAATACTGTGAAGACATGAAAAAGATTGCGACTGTAAAAACTTAGAGCAACGAACAAATGCTAACGTATTCGCTAAGCTGTCGTTCGACGGAAAGATAGCTACCAATCTAATTGGAGCCCACGCAATTCAAAAACTAAAATAAAATACTGAGGGACGGCATAGCGGTCCACAGAATAGTGATCGGAAGTGAGAGACTAGTGGCATAGCAGGCGTTTGCAAAAAGGAAAACATGTTTCTTCAATAAGTCGGTCTTCTTACATCGATTGAAGTAACTTTGGCCATGTGTTTTTTCCTGAACTCCCGCTGTTTTTTTATGACCACATTTAGGAACATTTAAACGCCTAAGCATTACTTGACATTCTGTTTTAATGGTAAAGAAGGCGTAATTAATCTAGTTTCAAACTGATATAAATTTCATCATACGTTATTTTAGGTTTCTTTTCCTTTATTTCTTAATTGCGCGTGTAGAGATTCATACTCGTAGCGCATGCAAATTAATTTTAATTGGTAATTAGAAAAAAAAATTTTTTCTTCTAATTTTTAGCTTACTGAAAATGTTAAAGCATCAAAATAGTCGTAATACCGCACTTAAAGATTTTTCAAATCAAAAGACGTTCACAAGCAAGATGTTTTCATATTAAGGCATCAATTTAAAAGCAATCGAAGACGCAAGACTTTTAGAAAATCTGGTTAAACCATTAAGGTAGTGGAGCGCAGCTACAGTTACCTATCTTGGACCAACAGCAGCAGACGATAGCAGTTAAGAAACAGAAACACAAGTCCAACAAAGCCTACTGTATTCTGCCAATGCTCTTCAAATCAAAATATCTCACTATAACAATGAAGTGCTGTAGTGCAGGACGATGATCTTACGAATACAAGGTACACCGGTATGAAATTTTTTTTGAAATAAAACACTAATTACTAATGGGAAAGTAAAAACATTTTATACAAAGTATTGGCCATTGTTTTCTACACATTTTGACCACCTTTCTGGCAATTTGTGAATACCACGCCAATAAAATTGTTCATCTTTTAAAGCAAACCTATCAGACACCCTATTTTGGACCTCCTCGTAATGCTGCTCAGCCAATGCGTGTCCCATCGATGAAAACAAATGGTAGTCGGAAGGAGCCAATTCTGGTGAATACGGCGGGTGGGGTAGCTGCTCCCAGGCAAGTGTTTTGATTGTATTCTGAACCGGTTTTGCTTTGTGTGCAGGTGCATTGTCATGGAGCAAAATTAACTTGCCGTGTTTTCTGGCCCATTCTGGTCGTTTCTCGATCAATTGATCATTTGTTGTCGGTAGTGATCAGTATTAAAGGTTTCATCAGGTTTTAGGAGCTCGTGGTACAGCACACCTTTCTGGTCCCACCAAACACACAGCATTGTCTTCTTGCCGAATCGATCTGCTTTTACAGTCAGTCTTGTTGTCCCAGATTAAATCATGTTTTTTTCTGTTTAGGATTCTAAAAAATAAATCCATTTTCATCGCCAGTAACAATCCGATGCAAAACCGATTTTCTTTCGTGTCTTTGAAGCAAAATTTCAAAAGTGTTTTTTCGGTTTTCCATCTGTCTTTCATTCAATTCATGTGGCATCAATTTTCCACACTTTTGGGTTTTTCCCATAACTTTTAAACGGCCAGAAATTGTTTGTTGTGCAACATTTAACATTGCTGCCATTTGCTTTTGACTCAGAGTGTCATCTCCATCCAATATCGTTTGCAATGCGGCGTCTTCAAACTTTTTTTTTTGGTCTTCCACGTTCTTCATTTCTCACATCAAAATCATTATTTCTGAAAAGTTGCCATCTTTTGCATGTTGCTTCTGATAGAGCATAATCACCATATGCCTCGACAAGCATTCGATGCGACTCTGCAGCACTTTTCCTCAAATGAAAGCAAAAAATTAATGCTTTCCGCAAATCAACACTTTCTGGTACAAAATTCAACATTTTTAACACGATGAAAAAATATGATGTTGTATACTAAATATTTTTTACATGTCATAGCAAAGAAACGAAAAAAAATAAGGGCTCGCTCACAACAAATCTTCCCTATCAAGACATTTGTATCTTGACGCTCACTTCATATACGTATACCTAGTAGTAACATATGAATTCGAATCTTGGGACCTCTGTGAACGGCACTCTGATCCATTAGCCGCGATCGAGAGAACTTTCGCCCCATAACACATCACTTAATAAATCCCGGGACTGATATACAGCAGCCTCCACTAACAAAAAATGTATATTATTTTTAGGAAGTCAAACATTCAAATGATACCTGTGAAATTTTCACGACAATCTGAATATTAGGTTACAAGTTACAGTGCTTCGTGTGGCGCTTTTGCCACTGTAAGCGATTGCGACTTTTAAAACAATGAAAAAAAAACAGAATTTCGTGTGTTAACTAAGCACTGTTTTTTGATTAGAAGAAATACCGTGCAAGCTCGGCAATGACTTCAAAAGTGTTACATAAACTCTGCTCTATTAAAAACAGCTATTTGTCGGTGGTCGCCGTGGCGTAGTGGGTAGAGTGCGACGCTCACACGCCGAAGGGTCTAGGTTCGACTTCCAGCTCAACACCAATTTTTCGAATTTTTCACGGCACCACCTCTTTCGAGCTGCTGATAACACTCAAAGAGTAATAACTGTCTAAGAAAGCTTCTAAAATCTCGCCGTTTGGAGTCGGCAAAAAACTGTAGGTCCCTTCTACTCGTGAGAGAACAGTAGCGCGCACAACACGAGCAGTTGATGAGCAAGCTAGGCCCTGGTCCCCCTTTGGACTGTAGCGCCAACAATTATTATTATTTGTCGGTGGTACACAAACTTTAAACGTGGCCGTACAGACTCCATCGATGTGGAAGACCAACTGAGATGGTTACACCTGAAAACGTCAAAAAGTACACAAAAACTTATTAAAAAACCGTAAGATGAAATAGCGTGATATAGCTGACACTTTAGAAGCAAAGTTTGAGGAGCGTCAGGAGCATGAGAAAGCTGTTTTCGAAAAGGGGGGCCGCGATTGCTCACAAAGGACCAAGAACAACAACGTATCGATGTTTCTGAGAGCAGAATAAACAGGACTTTATGTATAGGTGTATCACAATGGATGAAACATAGATCCGGCACTATACTCCAGAATCACATCGGCACTCAGCGGAGTGGACAGCAGCCGGTGAACATCGCCCAAAGCATCCAAAAACACAAAGCTCGGCTGACAAAGTTATGGCATCTGTATTTTGGGATGCGCACGGAATTTTATTCATCGACTATCTTGAAAAAGGCAAAAGGATAAACAGCGAATACTCCATGGCATTATTTGTGCATTTGATGGCAGAAATTACAAAATAACGGTCCCATATGAAGAAGAAAAAAATTCACTTCCACCAAGACAATGCATCGTGTCACAAGTCGTTGGCTACCATTGCCAAATTGCACGAAGTGGGCTTTGAATTTCTTCCACATCCAGCGTATTCTCCAGTTCTGGCACCCAGCTTCTTCTTCTTCTACCTCTATTCAGACCGAAATTGAGATTTATTTTGAATCTTTGATAAGCCATTCATACCGAAAATTATGCTAGACAGATAACAGTAATGTAGGTGCCTCATCACTCATCTATCACAGACAGAAAATGAAAATTAATTAAAATAAATGTTCTTTTTTTTATTTTTTATTTTTTTTATTTATTTTATCTAATAATGGCTTTTTTTGGAGGTTGGTATTAACTACACTGGAGCGCTCAGACTCAAATACTGGTCCATTGTACTACCAAGCAGTAAACTTCATTTAATGTAATTTCTTGGTTTTCCGAAGAAAGACCAAAATGTGCTTCTGTGATATAGAACTTAGGTTTTCAGTTCCCACCATGTCAGCGCCAAATAACCGTCACCTGATACGAGCGAAAGCAGGACACTGACAGAGAAAGTGCTCTGAAATGTCTTCACCTTCTCCACAGGCGTCGAAGAGTGTGACATCACTAATCCCAAGTCGACTCAGATGCATAGCGAAGGTAAAGTGTCCCGTTAGTACGCCGGCAAGTTCGTTCTGTCTAGAGATAACAGAAGAGACGCGGTTTTCTTGCTGACGTTTGGAAGCATACTCTTGGTCACCCTGCATCCTGGAGAGTCACGCCATCTCTGGTTGTGCTGTAGGGAGACCCAACCATCGACGGAGGCCCTGACCAGGGGCGCGGGTAGTCCCAAGGTGGGTTCTGGCCCTACGAATGCCTCTGCTGAACCTAGCCTAGCTAGTTCATCGGCATTCTCGTTTCCCAGGATCCCGTGATGACCCGGAACCCAGACAAGTCTTAGCGAATTCAGCCTGCCGACCAAATTAAGGGAAGACTTGCATTCTTGAACTATCTTGGAAGTGGTTAAAGGGTTGAGTAAGGCCTTGAGCACAGCCTGACTGTCGCTGCAGACGCAGATACTTCTTCCCTTCCACCTATTCTTCACAATATAGTTGGATTCCGCCTGAAAGACCGACGCGAAATTACCTAAGGAGGCGTGAAGTCGGATGTTGTCGTTTTCCACGAAGGCCCCAGCTCCAGAACTCTCCGTTGTCTTGGAGCCGTCCGTGGAAATCCGACTACGTTCTTTTCCCGGCTCAGTTTCTGGTCAGAGCCAGTCCAGGACACGGGGAAAATCGACTTTGCATAAGCGTCGCAACTGTATTATTGGTGACCTTGCATCAGACGGCATGTCCATGAGAGTAGTATCATACGAGAAGCGGTGGGCGAGGTCATCAAAGCTCCAGTGCGAGTGGAACCAAAGACCATTCCTTTTTAATCGAGAGATGGCCTTGAGTGTACATCCCATGATGTGGAGATCAAAAGTGGGGAGATTAATCAGAGCATCAAGAGCAGAGCCAAGCGTGCTGAGGAAAGCCCCTGTGCAACCGCGACAAACTGTTCTTGGAAGCTTGGTAAAAGCAGCAGTCACGTATTTGCGCGAAAGCTTGTTCCACCAAACGACTAATGCATAAGAGAGAAGTGTATCATTGCCGTGTAAAGCCAAACGGATCTTTTGGGTGATAGACCCCAGATTTTGCCAAAAACTCCCTTGCATTGCCAGAAGACTGACAGCGCCTTGAAGGTTTTTGTATCAATGTGTCTTTTCCAGAGAAGTTTACTGTCCAGAAAAACACCTAGATATTTGGCTTGACTGGAAAGTGGGATATTGAGATGGGTTTTAGTTTTGTACAAAAAATAAGTTTCAAATAGTTTGTACACATTTCCGCACTTTTGCACAAAATATTTCCACCTCCCTTTTTAGAAAATCCGAAGCTATTCGAATACATTGATGAAAGCACATACGAGAATTTGTTAATTAATTTGCGGTAATATCCAAAATTTCTTATTTAAAAAATTCTAGGGCTTTGACGTCTGGTACATTATCAAGAAACAAGATGTGCATCGGAACTCGAATTAAATTTCGCTTAAAACAGAAGTTGGCACTATACTTAAATGTGTGTAAAATATTAATGTGTACAACGACCATGGGACGTAAAGCTCTTCGGGGCGTTATTTAAAACGGTACGTCAAATGAGGTGGGGCAGTTTATAGATTTGTGTTGACCGTAACACAATCTAGTTGAGCATAAACTGTCATGCTCTGAAGGTCTGATTCCAGTGAACTTCACAACAACACAGTTTTATAGGAAAAAATTGGTTCATCTGGGAATTTATTTAAAAACATAAATTTAGTGAATACAACGGATATATTTCTAAAAAAATGCTGAGTGCTATTTGGTTCTAATTGTGTTGAACATGACCTCGTCGAAATCTGTGTTTTTCAAATGGATAAGGCTTCAAACTGCGCCATCACTCATTTTAAACCATTTTATATTAATTATAGTTTTGAGACTTAAATCATAATCGGCGCGGTAACCGGGATCCGTTCTTGTCCTTCTACGACAAGTCTCTCCATCCTTATCTCTCCAGCGTAGGTTTGGTCTTCCACGCTGTAGTGTACCATAAAGCCAACAACAAAGGACCTATTCCACTTCGCAAGCAAGACGTAAGCAAGAGGTCCTGCTCCCGGAGGTTTAGTTTCTGTAACAAAATCAGCTTTGAGGTAAACCTCATACAGATCGTCATTTTGGTTTAGTATAAATGTACTCCCCCAAAAACGAAACCAACAATTCGTCGTAAAACTCTTCGCTATATCGCGGCTAAGAGAAAAGTGCCGTTTACAAGGCAGCCATGTTTCGAGTTCATATGTGAGTACTGAAAAGACCATCGTCCTGCACAACAGCAGCTTCGACATTACAGTGAGATTTTTTGATTGCAAGTGCTCTGACAGACTACGGTAGGCTTAGTTGGAGTCGAGCACCCGCCCGCGTATTTCTTCTTCCATGTTCATCCACGTTGCACCGACTGGGCCTGGTGATAATGGGCCCTCTTGTCAGCTTGCCAGAGTTACTGATTGCTCTCTTCAAGTTGGGGAGAATCACATCCCCGTTTTGAAGTCCATTTAAATGTTTGCCTAAACAGCAATCCGGCTGTCTTTACTTGACTTGTTACATTCGTCATGGTCAACCTACAAAATGCCGAATTCACACATGTCTTTCTATAATTTAGCCTGACTGGACTGTCACAACTGTCTTATGAGTTTATAAAATTTTGGTAAATTGAATATTAAATTGCAGTTATTTTTCCATCATCTGAATAACAGTGAACATTTAATCAGCCGTTGATTTGCATGTGTTGAAATAACATCGATAGTATTCAGTGAAGATTTTAGTGTATGGGACTATCCTATCGTGTGGTCGCCGTGGCGTAGTGTGTAGAGTGCGACGCTCACACGCCGAAGGGTCTAGGTTCGACTCCCAGTTCAACACCAATTTTTCTAATATTTCACGGCACCACCTCTTTCGAGCTGCTGACAACACTCAAAGAGTAATAACTGTCTAAGAAAGCTTCTTCAATCCCGCCGTTCGGAGTCGGCAAAAAACTGTAGGTCCCTTCTACTCGTGACAGAACAGTAGCGCGCACAACACGAGTAGTTGATGAGCAAGCTAGGCCCTGGTCCCCCTTTGGACTGTAGCGCCAACAATTATTATTATGACTATCCTATCGTAGTGGGGAGTACTCAACGGAGTTATAGCACTATAATTGCTTCACGTTATGTATGAGGCATATGATGCCTTTTCACCAGTCTTCTTACATTCTTTCGTGTGAGTGCACTTCGACTTTATGGATTGCTCGGTATAGGGCTGGGCTGGTTTATTTAATCCGCTCATTTCTTTTCTGGGTGCTTGTAATTTTATTAGATTCAATATATTATATAGCACGTACAAAGCTAGATAAAAATACTTAAAACTTAACTCAACTACCCAAAATCATTTTTTTTAATCTTACTTACTGGTCCCACACGGGTGCTTATGTGGTGTACTTTTAAATATTAAATATTTCTAACCTTTAAGTTAATTTGGCATTTAGTGACCGGTGGCGAGGGTTATTTTTAGTGTGACCACCAGAAAAATTGATCAAAATTAATAAGCTCGCCTGATACGCCATCGGGTCCAAAGGTTTTGTTGGTTTTTAGCCGAAATATTCCTTTTGTCTTCTATGCTTCCATTAGTAGTAGTAGTACTTGAAACTTCACTTCTTTAGTGAGTTCACCGTTCAGTAATTCTTGGAGGTGTAGTTTTCATCGTTTAAATATGTCATCTGGTTCGGTTATCAGATTTCCCTCATCGTCAGGGGTCATGTTTTGAATCTGGTGCGGATCACGCTATCGGCTTTCTTCTTGTTCACATATCAGATTTTTCTCCCAGGCTGATTTCTTCTGTCTGTGCAGCCATTTTCCTATTCTCTCGAGCTCATTATCATATATTCCTCGTTCCACGACTGCTGCTTAAGATGGAGTTAGCGGAACTAGCGTACTGACCCCAGAACAACAAGATGTTGAGTTTGAGTTGTAGCGGCGGTTCATCAACACGTGATAAATCTGGTTACAAGCAACTCCATTATCATTCGTGTTCCTTTGCAAACTTTTGGTGCCTGTAAAATGCTTGAACACCGGCCCCAACCAATTTTATATTATATTTCACTACATACCTTTCTAATATAATATAAACAACATTAATGAATATGTTCATAGCACGTTTGATTTTTCTGTTATTTTACATCAACCCTTTACAAACAATGGAGAAAGAGAAATAGGGAATATATTTCAGTGACTATAGAAACAATTTTGAATCTAATATCTAATTATTATGTTTAAGTCAGGCATATCCTATCATAATATTTTTAAAATATTTCGTCTAATATTCATTTGTTCGCTTTCTTCGGTATGTGATTAAAATTATTTACATAAACTTGATTTTCAAAAAACGATAAATGATTTGCCACTTGTACCAAAATGAGTGCCCTTATTCTGTACAGCACTTATCCGCTGTGGCAACAATTAATGAGTTGTTTTGGTCCAATTCTTGTTTTTTGTGACTGGGTTTTGGAAAGAGCATTTAAAACTATATTCACCGATGTTCCCAACTCGTTTCTAATAAGCTTTAGAGTTTTTCCCCTTTTGTGTGTGGTAATAAATAATCAGGCTATCTTCAAATTCATCAAAATGTTTCCAAAATGTTTATATTTTTGAGCACTTAGAAGAACATTATTGTACTTTACTGCACCAATTGTATGAACAGTTTACTGACATTATCTGCTAATATGGATAGAAAGCATCTGCGAAAATGACTGTACCATTAATATGTTATATGGCGCACCAGTTCACAAGGTTTAGTTTAGTTTAAAATGTATTTTTTTATCTTATCTGTTAATTTTCTTAAATCCAGACATGAAATACCTACCTATTTACATATTGAATCCTTAAAATCTATCTTACTCGCCCTATGCGGTCACTCTACGTTAATCTATTCTTAATTTTGTTGTTTTTCAGTTGCTGTAGGTTTTTATTATGTTAATATTTATATTTTCATTTTCTTTATGGTAGATAAATTAATACTAACAAAAAATTTTATTAAAAACTGAGCAACTTATTTCAATTTTTGCCTTAACCTAATTAAATATTTAGTCTATATACAACTATCTTAATCTAGTTAAATTTACAAATTTATATTTTTTTAATTTTTGCTTACATTATAACATATGTTCTATTCTAACTTATTCTACTTTACACTAAATGCAAGTTGCCCATAGGGAGACCAATATCTGCTTTAGCTGACGGCAACTGGGCAACCAGATGTGGCTCTAGCCACCAGAAAAATTCCCTATCCCTTTTCCGATCTTTAATGTCGCGAATAGGGATGGATGTGTTGAACCGAAGATCACCCGGACTAACGGTTGCTCTCGTAGAGCAGCCGCACATGGTAGAGAAGTTGGACATTTCTCCGCACCCTGGACCAAGCCATATCGGTCCAGATACAAGAATGCTTCTTGCTGAATGAAACCACTGCGGCATGCGTTCTCGTGATATGCATCGTTTGAGTAGATCATTTTCTGAACTCATTACTCTAGCAATATGGATTCGAATCAGTTTAATAATAAAATTATCAAGCCTGTTCACGTTTGCTGCGTTGTACACGATTTCATAGGAATAGAACTTCTTGTACTCAGTTTCTGGGGTTCTGTACATCTTAAGTCAAGCCCGAAAACATTGCCTCTCGAAGATCCTCATCCTTTTCATCTGCAAAGGGCTGAAGTTGAACCACACCGTACAGCCATACACCATGATTGGACGAACTAGGGCCGTGTAGCAGATAACCTTCACCCTGTTATCAAGTTGGCTGATGTAAAATAACCTACTTGCCATGGAGAAGAGTTTTCGGACTTTGCCAGATCAGTTGCGGCTATATTTCCATGGTCCAACATAATGCCCACATATCTCACCACACTCCTCACAGGTAATGGTCGTCCGTGGGGGTCCAAAATACCGACCTTACGCCAGTTTTTATTTGTGTCCCTTGAAGCTCTGTACAACGGAGTTCTGAACAGAATGGTTTCACACTTCTGGAAGTTGATTTTCAACTTTCAGTCATTGCAAAATCGCTGGAGTTTCTCGAAGTCACGCTGTAGGAGTATATTAGTTAGCTAAATTTTCAGCGCTGTCTTGCACGCGATCCAATCGTCAGCGTACGCGATCAGGTACTGCATGGAGCCAATTAATTCACTGGTAAAAACAGTAAAAAAAATTGGTGAGTTCACGGCGCCCTGCTGCCCATTTTTAATGTAAAAGATATTAGTAGAAACCATATTGGCACTCTTGACAACAAACTTTCTACCTGTCACCATGTTATACATCGTGTAAAGCAGTTCTTTGCTTGTACCCAACCTCGTCAACTTAAAGAAGACCCTTCCAATCAGACAGTGTCGAATGCCTTTTCCAAGTAAACAAGACATTGTCCGAAACCAATTTTGACGTGGCATGTATCGTATTATGCCTCGGCCTAATTTAAAATTGGTTATTCGGAACTATTCTTATTTGTCCTCAGTTCAGTGTACCAATACAATCTTTTCGGAAACCTTGCTTATGCAAGGGAGAAGACTTGTCGACCGAAGATTTTTCGGAAGCGAGGAATCTTTGTCCCTTTTGGGGATGGCACTATCGCCGTCTTCCAATGTTCTGTGTAATGTTCATTACTCAAAGCATTGTTGAACAGTTTTTTGTATATTTCTACCACCACTTCGGGGAGATGGCACAACACAATATTCGGTATTCTGTCTATTCCGGTGGACCTTTTGTTTTTCAGACTGTTGAAGATATCTTTGAGAGCCACCTTCGAACTGAGTATGGCGTTAGATTCATTTTGGGCCACGGCATTAGCTGTCTTGTTTTCATCATTGAATCTGGTGAAACCATTATTCTCAGAACGCCATTGCTGTATTTCATTTTGAAGGTAGAAATGCTTAAGCAAGGCTCTCTTCTCCAAGTCGTGATTGGGTTTACGAGAATCGATGAGCGTATATACTTCCTGAAAAAACTGATCCTATTGTTTCTGCCTTCTCTTGGGCATCCTCAACAATAAAAATCTCATTGTTCAGCACGGCCCCATCCGGATCGATGCCAACTGAAGTCAGTATGTTTGCGTTGTCAGTTGTTCTGTCAAGGCGAACAGCCTTCAAGTCGTTATGATCCCTCCTTCGGAAGATCCAGTTGATTTAGGGAAACATATGTATCATTTGCAACTTGAACGATTTCAGTTCCTGGTCGTCTCGGTCTGTACATAGTCTATAAAGTGTCTTGGTTCCCGACAGCAGTCTGCTTTTTTGCACGTGCAGTGCGTCGATAGTATCGTTCCGATAGATGTCGCCATGTGCTCTCGGTGATACTTTGGAAATCGTTTTGTTCATTACACGTTTAAACGTTGTATCCATTTGTACGAGGTACCTGTCAGCCTCCTCGTCCGTAAGGCTTCTGTTTGAAGGTGGCGTTAAGTCAATTCAGCAAATGGAATGCCTTTTGAGGGTTTCTCGGAGAAATTCGTAGTCGTTTGTAGCAATTCAGAGCAATTGGATACCTGATAATAATAATAATAAGATGACGCGACAGTTCACAAGGGGATCAGGGCCCAGCGTCCTCGTCAGCAAGTCATGTTGTGCGCTAGAATTCTTAAGTTCCGGACCTTCATAGTTCCTGGACCTAGTTCCAGTGTCTGTTCCAATCGTTTCACATATTCTAAACATGTTCAATAGTTCCGACAATGTGCGCTTTATTGTTCTCTCACGGGAACTACATCTTTTTTTGACGACTCTAAACGGTGTAGTTTAATAAGCTTTATTTCATAGACAGTAAATACTCTTTGAGTGTTGTCAGCAACTTGAAAGAGTTGGTGACGTCAAAAATGAGAAGTATTCAGTTCGAAAATCAAATTTCCCACTTTTGGCGCTTGAGTGTCGTACTGAATTTACCACGGTGGCCACAACGGTACTATTTACTATTGATAAAAAAAAATACGAAAATAAACAAACCAAATCATATATTATGAGTGATCTTCCCCATTATTTTGAACAGTCTTCTACATCCAGGCTTGCGTGAAGCAAATTACAGCTTGAATACTTGCAAATGTTGCGTAAAAGCAATTTATCTGATGATAAATTGTATACATCGTTTAGTGAGACTGCATAGGCCAGGTTCTCTCTAAGAACTTAAACAGCAATTCCTTAAATGTGTGAAAAATTCACGTAGGTGGATATTAACTTTCTTTTGCTTCCATACATAACATTCAACAACAAAATCAACTTCTGCAACTAGATTTATGTATAACTAAAGGGGTATTGAAGGAACGGTATCGGCAAACCAGTCGAAAAATTGGAGAAAGTTGCTTAGATTAAAAGTGAATACAGAACTGTTCAAATAACTCATATATCTATTGCTTTTTATTTTAAACATTTTTTTACAGTACCAATTTTTAAGCTGATGTGCATTACCAAAACTACTAAGGTTTCATTGTTCAGTGGATGTAACACGTGCGATGCTTTATCCCAATCGCGATAATAAATCTTCGCAATTTCTTATTACTTTGATTTTCAAATATTTCCACCAACTCATAGGTATTCGTTTCTGTGCTCATTTTTCAATTATGAGTAACAACTCATAAATTAAAGAATTATTATTTAGGAATTAGCAACTCATTAATTTTAAATCGTAAGCCAAATTCGCCTTTCATCTTTTGTGGTAGGCTCCGCCTGCGTTCATAATTGATTGATTGTCGGACGATTATATGACTGACTCCTTGTTTTAGTTTTCCGTTAGTACTTAACGTTTATGTGGAACAGAAGAATGATGGAACTAAAGTAGTGGAAAAATAACTCATTCCAGAATGTTGGATACAATTCTAAATGCGAAGCCCGTTGAGATTCCTAAATGATATTTTCTAAACTAAGGTGTCTGTCTGTCTCTGAATTTAATCACTTAAATCGAGTTTATGAATGTGGGAAGTAGTTTGTATTAGCCAGGTGAATAATTTTTAGTCAATTTCAAGGTCTCTAAAGTTTACTTTAACTATCTGAATCTTAAACTTAAATTTAATCAGAAGCAGACAAAAGTCTATTTTTTGTGGCAAGTTAATTTTTGTAGCTTAGACACAATATAAACCTGATCTTTCTATGTATATTTATTTTGATAATTGACAAGACCAATGAAACAGTGGTCGAATTTTTCACGGTACCACCTTTTTCGAACTGTTAACAACACTCAAAGAGTAATAACTGCCTAAGGAAAAGCTTCTCAAACTTCGCCGTTCGGAATCGGAAAAAAACTGTAACCTTAACTCGTGAGAGAACAGTAGCGCGCACAACATAGCTAGTTAATGAGCAAGCGAGGCCTTGGTCGCCTGTGAACTGTTGCGTAATACAATTACTATAATTATTTGAGACTTCTCGTTGCAATATTGAGTGGAAGAACTTGTCGGTTATCGGTTCAGAAATATTATGTAGTATTTCGCTATTGCAACTTTCGTTCTTATTGTGTGTCGTGGCACTCTAGGACTTAAAATAATACAATAACAACTCAATTGGTTATTTCAACAAAAAATATGTAATAAGGTTAAGGGGGCCAAAATTATGCACTAAGTTTTATGAGAACTACTCCACCCAGTAACCTGCATCTGATTTTAGGGTAACTTGCACTTGCTAAGAAGTTATTAAGGATTTTGGCCAAATTTTTCAAAATTCAAATAAACCTAGCGGATATTGAGTTTGCACGTGACGAGTTTTATACCTAGTTTCTCTCGTTCTTACAGAAGATTTTTCTTCATATTGACACGTACTTCGGTCATATCGAGCTCAGACAGGGAAAGGAAGGAAGGAATATATCTGTTCGAACGGAATTTAAAATTCAAAACCCACAAAACTAGAGTTCATTCGAGGCCCCAATATAATTTTCTAAGCTGCTTTGAACCACGAGGTCAACAACACCCTTGCTAGTTTATTTCTATTCAATACAAAAATAACACTCCCACCGCTTTTATGGTTCGCAAACTTATAGCCGAACCTTGACGTAAAACGGAAAACGTTAACCTCTATTAAAAAGGGTGACCTTGAGGACGTAAAAATATGATTTTCAAATGCATATATTTAAAAATACATCACACGCAGGAAGATAATAATTTTTTTTCTAGTTCTCATTCTATCTCGATCAGTAATATTCAATTAATTTAATTTATTTTATACGTCCTCTCAAATTGATACTTTAGAGACACTCTCGTATTCAAATCGACTGGAGGACATGTGTGTGCATATAACGTGAAAATGAAGAAAATGTACTACACTTTCGTCGTCTAAGCAAATTTTTTTTGACAAAAATTTATAATTTCAATTTAAATATAGATTTGTGTCTGCTTCTTTTAGCGCAGCAACCGTTAGTAATTATAATACAGTCTAATATATTGTTATTATTACCTAATACTCGTATATATAAATTATCTTATCTTGTACACTCTTCGTACTCGACATACGTAATGGCAAAAATAACCGCCACAACCGCCTCAAGCACTCATCCATCCGTTCGGCTACCCCTCGCAGCCATTAGAGAAAGCGAGAGAGACAGAGAGAGAGAGAGCGCGCGCGAAATGGAATAAAAGGAAAAACGTAAAATTCAGAATCAGTTAAGTGGCTGAGACTTTATTTAGAATAGCGCAGCTGACTTTTGCGGATGACCTTTATTATTATCCATACTTTTTAAGGTTGTTTATGACAGCTAGGCTCCTTCGGCAACACCTGTTTAATACGTGTAAGACCGAAACGCAAGGGAACCCTACGTTACGAGGAGGAAACAATTTAAAGACTCCCCGCCTATACATTCCAATGAAATGCCTATTTTTAGTTATATTAGTGAGGCATATAGACATGCATGAGTACCAATATACAGTCAAAATTTTACAAAAAAAAAATAGGTATAAATAATTTGCATAATATGTCTCTCCAATATACGCACATACAAACATACCTACACGCTAATTGTATGAATAATAAAAAAGATTGAGGTATAAAACAGAGAAATAAAAACAAATAAATAAAAACAAGAATCAAATCAAAGGTGTTTCGAAATGTATACCAAAAATAGTCAAGCAAACATTTTCGAAAACACCAAAAAAGCCAAAACAGAAAAAGTTTAATTGAAAATCCTTGCAGTTAAAGTGCATTTTTAGGACACGCTGAAGGCTCCGTAAATATGTTGGTTGCTGTTTTTTTTTTTTTTTTTTGAAAGTATTAGGTTAAGAAATACTTTCCCATTGTCAAAATTGTTTTAATCATAATTTTTGGGATTTCCTTCATTCATTTTCTCTGATGTGCTAAATGTGTTTTCCCGGGCATAAGAGAGTCTATTTGGGATTGATGCCAAAAACGCGGAGCACTGTTATTTTCGGTTGGTACTCTCGAAGAGCGCGTTTTTCTCGCTGTCTTCAGTTGCCATCAATCGGTTCAATAGCGCGAACTTTCCCCTGGGTTTTTCATCATTTCGGTGCTTATATAACTAGTTGAATTCGTTTCGTAAAGAAGGCATATATTTCAAATAAGACCGTAAGTTTCTAATAATATTCAAAAGAAAAAAAGAAACAAAATGTGAAATCAATTTAAAAAAGGATACATCAATGCAACAAAACCAAATTAAATAACTCTATATCTCTGTGTGATGTGCGTTTTTGAAGAAAAAAAATAGTGATCTGATTTTCATTCCATCTAGTTAAACTCTATGCGAAAAACCTTAAATTGACAAAACAATTGAAGATCGAATAACATAAAACTCTTCAAGATCTCTTCAGATACTCTTCAAAAACTCTCTATAAACGATGAGGGCAAAGTTAAAACCAGAGGATATGCAAAAAAAAGTTCCTTGCCCTAGACAGATAAATAAGTAAACATACTGTTGCTTTGTGTACATGCAGCTTCCTTCCAATCATTTCCACTCACGAAACTCTAACAAAACCGCTTCGATAATCCAAAGAAGAAGAATACGACGAAAAATGATATAAAAAATAGATTATACAATTTAATGATTATCTCATCTCAGTTAAAATTCTTTAAGAGTCCTCAAAAATGCTTTCTTCGTTAAGTGAACTATATTCATTTTTGTTTTCTGCACTGCAACCACTACACTCATGTTCAAATGAGCAAACGATCATTTCAAATGATCCAAAAACTCTCATAAATTAAAAAAAATATATATTTTATTATTTCTATTTTTTTTATTTGCTCACATAGAGAAAAAAGAAGAGCTTGCAAAAGTTGCCTTTATTTAATTTAAATTGTTGCTTTTGTAGACCAGTGCAAGTAAGAACAAAAATATACATTCGTACAAACATCTCTGTATCTCGCATAAGCTCCCGTCATATAAATGTGAACGAAGTATTAGCGTATTTGAACATTTTAAAAACAAAAAAAATATTGAATAATTTTTAATCAACACACACAGGAATACAATCGTGTATCGAATACACATATGCAAAGAGCGACAAGGCATTGAAAAGAAAAAGGACAAGTGAGATACAAAAACGAAAAAAAGAAAATAGAAATACATAGTGTATACGAAAAGAACATTTTTGTGGACGTTCATTCCTTTTTTTTTTCGTTTCTGCTTATATTTGTCTATCATGTCTATGCACAGCATCAACCTGAAATAATTAAGTTATTAATAAATAGACTTAATACCCTGCAATCTGCATCCTCCAAGCTTGAAGTTTGGCGATGTGAAGGTATTGCAAAATTGCAGATGAGACTTATTTAGTTCTATGTTCAAATGCATAAAGAACCAAGAAAAAAATAATTATCAGGAATCAAGATCAATTTAAGTTTCTATTTGAACTTTAGTACATACATATATTTTTTCGTCAACTTTTCTCATTCTCAAAATAAATATGAGAATTTTTATACACACCTCTCACCGAAATCCCTCTTTTTTCACATTTTGTTAGCTACCCATTGTCGTCATATATTTCATAATACACAAGCTTAAAGATTTCTCTTTTCGCTACAACGAATAATTAAAAATTGAACAAAAATATATGAAGCATATATACACATGAGCGTATGTATACATATCAAAATATTTGTCTCATTTAATAGATGAGGAATCTTCAAAGAATAGTTAAGAACGGGGAAAAAAACGCAAACATTTAAAAAAAAAATCATATGAATATACCTATTACTAGCGCCTGGATGCCAAAGTATAATACCTCCGGCTATTTTTAGCATCTGTCCACTTACTAACAACACTGTTAACAGATAAATAGGTAGCTATATTAAATATATAATTGTATAATTGTTATTTTTTTATTTTGTTTTTCCTAATTTTTTCGTACATTACTCTTGTAAATAAAGATCATCGTAAAATGTCGACTTAAAAAAATACACCGGGCAAATTGATCCTTTATCATTGTTATCTTCGAATTGATGAGGTGTGTGTATGTAGACACAAGCAAATTTATACTAAAATTTAAAAAAAAATGTTCCTCGTGACATGCGCAAGGTTTAATATAAAATTGACTAACCTGGATACATCCGTCTCTTTCCTATGCTTTAAATCAATTTAGAGTGATTCGGTAGGACCTAGACTTTTTGCATATTTGTTGTCCCAAATTATTACATAAGCGTATATTTTCACAATTAAAAAGGAAAGAAAATAGAGGCTCTGTTCACCTGGTCTTTCAAATGCTGTATTAATTTTATAATTTGAAAATAAAATATCCGATCCCTCAATTCTGTGATTTGTTTGTTACAAAAATAGTTTCAGGTGGCCCTTCATTTAGACTGAAAAAAATACCTATTTAAATGCACTCTCTTCATTGTTCGTTTTGTCACCGGTCGTGATACTAACTTGTATGTACATAATGCCTTGTCCAATTTGGGTTTAATCCATACATTTTGGTTATGTCGAAATTGGTGTATAATTCGCTATAAAACACCCATATTTTGCATTTACAATGCTATGTTGAAGTGAAAAGCGAGGAAAAAGAAAAATATTTTATAAGGTGCTAGGCATTATTTTTATTAGACTCCCGGGACTCGTGCGACCCGTATAGTGAATACATTTCTTTGCCCACTTCCGAACATTTAGGCGGTATTCAATATTCATATACATACATATATAATTTTTTTTGCGTAATCTGTCATGACTTGATGTAGTGACTTTGTGACGCACTCACCGAGGAGACGTTGTTAATTTCTTTGCTCATTTTTTTTTGCAAATACTAAACAAGAACAGATGGTGACATAGACAATCTGTTACTGAAAGTTTTAAGCCTTTAAAACAAAGAAAAAAATACAATTGAAAGAGGTCTATTTTGGTCTTCCGCTCGTTGATGATGTTAAAGTGACACTCAAAAAATATTTTGCAGTGGTATTCATAGTTCTGTACCGTTACACATCATCAAACAACACGTTTTGAGCCAATAGGAATTTTCGCAAACGTACAAAATTTATTTCAAGTTTACGTCTTTATTTTCGGGCCGAGAGCAATGGAAATATTTTAGAATTGAAATTTGTTTCATTGTCAGTTGTTGTACACGTGTCAGTGATGTAGAGTTGGTCGCCCTGTCCATCATGCAAGGCTGTCTGAAATTGTGACAGTTTTTAATTTGACAATTTTGTACTTTGAGTCAAAGAACACATTGTTCATCTTCTGACTTCTAAATCATTTACAAGCTAGTTTTAGCCAATGTTGCTTGGTTGCTTGACGAAAAGCGTTATACAAAACAAACAATTTAAAGCCTTTTTCTTGGCTTAATTGAATAATCTATTTTAACAATTTAAGTGAATTTTTACCGACTTAAGTGGATTCAAATGTGTGTTTAAAAAGTTTATATATATTTAAATTTTAATTCAGAACAACGGTTTGTTATCGAGTCTTGTGAAGGCTTGAGTTAGTACATATTCATTTTCAAAGTCTGAGTGGTCATTGGATGTGTTTCTTCTGTACAATTTACTCAAAAAAAAATATCAATAATATAACAAGGACAGTCGAAAATATTTATTTTAAGTGACGTTTGAATTGAAATTCTCATCGGCTGCACTAGCTTTGTGTATCTTTGCGTAGTTTAATATTCACATTGATGATTGACGCGTTGTGAGAAAAGGTGTCAACAACAAGAAGGTGTATAACATCAAAGCTGCCTTTTCCCTAACAACAATTGGAAGATTTAACAAATTTCTATTGTAAACTTTACCTGTGTGTAGATTCTTTTGCATGCACTTTTAATGGAAATTTATTTTATCATGACTGATCTCTTGCGCAGCGAGAAGAAATCAATTATTTATCTCCTCTCCTGCAAATTAAGAAAATTCCAAGGTGGAAATACAAATCGTTTTTTGACTCAGTACAGTTTACTGAGAAATTAAAGGAGTTAGCAGAAATTGGTGCGCTGACTTATCTTTTATAAAATATTGCAATTGTTGCTCCTAAATTGTAACTTGTTAATTTCCTTTCTACTTCTTTCGATCACGTTTGTAACTTTGTTACACTACACAGTTACCTTTATTTCGACGTTCAAAATCAACAACTTTATTTCGACGTTCAAAGTCAACAAAAAATAATAAACCGAAATTTAGTCTGTAATGCCACCCAATTTATTTCTAATTTCTTAAGTACGGTTCATCAAATTTTTACTTGATGCCAACTTTAAGTGGCGAGCTTAGAAATTATTATCTTTGAGCGATGCCAGGAAATCAATGAAAGTGGATCTGGGGAGTAAAATTGATGTCGTTTTTGAAATTCAGGAATCCATTTAGATTTACTTAAAGCACTTTGACCTACGCTAATTAACAACTTTTAATCACTAGACTAAGCTGAAGAAAATATATCGTAAGCAATTGAATTCAACAAAGTTTCGTATTTTTTAATAACAAGGCCAATCTCTTTTTTGAATATTCCCTTACAACTTTGAATATAAAAGAAAGGATATCGATGTTTACAGTATATTTTCTGTTTAATTTATTTGCATAATTGTTATTTTCCTTTTTCTATGATGTATTTTTTTTCTAAGAGAAATTTAGATAAATATATACATCTAACTCATGCTGTAGTAAGCACTTTTTTAAATGCATGAAATATTGTAGCAGGGCATAGTTTTGTGCGGTTTTTTACTAGCTTATATTATAATCTACCATCCACTTTTCGCAGTAGCGTGCATAAAATTTAAGTTAAAACGGTTGGACTTATTGCATACCAATAAAAGTCCGCTGCATACATAAATAAATTGTATACACACACATTTATTGCAAGTTGGAAGTTTAAACTTTTGTCTATTTTTCATTAACCTGCATATATAAAAAGCGTGGGGAAATGCGCTTGATATTATCCCTTAAAAAAACGATTTTTTCTCTACCGTTTTAGGGTTTAGAAAAATATATAAATATTACTATCTTACAACCTCAAGAATACATCCAGTAATATTGACGTCAGCTTAACGTAAACTCAAAAACATGATTTGCTGCTTTTAATCATTCCTGATCATACGCCGATGGCACCTAACCAAGCATTATGTTTGTATTTCCGCGTTCCTAAATCAGAACTTGGCGGATATACTTCATGGTCACAGAATCTGGCCAAACCTCATAAAGTTATGCCCTAAATAAAAAAAAAACTACCAAACTTTTACATCATTGTCTCAGTAGAAAGGTAGTTTTGATTAATCACTCAAAAACCAAAAAGAAGACACTATCAAAAAAAAAACTTATTTCATTTAATACTAGAAACAAACTGAAAATTATACTTTTCGCTTTCAGGCAAGATTCTAAATAATTCAAGGTCGACGTCACAACGTTTATGCTCCTTGAAACACGTTTAAGCACTCACAGGCAAATGCCAAAAAACCCAGGGGAAATCGATTCTATTCTCTGTACAAATTCAATAAATTCCACTTGGGCATACAGACGTTTTTTTGGACCTCTAAGAGCCACTTTTGTTTTAATATTTTCGTGTGTATTTGAATTTTTGCTCGTTTTTGTATTCTCTCAAAATTATTTTGAGGACATTATTTGGTCTATCACTAGGCACCACGAGAGCAGCTAGTCGATCGTTGATGACAAGTGTTTGCTTGGCATTAGTTCAGACAGACGGCCAGACAGGTGGTCAGCATTACAGTGGCACATACTTATTTAGTTCTCTTGTGACAAAAATAGAAAGATTCATTAAAACGTCAAGAAGCCTTTTTTTTTATTTCATTTAAATGTGCAGACATTTGTATAAATAAATTTTGCTCCCCAGTTTGTTATATAATAAATTCTGGTATGCAAAAAATGTTTTTGCGAAAAAAATTAATTCGACTTTATAGCTGAAAACATTCACTTTTATTCACATTATTAGCCTGCTGCACTGCCTTAAGCTTCACCTCACTAATTATACAGGTGGTTTCAAAAAACGTTTGTCAACATTTACTCTGCAAGATAAAGGAGATTATTTCGGCGATACTAATTTGTTAAATGAATCGTAGAAATTCCTTTCCAAAAATAAACGTTTGTTTTTAATTTATACAACGTTCCTTTCTCAAATGAAAACAATAACAAAAAATTGAAAACAAACAAAGGGTCATGTCATGAATTTGGTTCGAAGTGCAGCAGACATCATAGGTGATTGTCGAAAAGAAGAACAATATAATTGTTTGTGCCACTAAAGCAAAATCGAAGATAATTTACCAAAAGACACCAATTAACGACAAGCATGTTTTAATTGAAAAAATTTAACACCCATTGTGCACAATTACTTTCATATAGTTGTATGTTTTATCCAAAGCTTTTGAGCGTTTGTCTTGTACTAAGTACTTTAGATAATTCCTAGAAACCACCTCAAAATCAAAACTTCTCCGATTTCCACAGAATGGTTACAATAAAAACGTTAGTAATCAGACTTTAATTTAAAAGGACACTAAGGTTATTTTTGGCTAGAAAAAATGCCAATCAAATTAGAAAACTGAAGTAGTTTCATCTGGTGCAGTATGGTGCAGTGTTACAAAGCACATCTAAGATACGTAGTATCTGAAAATGGACTTATTACAGTTAAGAAAATTGTTAAATTGTTTCTTTCTAAGTAACGTACAATATTAATATGGGCTTCGCTCTGATGCTCGTTTAAAACTTATGTTTTGACCCTTTTAATAATTTTACATAAATATACTTTAAATCTCAATGGTTCTGCTTCGAAAACTAAATTCGTCTTGTTTTTATTTTGAACACACCCATGTACATGTACAATAAATAACTGCAGGGATGGGATGATTGAATTGGGTTAAGGCTGCTCCTGCCGCTTGCTAGAGAGCCATTAGTTCGTATGGTTCACTATTGGTCTCCAACATTCTCGAATAGTTGAAGATTGTCCTTATACCATAACTACTCTTACCATTGTTACTAATGGAAAAAAGTAAAACAAGCCAATTTAATTTTATTTTACTTTAAAATGTTTCTATTTAAACTTTATTTTTATTTAATTGCAAAGTAATAGACTTAAAAGGAACATTTCAAGGTATTATTCCTTGAAATCATATTTTTATATGAACAATTTGTTAATATAAAACTAGATTGTGTTGCCCGTATTGTAAGAAATTGTACCAAAAACGTGAAAACGGGTTTTATTAAAAATTTTTTCTTATTGACTAAATTCCAGTGGGTTGCATTTGAAAGTCCAATATTTTAAGCATAATAGGATACATCTAAGTATTCTTGCAAGTCATGTTTCCTTTTCCAAAATCACAATTTTTTAGAGGAGTTGTTCATATTTTGTTGTGTTCGAATTTTGCTGTGTTTTGTTAATCTCCTTCAACCAACATTTTGAAAATACATTTTTTCCAAATTTCTATTCCAAATAGTAAGCCTAAATCATATTTATAAATTTCACATAGAAACGTAATTTTGGAAAACCAAATGGAGTTTCCTCCTACTTATTTACTCTTCTTTATTCTATTCTACATTTTTATTTCTTTTGCTTTGCAAAGTCTACGAAATAAATATATATCGTTTGTAAAACTACTACTAAGTTAATACTTTAACGATAAGAGATAAGCATAATGTCCAGATATTATATAAAAAAAAACAATTAGCACCTGGGGGACCATTTCCATGCCAGCACTGTGAATCATGTTTTATGAACGCAATGTTTATTTATGAACCGGGCGTTGCACTGGAACCTGCTTAATGTCTAACAAAATCTTCTGCCCTCAGCTGTCGACTCATTGTACGACAGGCAGTGAATAAGATTAAACGGATGCACTCAACCAAGATCAAAAGCCTTCGTTGGGACAAGATTATTTTTCATTTGTTGGTCAATTGCTGATTTAAGTATTTCTGTGGATGCTTTTTTCCGTCGGTAAACAATCCGATTTTTAAATCAAAAAAAAACTTTTTGTACACGAATATCTTATACAAAATCTTTAATTTTAATAATAGCCAAGCCTACAAATAGCTGGTGAGTTATGTTATGCAAGTGCAACGTTTAATTTGTCCTTTCTCCAAAAATACTTTCTTAAAAATATGCAATGCCAAATGCTTTGATTTGCTAAATCACCAAGTCAAAGAAGAATTTAAAAAAAAAATCTGTCCCCTTCTTCAGCTTAAGACATGTCAGATCAAACAAACATAGCCAATTCTAATGATTTGAAAACATTTTAGCAAATTTCAAATAAATTCGCATAAATTGTACAAAGAAAACGAAATCCATAAAAATGTGTAAGCGTCTTTAATTTATTCCATATGCTACAAAGTGGAAACCAATCGATCACAAAACAACACAAAACAAGTGAATAAAAATGGATTTATTGATTATTTTAATGCGATACTAAAAAGTATCGTAAATTTGATACATAAAAGTATCGTTAAGTTTTGCATATCTTTGAACAGGAGTACGTACCGCTATATACTCATGTACTAAGACAGTCGCCAAAATGAGTGAATAATCCAATTTTTTCCCAGTTTAACCAAAAAAAAACTTCAGAATGTGCGTTTTTATTTTTTTAGCATTTGAATTTTAATGTGACCGTTAAGTTCAAGATATTTCGGTCGTTTGAATATAACTTCATGTACTTTGTTTGCTCCCAAATTCGGACTACAATATGATGATGATGAGCTGCATAGCTTAGTGCACACGACAGCAATATCCACATGCACACATAAATATGTGAAGCATCAAAAAGCAATTGCATAACAATTGTATTTTAAAATTCCAAGTCCCAATTCTGCCAGGATTCAAATTCAAACTTAATTATGCCAGACCGTGTCAAAAAAATCCTCACAAAATACAATTTTCACTATGGACATTTCTTTCTTTGCGAAATGTTTAATAATTCATAACTTATATATTCCTAATAAAATTAATTAATTAATGGTGGATTTGTACCACAATAGCTTTTCTACGCATTTCGAAGTTTTCACTTCACAGAGTTGATTCAATTTTAATTGGACAAAGTCAAAATCCTTAGCAAATTAAAAAAAAGAATTAAATATTTGAACATCAAACGGACACAACTCAAATATTTTAATTTTGCTAGCAGATTTGTGGCCGCCGAGGCGTAGTGGGTACAGTGCGAGGCTCACACGCCGAAGGGTCTAGGTTCGGCTGAACACATCGAAATTTTCACGGGACCACTCCTTTCGAGCTGCTGACAACACTCAAAAAGTAATAAGTGTCTAAGAAAAAGCTTCTCACACTTCGCCGATCGGAGTCGACAATAAACCGTAGGTCTCTTCTGCATGTGAGAGAACAGTAGCGCGCACAACACGAGAACTGTCGCGCCATACAATTATTATTATCAGCTATTTGAAGACGGTTTATCAAATCGAAAATTTAAATATCAATAAGATCAGTCGAAGACAGTGTTTCCAAAACAAAAGTTAAATTTTTGCGAACAAGGTAAATCACATTCAGTCCACCTCATTTCAAGTAAACTTTAACTTTCACATCAACAGCACCCATCACTTGTATACGTCAATCATTACCCGTTCTAAACTTAATTTCACTTTCTCTCAATTTTGATCGTACTCGTATTACTTCAGCAACCCATAAGTGCTGAATTGCGAATTTCATAAATAAAGGAATTATCAAAAAATTTTCCGATTTAATGAATCTAATCTGAGCACATGAAGCTCATTACGTTGAAGGTTCCCTGCCGTCACCTGATTCAAATAAAATATTGTTTACAACCTCTGCAATGTTTCTCTTCATTTTCAAATTTCCACGAATTTTCAAACGTATGTTTTGAGATCTACTTTATGGCAACATATGCCAATAAAGTTACACAAAAATGAGAAAAAATAACGCCTTTATGAATTAAAAAATATTGGATATAATTAAACGAAAATAAACACTTTTCATTCAGCTAGAGCTATTCAATTTTCGAATCCTATGGATTTCATCGATTCAAAAATCATCATTAGGAGGTGTACTTTTTCACTTGTTTGTCATCACCTTGAAAGAGTTGCTTGTTTTTTTCTTTACTTTTGTTTTGTTTTGTTGAAAGGAAGTGGAGTGGGATATGTGGCGAAGTGATTCTTTTAGTGCGCATTAAATTATTTGGTCCATTTGAAAATTGTAGATGGATCTTGCAATTTAATTTCTTGACCTTCAATAGTTCATTGTAGATATATTTTTGTTGTTATAGGTCAGAAGGAAGTTTGCAGTCCGAAGTTAATTGCTCAACCGTAAGTGATGTCTATTCGGAAGGAAGTCTATTTACCAATGGATCTATAAATTTTAATGTATAAACATGCCCTTTAAATTAATATTAATCGCGTTCTTCTTCGTCGCGCTGATAGCTTTATAAAGTGAGAATTGATTTAAGTAGACTACCTTATTTAAAGGGCCATGTAACATAATGTGCACGCTAGTTTCATTCATTCTTTGATTCATTTACTGTGTGGCATAACCAGATAAGTTAAATATATATAAAAATATAAAAACAAAAGGAAACAAAGATTAAACACACTATTAATTACTCTTTTAGCTTCACAGAGTCAACTTCGTATATATGTTGCTCCTCAAATCAAATTAAACAGGGGTTAAAAGTGGCATTACAGTGTGTTAAGTGTACAAAAATGCATGTGAATCAGGGATGCATTTTTATTGGTCCCTAATATGTATTAAACACTTTATATAACATTTTGCGGAGAAATATTGTCATTTGCAATGATTATTTTTTATATATTATCTGTTGAACATGTGTGTCTTTATAAATTTTCTTCATTTATTTATTTTAGAATTAAGAGTGGTAGATTTAAGTTTTCCTTTTGAGTTGCTTACAATACTTAAAGTACAAAAGAGTACAAAATGCTTATTAAAAAGCTTCTGAAAAATAGATATATTTTTTCATTTTTGAAACGAAATCATTAATCAAGAATTAAACCGAGAATTGGGTTAAATATGAACCATATACTCGTACACCACTTTAATGGATAATTATATTGTTGCGTATTTCGTGAAGCCCTTGTTCTTATTGACAAATAACAATTTTTATAAGCCTCTATACTACCAAAATTTTCAACATCCAAATCAGTTGATAACTGTTTACTGCTAAATTTCAATTATTAGGTGCATGCAGAATATAAAAATCTCACTCCGGATGCACAATATAAAAACGTCTCAATTTTTATGAAAGCGTTAGAATTGGTGTTCTTTAAATGAATAGTGATTATCAGTTTTCGAGTGTGACAATATATACATAAATTAAGAATGTTGTTGCAGCTCATGCAAGCAGTATCTATTATAGTTATTGACAGTTCCCGCCTACTCAAAAATGTTCATTCTTAACCATTTAGCTTGATGTGAAGTACAAGTTCACAAAATACTGTTTCTCAACTCAACACTCCTTGAAGTAACTGCTCATCAAACAGTTGTAACGAGTTCATGGATTAGCTTTACTAGTGAAAGAATAATATCACAACAAACAAACCGTTTGACGAAGAAAATAGACACTGATACATTGGGGAAGGTAGCACCATCCAATTATTATTTCTACAGTTATTCTATTCAATTATTCTACACAGAAGAAATAAAAAGAAAAACACATTTATATCGAGGAAACCGTTTGTAGGTTTCGTTATTAAAAATTAAACCTTCTCCCTGTCAGTTTGTTCGTCACATTATAGCTCCTAAGCTTATTTGACGAAAAAATGACTAAGCTATTATCCACCAACGCATTCACAAAGAGTCAAATAGTCTATGCTATTGCTTCAGAGATAGTGTGTCTTTATAAATTGTATTATTTTTTTATTTTACTATTTTTTAAAATAATTATAACACTTAGGTTTTATACATTCATAATTTCTGTTTACCATATTGATACCATATTGCTCTAACAACTCCCACTTCGTTAAAACTTTTTTTTCTTAAGAGAATGAATCTTTTGCCGTATCAAAGGAAATTGATTATCAATACCCATGCACCATGCATACTTCGCATGTCTGTGAACAATTGCAATTTTTATTAAGAAGTCTAGTTTTTAACTAATAAATAAATCACGTTATGAATTTTTGAAAGATCACCTAAATCGTGTCTTCAAGTAATTAAAAGCTACTGAAAAGCTTGTAGTTAACTAGCGCCAAAAGAAAGCCTAAATTGTACCCCCCGTCGCTAAAGTAATTTAAATTATTTTTGTTTGTAAATATTCTCACCGAACACAAACTAAATATTGCAATTCTATTTATTTTTAAATGACCCGCTAGTTTCCTTTGTGAAACTCCAGCAAAACCAAATTTACTCGCTGAACGCACACATTTCGTAGGGAAAATGAACAATGGGAAAATATCTGAAGTCATACGATATCCAACAACAACAACAGCAACAAAAAAAAGTTCAATGGAGTCCAATTTGACAGCACTTCTTTCATGTCATCTCTTTAGGTTGACAGTTGACTAGAAGGAGGGTTTGTGAATTCGTTTTGAATATTTTCCCTTCGGCCTGCTTGTAGGAAATAGTCAATATCATTTTGAAACTGTAAAACACCCAATTTAAACTCGCTGGCTGTGATAAAGGCTTCTCTTCTATCTCTTGCATATTTCTAAATTATTTATGCAATTTTTTCGCATCAATTCAATTGGAAATATCTTAAAAATAAAGGTACGTACTGTTTACAGTAATGTGAAATAAAATTTTCTTCATTCAGTGAGGCACGTGTGCCTTTAGCCTTGTCCTTTGTCTGCGAAATTGTTTCAAAACTTCAACTTCATTTACCCCGTTCACAGTTCAATAAATCAGTGCTTGGAATACATAAAGAAGCGCTTCGTTGGATTATTCAACTCTCGGTGCTACGTATAAAGTTTTTTTTATATATATTCTTCCTCGGTAGAATGAAGTAACAAGTAGTGACGAAACTTTTTCTTCGTGATGTGTGCATTTCTTGCATTTGAAATTAAGGTTTTTATGCAAATAAACCTGCGTCAAACTAGTCGCTTTTAACCGAATTTTGTTTACTAAATGATAATCACTAAACTTTAATTATAATTCCATTTATTATGTGTTATAAATACAAATGAAATAAACTGCTTGCCAAGGTAGTGTAAACAAGTTATCGGGAAGTAAGTAGAACGAAATGAGAATATTAGCAGATAGGTTAAGAAAAAGTAAGGGGGGGAAGAATAAAAAATGAAATGCAAACATTTTCAGACACAAAAGTTGAGTGTATTTTATAGTGAAATGTGTTTAAAAATCAAGGAAGTAGGTTAAATGCAGCGTAGCATATTTTGCCACACTTTGGTTGTCGTTTTTCGTATCTTTTTGTGCTGTTTGGTTTGGTGTCACTGTAATAAGATCGGTGAACAAAAACCCTTTGAAGATAACCGAAAGCCTCGTAAGAGCATCGTACGTTTTTCGAATTTGATGAAATTCTTAATGATTCATAAAATAATACGCGATATTGACTGGGAAGAAAGGGAAAAAACTGCTGGAGCTTGATTTCCAAAGCGATGAGTGGCGCGCCAACTTTTCGCTGTTGGGCTGACGTGGTCTTAGAAGGGAGTTTTTTTTATTTTCAATGTTATTTATCATGCGGATTTTTACAACTTTGTGATTTCTGACCCAGTGAAAGTGACTCCGTCATTGATGTGAACTTTTTTCATTATCATGTTTGAATGTAGCCAAAGTTCAGCGTCGTGGCCTTAACATGTGCCATTTTTTAAATTACATATTTTTCACATTAGCATAGCTTGTTTATCTTTGTTATTTGTTTAATGAGCAGTTTAAGAATTTTATAGAACAGAAAAAAATGCTTTCATTAATTGAGAATTAACGCTGCTTGCACAACAGTTGCTTACAATGTTACGGAAATCGCTACAACCGGTGTTCGTTTGCAGATTAAACGTCCATTTGGTGTGTCCCTTTGACTTGACATTAAAAATGACAAAAAGCGAATGTGCGAAATGGGTGTTTATTTCTGCACGTAGAGCTCGCATTTTCACCACCATTTGTAGGCATATATACCTCTCCGTGTCTGCGGTGTGTTCATTTCTTTTTCTGCAACTCTTATTTCTTTCACTTAGTATGCTTCTTTCGTGGTTTACTATGGCATATCAATGACGCGGCCATTAAACCTAAAACTCACTCTAGATTTTCGTACAGACATTGTTTACTTTAGTCTGTGATATGGAAAATTGATGTGGATAAGTAGGTCGATAGGTAGTTTCTTCTTAGGATGATATGAAATTGTATGTTTGACTATGGGAACTAGCTTAAACATGAATGAAACTGTAATTCATCTAATTTTTGTATTACTTATTATTTTCAGATCTAGTGAAATATTTCTTTTGAAATGGAAGACGGTCACACAAAAACCGTCGAACAGGCGTTAAATTTCTTCGGTACAGACGCCGAGGCTGGTTTATCTCTTGAACAAGTTAAACAAAACCAAGCAAAATATGGCCCCAATGGTAAATTTAAATTAAATACAAATGCATTGTTCTAGTACTAATTTTTGATATATTTTCTTCTTATTTTAAATGGATACAGAGTTGCCGACAGAAGAAGGTAATACTGATAAGATTTCTAATAACTTAGTATAAACTAATTGGAGTATATTTTTTATTTTAAGGCAAATCAATATGGCAACTTGTCCTAGAACAATTCGATGATCTTCTCGTAAAAATCTTGCTCCTAGCCGCCATCATTTCCTTTGTAAGTATGAGATTTCCATTGTTCTTTTATTGCTGCTTTTGTTGGGTTCCCACATCTACTATACCACCGAAGGTGTCTCTGAATAAAACTTCCATTTTAGGTGAAGTGCTTACAGCATTAAAGCCCTACTCTTGAAAGAAATAAATAGTACAGACATGATTGAATTTGAAAACAAAATGTTGGTAATGCAGATCAGGAAACAAATAAAAGAGTGTACTTTATATTTGGTAGACTATATCTTGTTTTCCGTTTATTCGAATGCGAATTTGAATTAAAAGCATCGTAAGTTATACTTTCACATCTGCAAACAGTACCCCGAAACATTAAATTACAATTTCTTTTTATACGGCTGACAGCTCCAAGAGAACTCTTCGTCCCATATGTTAGAACTTTTATGAGACCATTTATGGTCATCGATATATAAGTTTGCATGGCAGAGCTGACAGGGTTAACCAATTACATTTTCAGTCATTTCACTTATGCTTTATCAAAGAAAATGTACAAAATTAATCAAATGTTGCGCATAGTGTTTTCTTCTTTTCGCAACTAATATTCAGTTCAGCAATAGAAACAGGTACATATCTGTGGCGTGCGTATCGTCGCACATGCTAAATACGCCACGGTTGCCGCAAATTGAAAAAGTTTACCAAAAATGATTATATTCTATATCCGTCCCTCAGATTTAGATTGCTTAGACCTTTTGTTTTTTTTATATATCACAACATGCAATTGTTTTTTACTACAGATATGGGTGAATAATATATGTAGCGCATACGTTGCACAGTAAAACATCACTAATCTCTTAGATACATTGCCAAATAATTCTTGTTGTAAATTAATACTTAAAATCCCTCAAGACTTTGTTATTGTTTCTATACCCATAAGGGGGCAGATCTTGATCCACGATTTCGAAAGTTTCTTTAAGTAATATATAAACATTAAACTCTATCTTCCACATAATATTACGTAACATATCGTGGGAAAACTAACACAAAACATGCCAATATTGAATTCTGGACTGAAGCTCATCAATTACATAAATTGATTTTATCGCCTGGGATTTATAAATTGACGAAAAAGTTTTTGTGTGGATGCTGTAAAGACTATTTGAGAATATATACGTTAATTACTATCAACGTTTCTCTGAAATTCATACTTAATTGTTCATCTTGTGTATGCTGTAGATTTTATATTTATAGGGCGTACAAACTTTACTCAGAAACTTCGCTTCCCATTGAGCGTCAACGTTACATGCTTGTCATAACTGGCAATACATCCAAACATTCTGAGAAACAATATAAACACTTAATAGTGATCCCTAAAAAAAAAACATATAAATTTTAACACAGTTTTTGAAGGAGTAAACTTGACAACACAAGTGAAAAACATCGTTGGAGTTAATGTATTGCGTTTGGCATTTATTTTCTTTTATGATCACCTGTCGTAACGTTTCGCAGGATAGTATAAGGACTGTTTTATCATTACTATAAGGAAAACTGTGACGCAAAAAGTATCACCTTTATATCAACATGTTTCTGATATTATTCACCGTCTAACTAATTCGCACCTTCAATGCAGCAAATATGAAACGTGACGAAGCTTCTGTCACTTATCTCCCCATCAACGTAGAAGAATTCAATTAGGTGTTAACAAAATAGGGTCACACGTTCCGTTTTTTTATTTTCACTTACCCCTATCTCAAAGAAAGCCATGTCGAGAACTATATCATGTAGCAGTTGTGTCTACAAGACGGTTCCATCAACGGCGTCTAGAGGGTAGAATGTGAGATGATTGTGTACCATCGAGATATAAATTATTATGCGAAAATTCAATTAACTGGTTAGAACGTGGAAGTGGCACGATTGAGCCGTCTGTTTACATAAACACGTTTATTTTCTATCACCTTGAGAGAAGCCTTAACGATATTATATGCAAAAAATAAAAAAAAAACTTTGGCGTCAATGACTATTTAAAAAAAGAACACGAGATAAACACCAATACCGCAAACAATAAAAACAACAATAGGAACATTAATGAATATAATTTCTTAATAACTTTCTCTTTCTTTTCTAGGTGTTAGCACTCTTTGAGGAACACGAAGATACATTTACTGCTTTCGTTGAACCACTAGTTATTTTACTTATTTTAATCGCAAACGCAGTTGTAGGTGTTTGGCAAGAGAGAAATGCCGAATCAGCTATTGAAGCATTGAAAGAATATGAACCCGAAATGGGCAAAGTTATACGTCAGGATAAGTCTGGCGTACAGAAGATTAGGGCCAAGGATATTGTCCCTGGTGATATAGTTGAAGTATCCGTAGGTGATAAAATTCCTGCAGACATTCGTATCACACATATTTACTCAACAACACTGCGTATTGATCAATCTATATTGACTGGTGAATCTGTGTCCGTAATTAAGCATACTGATGCTATTCCCGATCCACGTGCTGTAAACCAGGACAAGAAGAACATCTTGTTCTCTGGTACAAATGTTGCTGCAGGAAAAGCCAGGGGTATTGTAGTTGGAACTGGTCTTAATACCGCTATTGGTAAAATCCGAACCGAGATGTCCGAAACAGAGGAAATCAAGACACCACTGCAACAAAAACTTGACGAATTCGGTGAGCAATTGTCCAAGGTTATCTCGATCATCTGCGTTGCTGTATGGGCTATCAACATCGGTCACTTCAACGATCCAGCCCACGGTGGCTCATGGATTAAGGGAGCTATTTACTATTTCAAGATCGCCGTTGCTTTGGCCGTAGCTGCTATCCCTGAAGGTCTTCCAGCTGTCATCACAACTTGCTTGGCTTTGGGCACCCGCCGTATGGCAAAGAAGAATGCCATTGTCCGTTCCCTGCCATCCGTCGAAACTTTGGGTTGTACTTCAGTTATTTGCTCTGATAAGACTGGCACACTCACCACCAATCAAATGTCGGTATCGCGCATGTTCATCTTCGACAAGGTTGAGGGAAATGACAGCAGCTTCCTTGAATTCGAACTTACTGGATCCACATACGAGCCTATTGGCGAACTCTTCTTGAACAATTCAAAGGCTAAAGCTGCCGACTACGACACACTGCAGGAAATCGCAACTATTTGCATCATGTGCAACGACTCCGCTATTGATTACAATGAATTTAAACAAGCTTTTGAAAAGGTCGGTGAGGCCACTGAGACAGCCCTGATCGTCCTCGCAGAGAAATTGAACCCCTTCAACGTAACCAAAGCTGGCTTAGACAGGCGCTCATCTGCCATTGCTGTGCGTCAGGAAATTGAAACCAAGTGGAAGAAGGAGTTCACCCTAGAGTTCTCCAGAGATCGTAAATCAATGTCATCATACTGCACCCCATTGAAGCAATCTCGCCTTGGAACCGGACCTAAATTGTTTGTTAAGGGCGCTCCAGAAGGTGTGCTTGAACGTTGCAGCCACGCCCGTGTTGGACAAAACAAAGTGCCATTGAGCTCCACCCTTAAAAACAAAATCCTTGATCTCACCCGCCAATACGGTACTGGACGCGACACCCTTCGTTGCCTCGCTTTGGCCACCGGTGATAACCCAATGAAACCAAACGAAATGGACCTTGGAGATTCCACCAAATTCTATCAATATGAAGTCAACCTAACATTCGTCGGTGTTGTTGGTATGCTTGATCCCCCAAGGAAGGAAGTCTTCGACTCAATTGTCCGCTGCCGTGCTGCTGGAATCCGTGTCATTGTAATCACTGGTGATAACAAGGCCACTGCAGAGGCTATTTGCCGTCGTATTGGAGTTTTCGGTGAAGATGAGGACACAACTGGAAAGTCATACTCTGGTCGTGAATTTGATGATCTTTCGCCCGCTGAACAAAAAGCCGCTTGTGCTAAAGCCCGTCTTTTCTCCCGTGTGGAGCCACAGCATAAATCGAAAATCGTTGAGTACTTGCAGTCGATGAATGAAATTTCCGCTATGACTGGTGATGGTGTCAATGACGCTCCTGCCTTGAAGAAAGCCGAAATTGGTATTGCTATGGGTTCTGGTACTGCTGTCGCTAAGTCTGCCGCCGAAATGGTGTTGGCCGATGACAACTTCTCATCGATTGTGTCGGCTGTTGAAGAGGGTCGCGCTATCTACAACAACATGAAACAGTTCATCCGTTATTTGATTTCCTCAAACATTGGTGAAGTCGTTTCCATTTTCCTTACAGCTGCTTTGGGTCTTCCAGAAGCCTTGATCCCCGTACAACTCTTGTGGGTTAACTTGGTAAGAACCAAAGAAAAATAAATTGTAACGAGGCGTTATATGCTCATTTTTAATTTGGTTTAGGTAACTGATGGTTTGCCAGCCACCGCTTTAGGTTTTAACCCACCAGATCTCGACATCATGGAGAAACCACCACGTAAAGCTGATGAAGGTCTCATCTCAGGATGGTTGTTCTTCCGGTAATTCAATGACCAAATTAACATATCGAGCATTTTAATAATTTATATTATGTTTATTTGTGAAGATACATGGCTATTGGAGGTTATGTAGGAGCTGCCACCGTAGGAGCTGCTGCATGGTGGTTCATCTTCTCTGACACTGGCCCACATCTTACATACTGGCAACTGACCCATCATTTGTCTTGCCTTGGCAGTGGAGATGAATTCAAGGGAGTCGACTGCAAGATCTTCGCCGATCCCCACGCAATGACTATGGCTCTGTCAGTTCTTGTAACAATAGAAATGTTAAACGCAATGAACAGGTATTGCTTAGATAAATGTTTTACGGATGGGTATAGAGAATTTATAAACGTTAATTCTTTGCAGCTTATCAGAGAATCAGTCACTCATGACTATGCCACCATGGTCTAACATGTGGTTGATTGGATCAATGGCATTGTCCTTCACTCTACATTTCGTTATTCTTTACGTAGATGTTCTTTCGGTAAGTGATATTTTCTGATCTATTCCTTTTAATTGAAGTAGATAAAAATGTGTATCTGACAGCATAACGTTTAAAGCGAGGATAGTCAGTCCTCATTTACCTTCTACCGATGATCTTTGGCTCATAAACAGTATTTTTGTGGGTGTATTGTGATAGTTGGAATTAGAGTCAATCTAGCAAGTCTAATCAGACTTTAGAGAGAATGCTGTTAGCGGGAAGCGTAAACATGATACCAACTAAAAGCAATTAAGACATTGTTCCATTTTTCTACAGTTGCTTCGTCAACCCTTGATTCCTTTTATCATTGAAAACAGTTGAGGCGATTGTTAAAAATACTTCAGCTTATTAAAACTCATTAAAAATGTATATCCGTAAATTATTGCATTCTTCTTAGTGCAAATCGAAAAATTTTATTCATATGTTAGACAATTCAGCTGTCATCATAGCTATGGACTGCCAATAAATTTGCATGCGGCTGCATTAAACCAAGTGAATACTACAGTGAAACTGTTCATAAATTCAAATGAAAAACAAATAGATGTATCAGGGATCTAATAAATATTCTTCGCTGGTGCTTTTAAAGAAGACCCATGCATCTTAAATACTTAATGTGCACTTACAAACTATGTATGAATATTAACTTTTTTGTTAAAGTTGCATCCAAAATATAATTTAATGCAGTTCTCTGTGCGTATTTCAAAGAAGCCTACTTTCGAAAGCATGAGCAGTACTTGAATGTGTTTACACAAGATTGTAGCACACTTTCTCATTTCAATAAAACACGTGCCAAATCCAGGCTAATTCCTCCATGGGTGGTTGAAGGTCATTAGTGACAGCCTAGGGGAAAACTATGTATGGTCGGCCACATCTCTTCTTTCACTATTTGACTGAGTAAATTTAGAAATTTTCATTTTCGTATCGCATATATTTTGAAAATGTATCTACCTCCTTGTCTGTCGTATCTGGCTGCCGTATGGCATTTAAAAAGAATGCTGTGTGCAGATGATGAGGTGAACAGAGTGTCCTACGTATTTGTTTGAGTTTTACATTTTTTTTTCTTGTGTTTCAGATAATTTACTCTCATCTATTTTTAATATCAAATAATTTATGTACGCTTTCTTTATTTTTTTTTAATTTTTCGATGTATGTGTTCTTTTTTATTTGTATAATTTTAGACTGTCTTCCAAGTGACACCTTTATCTGGCGAAGAATGGATAACTGTTATGAAGTTCTCAATTCCTGTCGTTCTGCTGGACGAAACGCTTAAATTCGTTGCTAGAAAAATAGCAGATGGTGAGAATGCACTTTACTCAGTGCACGGTATTATCTTGATGTGGGGCGTATTCTTTGGCATGTTATATATTCCTGGCTTAGAAATGTTTACCCGATAAAAGTTAAAAAACAAAACAGATAAAACAAAAAACAATGAAACAGAAAAAAACAATTATGACACTAACATTACAGAACATCTCAAAGAAGAGAACGAATATTTGGCTCTATGGTCTGAAAATAGTGTTATTTTTAACTTAATTATTGTATTTTTAGTAGAACAATATATTTTATTTATAATAAACACCGAAAATAAGAAAAAAATATATTTGCATGTTAGACTAATAAGTACAAAATAAAACAAATTAATTACTAAACGATTGGGCTTACACTGGAAAGGAAGAACGGTGAAAAGAAACAAACATAAAAAAAAGAAAACAATCAACGTACGTACGATATTTGTATATCTTAAGAACAATGTACTGACGTATAACAGCATAACACACATACATTCAATGATAAACATTTGTCAGGATGTTAACGGTCGATAAAAAGTAACCAAATCACCCCAGTCACCAAGTTAAAATTAATTACTTTTTGTTCTTCTGACAAAATGTGACTGACGAGAATTATTTAGGGAAACTTATTTGTTTTGTTCTTGTATATACGAGCAGTAATATATTTTTTTAAATTAATTAATGAAATTCCAAATACATTCTCTTTAAGAAAAAAAAAACAAAAACAAAACACTAATGATGTAAAAAGTTCACTTCCAAGGAAAACAAAATCAATCGCATTAACTTTTAGGGGGTTTCATTTTTTAATATATAAATTTGATCTAGGAACAACTACATAATAGCCCTCCTTCTACTTATCTCAATTGTCAACACTATTATTCGCCAGATAACTTAAAATCATTGTGAAATAATAAAATACTAGAAGACAACAACCATCTTGTTAAATTATCTAACTTTGTTTTTTCATATGTAACCGTAGTAATCCAAATCAATGGTGAAACTCGTTTTGCGTTTAACGTATTTTTAATTTATTTTGAGAAAAGGATTTTCAAATGCTGTACTTTTTGGCAGTTCAAAATCTCATAAATTTAAATAGAAAATGATCTTTTAAAAGCGTCCATACCCATACCCTCTTATGCTAAACCTATTAATATAATCGTTGAAGGCTTAAAATTTCATAAATAAGTATTGAAACTGGTAATAGATTAAATAATATATATGTTTCGATTTTCTAAAAAAGCATCAAATAGTATCATGCATAACTGTTTCACTTCCCCTGTTATGCACCAGATACACAATTGTAGAACTTATCAATTTCACATGTAACCCAATATCAAAAAATAACAAATCTTTCAAAACGCAGACGTGGGCATTGTTAACCTCTGAATAGAACTAGTTCCTCTTTTATAAGCTGCGCCTTTTGATTTAATTTCAATTGAGTAACAATTATAATCATGTGTTACATATATGAAAGAAGAACTAAGCAAAATTAATTAAATTACGACTGAGTTCACAAACTCAAAAAATGTCTTCTTTCTCGTGAAAGTATATATTTTGCATACTTTCGTTCCATAACTACAAGAGAGTAAGCTTTTATATCATTTTCTCGGTCAGAACAAACCCTCATATTTTTTCTGATAACACAATATTTCTTCCATAACCGTTTATGAATCGAGCAAAGTTCTTCATTTCAATTTCATACTTTTATACTATTATTCCCCTTTCTTGAAGTATAGCGGATGACCTCCTGAACTACACGATCAGCTTTTAATCATTGTATAACATGTAATCAAAGATTTCAATCAGCACCTTAATACGAGTTGTGTTATTTTTCATCTTGAAAATCGTTGACATCACCTTGAGGTTGATATTTTTCAGTTTGAGATTTATCCAGCTTACGACGCTTAAAATGTGTTCAAGCGATTTAATTATTAATTTATTTATAAAATTCATGCGTCAACAATAGGTTATAAATCAATTATCTGTCTACTGATGTCAGCAAACTCCGTATATGCAAATTTCACAATTCAGTGTTTGTCGTCATAATTTCAATTATTTATTGCAATTGTTTCCCAAGTAGTCTCATTTAAACCTGATATTTGTCAAAAGGTGACTAAACGCAATATTACTCGACCTCTAAAGTTAACTACTTATGGCCCCATTTCAAATATTTAAACAATTCTCTTTTTAATCGTTATCATTGCGTCGATAACGAAGCATCACGTGTGTATTTTCTTTCGTTTATTTGCAAATAAAGTCTTTGCAATAACCATTCGAGGTGTCAATTGTTGGACTCACGATAAAGCAAACACGTTTGTAAACAAATCACTATCAACACATTTTTCATCATAAATGAAATAATCACAACGAGTGAAGTTTAATAGAAGACATTAAGATGTATTTTTTGTTTCTCATTGCACTCTACGACGGAAGATGACATTTGCTCAATGTGTAAATTAAACAACATTAAAAAGATAGAAATATGAAAATAGAACATTTTGTAATTTGTCTCTTTACAACCAACACTAACTGTAAAAACACGAAAGATATGTTTAAGTCTTCGGATCAGTACTAAACTGCTCGTTAAGTGATTTTTTAATATTTTGTTCATTATTTTTGAACATTTTTTAAATAACTTTGTATCAACATTTTTTGTGAAACATTATACTAACGTAAAAAAATGTATGATTAACTTTATATTCAAATAGGTTATAAATATAGTGTAGAGAAAGAGAAAAAGTTAAAAAGATATACTCCAAAAACCATTAACAAAGTAAATAGATATAATTATTCGATAATATACGTAGTTAAGAAGTAGTTGTAGTAGGGGCATTTGCAGTTCTACCACATATTATTTCGATTTATAGGCTGAAGTCAGTGTATTATTATTGAAAGAACTGATTGAAATGCTGGTAATTTTTGGAGGGAGGGTGAAGGGTTATAAGTCATATAATACCTTTTTTTTAGCGTCAGTACAAATGTTAGAATAGATTTCTTTTATACAAATATACAGTACACACAAAACACAAAAACAGATTAGTAGAGCCCAACTATTGAACTTTGATAACCAAAAAAAAAAAAAAAACAAAAAAAAAGAATAGTTATACGCGAAATTCCCAAATAATTCTTAATTTTGCACCCAACAAGGTTGGAATTAACATAAAGTTTTCTAGAAGATCGGTTTTGTGTGCCTCATGCTGTACTGTATTCCTTTAATACTCTTGTAACATTTTCCTTATTCAAGGTTTGATATATTGATATATTATTTAAGGAATCCTGTGAACAGTACTGCAGACCACAACAGCTTTTTTCACGATTTTCTGTAGCGAAACCCTTTACTAACTCACCGTTCTCAATTCCTCACATTCATTCATTGCATTCATTGCTATGAATAATGTTGCTTATTGTGTAAAGACAAAATCTGCTTTACCCTTCTATTCGTTAACATTTCCTATTTTCCTGAATCAAATGACGATTATCCGGAAACCGTCTTCCTTCGGCAAAATAAAAACAAAAAAAATTTGCGCGAAAACGTTCGTAGTGCATGGTGCTTCCAAAGTCACTTCGTTAATAATTACAGTACATCGTTATGTAGAAGAATATTCGATTGGACCGTTGTAACATTTTAATAATCTGTACATTCAGAAATTGAGCTGCACATGGTAGGATAGGTTTGACAAAAGAAAGTGACATTGCAGAACATATAAAATGTAAATACTTATTTTGTAATGCGTCACGCCTTTTCATATAAACACCGTTGCACACGAAACTTTTAAATAGGTTGCCGTGTTTTATGTGATTAGCTAGAGCAACATTCCAGTCGCTTTTAAATTTCATTGCGACTTTCAGCTCTTGTGTTGATGTGTTAGAATACAATTGCTGAGTTTAACATTTATTTACATAGTTTCACTTCGCGAAATCTTGATTATTATGTCAAATAATAAAACAATCTGCACTTTAAAATAGCTGTTCAATGCAGTAATTCTTTTAAAACACAAAATGAAAAAAAAAAATGTTTTCCAAATTCATGTTTTTCAAATTATACAAATTTTAAATAATTTTAAAAGTAGTTGCTTCAGGATCTATTGTCACATAGTATTTACGACTTGGCACCTTGTTTGAATAACACTAACTTAAAGAAACAGATAAGCTGTATATTCTATTACACGTTGGGTAAATAGGTCCAATGGAGGGCGAATAAAAGACGAGATTCTGAATTTGGTCAAAGTTCCGGACGAAAATGAAAGAAGATTAACAAGGACTCCTGATTTAACCGTCAACTTCTCTTCTTTACTCACACTACGCAATGTTAATTGGCTTTTTGTTGTAAGCTGTATCCCTTTTAACTTTCTCTGCATTTCCTTCAATTACTCAATGCGACGACAAAATATTTCTTCGTTATGTCAAGTTTGTACGAATGATATAGCCTGAATACCGTAATTTGAATCTAACAGAACTCGTGCCAAATAAAAAAAAATGGAATACTCTTCCTTTCGGGCTAAATCATTCTTCCAAACCAAAACAAAATTTTACCTAGAATATATAAATCCACATAAATAAAAAAAATATATATTTTCAACATCCACAACGCCGCAGTCAACCCTAACTTTCATTAGAAGATAAATTTAGTCCCGGCATGTATAACTCGACCCACCAAAGCCACCGCCGTCAACGATGAATTGCTTATGGACAGACATTTCATAACCCGAAGTTAATTCCCCACCTGATCATCGAGTGTCTCATGCCCAAACCGAGTGGTATATCATACATCTGTTTGAAGTTACCAATTTGAATTGTTAAACTAGCTAAAAATAATCTCAAATAAGGTAAAATGAATCCCAAATGAAAACGATAATACAAATGATGTTTTTAAAGTAAACCAAAAACGAGTTGTGTTACCACCTATCCTTGCTTTTTTTCAATGATGGCTTCTCAAGTTCCTTGACGAGAATTCAATTTAAATGTTTAATATTGTTTTTTTGAATACCCGTTTATAGTGCCCGATGTTGTCGTTGACAAGTGGTAAAGGGGAGATCGTTGTACACCTATATCTTAACAGCCAGGAGAATTCAGTGTTTAATAAGTATTTCAATCACCTCAATACGCAATAAATGGATTTTAGAACTAAAAAAATGCAGCAATGTTTTATTTAAGGTACAGTACGTGTAGATTTTGTTTCAATTGTAAATGATGTATCATAGGTTGCAACAAAAGCGAATTTTGGTTGAATACTGATTTAGAAATTAATTGAAAAAAATAAAAAATAATAATTAAAACGAAAATTTGTTCAGAAGTAAATCGTTTTTACATCCACAACAAAGGTGCAATGTAAAATATTTTCAATGAAGAACAAATAAAAGTTTTCCTCAAAAGTATTAAATTGTTATTTGTAAGTGTTTTATTCTCGTCATGTATTCAATTCACTGATGAAGAAAATGAAAATGTGAGTATGTTGTAATTAAAAATCGGCTCATTGCAATTGAATTTTACAGTCACTTAAAATTCTCTAAGAGCTTTGTTATAATTGTCGATTTGATGATACTTATCAATCGTCAATGAAAAAAACTAAAACTAATCAAAACTATTGACTATTGTTATTTATTTATCCAGCCGCAAATTCGTTATTAACATAGTTCTGAACCAATTATTTCAATGATTTCTATTAAAATGTGGTTTGTTCAATGTACGTGTATTTAAATGAGATCAGCAATAGTTAAAACGTATTTAATTTGGAAAAGAGTATACAAATCACTAGCAAATAAAAATGTGCTGCATAATATGCTTCGCTATACTTTCTTTCATGCAGTTCCCCAAAAGAAGATAAAATAAAATCCAAAGAAATACATCTTTTTCGATTTTCTATTAAATAGTTTTGTAGGATATCATTAATTTTTCTTCTTGTGGTGCTACAGTCCGGGGTGGACCTGGGCCTCAACCAACATGCCTCTCCAGCTATCACGGTCTTTCGCCAGCTGCCTTTAATTGCGCACTCCAAGGTTGAGGTCCTTCTCCACTTGTGTGCGCCACTTTACACTAGGCCGTGGCTCAGATACGAAGACTTTTCGGGCCGGAGCAGTGATGTTCATACGTTCTACATGGCCTAGCCAACTGAAACGTTGTGTCGCTGTACAGTCCATAGAGTTCGTCATTAAATCTTCTCCTCCAGATGCCATCAACGCAAACAGGACCGAAAGGTTTCCGCGAGTAGGACTGGAATGATCAAGCTGTTATATAAATCGAGCTTTGTCCTTCGAGAGAGGGCTTTATTGCTCAATTGCCTCTTGAGCCCAAAGAAACAGTTTTTGGCAAGAGTTTTGATTTCTTGTTTCCTGATTCTGCGTTTAATTTCGGTACTGATGTTGTTGTCCCTGTTTACCGTGGAGTCGAGGTAGACGAAGTCCTTGACTACCTCGAAGTTTCTGCTGCCTAGTGTGACGCTCTGTCCGAGACGTCGATGTTGTGTGTCCTTCCTTGATGACAGCATATACATCGTTTTGCTCTCATTTACCGCCAGACCCATTTTAGCCGCATCCGCTTCAATACCAGCAAACGCCTCATTGACGGCTCGCTGTGTTCGTCCAATCACGTGAATTTCAACAGCGTAAGCTAGCAATTGAACTGACTTCTGGAAGATCGTGCCTGTGGTGTTGACTTGTGAGTTACGCACGATCTTCTCGAGGATGATGTTAAATAAGTCACATGACAGTTCGTCGCCTGGTCTAAAACCTTTTCTGACATTGAAGGTCTCGGTGAGTTCGTTACCGATCTTGACGGAGCAGCGAGAGTACTCCATCGCCATCCTACACAATCTGATGAGTTTGGTAGGAATGGTAAAACTAGACATGGCATGTATAGCTCGTCTCTATGCACACTGCTCCTCTGTCGGGGCGTGAGCGCATATTAGGCTGATGTTCCCGAATATAGCCTTGATGCGGATTGTCATGAGGCGTTCGCTGACGGGGTCGAAGCTCAAGACATTTTGCCTAAGTCTAAGTCCGAAAAAAAAATTTAATGAAGATTTTTGTGGCTTTTCCTTCAAATTAATCTGTGATATATCATTTAAGGACTCGTATTAATATTTTAGTAGTAAGGTAATATGACCGCATCCCTAAAAATGTAAGATTCAAACACATAAATGTAATTTATTGCCACAATAAATAAAATCTAAATCTATAAGTCTGAATAAGCGCTGCCTTCTATCTCTGTAGCAATCGCTGTTGTAGTTTTCTTGCCGGGGCCATCCCATCGTACTTCCTGGATGGCGGAAATGTCTGCTTTGTAGCAATTAAGGGCCTCCGCAAGTTGTTCGGCTGCACGTAGCCTGTTGAGGGACCTCACATTCCACGGGCAAATCCGAAAATCGTTGTTCTTAAAACGTTTGCTGGGGGCAGTTACCCTCGTGCCGAGAAAGTTACCCTTACGCACAACCCACAGACTGGCAGAGTGGTTCGCTTCATACATTGGTTCACCATACAACGGCTATCCAGGGGGCGCCGCGACGAGGTTGTATATCAACTTGACCTGTGCACCAGCGAAGATAGTGTTGGCAGCTCGCCTCGTCAACAACGTTGTCCCACGTGGGCAGGCCCATGCCCATAATTAATACACAAAAAAAATACAAATGGATGGATATATATGCTTAAAAAAAAATACACTCAATGCTTTAAGTTCAGTGCACTTCCATAAGATAGTCCTTAATTATGTTTTGTACGGTATTAAGGAGGATAACAGTTTTTTTGATGGAACCCACTTTTCCACATTGTCATGTTGCCATTACCAATCAGCAGTTTGAGTTTTTTCTTTAAAAGGGAAGGGACAGCCTTTGCAGACTTCCTCCAATTACCATAGTCTTTTGCATTTTATTCGGCCATAAAGTGTTGATCGATATTTTTAATGTATGTTTTTCGTATGATCAAATTATTTGTGCGAAAATCTTCTAAAGCCTGTTAGTAATTGTATCTAAAACTAAAGGTACATTTTTAATTTGTAACTTGATGCGTAACTGAATTTTCCGTATTTTTAACCTAATTTAAAAATGGCTTTAAAGTTTCAAAAGTCGGACACTCTGTCCTGAAACCAAAATCAGTATGTCACTCACAAAATGATGCATATTGAGGGAACCAATATTTGTATCGATTGGGAACTACAAGTGTGCGTGAAACGAACATAAAGGATTGTTGTTCTGTTTAATTTGCACGCATGGAGTGCAAAATAACTTGATTTCGAATAAAAAAGAAGAAACAAGATGTGTCTGGATACTACTGCCTAAGCCCTAACGTTCAATTAAGCACAACACTATAAATCTGTAAACTCCTTGCAAAAGAAAATTAATTTTTCCTTTAAGAGTTTCGTGAGCTACCTAAGATAGTCCTTAAGAAGGGTAAGATTAGAAATTTTGAATTGGAGCATTGCGATGTTATATGGCTGAAAGGTTGACCTAAGCTAAATCTGTTTTTACTAGCTCTCGAAATTGTTTAGCTTTCCTACTATTACTGTACTCTAAATAATTGCCAATCGGTATAAGATCGTGAACTATAATACAAACATATGTATAAAGTGATGAAGGATATCTCTTCTTGGCCTGTTCAACTCCTACAGGTATGTTTAGTTTATATGATTTGGTTAACTTTCTTGTCCGATTACCATTAGAAAGTGTCCAGTCAGTACGTCTTTATCAGATGTACGTCATTGACATCTACACTGCTGCGCAAACGTAAGCCACTTAAAACAGCAGATCTTCAATAGTATTTTTTGGTGTATCATTGCACTGCTTTAGCAAAAAGTCGTCCTCCCGCTTAAACATTTTCCATCCGATTCTTCTCTTTACTATCTCCCAGAAGTTCCCATTTGGGTTAGGTTTAGTAATAACGTTTGTATATATATTGGATGGCGTAATAGTCCACACGAGGACCATGGCCTAACTGCTTGTGCTGTGTGTGCTACCACTTTCTTGCGAGTAAAAAGGACTTACAGCTCCAAACGGCGAAAAATCTTTTTCTTAGACAGTTATTACTTTTTGCGTATTATCAGCAGCTCAAAAGAAGCGGTGCCGTTAAAAATGTGAGGCATTCAGCCGGGAATTTAACCTGGACCTTCGGTGAGTGTCACACTCTACCCACTACGGCACGGCGGACAAATTGCATAACCAGAAAACCAGTTGCTGTTCCCGCCCGAGTGTTATTTTACAATCCATTCAAAAAGGTAAGGTATTGCTTAAAATAGTAGACTTCTGTCTTTATTATGCCATCAATTTATCGAATTGGTGAAATTAATTGGTCAGAGAAGCACCCCCAGATCACCACAGATCCACATGCGTTTCACTGTTTCACTCACTTTCACCTTTTAGTCTCCTGACATGTTGCCTTCCATCAGATCCATGCATAATAAATTTTGATTCATCAGAAAACAAGATTGTTTTCCAATTGTTCGAATTCCGATTGACTCCAACCTATAGTAATAATGTATGATTGCAATTGAAGTTTGGTTTCTTAAGAAGATTTGGTTGGTGTTTTTCGAAAGAAATACCATACTTATATATCTTATAAATCTCAATGTACTGTATGATAACATTTCCTACATATATGAACATATATATTCAGTATCTTTATGGGAAGGTTAGTAAGACCTATCTCACACAGTTATTGAACTTAATTGGAATTCCGATTTGACACACAGGATATCCTATGAACAGTATACGTCGGTAACGCTCTATCCTTTTTGGAGAATAATTTTATCCCCTGCATAATCTTGGAGTAAAATTATATTGTGGCAGATAAAATTGAGATCGAAGTAATAAAGATCGCTTGACCTTATTAAACTACTCGCTTCAATTTTAGGATTTCAGATTTACTGCTTTCGCTTAGACCCTTAAATGTAAGTTCAAGACTTGTTGTTAATGAAAACCTAGTTTAAGAGCATTTTGTCACTGCAATCAGTTCAAGTTAGTGAAGGTGAATATGGCTTACATCTTCTGAAGCATTCAGCTGAACTCTAACAATCTTTTGTTTTCTTTATTTTGGCAGAGTTGCTCTTTGCGCAAATCTTACTGCCTTCTTGAAGTTCTAAGGGTCTTTCCTTCTTTCCTGGATTTCAGTCCTTTTAAAGGCAACGACAGCGATGGAGATGTTGGCTTTCTTTTGATGACCTCTCTTCGGATTTAGCCAACACCTGCTCTGCCTACCTGCGGTTTCAGAGCGTAATTAAATGTACCATTCGCTTTTTAATCCGAGCCATTGAGACAACGCAACAGAGGACGACCTAGACTAAAGTGGCAAGTGGAGAAGGACCTCAACCAACTTGGAGTGCGCAACTGGAGACAGCTGGCGAAAGATCGTGCTGGCTGGAGAGGCATGTTGGTTGAGGCCCAGGTGCACCCCGGACTGTAACGCCACAAGAAGAACAAGAATTCGCTTTTTATGATCCTGAACTGAATCGGGGTGGAATCACCACCCCCAGGAGTAATAGCTTTGAAATAGCAGTGACTGCTATTTAATGATGTTGATCTGAATAAATCTCATTGAAAGTTTTAGATCTCTCCATAACCGGGACGTTGTCCTTCATTAACAAAGAGTCGCTACTATCTTCGACAGCTTAGTTTCGTTACCAATTTTTTAGGAAACACATTTTCCCGGGATTCAGGGATAGATTCAATATCCTTATTGAATGTGGAGGTATTAATTGATAATTTATGGAGTAATAACTGGTTTCTGCCGCAACTGGTTTTTCCCTTCCCCTTAGCTTTGCATTTATACCTTTCTAATTAAGGAAATGTATACATCATTTCACCATCTCCAGCTGGAAAGACCGGGTGGTGGAGATTCCCTTTGGAGAGAACAGACCTTTAAGACGGCCTATATCCTAAAGGTAACTGGTTGCAGTTATGGTTCCACTCTTTCAGCGAAAACTTCATTATTTATTATAGTGAAATATATGCATATTCAACTAGTTGTTTAATCGTTACGGCCATATTATATTATCGATATTATTTCTGCGATGGCGACTTATTTTCGATTTTGGGTTAGAGGATGCTCAGACTGTCTTAAACTTTATTATTACTTATTGTTATTTTTGTATATTCATTCAAGTCCTTCGCATTTGAGTTGTTGAGCTTTGGGCTTGATCGGAAACTGTGGTTTGTTTGGTACGGATTTTATTGATCTTCGTATCATTTAATAAATATGGTCCATTATTGTTTCGGAAATTAAAACAAAAATTTAGCAGGCTATTAAAATTTTAAAAAACTATAAAAAAGTTTCAATTATGAGCTTGTCAGACTAAGTATATTAAGAATATAACAATCTTTACGATATAACGGTCTAACAAGCGCCAATGAATTTCAATCATGGAAACGGATATAAATTTATTGCATTAGACCTGTTCCAATTCATTTGTGTACAGAAATTCGTAGTTGAGTAATTTGGTTAAAAATCTCTCTTGGAGAGAGTAACTCTGCCGAAACTTGTGAAACGACTTTTCATAGAAATTGACAAAATTAAATGTTAACACGTATCAGATACATGAAATATCAAAGGTTTTTTAATATTCGCTTTGACAGTCATCTGCTGCCCACAGATTTTTATTCGGCAGTAATTCGTAGGGAGTGGAAATATTTTTCTCTCTCATGAGCTCTCTTTCCTACGAAAAAAATTCGGTTGAAATAACGAAAGCAGTGACAGCTTTGCGATCCGAACCAATCAAATTTCGAATGCAACGCAGGAAGTGGTTGCCACTTGCTGTTAATATTAAATTTTGGATATTTCAAAAGATAAATTCAGTTTTACTACAACTATAGAATGTGGCATCGTAGAAGGAATGAAGAAATATTTCCTGATTTTGGTTTTTTAAATAGCAACATAAACTTGTTTTCAGACTAAGAAATTCCTTATTATTCGAGAAATGGCAGTACATCCCTACGTCCGTACCGTCTAATTTTTCAAAAACCAATAATGTCACGAGGTTAGGAAACACTAGTTGTGTGTACTGTTTTTTATTTCCTACTCGTTTTATTGCAAATGTAGCAATATCTCTAAAACTTCAAAAAAAGTTTTAATTGCAAGGACCTAATTGAGTTGTTTTCGAAATAAAAATTAGAAAATAAAAAAAAATCGAAAACAACTTCTGTCTCCTTGTATCATACCTGTAATTAATCTGTCATTCTGAGGCATAAGAGTGTACAGAAAAGCATTGCTGTTCTCCAGCAATTGTCTCTGTCTCTTTTAAGCCACGCAAGCTATCATGTTTTATTTTTAAGTTCTTTTCGTCAGCGGCATCAACATATGACTACAAAGGAGGTCAGTCTGCTAAAATGAATTGATTAATACAATTGTCTTTCTCTTTTAACACATTTAAATTGTTGTTTATCTCTGTCGCTCCAGGCAAAGAGAAAAACTGACAACCGTAAACAAAATCGAGATTTTCTTGACTCTCTTAGGCAATTTCCACCATTTTATCGTGGATTTCTTACCAGTACGATGTTTAGTTGATTGACTGTAAATTTTTATTTATGAATGCTTACATTTAAAGCAATTAACAGATTAAATTAGCAAATTTTTAAGAGGAGTTTATAAAGAGGTCTCCTGGCGAAAATGTTGGTAAGTATTACATAAATACTTGCGACGTGTAGAAGTTTCGGTACGGTAGATTTGGAAAACAATTTTTTTTCCATCGATTTTTTGTACTCGTATCAAATAATATTTTGCCCATACCATTGCTCGAGCCATCAATTTGGATGCCATAGAAAACGGATTGTGATTTGTTCAGTATCTTTGTGCGCCTAGCTCAATGAGTCTTCGGCAGTGTGCAGATATTGAAGATTATTTTTTTAATGAAAAAATAACGCGAAGTTCATGAATTTCAACTGAAGAAATTTAATTTTAATGTGGAGTTTTGCACGTCGGAATAGAGTCGTGTGTATTGCTCTAATCAGACGAGCCGAAAATCTGTTCATAATTTAATTTGTGGTGATAAAAATATATTCCAAATAAGATGGGGCGGTATTCGCGGACCGAAATCGAACGTAGTTCATGAATTTGCCCATGGAAATATTCCAGAACCATTGGTATGTAATAATATTTTCCCTTTTCATTTTAGTTTGTTGATTCGATATCTTATTAAAGTGTATTTAAGTATACATATGCGGGGAGACATATTTACCTTTGTCCTGATGTAACAAACCCTCCTAATACGCAGACGTATATATATACATATACTCCAACGTTTAGGTTTCTTTCAATTTGTTTTGTTGGCGGCTGCAAAACAGTGAACGATTGCAATGTGTAGCGCGATGAGTGGTTAAGTGATGAGGAATAAGAGGAGTACAAAACCTAAAGTGAACAAGTGCACGACTTTCACCGTAGGCTCCTCTTGGGTCTTTGTGCCTGCTTAGCAACAGGCTACTGGATGTGTTAATTCGTCAATTAAACTTTGGTTACATCTTCATCGATCGTGTTATATGATGGTGTCAAATTTATGGCGTATAAATGAAATACGTTAAGTATTCAATCCAGATACAAGTTGCCGATTTTATACCGCTTCATAATGTTACATTTCTGATATTGGTTTGTGTGTTTCAAACCCTTATTTTATGACTAAAAAACATGCCCTTTTACGTTGTGTAAAAGGATTTTGTATATAATCGATGAATGTTTTTTTTTTTGTTTTTGTAACGATGGGTAGGTTTTAACCTTGAACTTTGTGGTGTACATCTCCTTACGAATGTCTAGCCATAATTTATGAGACATCAAGAGCATAATTCTTGTGGTCAAGACTTTCATGTTGGACTAAGTATGTTATTAAAAGTTTTCAAAAAATCACCATTTCTTACCTGCTTAAAGAATCATAACTTATTTTTAAATATTTTTCTATGTATCGTAATGAAGCCTTGTTTGAAGGTGAGTGCCTGTATATAATTGTGAAGAATTCTACGCTAATGTACAATAGTTCCAAGGCTATTTTGCAAATCCATGGGTTGCCAGGTAGAAGTTGATCTAATTGCGAATGATTTCAATGAATTTATTGCCGGCTGATTGAACACCTAAAAATTAATAACTGACAATAAACACTGATTGTCTATTAGGAAAGTGCCGTCATGATATTTCAAAGTTAAAGACTGCTTTTCCAGTGAAAAAAGATTATCTTTTTCCTACATAGTGGTTGTAATCTTGATCTATTGATAATGTTAGCAAAACATACTGATAATCTAAAAAAAACTGGCTTTTGTCTAAATACTGTAACAAACAATCCATCAACTCCGAAAATGAAGATAGAATTATAGATTTTTAAATGATTTGACGAAAGGAAAACCTACATTCTTAATGCAAGTTTTTAATTTTTAATCTTTAATGTCATTAGATGTTGGAAATATCTGTTTATCTTTATACCCATTTCCATGTAGCACCCCTCATTAAATTGTTGGGAAAAAATAGCATGACAATTGCGGTTGTCTGTCCTTGACATTAAATTCTCAAATTCTCTCTCCAAATGTTCATGTTTTATGTTGTTGTTTCATTTATATTGATTTCTTTTTCCAGTTTGCCTTTTATTTTTCTTTCGTATTTTCTTGTTTGTATATATTTTTTTTAATTCTATACTCATATTTTTATATTTATGAACCCAACTTTGCTGTGGTTGTAAGAATAAGTAAATAAGTAAATTTTCATTACAAATTAATCTATACCATATGGTAATGTTGGCGATTGGACTTTGCATTCTATCTCGCTTCATTGTTTCTTAGGGTTCGGTCTTCTTGAGATGCGGACATCATGAGTCCATTTGCATAGCTGAAGTGTTGTTGTTTATGAACACAGTGCACCCTACCTATTGTAGCTTTACCTTTCAGACAATATTTACATTTTGTTACACGTCATTTAATTCGTATCTATTCTGATCACATAAGATTAGGAATTTTTCCTTCTTAGATACCATTAATTTCAATATCTAACTCTCCCTTCAAATCAAGACACTATACTATCAGACTGGGATTACAAGTGGTATTGTGTTACAGACTAAAGTTGCTTCGATAATGAATCACTTCGGCTGCATTACATTTTCCTTAAAAGCAACTTTCATTAGAAACCTCAGAAAAAATAAAACTATCAATACTTGTCACATTTGGTTCATAGGGATGAATCGATTTCCTACTTAAATTTCTTACCAAATTTTCACTTTATGGACTAGAATATTGCGCCGTCAAGTTATTCATTTTAGTTTACAAATTGTGTAAGTTGAACTGCTTAATTGATTAGATTATATTATATATTGCAGAACATTTCAGATATTTTATAGAGTTAAGGTATAAGGTGGAAAAGGTGTTGATATTCTTTTACGTAAAGATATGCGACTGAGATAGTCGAAAAAGTACAACCTTATAATCCGTTCGTGATGGCGCGAACGACGAAGATATCACGCAGTAAACCATATTATGAAAGCATGGACGCTGTCACATTTCATCATTATAACGCCTTAACTTGCAGAACTAAAAAAAAATAATTGCTCTCTTTCTTTTCAGACGCAATACCCCAAAAATTTGTCCCATAAAATCCACTTAATTTAATTTACTGACATGACTCGGTTTTGTTTTTCGTTTTGGTATTTGGGCAAGACAACGTCATAAATAAATAATCCATCCTTTGTCGGAATGAATTCGTTTTCGTAGACAATATTTTGACTCTATTTTTCGTTAATGGTTGAAAACAGACATATGAATGGCTGATGGAATTTCGTTTTCAATGCCAAGTCCATCGAGGGAATAATAATTTTCCCTTAATATTTCAAACTTTCAGGGAATGGGTAAAGTCCTGAATATATTTTTACATGGGGCCGCTGGGTAACCTCGTGGTTTTTTTGTATTCTTTCGCGACTAATGATTGACTTACGTTGACTTTACAGATAAGCACTAGTACTTAAACAATCAATCATTAGCACCATTATGATCAATTATTTTTTAATGGTAGGTTTATTAAAATGGATAGCAGAAACACCACTGATAATTCTAAATAGTTATGGGTTTATGGATGATGTGATAAGCCAAAAACATAAAGTAATGAGATTAAATTTTGCGAGATTTTATTATAATAAGCCCACGAAAGCATAAAAATATAGAAGAGAGAGAATAATTTAAAAATAATCCAATATGTTATCAATGCCAGAATTGCGATTGCTATTATATACCTTTCATGATACTAATTATTGCAAATTTATTATTGTCTCTGAATGATTTAGAATGCACGTCATATTATTACAAGGGATTGATCAACTTTTCGTGAGTGGTTTTATATTCCTACTTGTAAATGTTTACAAAATTAGGTTTCTAATTTTGCACTTTAAATCTTTGGTTTCTATTCAATAGGTTTAAAGAGAAAAACGGATTTTTCTGATTAATTAACTTTTCCAGGTCCAAACACCATCTAACGTATCCCTTCACGTAATTTAAAGTGTCAATGTTGTTTGCATAACTTAGCGTACTGCGCGCATAGGTTTGAAATTTTATAACTGAACTAAATATGCAGAAATCATGCGTTAACAAATCTAAACCGTAAATAAATTCAAGGATGTCTAGCTGCATTGATATACATCAAGAATGAAGAAGAAGAAGAATGTCAATATCACCTATAATTCTTTTAACCTCCTTTATATATACCTATTCGGAGATATGTACTGCGTATTTACGTATTTCAATGTTTATGCTATAAACAGCAAGTAATTTTATTAGAACTTATAAAAATTAAAGTGCAAGAATTGGTATTGTGAAATACCAAATTATTCCTTTACATGCCTAATTGAGTGTATACGTCATCAGCAATATCTTATTTTATATTTCCCGCATACCCTGTTTTTAAATTTCAAATCGATTTAAATTCAACAAGAAACGAAAAATGAATTTTTTATAAAATTGTGCCTTATAATAATTGTACAATATCATAATTTTCTTAATATGTTTTCACAATTTTAGTTTAAACAAGCTGTAATCCGGGAATCAGAGAAATAAATAAAAATTTACAATATAACCAGTTAATCACATATGAGTTCCTATAGTAAATTTAAAAACATTTCTTAAAATTTTACTTTCAGATATAATGACTGAGAAGAATCACAATACAATGCTATGCAAATATATTAAATTTTATGCAGAAAAATGGAAATACTATCCGAAATCTCCTTGATATTAGCTTGGTTGAGTGTTTTTAACTTGAATTGCCTCAAAGCAGAACAGCAACATCAAAAAGCAGCACCATGCATGTCCACGTTCACAGATGAGAGTGATCTCAGAAGCTCTATATTTTATAAATTGTATTGCGAAAATACCACACTTGTAGAAGTAAATGCTGAACTTTTAGCAAAGAAGCACATCAACTATGACACCATCACCCTTGTGCATTGCCTTAAACCGAATGACATCGACTTGAAGCTACATCAACCACAATTTGTAAAGCATTTTAAATGGAGTAACAGTAACTTGACGGACTTACAATTGGAATTGTTTTTTTCTAAACACGATGGAAAATTACAAAATATGGAATCTCTTGATCTGTCCGATAACAAAATCAAATGCATAAGATGGGCCTATCCAAATGTTGTTCATGAATTAAAGGTCCTCACTCTAACTGCCAATGAAATAGAAACCGAACATTGTACGTTTACGCAATTTGATTCAATTAGCAGTCTTGAAGAATTGCACTTAGATCAAAATAGTTTAACTTCACTAAAAGGCATTTCATTGAGACACTTTAGCAAATTAAGGATTTTGAATTTATCAAAAAACAATATCTCAGATATCCCTCGGAATATCTTCGATCAAACAATCAATTTGGAACAGTTGTTTTTGAGCGAAAACAATTTGTCCATTCTACCGTTTCAATTATTTAAGTCTATGACACACTTAATTATTTTGGACATGTCTCACAACGGACTTCTATCCCTGCCCGATAATTTCTTTGCATTGAATAGAGATTTACAAGAGCTTTCTCTGCAGTATAATCACTTGAGAAGTGTTGAGCGCAATCTGTTTTTCGGTCTAAAGAAGCTGAAAGTTCTGGATTTATCGCATAATTTGATATCCTCTATTGATCGAAAGGCTTTCTACTCACTTAATAGTCTGAGCGTACTAAATTTGCGTAACAATAACCTAAGTATTATTTCCGCTACACTGTTTCAACCATTGCAAAATCTCTTAAGTTTAGATCTAAGCGGAAACACATTCACACAACTTCCAAGTGGATTGTTAATGAATCAGAAATCATTGAGAACGCTCGTTATCGATGGGACGCGATTAGAAAAAATCGGTAACTGGGTTTCGCGCGATGATTCAGATGTCGGTAGTAATGTTTTAAATAACCTCAACACGCTTTCCATGCAAAACAATAAACGCCTTGAAAAGTTACCCAGCAGCATGTTCAAAAACGCAATAAATCTCATGGAACTGCAGTTGTCTGGCAACGCCTTGCTATACCTTCCCCCAGAGATTGGGAACTTAAGGAATCTAAAACTGCTGAATGTAGCAAACAATCGATTGACTTCCCTGCCCGACACGGTGAAGAATCTCGAACAACTTGAGTTTGTTAACATTGTAAATAACGATTATATCTGTGATTGCAAAATATACTGGTTAGCCGAATGGTTAAACAAAATTGCAGCTAACTTGAAACGATCTGAAAGACATTGCGTTGGATGCGGAACTGAATACGACATCGATGCAATGATTTCGCGTTTAAAGTGCCACCACAGTTATCCAGGTGACATGATACCGGTATTGAATAATTTGCACTGCTTTAAACCGACTATAGCTCCGTCTTTGGACAACAAAATGCATCTATTGCATTCGACTGTTAACTTAGAGTGTTCTTTTGCGGGCAGCCCATCACCTGATGTTATCTGGGTGACGCCATCAAATCAAGTCCTTCGACACCGCGCGGATCCAGAAAAAGACCCAATCATCCTCAATCACAACGGCAAGCAGATGCATAGATATGAATTTACTGCACACAGTGAGGAGATTTACCCGAATGTTTCCACGCAGTACAAGGACGTTTACAGTCATTTTGCTCTGTATGAAAATGGATCACTGCGTATATACAACATTTCTCGGATGGATGGTGGTTTGTACACCTGCTATGCCTATAATTTCATGGGAAATGCTTCAAGTTCCGTAAGGTAAGAATTGTTTTCATTATCCCTTTAATGAGATGAATTTTAATAGAAGTTTACTATCTATTCCAGACTCTACATAGATCCTATTGTTTTCTACAACGTGAAGATTCGAAGTTTGTGTTTTGGAACAGCCGCGGCCATATCATTTTTACTGTTAACCCTTATTATACAAGGACTCCGAGCGGTTTTAACAAAGTGAGTACAATTTTTCATTGTTACGCAATTAGTTAATTTAAAATGTACTTGACCTTAATGCTATACAGTTGTTTCAGTTTTAGTAGAAGAACAAATCAAAAGACAAATAGGCGTAGCACATCTCGCAAGCCACATTAGTTATATTTATTCACTTTATTCTTGTTTGGATCATTTATCGCTTGAAGTAACTCATGAACAGGATTTTGGATAGTGTAAGGTCGGTACTTTTGTCATTTTATATGTACTGACATATGTGATGCAAAAACTTCTCATTCATGATAATATTTATCGTCGAACGTATTAAATTGGAAGTCACTTAAGAGTTTAAAATCTGAATTGAGGAAAACTAATCATTTTTTTAAGTTTTTTTAACGTACAGACAAATCTTTTAGTACAGTACAGATTCATTAGTACCCTGATTCCTAGTTTTAACGTCTTATTGATTTACTCTTTAAATTTAGTGTGACTTAATTTTATGGTAAACATCAGATTATTTCCTGAAGTTTTTATAAACATAAAGCATTAAACAGATATTAAATCCGACTTTTCGATTCGCGATAAATGATCGAATTTCGTGTGTTGTTTAAACACTACTTTTTGATGGGAAAAAAATACCGTGCCAGCTCGGTAATGGTTTAAAAAGTATTACATAAACTCTGCTCTATTAAAAACAGCTATTTGTCGGTGGTATGCTGACTTCAAACGTTGCCGTACAGACTCCAACGATGCAGAACGCTCTGGAAGGCCAATTGAGGTGGTTACACATGAAAACGTCAAAAAAGAGCACAAAGTGAAATTGCGTGAGATAGCCGACACCTTAAAGATTTGTCCATGAGAAAGCTGTTTTCGAAATGGGCGCCGCGTTTGTTCGCAAAGGACCAAAAACAACGTATCGATGATTCTGAGAGCTGTTTGGAGCTGTTTCGCTAGCGTGAACAGAACTTTTTAATGAAATATAGATCCACCACCTACGCTCCAGAGTCAAATCAGTAGTCAGCGAAGTGGACAGGAACCGGTGAACCACGCCAAAAACGTCCAAAAACATAAAGGTCGCCTGGCAAGGTTATGGTTTCCTAATTGGGGATGCGCACCAAATTTTGTTCATCGACTATCTTAAGAAAGACAAAAGAATCAACGAACTGACAGCGAACATGACATTATTAACGCAGAAAAACGGTCCCATATGAAGAAGAAAAAATTCTCTTCCACTAAGACAATGCAAAGTCACAAGTGGTTGGCTACTATGACCAAATTGCACGAATTGGGCTTTGAATTGCTTCCGCACCCACCTCGCTCACCGGAAAACATATGGTTCGGATGAGGAGGTGATAGCCAAATCTGAAGCCTATTTTGATTCCAAAGATAAATCGTTCTATAAAAAAAGTGTTGAAATGTTAGATTGTCATGGAAATGACAGGTATCATTTGAATGTTTGTATTTCATAAGAATCATAAGGATTTTTATTGCCCCGGTCACTTATTGAGTGATGTGTTAGATAAAATTTATTGCCGCTTTTTAATTCAAAATTGTTTCCCCATTACGTTTGTCTGTTATTTACTTATTTTTTCAACTTCTTTATTTTTAAAATACCACAGCACAACGCGTTACTTACAACAAATTATCAACTTTATTTCATACAAAAAAAAAAAAAAAAACAGATACAGAGTTCATTCTAAATAAAGTCAAACTATTATTCAAACCGTGAGTGCAAGAGTTTTCAGTCCCAGTTGTGATTCAGCGTCACTCGTGACCACTAAAAAATTTCTTTCACTTAGCCTTTTCAGTTCAGCGACACACGAACAGTCTGGGTTTGAGTTAATTTTTTTTTATTTATAAAATTATCATAGCATATTATCAGTCAAAAATCTTCCAGAAATCAATATATTTGTCTAAAACAATTTTTTTCTTGAAGTCTGCAATTAGAATTGAGTTCAGATTGACAAGGACAACATTCAGTAATGCTTCTAGATAACAATAAAATTGTATACTTAAATACCCGAAATTCATCATTATTATCAAATATTGTAAAAATCAAGTGTTGCTTAATCTGAAATGTCGCTGAAGTAAGCACCAATGAAGATGGTTTCATATTAACTGTCCGCCTTTTAAGTAATCACGTAACAACACAACGTTCGGTTTACAGTCGCATTTCATAAAGATGTGGAAAATATTCTGACCACAGCCGAAAAGAAAAAGAATCCCACTAATATTAGAATTTACACGTCTTTAAATATTTTTTTTAAATTTAAGTTGTAAATCAGCTTCTTTTAGTTTTAATTAAAAATAAAATAAATTTATGGCTGTTTACATACTCCTCAACAGAAATATCCTAATTTTAGAACTTTCCAACGCAGCCTTTTGACGAAATTTGTATGATTAATATGTGATCCTAATGATCATTGTTGTACAATGTGTCTGTTGTTTGAGAAAACCTTAACTCAGAACTATGATTATTAACGGATTGATTTTGTACCGCATGCAATACAACTATCAAAAAAAGTACCACAAGTGCCTTATTAAGCTTTTAAGTGTCAATAACATCTGAATTTCATTTTCATTCATTCATGCATTAGTCTAGAATTTAGTATATCTTATTTTGCATAAACGAGTTTTCAGTGACATAAGAAGGCAAATTGGCATCATTGGCTTCGACTATGGTAAAGTGCAATCTTAATAAAAAATAAAACAAGTTAGCAAATTTCCTATCACAAAAACCCAAACGCTTTTTTGTTGTTAAACTATTTACGAATTTTTTTTTCAACTTCATAACAAATATACATTTTTACGGATATTTGGATATGTTTTCATATGCATCTTCACCTTCAAACGTTTATTGTGTTTGCAAGCGTTCAATCTAAAGAACTCGTTAGATAGCGATTAAAACAGAATGGAATAAGTTTAACGATAGGAGCAAAAATAACACCTAAAGCTGTGCATGATAACGAAACAAAGAAGCTACTTAAAACCAACCAAGAATCAGGTTAACTTTGGATGGACATATTAATGAAATCGACCTACTCCATTAAAAGGTGTCCATTATTTCGTATCAGTATCATACCTATGATCAATTTAAGGTCATCACCACTGAACATATAGAAATTGACATTGATCCAACAAACAAAAACTATGTTAGATGCGTATTAAGTAATTTTTATGTTGACATGACCAGTATTGTACAAAAAATATTCCGTAAACCCTAGTCGTTGTAGTTTGCCTTAGTTATTGTGGTACTGTCATGACAGGGTTAGCTGATAGGAAACTAACATTACATTATAATGCAGGGAATATGCAAAAAAATACAAAAAAAAAATAGTAGAAGAAAATTAAAATATATAGAAGCCTTGACGTTATGGTGAGTTTTATCTTAAAATTCATTGATCTTCTTCGTCAAGAAATACAACAAAGAGAAGGTCAATCGAATATTTCCAAAAACTGGACTAGAACGATGGACAACAGCTGTATTCAAATTAAAGTTATTCGCACATAATATAAATTCTTAAACAACCAGCAAATTTTCATAAAATGAATTTTATTCTTTCTTTTCTTTTATGTACGTACATCAAGGTTTCAGTAGTGTTAAAAAAATATAACCAACAAATTTAATATGTCGTAATATATACAATTAACTATTAATAATTTACTACTTGAGCTATTGCAGATCCAAAAGGTAACCTGAGACGCTCAAGTTCTTCACTCATCCGTGCTTTAATATATTATCATGATTTATTCAATAATTTTGTTTTTGGAACTAAAACTCTTGCCTTGAAGGGATACCACTAATATTAAACGTTTTGTTTTCCAGATACGGCATTTACTATAGAATATGCAACGCTTTTGTATGCTTCTCGAGAAGCAAAAAATCACCACGTGCTAAACAAATATATGCTATGTTAGATAGCATTGAGCAGTACAAAACCCAGCAATTAGAAAGACTTCGAGAGAATTATGCCCAACAGGTAAGTTGTAAAAATCAACAAAACAATGGTACTAAGTCATATTTTGGAAGACTCTTAAATTTGAATAATAGTTCATGATCGTAATAATTACCAATTTGCTTTTCAAACAGGTTCATCGTATTAGAGAAAATTGTGCCCAACAAGTTGAATGGATCCAGAACAGCTACACATCACAAGCGAAACATCTTAAGGAATTTCGTGACATTGGATCAAATCATCTAACTTCGCTGAAGGATCAATACTACGATCAGGTTTGCTTATCAATCTAAAAAGTCAATCTTATATTTTTCATTGATTTTGTTTTGCAGATGAAAAAAGTGCGAGACTATTCAAATACACAATTGAATTGGGTTCGAGAGAACTACGTGTACCAGAGGAACAAAATTCGAAAGTTCAGTGCACATCAAGTCTTGAGACTGCGTGAAGGTTACAAATATCAACAGCAAACGTTGAATAAAGTTCTCGAGAATCTTCCAAGTTTCTACTTTGAAAATTGTCGTGGGCGTTGCGATGAAGATATAGCAGAAAGTTTGTACACATATTTTTAAAATTCTATGATTATGTTTCGAACTATATGTGTGTTTTGCTTTTAAGAGATTTTATTTTGTTTATATATTATGTGCAATCTCAAGGCAACACTACATGTTACGGCATAAAACTTATTTTTTATATAATTCGTATGAATTCTTAAGGATAACAAACGTAACAAGCTTCAAAAAGTTTAAAATTGTACGTCGTCATTGGTAATGTTTTAATTAACCCGTATAAAAATTAAGAAATTTTCTTATTTGGTCGGCATACGAATTGTGACAAATTCAAATTTCTCTTCGAGAGTGTTCACGCACGTTCATTGGAGCGTTTTTCCAAATCTAATTGATACCTAAAAATAATTTCCCCCTTCATTTTCTTTAATTAATTGGAATACATCAGCGCTAATGCAATCTGTTATTTGTCAGAAAACTCTTTGATCTTCAACGTCAAATCCTTCAAATTCGATTCGCATCAATTCGATTTTAATCTAATTGCATTTTTTTGCGTGTTTTCATTTCAGATCTGGATACATATTTTAAGACACAAATCGGCGGCGAACTCTCGGAAATGGATGCAAATATTCTACACTTCAAATGCAAACTGTTGCAAAATTACCCGACAAAAAGTATTGACGAAAGCAAAACATCCATTTACTACACGCCACCTGATGATTGCCTACGAACGTCAGTTTTGCAAGTCTCACCAATTCATATAAACTATATAAACGAGAACGAAACGGGTGCCGCGTGTCCCAGCGAACTTATTAGCATTAGAAATCAGCTAATTTTAGAAGATGAAAATGATGAGCACTGTACTTCAGATGCGATTGAGCTGACAGAGGTTAAGGACAATTTGAATGTGTTATCCATTAAAAACTCAAATTCCTGCCCGACTATTTATAAAATTTCAATGAACGAAGATGGTTCAGTTGTTCATAAATTCGTAAAAGACACTTCCAAAACAAAAGCATCCGTCGAAGCCGAAAGATCCAGTAATTCTGTTGATAAATTGCAGGTCGACAAAGAACTGTTTGACACTTCATAAAATAGAAAGAAAAAGAAATACAAAAAAATTAAGAGAAAACAAAAAAAGACTGGAACTAGTTGGGGCATACGATCAAATCAAAATGCGCGCTGTTTCAAATGCAATTGGATTGAGCCAGGTTGGGTGTAATTAATATTCACTAACGAGATCAGTCTACCGTGTTTCAAAAACATCCGAAATGCAATCAAACATTTCTGAAACTTGTTTCTTAATTATAAGGATCATAAGACAATTGCATATGTATTTTCAGTGTATATGTACATATACATGCTCGCATTGATTGTAAGTGGAAGTTCTTAAATAACTTAATTTTTAATTATAAATGTTTAAAATGCCAAAAATGTGTTTTATTTGATTGGCGTTGTTGTGTTTAAAATTTGACTGTTTATTTCACAAGGAAACATGGTATCTAGATGATACGACTATAATTACGTCGTGAAATTGTGCAGACGGGGCATAGCCGTCTAATTGCATTTTATAAGGTTACGTTTCACCAAGAATCCTTTTTTTGCATTTAGTTTAACCAGTAGGGTAAGCAAACGGATATGAGACTTGGTTCACTAAATTGCAAATGTACCTTTCTACATCATCGCCTTTATATTTTGGTCCTGCGATATCTTTATGAAGTAGATGCAGTACGCATAAGGACCGTCGTAAAAAAGCAAATAAAAGATGTTGCGGCCCTTTTTGTTTTGGATTTGCGCATTTATGATACGTTATCAATCGACAATTGTAATGAATTAAAATTATTTTCAAAATTCAGTTGCAGGGGAAGCCTGTTGCCAGCACAACTCAAGGGTGTTTGTGGAAACTCTTAAGCAAAGACAAGAAAAGATTTTGCGGGGGAACAGCTTTCTGAATCTAAAACTGTCTTCCTTGCAAGTTGTGTCTATTGACAAAGCATATAAGTATGCTAAACGTTAATTCAATTTCATTACCTTTCACTTATTTAAGAAATAGTCTTATCCGTCTAAGTGAAATGATGTGTGTTTATAATTGTAAGACTATTGGAAATATATTTAAAATAAAAACATAGGGATATTCCTAGCTTTTTCGCTGATCATTTGTTTTCCTTCTCGATGTTTTAATTCTGCGCAATGGCAGACACTGGACCATTTGTCAAATTTAGAATAATATGTATGTGCACGATGATTGAAATAATATTTCAAGTCAAAAAATCTAAAATTAATATGTAGATTCATTGGCTTGAAGAAGATTTATGTCCGAAGTTAAGTGGGTTTTGTGCAACAATTTGCATCTACATATGTAGGACATTCAATGAACTTAACTACTCTAAAATAAAATATGTTATAGTAAATTCGAAGTTTTTTTCGGTGCTTTACATTTGAAATGAATTAACTTATGTTGGCTGTTATTAGAAATCTGATTTTGTTAAGCTCAAAACATTCCAAAAATACAACAATTTTACTTTTTATAAACAAAGGATTAACAATTGTTACGAACATACGCTCGCCGAATGCTAAAGAATATTGTTTTTAATTTTGCATAATCCTTTTTTCTTTTATTTTTAGAAGAATACAAAGAAGATACAATCAATCAGTCAAGTTAAAATCAGAATCACACAAGATCACAAATATTTAACCAAGCGCAGCACATGAAATTCAAATCTGCTTAGACGCACTAACCCACTCAGTCACTCAGATGAATGAATGAAATAACACAGTGATATGAAATTCAACTCTTATAATTTAGCAATGGAACAAAACAAAACAGCATTTGTATTTTTAATAATTGTTTAAATAATTTTATTATAATTTGAATAGAGTTTAATTTTGTTCTTATTTAGATACACTTCTTGATGCATCCTATTTGCTTTAGAGTCTAAAATTGAAAGATTTCTCATTCCAGGTTTAGCTATTAAACATATACGTTACAAATTGTTTACTAATAACACAATTTTTATATTCAAATTTGTTTTCAATACTATTTTTAGAAATGCAGGAATGTCTTCAGTCCATAGCATGCATGTATGTTATAATAAGATCGAATCACTGTGTACTGCGGTTAAATTACATGATTTCCCGAGCTGACGGAGCAAATGTCTCCCAATAGCTGATGAGCTGTAGCCAAACAATAACACATATCAATTAGTCTTTCAATTTCCCTTTTCAAAGAAATCAAATATAATAATACAATGTACCTGATGTTGGTGAGCCATCTGATCTTCAACGTATTTGAGAACACTTGATTTGATCTCTTTCACTTTGTTGATCTCGAAGCGTTCCATTTCTTTTTTGATGGCAACAGAAATATCATCAAATTCCTTTTGACATCTTTGCACTTTTGCTTCCCACTGAAGAAAAATAAATATAGAATTAAAATGTTGTTTACGATGAATCGTTTTGGATTATGTTCACATGTGTACATACCTCATTCACTTCTTGTTGCAATTGCTCCAATTTATCGTTTCTGTTGGCTAGTTCCATCTTGGCTTTAGTCTCACGCCGTTTCGTTAATTGCATCTGGGCATGCTGCCAGTTTTGAAAGACCTTAAAGCAAATGTTTTTACAATTGGATTACTTTCCTGGGAATAAAAGCTTCATCAAAAGACGTTTTTCTTGATCAAAAGAAAGAGAAATTGGTTTAATATTATCTTTTCCCGTAAACATCTTTACCATGCAAACAAAACAAACTTTAGATTTTCTATATCTTGAAGTGAATTTCAGCTGAGGCAAAAAATTAACAAAAATAAAGTTGTTCTTAAAGCGAAACGAATACCAACTGCTGCAACAAAACCTGTTTTACATAAATTGAGGTGAAACTCGAAAAAATACGGCCTGCGACAGTATTTTTATTATTTTTGCTGATAAACAGTGTTAACGTTTGAAGAATTTTCTCGTTACATTCTGCCCGGATAGTTTGGAAAGAGGATTGTTTTTCATCAAAAAAATGTTCGTAGTGAAATTAATTAGTCACCGAAATTAAATTGAAACAACTCCGGATTCATCAACATCAATATCTCATCACGACGTGGGTAGATGTTCGTCTTGTTTAAATATTTGACCCACCAACTTTAAATCTACTTAAACTTATGAACACTATGGATTCATTGCATTAGGCTGAAGAAGGGTTATTTTAGAAGTTTAGATCTACGAAACACCAGTGCGGGTAGTAGCAAAGTAAATGAGGAAAATTTTCTTGCAAGGAAAACTTAATCTGCGTCATATCTACTACAGCGCTATTTGCACTGTTATTGATCTCTTTTGTTAAGCTATCTGCCATTTGATCCGTGATGTGGAAGGAGGTTTAAATCGAAGGCTTAAAAATTTGTCAGCATATCCTTTGTTTTTAGGTATGTTGTTGGAAAAAAAATATAACACAAGACCACCTCGATTCGAAAAACTTCAAAAGAACAGCACGAGATAGTTTTCCGAAAGCTATATTTATTTTAAAATCTTCCTAACGACGGCGAGAAGGGTAACCCAATTGAATATGAATGCACCCCTAAGGTGTTTTCGGAGAAGGCACACTTGATGCTATGCCAGGAACCTAGTATGCTTACAATCAACCTATCAATAGGTATTGAGAATTTTTATCGTGCTTTACAATGAAATTAACTTGTCACGACGAGAGTTCGAAAATATTGTGAACACATTGCTTAAAGACTAACGTTGTTTAATTGAAGAAATGAGATGATTAAATGACACATGATCCAAATTCGCCAACATCTGCTGTGTAAAGCGATACTGAATATAAATAAAGGTAGGGGACATAGTATTCATGACAGAGAATACTCTTCTAGATAAGAAAAAGTATTCAAATCTAGTAAAATACTATATGAACTGAGTCATTTGTATGTACATACACATGTGCAAGAGCAAATTTGATGCCAGCATAACTAGCTGGGGCTTGTGAAAATGAATTTTATTAGTCTTCATTTCATTATTAAATTCATTATTAAATTCCGATCTTGACAGTGTAATTGTTTGGGGTAAAAAAGAGTGAAATTTAATGCTTCCAAAACTCAGTCTACTCAGGTGATCCCAAAATAACTAGCCATTATCTATGAATGGCCCTTGCGTTACTGAAGCTCAACACTTAGTTGGAACGATCAGATATTTCAAATCCCCAAAAATGCAGCGAAATGTCTAAGTATCCTAAAACGATGCGATTTTGCGAAACATCTGGCTGCAATATAAATATGAAACGTATATCCATCCAAAGCTTGGGTAACACCCTTTTAGCTGGTCTGGAGCACCTAAGACCTCTGCACCTACCAGAATTTAATAGCGAGCGTTGAAACTTATTGGTAAATAAAGTATAGTTAAGTTTAGAGACTCGTTCTTCAGTCGACCGAAACGAATATGGAATGCTCTTTCCAACCCAACTTTTCCCCTTATTCCATATGCATCGGTACCTTCTTTCCCTCTCTTCTTCGGTCGGGGCTATGACTTCATACCTGTCACTTAAGGGTACCAAAGAAAAAGGGAAAAATCGATCGAAGATATATAAAGTTTAGCGAATTAAATTGTTATAAGTTATACAAAGCTTAGCGTACACTATTTTTGCAAATATTTATTTAAAAAAAATCATGACACAGTGAAGCTCTTAAGCAGGTGCTCGCTTTAGAGAAATTGAAAGCCATATCACTTTTGTATATTGGCCAGATTTCGCAGAGAATAAACTAATCTGTCAAGAGAGAGGGCATGCAATTTGCAGATCAATGAGAAGACTTACAGATTAACAAGTGTCGCAAATTTATACAGCATTAAAGAATGTAGACATTTTTTTAAGTGGCACGCAAATTTTTGTGCCTGTGTTAAGTGTTTTTTAAATTAATATAACCTTATTTTTATAAAAGATTCTGTGTAACAGTTGCTTCAAAACCGATTAATATTCTAGCAAGGTTAACGTTTTATCTGCTACGTATCCCAAATTTCCTCGTGGTTACATATATATATACGTATAGTTGTAATAAGTTATTAAATAATCATGTCTACCCCTTACATAAAATTCCTAATAATATAATAATTGTTGGCGCTACAGCCCAGAGGGGGACCAAGGCCTAACTTGTTCATCAACTACTCGTGTCGTGCGCGCTACTGTTCTTTCACGAGTAGAAGGGACCTACAGTTTTTTGCCGACTCCGAACGGCGAAATTTGAGAAGCTTTCTAAGACAGTTATTACTCTTTGAGTGTTGTCAGCAGCTCGAAAGAGGTGGTGCCGTGAAACATTCGAAAAATTGGTGTTGAGCTGGGAACCGAACCTAGACCCTTCGGCGTGTGAGCGTCGCACTCTACCCACTGCGCTACGGCTGCCACATAAAATTCCTAAGCCGCCAAAATAAAATTAGCTTTGCCTGGCTGAAGACAAAGTTTTCAAATATACACTTACCTTAACTCTTTCATGAAACGTATTCTTGATCGACCCAAATAACCCCAGATAGTCTTTAATAATTTCAGCAAAAATAAAGAAATCCGAATTCGCTTGCGCCGATCGTAATATTTCAATTTTTTCCTCTGTATCAGCCAGTGATGAGAGGGCACGTGATAGATCCGTGTGCTCTTCACACGTACTTAGCATAGCGGCAGATTTAGCAACAAGTTCTGTTGCATTTGCAAGCTCTTTTCGTGTTGTGACCAAATCCTTGAGCGCGTTATGCAATTTTTGCAAGTGCATGTCAATATTTTCAACGGCAGCTATTTTCTCATCGAAATACTGAAAAGAAAGTTATTTAAAAAAAAGATTGCATACGTGATAAATTTTGCCTTCACTTACGAGATCATTTTCATCCATTTTATAAGTGATCTTATTGACGGTTTCGCCAACCTTGTTGAAAAGACGCATGACGCCGGCTCCGCTTAGAACAGCAGTGTTAACCGATCGTGGCAGTTCCTAGATCAAGCAATTAACAACTTTTAATCATATTTTAATGGAGTATAAACTTACCTGATCACTTTCTAGGAAATTAATAAAATCGAGGTCAACTCTTAACAAAGGATGTTGTGCAGTTCGGTTCAAGAATCTTTGTAGCGCCGCACGACGTATTTCAATCCATTCGTCGTTCAAAGAGGTACTCGGATCGGATTGTTGTGGACTAATTTTAACTTTGGTGCTTCCTATATAACGCAAAAGCGGATAAGACACCTACATATAGGTTCAGATATATTAAACTGCATACCTATTAAATTCTTCGATGGTGCAGGTGGAATAATCTGCCCTAAGCGTAGATATTTATCAGTTAGAATAGCATGAATGCCAAGGAAGTCGCTGAACCTCCTTAAGGTACTAAATTCATTGCTTTTGAATTTTGGAATTTTTGTTTTTGTTGTTACCCTTGTGGATGAAAAAAAATGAGTATTTAAGGAAACATTTTGGAAATATGCATTTTACTTGTAAGCTAAATAAGAATTCATCCCTTCGCCAACTTTTTGTGGCTCAGACACCGTTATATCGATATAATAGTCCCCACCACATTCTGTCAGTACGTCTTCGAGACTGGTTGATGATATCCTTCGCTGAAATTATATGATTTTTTAACTTTACATAAGGAATACTACGCACAGAAATTTAGCATAAATTTCAATTACAGCAGCACCCACTCCAAAATCAGAAACAGAATCCAAAACAAAATTAAATTCAAATTTGCCACTATTGCTGTGAGGAGTGTATATTTACATCAATTATGTATTCACGTAGTACGGGTACCTTTGTGGGGCCGGAATTTATGACAAACTCCACCCATAGAGAATTCAGATAGAGGTAGACATAATTTCTTTAAATCTCTTTTAAATTTTTTCTATCCAAGAGATAAGTACGGCAGATATCGCAAAAAAATGGGATTTTAATCTCAAAGAACGATTTAAGTTGTTATGTTTAGATCTCAATGTATGTTCTGTTCTCAGAGTAAGAGGAGAAATTCAACATAAAATCTGTATTTGCATGGTGCGACTTTTGCGCCTGCTATTTTTTTATGTTTCAACTGGATGCGTAGTCAGTCTTGTCTGTTTTATTTTTTTTTACCTGCACTTAACATTTTTTTTTTTCTTATTAAAGGTTAACATCGAACATGGTTCTTGTTGTCGTCTTAGGGCTTACTTTTTAGCATGGTTGCTTCTATGTGTCAAAGTTAACATGGAATATCTTACCTTGTGGTGGATAGATAAAGGCTTTAAGCTAATTAAATATACAAATGAAAGTATAGGTGCTTCCTGGTTGGCCCATTACCTCCTCTATCCCCCAACGTTTTCCTCGATCTAAACCTAACAACTTACATATAATTGAAGTCGAATTCTCTGACCATCTCTGCCATACAAAGGTATTCAATGTGTAAACACAAGTTAGTGTTAAATGATTCATTTTTCTGCGGGTATGAATCTTATCAAAACTCTATTCTTTACATGTAAAGTGTAACAAAAGTATACAAAATCTAAGTTAGCCACACATCTGTATAGGAACGAAAAGTCTGCTCTACACATGAAACAACAATCTGTTGCATTGTCAGCAAACGGAATTATACATGTGAATGAGTTTTTTAACTAAGACCTTAACTTTCGATCATTTGCTTTACACGGCATGGTATTGCACGATAAGTCATATTAGTCACCACCAAAGAAACAATAACTACTTTACAATTTAACAATATGAGATCACCATATTGCAGTTATTCCGTTACTTGATATTTTTCTAATGAACACAAACATTTTCTAAGCAACTTCCAAGTCATCAAATTGGAGTGAAAATGGGAGTGTTCCAACCCAAGGTTTCCACCCATCAAATATAAACGTTTATAACATGCAGAAACAATAGGCAGTATCGTAAACTCAAGTGCGAATTCTTGACTGGCCAGCGGAACTGAAAACAAAAGAAACAAATAATTAATTACTTACATCGGTATCAATGGACCCTGAGAGATTAACATCCAATTCACCGGCGTCTTCATCGTTTTCTTCGCTATTGATGTTGATATTGTCGAAAGTGTCTTGGGGGTTATCACTTGTTTCATCTGCCATTCTTAAAAATCACTAGTTTCTCGTAAATTGCTTGACAAAAATAATCTTATCTTTTATGGTACAAGGCACAAATTACCGACGACAGTGAATTATTCCCTTCCAATAGTCCTAAAAATGCCAAAAGCAAGAATTCCAGTTAGACAGCTCTTGAAATGTCAATTATTGAAACATTTGTACACATACAAACACGGGAAATGTCATGACATATTTTGACTCGCTAATAAATCACAGTTTAGAAAGTGGTGTGAAAAAAGGTGTGTTTAGTTTATATCATTGTTTTTTCTCCTTTATACAAAGCTTTAAGGTAACGAATATCATTTGCTAATTCTACACCACGGGTTGAAGCTAGTCATTTGGAATTTCTTTTGGAAATTTTCTAAGCAAGCCGAACCGTCGTTTGCAACGGACTTCTGAAAATACTCACGACGCAGAAAAGAAAGCAAATTTCCGTTTATGGATAGCGCCCTTTCGAAGATACGCCGAAACCTCCTCCACCTAACAGTGGTAGCACTATCAGTAAGACCTACACTTTTTCTTAATTTCTAAAAAACCTTCAATGGCTGCTCTGGAGAGAATTAGCTGGTTTTTGAGATCTCATGCATGCATTAGCTCTTGATATCTTTAGTGGCGCACAGACTGACAACTGGAAACGATAATACCGTTATAATTCTCAGGTGGAGACTGCCAAGTCGGAGAGTATGGTACAAGATTAATGACTCGGATTATATTCCAGCTAATGTTTTGGTCTAAGTTTTGAATTAATCATCCTATAAGGTAGGTGTTTCTTTGTAGTAGCGCGGAGTCATCTAAAATGTCGGTTGAAACTCTAACACAAATGTTTGTAGCTGCTCCTCGAATGGTTGTTTATCTATCTAGAATGCCGACATGTTCTGAGGAGTCATGATTACTTGAATGATTCTTACGGCTATCTGTATTAACCCAGTGACTCACATTCTTGGTAGGACTTGGGCTAAACTTAGTTGTGTGGCCGGTTCTGCATTTTAAAGTGAAGTGATAAGTGTGATCGTATTCTTGTCTCTAAGACCATTTTGGTAAGAAATTCATCTGCTCCTAGTGACTTAAACTTCTCAAGTGATTCAATGGCCCTTTCGTTGTTTTGCTTTGTCGCTTGTCAATTCCATTACCAAAAGTGGATCAATAAGGAAATCAAGAATTTTATCTCAATAAAGCATTCATATTTAATATTTTTATTGTATGTGGAAATACAAGGTTTAAATTTGTAGCGGCCTTAACGCGACACTATATTTCCGTTTTGGATTCCTTAGGTTGATTGTCGTTTCTTATTATTTTCCCAGTCCTCGTCGATATCGTGACACTATTGACACTTATATTCACACACAAGATATCCCAAGAACACTAATGATGAACTTTCATTCTTGAACATCGTAACGGTCTCTTTTTATTAATTTCAAAGTGCGTTACTGTTAAAATCCGAATTGCCTTTATAATGCAATAATTGAAAAGGTCCGAATGCTTATCGCTTGCTTCTCTCACAAGACTTGTTTTCAGTTTGTCCTTCCCGGTATCTGTTGCTCAGTCAAAATCTTTTGTTTTCTTTGTGAAATTACTTCAGCCCTTCTTCCTTGAGTTGACGTGGGCTGTTTTTTCCTTTTCAGTTTTGTAGTTGATGTTAGATAAATCGGAGCGGCTGAAAGTGGGTTCAGGTTCTGTCATCATGTCGCCTCATTCACTGAAGCAGTTTCAAATGGGTATTCAGGTGGATCATTGATGTCCTTTGAGTGGGAACCGAAGTTTGGGTTATGGCCATTTGTAGGATGCAGTATCATTTAAATTGAGAAATGATATTGGGGAATTATTTTGTTCTCTGCTCTTACAATTATTGACAACTGTGTTTAAACTTTCCGGCAGAGCTGTGATATGTGACGTATTCCTTTAATTCAAGGGATTGAATGATGTGCTACGTTTTAACAGATATCACTCAAAGCCTCAAGAAGTAAACACCTTATATTGCATGACTGAATAGCAAGAGCACAACTGGCTGCATTGTCTCGATTTGGGATAAAATAAGTACATATATGTGTGTTTCAAATAGCGAATAAAAATGCATTGCGAGCAAACAAACGATTCTACAAAAATTATTTTCACCTAAAAAGTTTTAAGTAAACTTCTGTTGAAAGTGTAATTATTCTTAACTTAAATACATCATTGATATTAAAAATTTGCGTCACATTTCTTTGCATTATATGGCGTGCAGTTAATTGGATAAAGAAGTAGCACGTGGCATATTTGTTTACAAATCCCCAGGGAATGATGTCACCAGTAAACCAGTGGGACCGTGCCGACTTGTCTTCAATTTTATAAGGGTGAATGCACTTAGTAAATTGCGAAATAGGTCATCAGCTCTTGAGCACCCACACGCAGCCAAAAACTATAGAAAGAATCAATCCTGACAAGCCCAGAGTTTATTGTGGGATGTTTTGTTTTCCCCCAGTATATCTTTTCTCAATTGAAATAGCAGATTGAACCCATTGCATTGTTGGAAAAAATTTATTTAAATATAATTCAATTTGCAGAATTAGACATTCCGATCTAACAAAAAATTGGAAGTTAATATATTATATATCTAATGTGAAACAAGCGTTGTTTTAGACAATTAGAATTATAAATAAACAGATAACTAATTTTCTAAATCTTAACTCGATTGGTGATGGAAATATTGCTTTAATGCGTGATAATATTTTCAAAGCTCATAACCATTTATTTATTAACACTAGTCAACAATCTGGGGGAATCCTAAGTGACCGGAGAACTTTACTCGCCTGTAAAGAAAAACAATGGTTGGTGAATTATTGTTGACATCGAAAAGATCCAATTAAAAGTAATTTCACCTGATATTGTTCTTCGGTTTTGATTAGTCCGCGAACAGCGACAACTTGATATTGCGGAGCTCTCATGGCAAACGGTCCTCTTCTTATAAGTCTAAGCGAATCTTGAGACGATCCCAATGCGGCTACTTGTCGTGGACCATGACTGGGATCCAAAACCAATAATGTCATTCCCGAAGCTCGTTGTTCGATGCCTATGATTGTTCTAGAATGTCCTGAAAAAAAGAAATATTTAAAATAATTTCCTTCAAAACCTTATCCCGAATTCGAACGGAAAAATCAATAAGAACGAGCTGAATATAATTAGCTGTATAGAAGGTAACCTAAATATAAAGTATTTTCTTGAAAGAGTTCTCAAAAATGTTATTTTCAAAGCAAATGCTATGACTGGCAAAAATTAAGAATGCTTACCTTGATGTTGCAAGTACAATGGCGGCGTATGTACACGCCTTTGTTCAAAGTACTGCAAAACCCAATTAAACAGCTCTGGATGCCTACCATCAGGCGAAGTAGGTCGATGAAAATCAATCAATTGACAATTTATTCTTAGCCACGATAGCACCGTTACTATTTCCGTAGCACCAATCCATTTCCTAGTGTTGTGTAGTTTACACCCCAGCTGCTCCGAGCCCTGAAAAATAATTGTATTAATATAATTTGAAATACTCATATTAACCGCTTGACAATTACTTGAGTGTCAAACCCTTGAGCCCAAGCTGCTTCAACCATTTTCTGAAGCCTGGAAATGCTGGGTATTGCTGTTCTCGATGGGGTACGTTTCCCCCAAGCGGAATACAAAACTTCGTTGTAGGTTGTGTTCTGTTGAATCATTAATTGTACAAATTATAATCACAAGTTCAGTACATCATTTTTTACCTGCAACAAAGATGACAGAAGCATTTGTAGGTTTCTGTAACCACATCCCCAGCCTTTATCGCCATAACTCGATGCATAGTGATCAACAGATGAACAAAGCAGTGATTTAATAACACCCGGAGATGATGCTGATAGTGCAAGTACACGTGAAGCTACTGATTTAGTGCAAGATGTTCCGTCATCAATTCCATGCGATTCCGCGGCACGCAGCCCAACCTGTCGTTCATAATAGTCGGCAACGCTCATTTCGCCAGCATATACAGCCCGTTGCATAGCCTCGGCCGACTGTTCACGAAAGTTTCCCTGGTCGTCCATTCCATACTGAGCTCTAAGCATATCAAATTCCTTTTGCTCTCGAAGCTTTTTCGCCTCCAAGTCAACATCGGACTCCTCGGTCTTTGTCTTGGGACTCATCGGAAAGTGCGTCTCAATGTGCATTTCCATTTCCTGGGACTTCATATTTTCGAAATGCATGTTACAAACCGGACAGACATTAACTTTCTGTCCGCCCGACACTATATCACTGGGAATTTGTTTCTCTGGACTAAGGATATCCCTGTGTGTGAAAGAATGAAAATTTTATTATTTCAGATATTTGTTCTCAATGCAGATAACCATTCAGCAAGTCACCTATGCTCTATATTAACGTGAAGTTCTAAAGCGGCTGTTTCAAATATATCATTGCAAATAGGACAGTGGAGGCCGGTTAAAATATTGTTTAAATGAATGTTTGCGACAGAGGAACCATTTACACTTGGGCTTAATGGATCGAAATGAGAACGATTTATGTGCATCTCTAAGATGTTAGCGTTGTCCGATGTGTAACGACATAGTGGACACTGTTAAGATAAAGATTTGTTTTGGTTTTGCTTTTTAAACTTTACATACAATTTTTGTTTTAAGTAGAAATTGCCATAGTTATGCATTCGTTTCGAAAAAAAAAGTAAATGAGACAAAATTAAAATCGATTTTAATAAAAACAAAGTTTCCTCTCTGCCTCAAGGATAATTAAGGAGAAAAGAAATAGATTGAATAGAAATATGACAATCTAACTGTAAGCATCAATTCATACCTTCCTTTAGCTATTCGGTATACGTAAAGGCCCCAAAATCCTTAATTTTTTGTCTAGGCTACTTACAGCACTGTGTAGAGGATAATAAGTTTACTGAATCTCTGTGCTATTCCTTATGTGGGATAAAAACCCCGGAGAGGTGCTAAGGAAACTTGTAAAACCTGCTTCAGCACAGATTTTAGCTAAGTTAATGTAGATGAAAAGAACGTCAAGTGAGTAGCAAATTTTGGCATTTAAAATCAGCAATTTATGTCGATTATTATAAAAAGCTGGACACATATTTACATTATTCATTAGTGCCGTTATTCATTGTTACGGAGGAAGCATTATTTTTATTATATTTTTCTCATCGGAAAAATTGATGAATTGAGAATTTTATTCTCTCTTAAAGATTGTTATGAGTGGCTTACATTTACTTCTTTAATAGTTTAGAAAATAAATTACATTACGCGGAGAATTATGGATTAAGAATTCTCTGTTACATTGCCATTGAGCCCATGTCTATGAGAACTGCAACAGTACAGAAAAGCACTTCAATAGGCTAGTTAATTTCAATATCATCGATAGAGTTGTGAAAATTTAAAACATGAAACAACATTGATAGAGAAAGCCAAATAATTTTACACAATTTCTGTATTAAGGCCAAATCATTCTAAAGCTTTGACATTCACATTTGATACATCTTTTATCGATTCTACCAGGAAATTATTTAACGCGCACAACAAAAGAAAATATAAATAACTTGTGAGTTAATTATTCATTTTATTTTCCAACTAACAAAGCAACCGATTGAATTAACTGACGATATATCGATTTCAGAAATATCAACATGTGACTGCCACATTCTGATTCAAAGCCCTGCGTATCGTGTGATCGTAGATACAACTGAATATCGATAGTTTCGGCAATCGACTTTAGGGAGGTTTCAGCATCAACTACGTGAAGAGATTTTATTTTCCTGTAGATATGATGGTTTCCTGGCCCTACCTGAGCCGTTTGGAGACTAAAGCGCCTGGAAAATTTTACGGTGCATATCAAAACTTGGTAAAACTGTTATAGACTATAACTTTTATAAATCATATTTTTGACTTAACAGTAGGTTGGTGTTCAACCTGATGACAGCAATAACAATCGTCCATCCACGACTCATGTTGAAAGGAACTATTTTGATTATAAATTCCATTTGTTTACTAATGCAAGAATTATTAAATTGAAGAAAAAAAGGTGCTTAGCACATCAAACTACATGCATATTGCTTGAATACTATCAACATAGAATAAAGAATTGTGATTAAGTAAAGTGAGTTAATAAAACCGTCATCTTGACAAATTATCCACCGTTGAATCATTTATTACCATATGTATATATATATAAATGTATTTATAATTCAATGGCCAAGATAAGAGCAAGTCAAGTTAAGGGAGTTTATACAGGACATTTATTTTGACACCACTTCCAACGAAGAACAATTTTTGATTTTCACTTTTACTGCGAATTTTTTTGTCGAAATTAATATATTAGAAAGCGTCCATTTGATGGCAGTAATTTTCTCACGTGCTCTCCACTTTCGCCTCTTTAAAGTACCCTTTGCAGGGTTAATTAATGGCAATTACATTTCCTGCGGTATGAGGTTATTATTTTATGAATGATTCATCAAGTAAATCACCAAGGAAATGAAAAATAAAAAAACAAAACCACAATTTAAGCCGCCAAATATTTTTTGTTTTTTACACAAAGAAATGTTAAACGGCAAACACTAAGTACCTAGACAAATAACAGAAGCCAGGGAGGATACTTTGTTTTTACACGAAACACGATCAGACGAATCTGTTAGTTTCAACAAATTATTAAATAAACAAACATAAATGGAACAAAAACAAACGTGCTACTAGAAAAATTCAAACCTGTAAAATTGACCCTTTAATGGCAGAGCAATAACTCTTCAACTGCAGCTCAAGCTCAGATCTAGACTGCAGAGTCTGACCGTTTGGGGTGTCCAAAGCATCGAACGCATTAACTATATCTCTTTTACTGCAATGCATGCCATTAACACGATCGCCGTTGCCCCCTCTAGCTGAACAATCTGAATTTAAGCTTTTCGAGCACGACGCTACATTCGAATTTATCGTCTCGTTTTGAAGTGCAGTAGCAGCAGCAGCAGCGGCAGCAGAGGCACTAGCACCAGCATCACCATTCATACCAATGAGATTAAAATTGCAATTAGCTCCTGCTTCATCCGACGTTTTTGAGGGAGGTACAAGCTTGTGGATTGGAATATCGTCGGAGGTATCGGACGATTGCTCCATGCAGCTGGAAGAGGTCATTAAATTTTTTGTTTGTTTTTGGAAATAAACTGTAGGAATACTTCCGCAGTCGTAAGCTTAGAGCAAACAAACTCTAAGCTCATGACCATTAAGAATAATTATGAAAGCAATGAATGTGTGTACTGATGTGTTTTGTCAAACCTTTCGTTTTGCCCATCGGTAAGCTGCACGGTTTCATCTTCAGGCGTCAAGTAATCCAAGTGTGCCTGATTCACATGAAGAAGGAGTTCCGAAGGAAGTACTCCACCGAATCCACAAAACGGGCACTGACTATTCCCTTCGACATGGCAAGTTCTGGTATGTTCCCGCATGCGATCATCTGACAAACCAGACATTCCACATATCTCACAAGAATGAGCGGATACATAGTTATCATCCCCATTTTCACCCGACATTGCAGTTCGCAACTCGGACTATGGTGCTCCACTTAATCCCGACAATTTTCTCGAATTATTTTCATAGGAACAGAACCAACATGTAAGCTCACACTATAATCTTCAAGTGCAAGGGAGATATTACTTATTTTTTTTTTTTTGCTTTTCTTTTTTTTTTGTAGGAAGTTGAAAAGAAATATACACACTGCTAATACTGTCAAAGTTTTCAACGTACTGCAATATCCTTTCGTCGGCCTTGGCTTAGCCTGGAAAGGTCCTTGCCGGGTGCAATAATTTTCCAATTGCCATTTTTGACTTGAGAAGAAAAATTTTATGGGAAAGTTATAGTGGAAAATCAATGATCAAAGTGTCAAAGTGATGAATTGAAATATTCCAATGTTTCATTTACTACGTTTCTCCAGCTGTCATCGCCGATTTGTTTATGTTTTGACTACTACATGCCTTCGTCGGAGAACGTACTGCCTTCTGTCAATTTGATAATCGTTTTTTTTGCTTTTATCTAAAACCTCCTACGAAATAGTGAATTGGTAGATAAATATTCCCAATCTCAATCTAAGCAGGCAAGTAAATCTCCTTTATGCGCACAATGGGCTACTTTGAATCGTGGTTGTATCCAGATATACCGCCAAAATTTAGGTAAAACATCCTATAGAATTCATGAAATGCTGTCTTAAACTCAAATTACTTTTAGTGATATATTCAATGATGACGAAAAGAAATTAGTTGTCGTGGGAGTAATTGGAAAGTCAGCTTTTGGCGATTGCAATAAAATGGCTGGACTAAATGTCCTCGACGCACATCCATCACATCTTAACCATGAGTGCAAAGAGGTGATGATTTGCCTATAGAATACCTTGAAACAGGCTAAACACGATTCTTATTGTAGGGTCAAATACGATTCTATTACAGCAAATCTGAATCCATTTTGTTTTTGCACTTTGAGACAACATACGATGAGTATTGTATGCGAGATTTGATGTTCCATGAAATGGAAAACAGTGAACCAGGCCACTATTTAAGTTTCAATAAACTGATCAGGAACCGATTTGCCAAAATGCTGCTCTTTGCAATGCAGGTTTGTCACATTATCGTCTACGTTGAGCTGAGCGTTACTTTTGACTCGTCCTTGATGTCAATTTTGAAATCTTTAAAAATTATAAGGTAAGTAGGATGTACAGTGAAAATTAAAAACCTTTCTTGGAGAAATTCCGCGAGAGCTTCGCAAAATTCATGAAATTTAAGTTATGAATAACTTAAGGTGGTACTTCTGGACCACATTCAATGAGTGACTCCACTTTCCTGCCTTTCTTAATTTCTTCCAGTTTCAGTGGATATAATTATTGAGAAATTGTACGTTATATTCGTTTTCTTTGGAATTACCCGGTGGTTAAAATTATCCTTTACATAGAAAACTATTAAGTTCTTAAACTTTATATTACTTACTTTTCAAAATTAAATATAGGTTTTGTTTTTAAATAGCCTGAATTTTTATATGGTTCATTTTAATTTTCTTTTTTTCTTATTGAAGATTTTATTATCATATTACAAAGTAAACATTGTTCGTATCTATGGTAGTACAGTGAATTTCTCTTTATTGGGACAAAGGTTTCAAGAATCTGCTTCTTCAAGTTATTTCATATGAAAGTTAATGAAATCAAAACGAGGATGTTTGTAACTTGTAGCCTCTTATACAAATTTTATATATAAAAATTATTTGTCCAAACAAAATTTTTAAAAGCGTGAAAATCGAAACAATGCACAGGCATATTTCATTCATCCTTCGTGAACAAACTCCAAGAATATGTGACGCAATTCATTAATGTGATGGTATTATTATCCGTCAGGCTCTAGGTTTCTTCATTTCTTGTTTCTTGCTAATAAGGCTCAGGGAATAATTACGGTTAAAAAATCGTTTTACTTGATGACAGCTTTAAATTACATGTTCCCTTCGATGCTAGGCTTCCCAAATTTCGACGTTCGAAGTAGGCAAAAATCATCTACTCGTTACAGAACAACGGCACGCACAACAAGGAATATGGGTAATGAACCTATGCCCTGGTTCCCTTGTGGAACGTTGTGTCATCCAATATTAACATATTAGTTCATCAGGGACTATTTTGATCTTTCAGCTGCGTCGCGAGCTATTGAGAAAGTATGAGCTTTTGTTGTCGTTCCAAATTCATTAGATCTGCCATTATTCGTATTGCTTCATTTTTGACACCAGACAATTATTGGGTTTGATTATGTATTAAATAATGCTTCCTAGTACTACCCTAGGAAGTAGTACTAGGTACTATCAAATTCCTTGCTCAATAAAGTTCTTCCACTTTCATATCGAGCACATATGAAAAACACTTCCTCATTTTTTCTCGGTTGCACATTGAAGCGAACAGTGTCTAAAAGAATAAGGTGTATTTTTTCTAGTATCTTCTTTTCGCTAAGAAAAATCGACCTGGTGGCGTATTGCTCCTACCACTTAAAGCAATTGTATTAAGCCGACTTACTCCATTAATAAAACGAAAGTTGTTTTTCTCTAATTAAAAATTAAATATAAGAACTTATTACAGTCAACATTTTTTTCCAGAGATAAATATGTGTTAAAGCTTTCACCAAAGTTGTTGAAAAATTCTAACTCAACTACAAACACTGGTAAAGTTCCACGACTATGTCCACCACGCTGCTTGTTTTTCTTTGAAAACTATCCCGATGGATATGGTATATAAATGAGAGATAAACTAAGATCAATTGTTGTCTTTATTATTCCCTTTATATTTCAGATAAAAAGGAGGAAGCTGTTACGGAATTGGAATTTGAAATTGAGCATAATATTTATAAACTATTTCGAAATGAGCAAATAATTCCCAACCGAGGGTAAGCAATTTTAAGAAATTTGTTAGTTTTGTAACTATTGCGAAAGGTTTCTTATTGAGATGATAATAGACTCCATCCACGAGCTGTGAACCATTTATACTGAATAAGAAGTTTTTTTTAAGTAATTATATATTCACACGTATTCACTTTGAATCAGTTGTTTCCATAGTGTTGTTATCTGTTAATTTTGAATGTTCAGGTCTCATTTGAATATTTCCACTTTTCCATTTGGCCACTAATCTCTAAAAACTTGCATATCTCATAAAAATCTGTATCTTGTTCTGCTGGTAGACATTCTTAAATATTATAGGACTTTTTTGAACGTCTTTTTCTTCAACTGTGGAAGAGAACTCTAACGTTAAAGGCAACAAGTTTGCAAGCATCCGGGGATTTTAAAAACCCACAAAAGCTTTACTTCCTTAAAAACTGTAGTCATACGTTTTTCGGCTACCCACACCAAGTGGTCAGTGCTTATCTGTAAGTTGCAAGGTGAAGTGGAACTGAATTTGCTTGTGCGGAAACCAAGTATTCTTACAGAAACCATAGTATAAAGCTGTAGCTGTAGTTGAGTTGTAGGCTAATAGCAAAATATAACAGTTTCTCATTTACAGCCTTCCACTTGTATCCTTGCCAGCAAATAAACGATTTGTTTATTATAACACGGATGACAAGATAAGAGAAGATCCTCTAGTTAAATCACTCGCCGGCCTACAGGCCACCTTTGAAAAGGCCAACATTAAAGAGGACAACAACAACAGTCTCGAAGAATTGCGCCCTTTTGGAGTATATAAATACAACAACATATATTTTCTCCAAATTCAACTTAACGTGTTTTCTTCTAAAGGGCTTCGGAAAACCGCTAGCGTTAAATTCTGAGATGAGACTGGATGTGGAAGAAAAGAAGAGAAATTTCATGACATTCCTAAAGAGTCACGTTAAGGAAGCCCTGCAGTCTGGCTTGGAAGACCAAGTTTCAAAATTTATGGGGAAAAGCGATTTTATGGTGAATTCTACTCGATAATTTAAACTTTAAACTTATTTTGTGAGTCTTTAGATACCATCTCTCAAAACCTGGTATGACAATTTTAAATTGTTCCATAAGTTCTTCGTAGAAAATGCCGACATAGAGGATTTTGAATCAACGGGTATTAATTACGTAAGTGATGTTATTTTAATGTTTTATTTACACTCATCAAAATCTACATTTTAGAAGAACTATATAGAAAACTTCGATAAATTGATGGACATCGATGGGAAGTAAGTAAACCATAATCTCTACACATACAGGTGCTGTCCAGTATATACATATTTTTTTAGTTTCTTTTCAAAATGTTGCGATATTGGCTATAAGAAGGCATGTAATTTATACAGTGATCCAGTCCTGAGCCACTACGGAAAGTCATATCAGAAGGCCTTGGTAAGAATCTAATTCATAAATATCGTATCTTTATGTAAAGCTAATTTTAAAGCAGATAGATGATCCATTGGCTGTGTTCTCAACATACGCTCGTGGTCCCAACATTGCCGCGCAAGAACAAAAGTTACGCGACAATTATGAACAATATTGGATGAGCGGAAAAGGACAGTCGGAAACGGGAAATCTTCGTGCGAATCCATGTGTTCTGCCTGCTAAATCAACTTCGAAGGAAAGCACTGCTGATCTGAGTGACTTGTCATTGGTATCAACTTGCACATGCGGACGTGAGCAAGCTTGGCGTGAGGATCCATACTCTATGCAGCAGGAGAATTATGAATTTTATCAAATTCTTCCTGATAGTTGCTTGTTTTGTGAAAAGAACAAACGAAACGGAAGTCATGTATTAAAAACGACTGATTACAAGTGAATATTTGATGGTTTATTTATTTTCATTTCAAATACATTTTGATTCTAATTATAAAATGTGAATGTATAACTCTCCTGGGAAGTAGCTAAGTGCGTGGGCATAATGTTGACGGCCTCGGTTCCGACTTAAAATCTGGTATTCTTTCACTGACCAATATAACAGTACAGGGCACAATAACAAACCCTAGAGAGTTAAGCCCTAGCCTTGTCGACCATTCTTTGGATGTCGGCACATTATAATTTTTTCCCAGGAATGGAGCATAAGGTGTGGTCACGCCGGTGATATCAGAGGATTTTTGCCTTCTGGGTTATATATAGTGGCTATATCCACGACCATCTTCTTCGAAGAAGAAGTGAGTGTCAAAAGAAAAGATCTTCACATCTAAAGAAAAAGGAAGCGATTTAAGAAAGCGAAGAAAAAAATGTTTGAGTCGAATATAAGAAGTATGAAAAAGTATTCACTTTTATAACTTCGCTGCACTTAAAACAATTTTCCAGGAATCTGTTTATGATCTGATCGGATATTATCAAATATTCGGTTTGAATAAATAAATTTGTAACGTTTCAACAACAGGAATTGTTTATGAAGAAAATATGAAAGAATAATCAGACGTCACAAGGCGCACAGAAGTCTATAAAAATCTAGGTCTGCCTCTGGAGTTAGTAATTACGGAAATAGTATGTGTTTTTCAGTTAGTAAACATATCTTGATGATTATCCCAAAAGACAATCAAATTTGTTCGTGAAAATGTTCTACTTAGAAGCCGAATTACCATCTAGAAAGCAATTATGCGCTTTCAAAAACAGAAAAGAATGGAGATCGCTGCTAGATCAGGACGTCTTCGATACTGGACGTTGCTAAATTTTATCGAGGGCTATTCCCTTAAACATTAAGAGAAAAAACTCTGTTTTCTGCAACTAACAAAGAAAAATGAATAGAATTTCAAATGGAATTTTTTCTTTGATCTATGGCGGTTTTGAATAAAAACCTTTTCTTAGAAAAATTAAAATTTTGTGTATTTGGATCAAATGCTCTTCTAAAAATGTAGAGAAAAGGAGGCAATACCTAAAAACTGAAACATGACTCTAAAACATGATAGAAGTGAAGTGGATGTCAGGTGACGGAGTATTCGGAATTTATTGATGCATTGCATTAATAAGTCTCCTTAGATATCCTAATATCTAAGTAGTGGAACTCGTAGAGTACTGCAAAACGAAAAAGATGGGCCTCGTTATCTGTTGCGATGCTAATGCTCAGAACATTTTCTGGGGCAGCAGCAAGTGTAATAGGAGAGGGTTGTATCTTCTCGTCTTCGCACTTTCGTCTGTCCTGATCATCAACAACGTTGGATCACAACCAACATTTTTTACGACAGAAGTAAATGACTTAACGATATTAAATAGTTATCTTAAGGAGATCACAGACTGGAAAATTCATTCGGAAGTGTTAATGTCGGACCATAGATACATAGCGTTCCGAATCGAATGCGAAATTAAAATCTCGCAGAAGAGCAGGAAACCTAGGAAAAACAAACCGGCTAAAGTTTAGGGAAGAGTTAGCAAAACGCACTGTGTCTCTCCCAAAACCCAGAACGAGGCGTAAGGCTGAGGTGGTAATTCGGAATCTGAATGATACCCTAACCTTCGAACTGATATGCCCAGTCAAAAACACCCCCTGCAGAGCCCCTGTTCCGTGGTGGAGCGCGGAACTGCAGAGAATGGGCAAGGAAATCAGAAAATTCCTCTATAGTTGACTGACCTATAGAGGACTGGGACCTATATCGATCAAAACAAAAAGAATATAAGAGGCTAATTCGGGCTTCGAAAAGTCCCTATTATAAATATTTTTGTGGAAAAATCAAAACACTCAATGAAACCAGCAGACTAGTGAAAGTCAAGGGACAGAGCATTGAGGCTGGGTACACTCAGAAAACCCGACGGTATCTATATCGAGTCTAAAGTTGAGACTTTTCAACTCATGCTAGAGACTCACTTCCCTTGGAACCAGATCACAGTTGGCTCAAAACCAGTGCCGATTTTCGAAACTGGGGATGGGCAGACAAATACTACACGTAGAGGCTGGTATATTTCATCACTTGTGGCAACTGATGAAGTCATCAAGTTCGCTGTTGTTGTCTTTAAACTGAGGTTGTTCTCTTCACGATAAGGAGGAATCTGACTGGTCTAACTCAACTGGTACTTAAAGGCGTTACTATCTCACTTTCAAATATATATCTTATGGACGTGCTGTCTGATGCGAGGTCACCTATACAAAGTCGACTTTCCCCGTGTCCTGGACTGACTCTGGCCAAAAACTGAACCGGGAAAGAAATGTAGTCGGATTTTCACGGAATGCTCCAAGACGGCGAAGGGTTCTGGAGCTGGGGCCTTCGTGGAAAAGCGATAACATTAGATTTCACGCCTCCTTAGGTAATTTCGCGTCGGTCTCCCAGACAGAAACCTTCGTGATCTTAATGGCCACCATATATATTGTGAAGAATAGGAGGAAGGGAAGAAGTATCTGCATCTGCAGTGACAGCCAAGCTGTGCTCAAGGCCTTACTCAACCCTTTAACCACTTCCTAGATAGTTGAAGAATGCAAGTCTTCTGTTATTTTGGTCGGCAGGTTGAATTCGCTAAGACTTGTTTGGGTCCCAGTTTATCACGGGATCTTGGGAAACGAGATTGCCGATTAGCTAGATAGGCTATGTTCAGCATTCGTAGAGCCCGAACATACCTTGGGACTACCCGCGCCTTTGGTCACAGCCTGCATCGATGGTTGGGTCTCAATACAGCACAATCACAGATGGCGTTAGTCTCCATTATGCACCGTAACCAAGAGTATGCTCGCAAACGTTAGCAAGAAATTCGCGTCTTTTCTGCTATCCCTAGACAGAAACGAGGGCAGACGCCTTGCCGGCGTACTAACGGAACACTTTACCTTCGCTGTGCACCTAAGTCGGCTTGTCATACTTTGTGACGCCTGTGGAGAAGGGTAAGACACTTCAGAGCACTTTCTCTGTCAGTTCCCCGCTTTCGCTCGTACCAGGTGGCGGCTTTATGGCGCTGATGTGGTGAGAACCGGAAACCTAAGTTTTATATCACAGAAGCGCCTCTTGGTTTTTCTTTGGAAAACTATGAAATTACATTAAATGAAGGTTACTGCCTAGTAGTACAATGAACCAGTATTTGAGTCTGAGGGTTCCAATGGAGTACATCCCAACCTCTAACAAAAAAAAAAGATATATATTCGAGTATCCTAATAAATAGTTTCAGGAAAGTTCCGCTAAACTTAGAGTGCCAGCGGAATTCCAATTTTAAATTCAACAAGAAGCGATAAAATTAGAAAATTTAGGAAGCCAATTTTCAAAATAGAAATGTCGCATCTTTATCACTTCTATCAATATTGCATTCCTCTCCGTTAGTTCAAGTCTCCTTTCGGACGTGCTGTTAAGCTTATAGGATCGTACTTTTTTCCTACATCGTACGAACTTAATTTCCCGTTCTTAAGTGCTTAAGACGATGTACACCGGCACATCATCTACACTTCTTCATCTACACTATTAACTCGTGCTGTGACTCATTTCTGGCCAGTTCAGGATATAAACTATCGTCAAAAGTGTACACCAATTATAAGACTATATTGAGGATAATGATATTGCAGTGCCTTTACCGGACTCTGTTCCAGCAAAATCAGATTTCATGCGAAATGCAAAATCTGTAAATGATTCTAAGTAGTGTACCAAAAATCAAAACAGTGTTATAAGCTTACACTTGGAGCATATACTGAACAAATACAAAAAAATACTATACATGGTGATCCTCTTGCGTGTAAACCAAAAATGTAAGGTTGTAAATAATAAATAAATATATAAGTAAGTAAACAAATAAGTAAAAAGAAGTAAATAAATAACAAAATAAATGAATTAATATATAAATAAATAAAAACATAAACAACTGAATAAATAAATAAATATAAATGACAATACTAAAAACTAACAATATTAGGGTTTAACAAATAAATCGTATAATATTTAATTACTTTGAGGAATACAATTTGTTAGTTCATTGACTAGTGGATTGTCAGGAAAAACACATGAGTACTTCTTACACGGTTAAACTTCAAACTATGTCTATAAATTCTTAGGACTACCTTAAATAACAGATCACTCAATAAGTCCCGGGACATATTGGGGCCGCCACTAATAAAAATTATTAATTTAATATTAATTTTTTTGTTAGTTGCACCCCCTATATGTCTCTGGACTTATGGAGTGATTCTTCTATTGAAGAGGCGTGCAATGAATTCCTGTCCTGTCTGTCGTGTGGTCCAGACACTATGAAAGCTGTTTGAAGCCGTTGCTTGTTTAAAAAACATTTGTTGTGTTAACACCTCCCTCCTCTCGTTACATTCGTTACTGTGAAGTATGGTGGAAACTTGGTTACAACAATTCTCTAAGTGATCAATGGTTGACCTTGTTCCTCTGTATGCTCTGATCTTGTTCCGCTGTACATTCTACAGGGAAGGTTCGTTTAATACTTTACAATTTTTCAGCTCTATGGTCATTAATGGTGTTAGCTGGCTTTTTTGCCGTACTAATAGCAGACCTGCAGAAGTAATGACAATTTTGGTGATGCCAAAAGTTGAAAAGAAATACATGGTTATTATTTGCTTTTTATCTTTGACTTCTATCAGATCAATGTGTGGGGTGTTATTCAATTCCAAATCTATCAATATCCGTGCGTAATTTCGGAAATTTCAGTGGAAAAGAACGTTTCACTGTTTAATATAATAGTCATGTAATGGTACTGGATATTGAACTGGATAGTGAACGTCACTATACTGTGAATTTAATAGGTACTATTTTGATCTGTTGAACTGGTTGAGCAGACCCTGAGAGATGTAGACTATTGATGTCTGTGCAGCTAGCTTGTTTTCTTTGTAAGAGATTTGTCAAAAAAATTATTATCTTAAAAGACAACTACAACTACAATTTCTTAACAAATGGTTAGGTCATTAGAGATTTTACACTTATCATTTGTTCCATATTTTCATATTTTCATATTTTAGTCAATTATAGAGTTTTTCTTGTTGCTAGTCTTAATCAGATTTTGACAAGTGTTCCACTTTATCGTTGGAGCACTTACAATATAAAATGTCATGACTTTTAGATGCTATATTGACGGTAGAAAACTCAGAAAACTCTAGTCCTTTTACTTTATGAACATATGGTGTATTATTTTTTTTTATCCAAATAAAGCCTTAATTAAATTAATTCCTGTCCTTAAAAGTTTAAATGAATAATCAATTCCTACGTTTCCCCATTGTAAGGTATTATCAATATTTGTTATTTTTTAAATACATGCAGTACTGGAGAGCAATAGCCAATCCATTTTCACACCTAGAGCATTATATGTTCAAGACGAAGCAGTCGATCACGGATTTCGAATATTTAAAAGCTTGGACATAGGAAATCATAACTTGCATTGCTTCTTGATTTTTAATTTTTTTCGCCCACCAAATCCAGGTACCTTGTTTTAGTTTTGTATGTATGATTTTGAGTACACCTGCTCGTAAGTTGAAGTTTCCGAAACTCAGTGTTAACAATTTAAAATTCGTGTCATCCAATATCTAAACAATTCCCCATATACGACTAAACTTCTAACCGCGTTAATAAATTTTCGTGGTATTAACTTTTTTTTTATGCATCAATACGTCTTGGATACGCACGGGCTTACTTTTTACGATCCCGGATGCTTTTCACTGACATTTCCTGCTGCGTGTGTGGTCGCCGTGGCGTAGTAGGTAGAGTGCGACGCTCACACGCCGAAGGGTCTAGGTTCGACTCCCAGTTCAACACCAATGTTTCTAATATTTCACGGCACCACCTCTTTCGAGCTGCTGACAACACTCAAAGAGTAATAACTGTCTAAGAAAGCTTCTCAAATTTCGCCGTTCGGTGTCGGCAAAAAACTGTAGGTCCCTTCTACTCGTGAGAGAACAGTATCGCGCACAACACGAGTAGTTGATGAGCAAGCTAGGCCCTGGTCCCCCTTTGGACTGTAGCGCCAACAATTATTATTATTATTATTATTCCTGCTGCGTGTACTTTAATTGATTAATTAACTAACTTAACTAAAAAATAAACTGCAGGCGAAGAACTTATATATGCCCTGGATTACTAAAAACATTATCGGAAGTGACCGGTGAAAGGTACATAAATCTGTAGCATAGTAAATCGATTGCTACACTAGGGGATATTGTTCGAGACAGCGTAAGCGAATGCCTCACAACAATTCGCTACATTTGGTAGCAGCTTGATGTGCTTGAATTGAAATTTTTGAAAGTAGATCTAATCCCTGGTGTATCCCGATTTTTTCCGAACAATTATATAGTCAAACAACAGAAAGTGAACGATCGTCATCATAAAAGAACATGCCCCTGCGAAGATCAACGCTAATAAACCACTTAGGATTGTGAGGGAAATTCTGAATTCCACGGTCAATTACGATACACTAATGCTAAAGTGTATATAAGGCTGAGTAGCATTTTCTGGTTCAGATTCAGACAGTGCTTTGTATCGTCAGTAAGTTTCACAATCGCAACAATTTTAGAGAAATGATCGCCAGACAAATTCTTGCTCTTGCACTCATGGTTGGTGTTTGTTTGTTTACTACGTCGACTATGGGAAGGAGCATTCTTCAAGAAATAACGTTGGGAAATGTTCTTCAACAACCCGGAATGACAAATTTCTTTGAGGACTGCCAATCAAACCTCGAGGATTACGCATCAAAGTCAATTTTCGATGTTGCCATAATTCCGGTAGTCACTGATAACAGGGTAACTGGATGTATTTTGGAAGAAATATCATATATTTGAGGTGAATTGCACTCCATACTTAATATATACAAATTCTGATTAATATGTTAATAAAGTTGTCGATATATGTTAATATCAGCTACAAATTGTATTTAATTTTTGATTTTTGGTGTCGGCTTGTCTGAGGTGGTATACTGCTGTCTTAATTTAAATTATCAAAAGTAATTATATGAAACAAGTGATATTAGAGGAACAAATGCAGTCTAGTGTTAAAAATTTTTGTATTAAAAGAACGTAAAAAATGCATAATTTAAAGTATTGCTCGTCGAAGGCAACTACTTTTTCCCAGTACCAAAAATGTAATTTTCAAATACCATATTTCAAAATTGACTCTTCTCTATCATAGATCCAATCATTCAACAATTTTTCGAATTCTTCGAACCGGTGACCCCCAAAATCGGTCTGCATTTGCCGAAAAGAGCCAATAGTAGGAAGAAACTCCCATTCTATAGTTTTTAGCTAATTTTTATCATGTGGCAAAATCACCTCTCCGTCTTTTCTAGCCGTTTGCTTACAGAATGCACAACTCAAACGCATTAATTGTAGTCGTTAACGTTTCCCCCACCGGATATCGAGAGATCAACGGAGTCGAGTTCGCTGGGAACTTTGCAGACCGGTTCTCCCTGGAACTCGCTCAGAGTTCGACGCTGCCTGCACTAACCATAGAAGAAGACTGGAAACGTTGTTAAGAAGCCATCAAAGAAGCTGCCACTGATGTGCTGTTTTTCACGTCACCACCCAGAAGGAACTCATGGTTTGATGACGAGTGCTGGCAAGCGCATGCAGCCAAACAAAACACCTATAAGGCAACGCTGCGTCTAACAACGAGGGCTGTTCGTGAATTCTACTAACAGAGAAGAAGGGAAGAGCACCGGCTACTCAAAAGGAAAAAGAAGGAGCATGAGAAGCGCGCGGTCTAGGAAATGGAAAGATGTTATGGCAGGAATGAAGTTCGAAAGTTTTACTGAAAGATAATATAATTATCCGGAGGATACAAGGTTCGGACCGAAGCCTGCCGGAATCAAAATCAACTCGTGGTAGAGTCGCAGTCTGTGCTGAGAATCTGGAAGGATCATTTCTGCAGATTCCTTAACGGCGATGACGGCCCAAATCCCGCTGATAGGCAGAATGTTCCACTAGATTGGGACGCTGATAGGCAAGAATTCCGTCCCCCCCGACTTAGACGAGGTGAAGATAGCAATATCCAAGCTGAAGTCGAACAAAGCTGCTAGAGCGGACGGACTGTCCGCAGAACTATTTTAAGCAGCTGGAGATGACCTGGTTGGGCACATGCACCAGCAAATCTGTAAGATATGGTCGGAAGAAAGCATGCCCGATGAGTGGAATCTCAGCGGCGTTTGCCCGGTTCACAGGAAAGGAGACCCTTTCGACTGCGCCTACTACCGAGCGATTAGTCTCCTGAACATCGCATACAAGATCCCCTCTGCCGTATTGTGTGAGCGTCTGAATCCGTTTGTCCATGACCTGATAGGTCCCTATCAGTGTGGTTTCAGACCAGGGAAGTCCACAATAGACCAGATCTTAACTTTTCGTCAGATCTAGGAAAATTCTCAAGAGGTGCAAGTCGACAATCACCACCTATTCGTAGATTTTAAGGCCGCATAAACAGTGTGCGTAGAGACGAGCTATACAGAGACAGGTCTAGTTATGGCATTCCAACAAACTCGTTACATTGTGTAGGATGGCGATGGAGTACTCTCGCTGCTCCGTCAAGTTCGGTAACGAACTCACCGAGACCTTCAATGTCAAAAAAGGTTTTAGACAAGGCGACGCACTGTCATATGACTTCTTCAACATCATCCTCGAGAAGATCGTGCGTAACTCACAAGTCAACACCACAGGCACGATCTTCCAGAAGTCACTTTAATTGCTAGCTTACGCTGATGACATTGACGTGATTGGACGAACACAGCGAACCGTCCATGAGGCGTTTGCTGGCATTGGAGCGGAAGCGGCGAGAATGGGTCTGGCGGTAAATGAGGGCAAAACGAAGTACATGCTGTCATCAAGAAAAGACACACAACATCGATGTCTCGGACAGAGCGTCACACCAGCCAGCAGAAAACCTTGAGGTAGTCAAGGACTTCGTCTTCTTCGGCTCTTTGTTAAATGGGGACAACAACATCAGTACTGAAATCAAACAGAGAATTACTCTTGCTAATCGATGTTTCTTTGGGCTCAAGAGGCATTTGAGTAATAAAGCCCTCTCTCGAAGGACTAAGCTTGCTTTATATAACAGCTTGATCATCCCAGTCCTACTCTATGGCGCGGAAACTTGCACATTACCAAAGGCGGATGAAGAAACCCTTAGTCTTTTCGAGAAAAAAGTTTCGCGTGCGATTTTTGTTCGTGTTTGATGGCGTTTAGAGGAGAAGATTTAACGACGAACTCTATTGGCTGTATAGCGACATGCGCTTGGTCAAGCGTCTACGGATATAACGCTTAAGATGGTAAGGCTAGGTAGAGCGTATGGACAATCACTGCTTCGTCCCGAAAAGCCTTTGGATCTGAGACATTGGGACAACAGCGGACGGCCTAGGCTAAAATGGCGCACACAAGTGGAGAAGGACTTCAATCAACTTGGAGTGCGTAATGGAAGGCAGCTGGTGAAAACGTGCTAGCTGGAGACGCATGTTGGTTGAGGCCCAGGTCCACCCCGGACTGTAGTGCCACAAGAAGAAGAAAAAGAATGTTTATCAATGTTGTGTACACCTGGGCTTAGAAGATATATCACTAAATTTCGGCATACAATGAATTTGTCAGTTCATCACAATAAGCTTACATTTGCAGATTAAAAGTATCCATCGATACTAAGTTTTTGGACCTAAGCCCACACACTCTTTGGTAAATCAAAAATAATAATTTTGACATTAATTTAACCTTTTGTGTAACGGTAGAATTTAGTCAACTCCCCTTTCAGTTATAATTAGGTCGATATCTTTCCAACTAAACTGCAACCTTTGGCATCAAAAATTGAGGTCCAGATAAGCCAACAGAAAAAGATTAGTAAGCAGAAAGACCGGACGGCGAGTATTCTTGCGAACAATATTAACAACCTCCACAGCGACTTCCAAAGAAAAAATTAAGTTCCTTTCAGTGGAATTCAATTTCAAGCTCTACTTTAATGAGCATGTAAGCATGTCGCTTGATTGTGACTGGGGATTACCTTTATTTATATGATCAAAGCATCCCACAATGGCAACAGATTGCAGACTTCAAGGCAAATCTGGATTTAGTCTGCAGTTGAATGGCTGATATCTGATAATTTAGTCAGTATGGTGTAGTAAATATTTTAATTAGCTGCCATTGAAACCGAGTTCTTTAAGAAGAGTAGTTTATACCAAAAACTACGCTGATTTGTGATTTGAAGTAGTATACTGACGACTTTTGTCAATTAATAATTTTTCAACAATGAGAAACATCAATGATTTTCATATAAAATTGAGGAAAAATAGATTGCATTGCATTTCCAGTAATTCGAATTTGAACAATATGTGTGAAGAATGTTTTTAGCTTGAATAATAATAATTGTTGGCGCTACAGTCCAGAGGGGGACCAGGGCCTTAGCTTGCTCATCAACTACTCGTGTTGTGCGCGCTACTGTTCTCTCACGAGTAGAAGGACCTACAGTTTTTTGCCGACTCCGAACGGCGAAATTGTCGTTCGTTGTTGAGTGTTGTCAGCAGCTCGAAAGAGGTGGTGCCGTGAAAAATTGGAAAAATTGGTGTTGAGCTTCGGCGTGTGAGCGTCGCACTCTACTCACTACGCCACGGCGGACTTGCTTGAATAGTGAGGTCTAATGTTGTTTAAGCCACAGGTAATTTTATGCTCGTTCTCGCTTAAGAAATATGTCTGTTTATATGTATGGTCAATAGGATGGATTTTTTGTGTTTGAATAGCATGTTATGCCCTTCAAAGATAAACTTGACAAAGGTCGATGTTTTTTTCCAATTTCTTTCAGTTTTGTATTTTTCTCCGCAATCTTCTGGAGCATATTTGAGATGGGCTTCTTTTAGTGCAATATCATCTTTTGCATCCGGGAAAAAGCTTGTTTTGAATGACACCGGGTAATGGATCATCATGACTGGCTGGATGAGGACCACACATAAGTTTACCTTTCTCTGGTATTAAGTTGGTTGCTATTAAAAATTCAACGTGCCCCGGTAAAGAGTTTGTTAGCATTGTTTACCGCCATAAACTTAGATAAAACATGGAGTTGTAAAGTGTTTGCATCTACAAGGTGTCCATTGTCGCATATCAACATCGATGAATAAGAGGAATTTTCGAGGATTTAATGCTTTCTGTATATTGACCGGCGCTCACACTATGCGACTGGAAGGTTCTTGTAGTTAGCATATTTGAAGAGTTTCTTGTTGCAGTTCTTTTCAAATTCTGCAAAAATTCCGGGATCGTTTAAAAAAATGTTTTAAGTACGCAATTTAAGTGTATGCATAAAAGAATTTAGAGAAATATATATAGGAGTCCAAGAAGGATAATTTTTGACGTTTGTTTTGTCATTTTAAGTTAATTGGAAATTAATATACCATAATTCAAATTGGCAAGGCAATTGACACTAGAAACAACGCTTGATTTTTTTTCACATTCAGTCATTACAGAACATACCTCAAAGTATTTGACAGACGCATCATTGATAAACATTTTTGACAGAACTCAAAATTAATAAAAAATTAATTTGATCTTCATAATTTGTGTTTCATGTTGGTTTATTTTATATTTAAGTTATTAAACTATATTTTAAAATATATTAAATTTATTACAATTAAAATATATTTTACAACTTTTTAAGGGTTAATTGTTTTAGAAACATTTCCAAATCATCCTTCCAAACCAGACGTTACGGAACATCCAACTGATGACATGCATTCTCTATTGACTAATTCTCCGTATTGTACACTATTTATTTTTCCACTAAACCAAAGGTCAATTTGTTTGTTTATGTCCGCGTCTTGGGGTCAAACATCACATAGTGCGTCTGGCTGGGTCATTCCAATTTGGAATAAGCCGATTAAGAGTACATTTCCTTAAACTTATACTATATTGCAAGAATGTTACGAGAAACTGTTACGTGTAACGTGAAATTGTTCTAAAGAAAGAAAATATAGCCTATTTAATTGGGCTTCTGGCATCAAGACACTTTTTAACATTGCATGCAACCACAACATAATAAACTATATTTCTGACAACTTATCACTCCCATGTTAGTGCCGCCTCCAAAAACAAAACTACAATTTGGTAACACATGATGCGGTCGTGGTTGTGTCAATAGGAAAGCCCGACTTTAAGCTATAAGGTATAATTTTCAACAAGATGATAGGTACTTACCGTTCATCAAGTGATTTCTTGTCACATAAATAAAATCAATTTACTGGTACGATACTCAACAGTTTTTGGATGCAAACTTTGTTCATTGATGTGAAAAACATGGAAGTCACTCTGCTAAGAATTTAAATTATGTATGATATTGTGTAGGGTTTCATTCCTGCCACTTCAAATTAAAAGTAGTCACATCTGATTGTGTACAATGTGAATTTAATGAATACATTGATAGGAGACTGAAAAGAAACAAGCCATTTGTTAAACTTCAATGGCCACAAATAGGAATGCCAACCATTATCAACCGCAAGTTTAATAAGTAAGAAAAGTAAAGGAAATAACAATAAATATGTATAATATAATCTGGTCATCGTGCAGCAGTGCAATCAGACAATGAGTGTTCTCAAAGAGAGTGAAATTAGCTTACATACAACAGGAGTCAACTGATTTGGACGTATCAGACTTAACTTCGTAATGACGTTTTAAGGCGACTAACCGTAACTCCCCGAGAAGCCCTATGCCATGAAGAAGTCAGCCATTAAAATATGAGGATATTGTCTCAATTTCGATGATTTTGAATAAAAGTTCGTTTTCCAATTTGTATGTTTAGGAGTTATATGATTTTTTGGTAGTTTGCGGAATACAGGCTGCTATGTTCGGGTGACTCGCTTTGATGGTTTTACTCGAATTGCAACTGGAATACGTTGAAGTTTTTCCGTTACAGGGAGAAAGATTGCTCAACATTAAATTACAAATTCGATTGAAAGTAGGTACGAAAACACGTTTAACAAAACCAATAAGATCAGTTTGACTTCGCTTTGATTTTTAAGCCACTCCTAGTGGGCACATCGTGCGAACACTTTTTTGGTTTCATTGGCCGTAGTTGTGTCTTGGTGTCTAGAATGTTATTCAAAAGCCCGTTTCCCTTTGACAAATATCTAAAAACCGTATAATTTTGAGCGTACGATGGATGTATTTATGTTTTATGTTGAAAAACGGAACACTTTGGATCTCTGTTACAGTGCAATATACTGTCTCACAGCGAAATTTGTGTCGAACAATATTAAGAAAGGAGTTTTGCTAAATTCTCATATTCGACTCTGACACATCTGGAAGTTATCCACTTTCTTAATAACAAAAGTCTGTAGTGAATTCTCCCATTAAGTGTTCAACGTGTTAAGAAAAAATTAAAAAAGGAACACTTTCTCTAAAATTTCTTGTTGTATCTGCGTGGGATTCTTCCATTATTACTGTGTAAATTTTTGCCATTCCAATGGTCCATTCGCGTGGGTTTGGTACGCTAATTTTTGGATTTTAGTTTGAACTATGTGACGTTTTTCGCTTTTTCAGATCGAAATGAAATAATTTTTCCAACTTAATTAACCATAAATTCAAAACTGGTCTGTTTTCATAAAGTAAACAGTATAAAAAAAATAAAAAATTGTATAAATAACAATTAAAAAAAACAACCACTCTTGTCAAACGCATGATTAAGTAAAAGTAGTGTCTACATCACTATCTAAGGAATGAAAATGTGTGAATGCCCCGTTCCGGCTTGATACAAATGAAGCGCATATAACCTACAGAATATGTTACAGCCCGACGGCGTTAGCGCACCGAAATCGAAACGGCTGACGTGGTCTGCAAATCCTAAACCATTGTCTAAACATTTTTGTTGTGTCAACCTACTATTTTATAGAAAAATGAAAAGTTTAAATTAATGTATGTTCAGAAATATATTTCATTACATTAAAAAAGCGGCAATTATTTTGATCTTTACATTTTTGAACTTAAAATAATATGCATTGTAGTTAATTTTAATTCACTTAAGGATAATATTTTTTGGATTTTATGAACACAGTTTTCTAACCATTAATAACTTTAGAAACATGCTCGCCAAAGCAACCACCAAAAGCACCACCAGCTGCACCTAGGGCAGACCCACCAAGACCTCCTGCAGCACCTCCTATCGCTCCACCTGCAGCTCCTCCTGCCAAAGTCTCCGGTTTGCACTCAACCAAAACTCTTGCAGCAAACCTTTCCGGTGTTTCAGGGATGTAGCTTAAAGCTTGCTTTAAAAAGTCCCAAAAATCACATCTGACCTCAGACGGTCCGACCAAGAGTAGCAAAGCAACTGTCACTGTGAGCCACAAGTAATTAGACATGTTGATACACTTTTGCCTTTCACTGGGTAGTGAGACGGAATGAGATGATGTTGAAGAAGCACTCTCTTAAATACCGCAGAAACCAATGGTACGCCCATGGGTTTGTAGCCAAACGAGTTATTTGAATTCTGGATACAAGTTCACAGAATCTTACGACTCAGACGATTCGCTTAAGCGTGAATCAAATATAGAATCACCCAAAAGATATGACACGTTGAGGAATTCTTAACAAGCGGGAAGCATTTTAGCTTTCAGAATCAACTGTTATATGTGTACTTCTTGATAGGGATTTCAGGGAAATAGTTCGTTGCCTTTGTTGTTCTCTTCGGTGTTCTTTACTTTTGAATAATTATGTCGGGAAACCCCTTTTCTCAGCGATGATCAATAGACAGTGAGAGAAGTTCAGATTAACTTCACAAGAGTTGTGGCATAGGCTATGCGTCAACATAGACTTCACAATTTCTTCAGTTATTCTAAAAGGATTTACATAGTTGTTGTATAAAATTGATGAGAAACAGTTCTAAGGACAACCTAGCACCACCTTACGTCTTGTTTTCTGCAAATAATTTTGTTATTGGCATTACAACTTAGACGGGAGACAATCGTCGCAATCAATTATCGCAAGGGTTAAATGTTCTTACAGACCCAGATAAGGTGTTCCGAATCATCTGAGTCTGGAACAAGGTAAAATCAACAATTTTATGTATAAATTCTCGAAAGTTATTATTTATTTCTGACCTTGAACTCAAGTCCACTTGAAATAGTGAGCCAGAAAGAAACGATTAATAATCAGAAATTATTTCCGTTCCGAAACATCGAAGTATAAAAACTCGTTTCTCCATACGTCATATAGCTTTAAAGAATGACCCTAGCTTTTTATTTTCTCATGTTTTTTTTTCTTTTTATTATTTTTTAAAGTTACGATCTACCTTAAAAACAAAAAACTATGTAAGCTGGCCACAAGCTCAACTTTCGGGATTAATTACGAACGGTGACGAGTGTTGGTTTTGGTGGAGCCACCAGTAAAAGTGACGTTCTTTGGCGTTCTTTTGGGGCCTATCTCGGGGGGAGATTTCTCTTTTGAACCGAAGGAATTCTTTGTGACTACGAGTGACGTCCTGTTCGACGTAGAACATGGAAGATGATAGGACTTCAGGAGGTATAAAGCCGTTTAGACGCCTTTTCTTGGTACATAATGTTATGGTAATAAGCCACAAAGATCGGACTGTTGGAGGAAGTCATCGCTCGTGCCATATGAATTCGAGTCAGCTTAATAATAAAATTATCTATTCTGAATAAGTATGCTCCGTTATACAAGACTTCGTTGGGATAGAATTTCTTGTAATTGGATTCTAGTGTTCTATACAACCGGAAGCAAGCCCGAAGACATTGTCTCTCGAACATCCTCATCTTTTCCATCTGGAATGGACATAGATTGAACTACACCGGACAACCGTACATCATGATTGGCCGTATGAGGGCCATGTAGCAGATACCCTTTACTCGGGTATCAAGTTGGCTACTTAAACAACCAACTTGCCGAAGCAAAGGCGCAGTAAGAATGCTGGTCCAACCAAATGCCAAGATATCTAACTACATTTTGCGCGACTAGCACCTGGTCCGCGGGTCAAATATGCCAAACTTGCGGCAGTTTTTCTTCGTGTCCCTTGAGGCCTTACATAGCGTTCTAAAGAGAATAGTTTCGCACTTCCGGAAGCTGATTTTCAATTTCCAGTTGCCGCGAAATCGTTGAATTTCGTACATTTCACTCTGCAACAAGTTATTTAGCACCTCGATTTTCGGTCCTGGTCTGTGCGATATAATATCATCAGGGTACGCCATTAAATGCGGCTTGGAACCAATAAGATCGCTAGTGAACATATCGAAAAGGATCGATGAGCCAACTGCTATGATGTATATACAATTCTATCTACCACAATTCGTGAAATAATGTGGTAGATGTTACGTTGTCATTTTTCAAAACAAACCTCCTACCTGTAATTAGATCATCGATCGAAAACGGCAGTGTTTTATCTATGCCTATAGTCTGATTTGAGAAATAGGCCTTCTTACCGTCTTTTCCATGTCTATCAGTGCATTGGCTCTTGTTCCTGTTCCATTGAATGTCGGAGACCAATTTGGACGCGGGATGTATGGTATCATAATAATAATAATAATAATTGTTGGCGCTACAGTCCACAGGGGGACAAGGGCCTAGCTTGCTCATCAACTACTCCTGTTGTGCGCGTTACTGTTCTCTCATTAGTAGAAGGCAAAGGCGAAATTTGAGAAGCTTTTTCTTAGACAGTTATTACTCTTTGAGTGTTGTCAGCAACTCGAAAGAGGTGGTGCCGTGAAAAATTCGAAAAATTGGTGTTGAGCTGGGAATCGAACCTAGCAGCTTCGGCGTGTGAGCGTCGCACTCTACCCACTACGCCACGGCGACCACCGTATGGTATCATGCTCTGCCCTAAAACCAAATTGGTTGTCCGGTATAATTTGATGTTCCTTGACCCATTCTTTCAGGATTCTAACTGCTTCTTTTTTTGCACGGAAGAATGCTAATATTGAAATATCCTTGTTCCTTTTCGGAATGGGCTGTACCACAGCTGTTTTCCAATGCACTGGGCAATATGTATTACTTAGCGCATTGTTGAAAATGCCAAACGATACCATAAAATAAATCACATGACATCTGATAAAATTGTGGTCAGTGTTGCCAACTTACATTTCTATAATTCATAAAAACAAAACACTTTGTAAATGTCACTTAAACGCCCTTTGTAAATGTCACTTACTTAAATGTATGCTCGTAAAGTTGAATTACAATTGTTGAGAAAGTTAGTATCTAATCTGCCCACAATTTTTTCTTCGGCAGGAATTCGTAGGGAGGCGAAATATTTAGCTCTCCCGTGAGGTCTCTCTTCTACGAAAAAATCAGCTAATGGAACGCTTTTTCGTAGTTTTTCGGGCAAATTCGTAGACATTCGTAGAAATTCAGAGCAATAAGAACGGACCTAATGAATCAACGATCATGAATTCACATACTCGTTGCTAGTTGGCGCCAAATTGTGTTGTGTTACTTATAAGGCGGTGTCCGCAGTGTGTGTTACATTTGATTGGAGCTGGATCTCCACAATATCTACAGTTCAATTATTCAATTGCTTTCACAGTGACCTTATACGATGAACAACACATAAATAACTGCGTCTTTAACACTGCTGTTTGAAATTAATAAATGCATCGTGCATTGCTAAGTCTTTTCTCGAAGAGCGTTAAATGTACTTCGCTTAGGTAATTTTACCTAAAATTATGAAGACAGAATAGAATAAGGACCATTTTGTGCCTCATGACTACATTTACGTAGAAGGTGCTCTACATTTTAACTGATTGCAATCCCACTAGAATGTCTGCAGTTGTCAGTGGAGGAAAAGTCCAATTTATAGTCGTGGTTGTTGACGCATAGTGCGGACTAAAATACTGAGCCTTAAAAGTCTAGATACCATTACTGGTTGTACTCGCTTTCCTTCTTAAATAAAGATACCTTGAACAAGAGACTTTATTTTGACTAAATAGTGTGTCAGCAAGAGCATCGTTCTTATTAAATATTTTTGGTCTTAGACCATGAATTTTAATATTGGAAAGCATTTTAATCAAATGATTTCATTGGGGCTTGGCAGGGCTTTTTGCATACATTTGCGTTTAGGTTATTAAGAGGAAAAATTGTGTGCGCTATTGTTCTATCAAGAGTAGATGAGTTTTTTGCCGACTTGGAGCGGCAATGTTTTGGAAGCTTTTCCATAGAAAATCATTACTCTTCTTTCCAAGTTCGATTTCCACCACCTCAACTCAAAAGAGGTGAGAGAAAATTATGAAAATTTAAATAAGTTCTTAAGTTTCTAAAGTTTGTGTTCAGATGTGAAAATTCAGCTGCAAGAGTTGATGTTAACACCATTGTGAAGAACTATTTCCATCAACTTTTTAATTAAATTCGAGCACTTACTTTATACAAGTATAACGATGTCATCTTCATCATTATCATAATTAACTATTTCACAATTTTGGTTATTACGACAAAACGCTATTTTCGTATAAAAGCGGCTTTAACAAGGTCGTCCTAATTTATGAAGCATTAGGTATCACCTTGTAAGCAAATAAATTTCAAATTAATAATTTAGGAGTGTTACATTTCAGAGCCATCTAATGACAAGCTATTACCAACATTTTTCAAAAATCCAATAATTTGAGCAAATAAAAAATGCTTCAGCTGCACTTTTCTTCCAATTAAAAACGAAAAGCATAACTTCCCGCGAATACTGTTTATTTGAGACAAATGCGGACATTTTCAAAAAAGAAAAATCAATGCTGGCATCTTAAAAAGATTCTAAGAAACGCTTTTTATTGCTGATCAATGTTACAACTTCCTAATGATGTATATAATCGCTTGCACAACTTGCATTTGGCGCCGCCTTTTGGAATTAATTTAAACACTCAATTATATTATATTGAGTATGCAAAGCTTGTTTGCATTGTCTCACTCGAACAAAACGTTTCTGTTGTATCTCTTAATCGAAGTAGTGCTCACTCAACTACTATTACCTACACTACCGCATAGAAGTAAATTTTTTCATGTTCATGTCGTGCTGGATATCGTTTATTGATTCTGTTTTTATTTTGACTTCTAACCATTTACTTCATGAAAGTTTTGAAAAATCAAAATAATTTCATTCCGTCTCGTCAAACTTTTAATTTGCTCGATTATTAAGCAATTTGAATAAAAACTACTTCAGCTCAGCCTGCTACTTTTCGGTTTAATTTTGAATCACATGAAAGGGCTGATAAAATTCTATAAAAGCCGTTCTCTTGAGATTTGCTCCGCTCATTCGTAAAGCATCTAGCGTCTTAAATGTACTACAAACCAGAGAGATCCGACGGCACACAAGTGCCCATTCCCTGGCAAATCAAGACTTTATACTACAACATGGCTTGGCCTCTTAAGGACAATCCGACCACTCTAATAAAGTACATAGACCATGTGATTGTTGCAGTGGGCGTCTTTACGTACATTCTTGTGTATGAGGGCGAAATGCTGTTTGTGTTCCAGAATCTCAACAACATTACGCGCAGCATCCAAGGATTGGTGACAGCCGTTGTAATGTGTGAGTGCATCTTGAGGCTTTTTCACGTCACTTTTACAAAGCAATCCTGCAAATTATTCTACAAGAAGTTCTTCGAACAGATCTATGTTGACGGGTAAGTTTTTTGACCGTTAAATTCTTTAAACTTGCTCTAAGTGTCTTGGTTTATTATAGAAAGGATCATGCTGGAATATCCAGGAAAATCCAGCAACAACTCATTCCCAACACTGTGTACACATACGGATATATAGTGACTCTGATCTCTTTCGTTTCTGTGCCGATTTTGAGACGACAAAACGAGCTGCCGTACAAGATGATTCTTCACTACAACTATGAGGACCCACTTGTGTATGGACTGACGATATTTTACCTCTCACTAACTGGGAGCAGTGTAATTTTCTTTTTCATCGGCGACGGTTATTTGTTGGCATACTGCATTTTGCACTTGAACGGGAGGTACCTAATGCTGCAGGAGGAAATGGAGCACTGCGGCTCTCTGGTACTCTCGACAGTCCCGAGGTCTCAAGTGGCTAAGGAGTTTCACAAAAAAGTACTACAGTCATTCTTGAAGGCTTGTGATTTAAATCACTTTACAAAACTCTTAAATGATTTTTATAAATTCCGTATCTTCGTCATGATTGCATTCTCCACGGCATTGCTTTGTGTGCTGTGTTTTCAATTCGCTTCGGTATGGTATTTTTTTATAAAATGTGACTTTAATCCAGTTAATAACTTTAAGCTCGGCTTGTCATCGGAAAATATTGGGTACGCATCATGGTTAGTGGCTAAGATTTCGGAATTACTGATTTTTGGGATACTCGGTTCAACGCTGATTGAAACTGTAAGTATGGCTTGTTGAATGATGTCTTCTCTTAATTAGAACATGACTTGTAAAGGCTTTATGCAACTTACTTACTTATCAGCTTTATTTTACTCCAACAGTGTTCTTTTTTAATTTATCCTGAATCAGTATGTGCCTTAGTAAAATATGTCCTATGGTGTATTGTCATAGTGACTCGGATAAAAGTGCGTTTTAAGTTTAAATAAACTTAATTCTTATGTTCTTATGTTATGAAGAGCTTCAAGCTTCACGTCTCCATACAGTGCGTCGTTAAGCCTTCACATTCTCACACAACCGAGGCAAGCAGAAAACAAACAGCCCAGAGTTTTCATCTATGAAAAATGTATGTCGTTATCTGCTTTTGACAATGAGTGCTAAGTGCATAATGCGCAAAGAAAAATACAAATTTAAAGTGATTTTGGCTTTGACCTTGGTACTTGTGTTTTTGTTGCTGTATATTACTATTTCCAAGAAGACAAAGAAATTAATTTTTGGGAGACTTTTCCGTCCATATGAGAGTGCTTTTCCTTCCTTCCTTCAGTAATAGTGAGCATTTTTTATTGCACTCACATCTTTTTTGCGAGCAGCGAAAAATTTTGCACATTGAAGTGCTAAACGCATTGACAGTTCACTCGTTAAGGGCAGCAGTCGTGGTAGTGTGTGTTTGGAGTATTAAGAATGATGTTAATAATAATAATTGGATGGCGCGACAGTCCACAAGGGACTAGCGTGTTGTGTGCGCTACTGTTCTCTCACGAGTAGAAGGAACCAACAATTTTTTGCCGACTCCGAGCGGTGAAGTTTGAAAAGGTTTTTCTTAGACAGTTATTATTCTTTGAGAGTTGTCAGCAGCTCGAAAGAGGTGGTGCTGTGAAAAATTGGAGGTGTTCAGCCGGGAATCGAACCCAGACCTACTGCGTGTGAGCGTCGCCTTCTACCTACTACGCCACGGCGGCCACGAGTGATGTTAAGAAGTCACAAAAACAACCCTCGCCTTATTTCAAATCTTGTTTGATATTTAAATATGTAGTTAGTTGAGAAACGATTTTTACGGAGTATAAATAGTCGTTCTTCGGCGGGGAATGCCAAGATTTTGCTGAACACTTTATAACTTGTCTGTATGCAGTAGTAACAGAATTGTAAAGTTTTTTTTAGAGATTTAGGATAAAGTCCTTCACAGCTATGATTTAAAATTAATAAGGTTACATTTAGTATTTAGGTGGCCGCCGTGGCGTATTTGGGTTGAGTGTGATAATCGCACACCGACGTTCCAGGTTCGTTTTCCGACCTGAAAACTCGCGCACAACACGAGTAGTTGATGAGCTAGTCCCTAGTCCCCCCTGGATTATTGCGCCATCCAACACAACACAGAAATATATTTATTAAACAAAGTTGGACCGAGAATTGTTCTCAAAGGTAAATTATTATCTATGACTATGAGGACACTTGAGAAAATTTTTACTATTTTAATAATTTTTAATGGATAGTGTAGTTTAAGGAATTTATATATTAACGCATCGTGCTAAAATATTTCAGAAGCCTTATCCTTATGTCTAAAAAGTATAAGCCACTCGATAAATTTAGATAAAATTTATCTTTGACATGTGTTTTATTTTAGCAATTTCGTCATAGGTGTTGCGAAAGTGTATAAAAGCTAAAATATAATTTTAGATTAAATGGTTATTAATTATATCCTTAACTATTGTTTTTTTGAGATTTTGCTTACACAACTTAGTAAGCTTATTGGCCTGTAGCCTAATGACTCTCTAAGGAATTGGAATTATTATTTTCCTTTTCATCAGCGACAGGTTCCTGGCGTACAGCCAAAGCATATTCAAAATATGCCAGTTTTCAGTTTCATTGACTTGGTGGAAGGGATAAATTAAATAAAACATGACAGATTTTGAAAACCCAAACTTAAATGAAGGTAATAAAACGAACTACACAAACTGTGCAAATTCTCAACATCATCCCGGCAGGAGCCGGGGATAATAGCCATCATAATACTCGGGGTCGGTGTTTTAATGCACGTTTGCATTTCTTTTCTTATTTATTGTAAATACTGATAACTGATTCCCTTCCATTTATTTTTGTTCGTGAGATTTTTTTAATTGCATCCAGTGTTGTTATGTTTTTATGTAAACTTTTGAACCTCCTTGCACTAAATAAGAAGAGTTTTTAGCGCTCAAATTGGGTTTAACTTTTTATAAAACACACAAACAATTTCTCCTTTCAACAAACGCATCAACACAAAAGACGGATAAAGTTAGTTCAATGTATTACTTGTCAAATTGGGAACAAATCATATATCACTCCACAAACCGAAAGGAAAATGTACTTCTGATGAAAGACCTCAAGACAATTATGTCACTGCACAGAAATCCAATGCGACTATCGGGATATGGCTTTTTCTATGTCTCACTTGACACTGTGGTTAAGGTATGTAAACCTGAAGTACTTTATTGTAACTTGTTTAAGTACTTATTTAATAGGTTTTACGTGGAGCGTTTTCATACTTTACATGCTTATATACTGTCAAGCAATCGTCAGAATAAGTGAGTATATATACTGTCTGTTCATTTCTCAAACAACGTGGAATAACACAAATCTACGAAAGTCTATATTCGTAAATTGAATGATGTGTTTCAGCTGATAAGGACGGATAAGCCCCAATGGACACTTTAATCTTGAACAACACAAATGCCACACATACTTTGCTTATATTTTTAACTAGAACAAAATAATTTTAAGTATACATATGTTTATGTTCGCAAATATATTTCATTATTAAAGGTATTTTGTTACAATATTACCTGAAAGAAGGAATATGTTAAGGCCCGTTCGCGTTAGCGTTCCGTTTCGATTTAAGCGCTCTACCGTGCTCTGACGTAGTCTGCAAATCCTAAACAACTGTCTAAAAATTTTGCTGTGTCAACCTACTGCACCCACCATGCCACACAAATCTATTAATACTATATAGAAAATAAAAAAAGTTTAAATTAATGTATGTTCAGAAATATATTTCATTACATTTAAAAAAACTGCAATTATTTTGATCTACAAGTTATTAAACTTAAAACAATATGCAATTCACTCTATATAAAACTCAATTAAGGATGCCATTTATTCGATTTATGAACACAGTTTTCTAACCGTGCTCGACAAAGCAACCACCAAAAGCACCACCAGCTGTACCTAGGGCAGATCCGTTTTGTTCGATAATCTGTTTCCATCTAGACGGCAACTTCATAATACCCCCTCGTAGAAGCCCCCCTCCTTATTTGCCAAGAACTTGGACAGCCACTTTTCACAAGCCTCTTTTGAGTTCAACTTCGCACCACCAATGGCGTTCGCCGTGGACAGGAACAGGTGGTAATCACTTGGCGCTATGTCCGAGCTATATGGTGGATGCGATAAAACCTTCCAACCGAGCTTCTGTAGCTTCTGACGAGTTATCAACGAAGTGTATGGTCAGGCCTTGTCCTGGTGGAACACTACACCCTTCCTGTTGGCTAATTTTGGACGCTTCTGGTCGATCGACTGCTTCAAGCGGTCTAGTTGTTCGCAGTAGATGGTAGAATTAAGCGCTTGGCCATATGGGAGCAGCTCATAGTGGATGATTCCCTTCCAATCCCACCAAACACACAGCAAAAGCTTCCTGGCCGTCAATCCCGGCCTGGCCACAACCAGGACCGTTTTCGCTTGATATTATCATATGTGATCCATTTTAGGTCACCAGTCACCATCCGCTTCAAAAATGGGTCGAGTTCATTCCGTTTCAGCAGCATATCGCAGGCGTTGATTCGTTTCAGAAGGTTTTTTTGAGTCAAATCATGTGGCACCCAAACATCAACCTTTTCCTTTTGTATCCAGCCTTCCGCAGATGGTTTAAAGTGGTTTGGTGACTGACTCTCATCTCTTGGGTGATGTCGCGAGATGCCACAAGCAAATTTAACTCGATGATTTCCACGATTCGATCGGTATTCGTCGTCACAGATCTTCCGCCGGTTGGTTTATCCATGGTGTTGTTTTCACCGGCCATTCGACCGACCATTCCTCCGCGGTTCGAAGTGATAGAGTACCATCTCCCAAAACACCACTAATCTCACGGAACGTTTCTCTAGCGGATTTACCTTTAACAAAGGAAAACTTTAAAATAGCGCGAATTTCGGCTTTAGTGAACTCCATGTTTACACGTCTATAACTGTTGAACGCAATATTCAAACTAATCATCCATAGCGTCGTTTTGTAGGTTATGTCAAGACCTTTCAAATGATGTTAAGTATTTCTAGGTTCGAGCTCTGTAGCGCTTTGTACATAGATAGAAAATTCAAAAGACGAAAAGGAAGGGAGATATGTGACAACCATATATTTTGCACACACCGATATTCGGTGTTGTTCCGGATAACGGGTCTTCTGTTGTGCCATAAATATGATGTGATTACATGACGGTAGGAAGAAGTTATTAGCAAAATAGTGACAAAATTGTGTCAAGTTTGAACATGGTGCTATTATTTTGCACAGCGCTGTATTTTTCGGTATTTTTACCAATACCATATTGACGTGATAAATCATGCAAAAAATAAAACCGATAAATGTTGAATGTATCTTCAAACTTGCGATGAACTAACTATCGCTTGATGGTATAGCAATCGTTTTGTTATTTTTCTTTCGTCTGTCATTCTCATTTTAAATATGTACGTTGTGAAAACTTTCTCGAGTTTTCAACATTCATTGTAAAGGACGAACCTAAATAAATCTTCTATTGAATATTGTTAAATAAAACTGGCGTATCATTGTTGAGTTTTGCACATAGAAGTTGGCATTTAGACCCACAAGTGATCTGAATATAGCTTTAAAGTAATCCAATTTTCGCTGGGTCGGTTGTGATAAATTTCCGTTTTCTCGTAGAACTGACTAGAAGACAGAACAATTTGAGTTTTCACTCTGCGAACTTCGTTCCAGGTTCGATTCTCAAAATAGGGTTTCTTAAGTTTGTGTTTATACGTGAAAATTTACGCACAAGAATTGATGTAAAGATCTTTATGTGTTGAAGTAGTCAAACATCCCATAATTTCAGCAAATAAACAAATGTTTATTTGTTCTTTCTTGTGTTTTAGGCTATTTTCTAAAGTGCTCTTTGTGGGTGTAATATTACACCTGAACTCGCCTCAGATTCAGTTAAAACAACTTAATTGCAACAATTGTGGTACAACTGCATGCCTGGGCTTAGAGGTGAGCCCAAGATTACAACCATTGACTTAACGAACGTAATTGGTTTATTCTGTCACAAGGCATTGATCAAATAGATAAATTAACTGCGATTGGCGTTTTTATCGCCAAAATCGCTTAAAACCATTGACAGGTGTAGCTAAGCAAAATTTTAAAACTGCACCGGATCATTGTAATGATGGAAGACAGCAATTATTTTTATTAAGATCGTCCTTTTTAGAGTAAAAGAGTAACTTGACAATTCTTTTTAAAATTAAGGTCTTGTAGTAGACGTTGCATTATTAAAATTTTATTATGAAAAAAAGTTAAAATCCCAAGTAGTCGCTCATTCTGAATGACATCTTAATATCATACGAATAACGTTCAGTTTGTGTGCTGGTCTTGCACTTTTTTCAATTTAAATTTCCATAACAAAAAAAAAAAAACACTCCGGTATTCAATCACATTTCCATCGTGAACTGTAAGTTAAATATTTTGCTCGAATATACGGAAATCAACACCGTTTTTGTTTACTTGTGTAGCCCAAATCAATTCACATGTGTAGGTCTTTAAAACAATTTTCTGTCAGTTGATATGAAATTTACAACAAATTTCTAAGTTTATGAATGTCAAACTGTCGCACTTTTATTTGTTATCAAGAACTGCGGTAAATAACATAATTAAGATGTAAACAAATTATTTCCAACCCACGATGCTTTGCTTGACTCATTTCTTTGTTCAAGTTTAAGAGTGTCTATTTGTTGACTGTTTTTAGACAAATTTTGCAGATGTCACTAATTTTAAATTTTCCAAACGCTTATGACAGCAGGGGTGTTTCCACATTCATTACCCGTTTTTTCCATTGATCAAATCTTATCCCCGATTAGATGCTGCACTCTAATCAGCTCCATGCACATGAGATATGATCAGACGATGAACTACTTAAGCAAGCGCATTTTCCACCGTCCTCCCAGACTGCCTACACAAATAGTAAAGAACGTAAGTGCAATAGGATGTCCACATACTTATTGCTCACAGTCACAGTGGCTCTGCTGCTCTTGCTTGCATCATCTTTAGTTAGATGTGATTTTTTGAATATTCTTAAGGATGCTGTTAGAATATTGCCACAATCACCGGAGGTATTTGTGGCGAGGACTGTTATTGAATGCGATCCAAAGACAATAAGAGAAGGGTGGGGCCTGGCAGGTTGCTATTTCGAGCGTATTGCAAGGAACTTTCAAAAATAAATATTGAATAAATACAGTGATTTGTGTATAAGTTATGAAATTTAAAATTGTTTATTTATTGTAAATTTATTTATTCTTTTCTCCTCAATTAAAGTAAATTGATATAATCTCTATCAGGAAATCGTGATTTCATTGTTAAAAATGTCGTTAAAGTTTTTCGGACAAAACACAATGTTGTCTTACAAAATCAAAGCACACCTAGTATAGTATTTTCAGATTGATTTAAAATTACCAGGGCATTGCATTTGAGTGCCATTCTGCGACAACTTTTGAACAAAAATTACTTTGTTTGCCTTAAACACAAATGCCGTGTCCTACTAGTAGGTACTGAAGAGGGCGAACAGAGATATTCAAAAAAAGACTTTTCAAAATGGTTTCATAATATAATTTATCGCCTTTCAAAGAATGGCTAGAGCTCGCAGCCCACAGCTCACACCTCCCATAGGTCTCACATAGGCCAACGTCAGCGAATGAAAAGATACATTTTATGAGTGCATAAACGACAAGGCGACGCACTGTCATATGACTTCTTTAATATCATCCTCGAGAAGATCGTGCGCAACTTACAAGTCAACACCAGACGCACTTTCTTCCAGAAGTCAGTTTAATTGCTAGCTTACGCTGATGACATTCACGTGATTGGACGAACACAGCGAGCCGTTTGCTGGCATTGAAGTGGAAGCGGCAAAAATGGGTCTGGCGGTAAATGAGGGCAAAACGATGTACATGCTGTCATCAAGAAAAGACACACAACATCGACGTCTCGGGCAGAGTGTCACACTAGGCAGCAGAAACCTTGAGGTAGTCAAGGACTTCGTCTACCTCTGGTTCGCGGTAAACAGGTACAACACCATCAGTACCGAAATCAAACGCAGAATCACTCTTGCCAATCGCTGTTTCTTTGGGCTCAAGAGGCAATTGAGTAATAAAGCCCTCTCTCGAGGGAGGCTCGCTTTATATAACAGCTTGATCATCCCAGTCCTACTCTATAGAGCGCAAGCCTGGACATTACCAAAGGCGGATGAAGAAGCCCTTAGTCTTTTCGAGAGAAAATTTTCCCGTGCGATTTTTAGTCCTATGGTATTTGTGTTGATGGCATCTGGGGGAGAAGATTAAATGACGACTATGGGTTGTACAGCGACATGCGCCTGGTCAAGCGTCTACGGATACAACGCTTACGATGGTCAGGCCATGTAGAGCGTATGGACACCACTGCTCCGGCCCGAAAAGTCTGTGAATCAGAACCATTGGGACAACGCAACAGAGGACGACCTAGGCTAAAGTGGCGCACACAAGTGGAGAGGGACCTCAACCAACTTGGAGTGCGCAACTGGAGACAGCTGGCGAAAGATCGTGCTGGCTGGAGAGGCATGTTGGTTGAGACCGAGTTCCAGACCGGACTGTAGCGCCACAACAAGAAGAAGAATAAAATAACGGTATGATTATTTGTATGATTCTTGTATAAAAAGAGTTGAAACGTTTTCGTCTAGGAGTGTATATTATAAAAGGAAGTATTCAGCGAATCAAATAGGTTACTATTAGAACTGCGCTTACGGCACTTTTCTACATAATCCCCCACTCTTAAAGAAACAGACAACCTTCTAAATGGAACAGAAAATTGGAACCTGCTTTTCGTTTCTGCTTTCATGCCATGAATCACCGCAATAGCTTTGATACATATTGAATTTATACTGAATATACTTTCTGAAATTTTAGTTATGTATTGTAATATTATTTTAGTAACTAATATCAACTCTCAGCAGACGGCATTTTTGCCATGTAAATTCTTCTTTAAAACCTCATATTGTATGATTGTTATATGAACATAAAAAGATGCTTAGTAATAATAACACCAATAGAGGGTAATGTTTGTTGAATGATTTAATTATTTAGATGATTGTTTCAGTCGGCGCCACAATGATTACATTTTAATTAAAACTCATAGCAACAGACTAAGTATTGTTTTTTACAAAAGTTACGTATTTGATTCCCTACATTTTGATGTAGAGACAGGGCCCATATTTGCACTTCTAAGTTCTGCATGAATTGTTTGGAAAAAAAAATACCGACATGCAGCAATAAACTTAAAATGTGTTGGTGTTAAAATGTTCGCATTTAAAATGATAAGTCAAATATGAATTAATATGCTAAGAAATGCGACCACTAATTTTTTTAGAATTCATTTAGCCATTTGAATTGTTTGTGTATGCGGTAAAGTAAGTTAAGTTCATTTGGCTACTGGAGGAAAACTGCTAAAGTCCACTAAGTAACGAATTTTTTTCTTCAGCGAGTATTTCGACATGAAATAAACTCAAATACTTTTTTTTTCTACAGTACCGTAAGCATGTAGAGTTTATTGGGGACTGTCCTACCTCAAGTGGTTCACCTCTTTATATTCTTTACATAGTGTCAGCCTTTTTTTTGTATTTGTATTTGTCAACGAACTTATAAAGGAGTCATATCTTTCGATATTTGTTTTTCTTGGAGAAGATTTTACCATTGTGACACTACTTCACTGAATTGTTTATTTTTCCCCTGGGGTACATTGGTTTTTGTTAAACGGTTTAATTATATTACATACTCTTATATCGACAATCGCATCACAAAGTGTGGAAACAGTGTACCTTTCCTTATCTATGAAACAAATGAATTCGCTCAAGGTCTTCTTACCTTTTAAGAACATTTCTGCATTTCATTTTGCAACACAGTGACGAGTTAATTCGCGATAAATCAGGAGAGCGTCACTTTTGTCTGGTCTTGTTCCTTGTTCCGTAAAAAAATCACAATTGCCTTCAAATATTTCACTTATTTAGTGCAATTTAGTGATCATCGTAGCCTAAAGGATCAATAAGACAATTAATATCATGATTTTTTGTCGTTTTTTTCTAATTTGATTCATTATTTTTGACAGACACTTAAAAACACTAAGGTGCTTCCCAATCTTAGGCCATCCTATGCTTGAAAAAAACTATATGTCCAGGAACACAAATTGCATCTAACCGCTATCTTCTTTAGAAAAAATAAGTAAACCCATGGGGGCATCACAATTTCATAAATGCTCCATAACATAATTTAACTAACAGTGTTTATTTGTTGAAATATCAGTACAGCCTTGCACAGAAATAATTCTCAACCAGCAACAACTATCTACACTGCCGCGTGGAAGTAATTTTCTTTAAGTTCATGTCGTGCTGTAAATCGTTTATTGATTCTGTCTTTATTTTGACTCCAAGTTAAAAATCAACATAACATCATTTCGTCATATCAAACTTTTAATTTGTTTGATTATTGAGCAATTTAAATGAAAACAACTTCTGTTCCTACTTCTTTTCCATCTAATTTCGATTTACATGCAATGGCAGATAAATTTCTATAAAGGCCGTACTTTTGAGATTTGCTTCAGAAATTCGTAAAACATCTCGCGCCGAACATGTACTACAAGCCAGAGAGGTCCGATGGCACGAAGGTGCCCATTCCCTGGCAAATCAAGAGTTTATTCTACAACATGGCTTGGCCTCTTAAGGACAATCAGACCACTCTAATGAAGTACATATACCATGTGATTGTTGGAGTGGGCGTCTTTACGTACATTCTTGTGTATGAGGGCGAAATGCTGTTTGTGTTCCAGAATCTCAACAACATTACGCGCAGCATCCAAGGATTGGTGACAGCCGTTGTAGTGTGTGAGTGCATCTTGAGACTTTTTCACGTCACTTTAACAAAGCAATCTTGCAACCTATTCTACAAGAAGTTCAGCTGAAGAAGTTCAGAACAGATCTATGTTGGCGGGTAAGTTTTGCAACAGTTCCACAAACTGAGTCGGAGTGTCTTGGTTTATTATAGCAAGGAGCATGCTGGAACATCCAGGAAAATCTAGCAACAACTCATTCCCAATACTGTGTACACATACAGATATACAGTTACTCTGATCTCTTTCGTTTTTGCGCCGATTTTGAGACGACAAAACGAGCTGCCGTACAAAATGATTTTTCATTACAACTACGAAGGCCCGCTTGTGTATGGACTGACGATATTTAATCTGTTGTTGACTGGGAGTAGTGCGATTTTCTTTTTCATCGGCGACGGTTATTTGTTGCCGTACTGCACTTTGCACTTGAACGGGAGGTACCTAATGCTGCAGGGGGAAATGGAGCACTGCTGCTCGATACTCTTGACAGTCCCGGGGTCTCAAGTGGCAAAGGAGTTTCACAAAAAAATACTACAGTTATTCTCCAATTTAAATCACATTACAAAACTCTTAAATGATTTTTATAAATTCCGTATCTTTGTCATGATTGCATTCTCCATGGCGTTGATTTGTGTGCTGTGTTTTCAATTCGCTTCGGTATGGTATTTTTTTTTATAAAATGTGACTTTAATTCAGTTAATAACTTTTAGCTCGGCTTGTCATCAGAAAATATTAGCTTTGCCTCGTGGCTAAAATTTCGGAATTACTAAATTTTGGGACACTCGGTTCGACGCTGATTGAAAATGTAAGTAAGGGTTGTTGAATAGTTTCTTGTCCTTTTGAATAAGGACATGATATAAAAACATTTTGTGCAATTTACCTGCTATTTCTATCACTAAAGTCAGGCTGTGTGTTCTCACAGAATTAGTCTTCCAACAAGGACCACCACTGGCACCGACAACTGAACAACATTTTATGGGTGTACGTATAATCAAAGTGGTCGCCGTGGCGTAGTGGTTATTGTGCGACGCTCACACGCCGAAGGGTCTAGGTTTGATTCCCAGTTCAATACCAATTTTTTCGAATTTTTCACGGCACCACCTTTTTCGCGCTACTGACAACACTCAAAGAGTAATAACTGTCCAAGAAAGCTTCTCAAATTTCGCCGTTCGGAGTCGGCATTAAACTGTAGGTCCGTTTTACTCGTGAGAGAATAGTAGCGCTCACAACACGAGTAGTTGATGAGCAAGCTAGGCCCTGGTCCCCCTTTGGGCTGTATTACAATTATTATTATTATAAAGAAAACTACACCACAGTCAGTACTAGCTTAGTCCAATAGTCTCTACTTTGAATGTTCTTAGATGTTAGCCTAAAACAGTGTGTTCTCACTTAGTCAAAGTTGGTTTGTGGTACATAAAGGATGATGACTTTTTAAAAGTATAAAGTTTGTCAAAAAAACACATAAAATACACAAAAATGCATGAAATCTTAATTTGAATCGATAGTACGGCCCATATAATTTAATGTTTGAAGACTATTTCATGCAAATATTGACCTTCACTGTGCCTCAAATGGTTCATCCGCTAAGTCTAATAGTTGCATACTCTTTCCAACATTTCGGCCGGTATCTCAAATGCTCCAATTTTGACATACTCTTTGAAACATTTCGGCCGGTATCTCTAAATGTTATCTTCCAATGCGCCAGTTGAAGCGGGATTGTGTGTATAGACATGAGCTCTAACATAGCCCCATAAAAAATAGTCTAAAGGCGTTAAATCTCACGATCTAGGCGGCCAATTAACCGGTCCCGAACGTGAAATAAAATTCTCACAGAACTCAATAAGTCCGTGCTTTGTGGCATGTGGCACCGTCTTGTTGAAACCACATGTCATGCAAGTTAAGCTCTTGCATTTTGGGCAAAAAAAGTTGAATATCATCTCACGGTAGCGCTCATCATTCACAGTTACGTTACGCTTTGCATCATCTTTGAAGAAGTACGGTCCAATGATGCCACCCGCCCATAAACCGCACCAAACTGTGACTTTTTTTTGGATGCATTGGTAGCTCTTGCAATGCTTTTGGCTGATATTCACTTCAAAATCGACAAGTCTGCTTATTTACGTACCTATTGAGCCCAAAATGAGCTTCGTAAATTTTTGACCACAAAATGGAAGAAGCGCGCGATGAACTTTCTTAACAGAGCACGCATTTCGATAGTAAAATTCAATAATTTTCAAGCGTTGTTCGTTTGCAAGACGATTCATGGTTAAATTATAGACCAAACTGAAGATGTTTGTCAGTGAAACAAAACACGAAAGGCGCGTCAGCTGTTTAAAACAGTATTACCAAAAAGATAATAGCTAACAAAATCACCCTTTACTTTTTAAGCTAAAGCTACTTAAAACTTTATGATCAAAGAAACTTATCCAATCGCACTCCTCCATTAAACAGTCATATTCTATCACCATCGAGGCAAACAAAGAAGATGTAATCATAGATAATGCACAATAGAGCAATGCTGTGACGATCAAATTTTCATGCAAATCCAGCTGGCTCCTTTGAATGATTTCCCCATTCTTCAAGTGCTACTAGGCAGCAAAGAAAAAGAAAAACCAAAGTGATTTTTGGCTTGACTTCGAGACTGGTGTTTTTGTCGCTATTTATTGTGCTTCCCAGGAAAAGAATGTAATCAAATTTTTAGAAGATTTTCTGTCCACTGAGATGCTGTAGTACTTTTTAATGAGTTGAGTTTAAGTTTTTATTGCACACACATCACTTTTGCAGGCATTTTCTTAAACGGAAAATCTCACACTTTAAAGCTCCAAGCTCCAAGCGCTGACGGCCAACTCATTAAAACGAGCAACTTGGATGTTTGTGTTTGGGAGCCATCATTACAACCATATACGAATATAACCAGATCTGTAAAACCTGTAAGACGGATTTTTAGCATTTTTTTACTTCTGGTGTTGACTTCTAAGCTTCGCACGTACCTCTAAAAAATGATATAAAGATGTCAAAAAATTATGCATCGCCTTATTCTAAATATTTTTCGATTATTTCCTCTCCGTTTTCTACACATTTTATCTTGGGTCTATGCAGGTTGTTATACGTATGTATACGACCTTAAAATATATAAAAAGGTGATGGCGATCATTTTGGATATTTGTTCATATATTGTTTCGGGCATAGTATGAATTAGGAAGTATGAACTTCAATCTCGAAATAATAGCCTTTTCTTCGTCAGGAGACGTTTCTGACATATTCGTACTTGGGTGGTATCCTCAAAATCCGAGGGACAGCTACAAAGTTATTAATTAAAGATAATGTGATTATTAAAGACATTTATTTAGCTCGTTATCAGAGAAATTATCTTATGGTGAACTTGTTTACTCATAAAGCTTACATGTTAAATAGTGTCGTGGTAAATTTAGTATAGTTCTTATAATTTTATTTTGATATCTTTGGAGTCTTATGAGTTTTGGCACAGTCGTACCAAACAGCATAACAGTCTATGTTTCAATACAATGTATTAAAATACATAATATAAAAGGCTACTCAATTTTAATGTACTTGCAAAACAATGTGTTTTGAATATTAAATGTTTTATTAATCAAAATACCAAGGAATCTACAGTACTACAGTACCAGTATGTATTAAAGGAATTGTACGAGTATATTATAAGATAAAAACACGTTTGCGTGGAAACCAGATTTCCAACGGTTTTGAAGTTGAAGTTTTACATTAATTTGTAAAAGTACGCTCTTTTTTTTCTTTCTTGAATTAAGAAGCGTTGTTTGTAAATACATCAGTAACAGATGCGAATATCGGTGTATCATCAGCAAACATTACCATTTTTATATTATTTCCAAGATTAGGAATAGAGAAAACGTATATATTTCTGGCTTCCCCGTTCAGAGTTAACAAAACACTGTTGGCTTCTTCTACTGGTGAGAGAACCATAGTGCACACAACACGAGTAGTTGATGAGCATGCTAGGCCCTGGCTCCCCGTATACTGTTGCGCCATCCGTCACAACAAGGAAACATACATATTAAACAAATTTCGACCGATTACGGCTCCCTGAGGCGAACCATTAACTATGAGTTTTCTATTACTTAAGGCACTTTGTACGATTTTAATAATTTTTAGTGCTGTAACTTGATCCGGTCACTTAAGGGTACTCGCAACCCCTTTTGCACGCGTCGATTATAAAAAAAAGTGGACGTTTAACTTCATTAATTTGTATATTAATGCACCGTGACAAACTTTATTAAAATCCATCTCTCGACTCTTTAGATATACATTCAAATTTAATATGTTTTTCTTATTTTTGCGATTTGGTGATAGGTGTTGTGAAAGGATTAAAGAAAAGAATATTAGTGTCGATTAAATGGTTATCAACCATACCCTTAACTATTTTTGCTTGCACAACTTACAAAACTTATTGCCTTGAAGCCTGATGACTCTCTTTTGCCTAACCAAGTTTTGGAAATAGAATTTTCAAAGTTGTTGTCTGCAATCTGGAAAGTACTTTAGTAGTGGCAAGAATAAAGGATTTCTGTAAGAAAACACATGCCTGTGAGAGGCAGAGCCTTTAATATCTTGTTGTTTAACCAGAACTCTTTAAATTTTTCAATCTTGCAATCAAATTGTTGAATCTATCTGTATTATGTAAGTTTGTACTGAATATTTCTTCAGATGCTTACGAAAATACTAACAATTATGGGAGACCCGTCGCTTGAAGATTCGAAAACAAAAAATGTGTAGTACCAACATTAACCTTACATTCTTTTCAATGCGACATTCAATGTGCGGATGAAGACAATTGATTGTGTTTGGACTGACGATGCTTCATCTCTCATTAAATGGGAGCAGTGTGATTTTCTTTTTCATCAGCAACGCGTAAGTGTTGGCGTTGAATTTGATCTGCTTGATTTTGAATCTGCTAGTTTTCATTTTCATTGTTAAATTAAATAAAAAATGTCAGGTTTTGGAAACAAAAACTTGAACGTTATGTAAAGATCTAGTCAAACTGTGCAAATTCTCAATATCATCCCCGTGCTAGCTTGTTCTCATTGCGTCAATGTTTGAACGCACCTCTAGATTTAACTGACTGTCTGTTTCTAGTTTTATTTATTTTTCTGCTGAAAGCAGATTCTCTCCCCTTCTCTTGTAATTGAATCCACCGTTGCTATGTAAGTGTGAATTTTTTGAACCTCCTTCCTCTTCTTAGAAAGGGTTTGGTGAGACCTCACAGGAAAAGTAATAGTTGTTTTTACTACAAACTTCTCTTTATGAAACTTTTTTTTCTTTTAACCAACGTACCAAAGCAAAAGACGGGTAAAGTCAGTTCAATGTATTACTTGTCAAATTGACAACAAATCACAAACCGAAAGGAAAATGTACTTCTGATGGAAGACCTCAAAACAATTAACAATGTCACTGCATCGAAATCCAATGCGACTCGGGATATGGATTTTTCTATGCCGCACTGTGGTTAAGGTATGTAAAACTAAAGTACTTTATTGACACTTGTTTAAGTACTTTTTTATAGGTTCTATGTGGAGCATTCTCATACTGATTTATATTGTCAAGTAATCGTCAGAATAAATGAGTATATATACTGTGACATTTATTATGTTTCTGTATACTCTCAAATAATGTAGAACAACACAAAACTACGTGAGTCTATATTCGTAAACTGAATTTTGTTTCTTAGTAAATATGGATGAATAAGCCCTGATAAGCCCTTTGTTGAAACTTTAACAAACTAAATGGAAATTTTCAATTTTGTGTTTCATTCTGTATGAAACTTACAATTTCGGATCATGTTCATAAACAAGCAATCCGTTTATAGATTAGATTTTGCATTCAGATAAGCGTTGCGCACTGTGACCTATCGTTTTTGTATTTAAACTGTCGCTTTCTTTAACAGCTTCCATTCAGTAGAATAAAGCTAAAGTGTTTCAACATGTTCAGAAACACGTGTCTGACAATTACACTTGTCCTCTTACTCTTTATTGGATCGTCTTTTGTTCAGTGTGAAGACTTTTGGGCCATTGTCAAAACCGCTTTGAGTTTTATGCCAGAATCATTTGCTCCTATTTTTGTAGCAAGGACGTTGGTTGAATGCAAGCCACAGACATTGGCAGGAGGTGCTGCAGGTGGAGCGGTTGCCGGCGTTGCGGGAGGACCTCCTGGTGCTGCTCTCGGTGCTGCTGGTGGTCTTTTGGGAGGATGTTTTGCCGAACGTTTGGCCAAAGTAATTAAAGATAATTAGACAGTTGTGTAATTAAAAGAAATAAAAAATTTTGCTGGTTTAATGAAAAGACTTAAGAGTGTTATTGCTTTGTTGTATGTGTATGAACAATTCGAATTGAAACTAAAGAGATACACAGATTAATTAAGTTTAAAGGTTAATACATCTGTGGAGATACTTTAAATAAATAAAATGAAACCACATTAATGTTTGTGCTAATGGGTAAATCAAACTACAAACCCACATCAAAATAATCGCTGTCTTCTGTTATTGTTGAGAAAGTAGTAGTTACAATTAATTTGGCTTTCATATATAAACTCTCAACAGAAGAACAATAAAAGTCGTGGAACCGAAAAAAAAAACAATAACGTTTCCGATTACAAAAGCATGGTATTTTTTCCGAAACCATTTAAAAACACTACAAAAGGATATTACTTAAGTATTAAAATATTTAAAAATCAAATGGATATGTAAATTCGGCTGCACGGGCAAGCACTATAGAGCAGTTTCTGTGCCAAAGAAGTGTGACATCAACAGGGCCAGGTCAGGAAAAAAGAAAATCGTTGCATGAAAAGAAATCTCCGCTCAAATGATACAGAATTTCCCAAGAGGCAACATATCTGGTGCATCTATGTGTCAAAACAGTTGTTGCAGTCTTAACTGAACTATAATAAAAACATTATTCAGTTTTGTGTGAAATTGTTCTTTGTTATTAATTTTTCATAAACAAATTTCTTATTTTATTATTGAAACTGTAGTTAAAACTCTTATATGTCCAAAGAGAGATTCAACTAACAATGAGTTTGATGCGCTGTTCGATCCCATTACAAGAATTGTATCCCTGTATCCTCGCGCTGAAACTACTTGGCTTTGACATTCAGGCCAGACAACACTTAAGGGATGGTATGTTGAGATTTTTGTGCCCGCCGTGGCGTAATGGCGATCCCCGGCTGAACACCTCGAATTTTTTCACGGCACCACCTCTTTCGAGCTGCTGACAACACTCAAAGAGTAATAATGTCTAAGAAAGCTTCTCAAATTTCGCATTTTGGAGTCGGCAAAAAATTGTAGGTCCCTTCTACTCGTGAGAGAACAGTAGCGCGCACAACACGAGTAGTTGATGAGCAAGCTAAGGCCCTGATCCCCCTGTGGATTGTTGCGCCAACAATTATTATTATTATTATTATGTTGAGATCTTTACTGAGGTGAATAATTTGACCGAGCTTGTAAGTAGGCCAACACGGATACCTGACGTTGCAGATCATACCGTCAACACTTTCTATCTGTTTCTCACGTTTCATCCTGAGAAATATTTAATTGACATACTGTTCCCTCTAGGCTTGTCAGCCCACTGAATTGTATTATAACAAATGTGCACAAATCCGCTGGCCCAGATAATATACGTTCTATGCTTCTGAGGAGGTGTTTTTCTACGCTGAAAAACAACTTTGTTAGCTTTTTCATTTATCCAACTCCTTAGCGTTCAAAATAAGTGGAAAATAGCATTTGTCCAACCCCTCTCTAAAAAGGACCGTCCTCAGCCATTTTATCGACCCATAGCACTTACTTCGCTAATTTCCAAGGTCACGAAAACGCTGATAAATCGTCAGCTTATGAAATATCTTTAAACCCGAAAGTTTCTCAATGACCGGCAGTATGGCTTCAGCAGTAACAGGTCCACTGGTGATTTCATGGCATATGACACCGAAAAGTGGAATCAACCTTTGCACAATGTAATACAATGAGAAAGAAAGACATTTGCGATTAATATTTCAAAAGGCATTTGATAGTCTGTCATCAGGCTCTCTTGTCGAAATTGCGTGATTTTGGTGTCGATCATAGATAGATAGATCCATGCTTATTGCGCAAAAAAAAAAAATTATAAAGCTTATTACCATACGTCTTACAAATTCTGATATGATAGCTAGTATCTTTCATCTTTAAAATTACAGTGAATATAAATGGGAACTGATTGAAATTGAAAAGGAAACTTTTTTTTAAGGAAATTAGAATTGGAATTTTTTAAGGAATTAAGGCAAAAAAATACATTTCAAAAACTATTTCACTAAATAAATAAATACCAGGTATACCGGTATGAGCGTCAAGATACAAATGTCTCGATAGGGAACATTTGTTGTGAACGAGCCCTTATTTTTTTTCGTTTGTTTGCTATGGCATCTGTGAAAAATATTTAGTGTACATCAAGTCATTTAACAGACAACATAATATTTTTTCATCGTGTTAAAAATGTCGAATTTTGTACTAGAAAGTGGTGATTTGCGGAAAGCATTAATTTTGTATTTTCATTGGAAGAAAAGTGCTGCAAAGTCACATCGAATGCTTGTCGAGGCATATGGTGATCATGCTCTATCAGGAGCAACATGCAAAAGATGGTTTCAACTGTTCAGAAATAATGATTTTGATGTGAGAAATGAAGAATGTGGAACACCACCAAAAAAGTTTGAAGATGCCGAATTGCTAACGATATTGGATGGAGATGACACTTTGAGTCAAAAGCAAATGGCAGCAATGTTAAATGTTGCACAACAAACAATTTCTGACCGTTCAAAAGCTATGGGAAAGATCCAAAAGTGTGGAAAATGGGTGTCACATGAATTGAATGAAAGACAGGTGGAAAACCGAAAAAACACTTGTGAAATTTTGTTTCAAAGACACGAAAGAAAATCGGTTTTGCATCGGATTGTTACTGGCGATAAAAAATGGATTTATTTTAAGAATCCTAAACGGAAAAAAATCATGGGTTAATCTGGGACAACCATCAACATCGACTGCAAAACCAGATCGATTCGGCAAGAAGACAATGCTGTGGGTTTGGTGGGACCAGAAAGGTGTGCTGTACCACGAGCTCCTAAAACCTGATGAAACCGTTAATACTGATCGCTACCGATAACAAATGATCAATTTGAATCATGCATTGATCGAGAAACGACCAAAATGGGCCAGAAAACACGGCAAGGTAATTTTGCTCCATGACAATGCACTTGCACACAAAGCAAAACCGGTTCAGGATACAATCAAAACACTTGGCTGGGAGCAGCTACCCCACCCACCGTATTCACCAGAATTGGCTCCTTCCGACTTTTATTTGTTTTCACGAGTAGAAGGGACCTACAGTTTTTTGCCGACTCCGAACGGCGAAATTTGAGAAGCTTTCTTAGACAGTTATTACTCTTTGAGTGTTGTCAGCAGCTCGAAAGAGGTGGTGCCGTGAAATATTAGAAAAATTGGTGTTGAGCTGGGAATCGAACCTAGACCCTTCGGCGTGTGAGCGTCGCACTCTACCCACTACGCCACGGCGGCCACTGTATTGAATGGGTGCAAGTCATATATTCACCAAATTAATACTTGTGTTCGCCAGGTCTCCGTTTTCTCTCCGTCACTTTTCCTCATTTTTATAAATGAGCTCCTATCTGTCAGTTTTAATCCAATTCACTCCTTCGCTGTTGGCAGTATTATCACCACTTGATATTTATTGCTTAGCTCTCGACCCTCCTCTTTGGCCATGGACTTGGAACGCCACCGTATATTATGCTCATTAAATTCCAATCTTGATTGCATAATTGATTGCGGGAAAAAGAATAGAGTGATACTTTATGCTTCCAAAACCGTGGCCGTTGTGGAGTAGTGGGTACAGTGCGACGCTCACACGATCCGATTATTGACACTTCTCATTTTTTTTTCCAGCTGCCGACAACTATCAAACAACTGTCTAAGAAAAAGCTTCTCAAACTTCGCCGTTTGGAGTCGGCAAAAACCTGTTGGTCCCTTCTACTCGTGCGAGAGCAGTAGCGCGCAGATCACGAGTAGTTGATGACCAAGCTAGACCCAGGCTCTTCTGTGGAATGTTCTATTAAAACCCAGTTCTATCTACTGTCACTCAAGCGCAATTAAAATAAACAGCGATTATCCACGAATGTGTTGCGTTGCTGATATTGAACGACTTCCCATCCTCCAACTCACCACTAAGTTGGAACGATCACATATATGACATCGTCAAAATACAGCGAAATGTCTAGATTTCTTAAAGCGATGCAAGAAATATTTCACCCTTTTTTGTCAATACACACATTTAAGGCGTTTATTTGTCCAAAGCTTGAGTATAACGCTCCTTTCTTGTCTGAACCACCTAAGAGCACCCTGCAGCGATAATATTTACTGGTAATAATAATAGTTGTTTTCCCATACTCGAACAAACAACAAAACAAGGCAAACTAGCACAAAGTCCGTTCCCATATTCCGAAAAAAATGGGTCTTACGTCAAATGAACGCTCCCGAGAGAGAGTTAAATAAATCAAAAATTTACCCGCAACACTCGCCTCGCTAGGAATGGCACTGCTACTAGCGTGCGCCATCTCATCCTAGACTGTCCTCTGTTGCATTGTTCCAATCCGAGTCGGATTTGAAGACTTTTCGGGCCGGGGCATAGTGTCTAAATGCTCTTCATTGCCTATCCATTTTAAACGTTGTCTTCGAGGAGGCTCGACGAGGTGCATGTTACCGTATAGTCCATTAGGTTCGTCGTAAGACTTTTTTCTCCAAATTCCAACGCAACTGGACAAAAATTCGACAGAGAACTTTTCTCTTAAAGAGACTAAGAGCTTCTTCATCCGTTCTAAGGAACGTCCAAGTTTCGGCGCCATAAAGCAGGACTGAGATGATAAAACTGTTATATAAAGCTGCTTCGGCTTCAATGCCAGCAAACGCTTGTTGTGTTCGTCCAATTACGTCAATGCCGTCCGCGGAGACTATCAATTGAGCTGATTTTGAAATGTTGTGCCTCTGGTGTTGACTTGTGAGATCCTTTCAAGAATGATTTTAAAGAAGTCACATGACGGTGCGTCAACTTGTCTAAGACCTTTGACATTGAAGGTCTCGGTGAGTTTGTTACCGGCACCGACGGAGAAGCGAGAGCTCTCCATCGTTATCCTACACAATCTGACGAGTTTGGTAGGACTGCGAAAACTAGACATGGCACTTTATAGCTCGTCGCTATGCACACATGTCATATGGTGCTTTGAAATCGACGAATAGGTGGTGAGTTTGTACTGGTAGGCCAGGCGAATTGATAATAATAATTATAATAATAATAATAAATAAGGTTTCAGACACTTCAATACTTCATAAGTACCTGTGTAGTAACTCAGCACAGTATCCCTTTGGTTAAAGTAGTTTGGAATCATTCAAAAGCATGGAAATTGGGTGCTGTACGAGTATGAGGTGCTAAAACTAGGCAAAAATAATGATGGAAAAATGTATAGCCTAGAAGGAATGCGTTTTTTTCGTGCATAGCGTGAAAAGTGCCAGTAAACAACCGATAGCAGCATCATTACACTCTGCCCCACCTGACTGAAGCGGTCAAAAACTAGCTGGAAACGCTTAAATGAGACGTCTTACCCAGCCCGCCGTATTCCATCCCGGATTCAAAATTAAAATTTAAACCATAAATGTCTTTGACACAATTTTATTAATACATTTTTTTCTACACAAAACTCATATTTTTTTAACACTGAGTGTAATTGTCCTCACAAAGATGATATTTCTTCCAGAATGCATCCAGAGACCCTGCCATCATAAATTACTGGAAGTATGGCAACGTCGAAAATTGTCTTTGAAGCATAATCATCGAGATTTGATTGACAGGCTCTAAATAAATCTTTCAATTCAGATCGTTGAAACAACGTCAGCTTTCCTTAAATATTTAATAGCGTCATTTCTTGAAGAATGCTCCTTCCCACAGTTGGCGTGGCGAACATACAAACAACAATTACAAGTGCGAGGGCAAGAGCTTGTCTGGTGATTATTTTCCTGAAATCTTCGCGACACGAGACACTGTTTGATAGTGAAGCAGAGAACGCTTAGCCTCATATACAAACTGGTGTATCAGTGCATCATAATTGGCCGCGCAGCTCTGAATTTCCCATACTGTCTGATTTAAGTGGGTTTATTTGAGTTGATCGTTGTAGTCGCATATTCTTTTCTTATTCCCGTACTTTTCTTGCTGTTCAACTATTTAATTTGAGAGAAAATAAGGAATAACCGGGGATTATCCATTACATTTTAAGCACTTCAGGCTGATAAATCCAAAATTAGCTTTGTTGTGAAATATCATGAGGGTTTCGCTTACACTGTTCCGAACCATAAACTCACTTCCAAATATGCGCTGTTGTTGGAAGCGGTATTGTGATGTCACAATTATTTATACACCTTTCCCAACGTGCCAACTCAGGCATTGAAGGCGGTGAAGTTCGCTTTGTAGCCCTCCTGGAAGTTTCCAAGCTTTTCGTTATTAAGGAATATTTCAAGCGCATCCACAACTGAAAATCGGTCAAAAATACCGGGACCGTTAAAAGTAAGTCCGCGTGTATCAAATACCAAATGTACGATTGTGTTGTTTAATTTGCATTACAAATTCGAATTGAAACTAAAATTTCTAAGTAAATAATAAAAAAAAAGTTGCTAAATTTGCTCCACAAAAATTTGCGTTGGAGAAGTTATTAAATGTTTAAAATAGTAGTATTTTTATTTAAGTCATCCTGAGACACTCCATTACTTTCGATCAGGTATCCTCTTTTTTTCTCATGCGGTTTTACATAGATGACACCAATTTTTCAGCATAAGAACTGCCTACACTATTCCACTCTCACGCGTATTCATTCCGAATATGAGAGTGAATTTTTCTTTCGAATACATCACACATGTGATCGATAGGGTTGATATTTGGGCTTTTTGGTGGAATTCTTAGTAAGTGTAGGCAGTGGTATATAACCCACAGATGCGCTTGCGACGTGTGTGGGTCGCTTTCCTGCTTCTAAAATACCCAGTACTAAGCTCAAATTTCTTTTAAGGATACACATATTATATCATAATCCGTTCTGTTATTTCCAGCTTACATACTCTTGTTTTGGCCACACAACCCCACATCATAAGACCTTCACCTTCATGCTTCACACTTGTTTTTCTACACTTGGGAATTAAGGCATCATTTAGCTCTCTCCATACCCTAAGGCGACCATCCGAGCAATTTCAGGAGGTTTGTTCCCATACTCCTTAAAAAGCAAATCCATTCTGCCTGTGAATTTTTGCTAGATGTTTCATTGATACACACGTCCTACATCTACTTTGTACTATGGTTTGCCAAACTGTTTCCCGGTAGACTTGAGTGCCTTTAGGCGTTTTCAATGAGTGGAGCTGATCTCTCCAACTGTTATGAAAAAAACTTTGCTTTACCATGCGCTCAATCACACGTTTGTTTCATGCAGAGACTTTCGATGGTAAATTTTCGTTTTACAAATAAGGTTATTTATTATTCATTCCCTTCCAGGCACAATTAATATCTTTTTTGAAATTTTATTTGTTTTTATTTCGCGAAATTTAAAATATAATAATTTAATTGACCTGTGTAATGCGATAAAAATTTACCACTATTTATACAGTTTGTCTCAGCTGTAAGAAAACTTTTGTGGAGAAAATTTAGCAAACATTAAACTTAAAGTCAAATGAAGAATTTTACATTTTTTTACTGAAGAATATTTTAAAAATTCTATTACTTATCGTTCGTGAGCAATGGACCATCTTTTTCTACATATTATCATTGTACGCAAACTTTTTTGCAGCACTGTGTTTTAAACATTTGCAAAATCTTACAAACATTTTCATTTATCTCCAAAAATATTTATTTTTTCATCAATTTTACTTTGTCCCCCACCCAGATATAATACACTTGTGCCAGCGTTTTTTTTCAATCCCGAGCAGTTCTAATATACACTTTTTGCTATGCCCTTGAGCATTGTATCTCCTCAAATGTCGAAAAAAAACACCTTCCTTTCATAATACATCAATCCGGGACTTATTGATGTATTACGAAAGAACATAGAGGGCAAGAAAAATACATATTTTTTCAGGAAGTATATATATATTCAAATGATGCCGTCAAATTTTTATTACAATCTGATTATTAAGTAACAAGTTACATTGCTTCAAGTGACGCTACTTTTGCGATTTTAAAAACAATGAAAAGAAAAACAGAATTTCGTGTGCTGTTTGATGGGGAAAAATACCGTGCGAGCTCAGCAATGGCTTGCAAAGTGTTACAGGGACTCTGCTCCATCAATAACCAAAAGTTGAGGCAAAAAGTTCTACAATGCCCCAAGGGTAGCAGAAGCTTTTGGTCTTTCGTAAAAAACATAAGGAATTCAGCCTCGTCTTCGATCCCAACGCTCATTTGCAATGACATTCCAGCTGTCAGCTCTTTGGACAAAGCTAATCTGCTTGCTGCACACTTTGCAGCTAGCTCAACGCTGCCAGATAGCACTCTGTCCCCGCCTGTACTTGAGAGCGTAAATCTCTCCATGGGGCAAATCCATTTTCGCACTCGTACAGTAGCAAGAGTACTTAAAGATCTAAACATACACAAATCCGCTGGCCCGGATGGTATACCCCCTGTTCTTCTGAAGAGGTGTTCTTCTACGCTGGCAAAACCACTGCGTAAGCTTTTCCATCTGTCCTACTCTTCAGGGCTCTATCCGAGTAAGTGGAAAACTGCATTTGTCCAGCACGTCTCTAAAAAGGGCGAAAGTTCGTCACCCACCTCCTACCGACCCATAGCACTAACGTCCCTTCTCTCCAAGGTCATGGAAACGCTGATCAACCGTCAGCTTATGAAATATCTTGAGTCCCGGAAGCTTCTTAATGACCGGCAGTACGGCTTCCGAAGCAACCGTTCCACTGGTGATCTGATGGCATATCTCACTGAAAAGTGGAACCAATCTTTGCACAATTTAGGAGAAAGCAAGATTGTTGCGCTTGATATTTCAAAGGCATTTGACAGGGTCTGGCATCAGGCTCTTTTGTCGAAAATGTGTGCTTTTGGGATCGATGAGTCTCTTCTTCAATGGATTAGAAATTACCTTTCGAATCGTTCAATACAAGTCGTTTTGGATGGATTCAAGTCTGATATCCACTATATTAATGCTGGTGTTCCCCAGGGCTCTGTTTTGTCTCCGACACTCTTTCTCATTTTTATAAATGATCTCTTGTCTGTTACTTCTAATCCTATTCATTCCTTCGCTGATGACAGTACCCTCAGCTTTTCATATTCGTTCCTTGGCTCACGTCCCTCAACTTCGGCCTTAGACTCGGAACGGCAGCGTATGTTAAGCACATTCAATTCCGACCTTGACAGCATAATCGATTGGGGAAATAAGAATAGAGTGGAATTTAATGCTTCCAAAACACAGTGCTGTCTACTGTCGTTAAAGCGATCACAAAATAATCAGCCGTTATCCATGGACGGCACTTGTGTTGTTGAAACCGAAAGACTTTCCATCCTCGGTATGTGTATCAACCCAGCAATTAGTTGGAACGATCACATATTTGAGGTTGCCAAAAATGCTGCGAAATGTCTAGGCTTCCTTAAACGATGCAAGAAGTACTTCACCCCTTCTGATCTGGCTACAATATACAAGGCCTACATACGCCCAAAACTTGAGTATAACGCTCCTATTTGGTCAGGTGCTCCTAAGACCTCCCTGCACCTGCTGGATAGAATTCAAAAGCGAGCGATAAAACTTATAGGTGACAGTAATATTGCGAAGTCGATTGACTCTTTAGAACACCGACGTAATGTCGCGTCGTTGTCACTCTTTTATCGCTATTTTAACAAGAAATGCTCAGATGAATTAGCCAGTTGCATTCCTCCCCTTCAAGAATTCACCCGCAATACACGCCTCGCTAGGAATGTCCACCAATTCACCCTCAAGCCCTCTTTCGGACGTACAGTCAAATTCAGAGACTCGTTCTTTAGCCGCACTACACGAATCTGGAATGCTCTTCCCAGCTCGATTTTTCCTCCTCATTACAATCCACAGGCATTTAAAACCAATGTGCATCGGTATCTCCTCTCCCTCTCTTCCTCTATACCTTCGGCCCGTGCTGTGACTTGATCCGGTCACTTAAGGGTACTCGCAACCCCTTTTGCACGCGTCAATTATAAAAAAAAAAAAAAAAAAAAAAATAACAACTATTTGTCGTTGGCATGCTGACTTAAAACGTGTCAATACGCACACTAACGGTACTCAACGTTTTTTAGAAGGCCAATTGCGGTGGTTACAGCTGAAAACGTCAAAAAAGTACACAAAATCGTTTCGGAAAACCGCAAAGTGAAATTGCGTGAAATAGATAACACTTTAAAGATATCAGAAGGCAGTGTGTACACTATTTCGCATGAAAATTTGTCGATGGGAACGCTCTTTTTAAAATGGGTACCGCGTTTGCTCACAATGGACTAAAACGATAATTGTGAGTCATAATGAATAGGACTTTTTGCGTCGGTGTGTCACAATGGATGAAACTTGGATCCATTACTACACCCCGGAGTCGAATTGGCAGCCAGCGGAGTGGACAGCAGCAGATGAACCACGCCCAAAGTGTCCAAAAACACAAAGGTCGGCTGGCAACGTTTTGGCATTCTAATTTTGGCAAGCGCACGGAATTTTAATCATCGACTGTCTTGAGAAAGGCAAAAGGATAAACAACGTATACTAAATGGCATTATTGGTGTATTTAAAGGAAAAAATTGCAAAAACACGATCTCATTTAAAGAAGAAAAAAATTCCTTTTCATTAAGACAATGCTCCGTGTCACAAGTCGTCAGCTACCATGGCCAAAATGTACGAATCGGGCATTGAATTACTTCCGCATCCAACGTATTTCTGACATCTGGCTCCCAGCGACTTCTTCCTCTTTCCAGACCTCAAAAAGATACTCGTCGGAAGAAAAAAATTACTCGAATGAGGAGGTGATTGCCGAAACTGAAGTCTACTTTGAGGCCAAGATAAATCGTTCTATAAAAAAGGTATCGAAATGTTATAGCGGCGTTGGAGTCCTTCTCTTCCCTCTTAAAGGAAATTACGTGGATAAATAAAGTCGGATTTTGTCTAGAAAATGATGTGTTTTTATTGGTTAGTTAAATCTATTTGGTCGCCGTGGCGTAGTGTGTAGAGTGCGACGCTCACACGCCGAAGGGTCTAGGTTCGATTCCCAGCTCAACACCAATTTTTCGAATTTTTCACGGCACCACCTCTTTCGAGCTGCTGACAACACTCAAAGAGTAATAACTGTCTAAGAAAGCTTCTCAAATTTCGCCGTTCAGAATCGACAAAAAACTGTAGGTCCCTCTACTCGTGAGAGAACAGTACAGACCAGCGCGCACAACACGAGTAGTTGATGAGCAAGCTAGGCCCTGGTCCCGCTTTGGACTATAGCGCCAACAATTATTATTATTATAAATCTATTTAACCTTGGGAATAAGAATAAGTCGCAGGGTGTCAAATCTGATGAATACAGTGGCTGCAGCATTATTACGGTGTTGTTTATGGGCAAAAAGTTACGAGCAATGACGAGTGAGCAGATGGATTATCATGCTGCGAAAGCCGTGAATTGTTTTCCCACAAACTATGTTTTCTTCGTATTGCTTCTTGCAGATATACTCCTTATTGGCCATGAGACCGAAAAAACAGTCAGCAAAACCTTCACATTTGATTGAACGTGGCGTGCTTTTTTGGCCGTGGCTCTCTTGGGTTTTTTCATTGGAACGATTGAACTTTTGCTGCAAACATAACTATATACCCATAACTCATCACCAGCTATAACCCTTTTAGGAAATCTGGATCGTCGTTTACGTCACTAAACAATTCCTAAGCGATGCTCATGCGATTTTTTATCGGTTGATTTCAGTCTTCTTGAGTATTTATAAGACTATCTTAAATAGAAGCTTAGGTCCAAATATCCATTCCACTGAACAAACGTTTGTCCAAAAACGATTGGTAACATGCAAACGTTAAACTAAAAATAGTCATGCTCATCAGAGTGCGTTTGAGACAGCAAATATGAACCCGTCTGATGTGTCCGATGTACTGATCCGCAGATGTAAAATGCCCATTTCATAAAATTTTCCAATATGATGTAGAATGCAGATCTTACACCTCGGGTGTTTCCAGAATCTAATTTTGTTGCCGATAAGATTTTGCATTCAGATAAGCTTTTTTACATTCGACTGCATGTGCTGCGCACCGATCGCTTTTGTATTTAAACGAGCTCATTCTTTTACATCTTTCATTTAGTAGACTAAAGCTAAAGTGTATCAACATGTGCAGTAACTCGTGTCTCACAGTAACAGCTGTTCTCCTGCTCTTCATCGGATCGTCTGTTGTTCAGAGTGAAGACTTTTGGAGCATATTTAAAACGGCTTTGGGCATGATGCCGGAGGCATCACCTGTAATTTTCGTAGCAAAGACTTTGGTTGAATGCAAGCCACAGACATTGGCGGGAGGTGCTGCAGGTGGAGCGATAGCTGGCTCTGCTGGAGGGCCTCCTGGAGCTGCTCTCGGTGCAGCTGGTGGTGCCTTTGGAGGATGTTTTGGAGAACGTGTGGCCAAAATTATTGAAGAAAATTAGACAACGGGGTACTTAAAAAAACAACAGTGTTTTTTGTAAATGTTTGTGTTTTTTTTTTTTTTTTTTGTAAGCCGAATGTTTGTTTTGTATTATGTGTATTAAAAATTCAAATTTAAACTAGAGATATGTTGTTTCATGCAATTTTAGCTACCATTTATTTGATTTTGCTTATGAAACTATTCGTCGTACATTGTAAACTATTTGTTGAACGAGTGAAAAACCAAAAAGCTGATAAGAATATTATTTTTAAATTAGAGATATTCTTAAGCTTCATTAGATTTGTCTTTCACATTTGAAGTCAAACATCATGCTTCTATAGCTAGCATGATTTCACCACTTAGTTGGTTGGAATCCTCTTCGAATTGTGTGCAGCAGCTTAAACAAAGGCGCCACCATGGGCCTTCATCTTCTCTTTGAGCTGCCCTTAAGCTATACAAGGCCTTGATAATTAAACCAAAACCGGTTGACCGAAACGCAATGGAAATTTTGATTCCACTAAACATTGGAAGCAGTTCTTTTTTCTAGAGATGATCAGAGGATTTTTGTTCTGCTTTAAAAACGTGAAACACGGAAGAGAAATTTGTTCTAACCCAGATTGGCGTTTGTAGAAAGAGCTTATATACTTAGTAGCCTCTTAAACCCAAGGACATATAAATTGTCAAGAATGATTTGACCCTGTTTCTATTATCTATGCAGATGTAGTGGACAAAGCCATTAAAAACTTTAAAATTCTTGCTATTGATGGAACCACGTCGTTGGTTGATGTTTAACTCTCGTCAATTGTCCTATTGTAGACGTCTTATCGTAGTAATGCACATCACATCCATGTCATCTGCGCGAGTTTAGAACGGAACCAACATTCGTGACATCGTGCCCATAATATTGACTTGCTAGCTTTGAACTTTCTTATCAGTTTCTTATAACACCACAATTAAATGTGACAAATCATTTCGGACCTTAAAATCGTCAAATAGGTGAGCGTCGGTTGGTGTTTATTACGTTTTTTTCAGTGTCAGTATTCACACTGTCGGAGTGTGTTTCTGGATTTATCTGGTATAAAATCATACTTGTAATAGACTTCTGATTACTCACGTACAGTTTTAAGCGTTCACACTAAACAGCACAGATGATATTGTACGCGATGTTAAGTAAGTACGAAAGTTAAGTAAGTAAACAGGGGGGCATAGGCCTGTTCACGCAAGATAACACTGTCGATTGCGCTCAACAAGGCGAGCTGCCAACATTATCCTCGTCAAGTTGACATACAGCCTCCTCGCGGCACCCCCTGGATAGCCATCACAGCACCCGTTGTACGGTGAACCAATGTATACAGCGAACCTCTCTGTCCGAAGGCTTAAATAATGGGCCTGGCATACCAGCTGGTAGTGCGTGAGGGTAACTTCCTCACCACGTAAAAAAACTTTAGTTCAGAAAAACCGATATGCCTCGGATAAGGACGGCTCAACTGTTGACGACCCCAGCAAACGTTTTAAGGACTATGATCTTCGGTTTTGCACGTGGAATGTGAGGTCTCTTAATAGGCCACGTGCAGCCGAACAACTTGCGGAGGCCTTTGACTGCTACAAAGCAGACATAACCGCCATCCAGGATGTGCAATGGGATGGGCCCGATAAGAAAACGATGAGAAACTGCGACATGTACTACAGCGATTGCTACAGAGAGAGAAGGCAGCGCTTATTCGGATGCGGCTTTGTTGTTCGAGGCAGACTTAGGCAAAAAGTCTTGAGCTACGACCCTGTCAGCAAACGCCTCATGACAGTGAGCATCAAGGCTAAACTCGGGAACATCAGGCTAATATGCGCTCATGCTCCGACAGAGGAGAATTAGGACAACACCAAGAATGACTTCTATGATCTCCTAGAAAGAGCATACGATCAATGCCCCAGCTACGACACCAAGATCTTTCTAGGAGACTTCAACGCTCAGCTGGGAAAGAAGGACATCTTTGCTGGAGTCATCGGAAAACACAGCCTGCACGACAACACATCAGGAAACGGGCTTAGGCTGTTGGATTTCGCCTCGGGGCGAAACCTCTCTCTTCGGCTAGCACGCGGTTCCCACACCTGGACAGGTCCACAAAGGGACCTGGCGATCCTCTGATCAATTCACCGCCAAACAGATTGATCACCTTGCGATCGACGTCAGACAATCCCACAGTATTCTCAATGTCCGAACCTTCAGAGATGCAAACATCGACTCGGATCAACACCTTGTTGTAGCACCGGTAAGAGAACAGATATTGAAAGAGCCACGGAGTCAAGGCAGGCCAAAAGGATTTGACGTCGGAAAGCTACAATCGCAACAGATCTTTGCCGACCGCGTCTCCCTGAAACTCACTCAGAATTCGACGCTGCCTACACTGACCATAGAAGAAGGCCATCAGTGAGGCGTTTGCTGGCCTTGAAGCGGAAGCACCTAAAATGGGTCTGGCGGTAAATGAGGGCAAAACGAAGTACATGCTGTCACCAAGAAAGGACACTCAACATCGACGTCTGGGACAGCGCGTCACACTAGGCAGCAGAAACTTCGAGGTAGTCAAGTACTTCGCCTACCTCGGCTCCGCGTTAAACAGGAACAACAACATCAGTATCGAAATCAAACGCAGAATCACTCTTGCCAATCGCTGTTTCTTTGCGCTCAAGAGGCAATTGAGTAATAAAGCCCTCTCTCGTAGGAGGCTCGCTTTATATAACAGCTTGATCATCCCAGTCCTACTCTATAGAGCGGAAGCCTGGACATTACCAAAAATGGATGAAGAAGCCCTTAGTATTTTCGAGAGAAAAGTTTTGCGTGCGATTTTTGGACCTGTATGCGTTGATGGCATCTGGAGGAGAAGATTCAATGACGAACTCTATGCGCTGTATAGCGACATGCGCCTCGTCAAGCGTCTACGGATACAACACTTAAGATGGCTAGGCCATGTAGAGCGTATGGACACCGAATCCGAACCATTGGGACAACGCGATAGAGGACGGCTTAGGCTTAAGTGGCGCACACAAGTGGACAAGGACCTCAACCAACTTGGAGTGCGCAACTGGAGGCAGGTGGCGAAAGATCGTGCTGGCTGGAGAGGCATGTTGGTTGAGGCCCAGGTCCGCCCCGGACTGTAGCGTCACAACAAGAAGAAGAAGTTGAGTAAACTTATTTTGATTGAGCAGCTATACATCGCGAAATTCAAATAAAAACCAAAATTCTTAGAGAGAACTATCGATATAATATACTCATAATGAGCGCAATATTGTACACCATTCATCGGCAATAGCGACGTTTAATAACAAATATAAATAAATAAGTCGTCCGTTATTTTTTTAAAGATCTTATTTTGAACTTACGTTATCATTCTATACTGCCAAAATTAGAAAACCATTCTTAACTCAAAATCAAAAGTTCTCCACGCCATTTTATTAATACATTATTTTTTATACAAAATTCACATATTATTAAAATTGAGTTTAATTTGTCTCACAGAGGTGACATTTCTTCCAAGATGCATCCAGAGACTTTGCCATCAGAAATCACTGGAAGTATGGTAACGTCGAAAATCGTCTTTCAAGCTTAGTCATCGAGATTTGATTGACTAAATCTTTCAATTTAGATTGTTGAAACAACGCCAGCTTTCCTAAAATATTTCCTAGTGTCATTTCTTGAAGAATGCCCCTTCCCACAGTTGGCGTGGCAAACATACAAACACCAATTACGAGTGCGAGAGCAAGAGCATGTCTGGCGATAATTTTACTGAAATCTTCGGGACACGAGACACTGTTTGATAGTGAAGCAGAGAACGCTTAGCCTCATATACAAACTGGTGTATCAGTGCATCATAATTGGCCGCGCAGCTCTGAATTTCCCATACTGTCTGATTTAAGTGGGTTTATTTGAGTTGATCGTTGTAGTCGCATAGAACAACTTGCGGAGGCCTTTGACTGCTACAAAGCAGACATAACCGCCATCCAGGATGTGCAATGGGATGGGCCCGATAAGAAAACGATGAGAAACTGCGACATGTACTACAGCGATTGCTACAGAGAGAGAAGGCAGCGCTTATTCGGATGCGGCTTTGTTGTTCGAGGCAGACTTAGGCAAAAAGTCTTGAGCTACGACCCTGTCAGCAAACGCCTCATGACAGTGAGCATCAAGGCTAAACTCGGGAACATCAGGCTAATATGCGCTCATGCTCCGACAGAGGAGAATTAGGACAACACCAAGAATGACTTCTATGATCTCCTAGAAAGAGCATACGATCAATGCCCCAGCTACGACACCAAGATCTTTCTAGGAGACTTCAACGCTCAGCTGGGAAAGAAGGACATCTTTGCTGGAGTCATCGGAAAACACAGCCTGCACGACAACACATCAGGAAACGGGCTTAGGCTGTTGGATTTCGCCTCGGGGCGAAACCTCTCTCTTCGGCTAGCACGCGGTTCCCACACCTGGACAGGTCCACAAAGGGACCTGGCGATCCTCTGATCAATTCACCGCCAAACAGATTGATCACCTTGCGATCGACGTCAGACAATCCCACAGTATTCTCAATGTCCGAACCTTCAGAGATGCAAACATCGACTCGGATCAACACCTTGTTGTAGCACCGGTAAGAGAACAGATATTGAAAGAGCCACGGAGTCAAGGCAGGCCAAAAGGATTTGACGTCGGAAAGCTACAATCGCAACAGATCTTTGCCGACCGCGTCTCCCTGAAACTCACTCAGAATTCGACGCTGCCTACACTGACCATAGAAGAAGGCTTGAAACGTTGTTAAGAAGAAGAAGGTTTCACGTCACCACCCATAAGGAACCCATGGTCTGACGACGAGTACAGGCAAGTGGATGCAGCCAAACAAGACACCTACAAGTCAACGGTGCATCGAACAACGAGGGTTGCTCGTGAGCTCTACGAACAGAGAAGAAGGGAAGAGCACCGGCTTCTCAGAAGGAAAAAGAAGGAGCATGAGAAGCGCGCTGTCTAGGAAATGGAAAGGTGTTATGGTAGAAATGAAGTCCGAAAGTTTTACCGAAAGGTGAAACAACTATCCGGAGGATACAAATGTCGGACCGAAGCCTGCCGGGATCCAAGTGGACATCTCGTGGTAGAGTCGCAGTCCGCTCTGAAAATCTGGAAGGATCATTTTTGAAGACTCCTTAACGGCGTTGATGGCCCCAATTCGGCTTTTAAGAAAAATGTTCTACTCGATTTGGACGATGATAGACAAGATTTTCGTCCCCCCGACTTAGACGAGGTGAAGATAGCAATATCGAAGCTGAAGTCGAACGTCGGACGGACTGTCTGCAGAACTACTTAAAGCAGCTGGAGATGACCTGGTTGGGCGCATGCACCAGCTCATCTGTAAAATATGGTCGGAGGAAACCATGCCCGATGAGTGAAATCTCAGCGTCGTTTGCCGATTCACAAGAAAGGAGACCCTTTTGACTGCGCCTACTACCGAGGGATTAGTCTCCGTAACATCACATACAAGATCCTCTCTGCCGTATTGTGTGAGCGTCTGAAACCGTTTGTCCATGACCTGATAGGTCCATATCAGTGTGGTTTCAGACCAGGGAAGTCCACAATAGACCAATGTGAAGAACATTACGGCAGATCCTGGAAAAGACCCAAAAAGTGCAAATCGACACCCACCACCTATTCGTCGTTAAGCACCTTATGACAGTGTGCATAGAGACGAGCTATACAGAGACATGTCTAGTTTTGGCATTCCTACCAAACTCGTCAGATTGTGTAAGATGACGATGGAGAACTCTCGCTGCTCCGTCAAGGTCGGTAACGAACTCACCGAGACCTTCAATGTCAAAAAAGGTTTTAGACAAGGCGACGCACTGTCATGTGACTTCTTCAACATCATCCTCGAGAAGATCGTGCGCAACTCACAAGTCAACACCAGAGGCACGATCTTCTAGAAGTCAGTTCAATTGCTAGCTTACGCTGATGACATTGACGTGATTGGATGAACACAGCAAGCCATCAGTGAGGCGTTTGCTGGCCTTGAAGCGGAAGCACCTAAAATGGGTCTGGCGGTAAATGAGGGCAAAACGAAGTACATGCTGTCACCAAGAAAGGACACTCAACATCGACGTCTGGGACAGCGCGTCACACTAGGCAGCAGAAACTTCGAGGTAGTCAAGTACTTCGCCTACCTCGGCTCCGCGTTAAACAGGAACAACAACATCAGTATCGAAATCAAACGCAGAATCACTCTTGCCAATCGCTGTTTCTTTGCGCTCAAGAGGCAATTGAGTAATAAAGCCCTCTCTCGTAGGAGGCTCGCTTTATATAACAGCTTGATCATCCCAGTCCTACTCTATAGAGCGGAAGCCTGGACATTACCAAAAATGGATGAAGAAGCCCTTAGTATTTTCGAGAGAAAAGTTTTGCGTGCGATTTTTGGACCTGTATGCGTTGATGGCATCTGGAGGAGAAGATTCAATGACGAACTCTATGCGCTGTATAGCGACATGCGCCTCGTCAAGCGTCTACGGATACAACACTTAAGATGGCTAGGCCATGTAGAGCGTATGGACACCGAATCCGAACCATTGGGACAACGCGATAGAGGACGGCTTAGGCTTAAGTGGCGCACACAAGTGGACAAGGACCTCAACCAACTTGGAGTGCGCAACTGGAGGCAGGTGGCGAAAGATCGTGCTGGCTGGAGAGGCATGTTGGTTGAGGCCCAGGTCCGCCCCGGACTGTAGCGTCACAACAAGAAGAAGAAGTTGAGTAAACTTATTTTGATTGAGCAGCTATACATCGCGAAATTCAAATAAAAACCAAAATTCTTAGAGAGAACTATCGATATAATATACTCATAATGAGCGCAATATTGTACACCATTCATCGGCAATAGCGACGTTTAATAACAAATATAAATAAATAAGTCGTCCGTTATTTTTTTAAAGATCTTATTTTGAACTTACGTTATCATTCTATACTGCCAAAATTAGAAAACCATTCTTAACTCAAAATCAAAAGTTCTCCACGCCATTTTATTAATACATTATTTTTTATACAAAATTCACATATTATTAAAATTGAGTTTAATTTGTCTCACAGAGGTGACATTTCTTCCAAGATGCATCCAGAGACTTTGCCATCAGAAATCACTGGAAGTATGGTAACGTCGAAAATCGTCTTTCAAGCTTAGTCATCGAGATTTGATTGACTAAATCTTTCAATTTAGATTGTTGAAACAACGCCAGCTTTCCTAAAATATTTCCTAGTGTCATTTCTTGAAGAATGCCCCTTCCCACAGTTGGCGTGGCAAACATACAAACACCAATTACGAGTGCGAGAGCAAGAGCATGTCTGGCGATAATTTTACTGAAATCTTCGGGACACGAGACACTGTTTGATAGTGAAGCAGAGAACGCTTAGCCTCATATACAAACTGGTGTATCAGTGCATCATAATTGGCCGCGCAGCTCTGAATTTCCCATACTGTCTGATTTAAGTGGGTTTATTTGAGTTGATCGTTGTAGTCGCATATTCTTTTCTTATTCCCGCACTTTTCTTGCTGTTCAACTATTTAATTTGGGAGAAAATAAGGAATAACCGGGGATTATCCATTACAGTTTACGCTTATCGGCTGAAAAATCTAAAATTAGCTTTTTTGCGTATAGTTATGAGATGTTTGCTTTTACTGTCTCGAATAATCGACATACATCCAAATATACGTTACCTTCTCTTGTTGTTGGAATTGATATAGTGATGTCACAATTATTTATACATCCTTCCCATCAACCAGGCATTGAAGGTTGTAAAGTTTGCTATGTAGCCATCCAGGATCTTTGTGTTTTCTTCGTTAATAAGACTGAAAAAAAAGTTAATATGTGTGTACACATAACTAAAACTCAAATGCTATTTTTTTATAGTTAGTTTATGTTCAAATTGCAACGGTCTGAACATCTCTTTTTCACAGGGAGGTTGACCATATTTTTTGACATGTTTAATTATTTGTTAAAGTAACTTTTAACGCTCAATTGATTCTTGAAATTATTAACTGATTTTTCCTTACGAAGAAGAAATATAAATAAGCCACCTATAAATATTTTTTTTAAACTAGCCGAAAAAGCTATGATCAAGTAGGTTGTAAAGCTCATTAGATAGGTGAGGAGAGGAAACATAATGCCGAGAGGTTTTTACAATAGGAAATAAGGTCCAAAAACTTTGGAACAACACACAGCTTACTAGTTCCTTTTGTGTTAACAGAAGCCCCAGCCTCGATTGTCTCCAGCATAAGTCGAGGAAATCACATAACTGGGCATCGGGTACGTCACTACACACTTCAATTGTTTCAAAGAGCCTTGCACCAAAGTTCACAATGTATCGCAGTATTCTCAGCATGTTTTGAAGAAAATATTTTCATTTTTTTCCGTCATCTGAAATTCTACGACCAATAACAATTGTGCTAAAATGAGTCCGAAGAAAATTGTGTATCAAGAGAAACTCTACACGATGGTAGTCTTCTTGAAGAAATACTCACCTGAAATATATAATTAAATGCTAGGGCTCAGATTTTGTGTTCTAATGCGCGATACCTCAAAAGAAATGCTTCTTTTTTTTCTAAATTTAGTTTAAGACCTTTTGTTTAAAAACTCCTGCATTAAGGTCAATAAAAATGCACAGCATTCTGGGATGTTAGTCGGCATTTAAAAACAAACAAAACACCCGCCTTAGAAGAGCTCCTCGTTCCACTCCTTCAACCCATTGAATTAAACGCAATGATAGGAGTCCAATTGGTAAAGCTGGTTAAGCTTACTGATGAATGTAGGAGCGCTTCTTTAGACATCATTACTAATGGTAACCGTTGCAGAAATCACATATAGCCTGAATTTTCTTCAACGGAACCTATGTGCTAAGAAATCGCAGTCAGATGGATTTTATCTTTATGCAAAGTTTCTGCGCATTTAAGCGTTCTTTGAAATGGAAACAATTCAGGCCTGAAATTATCCAAAAGACCGCATTTGACTAGAAAAATACTCACTGCACACGGTGTCATGGGTAACAATGTTGAGCATCGTTGTAATATCAATAAGAAAAATATATATTTTTAGTACCTAAAAGCCGTCTTCAGCAGCGGTAAGAAGGATAAAAATCAGCCTAGATGCTGATAACAGATCAGAAACAATAGGCATTAGGGAAACCAACTGGGTTCGCTAATGAAAAAAGAAACATCCAATGTAAGAATAATCCATCGTCACGTCACATTGCCCATTCGAGGACTAAGTGTTCTTCCACATCTTTCTTCCAGCAGACGTCTTATTCTATCTTTCCAAAATGTATTTATGTGGTAATATTTGGTCTATCATCATATTCCTAAGTCGGCATTAAGACGTCCTCTCAAATCAAGTATTTAAAATTTCGTGAGGCGGGGTACTTTGCCTACCTGCAACCTCTTACTCAAATTGAAATGGGATTTGCGTTGAGTGCGAAGTTTAGTGTATTAAGTATTTCTTTCTATATTTCGGATAAAATTTCTTTGATATTTTTTGGATCCAATGGGACTTAAAAATGTAATAGATTGTGTACATCTTCTGTATAAAAGTAACTTATCCAAATTATCAACTTGAGAAAACCTTAGCAATACATCGCGGGGAATTTCTTTGGTGTTTCCGCATTCAATTCGCTCTTTGTGACATATATGGTACAAATTCAATTTAATAAATGTTACTCTCGCCCTCCTTCTCAAACACGGTAGATGCCGCATCAAATCAAAGCTTGTACTATATGACATGTTAAGTGAACGCTTGTTCACACACATATGCCTTCATGTATTTAAACGAACATTGTCTGTACGAATATCTCATATTGTAGTTGACAGCTAAAGCGTAACAACATGTCCAGATACTTAGCTCTTACAGTGACAGTGGTCCTTCTGCTTTTGACGGGCTCAGCAGTGGTTAAAGCAGACTTTTTCTCGTTTCTTAAAGTAGTCATGGATCTTGCTCCACCAACGCCATTCGTAACTGTTGCTAGAGTTTTGGTCGAATGCAAGCCTGAAACTTTAACAGGAGGCGCTCTAGGCGGAGGCATAGCTGGATCTCCTGGTGGACCACCCGGAGCTATGCTGGGTGCAGCCGGTGGTGCTATTGGAAGTTGTGTTACGGAACATTTCGCAAAAATAATAAGAAACTAGTACATAAATGAAAATAAAGATAAAGGTTGTAGCATGCAATAAAAACAGTTTTCCTTAATTATTTAAAGATTTAATTTGGTTATGTCATTTCTGGTGGAAAAAGGAAAATATTATTTGTTTGTTTAATAAATAGTGGACATTTTATTTATATTTTGATTTATATTTTGGCGATGTACAACATAAGCAAGGAAATGCAAACATTGCTGTAAAAATAAATATTTTTTGTAACTATCATATATTTAATTTTCCACATTTCTCCGTCATCTGTTATTTTACCTCACTCACTGGATTATTTTCCTTTTTTTTTTAAATCAACATGCAGCTGTGGAAAGAGGTAGTAGTAGTATGTAGTTATAAGTATTTTTAAAATAATGTTAAGTGGCTTAAAGGGAAAATAAAAAAAAATTGAATTGAATTGAATTTTAAAAACATTACAGACAAAGTGAAAAATGACATTATTTCCCCACTTGAAGATATGATATTCTTAAGAAAAATTGGTAAGAGGATGAAAGTCTGCCTTTTGGTTAAAAAGGGAACATTTGTTGACGGTGACGCACGTTTAATGGAACGATTAATAAACTGTAAAGATTGCAAGACCTCAAAGTCTGCAACAAAATAAATAATTAGGAACGTGAAAGCATGGACAGCTAGAAGAGCTCTACAATGGATTGGAATAGTAGCATCTATTTAACGGAAAAGATCAAGTGTGTCTCACAAAATGTGCCTTAAGTTCTGAAAAAAAAAACACAAGAACTGGAGTGTCGAAGATTGAAAATGTGCAATTTGATCTGACGAGGCTAAAATTTATCGTTTTAGTCAGATGGCAAGAAATACGTTTGGCATCGGTATAATAACCGATGTCAAATGAGTTTAACGGAAAAGATCTAAATTGTCTGACAAAATGCGCCTTAAGTTCTGAGAAGAACCCAAGAACTGGAGTGACGAAGATTGAAAATGTGCAATTTGATCTGACGAGGCTAAAATTTATCGTTTTAGTCAGATGGCAAGGAATACGTTTGGCATCGGTATAATAACCGATGTAAAATGTATTACTTGTCATCCTACAGAGAGTCAAAGTCATTTGGGAAAAGAAGAAAAAGAGGTGGGGATGTTTTTACCTGATGAAATACTCATCAGAATAGAGGGAATAATGAAGAAAGAACAATATCATTTACCCTAATTTATTGACGAACGCGCCTTCCCCACTGATCTAGGTTCGATTCCCGGCTGAACACCTCAAATTTTTAACGGCGCCACCTATTTCGAGCTGCTGACAACACTCAAAGAGTAATATCTGTCTAAGAAAGCTTCTCAAATTTCGCCGTTCGGAGTCGGCAAAAAACTGTAAGTCCCTTCAACTCATGAGAGAACAGTAGCGCGCACAACACGAGTAATTGATGAGCAAGCTAGGCCCTGGTCCCCCGGGGACTGTCGCACCAACAATAACACTTCTTCGACAGTTGTACCTTTTGTTCTGAGTTATCAAAAGGGGAATTTATCGCACAGACGCTTTCTAATAAGAACTACATTAAGTGCTGTATGTGGTGACACTGTTTCTACGATTTGGCTTAAACAAGTTTTAATATGGCCATATAATGGGTACAAATATGTCATGATTCGGTGTCCCGCAAACAGCTATCACAAAATGTGAAAAAAAATCAGGTTCTCGTATTGATGAAAAGCCGATTGACGGTGCGTGAGACAGCTTAAATAGTAAGCCCCCCGAAATACCGCTCAAAACATATCATTGGCATGAAAAAGGTGCCTTCGTAATGATTTTTATGAGTAGGCCCTCCAAATAACATGTTCAAATAATAATCAAAACTCCACAGCAGTGTTGGAGAATGTTCAAGCACAACCTGAATAGCTTTTTGGACCTACTTCACATACTTTACATATAAATTAACGGAAGAGTTAAGGAACTCGTCCCACTGGAAGCAGATTTGATGCCTACCACTTCTGGGGTGCATTCATCTGAAGAAAAACATGCCGCGGGCTATCAATCCAAATAATGCTCTTCATGTATGACAAAGCATCATTACATCCCCCTGTGGACTGTCGCTCCAACAATTATTATTATTACTAAGTCCGGATCTTCATAAAGCGTATAACATCTTACGATGAACCTCTAAAAAATTATAGAATGTTATGGGGTGTGTTGTGGAGCAGTGCCCCATGATTTCGGCTGTTCATATTGAAAAGTAAGTGGAGAGTATGCCAAAAGAAGTAAATAGTATTATAAAATCAAAGTATTTTGGGCGAAATTATAAAAATCGCAACAAAACAAGAGTCCGTAAAAGGTATAAAATTGATCATGTATTCAATAATATAATTTATTCTTGCAAGTCTTGGCAGCAATGCTCATACTAATGCTTTATGCTGAACGCTATAAACACAGTTTTGAAAATATAAATACATTGTCCACTATTTACTAACAAAACATAATGTTCTTTTTTTATTTTTTTTTTGTTTTCCTTAAACATGTACTCATTTTACTCGTCACTCTACTATTTATAATATTACCTTTTTTCATTATATCAAACGTTTAATTATAAACTTACCGAGGCGGTATGATCTTTGCAACAGCAGGAACTGGCCAAACGAATTGGTTCTCATTAAAGGGATGTTAATTTTTTTTTCAATATTTATTGTTTTTCGGTTAAAGATACATTCGGAAGCCATCGAACAAAGACGTGAAAAAAGTGCATAAGTGCAGTCAATACTACTAAAACATGAACATGGTTTTAATTACTTTTGGCAACCCGAATTCACTATCAATTTACAAACCATTTCAAATAAATCATGGGCTTGAACACATTTCTAGAGAGAAATGAACAATTCGGTTTTCGTGAAGGCAAATCGACTGAAGATGCTATTTCAAAATTATGTAGTGAGATATTTGACAGTTTTAATAAGAATAACCACAACCTAGTACTCTTCATCGACATGACAAAAGCATTTGATATGGTAAATCACGAAATCCTCTTGAGCAAGCTGTATAGTGCTGGATTAAGAGGTATAATTCATAAATGGTTTACTTCATATTTGACAAATAGAACTCAGCGAGTTAAGATAAATGGTATTTTCAGTGATAAACAGAAAGTAAACATTGGAGTTCCACAAGGTTCTGTCCAAGGGCCTTTGCTGTTTTTAGTGTACGTAAACTCGTTGTTCTGTCAAAAGTTACATAGTAATATTACAGCATTTGCTGATGACATGGCACTGACGTACAGTAATAGCTGCCTTTTTGACACAACAATTAAATTAAATATGGACCTAAGCATACTTCGACAATGGTTTGCCAAACACGAATTGCTTATAAGCAATAAAACTAGACTTATGATATGTAGTCTACGAGAACCGTTTCCACTTGACTGCGACTTAATCTTTCACTCTAGCTCCTGCACAAGAATGTCAATATCTAATCATACTTGTGGTAGTAAAAACTTCGATGATAACCATACCTTTACGTCAAGTTGTTTTGAAATAGAAGGCTTTGAAACCTTTAAATACCTAGGTGTCTTAGTGGATAAAAATATGACGTGGAGAGCACATGTAGAGGGTATAAAACTATATATGCTATCTGCTACCCGAAATATGTATCTTCTAAGGCAACACTGTTCTATTAACATCCTCAGAACGTTTTACTATGGAATAGTTCACTGAAATGTGCAGTACGATGTTACAACTTGGGGTGGAACCTATAATTGTACCATAGAACCGTTGTATATAGCACAAAAATATGTGATAAGAATTATCTGTAAGAAAAAAAGGTTAGCCATAGCCCTTGTTCCAAATGCTGCGCTTACTTCCACTAAGACAGCTGTACGTCTTTAAGGTTCTCAAGGTTTTCTTCATGAGAAGTGGACACAATAATAATCTCAGAAGTTCAAACATATATATTTTGAGAATAAATGGTGTGTTAACTTGTTCTATTCCATTCTCAAGGAAAACTTGTTGTTTAAATTTTTATACGACGGCAACACCAAGACTATTTAATATATATATATTTAATACCAACTGAAATTAGGCAAATAGTCCAATCAAAGCCTTTTAGAAAAGCAGTAAAAATAACTACTTCTTAGTACGGAAAGTTCATCATTGTTAAACTAAGACCTCTGTTATTGTTAATTAATTCACTATTTGAATATTATATTAAAGTTTCTCTGTCTTCATCATTATTATTGTACATATATAATTAATTGTATAATTATTTGTATTGTTCTTAAGTTTTTGAATTTGCTCCACACTTACTTACTGTAATCAAATTGTATATTATCTAACTGAAGGATCATTCGCCACTAGTTCTATATGAACTAAAGAATGATGCCCATTCCTTTTCTTAAATTTTCAAACTCATTTTTTGTAGTTCATTAACCTAACCTAAAATCTGTTCTTATATTTAAGAAACTGAATTATAAATAAATAAAATATAAAAGATTTTTGACGTTAAAATGCGTTCTGAGAATCCTTTGCTACTAGTCCCGAGATTTATTGAGAGAGCGGAGCCCCATATCCAATTAAATTCTGCGCAAAGGAGAATCTTCTTCAAAATCATCATCGACATTGCTTAAGATGAATTGTTAGCAGAACTCACAAGTCTAAAGGTAATAGCGCTAAAACAAAGACTCGTAAGGAAAAACAAAGAAAACGAGGAAATATCAACAGGCGCCGCTATTGTTATTTTCGATATTTTATGCAGGCCATCTGATATCAAAATCGTATGGACAGACTTCGAAGTGAAGAGTATAGTTCTAATCCTATGAAATCCTATGACACGAAAGGAACCAAAAATCGCGCTTTCAATTATTCTCTTGAAAAGATTATAGGCTTTCTTATTGCCTTATATATTATTGTGGGTGGTTTCTGCACCAAGCATGCAGGACAGATGTATAAGACCAACGCTCGAGATGGTGTTTTTTACTGTTTAACTTAATTGGACACTCTATCTGACTCAACGATGTTCTGCGTTCTTGCATAGGAACAGAATAAATTTATTTTATCATTTATTTTGCATTTTTATAATGCATATGATGTCTTTAAGCTCATATTTATATTATATTATATTATTTTATTTATATTTAATTATATTATATTATTTATATTTAAAGTAACTTGGAAAAGTCCCGTGATTGCTAAGTACCAAACGGAATGGAGCAGTTAGACAATCTAAAACCGTGTGATCGGCTGAAAGGAGTAGGTGCAGTAGTTGGAGTTATTTTTTGTGAACCGAGCAGACTTTCCTTCGACCATGTCTCACAGATGAGCCAAAATCTGATTTTAAAGTTAATTAGTATTTCGATTCACTTTCGGATCAACCAAGTATGTGTTGATTAAGTCTTAATTCTTAATGCAATACTCGTTTGTTTTTATCTTGGCTACACAAAATAAAATTATCCATGTCAATGTCGCCTTCGAGAGTATGGAAATCAAGAATGGCGTAAGAGTATCGGATGTTGAGGGTTGATTTATTGCATATTTTGTGTAGTTATGGGTATTGAAATGAAGGAAAGAAAAATTAAATGCAGAAAGGTTGCGTCTAAGGAAAAATTCCATTTTAATATCTGTTTTCTCTGTCTTTAGGCACAATGTTATCCTTTCCCAAGTTTTTATTAAAATCGTCTAGAATGATTTTGTTGTTCTAAGTTTAATATTGATTTAGTGTTACTTTAAGAAAATCATAGGCGCTGATCATAGTGATGTTCCCCAAAAAGAACCCTAATTCATTTCAAGTGAAGGAAAATTCGGACCACCAAGGTTATATTTGCTTTTGTATTTCAGAAAACCCAGCTTGTACAAAAAAAGCTGACAAACAGGAGTAGTTTACTCGGTTTCCATCTGAATCGTGTTTGGGCTAAGTAATGACTTAAAAAATAATAAAAATTAAATAAATAAATGAAATAAAAAAAGAAGGAGCAATTCAGACACATAGGCACCGTATGTGCTAATAGTTAAAATTAATTAACAACAGCTTAAAAAGAATAAACTCTTTCAATAGTTATATAATTACTTGGGAAATTAAAAATAAATAAAATAAAAATTAAATGACGGCAGACAACACAAATTTTAAAAAGTTTTGATATCAAACTTTTTTATATAGATTATCTTTTAATTGATTTATAAGAACAAATAGTCAATAAATTACCTTTTAATTGATTTATAAGATCGAATAAAGAAACAGATAGCTTAAAAGGATTCAACCCCTTCAATAGTTAGATAATTACTTGGGAAACAAAATACAAATAAAATAAAAATTAAATTGTCAAGCGTCCAAATTCATGAATTCATAGGTATTGTGGATCAGACATTTTTACCTCAGATCAAATAATCAATTAAGATTAGATTATATTATTATTATTTAGGTGGCCGCCGTGGCGTAGTGGGTAGAGTGCGACGCTCACACGCCGAAGGGTCTAGGTTTGATTTTCGGCTTAACACCTCGAATTTTTCACGGCACCACCTCTTTCGAGCTGCTGACAACACTCAAAGAGTAATAACTGTCCAAGAAAGCTTCTCAAATTTCGCCGTTCGGAGTCGGCAAAAATCTGTAGGTCCCTTCTACTCTCAAGTAGCGCTCACAACACGAGTAGTTGATGAGCAAGCTAGTCCCCCTGTGGACTGTCGCGCCAACAATTATTATTATTATTATTATTTCGGTTATATTGGCTATTCGCCTCAAATGGAAGGTCTTTCGGGAAAACAATACATTTATTTAACATTATAATTATCCGTGATTTCTTTCACTAAAAACAAAACGAATGCCGCCCAAAGGTCATTAAATTAACCTGATATGGTTTGGTTTCCTTTAACTTCTTTGTCGTCAAGCCAAAAGCGAATATAATGGAAAAGTGAGACAAATCTCTGATAGTCTAAAAATACAAAAGGTATGATTTGATTTTGAGAGGAACAATATCAATTTTTATAATTCAAATAGAGGTTTTTTCCCATAGTTTTCCTACAAACGTACTCAATTCTTTAAACAATTTATAACATAATGTGACTGAATTTTCAGTAGTAAAGTTTCTAGAAACTATATCTCTGAGCAAGCTAGAGCACAACTATTGTTATTTATACCCTGTTATACTATGCAAGAAATAGGAAATCTATCTCTATATCAGTTTTTATAAATTGTTATTATTCCAATAGCAGTATAGTAACTTGTTTTTTTAAGGGAAGGGATTGAAACCTCTTACTTAAACAAATTTTAATTTTAATAAAAATAAAATTTAACAATTTATTTGAAAAAATATTCAATCAAGAAACATACATACATATGTATACATAAAATATAAAAAATAATAATTAATAAACAATAAGTCAAATAAAAACACTCAAGGAGATGCAACAAATGAGTTAAACTGATGTCATCTCTTGATGCCGCTAAACTATAAATGTTAAAAATGAATAAGTAAAATTTTCTATGTGATAAAATTAGACGTCGTCTTACAATACATTTAATATTAGATTAAATTACTTTAGAAATGCGAATTGGTATTAGGGAGGAATATTTACCAAGGAAATCAGAAAAAGAAAGAAACAAGGTGAGACAAACTACAAGAGACTAGTCGTCCTAATATAACAATGAGTACAGATGGCAACCAACATTCTTAACTATATTTGAGATTAAATAAATCGCGGTGGACACAGCGACAAACATCGTAAGCCAGCCAAGAAATGAAAATTGACCGACATCAGGTCGTATGTGCTGCTGTAGTCCCAACCAGCCGCCGTTGTCGGATAGCCAAAGGGCGAGATCATCCTCGATGATTTCAGACATACCATCGACCAGGCATTGCAAATAATCATAGTGTCCCTGTCGGACACAATCAATAGCAAATCCTCCACACACGGCAAATATGGATATGATCTTTCCCCACGTGATACTCGATCGGAACAATTCTTTGGCGACTAAATTCAATAGCATTGGTGCTGTATCGCTATCTTCGAGCTCACCGAATGGTGCACGGGATAGTTGCCGCGATACATTTGAATAGACACGAGGATGCATTCGTTCGAGTTCCTCGCCCATCTAAAAAAATAATAATCAATAAACAAAACCAAGTGCTAAGAAAGAATTTTACTTACACAATTCAATGCTGGGAAAACTTCATAGACAACAGTGGAGGATGGCTCCAGTATGGAACGTAATCTTTGCGTTGCCTTTCTATTCAGCACTCCTGCTCGTCGCAATCGTGCTCGAATATATTGACCGCATAAACATTTTCCCTAAACAAAAGGATAAAAAACAAGGTTGCTGCTTTAAATGTTGTGTCTGAAGTGATGATACCATACAGTATTGCATATTGTAGATATTTTAGGAGAGGAGTGCTACTTTAAAGAAGCTCCTGGTACTTTATTTCGGATGATTTCTATTGGCCCCCCAGTATAATAATAATTGGGTGGCGCTACAATCCACAGGGGGAACAAGGACTAGCTTGCTCATCAACTACTCGTTTTGTGCGCTCTACTATTCTCTCACGAGTAGAAGGGACCTACTATTTTTTACCGACTCCAAACGGCGAAATTTGAGAAGCTTTTTCTTAGACAGTTATTGTTCTTTGAGAGTTGTCAGCAACTCGAAAGAGGTGGTGCCGTGAAAAATTCGAGATGTTCAGCCGGGAATCGAACCCAGACCTTCGGCGTGTGAGTGTCGCAGTCTACCCACTACACCACGGCAACCACCCAGTATAACATTAACATATTAACACACACATCTGTCTCGAGTACAGAACTGTAAACAATTTTTGGAATTCATCATAAAAAATAGATATAACTTTGTGCTTGGATATTTACTACAAGTAGTTTTTGAATAGTTTCTACCATATGCCTGGGTAAATGAAAAAAAAGGACGGCACGACAATATAATTTTTAAAAAGTTTCTACATCACACAAATAGTTTATTTTTTAATTGGTTTACAAGAACAAATAGTCAATCATTTATCTTTTAATTGGTTTATAAGAACGAATAATCAATATTCATTTCTGATTGATTTTAAAATGTTTTTTTCGTTTTTTAACCGGCTTGACAGTTATGTCTGCACTCTGACGTCTGACGTCAATGTTCATCCTAAAGGAAATCCCCATTAAATAGCCAACATACTGGATAGACAACATTTGTGCACGCAGAAATCTTGACCACCGATAATGAATAAGTGTTCAAATAGGAGTGGTCTTTGTGAGCAGGTGTATGCGACTAGCGTAATTTTATCTTTTACAGTCCAAAAATAGAAGCTTAAAACGTAAAGGCGTGGTCCACGTGGTTAACGAATAGTTGATCACTATGTACTCAACTATTGGTACAGTTGATTTCTTTCAAAATACTTTCAACAACTCTTATGGGAGTACATCAAACATTCGAAAAATGTAAGAGTTTCAAAGCCGCCATGCTCTCGCTGTGTGAACTAGCAAACACTCTTCTAAACGATACTTCAAACTAAAATCGCTCTCCACATAAATTTGGAACAAAGATCAATTCGTAATAATCCCACGTCATAATTGCCCATAATTAAGGACTAAAAATAAAATTTAAACAAATCGATGATTTGTTGCTTTAAACAATTAATTCCGAAGAGGAAGCCGATGTGAATAAACCAACAAATCGAGTAAACTAACAATTAAAATTCCCTGGCATACACGCATTTGCCGCCGCTGGATACTATAACCATCTCCAAATTTGTCTTTGGCCAGCACTTACAACGTAGAGTGTGTGTACGTTTGTATAAGTGGTCAGGTCTTTTCTTTTTAAAATTGTTTTCATCTTAAGTGCTCAATCATAAACAATAAAACTAATTTTCGAACATTCATCACGCCATAACAATAATAAAACTGACCTTGAGTGTTTGGAGCTTGTTCCATCCACAATTCCGCTCGAATTAATCAGTAGATGGAGCAGAAAAAACAGCAGAATGTGAACACCAGCAATGCAATAAGGGTAATTCGAAAGTCGAAATGAACTACTTTAGGTTAGTTACCTAATCGCTGGAAATTAATATGTTCTAACTCCAGAAAGAATCAAATATAGATTATAATTCTAGGGAGAATCAAAACATCCGAAGGTGAAAGTTCCCCTCACCCATTTCCCTCTCCCAAACTAATGGAGAAATGTCAAAAGCGTATGCTTCTCATCGGATAATAACTGATCTCTTGGCTGAATCTTCGCCTCGGTACCTCGAGTTGCATAATTTCTACACTTTTCCAGTGGCACACACACTTTGCTCAAAAATCAATTCTTTTTGCGAATGTCCAAATTTGCAATCAATTTTGGTTGACATTTGCCTGAAGCACGCCCGATTGGTCTCGTGTTTTTGTGTATTTTTTAGTCTAAGATATTTTCACTGATGTTGTTGCTTGTTGATTTGATGAATAACTCACCTGGTTAATTATCTCCATCTTGAACTGTTGATAATTTATACTCTTCTGAGTCGTTGTCCTCCATTCCTTGGGCTTTCTTTGATTAGGTAGATCGATCTCGTCGTCCGGCGGCATCCGCAAGAGGGGAGCAGACTTTTTAACTTTTCAGAATTTGGGGGGAGATGTTTTTTCGCTGTTTTTCTTATTTATTTTGCTTTTCTTTGTTGTTTCCTTTTTCTTCGCTCGATTAGGGGCACACACAGCCCTCACTCGGACTTATGTAGTGTGTATCGCGCAACAAGTCAACGAGTGGATGAATAGAGGAGAAACAGAATTTCAGACTCGCCTAAGAATGTAAAGGTTAGAAGGAGATGCTGAGTGATGCTGCTGGAAACAGCTGATGTGTGAAAAAACATTTTGCATCTCTATTTGCCTGAGGCGATTGTCTGGTGTTTTTATAAATATTTTGCTGATTATATTTACTTGGGGAAGAGAGTGAGGTATCGATCTACCATGGTATTTATAAGAGCGACGGGGACAACGGCTGTGTTTTTTATGTGTTCAGGGTTCTGGTGTGGTGAATACGATCGCGGTTAAATGACAGATGAGATAAAATATTCCCTATATAAATGTTCCCCGCTATCGCAGGGCCATATTGTGGAAGGCATTTATTTCCGAATTCAGCCTGTAAGTATGCAAGTGATGTGGCAGAGTTATTCATTTACGATGTAGCAGACAGTAAATGTACTGTGAGAAGAGGGTTCCCAAGGCGACCTAACTAAACTAAACTCTATTATGTCATAATACTACAGAGCCAAAAGGGGCAACATAACAAGAATAGAAGAGAAGACACCCCAACGAGACGTTAATGGAATTAAGCATATTAAACCGTGAAAACTAGGTATCGAACCATAAAGATGTGCCACTGATCATTAATTTGAATCAAATAATGTTTCTTCAGCCGTTAAGAAGATGTGACACTAAAACGTTCTGGAAAATATTTTCACTACAAACGTTAAGTTAAAGCTAGAAGAGATCAATAAAATCTTAGATTAAATAAAGCGACAACATACGTCATACGGCCTTTAATTTGTACGCATTTGAAATCTTTATTGTCATAGGAAGCCTACCAACTGAATTAAGTTGAACCGCGTGAATAATAAAACTTGTAATGCGGTCCATTTCCATCCATACAAAGTGCTGCAAAAACATAACAAAGCAAAAGGGCTCGAACAAATTGCAGAACATTAACGATGTCATCCGAAGAAAAAAGTGCGGAAACTTTTGCAGAAGTTCTACTTCTACTAGCAGAAATGAAAATCCAAACAAGAAAATGTTAATGCTCATATATATATATTATGCGAAAATAAAAACATTTTATTCCAAGTATTGGCCATTATTTTCTACACATGTTAACCACCTTTCTGGCAATTTGTGAATAACACGTTAATAAAATTGTTCGTCTTTTAAAGCAAACCAACCAGACACCCAATTTTCGACCTCCTCCTAGGAATCAAAGTGCTGCTCATCCAATGCGTGTCCCATCGATGAAAACGAATGGTAGTCGGAAGGAGCCAAGTCTGTGGAATACGGCGGGTGGGGTAGCTGCTCCCAGCCAAGTGTTTTGATTGTATCCTGAACCGGTTTTGCTTTGTGTGCAGATGCATTGTCATGGAGCAAAATTACCTTGTCGTGTCTTCTGGCCGTTTGATCATTTGTTGTCGGTAGCGATCAGTATTAACGGTTGCCGCAAATCATCACTTTCTGGTACAAAATTCGACATTTTTAACATGATGAAAAAATATGATGCTGTCTGTTCAGTGTTTCACAGAAGTCATAGCAAACAAAAAAAATAAGGGCTCGTTCACAACAAATGTTCCCCACCGAAACATTTGTATCTTGACGATCACTTCATACCGGTAAGAAAACCAAACTAGAAATGCGGCAGTTGTAGCTTTTTCATAGAAGATTAGTATTTCTTGTTAATTTCTATACTTTAAGAGAACCCTTTGAAAATTATCTTTTTCGTGCGTATGAAGCTCCAAATTTCCGTTGCGACGCTTTTTTGTATGTCTTATATCTTAGATGTACGATTATGGTTAAGGGGTAATGGAATGATGGCATTCTATTTTCGAGCATGCTACTACTGACTGCAGCATTCGACAATCGAAATCTGAGTCTTCCTGCCACAATAAAGGATGGAGTCGTTTATTTGACTCTAAATAAAAGAAATGGACAAAACAAAACAAAATTGTTTCCCACACATAAAGTAGTGTAACAAATGTGCATCGATAGTTTTGTTATTCGAACAATTTTCTTATGTCTGAGGGTGATGTCATTGCGCGAGTAGTCACTTTCGTTAACAAGCTTCGAAGATCACTGTAATGCAAATTCTGGCTAACCTTTGGCTTCCTAACAACGCCCCTTTACATTCACGTTATCCTTTCTACAGCTGTAAATAAATCTTGGCTTTAGACCCCACGTGGAATCAAAAACGTTTTACATGTAAGTAAAGAAAGCAACACTTCTTATTTGTTTCGTTTTGTTTGCTTTCCAGCTTAGTCTTTAGTCCTAAATAAGATGACAAAACTATTAGGCCTTTAATGAATGAATTTGTTGTGGAGACCCCAAGACCTGCCTCAATTTACTTTTATTGTCAATCGTCGCATTTAATGTAATTTAGCTTTACCTGAAAAGGCGCGATGCATTCAAGGGATTCCGTTATTACTTGGCTAGGGAGTGAAATGATGTTTTAATTGAAAAGCGAAACTGCGGCGCGTTGATTCAAAATTGAATCTTCTCTTAATTCTACCGTCTACTTACAAAAGAACCGATTTTGGTTCTTTAGTAGACTTCGCCGCATTTAAGTATAAATACCATTTAGAGGTTTTCTCACAGTTTTGTAGTAAAAGTCATTTTCTAACAGCTAGTGATAATGAATTTCTCCCAAACAGCTGGGTTTTGTTAACAATTGTGACTTAATAATTTTTACGCTTAGAATTTGTTTTCAACATTTTCTCCTTTTGACATTTGACAACATTCAATACATCTTAAAGCACAACATGGTCTAGTTTCTTCGGCAAAAACACGTGATCTACGTGATCAAATAGCGACACCGGACCCGTATTTATAGGAAAAGATGTTGAGTACTGGAATCAAACTGGCGACGGCTTGCATATATTTGGCAGAAAAATATTTGATATCTTAACTAGGCGATGGTTAATTTTTCAATTTGAAGTATTTCCACGAATAGCAAATATTGTAAAGAAAAGAATCAACCGACTTTGTACTTTTGTTGATCTGTCGCAGTACCATTTGTTTTTATTTTCGTAGATACCGTATATGACAGTAAATCTTATGTAAAAAAAAAGGTTTATAAAAAAGCTTATATACGAATATTCATATCTTAAATGATTTGAAAGAAAGGTGTTTTAGAACACCTTGAATGCTCATAGTAAGCAGACTGCCACGTTCACACGTGAAAAATTCGATGTGTTCAGCCGGTAATCGAACCTAGACCTTCTGCGTGCTTTCACGACGACCACAGTTGCTTTATTTGGTCTACAAAATATCAACATCCCAAAGAAATCGAAAAAAATAATAAATGTGTAAAGTAGGGAAGAAAAAATAGACGAATAAGAAATCTGTTGTTGCTTCAATGAGATATACCTATAAGAAGTTTTAAGCAAAGAGTGCTAACTAACTTTAATGAAACATTTAAGTGGACGATAAACGAAAGTTGCCTTTTATATATCGGGCAACCCTAGTGTTGCAATCTGGCAGCTGCCAGCTCTATCGTAAAGTTTCACATTTTTTAGGTTGTTTCGAAACACGTCTATGACATCGTGAAAACATACCGCCGAAGACGGATAACTCTTCAAAACGACAAATCGAGCTCTCGCACATCGGCCCAAACAACTGCCTTTTTGAGTACTCAAAACAGCGATTTGATTAGTCATCCGTCGTATAGTCCTGACTTGGCACCGAATGACTTCTTTTTATTCCCGTACGTAAAAACTAAAATGAGAGGTTAACGTTTTTCGACACCTGAAAAAACGGTTGATGCGTTCAGAATGCATGTTTTGGAGATACCTCAATCAGAGTGGCAAACGTGCTTCGACATTTGGTTCAAACGCATGCAAAAGTGTATAGATCTTTATGGGGAATATTTTGAAAAACAATAAAGCTATTTTCGATGATTAATATTTGTTTTTTGTTCTCTAATCCCCAAATATAAAAGGCAACCCTCGTATGTATATTAATTTAACAGATCACTCAATAAGTCCCGGGACATATAGGGGCGCCACTAACACAAATTATTAATTTAATAATATTTTTTTTTTGTTAGTGACGTCCTGGGAGTTGAGTGGTGTTATATCGTCACTTTATGCATTTTTATATTCTTAAAAAGCATTTGAACTCTGGGACTAATTATGTTTTTATATTATGTATCAATCTATTTACTTTTTCCGTGTAGACATGAATAATTATTAACACTACGAATTGTTTTTGAAGTTGGAAAAATATGTACATATATAATAGCAATAGTTTGATTTAGGTATTACACCAGTTGTTTATCTAAATTTACAGTTGTCCAATTATTTCGAATTGTACGCACTTCTATTCACCAACACACATTGCAACAGTAACTGAAAAATATAGCAAATACTAGCACGGTTTGATTTGACATATATGTTATGTGTGATTTTTTTTAGAAATGAATTTAAACAAACGTTTTTTTAAATGGTCACGAAATTTGCCTTTTTTGGAAAAATAAGTTTCTTGTATTAAGAAATTTAAAAAAATTAAAAATGATTGTGGTCAACGCGGTGAAGTGAATAGAGTGCGGCAGGTCCCAGGTCCGAATCCCGGCGAATGCATTTTTCACGCCACCACCTCTTTCGAGCTTCTGACAATACTTAAAAAGTATATGACCGCCAGGGCTGGCTCGGACGCAGTCTATTCTACAATTGAAGTGAAAGTTTCGATTACTTTTTCCAACATTGGTGGACTTTTGTCGGCAATACCCCTATCATCGCTCAATTGTGGCACGAGTTGTGTGGTATATGCGCCGGCTTGTTAAAACCGCGGCACCTGCACACATCATGGCTTTTTAATTCAGAGCCATCATGACTCTATTACGGGTATCATTGACGGTTCAAGAAGTACGGCGAAATTGTTTTCCCTTCCATAAAGTATATTAAACAGCTTTTGTAAATATAAAAATGTCTTAAGATACGCCTGAGGATTTTCACCACTTCAAATACGTCAGTTTTGTTGACTGACGTATTCATTTAATCTAAACCGAGTTTTCAAATTCAAATTTAAAATAAATCCCTTAAAACAAGGTGACCATCAGTTAAAATGGTGTTATAAAACTGAAGTTTTATACAAATTGTTTGTGCAAATTAGCAAGTACACCTCGATTTCCTAACTCTAAGAGTGTAAGTAAAAATATTGCATTCAATATTTGAAATCTGATACATTTGACCGCTTATTAAGCATGCAATAAGTTCAGATTTATTGGAGTACAGCTGCATTGTTTCAGAGTTTACTTCGCTTTTACTGCATTCAAAATAAGATCACCGCATTTATTTGGAGGACCATCAATACAAGGCTTCTATATCAAATCCTCGCCCTGAATTAGCTGAAGTAAATCAGTACAAATTATAATACTTCCATCACCAAACGCAACCGTAGCAACAGATTTCCCGGCATACGATTTGAGAATTTAACATGAGCTTACCTTAAATGACTCAAAAAAAAATGGGCATATCAAAATAGAAACATTTTTACAATTTATGAATAACCATTTTAAGTTTATGACTGTGACGTTGATGTTCTCACATAGGCTAAGGGTAACAAATAAATTCCAACAAAACGAATTATTATGATGACAATAAATATGGCAAACGCGCAACCGACTAAAAGCGTTGTCCATTCCAGCGGATTAAACTCTTCACTGACCGGATGAACATGTGAATTCAGACCAATCTGAAATCGAAAGGGGAAAAAATTATAATTGAGTCACAATTTAAATAATCGCTAGACTTACCCATCCGCCATTCTCGTTGATCCAAGGTACAAGCTCATCTTCAATGACATCCGATACACCTTGCACCAATTTTGGCAAGTATTCTGGATGTCCTTGTCGCACACAATCCACAGCTAAACCCCCAGCAACAGCAAAGAGCGATATGATCTTACCCCAAGTTATATCAGCTCGAAAGAGATCACGTGCCACAGCGTTAATAAGTATGGCTACTGTTTCAGCCGATGAGAAGTCCCCGCCAGGGGATCGGCATATTTGTCGAGCAACTCCTGTGTAGATTCGAGGATGCATTCGTTCTAGTTCATCACCTAACTGGACGCATTTAGTAGTTAAGCAGATCAATGCCGGTATTGAAAAACTTACTATCATCAGTGCGGGAAATACTTCACGGACGACTGTTATTGATGAGGTCCCCAAAATACTGCGAATTCTTTGAAGACCGAGTTTTTTATTGAATAAACCGGAACGACGTAATCGGCGTTTTATATACTGTCCACAAAGGCATTTTCCCTACGATGAAACAAAATACTTGTAATTATATACATATGCTACCATAAATGGGTTAACATATATACTGAGAAAATTCTATCAATTTATTCCTATCTACGAAAGAGATTTTGCATCACAGTCTTTTCTTCTTAATAATAATAATAATTGTTGGCGCTACAGTTCAAAGCGGGACCAGGGCCTAGCTTGCTCATCAACTACTCGTGTTGTGCGCGCTACTGTTCTCTCACGAGAGAAGTTTTTTGCCGACTCCGAACGGCGAAATTTGAGAAGCTTTCTTAGACAGTTATTACTCTTTGAGTGTTGTCAGCAGCTCGAAAGAGGTGGTGCCGTGAAAAATCCGAAAAATTGGTGTTGAGCTGGGAGTCGAACCTAGACCCTTCGGCGTGTGAGCGTCGCACTCTACCCACTACGCCACGGCGACCACTGACAGCATAAATGATTGGGGTTAAAATAATCGAGTAGAATTTACTGTTTCCAAATTTCAGTGAGTGACACTAAACTCAAGCGCACGAAAATAACCAGTCATTATTCATAAATGACCCTTACGTTGACGATTTAAGAAATGTTTCACTCTCTTTGATCCACAGGCATTTAAAAGCAAAGTGCACCGATACCTCCTTTCTCTATTCCAGTCACTTACCGAACAATCCCTTTTGCGCGCGCCATTTAAAAAGAGCTCATCTTATATGTGGTGTGGCAATAAAAGGCAATTTCACATTTTAAATAAAAAGGATATTACTTTTTTAAAATGACTACACTACTACAATGACTACATACACAGCCCAAATACCCTGCATATATGGACTTCCGAAAATCCATAAGCAAGATATGGCTCTGAGACCAATTACTTCTTCTATGAGACTACCGTGCTATGAACTTTCCAGGTACATCAGACAAATACTGCAACACATAATCAACAACTCACAATATAAGGTAAAAAATTCATTTGAGTTTATGGAAAAGGCTAAATATGTTAAATTAGATTCGAACGACGCCCTGGTATCATACGACGCTGTTTCGCTTTTTACAAACATCCCTTCACAACTCGCTATTAACATCGTCAAGAAACGATGGGATGACATTAGCCTTTGCACAAAGCTCAACCAGAGGAAGTTCCTGGAAATATTAGAATTTTTTGCTTAAAAGAGAACAACTTTCTGCAAAACAAAGACAAAATCTTTAAACAGGTTCATGGCATGCCAATGGGAAACCCACTCTCGCCTACTATCGCCGATTTGGTATTGGACTACCTTTTAGATGTCTGTTTTGAAAAGGTACAAAAGCCAAAAGCAATATACAAATATGTGGATGATATATTTACTATGATCGATTGCAACTGCATAGACAGTTTGCTACTTGCTCTCAACAATAATGATTAAGTAAAATTCACAGTAGAATATGAGAAGCTGAACGCAATACCGTTTCTTGACGTTAAAGTTCATCGGGAACATGACCATCTTTGTTTCGACTGGTACAAAAAAGACACAGCTTCAGGAAGACTAGTCAACTATAGCTCCAACCAAGCCAAGCACATTATTACCAACACAGCTTCCAACTTGGTTAAAATAGTGTTCAAGCTAAGTGACAGTAAATTCCATCAAAAAACGAATGAATTGTCACAGACATCCTTATGGACAATGGTTATCCGACGCAAGTTATTAGGAACTTAATAACACAATACAAACACAACAAACACTCCGAAACACAGACAATCACCACAGTACATTATAACTATAAAAGCATGGTGTACATCCCAACATTGTCGACAAATTTTAAGAATGTAATTGATGGTAGCTGTGACAATATAAAAATAGCGTTCAAGTCTTCGATTACACTAGCATCGGTTTTCACCAGAATCAAACCAGATATAGACAAAGGAAGCAAAACTGACGTTGTTTACAAAATCAACTGTAAGGGTAATGACAACGAATCCTGCAATTCATGCTACATAGGTACCACCAAACAGTTTCTTCGTCAAAGACTCGCTGGTCATAAATCAGACATCAACAACAAGAACTCAGTCAAAACAGCATTAGCTAATCACTGCGTCCGGACAAACCATCTACCCGACCTGGATGACGTCAAAATCCTGCAAACGGAAAAACATACTAGCAAAAGGTACACTCTGGAAACCCCGCACATAATCAAGACCAACAACAATATGAATAGGAAACAGGACATACAGAACATACCTGCCGTATATTCAGCACTTGTAACGGCTTAGACATATTGTATTTAAATCAAATTTTAAATTTCAAATCATCTTCACACACGGAAGTGCTCAATATTTTGTTTCATTGTGAATTTTGTTTTTTGTGATAATTTTCAAGAACATTTAGACTAACATCCACATCCATTTGTAAAAACAACACAATTAATTTAAGTTTATTATCCACTTGTTAAATTGCATTGTTGCTATATATGTTTGTAACATAATTTGTTTTATTGTTTCAATAAAGAAGATCCTCTGATGAGGGCAGCAATCCCTGCCGAAACGTTGGGATAATAACAATGAAAAAACCTAGTTTCATTGAAAATCAACAGTGACCAAAAAAGCCGACGAAGGAACTAAGACAGTTTCCCCTGAATAGAGATATTACTTCTCTAAATTGCATTCTTTAAGCTGGATATGTGTACATATGTATATACCTCATTTTCGTTCGATTTTTCTTGGCCTTTGGGACACCAAAATGCCGCAGAAATTTGACAGACAATAACCGCCGTGGTGTAGTGGGTAGACTGCGACGCTCATACGCCGAAGGGTCTAGGTTCGATTCCCGGTTGAACACCTCGAATTTTTCACGGCACCACCTCTTTCGAGGTGGCGTGACAAAACTCAAGGAGTACAAAATGTCTAAGAAAACTTCTCAAACTTCGCCGTTCGGAGTCGGCAAAAAACTGTAGGTCCCTTCTACTCGTGAGAGAACAGTAGCACGCACAACACGAGTAATTGATGAGCAAGCTAGGCCCTGGTCCCCCTTTTTACTGTAGCGCCAACAGTTATTATTAATTATGCTGTCAAGATCGGTTTTTATATGCTTAACACAAACTTCAACATAAAATGTAAAAAAAAATAGTTAGTGTATTGCGATGCACTCCAAGCACACATAAGTCGGATAATCCCACATCCAAAATTAATTGCACCTTACAACGAAATTTGCGCTATTGTATTTTTCATATCCGTTTCCTCTTTTTATAAATAAATTTAAAAATTAATAAAATTTTTAGCGGTTCTCACAATACTCGAATTGGCCTTGTCTTATTAGTGAGGTTCGTTCATATTCGACGCACATTTATATCGGCTGAGTGAGGCGGCCACTGTATTAATTTACTTTTTTTGTCTCTTTATCCATGATCTTACTGCCCAAACAGTAATTATCGTCTTGAAAATGCAATGACAAATTGTGAAAGAAGTTTTTAAAATGGGGGAAAGCTGTATCAAATACGTAACTCGCATGTATCATAATAGGAATTGGTTCCCCGTACCCTCACACCCCCACCTGACCGTTAAAGCCATATACATAAATGATGTTCCTCCTTACGAATATCGTGAAAGTAATATTTGTATCCATCTTGACCTTCCAAATTGAATTTCTTTTCCTCTGCAAGAACGAAGTGAAGCGTCAATCAGAGTTCCATACTTTGTGCGTAAGTGTAAATTCAGCCATATTTCTTTTCGAGACACGTTATGTGTTTTTTTTTCTTTAATTTTGTGTGGAGCATTCCAGATTACCCTTTGAATTGTAGATAAACTTAAAGCAAGTTTATCTATGCAACACCAGCGTTTGCGTTTGATTTTACAGGCCGATTAATGAGAGTTTGATGCTTCTCCCGCAATAGCTCTCTTATCAACATTGAAGAGTACCTTTTTATTACCACCAATATAATTCTTACCATGAGATGGTATACCCGGGTATACCCGTATGAAGTGAGCGTCAGGATACAAATGTCTCAATAGGGAACATTTGTTGTAAATGAGCCCTTATTTTTTTTGGTTGTTTGCTATGACATCTGTGAAAAATATTTAGTGTACGTCAAGTCATCGAACAGAAAAAATCATATATATTCATCGTGTTAAAAATGTCAAATTTTGTCCCAGAAAGTGATGATTTCCGGAAAGCATTAATTTTTTGTTTTCATTTGAGGAAAAGTGCATATGGTGATCATGCTCTATCAGAAGCAACATGCAAACGATGGTTTCGACGATTCAGAAATAATGATATTGATGTGAGAAATGAAGAACGTGGAAGACCACCAAAAAAGTTTGAAGACGCCTAATTGCAAACGATATTGGATGGAGATGACACTGTTAAATGAAATGTTAAATGTTGCACAACAAACAATTCCTGACCGTTTAAAAGCTATCGGAAAGATCCAAAAGTGTGCAAAATGGGTGCCACATGAATTGAATGAAAGACAGATGGAAAACCGAAAAAACACTTGTGAAATTTTGCTTCAAAGACACGAAAGAAAATCGGCTTTGTATTGTTGCTGGCGATAAAAATGGATTTATTTTAAGAATCCTAAACGGAAAAAACCTGGGTTAATCTGGGACACCCATCAACATGGACTGCAAAACCATATCGATTCTGCAAGAAGACAATGCTGTGTGTTTGGTGGGATCAGAAAGATGTGCTGTCCCACGAGCTCCTAAAACCTGGTGAAACCGTTAATACTGATCGCTACCGACAACAAATGATCAATTTGAACCATGCATTGATCGAGAAACGACCAGAATGGGCCAGGAGACACGGCAAGGTGATTTTGCTCCATAACAATGCACCTGCCAGATGCACAAATTGCCAGAAAGGTGGTCAAAATGTGTAGAAAACAATGACCAATACTTTGAATAAAATGTTTTTACTTTCCCATTAATAAGTTGTGTTTTATTTTGAAAAAAAACTCATTTCATACTGGTATACCTGGTATATCGACTTATTGGACACGAATTCAGGTACAAATTTACAACTTTTATCGATTTTTTCGTAATTGCACTTATTACTGCTTTAACTTATTGAAAGCTCCAACCTATAGTAATTTTCCTTTGGTCATATTAATTTTAATACACTACTTGCATAGAAAAGAAAATTTTGTATTCACACACGTTCAATTCCTCAAGATAGGCTAAGAAGAGTTTACATGCGTAAACCTAATGACGCATCGAAAACACTTTTGTGTGGGGAAGTGTCGAATAACGGTATATTTCCGTTAATTATTCTTTCAGTCAGTGAGAGTGTTTACAAAGTTGAGATATATAGAATTAAAAAAAGTTTCTGCATTAAAAGGACAACAACAAGAAGATCAGTTATACAGAGTTTTTGGGGGTTTGCTAACCTGATGACGCGCAATGTAAATTATTAGATAGATAGATAGATAGATACTTTATTGAAATTCATAGTTACAATTTTATAAAATATTTCAGGACAGACGCAGCTTGTACAGAGATTTGATACATAAATGTAAATTATTATGCATGCCTTAATACATACTTAATATATACCTCGTTATCGTTATTACTTAGAGACTTAAAAATTCCTAACGGAATTAATAGCACTATTTTTTGTGCCTTACCTGTGAGATTATATCTTGTGCGGGGATTTGGGCGGCTTTCCATCCAATTGTGTATGAAAGCTTTCGCGTCACAACGTCGCTAACATTACTCAAACGTCGGCGCGCAGTTGCTGCTGAATTTACCTCCAGCAGTGATGTGGAATGCAATGTCGCCGGGAAGCTGAATTTTCGTCGATTCTGTTGCTGTTGCAGTGTAAGGCGTTCGCTTGTTGTAAATCCACTGAAGTCTTGACTTGACATGCCGCCGCTAATGTTTGTCATATCCTTTCGCCTGAAATCAAAAAAGAAACGCTGCATGAGAGAGAGATCTCAGATATTGCAATTTCAGTTACACGGCTTCCATAACTAATTGTCGCGCACCCCATATGGTGGGGTATCGCTGAGTGGGGAACTTGGTTTCAGTTTCCATTAATACCACGCTTTTAGGGGTAATTAAAACGCACGCTAAGACTGCATTACACCAGGGAATGATACAAAATTCTTATGTCTCACGATACATATTTGGCGGTGAACGCTTGTAGTTCAAATTGATATTTGGAGAGCAGTCTGTCTGGTGCGTTACAGCACTTGAGACACATTGAAATGCGAGCTGGCCTGGCGGATGAGTGAAACTTGAAAATTGTGTCGCTTGCTACATTTTGTAAGTCTTAAATCGAATACAACATGTTGGATTGGGATTGGTTTTTAATTAGAAACTTTTGGCTTAAACAGTTTAATGTGAAGTGAAAATTATTATGGTGGATGTGGGTGAAAACTTACTGAGATGGATGATAAACTAAACCAGTTCCTAAAACAAGACTATCTTTTTCCAAAAACATACTAGGTTTTGAAGAAAGATGGAGAATAGAAATTATGAGACGTACTAGACGATATACGACGTTCATGTGTGAATATGTGGAGAATGGGGTTGGGAGACCGATCAGAACGTAAAATATAATATGAAAGTGTGAAAAGTAGGATTGTTAGGGTTGTACACATAGCAACATCAATTAAGACTTTGATTATAAATTGGAGAAGGACGATTTGAACAAGAATCACAAAACCACAACCACAGAAGACCAATCACTTGAAGGAATGCACACTGCGTTCGTAAGGAAAGGACTTAAGTAAAAAATTGGCCAAGGATTTGGACTAAAAATTGGTCAAGAGCTTAGGCAAGAAGTGGGACAATAAAACGAACAAAAATCGGACAACGGCTTGAACAACAATTTGAACAATCACTTGAACAAACATATTCACAAGAAATGTACAAAAATTCGAAGAATCAATTTGAACACAACGTGGTCATGGACTTGAAAACCAAATAGGATAATGCCTTGGCTATGAACTTGGATAATAACTCTGACAAAAACTGTCTCGAAAGATTAAATAAAATCTCGGCTAAGAAATTTGACTAGAGCTTGGACAATTACTTGATAAAAACTTGGAAAAAAATTCCGAGAAGAAATTGAACAAGAAGTTGGACATAAACTTGGAAAAGAATTTGAAAAAAAATTTCTATAAAAACTAGGACAAGAAACTGGACAATAATATACCAAAAAAATCGGACCAAAGCTTGTAAAAGACATTTGAAAAGAAATTGGACAATCACTTCGACAAGTAATCGGACGAAAACTTGGAAAAGAAATTCGAAAAGAACTTGGACAATAACTTCGACATAAGCTTGGACAATCACTTGAACAAAAAATTGGAAATGAATTCTGGAAAGAAATAGAACAAAACTTTGCTTGGTGAAGTGAATAATGAATTGAGCCACATATTGATTTAGTTTATGAATAAGAGTTTGGAAACTAAATTTGCCAAGGCTTAAACATTAAGTTAGAATAGGAAAAAAAAATATAAAAAAACACTTATATATGAATCTACATTAGGTACAATAAAAAAATGTATGGTTAACTGTGCAAATTTTCGGAAGTTAAATTTAACTGGAACTTGAAGATCTACTTTAGATACGCAAAAAAATTCTTTAGGAAATTTGGTTCCCATTGAGGCAAAGTTACTTAAGCGATTTTACAGCTCGTGAGAGCTTGTATTCGATTTTTTTTTTTAACTTGTTGACATATTTGCAAGTGTTTCTGTATTCTTCCTTCACGTGGAAGGATTTGGATTCAGTGTTGATACTTGATTAAGTTTGTGTTTAAAGCGATTTCATTTTCTATTCCTTATTTCTAACAGACCATTGTTTTTTTTTTCAAAGTGAATGCGGATGAATAAAATAATAAAGTCGCTAAAAACCCAAAGCGCGCATTTTTTGTTTGGTGATCGTTTTTACTACAAACATTGGGACATATCCGAACAAAATCTGGCATACAACAGCGATGAAATTTATTCATCCCACTTTTGACGATCTTCCTGTAACAAGAGGGCTGACTTTAAATGTCATTAAAGTGACTCCTTTCTAACGTACCGTTCTTATGGAAACTCATTGTCGAAATCTCGGATTTCGAAATAAGATTGTTTAAAGCACATAAAACAGAAAACTATCAATCCTAACGATTTAACATGTCATATCATAAATGAATTTATATCTAGAATTGCCTTAACGTTGAAATATTTCCCAAGCAATTCTTGGGTTTTCTGACAGAAAACCAACATCCACACATTCTTTGTGCGCAATCGTAACCATACGGTTCCAACTAGTATCCAACTGTCCATTAATGTCCCCTGGCGGCAGTCTATTCCCGTAGCACATGCTCCCACATGAAATTATCAACAACCCAACGCACGTGATCAGCATCGCTGATCAGGCTTATAATTCAGCAACGTTCGTTATTAACTGTATTGATCTCGCTGGAGCGCAGTAAATCAAGCTAATTGAAGTTATTCCACATTTCAGTCGCCTGTCAGAGGAAAAGACTACGCGTCAGCTGGAAATATGATTCATGGCGACAAATGTGACTGCTTGGCGGTGGATCGGTCCTACGTGGATACTTGGAAATCTTGAAGTCTATTAAAAAATAAATGAGTTTAATGTCTTTACTTGTGGGCAAGCGACTTCTGCAGTGGTTGGCCAAATAGACAACAGTTCGAAAGAATTCATAAATTAAATATGACCTTGTGCTATCCTTAATTGATTTAATGTTAAATGCTATGCGACAACTGTATGTCCTACCAGTAATTTCCCTTTTTGCAAATGAACTCAACCTTATCGCTCCACATATAACGAAAGCAAGGTTTCTTAGCAGAAACTCACCCAAACTGAACTGAAACTTTCGCTGCAACGCGACTGTCGCAAATTTGAAAACAGAGCCAACAGTCGAATGTCGTAGGCAGCAATTCAAATTTTATGTAACATCAAGCTGAACGTATCCCTCTTTTCGCTGAAACATCGTGAGCCTGGAAAGTTTGTCACCAACGAAGAGAATCTGCCCCGAATGTGTTTTTGACAACAAAAGCGTGCACTCGCTGAAGTGTGTCAGTCTGACCAAAGTGTTTCTTTCGCTTTCATTTGCTCACGACCGATCGATACACCAAATGTGCGTAAAGCCGGCGTTTATAAAACTGTAAGCCCAGAACAACATTTGAATCAGTACAAAGCCAACCATCACATCATGGAGAACCTATTGCAGTTAACCGTTATATTTCTGGCAGTAGTTTTAACACTCGCGGATATAAGTCACTTGTTTCTTCCGGAATTGAGTTTTTTTCAACCACCTTATCCACAACATCCACCGCCGTTCCTCTATCCACCTCCACATGTCCCTTCGCAGTCACCACTGCAACCGCCCCCTCCCGTCAGCGCTACAACGGAGTTCGCGTTACCAGAAATCATCATCAACCGCTCAGTCAAGGACGGGCAGCATGGAAATTTTATTCCTTTGCATCATTATTTGCCGCCGCCGCTTGAGGATAGGCCATCTGGAGGCCAAGCAGACCAAATAGATCAACAACCTCCGCCAAGTCCCGCGTATTTACCGCCAAAACAGGACGAACCGCTGGCACCGATTGTGGTTTTCGACGAAGGACCGCACCAAGGATACGACTACGATAAGCCACCCAGCAGTCCGAAACCTTTTGGTGACGATGAGGGCCCTCTTCAAATTCCTCCTGCCCTCTTGCCACCCACAGACAGTCCACCATTTGACAGCCGCCCACCACAGAGCGACGACACCCCCTCCGATGGGTACCACTATCATCCTCCCGGGCCAATGTACCTGCCCCCACCAGCGACCCGCAACGTACCCGATAGCAACCCACCCATTCGATTGCACGTAAAGGAAATGCGATGTCTTGACCATCGAGGAGGTTTTTTTCGATCGGTTCTAAAGATTGACAGTTTCCTAGGCGCTGTACCTACTGTGGACAACGATTCTAGCGATCCGAAGTGCGAGGTCAAACTAAGCCGCAGCTACTTGCTAGTCAACATAGCTGCGGACGACTTCCAGAAATGTGGAGTCCAGCGTTGCGGAAAGGATCTCTGCCTGCGTCTGCGATTCCCCACCATAAGAGGTATGCGGACCGGAAGCGATTCCATTCTTTCCCTTCACTGCAAGACGCAGAGCAAAGTGGCCGTAAAAACGCACGCCCTCAAGATGGGCGTATCCAACGAACTGTAAGTCAAATCTTCCTCTCAATATCCGGTGTCACTACAATGCTTTCTCCTCAGTCAAGCCCGAAGCTCTGGTGTTCACGCACATGGAGGCAGCCAAAACGAATTTCGCACTCACATCGAACTACTGCGGAAGACGTCGAATGGCTACACAAGGCATCTGGATCGAAATGGAGCGGTTCAGCTCGGAGAAGAGCTGCTCCTGCGCGCACATGTCATATCAGGCGACGGTAAGTCAAACGTTGGAAGACTAAACGGATCTGAAAGCACTTTCATTTGCAGGTTGGAACTTTACAAAACTTACCGATGTGAGCCTCCAACGAATCTGGCCAACAGGCGAGGTGTCCACCTCAGCGAATCTCATCACTACGCACGGATGCGTCAACCCCTCGATGCGGAGCATTTGCTCTCAAGCTCCACTGTTCGAGCCACCACTTGGATACCGATTGCCCTTTAAGGCTGTGATGTTTAGAGGAATGCGCAGTGGCGATGAGATGGTGCTCAGTATTAAACTGACCGGTTGCCTGGAGCACCGTGACTGTCATGTCAACCCACTGGAGTGCAGCGCCGATGGGAAGACATCACGAATCAAGCGGGATTTAGGGGGAAATTCAACAGAAGTCTCGGAAACCTCAACGATTTCCTTCCGAATTGAAGTACCATCAACGGAGAGAGATGCAAACGAGTTGCAGGCGTCAATAATTGAGACCGGTGACACCAACATGAAAAGTGAACTTGGTCGAGTAGTTGTAGGCGGAGTTATGGGATTTGTCACAATGCTCTCTTTGCTGGGCTTGATAGTTTATCTTAAGTTTAAATGACCTTAAGGTAAAGATTTAGTTTTTTCAATTTTTTAAATAAAATGATTTTTGTTTGTTGATTTCGCCTCGATGATTTCCTGAGACAATAGAACACCATTTACAAAATATAAGACGGCGACCAAGTGATTAGAGTTAAGAAATTGATAGGTGAATAATGTTTTATTAAATGAAAGCTGGTCGCCGTGGCGTAGTGGGTAGAGTGCGACGCTCACACCCCGAAGGGTCTAGGTTCGACTCCCAGTTCAACACCAATTTTTCTAATATTTCACGGCACCACCTCTTTCGAGCTGCTGACAACACTCAAAGAGTAATAACTGTCTAAAAAAGCTTCTCAAACTCAAACTGTAGGTCCCTTCTACTCGTGTGAGAACAGTAGCACGCACAACACGAGTAGTTGATGAGCAAGCTAGGCCCTGGTCCCCCTTTGGACTGTAGCGCCAACAATTATTATTATTGTTATTAAATGAAAGCTGAATTGGAGCTTGTGCTTCAAGCTAAGCAATGAGATCTCACCTGTGTCAATGGTGCACTTGTAGACCTTATTTTGTCGGAGGTTGAGAAACACCATACTAGAGCACTTAGACTCGACAACTGGTCTATTGTGCTACCAGGAAGTAACCTACATTTAATGTAATTTTTTGGTGTTCCGGTTTCATCCTCCACCATGTCAACGCCCAGCAGCCGCCACTTGATACAAGCAAAGAGGGGCATTGACAGAAGATGTGCTCTGAAGTGTCTTCACTTTCTCCACAAGGGTCACATCGGGTGCCATCACTTATCCCGAGCAGACTTACGTACTTAGCGAAGATGAAGTGCCCCATTTGTATGCAAACAAGTCGTCAGTAGTCTTTCCTTTCTAGAGATAAAGCCGCAGATATTTTGCCGAAGTTCGGGAGCATGCACTTGATCAGCCTGTATCCTGGAGAGTAAACCCATCTCTGATTTTGCTGTTTAAAAACCCATCCGTCGACGGAAGCCCTAACCAAGGACGTGGGTGGTCCCAAAATGGAGTCGGACACTGCGAATGCCTTTTTCGATCCTTGCCTAGCGAGCATGATTCCGTGGTGTCCCGGCCAAGTATTAGGTTATTTAGTCTGCTGACCAAATTAAGAGAAGACTAGCATTCCTGTACTATCTCGGAAGTGGTTAAAGGATTGATATAAAGCTTTACGCATAGCTGTTGCTACAGACGAAGATACTTTGCCTCTTTCACCAATTCTTCACAATATAGTTTGTGGCCATTAGGATCACAAACGTTATTCACCTGGAAGACGAATCTAATCGTTTTCTTAGAAAGCCCCACCTCCAAATCTCTCCATCGTCTTAGAGCCGTCCGTGAAAATCCGAGCACATTTTCTTCCCGGCTCAGTTTCTGGATAGGGCCAGTCCTGGGTATGAAGAAAGCCGGCTTTGTATAACCGACGCAACTGCATTATTGGTAACCCCGCATCGGACGGCATATCCATGAGACTAGTGTCATAGGAGATGCGGTGCTTAGGTCATTGAAGCTCCAGTGGCAGTTAAACCAAAGACCATTCCCTTTTTGTTGGGAGATGGCCTTAATTATGCATGATGTAGATGTCAAGGGGAGTAAAATTAAGGAGGAATGTAAATTTTAGGAATGTTCTTTTTGTCTTAGATAAAGTCATAACTGTGGCTGCCGTGTCGTAGTGGGTGGAGTGCGACGCTCACGCGAGTCTAGGTTCGATTCCTAGCTTAACACCTCCAATTTTTTCACAGCACCATCTCTCTCGAGCTGCTGACAACAATCAAAGAGTAATTAATGTCGAAGAAAAATCTTCTCAGACTTCGACGTTCGGTACAAAACTATAGGTCCCTTCTACTCGTGAGAGAACAGTAGCGCGCACAACACGAGGAGTTGATGAGCACGCTAGGCCCTGGTCTCCCTGTGGACTATCGCTCCATCCAATTAATAAATTATTAAACTCACAATCACCTGCAAAAAATTGTTCGTCAATTCCGGTTCGTTTATAGTTAATTCTATTACGTGGTCTTCGTCTGTTAACATGACCTGAATTAACATTTGTCAGTATTTTTAAAATTGTTTACTATTTTCAAAACACTATAGGATTCACAAGTGTAAAATAATTCAAAAAAATGTTTATGATTACTTATTTGACACTTTAGATTTCGCATGTCATACTCGTAGATAACATAGTTTACGCAATTGGTTTGGCGGAATGTCCGTACTTTTTTGACTCTCTCTGAAAGAGTTTTGTCACCAATCCTACTTCATAGTTTGTTGCAGAAACTACTACTGACATGCCTAACTCAAATTTTTTTTCAAGAGGAGTACGCTATTCTCTATTTCACAGTACTCTATTCATTCCAATTTTGCTGTGTTGCATTAAAACAAAAAGAACCAAGATTATTAAACCATGTTTATTTCACTTTACAAATTTTTTACAACTTTCTCAGCCACACATCCGCCAATGGCCCCTCCAGCTAGTCCAAAAATCGCACCAAGTGGTCCTCCTGAAAGTCCACTTATGCCTCCCGACACCAGACCACCAACTGACGTTTTCGGATCGCAATCGGCTACGAGGTCCACCACTTCAAATTGTGGAAACAAAAAAAATCTGGTGAACAAGTCTCCAATCTCTTTCACTTCGTCGCACTTCACTTGAGAGAGGACAGTCGAAATCAAAAGGAACACAACTAGTGATATGCCTTTCATTTTAATGTCAACTATGATGTTCTTTCCTTAGCGTCCGACGATCAACTAAATTAATCTCGATTAAGAGCGATCTATTTATATGAACTGTGAGCACGATTCGACGTGATAAGATGAGTAGATTGCGCCGCTGGGAAATTTTACCTTTAACTGATATGCATGATGCAATTGAAATTTTTTTTTTTTGGTTTTTCCAACAAATTGTAAGGTGATGTTATTCTATAGATGTTTCTAGTTCAAACTTATTAAATACGCTGAAAGTTGAGACGTGAGAGCACATCATGGACTTTCGGCTCATATGAAATACCAAAAATGTTCCATCACCTTACCTAAATAGAAACGTCGACAGGGAGGCTTTTTAAGTTGAACTGGGCGATGATTGCAAGGCAAATGAAAAAAAAAGTAAAGTTAAGAAGCATGGGCAAACACAGTTAGCTGTAGAAGTCAAGCTCATTTCCACCGTTCATGCCGCGCGCGCTAGTGAACCAATATATGCAAGGCTCCTCCCTGCCCACGGGGGTACCTATAAGTCGTCGATTAACAGCCGTAGGTTATGTGCTAGATTAATACTCTCACAATATACAAAGAAGTTAGTTCAGAACGACCACATGATATAAACGGATTTACTGTTGATGACAAGGGATAACGCAGTGGAATTAAAGTCATTAAGCAGAACTGTTTTTTTTTTATAATTGACGCGTGCAAAAGGGGTTGCGAGTACCTTTAAATGACCGGATCAAGTCACAGCACGGGCCGAAGGTATAGAGGAAGAGGGAGGGGAGAGGAGGTACCGATGCACATTGGTTTTAAATGCCTGTGGATTGTAATGAGGTGGAAAAATAGAGCTGGGAAGAGCATTCCAGATTCGTGTAGTGCGGCTAAAGAACGAGTCTCTGAATTTGACTGTACGTCCGAAAGAGGGCTTGAGGGTGAATTGATGGGCATTCCTAGCGAGGCGTGTATTGCGGGTGAATTCTTGAAGGGGAGGAATGCAACTGGCTAATTCATCTGAGCATTTCTTGTTAAAATAGCGATAAAAGAGTGACAACGACGCGACATTACGTCGGTGTTCTAACGAGTCAATCGACTTCGCAATATTACTGTCACCTATAAGTTTTATCGCTCGCTTTTGAATTCTATCCAGCAGGTGCAGGAAGGTCTTAGGAGCACCTGACCAAATAGGAGCGTTATACTCAAGTTTTGGGCGTATGTAGGCCTTGTATATTGTAGCCAGATCAGAGGGGTGAAGTACTTCTTGCATCGTTTAAGGAAGCCTAGACATTTCGCAGCATTTTTGGCGACCTCAAATATGTGATCGTTCCAACTAATTGTTGGGCTGATACACATACCGAGGATGGAAAGTCTTTCGGTTTCAACAACACAAGTGCCGTCCATGGATAACGGCTGATTATTTTGTAATCGCTTTAACGACAGAAGACAGCACTGTGTTTTGGAAGCATTAAATTCCACTCTATTCTTATTTCCCCAATCGATTATGCTGTCAAGGTCGGAATTTAATGTGCTTAACATACGCTGCCGTTCCGAGTCTAAGGCCGAAGTGGAGGGACGTGAGCCAAGGAACGAATATGAAAAGCTGAGGGTACTGTCATCAGCAAAGGAATGAATGGGATTAGAAGTAGCAGACAAGAGATCATTTATAAAAATGAGGAAAAGTGTCGGAGACAAAACAGAGCCCTGGGGAACACCAGCATTAATACGGCAGCACTTGTTTGCTGGAAAGGTTGTTGTTCTAGAAAACCTAAGCCAAATAGTCTGATGATATAGCGACTTATCCAAAATTCGGAAACCTAAGAGAAAAACCTTTACTGTCTTCTAAAAAGAACAGACGGGGATGTTCTTCTTAAAATACATTTCCATTATGTGGTGCTACCACCCGAAATGGACCCTCAACCAACATTCCTCTCCAAGCAGCACCATCTCTCGTCAGATGCCACCAATTGCGCACTCCAAAAGTAATGGTGGTCATACCTTCTACATGATCTAACCCTCTCAAGCCTTGGATACAAAGACGCGTGAACAGGAAAATGTATTAACGTAAACTCAACCAAATAGAAGAACTTTTCCTCATCCTCTTTTAACAGCATCCAAATTTGAGGGCCGTACTGACGACTGAGATGATCAAAGTGTTACAGAAATCCAGCTTTGTATATAAAAAGGGCCGTAATACTTAATTGCATCTAATTCCCAAAGAAATATCGATTACCAAAAATGATTCTGCATTTGATTTTGATACTTATATTGTTTTCCGTATTTACCGTATGCAAAGTCTCCAATTACTTCTAAGTTTCTCTTGCTCTGTCGGAGGCGTCGATGTTGCATGTTTTTTTTTACGACAGCATGTACTTCGTTTTGCCATCATTTACCAGACCAGAAGTGAAGAACTTGTCTATTTCCTGGCCTGAAACTGCACTGATAGCGACCTCTCAGGTTATAAAAATATGATTGCATGCGTTTACATAGGGTGCAATAAGGGACTTATAAGCGCTGTTGAGGCGGCTGATCCCACAATTGTTGGCGCGAAGGGGTCTCCTTTTATGTCAACTTGGAACACGACAATGAAATTCCACTCTTATGCATGCCTTCATCAGGCTATATTTGGCAAATGTTTTATGCGCTGGTTCGTGCGTCCAAATAACTCATGAATTAAACATCTAAACGGACAGTCCTTCCACACCAACAAGTTTGTTCGAATTCATTCTGAATATTTCTGTCTTGGGATGTTGATATTGATTACTTTTAATTTTTTCTCAATCCATTTGCTTACGTGCTACATAAATTAGTTCACAAGTCTAATGTGCTGATCTTTAATACAAATTACTGACTCTTCATAAGTACTGCTAACTTAGAACATTATTTATGCTTTTCGGTTCTTGAGCCTGTATAAATTTTAGTTAATTTTATAACCAAACCGTTTGCATAAAGTTAAGCGCATGTTGATAATAATAACTTGGGTTAAGTGACTCTCGTTTCAGATAAAGCAATACATTTTATCTGCGGATGATTCAACCAATAAATAATCACTAAGGAACATTATCGGAAAATAACGTTGCTGCCCGTCTAATAAACCATCAACTGAAGTATAAGTAATATCAAGTATGAACGAGGCAAATTAATACTTTAAGCCGTTTGGAAATAGGTTCGTATTGCTCCCGAAACAATTTCAGTGTTCTTTAGTTTTCTTTTCACGTAAAAGAAAGAAAAATACAAAAATATAAGTGATAGTAAAAGGAACTCGCTATAGTGATTTATGTCTAAACCACCATCAACAGTGGGACCAAGGCCTAGCTTACTCATTAACTACTCGTATTGTGTGCGCTACTGTTCTTTCACGAGTAGAAGGGTCCTGCAGTTATTTGCTGACTCCGAAAAGCAAAGTTTAAGAAGCTTTCTTAGACAGTTATTACTCTGTGAGTGTTGTGCCATGACTCTAAAAGGTGGTGCCATGAAAAATTCGACGTGTTCAACTGGGAATCAAACCTGAATCTTCAATGTGGGAGCGAAGACGTAGAGCACTCTACCCACTACGTCACGGAGGCCAAGTAAACCACCATAAAAAAAATTAAAAATGTGCTCGTAGTAAGTTGTAATAAGCTTTTACCAGGTATACCGGTATGAAGTCAGCGTCAAGATACAAATGTCTAAATAGGGAACATTTGTTGTGAATGAGCCCTTATTTTTTTTTTGTTTGTTTGCGATGACATCTCTGAAAAATATTTAGTATACATTGAACAGACAACACCATATTTTTTCATCTTGTTAAAAATGTCGAATTTTGTACCAGAAAGTGATGATTTGCGGAAAGCATTAATTTTTTGTTTTCATTGGAAGAAAAGTGCTGCAGAGTCGCATCGAATGCTTGTCGAGGCATATGGTGATCATGCTCTATCAGAAGCAACAAGCAAAAGATGGTTTCAAGAATGAGAGAGAGAAGAGAGAGAAATGAAGAATGTGGAACACCACCAAAAAAGTTTGAAGATGCCGAATTGCAAACGATATTGGATGGAGATGACACTTTGAGTCAAAAGCAAATGGCAACATTGTTAAATGTTGCAAAACAAACAATTTCTGACCGTTTGAAAGCTATGGGAAAGATCCAAAAGTGTGCAAAATGGGTGCCACATGAATTGAATGAAAGACAGATGGAAAACCGAAAACACACTTGTGAAATTTTGCTTCAAAGACACGAAAGAATATCGGTTTTGCATCGGATTGTTACTGGCGATGAAAAATGGATTTATTTTAAGAATCCTAAACGGAAAAAACCTAAGTTAATCTGGGACAACCATCAACATCGACTGCAAAACCAGATCGATTCGGCAAGAAGACAATGCTGTGTGTTTGGTGGGACCAGAAATATGTGCTGTACCACGAGCTCCTAAAACCTTGTGAAACCGTTAACACCGGCAACAAATGATCAATTTGAACCATGCATTGATCGAGAAACGACCAGATTGGGCCAGAAGACACGGCAAAATAATTTTGCTCAATGACAAAGCACCTGCACACAAAGCAAAGCCGGTTCAGGCTACAATCAAAACACTTGGCTGGGAGCAGCTACCCCACCCGCCATATTCACCAAAATTGGCTACCATTTTTTTTCATCGATGGGACACGCATTGGCTGGGCAGCACTTTCGAAAATTGGGTGTCTGATTGGTTTGCTTTAAAAGACGAACAATTTTATTGGCGTGATGTTCACAATTTGCCAGAAAGGTGGTCAAAATATGTAGAAATCAATTGTCAATATTTTGAATACAAATTGTTTACTTTCCCATTTATAATTAGTGTTTTATTTCATACCGGTATACCTGGTACAGCAGTCAACTTGACACCAGAGTGAAGGTAATCTGCTACATGGCCCTCATCTGGTCAATCATGGTATATGTTTGACCTGTGTGGTTCAACGTGAGTCCTTCCCAAAGATGAGGGTGTTCGAGAGGCGATGCCTTCGGGCCGGTCTTCATTTATATCGAACACCAGAGTCTCAGTACAATAAATTCTATCCCAACGAGATCCTATATAACGAGGCAAACCTTATAAAGATAGATAATTTTATTATTAAGTTGATTGGGAGTCACACTGCTCGAGACATGGCTTCAACCAACAGTCTGATCTGTGGGTCTTACTACCCAAATGAAATGTACCATGAAAGGGTACGTCTTAATGGCTTCATGCCGTCTGAATCTTTCCTTTATCTGGATGCGAAAGGCCTGATAGAAATTATTATATTATTATCTTCCACGTCGCACGCCGAACAGTAGAAACGCAACTCCAATACAAGCCGGACATCGCTCGTAGGCACGAGGATCTCTTACGGTTTAAGAAAGCGATTTCTGCCCGCGATAGAGCAGTATCAGACAAGGATCGGCATTTTTATTGGTGATTACACCTGAATCAGCTTTCGATTCGACTTACTTCTTAAAGCAAAACACAGGATAGTTGAGTCACTGGAGCCAACTCACATAGGTTACGGTAGATTAAGACATTTAAAATTAAAAAATAAAAAGACAAAAAAATACAAAACAAGAAAAAAGATGCACCACGGCGTATTACATATATATGTTAAGCATATAAACAATACATACGTCCTGGTGTTGGTGTCCGTATGATGTTACGGACATAGTTAAGACTTTGTGTACATTTTTAGTAGTAGTAGTTAATTACTTTTTTTTGTTTTACTTTTAGTCTTAAGTAAGTCTTTAGTCTTACTCTAAGGTTTGTTTAAGTTACAAATTTGTTATCCCAAGTTTTTGAAGTTTTCTTCGGTGAAAATTACACTTTAAATAAATTAACAAAAAACGAGCACAATCATTTAACAAAGAAACCGAGAGGTAAAGAAAAAGATTAATTATCCTAGGTTAGCTTAGAACACTTGTTAAAAGTCAGTAAGTTCGAGTTAAGACCAACAGTAATATTATTAAGCTAGTTTAAGTATTTTTTTTTTGTCTAGCACGTAAATAAAACAAATAAGGAAAATATGAATAAAAAGTACATTGAAAACGAGAAGTGAAAAGTAAATGTATAGACAGCAAAGTTTACGCACTTTACGACTTCAAATTATTAACAACTTTTCGCAGTTATTTGCAGTTCCTGATGTGAAAATAAATTCATTGCAAAAGTATTAAGACCAATAAATAAAGATAGCGACTCGCAGCACTGCTATAATGTGGAGTATTTGATAAATATCTAAAAAGACTCAACAACTCAATGGACAACTTTACCCCATCAAGAGACCACACTCAACTCACAACTGATGGAAAAAGTTGCCAGTTAAGTGATTTTCATTTGTCAATTTATATTGATGTAACAGACGCAGTCGTTATCCAATAGAATTAACTCCGCCGAGCCTGGAGTTAAACTCAGTTGAGTGAATTTAATCTGAAGCCAAATCAGTTAATCATTTTCATAGTACAGCCCCATTTCAGATTGCAAACTAGTTACAGTGCGCAGCTCGTGAATGTCTCAAGCACCTCCTACTTAAAATTCAATATATACACTACCACCTTTCAGACGGCTAACTTCACCAGTAAACATCAGCAGATGCATGTGCAGCGAGATCCAAAGGCAATCCCAATCCACTCAAAACGAAACAGATCCCCCTGTCGTCGCGTTGTAGCAAGGCAATTACCATCGAAACATAGCAAAACGTATGTCACCACTGATTTGCGATGATAATTTAATGGAGACAAAATACGATACCACTTGCAGGGGAAGAGTCCGCGACTGGATCAGAGACACTCACTGCACTGATTGGCATCCCAGATATTCGATAAAACATCGACGGGCTACACATGACTCGCGGCGCGTATCTGCGTGTTCGTGATTTTTGCCGTGTCTCTGCAACAGGGTTCTCGCTCCTACTGCGAGTATAAATACCCACGTGAACAACGTAGTGGCTGGCAGATCCGAAATGGAAAATGGGACCCCACACGCACTCTGATATTTCATAGTTAATCTCTAATGAGCTTCTAATATCAGCTGGCTGTGAAAAAAGTGGGACACAAACACCGTCGACGGTGCTGTGTGAATTCACACTCAGTTCCCATAGGACGCCACCGCCACGCCGCGGCCGTCGCCTGAAGGACTTAGGCTGATATCCAACCCAACAGAGCCTTGGGTGCCGACAATAAAGGAGTTGGTGACGGTTTCCACCGGTATTCACATCACGATTTGTCACTATCGGCAACAATCTCCCCTCGTTAAGCGAAAACCACGAACGAAAGGCACACCAAAATGAAATTCATTAAGCCGCAGTAATTTACACTTTGCCTTCTGAGAAATGCGTAGAAGTAGAGTTTTTGTGGCTGCTCTGGACTTAAGGGAACACGTTGTGACAGCTTGATTAAAGCAACATGTGTTCTTAATTAGGCTGAAGTCGCTCCACAAGAAGTTGGAATAATTAGCAGTTGCAAGGTGTATGAAAACGTTCAGCAATTATACGCGGGGACTTTACTGTCTTTGAAGTATACATATGGCTGCAGCTGACTGGAGCACTGCCGCCGTTTATGGATGTCATTACCACAGATGGAATTAATGCAAAAGGATATGCGAAATATTTGCAATAGCGCATCTTCTTTTTCAATTCGATTCCATCAGGCTGAAGTGCAGTCCTGTGGGAATGAAGTTGAAACTCCATATGAAGAATTATTTAAAAGGCTTTTACAGGAATGTCGGTTCTTATTTGGATGCAACGAGTTCTTGGATTTTTTCGTAAAATTACAGTGAATTGAGAGACAAACAAACCGCCGTGGCGCTGGAATCAGGGCTAAATGAGTCCTTTTCATTGAATACAAATGTCCCTTGTAGTTCAAAGATTTCTACGTGTCCTCTCAACAGTCTTTCTCACAAGTCTGAATACAATATACCGGACAGTGAACGTAAGTGATCGCAGAATTTTGCCTCAAAAATAATACCCATAATATTTTAAATATTTTGATTTGAATGTGACACAGAACACTTTGAATATAAAGAGATCTGCGCAGGAGTTCGACGTTAAGCGCAATTGGTCCTGTGTTGCTTCTGATACTCACTCAAGGCATAATAATAATTGTTGGCGCTACAATCCAGAGGGGGACCAGGGCCTAGCTTGCTCATCAACTACTCGTGTTGTGCGCGCTAATGTTCTCTCACGAGTAGAAGGGACTTACAGTTTTTTGCCGACTCCGAACGGCGAAATTTGAGAAGCTTTCTTAGACAATTTGTACTCTTTGACTGTTGTCAGCAGCTCGAAAGAGGTGATGCCGTGAAAAATTCGAAAAATTGGTGTTGAGCCGGGAATCGAACCTAGACCCTTCGGCGTGTGAGCGTCGCACTCTACCCACTACGCCACGGCGACCACTCACTCAAGGCATACTCGAAGTTAATTGTGCGTAAAATCTTACCAAGAGGAAGTTCGAATAATAACCAAAAATATTTATTTTGAAAATTAATTATAGAATTAAAAACATAAAAATTAAAAATTAAAAATAGAATTATAAATATAAAAATTAAAAATTTCGTTTAAAATCCGATTTCACTGTACTTAGAATGTACAAGTTAAATTTACCTCTAGCTAAAGTCACTAAGACTGTGAATACTATGGCCTCTGTAGGGCAGATGAACTAATACGAATAGCTGACAGCAACCAATGTACTAATTACTTTTGAAAGTCTTGTTATGATGTTCAGAGTCGCAATGTAGATCTGTAGATGTCCTGTTATGGAGAAAGAATAAAAGCACATACAAATCTTTGTTAAACAAATCTTGTTTTCGAAAAAGGGAAGAATCTGACGGTTCACTGTCTTGTTGAAATTTCGGAGAATTTCTTTCCATTTCGTTTTTCTTTTCTATTTTATGATAGTTGCTTTTGTAACTCCGTAAAATTCGTTATTTATTTAGTCGTTTGCATTTACAAGCAGAACAATAAAACTTTTCAGGAACTTTTCAAAAATAATCTATTCCCAAAAATAAAAAAAAGAAGGAAGGCTAGGGCTTTTTTTGTTTCCTAATAATCTTTACGAAGTACATTCCGAAATCCATGTTACTTTCCCTTTTGAGCCATACTGCGATACTTGAACATATGAGAATTTCAAGATATGATTGCATCTATATATGTATATATATATATCTCACGAGTAGTTTAAGAAGCGTTTTCTCATACAGTAATTACTCTTTGAGTGTTGTTAGAAACTCGAAAGAGGTGGTGCCGCAAAAAATTAGAGGTGTTCAGTCAGGAATCGAAGCTGGAACTTCGACGTGTGAGTTTCTCACTCTACCCGGTATATATATATATGCTGAGTGTCAGCACGAGGTGCATCGGCCGTGGGGTTGGCCGGAATATTGTTTCAGCGGGCGAAAGAAGACTCAACCTTGCATCCAGTTCTTTTTAACAGTCGCAAGTTGTCTGATGATGAGAGGAAATATCACTCCTACGAGCTTGAGGTGCTGGTGATCGTGGATAGCCTCGATCGATTCCGGGTGTACCTGCTAGGACGAGACTTCAAGGTTGTGACGGATTGCGAGGCGATCATCGCCACGAAGAACAAACCGAAGATAATCCCAAGGGTGGGGCGGTGGTGGCTGAAGCTGCAGGAGTTTTCGTTCGAGACAGTGCATCAACCAGGTCGAACAGCAGCATATGTCGACGCACTTAGTCGACACCCGGTGGAGGAGAGGAAGGACATTGAAGAGGCGTCCTTGCTGGTGCTGAGCCTACACATCACGGACAGCGATTAGTTGGCCACTATGCAGTGCCAAGATCCTAAATTGAGGGCCATAATTAAGGAGATGACGGCTACCGAATCAACAGCGCAGAAAAGGCAGTTGCAGAAGGAGTATCTGCTTAAGGGACTTCGGTTGTTTCGACTGGATGGAGGTATTTTGAAATGAGTGGTGCCGCATGCAATTAGGTGGCGAATCCTAAAGCTTTGTCACGACGACGTGGGTCATTTAGCTGAAGAGAAGCCGCTGATGCGAGTTCGAGAGACGTTTTGGTTTCCGAGGATGCGAGGCTTCACGCGTGAATACATCAAGGGATGTGTGGACTGCGCTTTTGCAAAAAGGAGGGGGGGAACAATGGAAGGAGAGCTTCACTGTGCTGGAAGGGTGCCCTTGCCATTTCACACGGTGACCACCTTGGACCATTTACTCGGGGGAAAGGTGGAACTAGATATGTGCTTGCGTTGGTGGATAGTTTCACAAAATATGTGATACTGCGAGCTGTGAAGACTGCTAATTCCCAGGGGGTGCTCAACGTGATGAATGAGGCATCGTGCCGAGACGGATCATCACGGATCGGGGGACAGCGTTCACCTCTAAGGCTTTCCAACTGTAATGTGCAGACAATGCCGTGCAGCTCATTAAGACAGCGGTAAGAACTCCCAGGGCAAACGGTTAGGTGGAACGATGCAACCGTACAATTCTGGCATCGTTGAAGTGTGCACAATCGGCAGAGAAGGATTGGGCGGAGCATCTACAGACCATTCAGTGGGCAATTAACACCTCCAAGAACAGCACTGCAAGAGCGAGTCCACATGAGCTACTTTTTGTGTATATGCCGAGAGACATTTTAGGAAACAAGTTGTTATTAGAGTTAGGTAAGTCAACCGTAATCGAGCCTGAAGAGATAGGGCGCAGAAGGGCGCTACCATTGCAGAACATCGAGAGGAGCCAGGGTGAGCAGAAACGACGATACGATTTACGGCACCGCAGGCCATCCAAGATCGAGGTGGATGATCTAGTACTGGTAGAGCAGGAAGCGAGCGCAACAGGTGAATCTCGTAAATTAGGGCCGCTTTTCCGGGGACCGTACATCATACGTCGAGTGCTACCGAATGACCGGTACCTAGTCGAAGACATCCCCTGAAATCAAAGGGGGTTCCGCACCGTAATGAGCTCTGACAAGCTCAAACCCTGGTGTGCACTGCCGAAGGAAGGTCCTATGAGCATGATGGATGAAGCCTCTAGCTCTGATACCGACGAGGAAGCAGACGATGGGAACCATGTTGAAAGAGACGGCAATGCGGCCCAGGGTAGAACTGAGCGTGGCCCCGATTGCGAGGACACGATCATTTGAGGATGGCCGAATGTAAGGTAAAGTGAAGAGGGTGGACATAACTTCAGCAAAGAAGTGATGGGCAGTCGTTACCGAACCGTCACAGGGATCGCATCCCACCCACGCATATACCACAAAGCACACGCAGTCAAATAAATATAGAGAAGAATAAATATATATATATATGTATATACATATATATATATATATATATATATATATATATATATATATATATATATATATATATATACCGCGTGGGTAGTGGGTAGAGTGAGAAACTCACACGTCGAAGTTCCAGCTTCGATTCCTGACTGAACACATCTAATTTTCTATATATAGCTTTGTTTAAGGCGAATTAACATTTACTTCTCAATCGTTATCTACAATAATGAAAGCTCTCAAAAAATCAAGACAATTTTTGTTGACAAAATAAAGTGAGGTTAAAATGTTACGGGCTACGTACGTTCGATTATCGATTTTGTTTATTTGTTATGTTGGTACAGCCGCCTCGAGCATATGAGGTCCGTTCCAATTGCTCTGAATTGCTACGAATGTCTACGAATTTGTCCGAAAAACTACGAAAAAACGTTCCATTAGCTAATTTTTTCGTAGAAGAGCGAGCTCATGAAAAACCAATATATTTCCCCTCCCTACGAATTGCTACCGAAGAAAAATCTGTGGGCAGCAGGTGGCTGTCAAATTTAAAACAAAAAAAAAATCTGAAATTTCATATACATATGTGATAGCTGTTTACGAATTTCTACGAAAAGCCGTTTCACAAGTTGCGGTAGAGTTACCCTCTGCAAGAGAGATACACAAATGAGTTGGAGTAGACCTATGCTTACAGTTTCAACTAAATAACATATTAATTTTGTTTGTAAAGGGCATAAAATTGGACGTGTTTTGGGTGTTCAGCGATTTCCTGCTGTCGAAAAAAATAGCTCAAAGAATTTGCATTCCAATTTACACGAAAAACTGAATTATGTGCTTAAAAACACATGAAATGTTGACAGTTACATACGGTGAGTATACTCTGACTCACTTTTCATTTCAAAGAACGGCGAGATGATGTGAATGACACCGCTCGCACTGGATGCCTCAGCACTTTAACAACCAATGAAAATGTTGGGAAAGTGAGGAAAATTGTTTTTGAAAATCGTCAAATCACTATTAAAGAAGTTGCTGAAGATGTCGGCATATCGGTAGGCTCAAGCCATGCATATTTTTTTGGGAATATTTTTTTTTTGGAAATTTTGGGTATGAAGCGTGTAGCCGCGAAATTTGACCAAAAAAGTAATAGATCCTTGGCCACTAAAACGTACGAAAAACATGTTAAAACTATTTAGAGCAAAACTTATACGATCCAAATCCGGCAAGATATACATGTATGTGGAATACTTTAATTTCTTTTGTTACCTCATCTATTGTTTTGACACTGTCTATTCCCAGCGAATTGCAAATTTGTATGCGGTTAGTGCAGTACACTGTTTTGTTTAATAAATAATTAGTGATTTTAAGTAATTCAAACACAGAAAAAGTAAAGCCAGTTGAAACGCTACACACTCGAGAACATAAACGCATTATTTTTAAGCGTTATACACAAATCAGGAATTCAGAAATATTTGCAATAAAATATGAAGTGTTGTTCATTTAAGTAGAGACAAAAATATGAATAAAATTCACATACTGAGGTGATTTTTTGATCTCTGTAGTTCAATATGTTCTCGGCATCGGGGTGCTGTGGTCATATATGCCAGATATACCCGTATGAAGTGAGCGTAAAGATACAAATGTCTCGATAGGGAACATTTGTTGTGAACGAGCCCTTATTTTTTTTTTTTTGTTTGTTTGCTATGGCATCTGTGAAAAATATTTAGTGTACATCAAGTCATTTAACAGGCAACATCATATTTTTTCATCGCGTTAAAAATGTCGAATTTTGTACCAGAAAGTGATGATTTGCGGAAAGCATTCATTTTTTGTTTTCATTTGAAGAAAAGTGCTGCAGAGTCGCATCGAATGCTTGTCGAGGCATATGGTGATCATGCTCTATCAGGAGCAACATGCAATAGATGGTTTCAACTGTTCAGAAATAATGATTTTGATGTGAGAAATGAAGAATGTGGAACACCACCAAAAAAGTTTGAAGATGCCGAATTGCAAACGATATTGGATGGAGATGACACTTTGAGTCAAAAGAAAATGGCAGCATTGTTAAATGTTGCACAACAAACAATTTTCGACCGTTTAAAAGCTATGGGAAAGATCCAAAAGTGTTGAAAATGGGTGCCACATGAATTGAATGAAAGACATATGGAAAACCGAAAAAACACTTGTGAAATTTTGCTTCAAAGACACGAAAGAAAATTGGCTTTACACCGGATTGTTACTGGCGATGAAAAATGGATTTATATTAAGAATCCTAAACGGAAAAAACCTGGGTTAATCTGGGACAACCATCAACATCGAGTGCAAAACCAGATCGATTCTGCAAGAAGAGAATGCTGTGTGTTTGGTGCGACCAGAAATATGTGCTGTAGCACGAGTTCCTAAAACCTTGTGAAACCGTTAATACCGGCAACAAATGATCAATTTGAACCATGCATTGATCGAGAAACGACCAGAATGGGCCAGAGGACACGACAAGGTAATTTTGCTCCATGACAATGCACCTGAACACAAAGCAAAACCGGTTCAGGATACAATCAAAACACTTGGCCGGGAGCAACTACCCCACCCGCCGTATTCACCAGACTTGGATCCTTCCTACTATCATTTGTTTTCATCGATGGGACACGCATTGGCTGAGCAGCACTTTGATTCCTACGAGGTGGCCGAAAATTGGGTGTCTGATTGGTTTGCTTTAAAAGACGAACAATTTTATTAGTGTGGTATTCACAAATTGCTAGAAAAGTGGTCAAAATGTGTAGAAAACAATGGACAATATTTTGAATAAAATTTGTTTACTTTCCCATTAATAATTAGTGTTTTATTTGCAAAAAACGCTCATTTTATACGGGTATACCTGTAAATTAACTTATTTATCAAGTAATACAATTATTTTAGTGCATTCATGTAAAATTTCATATAAATGTGATTATTAATTCGGGTTTTATCTCTAGTTAAACAGAATCAAAGTGGCAACTGAGACGACGTAATTAAATTTCTCACTAAGCAAGGAAAAAGTCAAAAAATATTCATAAAGAGATAGTGGCTGTTTACCAGGGTTCCGCACATCCATTATCAACTGTGCGAAAGTGAGTTCAAGAAAGGCATCCATTATCAACTGTGCAAAGTGGTCAAGTGAGTTCAAGAGAAGCAGAGAGAGCATTGAAGACGACCCCCGCTCCGGCCCCACGGCTTCTGCTTCTACGGGAGAAAGCATTAAAGAAGTCGAAAAACTTGTGCTTGAGGATGCCCGAATAAAGGTGAAAATGATGGCAGAGTTTTCTCTTTCTCTCTTGTTTTCTCTTTCAACTTGCACCATTCACACCATTCATCATGACCATCTTAACCGTTCAAAGGTGAGTGCAAGATGGGTGCCACGAATGCTTCCAGCACCTCAGAAAAACGTGAGAATCGCATACTGTAGAGAGCTTTTGGAGATTTGTAGTGAGAACGCGGACGGTGTTATGGATCGAATTGTTACTTGGAAGAAACATGGGTTCACCACTATGACCCTGAAAACAAACAAGAGTCCATTCAGTGACATAAAAAAAGAACAGACCCTCTGAAGAAGTTCAAAGTCACTCCGTCTGCCGGGAAGCTCATGGCCAGAGTTTTTTGGGACTCAAAGGGAATCTTGCTCATTGACTACAAAAAATGGTGAAACCATCAACGCCACACCCTACGCTTTTACTTTGCATAATTTGCGGGAGGAAATTAAAAAAAAGACGGGGTATACGGGTGTGTTGCTTCTTCATGACAACGCTCCTCTTCACGCTGCGCGAGATTGTGGTTTCGAAGAAATCCAACACCCGCCTTTGTCCAGGCATTGCCCCTAATGATTATTTCCTATTTCTGGATTTAAAAAAAAAGTCTTCGTGGAAAAAGATTTTCGGATGATGAAAAACTCAAGTCCGCAATAAATGAGTGTTTTGCAGAGAAATAGGAAATTAATTTTTAATGAGTGTAAGATGTAATAAATGCATTGATGTTAGGGGAGATTATATTGAGAAATAAAAACAATTTAAATTGAATTTTCATTCATATATATATCCTTCATATCGATATCGAAAATATATGGAACGCTCCCCGTAAGTCTATAACTGGCTTTGTTTATTGAATTATTCATTTTTTATCCAACATTAACCGTTTGTGTGGAATGCAAATCACTGCCATCTTCCTGGAGCTGGACCTTTGATGACCTTGCGCACCTTGACGTCAGTCTCACGGGTAGGTTGTCTGATGCGTGACACCCATATTCCAGCTGCGCCGCATGTACAAAGTTCACTTTCCCCGTGCCCAGGACTGGCTCTGGCCACAAACAGATCCAGAAAGCAAGTGTACTCGAAATTTGAAGACGATGGCCTTTGTGGAGAATAACCACACAATACTTCACACCACATTAGATAACTTCGCGTAGGGTTTGCAAGCGGAAACCAAATGGCGTGGAAAGGCCCAAATATCTGCGTATGTATTGACAGCCAAACTGCGCTTAAGTTCTTGCTCAATCTTTTAAACACTTTCAAAATAGTTCAGGGTTACAGGATTAATTAATTAAGACTTGTCTGGGTTCCGAAATAATACGGGATCATGGGAAACGAGATTACCGATGAACTTGATCCCAGCCACCTTACGACTGCCGGAGTCCTTAGTCAATGCTTCAATCGACAGGCTGACCAAGTGTGTTCAAGTGATCCTGAACGTCAGAAAAAATCACCGGCATTTCTTACTAACAGAAAACTTTACTTTACTTTACAGGTCCCCCTTTGGAATACCTGGCCTAGCTTGCTCATCGACTACTTGTTTTGTGCGCGCTACTGTTCTCTCACGAGTAGAAGGGACCTACAGTTTTTTACCGACTCCGAACGGCGAAATTTGAGAAGCTTTCTTGGACAGTTATTACTCTTTGAGTGTTGTCAGCAGCTCGAAAAAGGTGGTGCCGTGAAAAATTCGAAAAATTGGTGTTGAGCTGAGAATCTAACCTGCACCCTTCGGCGTGTGAGCGTCGCACTCTACCCACTACGATATGGTGGCCACTTGATGTTGATATGGTTGGATCTAAAAACATAAGCTCTTCATCGCTGAAGTGCTTGCTGGAATTCCTCCAGAAAATACATTAAATGCAGGTTACTGTCTGGTAGTACAACGAACCATTTCTTGAGTCTGAATGCTACAGTATAATGTTTCCAATACTCCACGCTAAAAAGAAACGAGTTCATTCTGGGTACCTAACGTTGCTCTCTTACCACCGTTTTAAGACTACAATCAAACACAAGTACATACAAGCACATTAAGAGGAATTTTGAAATAATATATTCAAAGGTTGTTTTCATTGGCAGAACATGAAAGATCTAATACAGCAATGCCTTGTCTTGCGTTACTATTCCCATGAACCGGCGCGAACACGATTTCATCCACGATCTACCCAATCCTCATGCATATCGCTGAATTCGGCACAACAAGAACAAGGTAAGACACCACCGTCGCGCTTCTTTCATTACAGCGCCCCGCTTTTTCCATTCCTTATTAAATGTCAATGTCATCAACTTCAAACAGCATCATCAACTTCTTGCTTAATTTACATTGCAGAGAGGAAGGAGCCAAACAAAAAGTGCGAAGTACCTGTACCTTTCCCAATCCAATTGGTATGCATAGCGAAAGACCGCCAGTGACTCTGAATATGGGTTCTCATTACGTAAAATCTTTAATTATCATTACTAGCCCTGGGTTCTCGGTGCAATGGAAATCTGTGAATGTGATCACGGCGGGCAGGTCCTAATTCAACCCATGCGCAAGACGCTCTTGCAATCACTCTTTAATTGACTACTACAGCGGTAGCGCGGTAATTAGCCATCTGACTGTCAATTTGCTCACCTCTTGACTATATTGTAATTTTCTTGCAAACTCGCTCCATACAAGGCGGGTGGATGCTGAGGGGTTTTTATGGACATGGCGTGCTTTGATTTATGGCTTGAGTCGGTGCAAACATAAGAAAATTAGCGACATCCCTCGTCTGTCGGTGTGCCCACGTCTTGTAATTGATTGAGTCCTGCATTAGGAGAGAAAAACATTCGCGAACGATGCATATTTGTCATCGCGCATTGATTTGGACATGCTAGGTCTTGATGATTTATGACTAAGAGCTGCAACAGGGGCAAGCAAAGCAGTGTGAATATACTTTAAAGGAGAGTGCCAAGGCTTGGATGATCTTCTCTTTATCGAATGTTAGTATTGGCAGAATTATTTCAAGTCTAATGGAGGAGGTATTTGTGTCATCACTGTTGAAGCTTCTTCTTCAATGTGGTATTCGAAAAAATAGCTCCCTGCCGATATGTAAAGGCAGACCGTTAGGTAGATCTTTTTTTTCATTTCAATTTTGTTCTTTGTCGTTGTACTTACTTCTTTCCTTATCTTTCTTTAAGATATTTTTTGCATTTCAAGGGAAAGAAACAACATTTCTGTTTGAGAACCTCATGTTATGTACCAACACTTGCAATATGTTTCAGTAATACACAAGTAATTTTTGTTGTGGGTTTTCGTTTGTAAAGTTTCTTCGATTTAATTTATAAATTCGACGTCATTTTAAACAATTCGTCGACAAACAAAATTAAAAATCAGATCAAAAACTAGTAATCCACCTAGTTGTTGCATAAACTCGCGAAGCTTCAAACTTTATTAGTATCCTTTGATAATTTTTCATTTTTGCTAGAAACCTAATTTGTCACTTTTGTACAGCTTGAGACAAGACACCCTGACTGACTCGAACTCGAATTCGAAGGAGCTACTACTCTTGCAAAAGAGAGTGGTGATTTGCCGAAATTGTTTTTATTTTGCAATTAGACGCTTTTTGTTTTCAAACAATATGTCAACATTACGAAATTACCAAGATTACTTTTCAAAGAGGTTCTTTCGGGGTGCCAACGGCATCACCGATGGTTATGGTTTGGACACGCTAACCGCCCATGGTCGCTCTCCGCGCGTATTTGTGGATCGTGAGATTAAAATTAATGTGACCAATTACTTAAAATACAATATCCACACCTCATTTCTTCGCCCCAATGGATTGCAAATTATCCAGATATTGATCTGTTGAATTACTCTGTCTGGGGTATTTTGAGGACAAAATTTAGTACTGCAAAAAAAAACAATGGACCACCTCAAACAGGTACTCCGCTGGGATTGGGATAAAATACCAAGACCCACTTGCGTACAGACTTTGGATGCTTTCTTCGGCCGCCATAAAAACATTATTCGCTACAAATGTGGACATATTGAAACCTTGTAATACGAATTCAATATTTTTTGCCTTGCCACAACAAAATTTTTTACCCAAAAATAGATTCTCCACCTAAAACCTTTCGATAGTTGTGCGATAGAGACTGTACATACTCGTACATATACAGTAATATATGATGATAATAAAAAGGAGTGCTTGCTCCATCTATGTCGATAACACACCCAGTCCTTGTTAACTGTATGGTACTATACATTGTCATATGTTGCCAAGAGGGGATCATTCAAAAATTACAATTCAACAACATATGCACTAAGATACGAGTAACATTGACGTGATAAGAAGAACATAGAAAGGCACTAATGAACCTATTTGCTGGCTTTAAAGCGAATGGGACAAAAATTGGTCTGGCATTAAACAAAAAAAAAAGAATGCCGATGTCTCGGACAAATTGTTATAACTTGCAGAGACACATTCTACAGACTCTACATCTCGAAAGTGCATTAAATGGGGAGAACATGAACATGACTTAACATTTTTTTTTCTTCAGGAAATGTAAAAGAAAAATCTATTTGCTCTATGCTCTATAGTTGCCTTGTCATAGTGGGTAGAGTGCAAAACTCTCACGTCTAAGGTCCAGCTTCAATTCCCGGCTGAACACCTCGAATTTTCGGCACCACCTCTTTCGAGCTTTTAACAACACTCAAACAACACTAATGTCAAAAAAAAATCTTCTCAAACTTCGCCGGTTGGCTAAACCGGGAAACTGAAGTAAAATTCTTTGGAGAAACGATCAACGATTTTTTTTATTTAATTTGTTTAGTTTTTCGTTAATATTGTCCATAATAACATGCCACCAAATCATTTAAGTGATGTGACTTCTCGTAAGAGACCTTTCGGGATCAAATGGATACCTAATAGTAGAGTTATTTAGTTAGAGTAGTTTCGGTGCTGGGTATCTGGAAAAATCATTTCTGTAGGCTTCTAAATGTAATGTCTTTAAGGCAGAATAATAATAATTGTTGGCGCTACAGTCCAAGGGGGGACCAGGGCCTAGCTTGCTCATCAACTACTTGTGTTGTGCGTGCTACTGTTCTCTCACGAGTAGAAGGGACCTTCAGTTTTTTGCCGACTCCGAACGGCGAAATTTGAGAAGCTTTCTTAGACAGTTATTCCTCTTTGAGTGTTGTCAGCAGCTCAAAAGAGGTGGTGCCGTGAAAAATTCGAAAAATTGGTGTTGAACTGGGAATCGAACCTAGACCCTTCGGCGTGTGAGCGTCGCACTCTACCCACTACGCCACGGCGGGCAGAATGTTCTACTCAATTTAGACGATGATAGACAAGAACTCCGTCCCCCTGACTTAGAAGAAACCAAGATAGCAATATCGAAACTGAGGTCGAACAAAACTGCTGGAGGGGACAAACTTCCTACAGAACTATTTAAAGCATCTGGAGATGACCTGATTGGGCGCATGCACTAGCTCATCTGTAAGACATTTTCGGAGGAAAGCATGTCCGATGAGTGTAATCTTAGCATCGTTTGCCCGGTTTACTAGAAAGGTGACCCCATTGACTGCGCCAACTATTGAGGAATCAACCTCCTCAACATCGCCTACAAGATCAACTCTGCAGTATTGTGTGAGTGGCTGAAATCGTTTGTCTTCAACCTGTTAGATCTCTATCATTGTGTTTTCAGGCCAGGGACGTCCACGATTCCCTTCACGGCATATCCTGGAAAAGACCCAAGAAAAATAGATCAATGCTCACCACCTATTCGTTGATCTGAAAGCCGCATATGGCAGTGAAATTTGGGACGAGCTATACAGTGCCATGTTTTTGGCATTCCTACCAAACTCGTAAAATTGTGTAGGATGGTTATGGAAAAATCTCGCTGCAATGTACAGCAATGTAGAGACATTCAATGTCAAAAACGGTTTGAGACAAGGCGACGCACTGTCATGTGACTTCTTTAACATCATTCTTCAGAAGATCTTTTGTAACTTACAAATCAACACCAGAGGAACGATTTTCAAAAAATCAGCTTAAGTGCTACCTTACGTGGACGACGTTGACGTGACTGGACGTGATTGGACATTGAAGCAGAAGTGGTTAAAATCGGTCTGGCGGTTAATGAGTGCAAAACGAAATACATACATACTGTCATCAAAAAAGAACACATAACATCGTCTACCTCGGCTACGCGGTAGACAGGGACAACAACATCAGTACTAAAATCAAACGCAGAATCACTCTTGTCAATCGATGTTACTTTGCGCTCAAGAGCAAATGAGTAATCGAAGGATTTATATTACTTTATTTAACAACTTGCGCATCCCAGTCCTACTTTACGGCGCGGAAACTTGGACAGCGGATGAGGAAGCCCTTAGTCTTTCCGAGAGTCCAAAGTTTTGCGCGCAACTTTTGGTCCTGTTTGCGTTGATGGTATTTGGAGAAGAAGATTAAACAACAAAATCTACAGGCTGTCCAGCGATATGCGCGTGGTCAACCGTCTTCGGATACAACGCTTAAGATGGCTGGGTCATGCAAAGCGTAGTTACGGGTATTTAAGAATTTGGGAATGGCAAGTTATGTGTTTCTTCTTCTTTTTCTAATAATAATTTGCAAATGTCATGAAAAATGAAGAAAACTCTCTTTCACCTAATTTACACTTATCTGTCCCTAGCACTTCTCAAAGGCGCACCCTAACGTTGTTGAACTCGGAAACAATATCAGTACTGAAAAAAAACGCAGAATCACTCTTGCCAATAGCTGTTTCTTTGGGCTCAAGAGGCAGTTGAGTAATAAAGCCCTCTCTCGAAGGACTAAGCTTACTTTTAATAACATCTTGATCATCCCACTTATACTTTATGGCGCGGAAATCTGCAGGAAGCCCTTAGTCTTTTAAAGAGAAAAGTTTGGTGTGCGATTTTTGGCCCTGATTGCGTTGATGGTATCTGGAGGAGATGATATAATGACGAGCTCTATGGGCTGTACAGCGACATGCGCCTGGCCAAGATTCTTCGGATACAACGCTTAAAGTGGCTGGGTCATGCAGAGTGTAGGGCCACCACTGCTCTAGCCCAAAAAGTCTTCGAATTAAAACATTGGGACAATGCAACAGAGAAATTTGAACCATTGGGACAACGCAACAGAGAACGGCCTAAGCTAAGGTGGCCCACACTTCAACCAAGTTGGAGTGCGTAACCGGAGGCAGCTGGCCAAAGATCGTGCTATCTAGAGAGGAATGTTGATTGAGACCCATATCCAACCCGGCCTATAGTTCAAGAACAAGAACAAGAAAAAGGTGAATTTTGGTTCAGGGACTGTAGTGCCGCACAAAGAAGAAGGAGAATGCCTTTGTTGTAAGGCTCGAATTTAACCCCAAAAATGGATTTTATTCAATTACAAGTTCTTTTTTATCAAAGTGACAAAATCTCTTTTGAAGTAAATTCACTCCAATTTGGTGTTAATTTTAAATTTAATTCTATGGCAACGGAAACAAGTTTCAGTCTGTATTGTCAAATTTCGCCAGGATGTAAGATAAAATAAACAAGCAAACTTCAGGTCCGATAGTCAATGCCTGAACAGCCCGAGGAGTGATAATTTTGGTACGTTATATACAATATATGGAATTTGCCAATTTGGGAATGTTTAATTTAAGTTATTTGTTTCTTCTGTTTCTTCTTATAGTAATTTACAAATGTGACGAGAAATGAAAAAAACTCTTTTACACCTAATCTACACCAAAACACCAAAAGGCACACCCACACAACGTTGATGATCTCGGATAGGCCAGAAATGATCAAATCGTTGCTAGTATTCTATCGAAATTTTTTGGTTGTCAATAATTCTACTGTGTGTAATCTACTCGCATTCTCTCGAGCCTTGGTGCCCATCCTTGCTTTATTCTCTGTTTCTCACGAATTAACTAAACTGTTTCTTTTGTACCTTTCCCAAACGTTGCGTTCATTACTTAAACTATGATGGGTGTGTTCAAAAAGCTACGCGTGCCAATTCCACCATTGGGCGTGGCAAATGCACACTCCCTCTGGCACACATTCATTTCTATGCAATTTTGCTTAACGTACAGGAAAATTGATTTCATTGAAAGGCCAGCCGATTTCCAATGGACAAACATTATCCGGCAATGAGCAGTCAAATGTTTCCTATTTAACAAGTGTGCATGACACAGAGCAGGTTTCAAAGTTCTTTCGTTTTTTCTTTTGAAATTCAATTGTCGGTGTTACATCATTTACCAGAAAGCCCGTATTAACACTCGTTAATGAACGTAAATAAGATGATTTTAATAGGGAATAGGTGCTGAACATATTGATAGAACAATTCTAAATGCAATCTGACGGATAAACTGCAATTAATTGATGTGCGGCGGCGATTGAGTACGATTTGCGTCACCAATGTTCGTCAGGAAATCAAAAATGCATGTAGATTAGTCTCATGCCTACACCTGTAATTACACTTAATTATAATTTATCAACGGTGCGATTGATTTTAGTTCATTCAGTCTTAGCTGAGTTGCAGCTGGAAGTGTGGCTTTGAGATGCAATGAAATTAACTCAAACGTTTCCGAATCTGTGAACGTACAAACCATTACGTCTTATCGCTCGCTCTTGAGTTCAATCTGTTAGGTGCAGGGAGGTATTGGGAGCTCCAGATCAGATAGGAACGTTGCACATAAGCTAATATACGAGTACGCCTTGTATTTTGTAGTTAGAAAAAAGGAGTGAAACATTTCTTGCATCACTCTGCGTTCTCAAATATGTGATCTTTCGTTCGGTTATTTTGAGAACACTTGAGTGGCAGTACACCGCACTTTTGGAAACATTAAATTTCACTCTATTCTTTTCTTTCGAGCTACTGAAAACACTCAAAGAGTAATAATTGTCTAAGAAAGCTTCTCAAATTTCACCGTTCGGAGTTGGCAAAAACACTGTAGGTCTCTTATACTTGTGAGAGAACAGTAGCGAGCACAACACGAGTATTTGACGAGCAAGCTAGGCCCTGGATGAAGCTAGGCCCCTGTGGACTGTCGCGCAAACAATTATTATTAATATAGGCTGCCATTTCAAGTCTATGGCCGAAGAGATAAGCTGAGGAACGAATAAAAAAGAGCAGAGGGTACTATCATCAGCAAAGGAGTGAATCGGAGTTTCGGAGAAGCGAAGCAAAGCCTTGGTTGAATATCAAACTTGAACTCATCCAATACAAATTGTATTGATCGGTTCGAAAGGTAATGTCTTATCCATTAAAGAAGGCAGTCATCGACGCCGAAAGCAAGCATTTTCAACAAAAGACCTAATGCTAGACTTCGTCAAATGCCTTTGAAATATCAAACGCAACATTTGTGCTTTCCTCTACATCATTTCGGTGAGATATGCTATCTCATCACCAGTGGACCTGTTGCTGCCGAAGCCGTACTGCCGGTCTTTAAGAAGTTTCCGGGATTCAAGATATTTCACAAGCTAATGCTATATCAATGTTTCAATAGAATTTGAAAGAAAGAACGTTAACACAATTAGTCGAAAGAGGTTCCTTTTTAGGCACGGGCTAGGCACTCCACTTACTCGGAACTCCAGAGAGTAGGACAGATGAAGAAGCTTACGCAAAAGTTTTGGTAGCCTCTTTGGCATACGTTTGCTTTAGGCTTACTACTCTTCAGTCTGTGAGGAATGAAGGATTTTATACTCAGCAAAATAATGTTTGTAATGATTGAGGATCAGAAAATGATCCCAATTTACATACTCTTGTGTTCATCTTCTGTAAAAAGTTATTATTTCCTTATGTGCAGGATTGAATTTTGACCATATTTAGGTAATTGGTTTTTTGGCTCGTTACCAACCCCAACCCTCAAATGAATACAAAAATTTAAGTGGAATTGCTTACACAGAGTGCGTCTGATTGCGTGGATTAAAGATAACACATGACAAATGTACGACGTAAAAATTTGGTTGTAAAAGAAATGTGGTGTTTAAAAAATTAATTTCTACTCTTCGTGACAGTATCCAGTACACCTTTTGAACCAAAGACTGATGAAGAACTAAAATAAATACTAACTGTTTTCAGTAAAAAGATAATGCTTTACAATGTCAAACAAACTCACAATACGATAAAGTGCTAAAAATCAGTTGCATTCCTTGAAAACTTTTTTTCAAAATCTATAAGTGAGAAATTTTATAGTAATTAGTTAATTAATTAGCTGTACAACCGTTCCCTATTAAGCCTATTGTATCACTGGATGATGGGGTAAAAGGTTAAAATAAAAAAAATATAAAAAACGAAATTGTTTACTCTATCCCCTTTCATCATTTTCTTTAACAAACGTCGTGTGTAACAGGTAAAATATTTGTTTTGGTAAGTATAATGTTTAAATTAATTTCGTAACTCATGCTTTCTTGATGTAAAAAACCGAGCAACTACTTGTATTTTAAGCAACTCAACTTAACCCTGAACAAGGGAAAAATGAATTTCAATGTATGATATGGATATTGGTTACAGAATTAATTTTCTCAATCAATACAAGCAACAATTAAGTAAAGTAAAAATTTAAACATATTTTTGTCAATCAGAAAAGAAATATTGTAATAGGTTCCGGGAATACTTTGTCGGTAATTGGTTATTATTGACCTGGTTGATAAAGCATCATTATTGAAAACTTTAATTTTTATCAGACTGTTTCCATTCCATCTTGTCATTTAATTTAAAATGTTATTTGATTAAAAATGCTTTGGTGAAAAACAATACGATTTAAATAGTCATCTTGCAAAATTCACTATGAGCGAACTTTTTAAGAACATTTCTCGCACATTTCCAGCGGTATCTCGTATTTCTTCTTCTACTTATGGTGCTACAGTCCGGGGTAGACCTGGTCCTCAACCAACATGCCTCTCCAGCCAGCACGGTTTTTCGCCAGATTCCTCCAATTGCGCACTTCGAGTTGGTTGAGGTCCTTCTCCACTTGTGTGTACCACCTTAGTCTAGGCCGTCTTCTGTTGCGTTGTCCCAATGGCTCAGAATCGAAGACTTTTCGGACGGGAGCAGTGGTGTCCATATGCCTTACAGGGCCTAGCGATCTTAAGCGTTGTATCCGAAAACGCTTGACTAGACGCATGTTGCTGTACAGCTCATAGAGATCGTCATTGTATCTTCTCCTTCAGATGTCATCAACGCAAACAGGACCAAAAATCGCACGCAAAACTTTTCTTTCGAAAAGACTAAAGGCTTCCTCATCCGCTTTAAGTAACGTCCATGTTTCCGCGTCATAGAATAGGACTGGGATCATCATGCTGTTATATAAAGCGAGCTTAGTCCTCCTAGAGAGGGCTTTGTTTGTCAATTGTCTTTTGAGCCCAAAGAAACAGCGATATGCAAGAGTGCTTCTGCGTTTGATTTCGGTACTGATGTTGTTGTCCCTGTTTACCGCGGAGCCGAAGTAGACGAAGTCCGTGACTACCTCGAAGTTTCTGCTGCCTAATGTGACGCTCTTTTCGATACGTCGATGTTGTGTGTCCTTCCTTGATGACAGCATATACTTTGTTTTATCTATCTCGTTAGAAGTTGTGTATAATAATTTCTACCCTTAACAACTTGGCTTATGATCTTCAGCCTCATAAATACTAAGAAATATTCCCATTTATAATAAAATATAAGCCTTATTCATTCTACGACCTAATTAATTTAATTTTGACTACTTTTAAATTGCTTTCCTAACTAAGGTACCACTTTATCTTTAATTGGCTAAGAACAAATAAAGATAACCCCTTTATCCTTGTGTCAACGATCACATTTGATCAAATCTAAAAACATTTTAAAAGTAATTATTTTTAAAAATTTATATTTAAAGAACGAATTTGAACATAGAACATAGATTTGTGGAGTGCATACAAATCTAAAAAAACACGTAATCCCCGTTTAGGCTTGTGGCGCCTCACAGCGATTATTTGGGCATTCATTTGGTGGTTCATTTCTAAATGATTTATTATTTTTACATCTGTTTTCGACCCCAAATCTTTTCAAATCAATTCTGTTGACCAAAATTAAGTACTGCGTCAAACGAAATTGCGGAATCAAGTCCACAGAAAAGACGCGTTTTAATCTTGAAAAGCGGGTGCCTCCACATAAATTGTAGATTTGGTGCAGTTTATGGTGTGGATCATTTAGGTAAACAACTCCTTTGTGTGTCATGCTACACAGCCTTAACCATACTACCTATGCAGTGTCCCGGCCCAGTTCATTGTATGGTCGATAATCTTTCCTGAATCAAATTTCTTAATATCAGATCTGCAAAGCAACTGATTTGTATCTCAAATCTGTGTTATTTACCACCCAAGTCAACATTTTTAATATCTTTTTGAGAAGATAATATATTTAAAAAAAATAATAGGATATTGATTGTGTCATGAAGGTGAAGAGAATAATTAAAGAAATGTCGACTGAACGTACGGCAGTTCCGCAGTAGAAGAATGAGAGCACTTTCCTTTTCCACAACTAAATGGTAGCTTCAAATAAACTAGAGTGGCAAGAATTTAAAAAAACGACCATTTCGATGAATATGAAGCTATCTAAAGAAAAATAGAACTTATTACACAATTTGGCAGGGAACAAGTAGCATGTTTCGCTTCAACTCTTAAACTCATTCTCACGGTAACTGTTGAAGTTTTATTTTTAATATATTACAACAAATTGACCCCGTCACACTTCAAGAGGTCTGAAGGTTTGGTTTTCCGATGTATGACCGTTTGTTACTTTCAATAAACTGTATTGTTAAGTACCGTTGTGTTTTAATGGATTTTCGTAGAAAGTATAGCTATAAGAAGGCAATGGTGACTCAACATCAAGACGAATGTTGCACCTATTTTTATGTTTGCGAAAAGTAACCGCAATGTAGGTCACGCCGTGGGCGGTGAGAAATCGGAATAGAACAAATAACAACTGTTACACAGTGGAGAACGAGTAAGAAAAAAATATTCGGTCAACAATCTGATGACTAGAGCCACAGTCAATTCCTATGTGTGTTAGTCTAGAACAAGATGAATAACATTTATCTACTTTTTTTCAACAGTTAAAAAATTGTAAGTAAGTGTTTGATTAGGCTTAGAGATTTTACCGCTGGATAGCACATGAGGGGAGAAAAGAAAAACCATGGAAATTAATGTAAGTGACAAAACAAACCGTCTTGTGAAGAGACAGATTTTAAGTGAATTGACTACCATCTGAAATAGCTTTAGTTGAGTTCAGCTATCGTTTAGAACTTAAGACATTTGAACAAAAATTGGCGTTTCAATAAGCATACATAAGGTTCACCTAATAAACGGCGAAAGCTCTTAATGCGTTGTAGCAGATTGTATTGCGACTAAGTGCTGCTTGTTCGCCTGTATTAAACTATTGATAAAATACGCAGTGTCACACAAACTAATTTGATGAAAAATATAATGAGACAAGAAGGCAAATCCACGAAACGTATCTCACACAATGAAAATATATTTTAAAGAAAGATAAACAGCATTTGGCACCAAAAAACTAATTTATATTTCTATTTTGCCGGCACTAACTTTTCTCTTACCGATCCCTACGTACTACTTGGGCTTAAACTGATGATCGCATTCCAGGCACAAAATTTCAGACCTGTGAATGCAGCCACTATCGAAGCCACTATCGCAGCCACTATCGCAGCCACAATCGCGACCACAATGTTACCTCAACAACCAAGCGCAACACTCATCAGTGGTTTTAACGCTTCAATCAATTTTAAATTGCATATCTTAAAGCCCGCGTGTCGTCGATGTAATCCGCACAACAAGTAATACAAGTGTACCAGTGTCCAACCCAACAAGAAATTCAACATTTCGGCTGGTGCCACCATCTGTATCTCAGCAGCTGTGGACAGCAGACACGACAGCATTTCATAAAATCCTCCCAAGTCAATCAGCGGGCACATAGGGCCATGCTTCTTTTACTTTGGTCGCACCAGCTTGCAGTGCCACCGTGCCGCTCATTTACATTCCTCGCCCGGCCACATTGACACAATCTCACCATCACGCATCCATTCGAATGCAGTCTTGCAGACATACGAGTTACGATATGCAACAGAAACTGAAATCACGCATGCGAACGTAACCAGATCAGCAGGCCTTCAATAAATCACCCGCGGAACATGTTTAACTCAGCGCATGGCATTCCTTGCCGAATAACTTTTGGTGTGTTGATTTATGAAAATTGCTTCTCGCCTCATTTAGCTGGTGTCTCATGAGACAGCTCTCAGACAAATGCTGCGGCCAGCATTAGTTGCGGTTTTAATTATTTTAATTACTCACTTTTCAGCGAGCTCTAGGTTTTTAGTCACGTATGAAATTGAAGTGAATTGAATGCGCCTATTAGAGATACAGAGGGAGCACCACTTAAATTGCGAATGCTATAACCCAGAGCTCTTACTCTGTGTGTCAAGCTAATGATCTGTGCGAATGTATTTTTCGTTTCGCTGCCTCTATGACACTTGTTGTTTGAAATTTCAATCAACTTTAAGAGAGTTGTTCATTCCGCTTGGTGAGTTGATGTCACTACAAGAATCATAGCTAACATTCGGTCAGCAGTGCAAAGATTATGGAGGGCATTCTGGTATGCTGATTGATGGTCAAGGTGATGGTTGTGTTTCCCTATTTAATCACAAAATAGATTTTAATAACAATTGTTTTTACATCGAAATTACCTAAATTTTTGTGTGACAATCGAATAAAATCCTGTGGAACTTTTTACACTAAGCCTCTCGTGGAAAGCATACAAAAACGGAGACCACAGGCCAAAGCAAACAAGCATTTTAAAACAGATATACCAGCCCACATGTACCTTTTCTAAGGGACTGTGAATACTGGGTAGCTCGAGATGGAGCTGTAAACTACTATGTCGCAATTAGTGGTCTATGTCAAAGGTAAACTATGAACCAACGACTGGATTCGATGAAAGGCTGTGGCATAGCTCAGAGTTCTTGCTTCTATGTTCTACAGAATATATTTTCGAATTTACTCGGGCGGAACGTTTAAGCCGGACGATTGTCGGATAGATGTTGTAATATCCCTACAAAATATTTTTTAAGAGCTGGTACACATGTTAAGTCATAAATTCAAGCCATAAATAAAGAAAATATGCTGGGATCAAAAAAAACGAAACAGCGAAAAATAAATTGACTTTGAAAACAAATTAAACAGTTTAAGGCATTTAAAAAAACACAGGAAATTATATAAAAAAGCTTGTAATTTTGGATTGAGTGTTTTAAATTAGAGAATGAAGCATTTTTTAAAAGGACTTTATTTTAAAAGAGCAGTGGTGAACATCATCCGGTACATCATCTGCCACTTCAATTGCAGATTAGAATATTTTAATTGCGTTTTCCTTGCAAGTCATTGCCAGGAGTTAGTTTTTGAGCTTTAATTTCTTCTCCACTCCCATCATCTAAATCTTTATAACAATAATATTTGGATGGCGCTACAATTCTCAGGAGAACCAGGGCCTTGCTTGTTTTTGAACTACTCCTCTTGTGCGCGCTACTGTTCTCTTGCGAGTAGAAGGGACCTACAGTTTTTTGCCAACTCCGAACGGCAAGTTTGAGAAGCTTTTTCTTAAGCAGTTGAGTGTTGTCAGTAGCTCGCAGCAGGTGGTGTCGCGAAAAATGCGAGGTGTTTGCCCGGGAGTCGACCCAGTATCTTCGGTGTGTGAGCATCGCACTATACCCACTTTGAGTTAAAAAAAAATATTTGTTTCTAAGAGCATCTTAAGCCTTCGCTTGCATGCATACCCATGCAAGGCAAACGCCTAGTCGACAGAGTTTGTTTGTACATTCGATCGGCTTCAGCTGCACTTTTTTCAAATTAAAAAAAATCAAAACTTCCCGAAAATGCTGTTTATTTTTAAAAAAATCCAGAAATTTAAGAAAACGCAAAATAAACAATGTTGTCATGTTACACCTTTCAAATAAAGTAGTTAATCGCTTCCAAGATCAGCCACGACTTTCAGGTAGTTCCATCCTTTGGTAAGCTATAACCTCAGAACCTAGCAACAATAATCATAAATTATCTCGCAAGTATTTTCTTTTAAAAGAAATTTATAATCCTGCAAGTCCGAAGGTAACAACAAACTTTTTTCTCAGTTAAACAATTTCCTGGGACATTGAACGTGAAAAGCCACATACTCATATCTGTGAGGAAATCATAAAAACACGGTTTCTTGTAAGTAATGAATGTACATAAATAGTGTGCCATCAAAAGTAGTGATTGTTACATCTCACACGTACACAAGTTTCAAGACCTGATTTATTATACGGTTCTGTTTGTATTTTAATTTTCTTTTTATTTTTTATTATTTTAATGATTTTATTATAACATATTTTAATTTTATTAATAATTATTAATAATAATTGATCAGCAACTACTCGTGTTGTGCGTGCTACTGTTCTCTCACGAGTAGAAGGGACCTACAGTTTTTTGCCGACTTCGAACGGCGAAGTTTGAGAAGCTTTCTTAGACAGTAATTACTCTTTGAGTGTTGTCAGCAGCTCGAAAGAGGTGGTGCCGTGAAAAATTCTAGGTGTTCAGCCGGGAATCGAACCTAGACCCTTTGGCGTGTGAGCGTCGCACTCTACCCACTACGCCACGGCGGCCACGTTTTAATTTTATTATTTCTATTTAAATATAAACCACATATCCTATCAATTACAATAAAAAGTAGTTAGAAGAATTTAATTATTTGGAGCACAGGAGCTGTCAATGTTAAAAAGAAGCAAAGAAATCATGGAGAATAGCTTTATTGTTTTTAAAAATATTCCCCATTAAGATTTATACACTTTTGCATGCGTTTAAACCAATTTTCGAAGCACTTTTGCCAATCTGATTTGGGTATCTCCAAAACATGCATTCTGAACGCATCAACCGCTTCTTCAAGTGTCGAAAAACGTTGACCTCTCATTTTATTTTTGCGTACGGAAATAAAAAGAAGTCAATCGGTGCCAAGTCAGAACTATACGGCGGATGACTCATCAAATCGATGTTTTCAATGCTCAGAAATGCAGTTGTTGAGTAGATGTGTGAGGGCTCGCATTGTCGTGGTGAAGAGTGATCCGTATTCGGCGGTTGGTTTTCCTGATTTCTTGGAAGACAACTGGCAAAAAAATGTTTGTGTACCTCTCACACTGTTCTACGTTGTTCTAGTGGTACGGTTGCGTCCGAAAAAACAGGCGACCATTTGCTTGGGAGTGCTTCGTGCGCAAGAAACTTTTGTTGGATTTGGCTCAATTTGAAACACGCATACAGTCGACTGCTATTTACTTTCGGGCTCATACGCGTAAATCCACGATTCATCACCTGTCACGATGTCATAGACGTGTTTCGAAACACCGCGATCGTATTTTTTAAGCATTTCTTTCGACCAATCGACACGAGTCTTTTTTTGAGCGATTCACAAATTGTGTGGGATCCAACGCGTACAAATTTTTCTGACCGTCAAATTTTCATGCAATATTGAATGTAAGTTGGTTCCACTAATGCCTAAGATTGTATCAATCTCACGATAGGTCACATGACGATCTTGCAATATCAGTTGGCGCACACAATCAATGGTGTCCGGAACAATAACTGATTTTGGACGACCTTTACGAAATTCGTCTTGGAGTGAATTACGACCTCGGTTGAATTCACCATACCATCGATAAATACTGGTCCTTGATGGAGCTTCATCGCAAAAAATTTAATTAAGTTCATCGATGCACTGTTGTTGAGTTAATCCACGTCGAAAGTTGTAAAACAATAATCGCACGAAAATTTTCACGATTTAATTCCATTTTTTTTGGCGAGGTGAATCTTTTAAGTTACTGTACACAACACAAAACGTTCTGAGTACGTAAAACCTCAAAAATGTCAAACTTTACGATAGAGCTGGCAGTTGCTAGATAGCAACACTGGGGTTACCCAATCCCGAAATATAAAGGGCAACTTTCGTATCTTCCGAATGCACATATGGACTGCAATTTCAATTTCAATCGCCTGTGATTTGATTGCACAAGCTGCGCATACAGACTATTTGGATATGTGCCTAGTATATTTTGCCTGATCTGATTTAACACATTAAATATCCACCAAACCGATTGCATGTGTGGAAAAAAAAACAATTTGTGCCAAATCGGCGTTTATTGCAAAAGAATGTTGATAGAGATGTTATGGTTTCCAAATACAAACACATCGGTTTTGTGCCACGATGCAAATGCATGTAAATGCAGCTGAAGTAAATATTGACTTGTTCGTAGACGTCTTTATAAAACGTATGACGATCTGCGACTATGGATCTGTGTCTCAGAACTTGTTTGACACAGATTAGTCGCAGATCGTCATGGGCACAATGGGCACACGTCAACATAAAAATGTAATTTCTCTAAAATTAGATCAAGAATTGAAACTTTTTCATGGCATATGAAAGTGTAATTTGTGAACATCAAATAAATTTGAAATACGAGTATATGTATAATGTGTGACATGCAGGAGAGAAGCAAAATGTTACATACACTCGACACAATTTGGAATCAGGCACTGTCATGCAAAATGCGTGCTTATGGTATGATACTTCCAATTTAAAAATTGAGAGATCTGTTTTGCATATCTTAAGAACTCTTGACTGATCAGAGCCCCCTCAACTTTTAGTATTCAATTCAAAGCAAACTTCGATAAAAACGTTAATTGATAACGTGAAAAAAACAATCGATGTTAGAGCTTAATCAAGTCAAATGTTTCACATTTTGACATGTCAAATGGGTTCAACCACATGCACTTGAACGCTTCTTCCAAGTGCAAGTGGAGACCATAGTCCCTAAATCGTAATCAATCAATTGTGCTTATCCCTTACAAATGAATTAAGACTTAATCAAAATATCCAAAAACAATAATTGTTAAATATTTTTTGTGTAAAATTTAAATATAAAGTTGTGAAAATCAACCTGGGACAAGCAGACATTTTAACATAAAGCTACACGATAAAGTAATTATATATTTATAGGTTAAACAGGAAATGGTATATTAATATTAACGTAAAAACCAAATAGACTCGGATCCTTGTCCGTTGAAAACGACTTTCTTTTCCCATATCTCTAGTAATTTTCGAATACGATCTCTAAAAAATTAGTCCTCTTTGCCATCGATGCAATTACTTATAGATTTTTCGATTCAAAAAACCGATCTGGTTACCCTACAAAACGTTTTAAATAAGATCTTGAGAATAAGGCGTGTGGAGTAGACATGCTATTTCAGTGTTTCCAGGTTGTTTTTGAAAGGGTACATGAAACGGAGTGTTTAAGTGCTGCAACATCACCTTGTCATAACTTTCGGCCGTTTTTGGCCGTTTCTCAAGCAATGCACGACTCAAACGCACTTGATAATGGTTTTGACTGGTTTTAGCAGCTGATAGTACATACAGTACAATCACTCTTGTCAATCGCTGTTTCTTTGGGCTCAAGAGGCAATTGAGTAATAAAGTCATCTCTCGAAAGACGAAGCTCGCTTTATATAACAGCTTGATCATCCCCGTCCTTCTTTATGGCGCGGAATCTTGGACGTTAGCAAAGGCGGAAAGCCCTTAGTCTCTTCGAGAGAAAAGTTCTGCGTGCGATTTTTGGTCCTGTTTGCGTTGATGGCATCTGGAGGAGAAGATTTAATGATTTAATGGGCTGTACAGCGACATGCGCCTGGTCAAGCGTCTAAGATGGCTAGGTCATGTAGAGCGTATGGACACCACTGCTCCGGCCCGAAAAGTCTTTGAATCCGTGCCATTGGGACAACGCAACAGAGGACGACCTAGACTAAAGTGGCGCACACAAGTGGAGAAGGACCTCAACCAACTTGGAGTGCGCAACTGGAGACAGCTGGCGAAAGATCGTGCTGGCTGGAGAGGCATGTTGGTTGAGGCCCAGGTCCACCCCGGACTGTAGCGCCACAAGAAGAAGAAGAAGAGTACAATACACCCGTCTAGTACCATCATATGCAGAGCGCTGCGACGTAGAAGATAGTGGATTGGCATTTTTTTCTTTTGCGGAAAATCGTGGCACATCCGCTTTTATCTTCAGTCATGATCCGGTGCAAAAATTTCTAACTTTGATGTCTTTCCAGAAGCACTTCCAAGGTACAAAATTACTTTTCGACATCTCTCGGTTTCAACTCGTACAGCACCCAATTCCCTTGCTATTGAATAAATTCAAATTTACTTAAGTGAACGGAAATTGTTTATTGAGATCCTCTTATCCTGCAAATTCCCTTTGTATTTGGCACGGGTATTGATCTAAAAAAGATTGTCTTCGACGCTAAAATCATCACTTTTGAAACGTCGAAATCACTCTCTGCATGGTTTATTGGCTGGATACTATCAAAGTGAGTATCCGATGGGCTGCAGCTGCACATTTCTTTCAATTAAAAATGGCAATCAAAACTTACTGCAAATGCTGTTTATTTGAGACGAATCCGGATCCACTTTCAAAGGGGCAGAAAAAAATGATGTTGTTGTCTAAAACAGACGCTGATGCACTCTAACTGTTGCTGACAAACGCTGAATTAGGTAATCACTTCAAAGATGAGCTACAACTTGAAGGTTGTGTCATCTTTAGAAACGGATAAAATGAAGAAATGTTAAGAGGTTTATGCGTCAACATTTGGTTTATTTATAATTTAATCCAGTTTTCAAAAAAACATGAGGAAAATACACAAATATCAATGAATAAGCTTAACAACTTGTGTTTATTAGGCTTTAACTGTTGCAAAGTTCCACCCTCCGCGTAATTATGGACAGAGATAGCCCTTCCGACTTTTCTGACCGTACCAGAATCATATATTTACCATCGTAGGCATCACGTGATATGTTAACGAATTTTGGGGATATTAGCACATAGATCTGGTCTTACAAAATACAGTATTCATGACCCTAGCGATCTTATAACAATTTTTATTTCTATCCTTGCATAAAGGAAACCAAAATATAATGGTATCAATCTTTTGGAAATTTTGAATTCTATGCATGAGAATGATGTATGCCTTAAAATTTGCTAATGTCCTGTAAGTGACAACATCGTCAACGTTCACAGTGTTACTAGAAAACATAACTAAAAGTCTGTTTACCGCATTCTAAAGGGTGATTTTTTAGCTATTATCTTTTTGGCAACACTGGTTTAAACAGCTGACGCACGTTTCGTGTTTTTTCACTGTCCAACATCTTCAGTTTGGTCTATAATTTAACCATGAATCGTCTTACAAACGAACAACGCTTGCAAATTATTGAATTTTATTATCAAAATGCGTGCTCTGTTAAGAAAGTTCATCACGCGCTTCTTCCATTTTATGGTCAAAAATGGACGAAGCTCATTTTTGGCTCAATGGGTAAGTACAACTTACAAAAGACGTTCCGACGCGTTGTTAAAAAAACAATTTTATTAAAAGAAATAACTTTACAACTGTTCCCTCCAGCTTAATCACTACAAAACCAAACAGTGGGATTCATCCACTCCCTTATATCTATTGGCTATTGTGCAGTTTCAGCGTACCGGGTCACTGTGGGACCGCGGGAACTGTTTAGTCAGCTTTTTCATGTGCGCGTGTAGCTGTAACGTGAGATGCACTGCGCCGGAAAATGAAATGAAAATTAGAATAAACAGAATGCGAACATAATGCAGGTGATTGCACCCGTGCATTATGTGGAAAAGATAGATTGGCGCAATAAGGAATGTTTAGGGTATGTAACCTACATAAGCAGAGTTGTCGATTTTTGAGTGAATATCAGCCAGAAGCATTGCAAGAGCTACCAATGCATCCAGAAAAAGTCACGGTTTGTTTCGGTTTATGGGCTGGTGGCATCATTGGACCGTACTTCTTCGAAGATGATGCGAATCGTAACGTAACTGTGAATGGTGAGCGCTAGCGTGAGATGACTTGACTTGCATGACATGTGGTTTCAACAAGACGGTGCCGCATGCCACACAGCACGGGCAACAATTGAACATTTTACTTGACGATCGGGACTGGTCAATTGGCCGCGTAGATCGTGCGATTTACCGCCTTTAGACTATTTTTGTGAGGCTATGTTGAAGCTCGTGTCTATACATACAAGCCCGCTTTAATTGACGCATTGGAAGACAACATTGAAGCATTTATTCGTGAGATATCGGCCGAAATGTTAGAAAGTCCAAAATTGGACTAAGCGGATGGACCATTTGAGGCGCAGTCAAGGTCAACATTTGCATGAAATGTACTATCGATTCAAATTAAGATTTCATGAATTTTTTCTGAATTTTATGTGTTTTTTTCTTTCCTATAGCTTTTAAAAAATCACCCTTTACTAGAAAATTGTAAAAGTATATAAAGAACCATGGTTATGGTCAGGTTGCGATTTTTAACACCGAACTATTTAGCTTTTAACGTTTCGAAGAAGTTGTATAGAAGTGACTTATGTTGTTATATTAGGATGACTTATCCATCCTAGCTTATTCAAAAAAGCCTTTCAACGACTATTCCAAATCAAACCTCAAGGCCCCGAGTGATGTGCATAGGTTTGGTTCATTGATTTGGAATCACCAACTTTTATGCAACATGGTTGGTATAGTGCAACGCAACAACCCAGACTGATTTAATTTTCCATATAAGATAGAGCGAGTTCTCGAAAACGAAGAACCAGCAAAACTATCCTTAAAAGCAGTGCAGTACCATAAATTGTTGAACATAGTCATGTATTCATCTTTTTGGGAAGGTAGCGAGCACTGTTTTCATTAAATTTTAAGATTCGCCTCCAAAATGAGGGTGATAATAAATTTACCTTAAACGTCGGTGTTGCTTACCTTTTACTCGTTATTTACTATTGTAAAATCCGGACTCTCTAAATGCTACTTCTACTGAATTTAAAATTCGATAAATTCGTTGTTTTCCAATAAACAGATAGATCAAATTCAAATTAATATGCAGAAACAGAAAAATTGTACTTTGTAATAACGTGACCGCCGTAACATAATACGTAGAGTGCGACACTCACACGCCGAAGATCTAGGTTCGAGCTGCTGACAACATTCAAAGAGTATTAATTGTCTAATAAAAAGTTTCTCAAAATTCGCCGTTCGGAGTCGGCAAAAAACTGTAGGTCTCTTCTACTCGTGAGAGAACAGTAGCGTGCACAACACCTGTGTCACGCCATACAATTATTGTTAATAACTTTTTCGAGACTAAAGATTTAATCCTCTATCACTTACATCCGTAATAGTCCCCATTTATCAAATCTTGTGATTTTATTCTAGTTCCATAGATTCTTCAAACCGTTTAAATGTTTTTTTTTTTTTTGATATTTGTATAACAAATCACTCAATAAGTCCCGGGACATATAGGGTCGCCTCTAACAAAAAAAAATATATATATAATAATAATATAATAAAATAAAATAATATATATATATTATTTATATATATAATAATAATAAAAAAACGAAATGAATATAATAACACATCACATAGCATGAATCATAGTCAGGATGATACAACACTCCAATTGTGCGGTCAAACTTATTTTTATCACTTCGGAAACCGCCCATCACTGCACTTTCCAATGATTAATTCCAAAATGTGAGCATCTGCTTACACATAAGCGAATGTGTGGGCATGATCAGTGACTTTGTGGTGTATGTAGTTTAAACGAAGTTGACGTAGAATACAATTAAAAAAAAACACCAGGAAGTTTAACGCAATTAATATTCTCGCGCCGTACTGTTGTAAAATATAATATTATGGATGTTGAGATCGCGTAAAGTTACACCTGATATCGTAAATGTGTCATTCACGCTCATCGCTACCGATTTTCTACTTCTCATATCTTTTACAAAATCTTTAGAAGTAAAAATCGATCCATTCATGTGGGAATTTTAAAAGTTATAAAATTTAACATAAGCATTTTTTTGTACCCAGATTTAGATTTTCACTTCAAACATGACATATCTATTTATGTACGGGGCTGTGCCATTTTCTATTAAGTTTTTTAAAATTTCTCATAGAAATCCGATTTACTAACTTTTTAAATTGAAATTCTTATAATCGAGATGGTTTCCCAAATTGGCTTATAAACTTCTTATTGCGCGCGTAGCCTTGAAAGTCATTTCGTTGCGTTTTCATAGCAAATACATTTAGGAAAAAAAATTTAACGGAATTTCGATTGAAGTGGTATTCTCGGACTGACCAATTTATATCGAATCAGTTTTGAATTTACTTACGATCTTTTCATAGCGAAATTTACCTATTTACTTCTAAGCGCTCATAAACCGATACCGTTTAGTAAGTAATTTCAATACACTTTACCAGTACACATAATGCCAGCCATTTTTATTCGCATATTCAGCCCATATTTATGAATGAGTTGTATAAGTGGGTCTAACATTTTACGTTTAAAGTGCTTTGGGACGAGTATCAAAATATCGTTTATTATCTCTCACAAGAAGGAGCTGTTGCTTGGGCATTATCATTACTAGGTGTTTATTAAAAAAAAAAAAACAATGCTGTTCTCTTTGATTCTTGTAAGAGTAAAGTCGTGTAATGTGGACCACACGGCTAATTTGGATCACACAAAATATCGAGGTAAAACTTTCTTTTACTACTGCGCAATAAGCTGAAATATGACTCAGGGAATTTTCAGCAATTCAGTGGAATACGTTTCGGAGTTGTGCAAAGAATATGAAAATCGGAAAAACTTTTAAAATTTGTATTCAACAAACTAATGGGATGAAGTCCTGTTTAATTATAGAAGCGGTCTCCTTTAAAACTGCACTTTTGGAGTAATATGGATGACGGTAAGGGAGGATAGTTTGGACTAATGGTCAATTTTACCCGACATATTAGACCCGTTCCAGTTGCTCTGAATTGCTACGAATGTCTACAAATTTGCCCGAAAAACTGCGAAAAAGCGTTCCATTAGCTTATTCTTTTGTAGAAAAGAGAGCTCACGAGAGAGCAAAATATTTCCCCTCCCTACGAATTTCTGCCGAAGAAAAACTGTGGACAGGAACTCGGCAGCGAATGGCTGTCCAATCGAAAATAAAAAAAAACTCTGACATTTTATATGTCTGCTGTTTACGAATTTCTACGAAAAGTCGTTTCACAATTATCGGTAGAGTTACTTTCTGGAAGAAATTTTTACCCAAACTACTCAACTACTAATTTCTATACACAAATCAATTTGAACAGACCTATTTATTGAATGAAGCTTCGGATTGATTTGTAAAGGTCCTGTATTCAAAAACGAAATTAACAAGTGAATCTGGAGTACAACTTCATAAGGCTATCGAATATATGCAATGTTCCAAAACTACGCTCAATCAAACTGGTTGAAATTAATAAAATTTTTTCCAAAATCATTCAAGAAACCTTTTACTTTTTTTGACTATGGAGACTAACATTTTTTTATACTAACGAGAAACGATATTAAACTTGTTATTTCTTAAAGAAAAATAAAGAAAATTGCAAAAAAATGTAACAGAAGGCTCGTCAAGTCTGAAGACCGATCAAATAAGCTATTACCACTACCACTACCAATAAGAAGAACGATGCTATGATGATATTATGTTCTCGTGTTCTCGAAGACCATGGGGCCAAGAACTTTTTGCTGGGGGTGAACTAATCCTTTTTATTCATCAATTTAGATAATCAGATCAGATCGGGTAGTCTATAATATCCTTAACTTGTTTTTTACTATTTTGAATAATTTTACACTTTTCTGGTATTCTTTTTTTAAGAAAATTAATATTTTTGTTAATAGGCTTTTTTATAAATCAAATTTTTTTGTGAAATAAATATCTTCAATAAAATTTACACCGTTTGTGTTTTTTTTTTTCAGCAAAAATGTACTTGGTGGGACTTATTTCCCGACTTTACTACGAGTATATGATCGTTTCTCAAATGACATTTATTTATGATAAAAACACGATTCTGTTTTATTTAACTAGGATGTGTAAACTCATGGTACGAATTTTTCATCGCACATACACCATAACATTAAGAACCATACACCCTAAGAACTTTTACCAGGGGCTTGCCTATGCACTAGCTGTCGTGCAATATGTAAATAATCTAACATTGATCCTTATGACAGAGGGTGATTTTGTTACAAAATCGACCTGATATCAGAATTGTGCAGGAGCAATCACTCAGTTAAGTCGCTTCCGAACAGTTATGATACATTTTTTTAAACAAACAGTTAGTCCAAGTGACTAGTGCTTTTACGGACTCTTCTCCAAACTAGGCTTGAGTTCGAAACAACTAGAAAAAGTTTCAATAGAGAAGGGGTTAAAAAATGAAATAACAGTGTACCTTAATACTTAAAGCCTCTTCCTCTATACCTTCGGCCCGTGCTGTGACTTGATCCGGTCACTTAAGGGTACTTGCAACCCCTTTTGCACGCGTCAATTATAAAAAAAAAAAAGCCAAGAAGCTTTGAGTACCATCAATTTCTTCCATATAACGACAGATTGAGTACTGTTAACGGTATTATAAAAAATGAAGTATTTCCAGATATCTTAAAAACAACCTGCGTATTATATATTGGGCACCGTCATCATCAATGAATAAGGATAGACTCATTTTGTTCCCTTTAATTTTCTTCACTTTGAAATGTTTTTTTGATCTCATAATCGGAACCATTAAATTATCTTTTGCCTTTATGTCAGTCACATTTGGCATCCATAAGGTCTTTCTTAAGAATTGTAAGGACGCCAGGTATGTAACGTTTTTTATACTGTTCTACTCAGTGAATCCTTTTCACAAAATCAAGCAAACATGTGTGTTTATATGAATAGAAACGTCGAATTTCAGTATTAAATTATACAACCCGCAAAAGTATTATTTCTATCAACACTATGGCTTTTACGAAGTGTGAGATCGTAATATTTGTTCTGGTGGATTATATATTTGAAACATTAGTTTTCCAATCGGAAATGCAGACTGATGGAGCACTTATTATGCTTACCATAATTTTCCAATAAACTACTTTTCCTATAAAGCAAGTCCAACATAATTTGCGTCCGTCGAACCAGTAGTCCGAAGGAGCCGGGTCTAGAGAAAATACACCGGGGGCTTAAAGCCTACCATTTCAACGTTTTCAAGTAGTTTTTGACCGGGCCGAAAGAAATAATAAATAATGTTTTTGTTAATAGGCTTTTTTAGAAACCATATTTTTTGTGAAATAAATATCTTCAATAAAATTTACACTGTTTGTGTTTTTTTTTCAGCGAAAATGTACTTGGTGGGACTTATTGCCCGACTTTACTACGAGTATATAATCGTTTCTCAAATGACATTTATTTATGATAAAATAACCTTTTCATGCTTTTTGATTGTTTCAATTCATTTTTCATATAATGCACGGCTCCAACGCATTAGATGTAGTCAATAACGTTTCCCATCTTTTGTTTCCTTAAGATTTAGCAGCTCAAAGTACATCACCTGTCTGGGCTCAACATATACAGAGCAACAACTTTAGCCGAGGATGTTCTTCCTTGACATTGATGTAGACGATGAAGGAACAAGTTCACCAGACTTTGCGAAGTATTTTTTTCTTTGGTGTTATCGTAGTACAGAAATCCCTTACTTTGATTTTTTTAAAGAATCAGTTCTGAGACAAAAGTTCGCCTTTTTCTCTCGGTCTCAACTCTGTTTTTTAATAAATCAAAATTTCTTAAGCGGACGGAAGTTCAGTTCACTTTGCGTTTGCAATGGATCCTGTTCAGAAAAGCCTCCAATTGTTCATCTTCAAACTCTTAGGGCTGGCAAAGATTCTTATGGTCTTAGACGTTAAATTAACCACTCACTGCATGATTTATCGGTTAAAGCAGATTTATCATATACTATTACACGCAATCGATAGGCTTCAACTGCACTTTTATTTCAGTAAAAAAATTAATAAATAAAACATAAACGCTGTTTTTTAAGGCAAATCCAGTTTTATTCAAAAAACAATGTTGTTGTCTAAAAAATATGCTGATGCACAATAATTATTGCTGAAAAATATCGCAATGTCATCATTGAAGTAAGAAACCGTTTCCAAAATCAGTCACAACTTGCAGGTGGGGTCATGTTTTGAAAACGGAGCGAATTAATTTATTCCTGTGACAATAAATTGATACTTTCACCTTTCCACGTTAGGATAGGCAAAAAAGCTCTTCGGTCGTTTGCCCAACCAAAGGAGTAGAAAGACATTTTACACATAATTTGTGTTACTTAAAATTTAAAAGAAAAATCGATTTTAAAAACAGTAAAAACTGTGAATTATTTCCACGGCGCCTATTTTACCAGGTAGTGAGCGTCAAGATACAAATGTCTCGATAGGGAAGATTTGTTGTGAACGAGCTTTTATTTTTTTTTTTGTTTGTTTGCTATGACATCTGTGAAAAATATTTAGTATACATCAAGTCATTGAACAGAAAACATCATATTTTTTCATCGTGTTAAAAATGTCGAATTTTGTACCAGAAAGTGATGATTTGCGGAAAGCACTAATTTTTTGTTTTCATTGGAAGAAAAGTGCTGCAGAGTCGCATCGAATGCTTGTCGAGGCATATGGTGATCATGCTCTATCAGAAGCGACATGCAAAAGATGGTTTCAACGGTTCAGAAATAATGATTTTGATGTGAGAAATGAAGAATGTGGAACACCACCAAAAAAGTTTGAAGATGCCGAATTGCAAACGATATTGGATGGAGATGACACTTTGAGTCAAAAGCAAATGGCAGCAATGTTAAATGTTGCACAACAAACACCGACCGTTTAAAAGCTATGGGAAAGATCCAAAAATGTGGAAAATGGGTGCCACATGAATTGAATGAAAGACAGATGGAAAACCGAAAAAATACTTGTGAAATTTTGCTTCAAAGACACGAAAGAAAATTGGTTTTGCATCGGATTGTTACTGGCGATGAAAAATGGATTTATTTCTTAGAATCCTAAACGGAAAAAATCATGGGTTAATCTGGAACAACCAGACCGACTGCAAAATCAGATCGATTCGGCAAGAAGACAATGCTGTGTGTTTGGTGGGACCAGAAAGGTGTGCTGTACCACGAACTCCTAAAACCTGATAAAACCGTTAATACTGATCGCTACCGACAACAAATGATCAATTTGAACCATGCATTGATCGAGAAACGACCAGAATGGGTCAGAAGACACGGCAAGGTTATTTTGCTCCATGAGAATGCACCTGCACACAAAGCAAAATCGGTTCAGGATACAATCAAAACACTTGGCTGAGAGCAGCCACTCCACCCGCCGTATTCACCAGACTTGGCTCCTTCCGACTACCATTTGTTTTCATCGATGGGACACGCATTGGCTGAGCAGCAGAGGTCGAAAATTGGATGTCTGATTGGTTTGCTTTAAAAGACGAAAAATTTTTTTGGCGTGGTATTCACAAATTGCCAGAAATGTGATCAAAATGTGTAGAAAACAATGGCCAATACTTTAAATAAAATGTTTTTATTTTTCCATTAATAATTACTATTTTATTTTCAAAAAAAAATCATCATTTCATATCGTTATACCTGATATTTTACAGAATTTATTTGTTAATAATTTATTTGTTAGAATTTATATGAAATGTTCGACCTTTTATATGCAACAATACTTTTAAGGAAGCAAAACAAAAAGCTTTCTAGGGCAAAAGTAAGCCAGGAATAATTATTTCTTATTTGTTTTGATTCCGAATTATTGTAAATAATGTCACCCACAAAAATATCAATCAGCAATTAATAAGACCTCTTTCAAGTTCTATTTGGCAAATATTTTTAATTACAACTTCACGAACTCGTTTTTGATTGACTAACTCAATTGAAAAGAGTGTGACCGAGGGTTAGTGTATAACTGCTAAAAATGAATAATTAAACGCTAAACATTCGGTGTTATAAATGAATTTGAAGAAAAGCATCTAAAAACACGGCGCTAGATTTCTTTGTACGCTTATTGTCGACGGGATAGAATGGGTCATTTAACAATTGTTTTTTGACAACAAAATCTTACTGCACGTACGAGGGGCGTACAATATATTCTCGGTATCGATATGAAGCAAAATGCGAATTCAATTTAAATTGATTTTATTTCTCAATGTAATCTCTCCTAACATCAATGCATTTGTTACATCTTGAGATAAGCTTTTTTAAACCATCAACAAAATAAATTTCCTCTTTTTTCTGCAGAATACCCATTTATTGCGGACTTGAATTCTTCATCATCCGAAAATCTGTTTCCACGAAGACATTTTTTTCCATTCCGGAAACAGGAAATAATCACTAGGGGCAATGTCTGGACAATAGGGCGGGTGTTGGATTTCTTCGAAGCCACAATCTCGCGCAGCTGTCTTAGAAACTCGTGCCGTGTGAACAGGAGCGTTGTCATGAAGAAGCAACACACCCGCTGCGAGTTTACCCTGTCTTTTCTTTTTAATTTCCTCAAGCAAATAATGCAAAGTGGGCGTTGATGGTTTCAAAAAAAGCTGTGGCCATGAACTTCCCGGCAGACGGAGTGACTTTGAACTTCTTCAGAGGGTCTGTTCTTTTTTTATGTCACTGAATGGACTCTTGTTTATTTTCAGGGTCATAGTGGTTAACCCATGTTTTATCCCCAGTAACAACTCGATCCATAGCACCGTCCGCGTTCTCACTGCACACCTCCAAAAGCTCTCTACAGCATGCGATTCTCACTTTTTTCTGAGGCGTTGTGAGCATTCGTGGCACCTACCTGGCACTGACCTTTGAAAGGCTAAGATGTTCATGAAGAATGGTGTGAATGATACCAGTTGAAATCTTGGTGACCTCTGCCATCATTTTTACCTTTATTCAGGCATCCTCAAGAACAAGTTTTTCAACTACTCTCGTTTTGGTTGCTATTGTTCAAGAAGTTTTTTATCGACTACGAACATCGAAATTAGAAAGTACTGTTTGAGAGTTACCAGCAACCTTAACAGAATTTGGCGGCGCTACAGTCCACAAGAGAGAAGGAACACATTTCTTGAGTAACTAAACGTGTTGTTCTATTTTTTTGTTTCCTCATGATGATCGACAGGTTATTTAAGATTCATAACTGCACACTTTTCACACACATTGTTTGACGCGACAGTCCACAGGGGGACCAGGGCCTAGCTTGCTGATCAACTACTCGTATTGTGCGCGCTACTGTTCTCTCACGAGTAGAAGGAACCTACAGTTTTTTGCCGATTTTGAGCGGCGGAATTTGAGAAGCCTATTACTCTACCTACTACGCCACGATCCTATTTGTGTTATAAAGAAATGAAAGTCAATCTCCTAGCATATGTTATGTTCAATGAGTATATATAAAACCTCAGAAAACGTAGCTACATCTGCTTAAGCAAAATTTTAAACTGGATAAAATCTTTATGATTGATGTCTTTTTCGATCAATACAAGCTTTTGAAAGCATTGAACTTGCTACAAGGGTGTCTCTTTTTCACAATTGCAATGACTATAAGTCTACGAGAACCAATAAAGTTAAGGTGAGGAATGCACTCAGTTAAGTATAAATATTTACATGTCTCTGCTATAAAGGGCCTATTGGAACTGGCCTGGCAGCTGCGATGTAGGTGCTTTTGGAGCTGACTTCTCTGGTGATGGCTGACATTGGAAAAACATAGCATTTGAGCAGGAACAATGGAGTTAAACTGAGGTAAAAATTTGTGTACACAGGACAGTGAAATGTTCGTATTCCTGACAAGAAGAGGATCATCAGAGCTCTTTATTAGTTTTGCACTATTATGTGGCGTAGGTCACATATTTAGGGAAGATTTCAAGAGAATGGAAACAAGCACACGGCCTGAAATCTTTAGCAATGCTCAAGATATGAGACATGCAAAAAGACTCCTAGGAGGAGAAAGTCACTGTAGGTTACCTATGACGGTCTCTACAGATTGTGTGAAGAAGCGAAAGACTTTCGAGCGCACATTCTGGGGATCTAGGAGGCATTTCCATTAATCGACAGAAGTGCATCATCAAATACTTACGTATAGATGAAGATATGCAGCTACTTAAACCGTCATTCTCAGATTCTTAAGGTCCAGAGAGTATTTGATAAACCCGTACACAGTAAGAGACAAAACCCCTGAAAAAAAAATTGTGAATAACGAAAGCTCGGAATGGGCATAAAGGAAGCTCGGAAAAACAATAACATCACATAACGAACATCTTTAAGTAGCTCTATTTTCTCTCTCTCTTGCCTGTTTGTACGGGCCTAACAAATCACATTTTCTAATTACGAATATATCTTAAGTTTGTCTTTAAAAGCGCAAAGGAATTCAATTTAACACACAGCTTATCTTAATTCATTCGCACAAAGTCACAAAACTTGTATTCAATTCAGCGAGTGACATTTTTATAGCACCACAGCTATTGTTAGTTTCCGACACTAAACCTGTGCAAATCATTTTTAAAACAATTCCCACTACCCCAATAACTACCTGTATGTGCTTAGACTGTATAACCAACAGCGCTTATCTAAAGTGTATTTTGGTTTGCCAAAGATAACTTTCATAACATGGTAGTCGATTTAAATAGATAAATTTATTGACAAGCTCTTACTTAGAGATAAAAGAGTTTGGTTCAGTGTTAATCTGTTAATTGAATTGTTCTGTTTATAAAAAAGGTTTAATGTTTCTGATTTAAATTTTAAACAATGCTAAACTTCAAAAACAATCCTTTGGTCTTAAATAAAGAGGAGAAAATGAAGTTGTATACCCTTGGCGATTGAATACTTGTACAAAAAGAGAAAAAAGTCAGTAGTAGGTAGAGGAAGGAGGATGTCATTCTACACACCTTGGCGGCAGATAAGATATTAATTAGTTGCGAATTTGAGCATCTCACGCGAATCAATCCTCGTCTGAAACCATGTTCTTCAAAGAGGTTTTGAGGTTCTAGAACTACGTTTTAGGGTCACATAAAGCACAACTCATGCATCGGAGTTTAAGGTTCTGTTCGGTTTTTGTGCATTTCTCTGTGATTCCATTTTTCTCCGAGCTCGCAGGACTTTTGCTAAGGCCTGTTTTTATTTTTATATTCTGCATTTTGCTCGGTCTTAGAACGACTTGGGATTTAGCAGAGATACCGGTGTTGGGATATGTCCAATGTTTAAGTAGATTTTTCTCACAAAAGGCAAACCCGGAACAGTCCATTTTCAGTCTGAACTAAAGGAAAAATTTAAGAAATGTACATTCTGAACAACTGACAAAATATTACCAAAGCAACTCTAGTGGCATACTTCAATATTGTCGAGTGAACGCTAAACAATTTATAGTAAAGTGTAACAGTCAAAAAGAATATAAATTAACTCATTTTTTGCATGTTTGCCTTAACAAATGTATGCAACACCTCCTGTAACGTCAGGACAGACAGTTTTAACTTTAGCTGAATTTGTCCGAATAAACAGTTTTGGATATAGTCGATTAAAAGCGTATACAAGACAAGGGACGATTCAGTTCCAGTGGCTTAAAACTGTTATATGTTCACGGAAATATGTATATGACTTCAATATTGGAAAATATGTATTAACATGCTTATAATATGTTTGTGTTGTAATTAGTTGATGGAGCCGGCGTATGCTGTGTTTTTTGAAACTAAAACTTTTTGAGACTGTAATTACCATTTTATAAAAAGTGTCTGAGCTTTATGGACTATGTAGGGAATAAGGCACAATGTCCCCACCTACAATACCTTGGACACATCAGACGAACAGATAATAATATTCCAGATAAACTCGTGAATCTTAACCTACAAAATAAAAAGAGACACTGTACTTCTGCTCTGAACACCAAGTTATCGCAGCTACGTGCTTAATATGTACAATAAAAACACTTTTCAACCTTAAAAAGTCAACCTATAAGCAGGTCAAACGCTGGCAAGTAATCTATTTTTCCATCTATTTCATCTTATATAGTTCAAACTGAAATACTTAAAGACTGAGACACATAAATGAATATAGCACCAAGGAAGTAACATCCTTAAAGTAATGTAATAACTTTGCTTTATCTTTTTGACAGGAGAAAAAAGTGGAAGGATATGCGGTGGGTTCTTCTACACAGTGTGTTCTTTTTCCTACCCATCTCTGCAAACAATAATGAGACCCTTATATCTCCTCTGATTCTTGCCTGAAAACTTAGCACAGTTCGACTGTCACTTAAGAACCGATGGAAATGTTAACAAAATCGCATAACAATACGCGTAACCTTGAAGATTCAGGATCAAATAAAGCTGGCATATTTATCCACAATAATAAACATATGTATGTTGATTTTAAGGTTTAAGTTTTACATACAAGGAGAACTTCATATTCTCCATTTAAGTTCGTTAATGTTGATGTGTTTTCTTAGTTATACTTTGTTCTTTTATGAAATTATGCTCTGTACACATTTTTCTGACTTTATTCGAATCGCCCATAATAAACCACAAAAAACAGCAATCAACATTATAAACTGCACACCTCAACAGACATCTATTTGGGCGGCAAACGACCGAAGCGCAAAGATAGTCAATACTGTGCATGGCCTTAAACTTATCACACAAAACATGCTTTCCTCCACAATAACAACGCGCAGTGTATGCTCATGAGGAAGGTCCCCACCCCTATAAAAGCCATCTATTCATTTTTGCATTTAATTAGCGGTATTTCATCCATTAAACCTGGCCTGTCTCAAAGTATGCCCGTAGGTGTTGTTTAAATGTTCACTCACCCAATTTGATGTATTCAATTCTGTGTTGAGTTGTATTCTGGCAATTTCCTTATCACCTTGCTGCAACTATTAAGCATTCCATTTGCGTCTTAAGACCGGAATTATCAACGTCATCAGCGGAATACGCACAAACATACGAACGCAGCAGACTTCTGGTTACGCCTCGCTATGGCACAACGCCAGGGATGTGCTTTATTCTAAATTCAATTAAACAATGTCGAAGACAGCCGTTCGACAATTGAAATCGAAATTCGTACCGCACTTGTGGGGAATCGAATCGCGCGTCCGCCACCGCCACACCGTCGGATGTCTTATGACGCCAAACCGCACACGTTATGCATATTGAAGGGAAAAAAACTCAAAAATACAGTAATTACTTTTCCAAGATCACGTTCTGCACTCTTACGTCGCTACGAACTGTAGAACATCAACACAAAATGGTTTGAACACACACATGTACATGAAGTTCAACATTCGAGTAAAACACTCCCTTTGGGGCTTAGCGGTCAAAAAGCAAGTTGAATCTGTAAAACCAGCCGACGGGGAAAAAGGATTTCGAATCTAACCGACTGTTCGTTAAATGTCTGCCAGTTGACGAACATTTGCTCTTGATTGGGGAAAAGCTGGCGATACACTGGAATTTCTCTGAGACTTGTATCTTAATGCGAACTTCAATGAGTTAGCCGGGTAGTCGTAGCAGTGGTTGACTGGCATGACAGTTGAGCCAGCTGGTCGGTGGTGCTGCTTGTTCGTAAGCGTTGCCGATGTAGAGTGGCGAGTTTCCCCCTTGTTCTATAGATGTGTATTATTGTAGTACACTTAGCGACTTTGCCATAGTGTCATATTAATGAAAATCATTTGTTTTTACTTTTTTAAAAGTTTCGTGTTCAATCTGTTAAGATATGAATGCAACTTAGAACTTTGCAAAATAATGACAATGATACTAAATCTTCAATGATACTTCAACTTGATAGCAAAGTTAAAGTTGTCTTAAGATTGTAAAATGTTGTAAAATGTTGTTAAAAGGCGAAAAATAATATATCTTGTTGTCTAAATTTATAAAGGTAAAAAAAAATCAAAACCTACATATTTTTAAGATAAGGAAGCTAGTAGGTATTGTCGAATTTCTAAAAACTACCATAGCAACCTCATGCAAGCTTGCTATTGCAATCTCTCCATATAGAGAAAACTCAAAAAAAAAAAAACGGATTTTAGATTCTAGACGACAGAAATCCATTTTTGGCACCCAGATCTTTAAAAATAATATTTTCAGAAACTGTAGTATGTGGACTAAATTGAACTGAAGTTGAAAAATAAGCCATCGCCAATCTTTTTGGGAAATGTATGTAATTTTATTCAATACTGTACCCTCCCTTAAGTATAAGCTAAAAACAAAATATAATATTAAAGGTTCTTGCTTAGTGAATCACAGAATTACACAAGCAAGCAACATCGAAATTTCCGAACAATTACAGCATTGCTTTTAAGATTACACATTTGGAGAATATTGGCCTTTTAGTGTTATGGATTTTATGACATAAGGCTCCAAGCAACTAAGCAGATGCTAGGCTAGGTTGCCATCCCCTAACGAAACGTCCTTTCGTATTATTCTTGAGTTCTTGGCGCAATATGAGCCTTCTGTGCTAAATTTGAACTTGTTTTTTTTTTCAGTTTTTTAACGTAGAGGACAGAGTTATAATAATAATAATAACTGTTGGGGCGACAGTCCACAGGCGGACCAGGACCTAGCTTTCTCATCAACTATTCGTGTAGTGTGCGCTACTATTCTCTCACAGTACAGTTTTTTTGTTTTTTTGCCGACTCTGAACGGCGAAGTTTGAGAAGTTTTCTTAGACAGTTATTACTCTTTGAGTATTGTCAGCAGCTCGAAAGAGATCGAGAAATTCGAGGTGTTCAACCAGGAACCGAACCTGGACCCTTCGTCGTGTGAGCGTCGCACTCTACCCACTACGCCACGACAGCCACAGAGGTCAATGGTATAGAATTTATAAATTAATCTAAACAACATTATGATTCTAAACCAACATTAAACTTAACTTTCTCGTCTAAACATGGTTTCAGGCACATGACCAATGCGCTAAGCTCGGACGTAACTTTATCTGTGACCGCATATTGCCAAAAACGCGGTGGAAATTGTCCTCCAAGTGGTCAATCATTTTAGACTTATAGACATCGAGCATCAACTTCATATATGCCGGAACAAACCTATCCTATGCAGTTACCAGGTGTTGCCATCAACAATTTCATTGTGGCCCTGGGTGTAGAAAATTTTGAGTCGCTGTATAACATGCTCATTGATGAAGGGAAATATCAGCAATTTTGACTCTTTAACGGCCACTATTGACTGAAATGCACTGCCAAGCATCGTTATGGAAAAACTATGGTACGCAGCCTTGTTTTGTGTTATTTCTTAATTTTTAAATTTTTATTCTGTGTTGCCTATATGCATAAATTAAGCAATGTTTCTTCGACTAATCCGTCGCAAAACGTAACCATTTACTAGGTATACCGGTATGAAGTGAGCGTCAAGATACAAATGTCTCGATGTTGTTGTGAACGAGCCCTAATTTTTTTTTTTTTTTTTTTTTTGCTATGACATCTGTGAAAAATTGACCATATGTTTCCATTAAGAGGATACTCGTTACGCTTCTTACCTTCGATATAAATAGTTCGACCAAGAAACAACTAACTGAATTTTATATACTATACGTCAAAATCCCCTATAGTACATAAGCTTCTTCAGGAATTAATATTGTTTTCCCAGGAGTAGAGGCGATGTTCTTGATTCTGTCTACGGAATTTGAAAAGCTTTTCATAGAGAATAAGTTATTCATGCAATGACAATTAACATTGGCGTTGGTTTGAATAAAAATGCATGACGAACTTTCTGAACAGATGTCAAACTGCACTATGCCACACAGGTTATGGTCCTTATTAATCTAACACATATAGCCAGTGGTGCCAGGCTGCTTTAAAGTACGCAAGACTTAAGATATTTTAAATTTTCTTGGGTTTCCCGAAGAATGTTCCATATAAATATCCATGGAAAAAAGAGGTCGGCCTTTAAATTTCCCCAAATTGTGACATCTTAAAAGTAGATAGAAACCTTATAATCTTTCTTCACCAGCCGTTGGTTCTTACAATTAGGAAACATTTCTTTTTTAAATTCTCATATGTTGTGATAAACTGCACTGGAGCGCTCTGCGCTGCGTGCTTTTAAATAAATTAATACTGAAAGTAATACAAAATGAATAAAAATAATCTCTGCCTTAAACTGTTTCAGAGAACTTAGCCTAAATATTATTACAAATTTCTGTTGTTGATACAGATTTTCAAATAAAAAAATTAAACTTTTGACAGATTTTATATTTTACCCTTGAATTAAGTTCTATCCTGACAAGTTGATGCAGAACAAAATAAATTTAAAAACCATCATCACAGTTATACTATATCATATTTTATCACCTGGACGCAATACACCGGCGCAGACTGTCCTGGATTCATTTTAGGAGCCAACACTTGTTGAGCATTTGCAGTTTTTGTTTTTAGCTTTTGTTTTATTACGTGCGAAGGTAACCAAAATTGGTTTCTTTAAATAAAAGATGGCATACTTAACTCTTAACCTGAAAAAAATAACTGTTCTAAAATTAAAACCAGCACCCTTTCGATGAACAAGGATGTGGTAAATTCAAATCTATAGAATATATCCACAATTAAGTACGTTTGAATGGAACACGGTCTATCTGAAATTCACAATCATTAACTTTTTACTTTTGTTTCGCCACACATACGCGTGCACACGTCTGTACGTCAATTTTTTTTTATTTTTATTTTGTCAATGCCAACAGCTAGAGGGAAGGAGAAGGGGCAGCCCTTAAGCAAACATGGGATATGTGCTTATTGGCCAGTGACTCACGTTCACCCACAGTTTTGTGCTCCTCTGCTGCTCTGTCGTTGTCGTGCTCTGCACGGGAGTCTCTGCTTTGTTAACTGTGTTGAACTAGCGGCCTTCTTCCATTGGAAATCAATGTGCCTTTGTACAATACATTCGGAGCTAATTAATCCGTTGTTTAATTAAAATTATGGAAATGGGACTGAGAAATCTTATCAGGCACGGTATCGTGTTTGCCATTCGCATTGCCATGGGGGCGTCATTTCGAGTGGTTAAACTTTGGTGAAGTAAATTTCAATGGCATGGGGAAGGGGTTCCCTAATTTATGAATGTAGTGGGTGCTGAGAGTTTATGTGTCAACCGTAACATGGTTATAAGCAATTATTACTCTTTCTTGACTGAGGTGGTAATTATAGCCTTTAAGTGCGCAGTTGAATTGTTGTTAGTTGAACGTTATTGGAACGAAAGAGGTAATTTAACCTTTCAACGGAATCCCTTTAAACACAACCTCTCTGTAAAATGATAAGACAAAAGACTTTTGCAACGCACACGCAATCAACACTAGATAAGCACTATTTATTTCAACATAAGCACTATTTATTTCATAGCATAGCTGGGTTAAAGAGATATAAGGTTGCCGCTTTTTTGCTCTTTATTCAATGAAATTGTTACAGTGATCGGATTTAATTTAAATATGCGCCGTTTTGTTCGACAATCTGTTTCCATCTAGACGGCAACTTCTTAATACCCCGCTCGTAGAAGCCCCCTCCTTATTTGCGACGAATTAGAACAACCACTTTTCACAAGCTGCTTTTGAGTTCAACTCCACACCACCAAGGGCGTTCGCCTTGAACAGGAACAGGTGGTAATCACTTGGCACTATGTCCGGGCTATATGGTGGATGCGATAAAACCTCCCATCTGAGCTGCGGTAGCTTCTGATGAGTCATCAATGAAAAGTGTGGTCTGGCGTTGTCCTGGTGGAACACTACACTTTTCCTGTTGGTCAATTCTGGACGCTCCCGGCCGATCGCCTGCTTCAAGCGGTCCAGTTGTTCGCAGTAAATGGTAGAATTAAGCGTCTGGCCATATGGGAGCAGTTCATAGTGAATGATTCCCTTCCAATCCCACCAAACACACAGCAAAATCTTCCTCGCCGCCAATCTCGTCTTGACCACTATTTGGGACGATTTACCGGCTTTCAACCACGACCGTTTTCGTTTGATATTGTCGTATGTGATCCATTTTTTGTCGCCAGTCACCATCCGCTTCAAAAATGGGTCGAGTTCATTCCGTTTCAGCAGCATATCGCAGGCGTTTATTCGTTTCAGAAGGTATTTTTTGCGTCAAATCATGCGGCACCCAAACATCAAGCCTTTTTTTTGTATCCAGGCTTCTGCAGATGGTTTAAAATGATTTGGTGACTAACTCCCATCTCCTGGGCGATGTCACGAGTCCAAATCGATGATTTCCATGATTCGGTCGGTATTCGTTGTCGCAGATCTTCCGCCGGCTGGCTTATCCATAGTGTAGTTTTCACTGGCTCTTAATCGTCGAAACCATTCCTCCGCGGTTCGAAGTGATAAAGAACCATCCCAAAAACACCATTAATCTCACGGAACGTTTCTCTAGCGGATTTACCTTTAACGAAAAAAATCTTAAAAATAGCGCGAATTTCGGCGTTATTGAACTCCATGTTTACATGTCTATAACTGTTGAATAGCCAAACAAATTATGCATAGCCTCGTTTTGTAGGTTATAATAATTGTTGGCGCTACAGTCCAAAGGGGCACCAGGGCCTAGCTTGCTCATCAACTACTCGCGTTGTGCGCGCTACTGTTCTCTCACGAGTAGGAGGGACCTACAGTTTTTTGCCGACTCCGAACGGCGAAATTTGAGAAGCTTTCTTAGACAGTTATTACTCTTTGAGTGTTGTCAGCAGCTCGAAAGAGGTGGTGCCGTGAAATATTAGAAAAATTGGTGTCGAACTGGGAGTCGAACCTAGACCCTTCGGCGTGTGAGCGTCGCACTCTACCCACTACGCCACGGCGACCACGTTTTGTAGGTTATGTCAAGACAAATCAAATGTATAGTACTGCCAGATACGATTTCTGTAGCGCTTTATACATAGCCGGAAAATTCAGAAGACAAAAAGGCTCAAAAGAGATATTTGGCAACCTTATATAATTGCCTACGTCATCGGAAAACACAACCTCGGTGGCAATATATAGGAAAAAGGACTGTTTTACATTACCTGAAACGCTTCTGTAGATGATACGCAGTTCCTCATCTCATCAGTCATAAAGCAACTTAGCTATCTCTAAATCGTTACGATAGTCGTCAGACGTTCCTTCAACATTTTCGATTTGATATCCTTACCAAGTTTCAACATCGACCTGGATCCATTCCTTGTAGCCATGATAAAATCACAATTGGCTAGCAATACCTAAGTTCAGGGAGGTTAATACGAATTCTTTTAAGACTTTGCCAATTAAACATCATTAAAAGCCTTCTAAAATTTTGATTCCGCATATATAGAATATAGGAGAGGAATGAAGGCATTGAAGTCTTCAATGATGAAGTTTTAGGATCACGTTGGCTTGGGTCCGTGTGAGCAGCATCTCAGCTTAGCCGTCCTATGTCACGTTATCCCAATAGCCCGGATTCGAAGACTTTTCGGATCGGAGCAGACTTGTCCATACACTTTTCATTGCCAAGCCATCTTAAGGTTTTATCCGAAGACGCTTGACCGGGTGCATGTTACTGTACAGCCCACAGAGTTCTTCGTTAAATCTTCTCCTCCAGATGCCGTCAGCGCAAAACAGGACCGCGAAGACGAGTTAGACGAAGTCCTTTACTATATCGAAATTTCTGCAGCCTAGTGTGACGCTCTTCCCGAGACGTCGGTGTTGTGTGTCCTTCCTTGACGGCATGCACATGTACTTCCTTTTGCCAGACCCATTTTAGCCGCTTCCGATTCAATGCCAGCAAACGTGTTCGTCTAATCACGTCAATGTCGTCCGCGTAAGCCAGCAACAAAGCTGACTTATGGAAAACAGTGCTTCTGGTGTTGAATTGTTAGTTACGCACGATATTCTCAAGAATGATTTTAAAGAAGTCATGACAGCGCATCGCCTTGTGTAAAACCGTTTTTGACCTCAAAGGTCTAGATGAGTTCGTAACCGACCTTGACGTAGCAGCGATACCGAAAATCATTCCAAAAACAAAAATTATTTCCGGGGAAAATAAGCCCTGAACCACACCTGCAAGAGCGAATATGAGCGACTTGAAATATGAGTAAGGTCAGTGTCGCGAATTAGAAAAGAAATAATTTTCTTAAGCCTTGAACCGGATTCCGAATTCTTATCTGTTTGGACGACGATGGGCAAGAATTCTTCTCATGTCCCGAATTTCAAAGAAGACATCTAAATGAAGCTTAAGAACGATTATATAAAAAACAGGAATAGTTATTTAAAAAACATAATTCCTGGTTCATTATTAAGCTTTGCAAAACCTTCAAACAATCAGCGCTCCAAATGTTTGTTTTGCCTTTTACCACAAATTTGTCAACAGAAATGTATATATGTTGGCCAAGTGTGGGCTTCTGTACAAAATAACAATATATGTAGAATATGGCTCAAGATAGGCAATATTGTATATTGTTCTTGTGTACTTTCGTTTTTTCTGATTCAAACGCAAGAGAAATATACTTTAATGTTACTTAAAGGGTATTAAGCTAAACTCAAGAAACAAATATTTAGTTGCAAACTAATTTGATGCAATCCAATCATGATACAATGCGCCAAATCTTAAATTTTTTTGTACAAGTTTAGGTACAACTTTATTTTAAGTACGAATAACGAAAATTTAAAATATCTAATATTTTCAATTTACGTTCGTTTGTTCGTTTTGAATTGCATCTCACTCCAGGATTTCATAAAATCGCTTTGTAAATCAAGAAAAGTTCTTTCTTTCTAACTTTCGACTTTAACAATTCAATTATTTTATTTAAAATTTTAAATTTTTAACCAAACAATCAAGCTACAAATATCACGGAAAAAATCAAAATCAAACCTACCTTCTTCCATTGAAGAATTAAATGATTCATTTTTGTTCCCAGTCTCAGATTCCTGAAACATAATCGATTATGCGCTTAATGCGACGACTTATCGTTGCAGTTAAAGTTATGATACCTACAAAGTGTAACGCTTAATGCGCAACAACTCAAAGAAGCTAATAAATTTTTCTCCTTTTACAAAGATCCATCATGTTCCACAATTAAATTTGAAATTCATGAGAACACTTTTGCGATCCACCTAGAGGCGGACACATCACATGACGCGGACCGCAGCACAGCTTCAATCGAATGGCATAAATATAAATGAAGTTGAGTTATTATATTTGTATTTATTTTTATGAAGTCGGATTCAGGACTTGTCTGCCGATGGTTTCACATGATCAATTATGTTGACATGAGCAGTGAACTTGTTTTTTTTGACGTTTCGCTTACTCTATCCTCTGACAGGTGATTCGAAATTCTTTAACATTCCATTTTGCTTGACATTATGGTGCGTTAAGTTTTCTGGAAATGACAGTGTTTATCATTCTTAGTAATGACGTTCACGGTGGCTGAAATCTTAGGTAAAACAATGTTCGAATTTTGTTCAGCTTAAATTGCCAAGAAAACATTGCATTGGCTTTTAGATTATCCACCTATGTATATTCTTAAAAAAAAGAACTATAGACCTTTTAAACAATTGTGTTAAGAAAACAAATGTATGTAATAGAATAGTGTGGTTGCCGTCGCGTAGTGGGTAGAGTGCGACGCTCACCTTGAATTTTTCACATCGCCACCTCTTTTGAGCTCCTGACAAAATTCAAAGAGTAATAACTGCCTAAGAAAAGTGTTCTCAATTTTCGCCATTCGGAATAAGCAAAAATCTGTAGGTTCCTTCTACTCGTGAGAGAAAAATAGTGCGCACAACACGAGTAGTTGATGAGCTTGCTTGTGCTCTGGTCCCTCGCGCGCCATCCAATTATTATGTAATAGGTGCATATCCAACGCTTGCCACGTGATTCGATTAGGCTTATGGCACAACGCATAGTTCGTTATCACCGATATATTTAACGTTTGGCTGTCGTCTGCTCAGATTATTACTGAAAACTGTTCGTTATTAATGCTATTATCCCCCAAATCGTACTAATCGAAATTTAACCCAAATAAGAGTAGTGTTTTAACCACAAGTGGAAGTGCAGGTATCCTCCGCGAAGTATTAAGTATGAAAAAAACACTTTGCACCAGGGGTACCGAGTACATAGGACTTTCTATGTAGTGTCGTGTTTGTCTACACTGCACATAAGAGACCATAAAACAATGGAAAGTATTGATTTCACTCTGTGAACGTGCTTCGCAATATGTGAAAACTCTCTAGAAGCAGCGCCTGGAGACGTGCAAACTACTCGTACATCGAAATATTGGGCCTCTTCGACCTCGAATTGCAGACGAAATGGTAGAGAACAAACCGTGCATCAGGCTGTCGATCCTTTTCCATTGCCACAGAGAAATAGATCGATAAGAACTGCCACCATCTCCGCTTCATTCTCCAGACTTGATCACGGGGACTGGGATTTTGTTTCCAAATCTTTCTTATCGGGTGATATCTTCAATCGAATGAGTAAGCTGTCACATCGTCAGATGATGAGAATGAGCTGGGTAGATCATGCTGGCAAATTACTCAAGACTTTTCCAGCAATAGAAAGCTCCTTATTTCGCAACAACTAAACAATGTTGTGTGGGAATTGTAAAACAATGTATGTGGGAGACACATACATTGTCTCCGCTTAGCACTATATATATATATATACTGTATACTATATATACTCTATATACGGGAACAATTAGTCACCCAGAGAGTTCACGTCTACGGAAAATTTCACATTTGTTAAGCTAAAATATTTGTGAAGGATAGTGTATTCCCACTTCTGATTTTCATTTTCTTTAATTTTTTATATAATTTCGAGACAAAATGTATTGTATAAGAACAAGTATCTGTCATAAAAAGAAACATGATATGTTTACTGAGCGCTACGAAATTTCAAAACAAATCAGTTAGTTGTTTTTACACCTTGTTCTTTTCCAAAAGCATTCAACATACGAGTACTCACTATTCTGTTAGTTTCGAACAGTGTTTAGCGTCCTTGTCCTGCATTAACTCCCACATCAGTGGCATGTTCTTTTCGGAAAATAGCAGCATCACTGTATTTAAGATGTGTGCGTAGTCAACTGTTTTTTATACAAACAATTTCAAAAAAAAACCTGTTTACCTTATCCGACATTCACTTTAACGAGAGTTCACGTTATCGAGAGTCTACTGTGTTATGAGTTGTTTTTCCATTTCGCCAAGTGAAAAATTACAGCTATATATCCAACCGCTGTGTAAATCTTTACTTATTTTCTTGACTTTAAAATATATTTAAAAGCTTTATTATATCTTAAACTACACTGGTAACAAAATGTTAACTTTTTTGTAAGTTATATTATATTCTTGATGAACTAGAGTCACCAAACAATAATATTTGAATGAAATTAAAACTGGCGTGTCAGGTTTTTTTGTGGCAGTAAAGCATATATTTTGGAAAATATATGTTTTACTGCCACATTGCATTTCTTGCATTTAGTCGTCAACCTTTCTTTTTTCCGACCGAAGAAGTGGCAGTACATTGTAAAAGCTCATGAGCAAATTCCATTAAAAATTTTTTAAGAGGAATATACTTTTGCCGCGGGTTTATCAAATGGAATTGTTTTCTATACAGCAGCGACTCATTTGTAACGGATGTTCCAAGGCACCAATAAAAAATTCTGATGTACCACTTTCTTAAACGGTGATTGACCTTATAGAGCTCCATGAGCATGTACAGTACCTGTCAAATATGGCCATTTCCTTCAAAGACATCAGTAGGCTTACTGACGTGAACCAATTGTCGAAATAAAGCTTAAATTGTTTGTCTTTGGGAAGATCTTTTGCCAAATATAAGACTACATCAGACGATATTCCCAAACCATAAGACGGACAGGTGCCCTCACCAAAATACAGTTTAAACTCGTGTGTTGTTTTGCTGTTTTTGTAGACCAACAAATATTCTATTTTTACCTATTTTATTTCTTACCTTATATATTTAACTGTGGTCAAAGAATGTTATGATGGGCTCACTAGATTTTGATTTTCAACATTGATCGCCTAGGGTGAGTGCATCACGTTTAAGGTCGTAATCTTCTTCTTCTTCTTGTGGCGCTACAGTCCGGGGTGGACCTTGGTCTCAACCAACATGACCCTCCAGCCAGCATGATCTTGCGTACCCCAAGTTGATTGAGGTTCTTCTCCACTTGTGTGAGCCACCTTAGTCGTCCTCTGTTGCATTGTCCCAATGGCTCGGATTTAAAGACTTTTCGGACCGGAGCAGTGGTGTCCATACGCTCTACATGGCCTAGCCATCTTAGGCGTTGTATCCGTATACGCTTGACCAGGCGCCATAAAGTAAGACTGGGATGATCAAGCTGTTATGTAAAGCAACCTTAGTCTGTCGATAGAGGGCTTTATTACTCAATTGAATCTTTAGCCCAAATAAACAGCGATTTGCAAGAGTGGTTCTGCGTTTGATTTCAGTACTGATGTTGTTGTCCCTATATACCGTGGATTCGAGATAGACGAAGTCCTTGACCATCTCGAAGTTTCTGCTGCCTAGTGTGACACTCTGTCCGAGACGTCGTTGTGTGGCCTTCCTTGATGACAGCATGTACTTTGTTTTGCCCTCATTTACCGCCAGACCCATTTTAGCCGCTTCCCCTTCAATGCCAGCAAACGCCTCATTGACAGCTCAGTATGTTCGTCCAATCACGTCAATGTCGTCAGCGTAAGCTAGCAATCTAACTGACTTCTGGAAGATCGTGCCTCCGGTGTTGACTTGTCAGTTACGCACGATCTTCCCGAGGATGATGTTGAAGAAGTCACATGACAGTGCGTCGCCTTGTCTAGAACCTTTTTTGACATTGAAGGTCTCGGTGAGTTCGTTACCGACCTTAACAGAGCAGCGAGCTCTCCATCGTCATCCTACACAATCTGACGAATTTGTAAAAATGCCATAGCTAGGCATGTCACTGTATAGCTCGTCTCTATGCACACTCTCATATGCGGCCTTAAAATCAACGAATAGGTGGTAAGTGTCGATTTGCACTTCTTGAGTGTTTTCCAGGATCTGCCGAAAAGTGAAGATCTGGTCTATTGTGGACTTCCCTGGCCTGAAACCACACTGATAGGGACCTATCAGGTTATGGACAAACGGTTTCAAACGCTCACACAATACGGCAGAGAGGATCTTGTATGCGATACAGAGGAGACTAACCCCTCGGTAGTAGGCGCTGTCAAATGGGTCTCCTTTCTTGTGAACCGGGCAAACGAAGCTGAGATTCCACTCATCGGGCATGCTTTCGTCCGACCATATCTTACAGATGAGCAGGTGCATGCACCTGACCAACTCATCTCCAGCTGCTTTAAATAGTTCTGCGCACATTCCATTTGCTCCAGCAGCTTTGTTCGACTTCAGCTTGGATATTGCTATCTTCACCTCGTATTGTTCTTGCCTATCAGCGTCCCAATCGAGTGGAACATTCTGCCTAACAGCGGGATTTGGGCCGTCATCGGTGTTAAGGAGTCTGCAGAAATGATCCTTCCAGATTCTCAGCACAGACTGCGACTTTACTATGAGTTGATTTTGATCCCGGCAGGCTTCGGTCCTTGTATCCTCCGGAGAGCTATTTTACCTTTCAGTAAAACTTTCGGACTTCATTCCTGCCATAACACCTTTCCATTTCCTAGACCGCGCGCTTCTCATGCTCCTTCTTTTTCCTTCTAAGAAGCCGGTTCTCTTCCCTTCCTCTGTTCGTAGTGCCCACGAACAGCGCTCGTTGCTCGATACAGCGTTGCCTTATAGGTGTCTTGTTTGACTGCATGCGCTTTCATTAGATTCGTTAGAAATTAATATCAATCCCTAAGTTTCTTTTGATTTATTTCCAAACCTTCGTTAAAACTAAGTTTTTTCTGACCGCTTGTGGGATAACAACTCCATCAATAGTTTTCAAAAAAAAAAAATATATATATATATGTAGAATTCCCTCGGGGATGGTCGTAATTTTAGTCGATTTCACTTTGATCACAGAAGAATAACTTCTTACCGGTCAGCGGCCAAAGGAAAATAAGAACTAAAGAACTAAAGTTCTTATTTTCAACACAATTAGAAACGTCAAAAAGAAAAACGTCAAAGTGCGCGCCGAAACGCAATCTTTCAGGCTACCAAGACGATCGCTCAAGTGAGCAGGATCAGTTAACCTCTACTCTAAATTTTATTATTTGTGCGCGTAATATAGTTTACATTCGGCCTATCTGACTTAAATCGACCTCGATCTAGTGTCTCCTTTAGTTCATGAGCATGCCCCAACGATGAATTACCATCGGTCCGGACCCAAGGTCTCAACCTTGCAGCTTTAAGAATGCCACTGTATGGTATTTGCGTTATTTGACAATTGACAATATCTCGGACAATATAGCGGTCGTTTGGGGGTACTCAATGAATAACATACGGAACGAGATATTTAAGAATTAATTTTTTGTTCCGTCCAATCGACGTGTCGACATTACAGATTACTACATATTCACCTTCTTCGTATTTTCGGGGTAGAACACTACGGTTAGCATATTGTAACTCATTCCTTTCTTGGATCTGTTGGATCGCGGCATTTGTCCGTATATCGATTAAATAGAGAGGTTGGTTTGCAGCTCTTTGTTCGTCCAAATATTCAGTTAATTCATCAACCTCAGGTCTAACCCCAAAAAGGAGCATACTAGGGGATTGTTGATTAGAGTTGTGTATTGGATTAAATATTTACAGCGTATTCAACCCTCGTGAGGAGTCGGGACCATTCAGCTTACCGTACCGGTTCGGTCAACTTACTTAGCATCCTATTAAGAACACGATTCACCCGCTCGACCTGACCGTTTGGCTATGGGGAAGCTACTTCAGTCTTAACATACACAATCGGAGATGATCCACCGAGGGCGGCTATAGTATGAAGAGTACTTGTCCAATGCCGCACAAACTTCTTTAGTGTTAGTTGTGTTTCCCGGGTACATCTTAACATACTTTGTGAATGCATCGTGTTTATTTTTATTAAGAGTATTCGAAAGGGGCCCGAAATGATGGACATGAACGGTATCGAATGGAACGGGATCTTTCGGAATGCTGTGCAATATTCGCTCATTGACGTGACGTGACGGATTATGAATGACACATCGGAAACAGTTTCGGATATAATCTTGAACCTTGCGGCGCATGAATGGGAACTCGAATTTGTTTGTAGCATTTGTCGGTAGCTAAATGCCCCAATTTTTCATGAGTCGTATTACCGAAGTTTCCATCTCATTTGGCACACATAAGGCGAGATGACTTGTCTCATACGTCGGTAGACTAAACCGTTGAACATGTCGAACGGTTCCATGTCCTTTTCTTGTAACGTTATTAATACGGGATCTCGGGACTGAGTAGCATGTAAGTGAAAGCCTATGTCGTCATCCTGAACAAAGAGAAATTTTTGCCCGTTATGGCATTTGTCCATCACTTCACCGTGAAGTGAGCGGCTTATCGCATCGACGTGGCCCATACTAGTTCCTTTGCGTTGACTTATGGTGTAGTTATAATTTTCGAAGTCAAGTACCCAACGAGCGATACGAGGATTAAGGTTCTTCTTAGATAATGCCTGCACCGTCGGAAGGCATATATAATATGAAACTATGATATTCTATTCAGCAGCGGAAGTACGGCGTGAGTAGTACGAAACAGGATGCCATTTACCATCGTCTTGCTTTTGCAAGAGAACTGCTCCGAAACCGTGCGAACTAGCATCGGTATGCAGCTCCGTCTCCCTGTGTGAGTTGTATATAGCTTAAACCAGATCGGAAACAAGGCTGGAAAAGGCTTTTTGACAGTTCTCATAGAATTCAAAAGAGCATTTTTCTTTAATAAATTTTCGGAAATAGGAGAATAACCCCAAACAGGATTAAAGCTCAGTATGTTTCGTAGGCATTGGATATCGACGAATTGTCTTGATATGGGAATCGCTTGGTCTTATTCCTGGACTATGTATCAACAAACAATAATCGACCAAACAAATAATCGAGTTCTGCAACAATTTGCATTTGCTTAATTTAATTTCTAGATTATACTCCGCAAGCCGATTAAACAAATTACAAAGTATTTGAATATGTTGGTCTGCCGTACCAGTGGCAACTAAAACGTTATCGATGTATGTAACAATCCCGCGAGAACGAATCATATCGCTAAAGACTGAGAAAACGAAACGTTGAAAAACGGATGGAGCATTTCGGAGGCCGAAAGGCATTTTCAGATATGCGTATTGGCTAGACGGGATAACAAATGATGTGTATCGGATGGAATTCTCATCCATAGGGATTTGGTGGAAACCACTCTTCAGGTCCAACAAACTAAAGCAGGTCTTACCTTCGAGGTATTCTATGCAATCATCGATCAAAGGTAGAGGGAAATTATCTCGTACTGTGATTTTATTTAAATCGCGGAAATCGACGCTCATTCTCTACTCTCCATTGTTTTTACGAGCAAGTACAACGGGAGAAGCGTATGGTGAATTACTAAACCGGATAATATTTCGCGTTAACAAGTCTTCGATTATTTTCGACACTTCCTCTTTTTCCCGGTAGGACAGCCTGTGCGGCGGGCAATAAAATGGAGCATTAGATGTTAGTTGTCATCGTAAGCCGAATGGGTGTCTCGTTTGATGGTGACAAGGAAAGATATTCGTTAAGTAGCCGGCTACATTCATCACGGTATGTCTTACCAAAAGCGTAACCAATATCAACAATTTCAGAATCAGGTAACTCGCGGCCTATGTTCATGGTGTACGGTAATTCATCGAATACCCCAATCGTTTTTTCTTTAAAATCGTTATAAATCACCTCCACACCAGCTGATAAATTCACGCCAGAGCATATCTCGATAGAATCAACAAATTTAAACGCTTGATAACATGATTTAATATTAAATTTTAATAGCGTAGAGGAATTGCAAGTAGTTGAAATTATATTAGGGTTGTAATCAATATCTTCAATTCTTTGTAGAAATTCTTAGTTCAATCACCAACTTCTTCAATAGATAACGACTAATTCGAATTGGGATTGGTAATACATGATCTGAAACTTTAAACAAATCAATTGAGCATGAGTACGATTGAAATTGGATATATTAAGTGACTTTAACTATATAACTTCACGTTTCCTAATCCTTTTAAATGTGTATATTCTAGTGAATGGTTTTGCAATTCCTCAGGAACGATAGATCTACGGATAAAACTTACCGGACTACCGGTATCAAATAAAGCAATAAAATTCATATCACCATTTCGTTCATCGTTGACACAGTTAAAGGAGACACTTACCAATTGAGTAGCGGCAAGCTCGTCATCCTTTCCACTCTCACAAGCGCTTACAGTTTGCATCTCACTATTAGTTACATCTGTTGCGATGTAGCGTTTCTTCGGGCAGTCTCGATATTGGTGTCCCATTTCCCAGTAAACGTTGTTCAGTTGAGATAATATTTATTTAATATATTTAATTTCTGAATTAAATTATTCCATTTGAGATACTTATGTCGTTCTCTGGAAATTGTAAATTCACACTGATGCTGCTTATAGTCTTCAACTTGTTGTATCGGTAAAATTGGTTTAGTGTCATATTTTAAGAGTGTTTTGCATATTAAGTTGGTTTTAAGTGCATTTTCTTGGAATCATTATATTTTTTTTTTTTTTAATTTTTAGAACGCTGTGCTTTTGCACAAGTTTAACATTAGTTAAAAACATTTCTCCAAATTAAATTTAAGCAAGATAAAACAATATAAACAAATTCACCACATCATTTCTGCATACATGGCAATGCCACAACTGTCTCGGATTAAAATTATTCTCCCTTCCCAATTACCTGGGACATTTTGTCAGTCAATTCGCAAAAGTCCACCATTGCAACAAATCTGTGCACCTCCATTATTTTTTTTTATTACCTAACAATCAGAATATTGTCAAAGAACGAATTTCCTGTGTTTACGCGCCAATCGATGAGCACCCCACAATCAGTGGCAGAATTTTTATTGCAATTTGCCAACTGCAATAAAACGTATTGCAAAGATATCCTCAGGGTCTAAGTGAAAAAATCCGAGGAAAATATTGCCTGGCATGGCCCTGACGGTGGTAAAATACAAAAAGGCGCAGCCCCAGGACGGGATTCTCATGAAGGCTTCCAAAATTCAGTCACCAGCAATTGCTGTAAAGGTAATTGTTTTGCTTGAACCGAAATTATTTATAAACTCCGATTGGTGTTAACGAACGACTTTTGAGTCGCTAGTTTTGTTTTGAAAAACAAATGCTAGTCAACAGTCATCAGCACAGCCAGCAGAGGGGGCCGAAAAGTCATGATTTGTTCATATGACGTAGATATTTGCGTGTCGTTTACTTTCTTTTGGCGTTGGTGTCGGCTCACCATTAATCGACAGTCAAAAATAGGGATTTTTTTTGGTATTTGGAATGTTTGGTGTTACCAAGGATAGGCATTAAGATTTTCTTTGTTTTTAAAATATAATTAATAATTTTTTATTAGTTGACAAATAAATGATTTTGATGACACTCTTTTAACGATCGCTATTTAAATTAATCGTGACAGAAATATAACTTGTATCGTGAAAATGTAATTGCAAACGGTAAAGGCGAAGTGTAGTTAGAGCACAATACATCAACTATTTTACCTTGTAAATAGATATGAAACTGTGTTTTAGACTGCCAAACTAAATGTTTCCTTGAAGTCTGAGCGAGTGGTATCAGAGGCGATCGTGCTGTGCTCAGAACAGTTCTCGAGGACGTGAACTTTAGATTATGATAAAAATATTGCTAGATCACCTAAGCTGATGAGAGGATGTAAGGAAATTTTAAGGTCAATGTAGTAGATTTGTTCAATCCTTTTAACACCTTAAGGTATTGTCTTTCCCAATTATATGAAAGTATGTTTCTAAAAATATTCTGAGTTTTATTTCTTAGGGCATTAACATGAGATATCAATAAGACGTCAGTTAGGAAATAAATCGACATCTTATGCAATTCACATGAAGATGGTTATTTTTAATAAGTTTTTTTAATGCATTGATGCAAAAATTTAAAAAAACATAATAACATATATTGTGTTAAAATTAAAAAAAAAAATTAAGATAGTGGTTTATAGTTATTAACTGGTGTCCACTTTACTGCCAAAGATCCTGATTTTACATTTTTAGTCGACTGCCTGTGTCTGTCCTATCTGTAATATTTTACATCGGCTTCAAATCAAAAAAACAAACCAGAAAAAGACAACAAATTTCCTCGGCTCTGGTATAATTACAATATTTGACAGCATTGTGTAACATATGTACTTACAGACACGAAGACTGAGGATGCGTGCACAAATATCATTGAAGAGTCCGTGCACCATATTTTCAAAATATCAATATTCTTAAAAATTCAGAGCGAAAAACTAATGACAAGCAGAGAAAGCATTTGTAGAAACAATTTTAACTATGATAAATATGTCCCTGACGTATTTACCTATTGGTTGACAGGGTTAAGTTCCTTCACAGTAATCCCAATCAGAATGATAAACGTTGTTGTTGGGTGCCTATCTAGAACTACTCAACCGATCTGTGTCTTTAAAAAGTTCCAAAGTTTGTAAAATCAAAGAAAAATATTTAAAAATGCTTCAGGTTTTGCTCAGTAATAACTGATATGAAAACGTTGAATATTAGCAATCAGCAGAATATGTTGTTTGTTTGTTTTTTTAAGTCTCTGAGGAATTGACAAAATGTTCATAAAGTGAGAATGTGCCGATACAATTCGTTTTTAAATGTTACTTTACCTTTGTAAAGTCAGTTTTGCCTTTCGATGATGCGCATTATTATTGTCATTCATTCCGTTTCCCTCTTCTAATACGGCATTGATCAAATAAATGTCTATTATAAAAATAAATAATACAGCTTAACAAGAGTAAATTTATTAGTGTACGTTTACTACAGCCTATTTTGTTCGATTATTAAAATATTATTATGATTTTAAAGGACAAAAGTTTCTAAATTTACTTAAATAAAGAAATATGTAACTTTAATAAAAAGTCATACTTTCAAATAACACAACAATGGCAACACCCTTCTGAAAAAGGAAATATGACAAGACGCGTAAAATTTCCTTTTGACGTCCATTTCTTTATTTTCTCACCACACTCAAGGGATTTTTTTTTTACCCAATAAAATGGCAGAAGTCTTCGAAAATGTCAACGCGTTATATTTCATTCGTTTGTTTAGTAGACTTACTTTGATTTTCAATTAAATTTCAAAAAATAGCAATATTCTGAATTGAAACAGGTTGTTGCACCAGGCAGATATCGGAATCATAATCTGTCTATTTGTTTTAAGTGTGAAAAATTGATTTGTCCTAAAATACGACGACTCGCGTAAGGAGAAACACAAATCAAATGTAATTTTTCGCTTAAAATCTATTTTCATATTGTATTCTTAGGCTCTAAGTACAGTGACCATGAAAGTGAATAGTCCAATTTTTAAATTATCATTTCATATCCGAAACAAGTGTCTAGATGACATTTTGATATTTTATAATCAATTAAAAAGGCGAGATGAAAAATTGGAATTGAATATCCCACTTCTACACATGCCCCTCGGCTGATAATCTCATTCTTCGTTAGCGTAATATGAAGAAAAAAGGGTCAAATTAAAATGCAGTATATTTGAGGAAGGCTGGACGTGTATAATAGATAAGGTTTTATTTGGTTCATATCGCCTTATTTTTTCTTCCTATTTTTATACATTTCGTTTTTAGTGTTCTCGTTGAATTGATCATTTATCTTGAAGATTTACATAAAAAAAAGCGGGAAATCAAGTTAATTTAAGATCGGTATAACATCATCGATGAGAATCTACAAAATACTAGCAACGATTAATTTCTTAAAAAGACACAAGGATTGTATTGCTTATTTGCAATCTGTGTTCTTGTTTTAACATTGTACAACGAAACCTTCAAACAAACCTTCGTGACTTGTTGGCTAATGCACAGCAAAATAAAAGCCAAGCCAATGACAATGTTGTTCGTGTGTGGATATGTTTCATCGCATGAAGCCTCCTGGACTTTGGATACAGTTTCACAAACACAACATCAAAAAAACCTTTCTCTGATCTTTTCTTATCTTAAGGAAATATAAAAATATATATATATATATATATATATAAAATTAGTTTTTTACATAGTTTACCGAAAAGAATGTTATCATTGTTTCGATATTAGAGAATTTTGCAGAAACGTCTGCTTAATTAAAGTATTAAGTTTTTGATGGCCCAATCTATTTAAGATTCCACCCAAGAGTATCAGCATCTAGTACAAACTCCTTAAGCCGAGACAAGATTTTACCAAGGGGTCCTTCTATTTGGAAACAACATGTCCGATTTGGTGCACTTGGAAGACTATGCACCAAACGGCTACGATTTGAACACATGGAAGAGCAGTGGTTTCTGTCAAAAGACATGATTTATATATAGCATATTCAAATAAACAAGTAACATGTCCAGAGGTACCGGCGATGCCGATAATGCTCGTCGTTCCTTTATAATATGTTTCGCTTCCCCCATTATTTACAGCTTTCGATATGTCTGCTAAGGTTTAATTGATGACTATTTTTTTTTTTCCTTTGGTCATAAGTTTAACCATACAAATCAACTCCTTGGAAGATGAAACCTTCGGTTTTGAAAATGAAAAAAAGGTCAAATGCTGTCTTAATTTTCATTGTTTAAATTTGCCCTATGGACAATATTTAGATTGAACAGGAAAATAGATAATTTCACTTTTTCTAAATTTCCATAACTCTGTCAACAAAATTATACATAAAATTCCAAACTGGGTACTATTTTTCAAAAATATGTTATTTCTCATAATAAAATTCTGTTAGCATTCTTATCACAAACATTTTCAAATAAGAACTTTAAGCCGCTAGGGATAATATTGAATTTTACAGAAATTCTTCGTGCTTTTGGGGGAATGCCTAGATCGGTTGTTTGCCTTGCCTTTGCTCAACAGCAAAATTAAATAAACTTAAATAATCATAGTCAGATAGTGTTAATAAAAATATGGTTATATTTGTTTCAGAAACCTCTTATCAAGATTGAACGAGGAAGCGCTGGCAGCGGGCTTGTTATAAACAAAATTCAAACTGGAGTTAAGCCAATGAAGAGAAGTAGCATCACGGCAGTTGGCAAGTATTCCCTCCTCGCTTTCATTGCGAAAGCTCCTAATGTACCTGTTCCATTCAATAATTAATTGATATAATTTGTTTTCTTACAGCAGAGCCAGCCTTTAAAACGGCAAAAATTGGTGGCAAACAAATTTCTCTACAAACAATCACAAGCGCTGGAACACCGCTCACAACATTCGATGGGAAATTATATAGCATTCAACAGAACTCAACCATTGGCGGGGGTGGCGCTGGAATAACAGTCAACAATAAAAAGCATCAAATAATCCGCACCGCTGACGGTAACAACATAATTACCTCTGGCAATGCAAATACTGCATTCAAATTTGCCACATCCTCCGACAACAAGCAGTTCGCTATACCCTATATTCAGTCGAATGGTGTACTGAACTCAGGCTCCCCAAATCTGACAGTGCGACGGCCTACAATTTACATTAAACGCGAGGCGCCTAAGAAGACAATTCGCAGCGTGACGATCGAGTTGATTGAAAAAAATCCACACACACATTTGGGTGTTACTGCAGATCGATTAGGAATCTTAAAGAATATCGTTTGCACCACAGCCAATGTGCCCGTCATAGATTTGTACATGACTTTAAAGAAGCTGCGACAGAACGAGGACTTCGCGCTACTCGCTGAGTACTTTGAGTTCAGTGAGAGCGAAGTGCAAAAAATATTCACACGAACCATTGTTAAGCTGGCGCGGTACATGAAATTCCTCATTCGATGGCCGGAGAGCAAAAAATACTATGACCGTCATAAAAATCTTCCAATTGCCTTCCGCTCAAAACTATCCTATGTACAATCACTGATTGAGTGCGTCGAGACCGAGATACAGCCACCAACGATGTATCCCAGCGTAGAGCAGCTAGACTGCACAAACTACAAGTTTATTCTTACAATCACTCCAACCGGAGTGATCAGCTACGTCTCCGATGCGTACGTAGGTCACAACGACGACCTTACGATATTCAATGCGTGTGACTTTCAAAACGTCATACCAAAATATTTATCATTGGTCGCAGACCCTGGAAAAGCAATTCGAAGACGTTGCAAAAAAAACAAGACCAATAGCACAAGCGGCTCCGCAGGAAAACAAACGAAAGAGAAACAAAAGAGTAGCAGTACAAAACCGAAGGACGTATCAATTTGCAATCAGGACACAGACAGTACGACTGACTCAGCCGACGAAAGCGATGATGATTATGATGATAGTGGCTTAAATGGCACCATAGGTGGATGTGGTGGCGGTTCGAATTCGTTTTTAAGGAATAACATCAATTCCTCTTCTGTTTCACATCAAACACTGAACGTTGTAAATAGCGAACTGATCTCGCGCAAAGTTAAGGACTTTAGCATCCCAACGGTGCGGGTGAGGGAATCGGTTTGTCGCCTGCAAATACGTCACATGCTATACTGCTTGAGAGAATTTAGGATGCTACAACCGTATGCCATTTTAGAGCCTTTGTTGTATCAGTATATCAATGAAATTCTAGTTGTAGCATCGGCCTTGACAAATCTGCAGAGGTAATAGAGTTTTAACTTTTTCGGTTTTCTCTTCATTTCTTTACCCTTACCTTTAGCATTTTCTGCAATAAAATATTGCAGTCCCGTGTTTTTGTTTCACACATCTATTTTCGCGCATATTTTGCCTTGCTCGAGACTGTACCATATACGGAGTAGAACAAGAATACCCCACGCTGATGTGAAGCAAATAATAATATATATTATATTATTGAAAGCGAGCTCTAAGGCTACATACGAACGCCTTAACTGAGTTCAAACGCATCCCAAAAACTGTGCCCAAACCGAAAAAACAATCCTCTGCCAGCCCATCCACATCCGGACTCACCATGTTTGCAGTATAACAATCATATCTAAACACACAGAATTTGTTTATTTATAATGAGAACACTTGTTGGAATTATAATATAACTATGTAGAAAAAATGTTTCTTTTTATTATCTTTTAAAATGGAAGTACAGCATCAAAAAGCAGAAAAAAAACTAAAACCAAGCAAAGTAATTAAGATTCTCTTGTTAGTGTATATTTTAAAATAATGCTTCTTTTTAATTTAAAAGCAAAACAAAAGAAAATTAAATTCTCACATACAGATGGCGTATTTTTACATAAATATAAAACTAATAAAAATAATTAAAAAATAGTCGTGTAAACGTTTTAAAGAGGGTATATTATGAAAAATGAAGGTACACGTAGGTAAATACATATAATTAAAATAAACATCGAAAAACCGAAATCATACTTTTGAAGTAATTACTATTTATACTCGTTTGTATCAAAATGTATGGCTTCAATTCTTTCGGAGTTGAAAATTAAATCCAATTTAGTATCACTAGTGAATTTGGTTGCAAGTTATTATCAGTTATTCCTGAAATCTAAATTGCCAAGTTAAGAAATTGTGGAATAGTCATGGCAAATATCGGTTGTAAATAATTCAAATAAATTGTGTTCACGACAACATCAACGATAATTCTAGGAGAAGAGATAAATAAGCTGGTCGTTTGATTTTTGCAATCGAATGCAAGAAATATTTTAAACATGTGGATCTGGCTATAATATACAAAGTGAAAATTCGTCCAAAGCTTAAGTACAATATTCCTATCTGATCTGGAGCGCCCAAGACTCGCCTACACTTCCGTCGATAATCTAGCGAGTTTATTTTTCTTTTATTGCAATTTCAACTAAAAATTCTCTAATGTGAATACGCCAGCTGCATTCCTCCCATTCATAAATTTATCCATTCACCCTTAAGTCAGCCTTTGGACGTACAGTAAAGTTAAGAGACTCATTCTTTGTGTGGTGTGGACACGAATATTGAATGCTTTCCAGCTCAACATTCTCCCCTCATTACAATCCGCGTTCCATTGAAACTAATGTCCACCGGTACCTCCTCTTTCATGTCAATTAAAAAATCCGAAGTGTAAAAGTATTTTTCATAAGTAATAAGATGGTGGGTCGTTAAAAAATGAAGTAGAAAGTAATTTGTTGCAAGCAAAATCTTAATAATTTATGACATTTGTTTCTTGTTCTATAAAATGTAAAACAAGAAAAACGTTAACCAATGATAACTCCGGCTTTTTTACAATTATTGCAGAAGTGAAGAACGTCGGCGATCGGACTACCAAGAGAAAGTAGGGACTGACAAAGAAAGTCTCCTAATGTTAAAGGAGTTATTCTAAAACGATGTGTCGAGAAATTTTTTGGGATAGAGGAAACATTGTTCCGTACAGTTTCAATATGGTAAAAGTAGAGGGTCACGAAACCTTTTTTCGCGTAGGACCAGATTTCGTAATGTTTAAATTATATTTAATTATTATACAATATACGTCTATCGCATTGAATTGGGTAATTCCGCTTTCGGTTTACTAACAAGTTTGAAGTAATGCTGGCTATATGAAAAATCTTCTCAAATTTCTATTCATGAAAAACAATAGTTCGGTCAACACAAGTTGTTGAAGAAGCTAAGCACCTCTTAGCGGATTGTTGCGCTGTCCAATATATATGTATGTATATAGATGTTACAATATGCTGAAGTTAAAATGGCTTTTATATGTCACTGATCTGAAATAAAATTTGAAAAGTGAAAGTTTTGTGCCATACTGAGTTGTAGTTTAATTTTTATTTAAATCAATTCAATTATTTATATGGATACAATGACAATTACTTTTATCTTCTTTCATTTGTGAAACTCAAATTTTTACTCATTTTCCATATCTCTATGCGAAATATGAATATTAATTCTAAAGGAAAACTAATCAAAACATAGTGATGTGTTTTAGTAATCCATGAATAATAGTCTTATAAAAGGTTCAAGGTTTAATTAAACATCTTCGTCACAAAATAGATAACCTTAACAATTTAACGTTTACAGAGGTATTTAAAAAAATAGTATATTTACTTTTTTAACTAAATCTATAACAAGTATGTATATACAAGTTAATTATTACGCCCAATTTAAACAGTATAAAACAGGAACAACTTAAAAGTCGTGCTTAGTTTTACGTACGAGTAAGTATAGACTCACATAATTTAAAAAAGGTGAAAGGGAAAATAATCCGTCATTCAAAAAAAAAAACAACCGTGAGGTTTGGTTTAAAATGCAATAAAAAAACGATACCTTTGAAAGGGAACATAACCGATAAGATACAAAGAACAACTACGTCGGAGGTGGTCTATTTGTAATTTTTAACTTAGAGTTTCTCAATAGAGCATAACGACTTGAATCGCGGAAATTACACAAGTAATGTGGGTTTCCAAAGCAGGTGAGGGAATCTGCTTACGCAATAAGCTGTAATGCTTGAAAGAATTTAGAATGCTTTAAACGTATGCCATTTTAGAGCATTTCTTGTATGAATAAATCAGTAAAATCGTTGATGGCTTATTTCTAAAGATTTAACACTGAACAGATCTTCAAAACATCGTTCAGAGAATTTATTTCGAACAATATAGGTGACTTATTCCTCGTAATAAAACGTCAAATTATTAATAGTTATAAATTATCTCAATTAAGCTAGACCACTGTTTCATGCGCTGTTTTATATGGAACTTAAGTTTGCGTGTGGTGTTGGCAACGTTGGATTCCAAGTATCGAATTCAACGAGGACATTTTTAAGAAAAGCTTTTGTGAGCCTTACCATAAGGATCGTCAAGCATTATTGAAAAGTGACAAGGCAGAATAATAGAATTCAGGCGTGGTTAGATGACAAATTCATAGTTTTAGTGAAGGCTATTATTCTTATGTAAGATAATTTTATCTGAGTAGAAAATACCTACATACACAACATTAAAATTGTGTGTTATGTATGCCAACCATACATTTTTGGATAAATTAAGGAGGTTTGGTGACTTATACCATTAAAATAACCCTTTTTATCGCCTTCAAACCCAAATCTTCAGCTATTTAATTCCGCTTACATTTTTTTTCTAAGACGTACATGAACAATTAAGTTTAGTTGTGTTTTTTTTAAGAAAATAGACACGGGTGTTTTCATACGTCATAGCCTATCATAGCGTCCGGACTATATTGCAGCTGGCTAAGGGGCGCCACCGATTGCTGTTTGGGTTTATATCTTGTAGATCACCTAGCCAAGAGCTGTTTGCAGTAGCCACAAAAATATGTCTGCTAGCTGCACCTTCGTCCAGTTGAGAAGGGTAAACTCGCGATAATTGTTGCATCTATATAAAACGGTGCATTATATACACATTAGCTGCTGGTAATGTCAACATTTTTACCACACTTCCTTAACATTTAAGCCTAATGTAGTTTATGCAATATGACGACCGTAGTGGTTTAGACACTATTTGATAAGAACGCTTAATAGATCATGGTATTCCTTCTGGTCTCATCTAAGCAATACGTTTAATTATACCCCTTGTCCCTAAAAAAATAATGAAAAAGTAATTCGACATAAACTATAATTAGAAAATGAAAATACACAAGTAAATTCGTTTGTGTTCGCATGTGTAGACTATTAATGTTCCAGCTATGTAATATAATATGTCATAAACCACAAAAATTAAGAATTATCACTTCAAGAGCATCACTTAATTAAAGATGTAACAAAAAACCCAAAAATAAACCATTTCCCAGTTAATCCGTAAGTAAATCTGCAGCTCATGTGATGCGCGGAAAATTAAATGAAAAAATTCTTTTTATCATAAATTTATACGACAAAAATGAAAAAAAAAATTCAATATGGTTCCATCCAGGATCGAACTGGAGACCTTCTGCGTGTAAAGCAGACGTGATAACCGCTACACTATGGAACCCGCAAAATTTTTTGTTTTAAGTTCGTAGTTAAGGTGAGCATCAAAAAAAAAATGTTTACAAGCCTGTTGCAGGTTTCATACTAAAGTATAGATTTTTTTGAAAGTTTTATTTAAGACTAATTTCATTTGTTGGATTGTTCGTGAAACATTAGTCGTATCCTAGTATGCTTAGGAGCTAACAGAAAAGTCAAAAACAAAAAAGTTATAAGTAAAAAATTAAAAACTGTTTTTATTTAGTGCGTCGAAAAAAGTTTAAACCCTAAGAGCTGACATTTGCAGATTATGAAAAATTATGATAAAAAGTGTCTTTCTGTTCAGAATTCATTTCGGTGCTTTAACATTTTTTTTAAGTGTGTTAAAATGTGCAAGCAAACATGAAATTCGGACACTTGTCATAACGTTTAGAGAGGAAGGAAAAACTTTTAGAGAAATAGGAAACATTTTTGGCCGGTTAGATCACTGTGTTAAAAAAATAATTGAAATGTATAAAACTTATAAATAACTTCATGACCGCGTACGTACTGGTAAACACAAGCGATTTTCACAATCAGATTTGCGACACATTGTGAGAGAGGTTAAGAAAAATCCATTCGCTAATGCTGTGAAAATATCGGAAGATATTGGATTCAATTCCGATTTTCCCGGTAGTGCCAATACTATTCGAAAAATACTGCATGGCAACGGACTGTTTGGTAGAGTACCACAAAGAAAACTATTCATTTCAGTAAAGAATCGTAAATGACGACTTCGACATGGAGAAAAATATGCGGAGATTTTTCTTTCGGGAAAAATGTATTGTTTACTGACATTAGCAAATTTGAATTTATAAAGCCAAAGTCACCACCATAAATTTAGAGAGGAAAAAATAAAGCATTCGAGGAAAATAATATAGCCCACAAGGTTAAGCATGTAGGAGGGTCAGTTTTGGTCTGGGGGTGCACAGCGGCAACAGGTGTGGGAAACCTGGTGCTTATTGAAAATACAATGAACAAAAATTAATACATGAACGCTCTAAGAGAGAACTTACTCGTTTCACAAGTTTCGGCAGAGTTACTCTTTCCTAGTGAGATTTTTACCAAAACTACTCAGCTATAAATTTTTGTGCACAAATGAATTGGGTCGATTTAGGTCGATTTAGGTCGGTATACATGTCTAATTTTTTTTCGTTGTTCTTTTAAAATAATTGCAACATTATTATTTGGCCATCTAGTTAGTTACTAAATGCTAAACTAATGCAATTAAAAAAAAATTTAAATTAATTTAGACTTAACGAAACTTGTACGTATCTTAGATTTTAAATGTTATTTTTCTTTTTGTTATTATTTTTTTTTATGACCGTAAGGATAACAATAGTGAGCTATTAAGTTGAAGGTAAGTGGCAAACTTAATGTAACCATAACAATCAAGAAAACCCCCACCCTTCACTGTCGCAATCAGAAATGGTGAAACTAAAACAAAGATTATTATAACCTTCTTCGTAATAAAGAAGTGGACAGACATTCATCATCAGTAAGAGCTCAATCCAATAATACACTGTAGATATAAAAGTGCTCTCGAGCACTGTCATAATTTCCTCAAATTAAATCATATTAGACAACCATGCATTGTAATTGTCAGCACTAGTACGGTGTAGCATTTATTCTTCACATTTGAATCAAGTTGGCTACTCTCAAGCAACCTGCTTGTGAAGCGAAGGATTTCTTGGTAATTTTTTTTTTTTGTTTTTTTTTTCATTTTTCATTTTTATTTCAAATTCATTGCAGACTTACGTATTAGACAAAAAATGCTTAAAACTAGTTGGACGTGCTTTGTTTTCTTTTCTTGGTTTTCGCCAGACTATTGCAAGGCTAAAGGATGCGAATGTAGGACCAATATGCTGAACTTACTAAATTTTTTTATAACCTTTGAAGGCCCAGGTTTTTAACTTGAAGTTGTAGACAAATCTTTGTACTTTTTCTCTTGCCCAGTACACCATCATTACAATGCCAAACGTTAAAATATTTACCAAACAAAAGTTAAACAAAACAAAAGAAGTTGATTTCTTGGCCGTGGTTTAGAACAACTTAAAAATAGAAACAAGACACAGTGCACAAGAGCCTGCTTGATTGACATGGAAAAGGCATTTGACACCGTATAGTGTGAAGGTCTCTTTCTCAAGTTGGTCAGTCTCGGCATTCACAAAACTTTGACATGGTAACAGGTAGAAAGTTGGTTGTGAAAAATGGCGACGAAATTTCCACAACTGTGTTCCATATAAAAAATGGGTTGCAACAAGGGGAGGTGGGTATATATATAACTATATTATACAATATTCACTAGCAATCTTATAGGTTCTATGCCTAACATAGTAGCGTTCGCCGATGATCTAATGGCGTACAGATCAGGTCCGAAGGTAAAAGAAATAAACGGTTTGTTGCAGAGTGACTTTGATGCGATTCAACGATTTTGTGATGACTGGAGGTTGAAAATCAACTACCAGAAGTGTGAAACTATCCTTTTCAGAACCCCGCTATCCAAAGCCTCAAGAGACACGAAAATGAACTGGCGAAAGTTCGGCATAGTTGATCCACTGGGACGGCCGTGGACCGTGAAAAATGTAGTAAGATATCTGGGCATCTAGTTGGCCTAGTATCTGTATGATGGTATCCATGTGGATACAGCTCTAACCAGAGCTAAGAATGTCTTCGCTATGGCAAAAGGACTGTCTTACAGCAGTCAACTTGATACTAGAGTGAAGGTAATCTGCTACATGGCTTTTATACGGCCAATCATAGTATATGGTTGTCCTGTCTGGTTCAACTTAAGTCCTTTCCAAATGGAAAAGATGAGGGTGTTCGAGAGGCGCTGCCTTCGGGCTTGTCTTCGCTTATATCGAACATATGAATAAGATTACAAGAAATTCTATCCCAACGAGGTCCTGTTTAACGAGGCAAACCTTATAAGGATAGATAAGCTCGAGCAAAGACTTCAACCAACAGTCTGATCTTTGGGGCTTACTATCCTAACGTAATGTACCACGAGAAAGAACGCCTTAACGGCTTTGTTTCGCCTGAAGTTCTCCTCTATTTGGACGCGAAAGGCCTGATACAAGATGAGGATGGCTGCCCTATCATCTTCCATATCGCACGCCGAACAGTAGAAAGGCAACTTCAATACGAGCCGGACGTCGCTCGCAGCCACGAGGATCTCCCACGGTTCAGTAGAGCGATTTCTGCCCGAGACAGAGCAGTAATAGTCAAAGAACGGAATTTCTACTGGTGGTTACACCATTTGATTTCATTTGTAAGCTAGTTTTAAATAATTTTCTGTCTATCACGTAAGAAATAAAAAAAATGCATTATAAAAAATATAATAATAATAATAAATAAAAATAAAATAACCGATACAAAATACTAAAAATTTAAGAACGATAACTTTGTTCCTAAAATGGAATTGAAGCAGCAAAACACAAATTGTAACCATGTATGTATATACTTTTTATTAACAAATTTAGTAATCCAAATTCAATTTGTAAGTTTTAAAATTCATATTTGGTTGTTAATCTAAAAAGTGGAAGAACCTTACAAAAGGGAAAATAGCAATTAAAAATGCTTTATATTGACATATGAAAATTAAAAACAATTAACGTTTAATTTTGCATGCTTAAAAATTCTTGTTCATGCTGTTTTTCCAACCATTTAATGCCTTTTTCACCGTATTTCAGAAAATGGACACAAAAATTTTGTATTTTGATTTTTATTTCAACTTTCTTTATTTGCACATTACTTCACCTTTGTGCTTTGTTTTTTGTTTATGATATTTTTCACAGAAAGTTAAGGCGTGTTCCAGTACTTTCTGTACCAAATTCTGAAGTCTATCATGTTTTATGGAGTGAGAATAAATCTCAGAGAGAGAGAGAGAAAGAGAGAGAGAGAGAGAGAGACAAAGTACGCAAACGCAGCAAAACTATATGAGTAAAATATGCCTTTAATAAATGTCAAATTCACTTTTTTTACTACAGAAAATAAAAACAACAACAAAATTTGGGCCTTAGACACAGAGAGAATGAACCAATGCTCACTCATTTCCGTACGCACACCAAATAATTTAACAGAAAACCAACAACCTGATAGCAAAAACTTATTTGGTTAAAATGGACCGGAAGGAGAAATATTTTACTCTCGAGAGAGAGCACTCATTTGACTGAAAACACCTTTTTTCAGAATACAGGAAACAACATACCTTTAGTCTTTTTACGGAGCAATAGAAATAAATACAGGCGCCAGAAAGTATAGCACATACATTTAACACATTTATACAAACTGAAAACAGGTTAATAACCCACAGTTTCCAATGTCCTCGATAGTAGAGTGCTCAGTATCCCCGTCTGAGTCGATCATTGATATCCGACACAAGCACGTACATCGGCTGTGGAGTTAGTGTGTGATATTTAAATTTGTTGCAATTAAATTGTCTTCTTCTTCGGGTGGCGCTACAGTCCGGAGTGGACTTGGGCCTCAACCAACATGCCTCTCCAGCTAGTACGATCTCTTGCCAGCTGCCTCCAATTGTGTACTCCAAGTTGGTTGAGGCCCTCTTCCACCTGTGTGCGCCATCTCAGTCTAGGACGTCCTCTGTTGCGTTGTCCCTGTGGTTCGGACTCGAAAACTCTTCGGGCCGGAGCAGTGCTGTCCATACACTCTACATGGCCTAGCCACCTTAAGCGTTGTATCCGTAGACGCTTGACTAGGCTCATGCCGCCGTACAGCCCATACAGTTCGTGGTTGAATCTTCTCCTCCAGATGCCATCAACGCAAACAGAACCAAAAATCGTACGCAGAACTTTTCTCTCGAAGAGACCAATGGCTTCCTCATACGCTTTTAGTAGCGTCCAGGTTTCTGCGCCGCAAAGTAGGACTGGGAAGATCAAGGCGTTGTACAAAGTCACTTTGGTCGTTCGGAAGAGGGCTTTATTACTCAATTGCCTCTTAGGAATTATGTTAAAGAAGTCGCATGACAGCGCGTCGTCTAAATCCTTTTTTGACATCGAAGGTATCGGTGAGTTCGCTACCAACCTTGACGGAGCAGCGAGAGTTCTCCATCGTAATCCTACACAATTTGACGAGTTTGGTAGGGATGCCAAAACTAGACATGGCACTGTACATCTCATCTCTATACACACTGTCATACGCGGCCTTGAATGTGTGTGTGGATTTGTACTTCTTGGGACTTCTCCAGAATCTGCCGCAGTGTGAAGATCTGGTCGATTGTGGACTTTCCTGCCCTGAAACCACACTAGTAAAGTTGTTGACGAACGGTTGCAAGCGCTCACACAGTACGGCAGAGAAAATCTTATATGCGATGTTAAGTAGACTGATCCCTCGGTAGTTTGAGCAGTCGAAGGGGTCTTCTTTCTTGTGGACCGGACAAAACGATTCCACTCGTCGGGCATGCTTTCCTCCGACCATATCTCACAGATGACCTGGTGCATGCACCCAACCAGCTCAGCTCTGCGGATAGTCCTTCCGCGCCAGCAGCTTTTTTCGACTTCAGTCTCGATATTGCTATCTTAACCTCGTCGAAGGGACGGACGTCGGGGGGACGAAATTCTTGTCCATCGTCGTCCAAATTGAGTGGGACATTCTGCCTAACAGCGGGATTTGCATCGTCATCGCCGTTTAGGAGTCTGCAGAAATGATCCTTCCAGATTCTCAGCACCGACTGCGACTCTACCACCAGTTGTTCATTTTGGTCCCGGCAGGCTTCTGCCCGAGGCTTATAACCGCCGGATAACTGTTATCTTGCGGTAAAAATTTCGAACGTCATTCCTGCCATAGCACCTCTCCATTTCCTCGACCGCGCTTCTCGTGCTCTTTCTTTTTTCTTCTGAGAAACCGGTTCTCTTCCCTTCTTCTCTGATGGTAAAGCTCACAAACAGCTCTCGTCGTTCGATGCAGCGTTGCCTTGTACGCTTCTTCTTTGGCTGCATGCGCCTGCCTACACTCGTCGACAAACCATGGGTTCCTCTTAGGTGGTGGCGTGAAACCCACCACATCAGTGGCGGTCTCTTTGATGGCTTCTTGACAACGTTTTCACTTGTCTCCTATTGTTGGTGCAGGCAGCGTCGAAGTTTGAGATAGTTCCAGGGAGAATCGATCGGCAAATACTCTAGCGATCGGCTTCGATTGTAGCTTTTCGACATCAAACCGTTTTGGCCTCTCTCGACTCCGTTGCTCCCTCGATATCCGGGTTCTTGCCTTGGCTACAACAAAGTGATGATCCGAGTCGATGTTTGCACCTCGGAGGTTCGGACATTGAGAATACTGGAGGAGTGTCTGACGTCGATCGCAACGTGATCAATCTGGTTGACGGTTGATTGATCAGGTGTTCGCCAGGTACCTTTATGAATGTTGAGGTGTGGGAACCACGTGCTGGCCACAGAGGGATTTCGCCCCGAGGCGAAGTCGACTAGCCTGAGTCCGTTTCCGGAGGTGTTGGCGTGCAGGCTGTGTCTTCCGATGACTTTAGCAAAGACTTCTTCTCTTCCCAGCTGAGCGTTGAAATCTCCTAGAACGATCTTGGTGTCGTAGCTGGGGCATCGATCGTATGTCCTTTCTAGGAGGTGATAGAAGTCCTCTTTACTGCTGTCATCTTTTTCCTCTGTCGGGGCGTGGGCGCATATGAGGCTTATATTCCCGAATTTAGCCTTGATGCGGATTGTTATGAGGCGTTTGCTTAAGTATTGGAAGCTTAAGACTTTTTGCCTAAGTCTGCCTCGAACAACAAAAACCGCATCCAAAAAAGCGTTCCCCTCCTCCCTGTAGCAGTCGCCGTGGTATATGTCGTATATATACATCGGTTGCACGTGGTCTGTTTAGGGACCTCACATTCCACGTGCATATCCGCAAAGCATTATCTTTTTTTCGTTTGCGTGGGCCGTGAACAGTATATCCATCCATATCCGAGGCATTCGGTTGGTGCGTAACTGGTTATTTTTTTTATGTGGCCCGGCAGTTACCCCGACACACACCCCCAAACCTGGAGGACCAGGGCATTTTTTATACCTCTTGAGCGGAGGTCGCACTTATAGTAGCAGGTTGAGTTCGGATGAACAACAACCAGTACCCGAAGGCTACCAAGGTAGAATAAGCACAATTGATGTGTGGGAAACAGTTACAACAGTTGGGCATCGCCAGGTTGAAACCAATCAGCGCCTACCCTGTTCCCACATCACCCAGCCACCACAATTGGATTGTAGTTCTTGGAAAAAAAAAAAACAGAAAAACAAAAGTGAAGTGTGTGTTATTGTGTGTAAACAAATGGAAGGAGATCGTTCTGAGATGGAGAGTGACATTTCGTGTGAAAGTAACGAAATGCTAAAAAAAAAGAAAATATTGAAGCCTCAACCAAATTTGGCAAGACGGCGGATGAAAATGACGAACGAGTGAGAAGAAAATGACAACGACGCTGCGGCGTCCTATAGTGGACAGGAGAATATTTTCGCCTAACTTGCCGTATCCAGGGCCCAGGACCGGGGCGCTAAGGAAGAAGGAGCTGGAGGCCTTTATAAAAGCTCTTTAAATAAAACTAATGCCAGAAAGAATCTGGCTATTGAAAAGCAGCCGACGCAACAACAGCTGCAGAAGTCCAAGCAGCAACAGATGCAGTAGCCTAAGCAGCAAAAGCTGCAGCAGTCTTAGCCGCAGCAAACGCTGCCGTTAAATCAACAACAACAACAGCAGCAGCAGCAACAGATGCAGCAACCTAAGCAGCTGCAAAAGCAACAACAACAGCAGCAACAACATTAGCAGCAGAGGAAACAACAACAAAAACAGCAAGACCAGATCATCCAAAAGAAGAAGAAGAGGATGCCGGCAATAAATGTCATTGGAATGGACACAACAGATACAATAAAGGTATGCAAGTTGTCCGTAGGGGACAGCTTCAAAACAAAAAACAAAGGTTTTCAAAAGCAATCGGTCCACTGCTTATCAGTGAACAGCAGCTAAGAAGGTTAAGAATCAGATGACGACAGCTGGGGTAGAGTTCTATACCTCTTCTTGTACCCCGAAAGGTGCAAAAGTACAGGCGGTGCTTTTAAAGGGACTGGATGTTTCGGCTAAGCCGGAGAACATCCTCGAGTTCCTTAAAGACTCCAAATTGAGAACGTGGAGTTTGTAGCCGTTAGCCACTACTCCACTTTCCGTTTAAGGATGAGTGTCTGCTTCCCCTCTTCTTGGTGCAAGTCACACCAGGAAGTAGAATAGAAATTCCTGCAATAGGCAGCCAAGATGCAGCAAATGCGCAGAGATGCATGCCCCAAAAATGGTTCCAGTACCGGTGGAGGTTCAAAATATGAGATTCGCAAAACTGTTTTCCATGGCAGCCTTAATGAAGGCCCAAATGGAGCAGTTCAAGAGAGATCTTCTGCGGATAGACCGGATTCTTTCGTCAGGTGCGTATCCGTTTTAATGGATACGCCAGCAGCTGGAGACCTTTCGATCCTGGCAGTGAATGCAAATTCATTTGTCAGGATCGAAAGAAGACTGATTTTGCTCAACCTGTTGGAGAGCCATAAGCCTGATGTGTTAATGGTTACCGAAACTAAGCTAAACCGGAAACACACAATCAGGTACAAAGACTACACATTTATTCGAAGGGATCGCCTCCACCCAACACAAAAGGGTGGGGTCGCTCTCATCATTAAAAAGGGCATTCGCCATAAAATCGTGTATTGCGGTGAGGTGCGAAGTTTCGGTGTGCTGGAAGAGTGTATTACGTGCTTTCCCTCCAAGGTGGGAAAAAATTGTACGTATTAGGAGTCTATGCACCAGGTGCACCTCGGTTCACAGACTTCATTTCAGAGCTCGAAACTCTCTTTCTAAAGCTTCGTATATCCTCAGAGGACAACTACAAATCTCAGGGGAAATTCACTCCTCGAGAGATTGAGGCAGCACTCTGATAGATCGTCCTTTCCCAGAAGTGGGTCGTATTTAGATCAGATGCTAATTGACAGACGACTAACGTTACCGGACGTGAACAGACAGACTAGGAACTGCTTAACAATAGTGGAGTACGACAATGATCACTGTGGGCTCGCCCCAGTTATTCGGTTTTCGAACGAGATGGTAGAACTGGAGGAATTCCAGTTGTAAGGCTCGTTGACCGGGAAAGAGCAAAGTGAGCATTGCGACGCGATTACCTCGATACACTCAAACAGAAGAGTAAATTGTTCCATTTTTTTCCAAGAAAGGGATATATCGGAAATAATAAATGCAGTAAATCTGCTTGGCGACACCAAGTCGCCTGGTATCGATGGAATTAGGACAATTGACATAAAAAACATGTTCCAACCTTTGCTCCAATCTTGTGCAAACCAATAAACTTAAGTATAACACAAGCAAAAGTACGAGAAACTTTAACAACAGCCGTTGTCAGATCAGGAGGAAATAAAAGTCAACTAAATAACAGACCGATATCGATACTACTTGTTGTAGAAAAATGCTGGAAGAAGAAAAAAAAACTTCATGCAAAAACATTCCCTCACACACGAAAGTCAGTATAGCTTTCAAAAAGCGAAGAGCACAGGTAAACCACTTGCCGAGTTTGCTAATTATGTCAACGAGAACCTGGACAAGAATTAGCACGTTCTGATCGTAAAGCTATATCAAAAGCTTAATCATACTAAGCTAATTGAAGCTCTTGAACGTATTGGAATACGAGGACTGATGGCAGACTGGCTAAAGGACTACCTGCACAACCGAATTTACTGTATAAAAATCAGTGAGACCTATAGTGATAAAGAAGACGCAACATACGGATTTCCACTTTCCAATTCTTTTCATTCTATATGCAAATGAGCATATAGATGCAAGAAGAATTTGACAATGCAGCTAAATGGTGTCATTATCAGGGTCTAACTATTAATGCATCAACGACCAAAATGATGCATGTTAGAAACACGCAGTTTGCAGTAACCCATCAACCAATATACTTAAGGAATGATTCTTGCAGTACATCAGCTAGCTGTCCTATAGCGATAGTGGAAAGCTACAGGTACCAAGGAGTCATAATAGATAGCAACTTTTATATGGAATCTGCATACTGAGGAGTTACGCATTACTTTGAGAAAGACACTTTACGCGCTGACCCATTTAAAGTACCATGTCACAGGCATTGTATTAAAACAAGTGTACTATGCATTGGTGGAATCCAAACTGAGGTATGGAATACTCGCATTGGGCAACGCTTCAGCAACGCATTTAAAAAAACCTTCAAAAATTACAAAACGTAGCACTCAAACGGATAAGTACATCTACTCGCGGAAATAGTGAGCATGACAGCTTCAAAGTCCTTCAAATTAAATACATTTTTAATATGACTCTTTATTGGAGTACTACGACGATGGACGATTTATAAGCCCAATTGACCATGGAATTCATACAAGAACCTCGTTTTCGCAATAATTACGGCAGAAGACAATTAAAATGCAGTGTGCTTGAGACATTTAACGCGCTTCCTCAAGAACTAAGAAATTAACGAAATCCCAAAACTAGAAAGAAATGCATAAAAAGTTATTTTGTAAATACAGGAACTGAACTATAACTCGAATGTAAAAATGTTTTACTGTTACTGTAATTTAAAATTTTTGAATTGAATTGAAATATTTTAAACAGAAATTAATTAACTTCTTATTATTATTATTAATTTGTCTTTTTAGATAGATAGTTTTTATTTCGTAATAAAATGTTTACATTGATATTAGCTATCGCACAGCATATGTTTCAGAGATTTGATACATCATATATCTTACTACTGGAAAATGAGTATAACTTAAATTAAATCTATATAAATTTGATAGGAATTGAAGCAAACAAACTGAAGGAAAATACGACAAAAACCATCAATGAAAAAAAAATAAATAAAAAAAATAAAAATAAATAAATGATTAAATAAATCAATATATAAGTTAATAAATACATAAATAAATAAATAAATTAATACATGAAAAAATAAACAAATAGATAAATTATTAAATAAATAAACAGATAAATAAATAAACACATAAATAAATATATAAATAAACAAAAAAATAAATAAACAAGTATATGAATAAATACCTTAATATATTAAGGTTTAACAAGTAAGGTAATGACATACGAAAGATGTTAAACATATTGAGGAACACAATTAATCAACTCATTGACTAGTGGATTGTCAGCAAAAGGACATGAATTATAAAACTTATCCGTCAGTTTTAATATTCGCTTATAAACCAGCTCAACACCCGCTCTTTTGTGCAGTTTTAAAGTGGAATAATCCCGAGGTAGGTCTAATATCATTTTTAGAACTTTGTTCTGAGCTATTTGTATTTGCTTGATGTGGCACAGTGCGGCTTTTCTCCATAATGGGCAACCGTAAAGCGTAACTGCTTGAAATATCGATTTAAGCATGGTTACTTTGTTGGTGAAGGACAAAAAAGATTTTGTGTTGATTAAAGGGTAAAGCATTTTTTTGCAATGCTTACTTTTTTAAGGGTTTGTTTGATGTGCTCATGAAAAGTCAATTTGCTGTCAAGATGTATACCAAGATACCTTACAGAGTTCTTCTAGTCTACGCTGATCCCATTTACCCGCAAGCTAGTACTAGGGAGAAAACAAGGTTTTCTTTTTCGTGTGAAAAAGATCGCTTGTAATTTATCTTCATTGTACTTTATCTTCCATTTATCAGAGTAACTAGAGACAATTTCCATCGCATATTTGAGATTGCTCTTAATGTTAAGAGCGAACACATGTGATGAAAATATAGCTGTGTTGTCAGAAAAGATAGCAGTTTCACATTCGGGTAGTTCAGGAAAATCCGATGTATACAAATTGTATTGAATTGGCGCTAAGACAGACCCTTGGGGTACACCTGCATTATAAGTTATCAAATCTGATATACCACTATTAACATGGACTTGGAAACAACGATCAGCCAGAAAACTTAGAACTATTGTTCATTTTGCATAGTAGCCCATTATGCCAAACAGTGTCAAATGCCTTCTCTATGTCAAGTAAAATCATGGCAGTCGATTTTTATATGATTACAGATTCTCTTAACTTGATGAGATGTGTTGTGATAACGCCTAAACCCGAACTATACTCTGTTCCTATCTTCAACAATCTTCATTATTTTTTTATTTAAGATCCGTTCAAATACTTTGCTCAGGCTGCTAAGTAAGCTAATTGGTCGGTAACTATCACGATTTTCTGCAGGCTGACCAGCTTTAAGAATTGGCATTACTTTAGCTAACTTCCATTGGGCTGGAAAGTATTACATTTTTAAACAGTCATTCACAACATATGCCACCATCTTAATCCCAATTTTCGGTAGCTCTTTTAGTTAAGCATTCCTTATTAAGTCTAGCCCACCAGATTTTCTCGTTACAAGATTGTTGAGGAATTTAATATCATGTTCATTAACAAATTCGTTGACAGAAGTGTCTGAGTTTATCGTTCTGAATGTGGGAACGGCACTATTTACCAGAGTATCTGTATGCATATCACCCAGATGACAGGTTATGTTATGGTTACGTTCAAATGTTTGGGCAAGTGCATTAGCCTTTTCAACATCTGAAAAATACGAATTTACCGAGTTTCGAAGACACGGTATATGACTGTTCTTATTTCTGACTAACTTAACTACATTCCAGAACGGCTTTGTATTTCTGTCTAAGTGTTTAAGCTTATTATTCCAGGTGTCATTACGAAGTTGAACAATAATCTGCTTGATGATCCTATTAAGGTAACTGGCTTCGTTTCTGAATACGATATTCCTGTATCGTTGCCAGTTTGCCAGTTCCTTCTATTTTTTTTTATAATTGACGCGTGCAAAAGGGGTTGCGAGTACCCTTAAGTGACCGGATCAAGTCACAGCACGGGCCGAAGGTATAGAGGAAGAGGGGGAGAGGAGGTACCGAGGAGGTACGTCCGAAAGAGGGCTTGAGGGTGAATTGGTGGGCATTCCTAGGGAGGCGTGTATTGCGAGTGAATTCTTGAAGGGGAGGAATGCAACTGGCTAATTCATCTGAGCATTTCTTGTTAAAATAGCGATAAAAGAGTGACAACGACGCGACATTACGTCGGTGTTTTAACGAGTCAATCGACTTCGCAATATTACTGTCACCTATAAGTTTTATCGCTCGCTTTTGAATTCTATCCAGCAGGTGCAGGGAGGTCTTAGAAGCACCTAACCAAATAGGAGCGTTATACTCAAGTTTTGGGCATATGTAGGCCTTGTATATTGGAGCCAGATCAGAGGGGGTGAAGTACTTCTTGCATCGTTTAAGGAAGCCTAGACATTTCGCATCATTTTTGGCGACCTCAAATATGTGTTCGTTTCAACTAATTGTTGGGTTGGTACACATACCGAGGATGGAAAGTCTTTCGGTTTCAACAACGCAAGTGCCGTTCATGGATAACAGCTGATTATTTTGTGATCGATTTAACGACAGGAGAAAGCACTGGGTTTTGGAAGCATTAAATTCCACTCTATTTATATTTCCCCAATCGATTATGCTGTCAAGGTCGGAATTTAATGTGCTTTACATACGCTGCCGTTCCGAGTCTATGGCATTTTGCTTTTTTGGCAAATATTTCTTATTTTTATAAGGTTTAAGACATAAGAAGGAAGTTGAATGCAATAATTCTTTTTTTGCTATATTTGGAGTACTTTCAGTTGCTGTATCTACAATTTTCTTTATGAAGTCCGAAACAAGAGAGTCTACATTCTGATTGCAGGTTATATGGTCTAGATCAGTATCAACCTGCTAAAGTTTCTGACTTATACTTGTTCTAAAACGTTTCCAATTTGTGTGTCTTATGTCCTGGATATATTGGATAGTTTCCAAACTGAACAACAGAAGTTTGCAATACACAGGATTATGATCTGAGCTCAATTCATTAAGTGATACAGGTTGAGTGATATAGCCAGGACAGTTAGTAATAAACATATCAAGTACAGACGGACGACCACTTTGTCTTTAATTTGTTAAAATAGTAATTTATAAATTATCTTAATCTAAGCTTACATCAACAGAACTGTAATCAATTGAGACACTACCTAATGCAGAAAACCCTCTAGGCTTCGCAGAAACATATAATCTTTGTAAACTATTTAATTATGGATAATAAAACTGAATTGGATTGAATTGAAATTTCTACCTTCGAAATGAAATACAGCAATGGCGTTCGGAGAATCATGGATTCACCAGATTCAATGATGAAAACAAGGCAGTTAATCCCTTGGTCCAAAATGGCTCTAATGCCATAATTATTTCGAAGGCGGCTCTCAAAGATATCTTCAACAGTTTGAAGAACAAAAAGTCCACCGAAATAGACGGAACACCGAAAATTGTGTTGCGTCATCTCCCCGAAAAGGCGGTAGAAATATACACAATCCTGGTCAACAATGCTCTGAGTAATGTACATTACCCAGAGCATTGGAAGACGACGGTAGTTCGACCCATCCACAAAAGGGACAAAGATTCCTCTCTTCCGAAAAATCTTCGGTCGATAAGTCTTCTCCCTTGCATAAGCAAGGTTTTTGAAAATATTGTCAATAGAGTCCTGATACAGTGGACTGAGGACAAAAAAATAATACCGAATCGCTATGGCAAGTGGGTTGTTTTACAGCAGCCAACTTGATTCCAGGGTGAAGGTTATGTGCGACACGGTTATAGTCGGATCAATCATGGCAGCCATATGCCGGTGGAAAGGATGAAGGTCTTCGAGAGGCAATGTCTTCGGGTTTATCTTAAAATGTACAGAACCCCAGAATCTGAGTACAAGAAGTTATATTCCAATGAGATCTTGCACAACGCAGCAAACGTGAACAGGCTGGATAATTTAGTTATTAAGCTGGTTCGAAGGCATGTTGCAATACCAATGACCTCAGACAACGATCTGATATTCGGAGAATAATACCCAAACGATGCATATCACGAGAACGTACGCCAGAGTGGATTCATTCCACCGGAAGCGTTCTTGCACCTGGACCTACTTGGCTTGGTGCAGGATGCAGAGGGATGGCCACTACACCACCATGTCATAAGACGAACGGTGGACAAGCGGCTGCTCTACGAGAGAAACGTAGGAACACCACATCCATCCCTATTCGCGCAATCAAAGATCGAGAAAGGGATAGGCGCTTTTTTAGTGGTTAGAGCCACATCTAGTGGCCCAGCTGCCGTCATCTGATGCCGATATTGGTCCACCCGATATAGTTGTATGTAGGTTAAGTGTTTTAATTAGGTTAAGGTAAAAATTTAAAGTAGTTGCTAATTTTTTAAATAGCAAAATTTTACTTGCTGAAAAGCAAGTATAAACTAAGAATAGATTAATTTAGAACGCCCGCATAGTGCCAGTAAGATAGATTTGTAAGTTTTATATAAATGTAAATCCAGTTATGTATTTTATGTCTAGATGTAAGAAAATTAAATGATTAAAAAAAAAATACATCTTAAACAAACTAAACTAAACTAGTATCCCCCTGTCACGCGGGAAACCGGGGTTCAATTCCCCGTCAGGGAGACCCTCATTCATAGTTTTTAGTTAAATCACTAAAAAAACAATCGCAATAAGTTTCAAACTTATCATTTATTCATGTCATTTGGCATTTTCTTATCCACTAAAAACTATTAACAGTGATCACTGTGGACTTGGAGTTTGTTTAATTGTCGAGAGATGCGATGATTTGATGATGATTTGTTTGAGCGATGAATTTATTTCTTAACTAGAGATTTAGGGATATGATGATTTAATATAAATTCCTTATTTGAGAACAAAGTGCTTTGCAATTCCGGAATTACAACATTGCTGAAAATATAAAGATATTCATAAATTTGTTTAAATCCAAATAATACATACTTACGTACTTTCTTTCTTGACAGTTTCCATAACATTTTCTGCTATTTTTTTAATGCTCCATTTAGAACCGTATTTTTCCAAATAATCGCATAAACATTGGATAAATATTGTACCTTCATTTGAATCTATATACGCTTTATAGCCTGTACATGAAAAATGTATCTTTACGAATATTAGAATGATTTGTGTGAAATTTAGAGATAAATCGTTACCTTCCACAGAACTGTGTAATTGTAATAATTCTGGTGAGTTACCGTGCATGTCCAAATGTAAAGTGTTCACTGGACCTCTACACCTTTCTGTTATAAATATTTTTGGTTTACAATAAAGGGAACGGTTGGCATAAATTGAGTGCAAATAAGTGTCAAGGAGGGAATATTTAACATCTTTGGCTGCTATTTTGTTTTTCTCAAAACCATGTGACATTACAATTATCACCAGGCAGGATACGTCTTCGAAATTCTTTGAGGAAACTGTTAATAGAAAAAATTATTTATGATTTTTAAACGAATAATATTATTTAATTAAGCGTTTTTTTTACATTTCTTAGGTTTTACATTTGTATTTATAAATTGCACAGGTGAATATTTCAAATGTAAAGATAATATAACAAACTAATTTTATTATTTTAAAATAAATTATTTCCAGAGTCCCTGGGAATATATTTAACTTTATAAGCTAGCTGTGAACTGTAGTAAGGGAACAACGAAAATATATTCCTTTTAATGTTATATAATTCGTATTCAGTGTAATCAATCAATAATTTCTATTGTGTAAAAGTTGACTGGTACTATATTGTGTCTTTTTTAATTTAATGCTTTTCATCAAGAGGCTTTTACCGGAACATACGAAAATCAGTTTCTACTAGCAACTAAGCACAACATTTTCCAAATTAAAAACTGTTGGTCATATTCTGTCTTAGTTTATAAGTCTTAAGATTATCAATAATAATGAGAAGAACAGCATTTTTAAATTTTCTTAATGCCATTTACCGGTATCTAAAAACACATTCCTAGTGCCTTATCCCCAAACCATTTGAAGATCAAAATGTACAGTTTTACACAACTATATCCATACAAAATGCAATATACATAAAATTGAGAAAGAAACACCCTTAAACACTGTGACATACAAATGAATTAATCCGTTTTTATTTTTTATTTTCTTGTGGCTTGTTGGACAACTTTTGCTCTGTAGTACCTCTCTTAGGTGTCATGGAAGTACTAAATATTTTTGTCAGCTGTTATTTGCCACCATTCCTCTACTTATGTTCGAGCAAGTCCCACAAATGCTCTATGAGATTCAAGTCCGGATACTAGGGTAATGTCCGCAACTGAATTTTAAGGTTATAAAGCATCCAAAGCTTTAGATTGTGCGCGGTAATTTTCGAGCTATTATCTTGTTTGAACCAAAAGTCTTCTTCTATCCCCAACTACTAAACACTTTGCAGTAAATTACCTTTCAGAATTAAGATATAACCCATTCGGTCCATTATGGATTCCCAAACCAAAATTCCGGTTCCTCCATGCTTAAGTGTTGGTAATAAATTCTGCTTTTTAAAAGCTGCACCTTTTTTCTACATACTAGTTTTCTTACCTCCTGTTCCAATGATGCAAAATTGTTCTCTCATTGGAAAAGATGACATTGTTCCAAAATTCTGGTGGCTTAGAAATTAATTCATTTGCAAAATCCATGCGCTTCTGATCATTGATATCTGAAACATGTGGCTTCTTACGACCTACTTGGCTATAATTCACAACTTTTTTGAATATTCCCCGGAAAGTATCATCGGATATAGCTTTGTCAAACTTTTGCTCTACCTCAAGTTTCACTTGGTGGCCAGTCATCGTGGGATTAAGGAATACTAGTTGTGCAATGCGTTCCTGTTCCCGCTTTGTCATCGTAGGATTAAGGGATACTACTTGCGCAATGCGTTCCTGTTCCCGCTTTGTTAATAAGGATGGACGACCATATCTAGACTTTGACAAGATGGGCCCGTCAAAACTTACATAATTATTAATAACTCCCTGCTTAGACGGTAACACCAGATTGGTCAATTAACTGTCCAAGCTTGAAGAAGAATTTCCTTTCATCGTTACAAATTACTTTTCCTTTATTTTCTACAGCCTCATTTATAAAAAGCTTCCTCGCCAAAATACCAAAAAAATAATTAAATAAACATCAATTATAGAATCGAAACACACATGCACAGCTGCAAAGATTTTGTAAGCAGAGTTTTGCGTGTGTGTTTTTTACATTCTAAAGAAACACATATTTACAGAGCCCTTAATTGGAAAGCAAACGAAAAATAAAAATGTAATGTAAAATGTTTTTTCGATATAAGCGTGTGATGTATAAATTTGTCCGCTGTATGCAGATATTTGTGGGCTTACGAACAAGGTCCGTACTGTGAACAAACAATTTTTCCTTTTCAAAAAAACAGTAAAAAAATGGAGTAAGTACAATATACGAAATTTGGGAGAACCCAGACAAAGAACTTACAGAACTTACAGCTGGAAGAACTGTTAAAAAATTCAATACGCAGATATTGACAACCAAAAGAAGTCCTTCTTCTACCACTTTTGCAAAAATTACTAAACGTTCGGATGAATAAATAGGACGTTTTTGAGTTTGTTCAGAAATATAGCATACCATCACTTTCGTATCATATTAATGCATTTACAAATAAATCTCTCTTTCTTGAAGTTTTCTAAATCTAAGGTGAACTCTTTTATCGATTCGCTTCATTTGCTTCTTCATACATATTAGAATAAGTTACTTAAAAGATTTTGAGTATTTGCACTTAGTATTGCTAGTGGCTTTGTTATTAGTTGGCCATTTCCTGGTAAAGAAAATACTTTAGAGCTGGAAGCATTAACTTGCGTTAATGAAAACACATAACAACATTATTCATAGCAACATTAGGCATAGAACGATGGACATCATATACTTCTACAAGTACAGCAACAATGATGTAAGTTTGAATAAATTTTCTTGTGGGAACTGTTTTTTGAGCTAGTGGTTAAGCTGATCGACGGTCTTGAAGAGAATGCAATGATGACAAACGAAGGACAAACACAATAAGTTAATTCAATAAGTCAATTTTATCTGTTGTTCTATCTGTAGTTGACTTATTTCTACTTCATCAGTTTCTATGTGACTTTTGTCCAAACAAATTTTTAACAAATGTATCTAAAAATCCTTTTAGCGAAGCTTTAAATTTAATTTGCGGAACTAAACAACATAAAATCAAAAAAATAGTATTGCAAAAAAGTCTTACTTTTCTTCATTTCGTTTTGTATTTCCTCTTTGGTCTTGTCTTCAATCAAATGAACTGACAGATGTAATTTCTCGAAAACTGATTTCAGTCTGTTGACATCTTTTTCAGATCCTTTTCTGTCTTTGAGACGTAACTCTTCGTTAAATGTTGAATTATTTATTATATAGACCTCTCCTGGTTGAAGATCTTCAACATCGGATGAAGCAGAATTACTATGTTCCTGGACAAATTGTTTCCAAGTTTCCTTACAGGTTAGATCCAAAGGACAGATGAAATCCAATCCCTCGCCCCCTATTCCTTGTATAACAACTTTGGATTCGACGGTCTTCCTTAAAATGTTGTCCCACACCATCTCGTATGTTGAAATATCAAAAATATATTAACTCTACCACAATAAAATCAGCGAAACTGAGTTATTAATAAGCAGATTGAAACTAAAATGTTTCAGATTGAAAAAAATGTCTTATCTCCGACAGATAAGAGTTGAGAAAGTTGACAAGTTACTTGTTTCTATCTTATTACACACACTTTAGGTGTGTTCCCGTACCCGAAACAAACAAAACAAAATAGTAAGCAGATTGAAACTAAAATTTTTCAGATTGAAAAAAAAAAATGTCATCTACGAAAGATAAAAGTTGAGAAAGTTGAGAAGTTACTTATTTCTATTTCATTACACACACTTTAGGTGTGTTTCCGTACCCGAAACAAACAAAACAAAATAGTACAAAGCAACACAAAGTGTGTTCCCGTATCAAAAAAAAACAACACAATCCCAAAAAATGTGTTTTCTGTCAAATGAGCGCTCTCACGAGAGAGTAAAATATTTAACCTACCTACTCATTTTAACCTAAGAAGTTTTAAGGTCTGTTCCAATTCATTTGTGTACAGAAATTCATAGTTGAGTAGTTTGGGTAAAAATCTCTCTTGGAGAGTGTAACTCTGCTGAAACTGGTGAAACGACTTTTTGTAGAAATTAGCAGAATTAAATGTAAACAGCTATCAGATATATGAAATGTCAGAGGTTTTTTATAGTCAGCCCACAGATCGTAGCGAGGGGAAATACTTTACTCTTTCATGAGCCGTCTCTTCTACGAAAAAATCCGCAAGTGGAAAGCCTTTTTTCGTAGACATTCGAAGCAATTCAGAGCAAATGGAACAGTCCTTTTGTGGGTAGGTTGTTGGTTTTCTGTCAAATTATTTGGTGTGCGTACGGAAATGAGTGAGCATTAGTTCATTCTCTCTGTATATGAGGCTCAAATTTTGGTGTTGTTTTTGTTTTCTGTAGCGGAAAAGTAACTTTGACCTCTCTTAATGACATACTTTATACATTTGGTCTAAGTGCGTTCCCGTACTTTGTTCCTCTCTGGCCGAAATTTACCACCTTCTTCAGAATTTACTACAGACAGTACTGGAACATACTTCAGCATTTTTTACGTACGCACTTTTTTTTGCACCCTTCTGAAACGGTTTTGAAAAACGCTGTCAAGGGAAGCCACAGTGCTCATGGGCCCTAATCTAAATGAATTTCCAGAAGGGAGAAAAGCAAGTAGTTTTAAAATTCTTCATACCGAGTTTGATTAGTTTCTTCTTAATTTTTTTGTCATCTAATAAATCGGTTGACCACGTCTTTTGCTGCCCTATAACGAAGGGCAGTCAAATACTTTTTCAGATTAAGCAGTATTATTCATACGCTACACTCGGTCTACCTTCTCAAAATTTATTTATAAAAACCTGGCTGATGCATTCTTCCTCTTTTTTGTTAATAACTTTAACATTTTGGCTTCAAACATAATTTTAGTTATAAATTATTAGGACTATTCCATTAGCTTCCTGGTCAAAATCGGAACATTTTAATAACCCTGTTCAAAGGTTAGCTTTGAAAGTGAGTGCAGCACTAAGGGGAAACAAGAAGATTTGTAAGGTTTGGCAACTGCAAACAAAGGTAAGGGATCCATTTTAGCGGCATTGTAATTCAGAATAAGTGGAAATATTTAAAAAGAATTAGATTGGTTCTGACATAACCTTACCTTGTTCTATATCTGAATGACACGGAGAAAGTTACGAAATATGACCCGAACCTGTGAAGATCTTATCACGTTCTTAAGAATATTTTCCTTTCTCTTACCTTTCTTAGCAAATATTAAGAAAAAATAATTTAAATCAATACTTATTTAATGAAATCCGTTAACTAAAACGTGACTTGGCATCACAGATCGCCTTATCAGTGTTCTTATCTCTGTTATCGGCTCCAAAGTTTCAAGAAACATCAACCACGTGTTTTGCATTTCGATAGATCGTCTATTAATAAAAAATAAAGAAAATAGTAAAAAGTAATAAGCAAATGAGTACAAAATAATTCACACATAAGGTTAGCAGGTAAAAAATTAAATATGCGTGGTGCATTAACATAAAAGAAACGGGAGAAGTGAATTATATCTTTAGTTGTGGTTCACATTTATGTGTAATTCATACCCAATGAATAAATATCAGGTCTGTTCCAATTCCTCTGAAATACTAAGAATGCCTACGGCATTCGCCGACAAACTCTCAAGCGGCGATCCATTCGATGATTCGAGTTCGTAGAAGAGAAACAAATATTGATAGATAGATATATTTATTGGCTGCATAGTGTAACAATATTTTAACAAAGTTTGCTCTAGCTTGCACAGATATACGATTTTATAGAAATCTTACTACTAAAAATACAATTGTTCGGTAAGTTGAATCTATCTTGGAGGACAAACTATGGAAGAGAAGAAAAAAAGATATAAATAAATAATTCTACAAAAAAATAATAAATAATAAATAGTAAATAGTAAATAATAAATAATAAATACTAAATAATAAATAATAAATAATAAATAATAAATAATAAATAATAAATAATAAATAATAAATAATAAATAATAAATAATAAATAATAAATAATAAATAATAAATAATAAATAATAAATAATAAATAATAAATAATAAATAATAAATAATAAATAACAAATAATAAATAATAAATAATAAATAATAAATAATAAATAATAAATAATAAATAATAAATAATAAATAATAAATAATAAATAATAAATAATAAATAATAAATAATAAATAATAAATAATAAATAATAAATAATAAATAATAAATAATAAATAATAAATAATAAATAATAAATAATAAATAATAAATAATAAATAATAAATAATAAATAATAAATAATAAATAATAAATAATAAATAATAAATAATAAATAATAAATAATAAATAATAAATAATAAATAATAAATAATAAATAATAAATAATAAATAATAAATAATAAATAATAAATAATAAATAATAAATAATAAATAATAAATAATAAATAATAAATAATAAATAATAAATAATAAATAATAAATAATAAATAATAAATAATAAATAATAAATAATAAATAATAAATAATAAATAATAAATAATAAATAATAAATAATAAATAATAAATAATAAATAATAAATAATAAATAATAAATAATAAATAATAAATAATAAATAATAAATAATAAATAATAAATAATAAATAATAAATAATAAATAATAAATAATAAATAATAAATAATAAATAATAAATAATAAATGATTAATAATAAATAAGAAATAAGAAATAGCAACACATAGTAAATAATAATAACAACAGTTTTAAATCTCTAATAAGTTCATTATCAACGCGAATTCATCTGGACATGAGTTTATGATAGAGAATTTCAATCCTTCTACCAATCTGGATAACACCCGTTCTTTCATGTAGAATGAGTGTTGAGAAGTTGAGCATAATTTTTAGTATCATATTTTGTGCAACTTGACGTTGCTTCCTATTGGTTATCGCACAATTGCCCCATACCGGAGATCCGCATGTCATAAGCACTTGGAAAATGACATTAAAAATGATTATTTTGTTTTTTGCGTTAAGAGATGACTTACGATTTATAAGTGGATAAAGCATTTTTTTAAGGACATCGGTCTAAGCTAAAGTATCTCGTATATGACAGCCGAAGGTCATTTTCTGGTCTAGGTACACCCCTAAGTACCTTACAGTATTGACCCACGGTATTATACTATTGTCTAGGTTGAGACTTCCAGTAGGCAAGAAGGAGCAAGAACTTCTTCGAATGAAGAAAATATAAATGCACGAGAAATAAGTATTTTCCCTCCCTACTATCGTATTGCATGTTTTTGTTTAGTTAAAAGTAATATTTTTTTTATAATAGGTACCACTCCAACATATCATACTGTATTTTAGAGTTGTTCTAAAATTTGCAAATTGTATCACGTAGAAACATCAATTAATACATCAATAGATCGCCTATCTCTCTCTAACTATTCGATGTGTTTTTTAAAGGTTCTTACTTGTTTTAGGTTTAAACCGCAGACTGTTTACTTACGTTATGGCATTAGAAAAATGCGTGGAGAAGGCCAGAGAATGTGCAATTGTTCTGCATGGCAAAGATAATTCTAATATTAACTGTATAACTGTTTGGGATCTAACCGATAAGGATACCTGGCTTGAATTTGTTAAGCAACAAACTACAACTAAAGAAAATTTAAATGTAAATCCAAATGGGCTTCAACCTGGAATAGTGTACATAATTATCAATTCAACTTTTGACAAAAAGTTAAATCTTCCTAAAATAGAGGGATGTGATAAAGATATTAATAGAGTAAAAAAAACGTTTGGGGAAAAGTTTCATTTAACTGTTCGTTTGATGAAAGACAAGACAAAGAAGGAAATAAATGAAGAAATGGAGAAAAGTAAGTTTGATTTACACCGTTTCAGTGTATAAATATAGATATAGATAGATGTAAGCAGTTAATTTTTACATTATTTTCAGCAATTGGATATTTTTGTAATGACTTGAAATATGAGTCGAATCGCGTTTGTTAACAAATATCCCTAAAAAAGTGAACGATCGCGCGAACACGACGTTGCGATTTCAACTTTAAAATTTCCGCTTGTACAGAATACTTACGATAGAGAATTTTCTGCTCATACATATTTTTCACTTTTTAACTTTTATTTCTATTTACAGTTTCAAAAGAGAATTTTAAAAAAAATTCCTGCCTCGTAATGGTTATCATATCGCACGGTTTTAGGCATAACACTATAGCAGCTAAAGATGAATTTTATAATCTGGAAGAGGATATAAGATATCCAATACTTCGAAATGAGAATCTTGTGTCCAAACTAAAACTGTTCTTAGTAGACGTATGTGCTGTCGAAAGAAAAACAGATAAATACGTTGAGTGCAAAATTAACTCTGAAAGTAAATCGAAAAAACCAACACAAGCTCCAACGGATATCCTTGGCTTATACAGCTGCACACAAGGCAGGCGATTTATCATTTACTTATATTGGAAAAAGTTTAATAAAACAATAATTTAAAATTCTAGGCTACGCTTCATTTCGTGATCCGGAAAAGGGTTCATACTTCTTTAGCGTCGTGTGTGATGATTTAAATAGGGACGGTATGGACAAAGATATTAAGCAGGTTTTAGACAACAGTAAATGTAATATAATAACTAAACACGAGTAAAAAAAATCAATTGATTTTTAAATCAAATAGACTAAACAAATGTTATTTTTTAGGAATTTACAGATTCCCGAACTCATATTAACTCCGACAAAGGAATTTGTGTTTGGTCATTATGTCCCACAGCTAAAAGCGAAACAAATAATGGAATAAGAAAAAAGGAGGTCAAACCTTTAATAAAATGAGATATGTTGCTCACCTGATATTAAAATTTAGAAAACAATATAAAAAAACCATTTGTAGTCAATATTTTAAAATAAAAAGTGCCAAATAAACTGCTTTCTAAAAGAACTCCACCAAAAAGACAAACAACTTTTATAAAGTACGTTACCTATGACGTGCGTAATAGTGCGTGTGGATACATCATCAAGCAACACGTCCTTTTATCAGCTTTAGTTTGGAAACGTGTTGTTCATACACCACACTTGGCCTAACGCGGAAAAACTATTGTCAAATAAATAACTTTTATTAGTTTACCTTAAATTAGTACAAACGAAACTTAAATCTTATTATAAACGTATAGCTTCAATTTACACAAACAAATTATGAGCAGGTTTTAAGCATAATCTACCCAAAAGGAGAGGTTATATTTCTGGGGGCTACTTTGAATAAAAAACCCCCTCGGAGTGTAAATATTGGCACAACGTTAAAATACGAGCAATCGAAAGGTAAGTATAATATTAATCTTTATAAAAATAATAATAATTTCTTATTTCTAAACAAAATTATTATCATATGTATATATTACTAATACAGTTTTATACAATTTTGACAAATTTTCGTTCTAATTCAGTACTTTGTGAATATAAAAGTTTGTAAGGAAAAGTTTCGTTTTATCTATTGTCGAAGACAAGTGGCGATAGAGAAAAGAAAATAGAATACAAATTCAAAATAAAGAAAATAGAAAAAATTAACAAACGAAGGAATAAAAACACTTTTTCTTTTTATTATTATTATTATGGCTTTACAGTCCGAGGTGGACCTGGGCCTCAACCAACATGCCTCTCCAGCCAGTATGTTCTTTCACTCCAAGTTGGTTGAGGTCCTTCTCCACTTGTGTACGCCATCTTAGCCGAGGCCGTCCTCTATTTCGTTGTCCCAATGGTGCCCATACGCTCGACATGGCCCAGCCGTCTTAAGCGTTGTATCCGAAGACCCTTGACCAGGCGCATGTCGCTATAAAGCCCATAGAGCTCTTCATTATATCTTCTCCTCCAAATACCATCAACGCAAACAGGACCAAAAATTCCAAGCCAAATTTTTCTCTCGAAAAGACTAACGGCTTCCTCATCCACTTTTAGTAATGTCCATGTTTTCGCGCCATAAAGTAGGACTGGGATGGTCACTGTAAGGTCACTATAATGCGAGCTTTGTCCTTTTAGAGAGGGCTTTATTACTTAATTGCCTCTTGAGCCCAACAGCGGTTGGCAACAGTGATTCTGCTTTCGATTTCGGTACTGGTGTTGTTGTCCCTATTTACTGCGGAGCGGAGTTAGACAAAGTCCTTGACTACGTCGAAGTTTCCGCTGCCTAGTGTAACGGTCTGTCCGAGACGTCGATGTTGTGTGTCCTTCGTTTTGCCGCCAGACCCATTTTAGCCGCTTCCGCTTCAATACCAGGAAACGCTTCATTGACGGCTCGCTTTCTTCGCCCAATCACGTCAATGTCGTCAGCGTAAGCTAGCAATTGAACTCTGGTGTTGACTTGTAAGTTACGCACGATCTTCTCGAGGATGATGTTAAAGAAGTCACATGACAGTGCGCCGCCTTGTCTAAAACCTTTTTTGACATTGAAAGTCTCGGTGAGTTCGTTACCTACCTTGACGGAGCAGCGAGAGTTCTTCATCGTCATCCTACACAATCTGACGAATTTGGTAAAAATGCCAAAACTAGACATGGCATTGGTGATGGGTGTCGATTTTCACTTCTTCAGTCTTTTCCAGGATCTGGCGTTAAGTGAAGATCTGGTCTATCGTGCACTTAACTGATCTGAAATTACTATGGTAGGAATCTATCAGGTTGTTGACAAAAGGTTTTAGACGCTCACACAATACGGCAAAGAGGATCTTGTATGCGATTTTAAGAAGGCTGATCCCTCGATAATAGGCGCAGTCAAAGGGGTCTCCTTTCTTGTGAACCGGGCAAACGACACTGAGATTTCACTTATCGGGCATGCTTTCCTCCGACCATATCTTACAGATGAGCTGATGCATGCGCCCAACCTGGTCATCTCCAGCTGCTTTAAGTAGTCCGCTCCAGCAGCTTTGTTCGACTTCAGCTTGGATATTGCTATCTTCACCTCGTCTAAGTCGGGAGGACGAAATTATTGCCTTTCATTGTCCAAATCGAGTAGAACATTCTGCCTAACTGTGGAATTAGGGCCGTCATCGCAGAAGTGATCCTTCCAGATTCTCAACAGAACTGCGACTCTACCACAAGTTGTCCATTTTGGTCCGGTCCGAACCTTGTATCCTCCGGATAGCTATTTTACCTTTCAGTAAAACTTTCGGACTTCATTCCTACCATAACACCTCTCCATTTCCTCGACCGCGCGCTTCTCATGCTCATTCTTTTTCCTTCTGAGAATCCGGTGCCCTCCCCTTCTTCTCTGTTAGAGATAACTTAGGCAGCTATAGTTAATATAGTTAATGCAGGCAGCGTTAATGCAGAAACTTTGAACGAGTTTCAGGGAGACTGTTATTTGCATAGGAAATAGCTGTATCATCAGCGAAAGCTCTATTTTTCCATTAAAGGCTAAACGAATAGCGAAGTGAAATATACTAGAATCAATAACGTGCCCAATAAATAGCCTTGTGAAATAAGAAAGTAGGAAACGCTTACGGAACTGAATACGTTTTTAATTTTTACCAGTTGCATACAATTTAATAAGTATAAGGTAAACCATTCATGAATAAAACCTTCTTTAGCAGTATATTGTGGTTAACCATATTAATGGGCTTAGTAATGTTCATAAAGATCCAAGGATTAACGATAAATTCAAACTACACTAACTAAACTAAATCGTTTGCGTAAGTCATATCTTACTGGACATGGTGGTGATAAACACTTTTGTCGACGTGCCATTCAAAGATTTCTTCAAGAGGGGTCAGGCCAGACCATCAATTTACCTTCAATTCAAGATAAGCAATTATTTCATAAGTAATAATTTTATCAAATTATGCTGTTTCAAAACCTTTAATAATTTCTCAATAAACTCAATTGCACAGATTTTTCATTTTAAGTAAAGTGTTTTATATATTAAAGGTATGCAGAGACCGCAACTAATAAAAATTCTGAAAAACATGACAACATATCTTAATTACGCTGTTAATGATTTTGACAGATGTCTGATTTTTGACGGGACGTCGCATCTTAATAAGACAATATTTACTTGTACCGACTGATCATTATAATTCTTCAATGAATCCACAACCGAAAAAGAAAAATCTAGCCTAAGCTTTTATAATAAAAATTGTAAGAGTCATCTTCACCCCAACAGAAACAACAACATATTTTTTTAAGTTTATTGACCTGTAAGAATATACAATATCTCTAAGGTAATTAATCCTCATCCGATGATGAATTTGTGTACGTTTCGATATTCTCAGCAATATAATGCCCAAAGACGAACTGCTTCGTCAAGTTAGAGTGTATCATAGGAATTTGAATATCTCTGCAAATAAAATTGTTAGTCTGTTTGAATTCAACGTCAAGAAACTTACTCGAAACACTCCTTCACGTCTGCAACAGTCTTGTTTGCTATAGTCAGGATGTCAGTTTCTGTACCTAATTTTTCCAAATTATCACAGAGTGTGTTAATGAAAATTGATCCGTTTCGGGGATTTATATAGGAAACATAGCCTATGAATAAATGAGTATATTCAAACCCTTTTACCATCGACATGGAATTGACTACAACCTTCTACACAACTGTTTAACTGAAGAATTTCCGCAGGGATCGTTGTTGGTCTTGATATAGGACCTTCAATTTCAAGATGCAAGCAATTGATGGGGCCTTTGCATGCCTGAGTTATGAATAATTTTAGTTTTGACTTTAGACTTGGATTTCGCAGAACTTGATACATGATGTCATAGTCCAGGGAATAAATTCCATCATGGGCTGCGATCCAGTTGCCCTCATGACCATGTGACATTACAACAATTACTAGACATGAAACGTTTTGAAAATTATATTGAGAAACTGTTGAAGAATTTCCGTTTGGTAAAAATGAACAACATAGAACAATGTCTTAATTACTTTTCTCCATAGTAGCTCGAATTTCAGTCAAAGTTGCATCGGTAATAAGCTTGACTTTGATTTGGAATTTCCTAAAGATTGCCTGCAGTCTTCTTACGTCAAATTCACTTCCGACACGCTTCCTGAGCTCTGAATTGTTAAAATTGACATGATTGAATATGTAAGCCCTTCCTGGCATAAGTCGATATGGATTCACGTTTATCTCCAGCTGTGTTTGACTTTTTGATGCCCTTGTACTCGGCGCACTCGTCAAATCGTGGCGAGGTTGACTTTCGGCTAGGCGGTTTTTCAACCGTTTGCCTTCATTTTCGACCGATTTTCCTACCTTTTGAAATTCTTTTTCGATTCGCTTCCAACGCATTTCACCAAACAATCGAAATGTAAGAAGCCAGTATTGTGCCACCAAACAAGATAAGAGTGAGAGTTCGAGCTTTGTTCAGCTTTTTCAGCCCGTTTTAGGTACTCCTTCCTTTGATGTATGTATTTATTTAGCAAAATCTAATATGGTACGAGTTCTTACTCGTATATCAATATATACTGCATAATAAGCCGTACCATCAAAAATTGTTGTTAATTTTATTGTCCTACACAACTTATCGTTTATCAGAAAAGTAAACGTTATATTCGACAAAGAACTGATACGAACATAAGTAAGCAGTTCAATTTGACAGCTGACTTTACATAAAAACAAGTGGTGTTAAAAATAAAACACCTCCTTTGGACATATCGACATGAGCTAATAGATGGCGCAACAAGAAAATCAAATGTTTTAAAAGATGATTTTTTATTGGCTGAGGGTTGAAGCGGTGTTTTTCCGAAGAATGATGAAATTGGCAGAATGGACGGAGAATTCGAGGCGGTCAGACCTTTTTTGAAGCTACGAAATATAAAGAGCAAAATAGACAAGTGAAATAAAGTTTTTAAGTTGTGTTTATTTAATGGTTTTTTATTATTGCTTTGGGCCCGCCTCGGTATTTTAACAAATGGTTTTTCATATTTCTGTTTCGAAACGAATCAGTAAGGAAAACAAATCATAAAATGTCAGAAATAAAAAAAAATGTAATATCAAAAGACACATAGCCTTGCATAATTTCCAGTGACCCTCGATAGACGTTCCATTAGCTGATTTTCTCGTAGAAGAGAGAGTTCACGAGAGAGCAAAGAAGAAAAAACTGGGCAGCATATGGCTGTCAAATCGAAAATAAAAAAATCTCTAACATTTTATATGCCTGATAGCTGTTTACGAATTTTTACGAAAAGTCCATTCCAATTGCTCTGAATTGCTACGAATGCCTACGTATTTCGCCGAAAAAACTACCAAAAGTCGTTCCATTTGCTAATTTTTTCGTGGAAGAGAGAGCTCATGAAAGAGTAGGTCCGTTCCAATTACTGTGAATTGTAACGAATGTCTACGAATTTACCCGAAAAACTACGAAAAAGCGTTCCATTAGCTGATTTTTTCGTAGAAGAGAGAGCTCACGAGAGAGCAAAATATTTCCCCACCTTACGAATTTCTGCCGAAGAAAAAACTGTGGGCAGCAGCACAGTAGCAGATGGCTATCAAATCGAAAATAAAAAAACCTGTGACATTTCATGTGTTTGATAGCTGTTTACGAATTCCTAAGAAAAGTCGTTTCACAATTTTCAGTAGAGTTACTCTCTGCAAGAGAGATTTTTACCCAAACTACTCAACTACGGATTTCTGTACACAAATTAATAGGAACAGACCTAGTAAAATATTTCCCCTCCCTAACACCAGAGTCCCAGTACAAGAACTTCTATTCCAATGACGTCCTATACAACAGGGCGGACCTGATATGAGTGGACAATTTCCTGTTGAAATTGATTTGAGGCCATATTGGTAGAGCGATGAACTTGGTCAATAACTTGATCTCTGGGGCCTACTATCCCAATCTACAATACCACGAAAGAATACGCGACAGTGGCTTCGTCCCCACAGAAGCTTTTCTCCATTTCGATAAGCAAGGTCTGATACATGACGTAAATGCGGTGCCGCTCCTTTTCCACATCGCCTGATCAACTATGGATGGGCGACTCAACCACGGCCGTTCCGTCGCACAACGAGCTGAGGAAGGTCTCCTCCGTTTCAGCACGGCGATACCAAGGCAGCATATTCGGGATGTTGCAATGCAGCATCGAAAATTCTGGTGGCTGGGTAGCGAGAGAACTCCATCGTCGAACTCTTTAGACCCGGGGTAGAAAGGGTAGAAAGTGTACTGCTGATTCCCTTATGGGATGCAGTCGGTCTCTGTTTTGCAGCAAACATGGATATCCATCAGCTGCAATCTATGGCCGACCTACATATTAAGGAAAAAAAAAATATTGTATGCGCATATGTACACCTGTTTGTACCCATGTGTATGCTAATGTATAGACCTCGGATTTTGCATATTTACATATTTTTGAAGGATTAAGATAGGTAAATTCTGATTACACCAAAATAGAAAATATGAAAATAGAGCATAAATTCATATGCATGTTGTATTTTTTTGGGCATATTTGCATGAAATGCATATGCATAATATACGCAAGTTATGCTAACTTCCTGTATTCAAAAGTAAAAATAATAACACCAAAGCACTTAAGAGAGAAATATACATTTTATTAGTAATCTGGTGGTAATTCCTTGTTTAGTATCTGCTTGTATTGTACTCTGAGCGGAGCTTTTATGAAAATCTTTTTCACGCAACATGTGAAGGAATTCGCAATAGGAAATGATTTTCTAACTTGCTCAGCAATTAAATTTAAACCGTGTGCCAAACAAGTTAGGTGAATGAGATTCGGATAGAAAACTTTTAAATTTTTACCGGCTTTGCTTTAAACGGATGCTGAGGCATATATGACGTAGCATCCGTTAAAAGCAACAATACTTTTGATTCATTTCCGTCTGGCCACAATACACGAATGTTGTCATTCACAAATCGCGAAACAGCTGCATTATTTACTTCTTCCAACTGTTAACACGACAATAAAAATGAGCATGAAGTTTCATTTCTACTCAATGTTCCTACAAGCAAATTCGCGACATATCGCGCTTGTCTGTCCGTTGTTTCATCCACTGATATCCAAACGCTCTCGTCTTTAATACTGTCATGAAATTTTTGATAGATGGTAGCATTTATTCAAGTAGCTCTTTCTCAGAGTACTTTCCTCTAAAATTTGTTGTCCTGTGTGCTTTAAAAAAAAATACTATATGTAGCATTGCTAAGCACATTCCACGGAATATTTCCTGCAACCTATGCTGTACATAGATCCATTTCAAATTCGTTGTTGAAATTGCTGGGCGTGTTGTTTGACGTGTGTGCGTCTTCATCATTGACATTATTGGATGCTCTAGACCTTCTGTGCAGTGATGTAGTAATATGCTTCTGGAGTTGAAATTTTTTTCCACATCGTCTTGCGTAACAAAAACAACATCTCTGCTTTTATGGTAACAAATGGGTGGGTAAGGGAAATGGTATATCCTATATTTACCTCTGGTTACACTTTAACATTTATATTATTATTGAATTTTTGGATGAAATTGATTTGCATATATCTTGCATATTTTTGCATATGTTGCATATATTTTGCATTTTTATGGCATATTTTTATGTATATTTTTTGCATATATTTTGCATATTTTGAATATGTATAGCTGTTATGTTTGAGCGTTAAAACGTCTATATACAAAATTTGGTAACAATCTAATGAAAAATGCGGATATATGCAAAATCCGAGGTCTAAATGTACATATTTTAATGCATGGATATATACATATATATATATATATATATATATATATATATATATATATATATATATATATATGTATGTATGTATGTATGTATGTATGTATATGTACATGTTTATAGGTACGTATGTATATTTTTAGGTACATTTAGTTAGTTAAAGGTAGTGTGTAAGTTAGTATATAAGTTTTAGTAAAAATGTTCTGATATTAAGTTTTTTGCAATTTTCCTTATCGTTATTTGTACAGTACAGTTCATTTTAACTTAAATTTACTTTGAATATATATGATATGTTAGGTTAAGTCGAAAGACACACTTTAAGATTAAGTTTAGCTTAGTAACAGTAACCAGTAAGTTAGTAGTAACAACAATGTTCGTCCAACTAGTTTTAAACATTTTTGTCTAGTATGTAAGTTTGACTGAATTATTCAATAAAAATTAATTGAAAGAAAAGAGAAAGAAGATATTTCCCCTTTATACGAATTTATGCCAAAGAAAGATCTGTAGGCAACAGATGGCTCTCAAAGTCAAAATAAAAAAACCTCTGAGATTTTATTTATCTGATTGCTGGTTTAATACATATAATTTTTTGGATTTTTACGAAAAAATTTTTCACAAGTTTCGGCAGAATTACTCGCTCCAAGGGAGATTTTTTCCCAAACTACTCATTTGGAACAGACCTAATGTGTTTTGTATAAATTCTGGTATAAATTGAAAGAACTACAACATTTTTGGAAATATACGAACATACCTTTTTGATGTTCCGTTGTGTTCAATCTGGTTCAACCAAAACTTCATTTACGAATAAGGTAAACAATACCTTCATCAAGCCGCGTAAATAAGTCTTCATAAAATGAATGTAATTAAATTAAATGATATTAAGTCGGTGCCCGATATTGTTCACGAATATACACCATCACTTAAGCAAGAAAGCACACCTCTTGTTATTGATAATGGTAAATATGTTCTTCACCGTATAAATGCCAAGACGAAACTTTATTTTCGCAGGTTCATACCAATGCCGGGTGGGCTGGTGTACGAATGATGAGCCTCTTTTGGCTTTTCGAAATCTCATCGCTAAACCAAGAAAAGATCGCACAAAGAAAGATGGAAATGAAGCGATATTGAACCCTCCAATTCAAATCGGCAATGATATTGTTAACATAGAGGCAATGAGGTTTCAACTCAAAACGCAGGTACGTTTGGGTTAGTTTTTGGGTTTACTTTATGCATTAATTTTTTTGCATTTCAGTTTGATCGAAATGTTGTAACACATTTTCATAACCAAGAGCAAATATTTGACTACATTTTTACCCACCTTGGTATTGACAACGAAGGAAGTGTTCCCCATCCAATTGTTTTGACCGAGGCCCTGGGAAATCCAAATTACTGCAGACAGTGTAAGCCTTAAATAATTTTGCTTTTAGTGGATATAAAAACCTACTTTCCATTTTTAGTAATGTCAGAATTGTTGTTTGAGTGCTACGATATTCCTTCAGTCCTCTACTCAATCGATTCCATGAATAGCTTCAAGAAAAACAAAATAGGGTCCAGCGGTCTAATACTTTCCTTCGGCTACCATACCACACATGTAATACCTGTCATTGGGCACAAGATGATTGCAACCAAAGCCCGCCGCATTAATATCGGTGGCTACCACATTATAACGTTTCTTTTCCGCCTCATGCAGTTAAAATACCCAGTTCATTTGAATGCCATTACTATTAGTAGAATGGAGTCTCTGCTCCAGAGTCATTGCTCGGTATCTGTTGACTATGTTGACAACTTAAAAAAATGGGCACAGGCAGATTACTACGAGCAGCATGTAAAAAAAATTCAACTGCCATACACAACACCAACCCAACCAACAACACTGTCCGCCGAACAGAGGCTAGAAAAACGCCGAGAGTTGTCTAAGCGACTCACTGAAATTAAAGCCCGAAAACGCGAAGAACAACTGTGCGAAGACGAAGAACAAGTAAGCATAATGGCGAACATAAAGAATTTGTACGATATGCGGAAAATGGATCGTTTTGAAGCTGCCCTTAAGGAGAACGATATTGCCAACTTAGAAGAGTTGGAAGTAAAATATGGTGCATTTTTTAATGAAAAGTTTTAAGGGGTTTAATTTCAGAAATTAATGGCCAGTGCAAAATCACGAATTGAGAAAACAAAGCAGAAAATGCAAATGCCTCCAGTACCAGAAACGCAAGTAAGCATTCCTGAGGAAAAACTGAATGTGATTCCGCAGCCACCGGCAAATGTATCGATTGAAGAGTGGGTTACAATAACACGAAACAAGGTTTGAACATCATCAATTTAACGCAACAATTCGTGACGATAAGTTTGGTTTCAGCGCACACAATTAATGGAAAAGCGACATACACGGAAGCAACGTCGACAGGATCTAGCAAAGAGGCGTACAGCGGCTGCTCAAGAAAGAATGCGAATCATATCGCAATTGGCAAGGAAGGAGAAGGGATCTGATAATTTCGGCATGCGTGATGAGGACTGGGATGTGTACAAGGTGATAAGTAAGGACTGTGAAAGTGATAGTGATGCGGAAAATGAAAAATTGATGGAACTTGAAGACATATTACGTCACCACGATCCAATGTTTGAAGAACCAGTGACTGTTGTTGGAGGCGCAGCTGAGTATCATCAGGTAAGGAATTCGGAACTCTACTATTGACAAAGAATATTGACCATCGGAGTCGGACAAAAGATATGGCGATTCCACATAAAGTTCGTTTTCGTTTCATTGTCCTCTCCTTTTAAAAATCTATTGACATCTTGTAAATGAAGTGCGCCACTCACCAGTTTTCATGCGTTCAGCGCTTTCTATAATGTACGATCCCTCGCATGTGTGGCGACCATGTGTACGTTGTCCTAATCTAAATTAATATGGCTTTTCAATATTCTTCCATTGCATATACATTTCTTTGCGAAGAACTTGTTGTTTCATATCAACTTCAAGATACAATATTTTGTTCTAGCTTCTTTCGACAGCTTTGTTTCTTGACCGCATCGCATTCAGGGACAAATTACGGCAAAAACTAAATAAAATAAAAGGATTGTTTATCGAATCAACAAACTAGATTTTCGAATTTAATTAAGACTTTCTGTCTCTTATCACAATCTCATTTAATCATCTACTTCGTACAACTCCTTTTGTCTAAGCTTAGTTTGAACTATGTCATTCTCATTATAATTAATATGAACCGGTGGTATTAGAGCAGCAGCCACCATTCGACCTTCAGCATTCAAAAAATTAAAAGTTGCACATGCCTGAAAAAAATTGTCATTTAAACGGAAGATTTACACATGAGTTAATTAAAGCATTATATATTCTTACCTGTTCAGTGCGTAATATTTCTACATTAATCTTATGCTTTCTCATAAATTCTATAATTCTTCTCGATAGTTCCGGAGTGACTTTTTGGTCACCAATTCCAATAACCAATACATCAATTTTTGGGTCCAATGTATAAAAGAGACTCAAGCTATCTTCATTGATGTCCTCATATGAGTTTATATTCCACGACAGAACAGATCTGAAAAAGTTTAAAAAATAAAAAAAATCAATGCGAAAATTATTTCAATCAAAATTTATCTGGGTATACCTTGGAAATACAATGGTAGGTCCCATAATTACCATATCGTTATTCAAACGAAAACCGTACTGGCTGAATGCGTTTATCATTAATCCTAAATCTAATTCCTTGTTCAAAATATTCACTTTCGTTTTTCCGTCAGCTTCATACGCCGTACCATAAAATCTATGCAAGGAGAATGATGTTGTTCGGTTTCCAACAACGCTTTTGAACCGATTTGCACCCATTCCGATGGACGAAATCGCACGTAAAGCGCGAAGTATAGACTGTGCCATTTAAATACGAGTATTCAATTTCTGAAGAACTAACAGTTATTTATTTGTTTATTTCGTTTTATAATTATGCAGCTATTCAAATTACATAATTATATGATAAACTATTTGGTATTTCTCTTATTTACATCCGCGGCGATTGTTTCTTTATAAAGGATGACATATGTCACTTTTAAGCATGTGCACTGTGTTAACTTGTGCGCTGCAGATGTTTGGTATGTTCGTTTTAATACTTTATGTCATATCTTGAAAGTATAACGAATGCGGATGTAACATTACAAACCTTTTGAGCGCAACTTGGAAGCACGAAAGCAGATATTCGCCAGAAACCTTATTCGGTCTAAAATATTTATTACCAACAAAGTAAATTTGTACTTCTCTGCATGCTTTTGATGTTTTCTGTCTTAACCATTTATAATTTCGAATTTAAACTGACGATTTAATTATTATTAACGATTGAACTAATATTTTATCACGATGTAAGATGACCAAACCTAAAACAATTTATACACTCTTTAGATCATGTTTGTACACGACAATCTTTCATCTTAACAAGAAGAAAAAAAACTAATCAGCTTCCTTTTCGATTTCCAAATTAATATGTGTTATGGCAATGAATGGCAACTGGAATACCTAGAAGCTCGAATTTGTATATAGCAAAGGCAAGACTTTAAACCTTTTAAAGCAAGAGACCCTAACGTGTGCAATCCGTCTTCTAGAGTAATTTTAACCTTCGGTACAGTGATTCCAGATGCCGCAAGCATAGTGATTATTTGTAAAAAACAAGGTACAGATTTAGCTTTCGATTTTATCTAACAGAACTAAGGATCTTTAAAAAGACCTGAGGCTGACTACACTCTTATAAGATTTTATCGACCTTCCACCCCTCCATGTTATTGTTTTTCAAAATCCTGTGTAGACTTCGAAAGAATCATATATTAACCGATGTAAGTGCAGTACGTTTTCAGCCTATTACAACCCAACTAGGTTTGATTTTCACGGATAAAGATTTAAGTCACATCAGAAAAAAACGATATATGCAATCTTTCTTACTTTCTTCATGAATTCCTTTTCTACAATATAAACATAAACGTGCTCGTAAGTAGTTTGGCGACTTTTCCTTTGCAATCGCAAGGATCCAGAGAGTTGATTGCTTTAGCAAATAGACGGTTTCTAACCGTTACACTCGAAACCAATGTTTTTGTAACGTTTCCTTGACATCAATCTCTGATATGTTCGGTAATTCATAGACATATGTACGTAGAATGTTTTCTTTTTATATGAAGTATGTGGCAGTGATTCCTCCAATTAAAAACGTTACTATTACAAATTTTAAATCCATTTTCAGCTTCACGTTGGTGTAGAACTGATTCGTGCAACAGAACTGCTTTTTCAACCTAGCATGATTGGAAGTTCAGAAGCCGGTCTGGCAGAACTTATTGACTTTGTGTTCAAAATGTTTTTACCCAGTGAACAACTGCTGCTGGCGCAGAACGTATTCATGACTGGCGGATGCGCCCTTTTTCCAGGTAAGCTTCCAACGTCACAAGTCGGCAATAATTTACACAAGAGTCTCCACAGGACTTAAGGAACGTCTGTCGAAGGAGCTCTTAGAGATGCGTCCATTTGAGTCACCGCACAAAATATACATGGCCGACTCCGCCACTCTTGATGCATGGTACGGAGCAAGAGACATCGCACGTCAGCCAAACCTTGATGACTACTTTACAACCAAAGCAGACTATATGGAAAAAGGTGGCGAATATTTCAAAGAACATCCAACAAGTAATTATTTCTTCTCAACTCCCAGTCCAATAGCTGCTGAAACTCCAAATTCCGACATCAAAACTGAATAAACTCATTTCTCTGGATTTTAGTTGACTTTTATTTAAAAAATAGTTTTAACTTGGAAATTACTTTTTGCTGTTCAAAATGATTCCGTCATACTTCTGTTGGAACCATTTCATGGCGTCTTCCTTAGTCAAACGATGGGGGAAGCCGACTGTGCCAGATTTGCGCTTCCTGTGGGCTACATTGTAACCTGAAATTAAAATGAAATTTACACAATTAATTGGCGAATTAATTACATTTGAGATATGTCAGCAATTCACCGTGGAAGAGGTCGTAAAGCGACCGATTCCTTTAAGCAAATCTCTAATTTATCTTTGCACATTGACTGAATGTAAATGGCTAAACAAAACCACTAACATCTAATTAAGTGCATAAGCAACAAAGCTCGCACTGCACACATGCACATCATACCTGGTCGTCCTAAAACAACGTAAAAGTCCAAACCGTAGATACCAATAGATGGATCGTACTTGATACCCAAGTCGATGTGTTCTTGAATACCGAAACCGAAGTTGCCGGTCGAGGAGAAGTTATCACGTCTCAACTCATATTCGCGCACTTTCAAACCACGTTCCAAGATCTCTTCGGCCTTGGCACCACGCACTGTGCAATGGACAGCTATTTTTTCGTTACGTCTGATACCAAACGAACGTACGGTGTATCTGGCCTTAGAGAACACTGGCTGTTGACCAGTCAACTGTTCCAACACCTAAAAAGGTAAAATAATTAGGAGCGCGTCAAGTTTGATGCTGTTTATTTAACTTACCTTAGCAGCACGAGTCAGCCTATCACCAGATTCACCCACACAAATATTCAAGCACAACTTTCTGATGTGCAAATCACGCATGGGATTCTTTGCTGGATCCCTCTTAACCTTCTTAGGGGTTTCCTTCTTCTCGACGGAGGGCTGTAATATGCAGACAAAAATTCACCAATTATTTTCATTTCTGAAAACTTCCCCAAACAATATTCATTTAAGCTTGTAGCAGAGGTTTTAATAGATCATTTAATGGCAAATTCATATTAGTTTAATTTATTTTTAACTACGATGCCGAAGGATATTGAATTGAACAAGAAAAATTCGACACCTACCGACATAGTGATACTCTGGAAAGAAAGAAAAACGTCAAAAGAAAGAAAACACTTGCAAAACGAGTTGATTTGACATTTTAGGTGGCGCTGCAGTCGATAGGTTTTAATTCACTTCCGTTCACTTTGTACAACAACCATGCGCATGGAATTCCATAATATTAACTTGACGCTGGAAAAATTGTTTGATCAATATCTGTGAGAGTTTTGTAAAATAATAAATGTTTATATTTCAAAAAGATTTTCCGAAGCTCTTTTCATTGTTTTGCTAAAATGGACGAAAGTAACAACAAACCACAGGGATCATCATGGCACCTGGATGAAAAGCGCGAACAAATCCGAGAACTTATCAAGGAAAGAATTCAAAATGCCGATCACATGTAGGAATTTTGTTTTATAAATTGATGATTATATAAAACTCAGAATTTCTTGAAGTTTAAAGAAACAGCAACAGAAAACCGGAATTGAAGGTCGGCTTGAGCAAAGTGATTCCACACTTAAAGAATTAATCGAGTTTGGAGATGAGTTAGTTACGAATATAAAAGTCGCTGGAGAAATTCGGGAAATACAGAGAAGAAACTTCGAAGACGCTCGCAAGAATGGTACATAAATTGAGGAATTTACTAATTTGGTGTTTTGTATTAACAAATTTCGAGCATAATAGGCGAAATTTTCAAACAACAACAAAACCAATTTTTTCACCACTATTTTAATTTCTTTATTGCAATTTGCTCATCAAAATTAGATTCAATTTAATCTAACATTACCAAATTCAATTGGTATTTTCTTTTTAAGCCCTTTTGGACGACCTCAGCAAGGAATCTACAGAAGCAATTGCAAAGTTCACAAATATTACTGAAAAATGGACGGAGCTCAGGAACTACAGGGAACCGGTGATTATGTTTAATCAACTAGAGGCTCAAAAACAACGTATCGCCGATCTTATGGCTAGCAAGGATGCAATTATTAAGCAATGCCAAGCTGAAATCGATCGCGTGAGTGATCGTTTTTATGCCGACCAAGAAAAACAATCATCTGAAATTGCCAGCTTAGTTGAGAGAATCGACAATCAAGTCGAACTCATAAAGAAGGCTTATAAAAATCATCTGGAACTCCTGCAAGAATCCATTGAAGAAGAACGTCTTAGGCTCTTGCAGGAAGGGAATGAGAAGTGGGAGCAACTGTTTGAAACAATGACCTCCACCGAGGAACGTAAGGTAGCAGTTGAAAAAGAAAAAGAGAAGTTCTATGCGGAAGAACTTGAAAAATTATGCAGAGAGCAGGAAGAAATTACTCGAGCAACAAGAATTCGTCTTGAAAAAGACGCTGAAGCTTTGCAGTTGGAGCTACGTTCTACGCAAAATAATGTCCTGATGAACTCAGAAAAGCTCGATTACAACTACCAGGTCCTACAGAAGAGAAATGAAGAAAATGTTATTATCAACAATCAGCAAAAACGTCGGGTTGCTAAGTTCAAAGAGAACATAACTGCGCTAAAGGCGAAAATTGTCACAATTAAAGGAAGAGCAGATATGATGGTTAGAAAACTATCCTTGGAAGTAGAGAAATTATACAAGAACATTTCGGATTTGGAAAAGAAGTCTCAAGAATTTTTACGCGCCAATGAGAAAAAGGTAAGTACATTTCCCCTTCCAGGATAAAACTCTCATCAAGTTAATTATCTTCAGTACCGTTATGTTTGGAATATAAACTATCAAGAAGTGCTTTCTCTTATGAACCGAATTTATCAAATAGACAGGCTGCTGCATGAACAGCAATTGGGTGTCCCCTGGATTCCACAACATGTTAAAGGAATTAAGCACAATATAAAAGAAAATACAACCACTGGTCTTCCCTTAATGAGTATGCGAAGCGAAACCTTTTTTTCTAACCCATTAATATTTTTATCACGTTTAAGATCTGGAAGTGGCTAAAAATATAACTCCAGAAGAGCAGGATCAACTAGAAAAGAACAAAACGTTATTGCAGATACAACGAAAACCCATTCCGGAACAATTGGCTGAAGCACGACTCCTACGTAGCATTCTCAAAAAAATATCTGATCGTTGTGGTTTCATAATAGAAGACAAACTGCTCGAAATACTAGAACCATTTACCGATGAGCAAAAATGTCTTGTCCGCATCGACAACATATTCAGTGTAAGATGATTTTTCCATTCCTTGACATTCAGATAAAAAACTTTCTCAATTTTAGGCCCTAAAAATAACCCAGTATAGTGATGTCACAGCATTAACCCATTACTTCTTACCTTACTCATGGTGTCCCAATTGTCAGAGCGGCCTCTTTACAAATGTTGTTGACCAACTTGTTGAGAAGATTGAAGAACAACGCGGAAGTAGAGGCCGAGGGTCTCTCGCTGCAGAGCTGGAAAAAATTACAGCCGATTCAGAGGTTTCTTTACCATCGGAAACTTGGTCTGTGAAATCTGATGATATAGACCAGAATATAAACAAAATCCTAATTGATAAGTCAAAACTTCCCAAAGCAACGGCGAAATCTTTCCGTGAAGTATTACCATCGTCAGCAGAAACTGCTGAAGCCAAATTAAACTTTTCATACTTTCAGAAAATGTGCCCAAATCATCATTTGGTTATAAAACCTGCTTTTGTTTTAACTGCTCTACGAAATTTTACAGATTCGTACTTGAAAGACCATCCCGGAGCTCGTTTGTAAGATAACTTTCATTCCTGACAATATTTTTTTTTAATGATAGTTATTTTGTCTTTAAGAGGGAGTTTTGATAAAGCCGTTGTTCGATCGTCCAAAGTTATAAAGCCAGTTGCGAAAGATTCGGTGGAGAAATTTTGGTCAAGCTTCCTTAATATTATGCCACCGGAAAAAACGAAATTGTGGAAGACCTTACAACATGGATTAGACCACTACTTAGATATTTTGAAAGAACGTGAACAACTTGATTACGAATGTGAATTTTTGAGAAGACAGAATAGTGAATTACGACATCTCTTGCAGAAACATCTACCATCTGCTGTTTGATGAAATATTTCTTATATGACTTTTACTTTTTTAAATTTATATGGTTTTTTTATTTTTCTTAACTCACACCGTCGTTTATATAAATCATCATATATAATTTCCACATATATAAAAACAAAACAAAATCTTTGCTTGAAATTTTAGCACATAACAACAATGTTTTAGGGAACTTACCATCCTGTAGATCGGCAAATTTACATACAATAAAAAAAAATAAAAGCCATTCATGTTCATTTGACTATCTTTTTTAAATTAAATTCCATGCCAGGCGACTTGCAGTTCAAAGTAATTAATTTAATGTTTTTCAGCTGACAAAAATTCAAATGTTCCATTTCTTGAGTACTCTTCTGTATTTCCGTCCAAAGATCCGCATTACTGACATTTTAATAAAATTTGGCATCACTCTTCATTGGAATCGTTTTGTTTTCCATTCCACGGAAAGCAAATTCTGATGTTCTCCGAGTTGAGGGTGTTTGTGATTTTTGGTTTAAGTGTAAAACAATTGAGTGCGTGATTATTTTGTATTTGGCTGAAGTGATTTAAGAATTAAAACGTTTACCCATACGACAAGATTCTCATCTAATCCCCACAAAGAAATAATAACAAAATTTGGAAGAAGTGCAATACATTATTAAGCTGAAAAAAAAAATAAAATCAACTTGTTTGTCTGGTTATTTAATAGATACACAAGTTCTTGATCATTTAATTACGAGTACGGGGTGAGGGTCATCCAAACTTTCAACAAGTAACCGTGGGAGTTTGGCAAATCAAAGCATAGGATAAAACACGATGGAAAACTAAAGGCTCACTCTAACGAAGACAACACGTAATGGTCTCCCTGCAACAGAAACCGAAATTCTTGAAACCGGGTAAGTGCAAAGTCCTAATGTGCAAAATTATTTAGATAAAATAATTCTTGGTAAGCCAAATCTCTTGTTTGCCTTCACCTGGCCTTCTGAAAACACACCGCAGTATTTGAAGCACATTTGATTTGTCATGCTTTTATACTTGATTTGTTTATTTATAAGATAAAATTATCAAGTCTTTGCTTTCTGCTGTTGTTCGAAAATAAATCTCATACAATAAACAAAGGCTGCTTTTTTAAGGATTTCTTTTGCGTTATGCAAATACAGAAAACGTATGTAGCAGCATGATGTCATCGCTGACCTTTTTGCAATTAAATTCATCAGAGACAAGCAGACAACGCTAATAACAGCCACCTCACAACGTACAGGGTAGGCGTCCGGTCAGCGAGCATAAAACGAAGCAGTACGCGGCTGAAGTGATTAATCTAATTTCTAAATATAGTTGTTAGTCGAACGATGTTCAATAGTGGCAGTGTATTTGAATACGGTCTGATGGTGTTAGTATCGCAGCCATTGAGTGGGAATATATCAACAAACTTAATTAGATTTTTACGTTAATATCGCAAAACGCTTTCTCTAATTTTGTTGCGCGGAACTGTAAAATTAAATTACATATTTATCCAGGTGCTTCTGTGTTTATCAATATAAAGTTATTTTCTGTATACAAAGAGAGTAAGTGGTTATATTTTATGATGTTATTATTGTGATATATACTTTCCTTGAGAAAATGTTGGCAGTTATTTATTTCCACAGAATAAATGTGGATACTGTTGTGTTTATAATTTCACGCCTGTTTTGCAACGTATTCCTCCATTCTTATCAATATGGTGCCCAAAAAGATATCACATGGCATGAATTTAATCAGTGCATTGCAGCTGCCATAAATTAATCTCGAATCGTAAAAAAAGCTTTAGCTGCGGGTGGTTGCCTTAAGAAAAGCAAGCAAGATTTGAAATTTGAAGTCGGTTTTTTACCCCTGTTTACACGACTATTAAATTAGAGAAATGATCCGTACATATTAACTGACGAAATTGTTTCTTAGCCAAATCCTTCCCGCGCCAATCTTAAGCGTTGCATATGATGCATATGATGATTATTTTTGGTAGTTATTTCGTGTCACTTTTTATATTAAGTCCGAATCGTGAACTATTATTGATGGATTTTTATTTGGAACAAGTGTAAAATGAGTCTATTTAATTTAAAAGAGAATTGCCGTACTGCAGAGGAGTGAGTGCAGTAGCAACAGCAAGGCAATCTTTTTCAAGATGTTAGTAACTAACTCTCAAGCAAAGTATACAAACTCGCCTAAGTTTGTACAGCGGAAAAGAAAATATAACTATTATAGCACCCATCGGGTTAATTTTTGCTTTATTTGCTACATTTGGGAATACGTTGTTATATTTTATTCAATTTTCAAGAAATACAATTCAAATAATTTTTTTCTGAAAAGAGTGTAAAGAACTTGCGCAACATTCTACACACTATATATTTTATATAAAAACACAGAAAACGAATCTTATACAGATGTGATAATTTATTTCTTCAAACTAAATGTTGCGGATAAAACCTGTAGGTACTTTGAAAAGATAAACAAGGTCATTATACTTGATATTCATTATACTGTTTTTAAAGGAGTTCCATCTTGCCAAAGCCTAGAGATGATAATCCATTTTTAATTACAAAGTGGAAAGAGGAACGCATTGTTCCGTAAGTTCACTTTAACCCAGGATGACAGTCCACCAAGTGACAGTTTAGTATAAAAATATCCCATGGCGCTGTTTGCAGAACTTTATAAAAAGCCGGGCATTGTTCATGCAGCTTACACGATAACAAAAAAAAAGAAACAGTTTTGCGAAAATAAGAATAAGAATAAGCAGTTGAAATTGTTAGAAATCCAATGCCTACTTTATCCGTAAATGGAAGTATTTCCTTCTATTTTGATTTCATTTGAATTTTTTTCACCATATGTTCTTTCTTTCAAGTTATTATTATTAGGAGTGTTCCTACATGCCTTTCCTTGCTGCAAAAATTGTTTAGTTTGAGTATTTGCCCGCGCATTGTATTGCATTGCAATCTATACCAAATTGTTCCCCATCCACTTCATCTGTTATATGGAATAATATGATGACGTCGTTCTTTCACACTACAAAAAAAAAAAAAACATTCAAATCTTGTTCTATATATACGAGTAAAAAAAACGACAATTTGTGCTTTCAATGTGTTATTTATATTATTTGCGGTAAAGAGTGCCTTTAATTCTTGGGCTAGAACGTCCCCCTTTATAAGGGTGGTAGTATATGGAATCTTTCTTTTATAACTCGTAGCTTCGTCATAAGAAAGTCCAAATTTAGATATGAATGCATTCGCTAAAACCTGTTTATATTTTCGGAAAGCAGCTGTAGTGGTAGATTTTAAGAAAAAACCTTTTTTTTTTTGAGAATAATGTTTTCTTGTTTCTATCATCTACAAAGAATAGGTTCATAATTCTGAAACTGAATTATATAAATTTAAGTACAAGTAATTCTGTCCGAAAAAGATGTCGTTTTGTCTGGTTTTGTGTTAATAGTCTTTTTGAGAATAACGGCTAAGAAACTAGTGCGAATGGGTTGCATTTTATTTCACTAAGTAATGTCGGTATTTTTAAGAATGGATTAATTAATTAAAGTATTGAGGTACTCTACAATGAGGCCAAATCTTGATCAAGATAGTTTACGTTATCAACAATGAAACCGCACCTCCAGTCAACACAAATTATCGAAGTATTTAAAAATTGCATATGGGAGTCGTTGACCCGATTGCTATTTTTTATCTACTAAATTATGAGGATTTATAGGAAAGACCGCCTGAAAAGTGTGATAATTCGTTATCACGGAAATTTACCACCCCATTCTTGACGTCTTTAATTTGATTGCTATTTAACCTAATTACGATAAAGGTTTAGTTTAAAATATTTTTCAATGACTTTGAAAATATCATTTGCCGTCAGGTGTAATTCTCGCCATAAATTTCGGTTACTGTTATAGACATTATAAGGGCAAGTTTCTTAAATGATACTGAAGTAGGCTAATGCAAGTTTAAATGTATTGAAACTTTTCGCATTTTGATTGACTAACTGTTTTTCACTTCAATCCAAATATAAATTTGCTCTTCGTCCTTCTGGGTAGACTTGGGTCTTAACAAACAAATCTTTTCAGTCAACGCGATGTTGTGGAAGCTACCTCCACAACATCGTATGTATTCAAAGTTTGTAAAAGTTGCGCCCTACTTGTTCTTTTCAGTCGACGCGATGTTGTGGAAGCTACCTCCACAACATCGTGCGTATTCAAAGTTGGTAAAAGTTGCGCCCTACTTGTTTCGCCATTTTAATTTGAACCGTGGCGATCTACCATGTTCTATGACGCTTTTCGGACGATATATTGTAGTTCGTGGTTAAATCTTCTTTTGCAAATGCCAAAACTCGAACAAAGAATTTTACTTTCATGGCATGTTATTCACCAATAAACTAAGACTAGACACATCAAATTGTTGTTTAATGTGATCTTGATTTTTCTAAGACGGTAGTAAATCTGCGATTCAATTTAATATTGATGTTGTTTACACTGTTTTTTTTTTTTAAGTCTCGGTAGACGAAGTCTTATACTACATCTATCCTGTCAATAGTGACGCTCTTTCGAAAATCTTCATTTCTATGATAGCAAAAACTTTATGGTTGGCTTGATGTGATCACTCAAATAATTTCTTTCACTAAAACCAAAACCTGGGTGGGAACTTTTGAAATGTGGTGGTTCTTTTGTTTATTTGTAAGTTCCATAAGTCTTTTCAAAAAATGACGTTATAAGCCATCGGAGCGCATTGCCAAAAATGTTTTTTTTTTACATTGAATCCGTTACTTGAGTATTGATCCTGAGATTTCGAGCAAATCCAAGGACAACTTAATAGAATCTCGTTACTGAATGCCTGCCAATCGGGTTTTAGGCAAAAACATTGCATCGTAAAACATGGTATTCATGATATACGACAGGAATTTGATGGAGTATGCTAACTATTCTCTTTCTTCTTGACTTTTACAAGGCAATTGACAATGTCCACCATGTAATTTTATTGTGGAAGATAAAATACTATTTTGGTTTTAGCAATACAACTACTAAGTTGAAAAAATGTTTTTTTTTTGACAGTTTACAGAAAGTTACCGTTGGAACCATTAGTTCCAGGCTGTTATTAACGGGGTTCAATTTTGAGTTCAATACTTTTCTGTTTGTATCTTACCGACATGCCATCTATATGTATACATTTAAGTTTCCACCTCTACGCGAATTTAAGGATGATCTATCGCCGATATATGCTATTTGAATCAGCTATAGACTAATTGCGAATTAAATATCGCAAAGTTATTCTGAGGCGTATACCCACAAGTCATTAATTTCGTGACTAACTATTTATTTTTTAAACCATTAACACGCTTTCAATTATAAATTCAGATAAGACGAACAAATGACTTCGATAAAAACGAATTGCCAGCTCATATCCATCATTCTTATCGAAAAATTTTTATAGTTCTGCAATCGATAAGGACTAATGGTGGTATATCTCCGTTCAGGTACGGAAAAAAATAAAAACGGCTTTGGGTCTTTATTATACTTGATGTAATAAGTCATAGACATCAAGGCCATCATTTTGAAATTCTATATGAGAAATAAAACTCTCTAAAAAACATATAATGAGGAAGGAATTTCGGAAACGATACCGTACCCACAGCAGATGTGCTTTCTATTCCTGTGCACAGAAAAGTCGTACACTCAAAGGCTTAGTCCTAATGGTAAAGTTTTTTTTACCATTAGTTCATTAAGAGTGTTGCTCTTCTATTGGTGAGAGAACAGTAGCGCGCACAGCACGAGTAGTTGATGGGCAAGTTAGGCCCTGGTCCCCTGGGAACTATCGTGCCATACAATTTTTATTAACTTTTATTTAGTAACGTAGACGCCCCGCACAAGTCAATTTACAGCCATGTAAGGTTTTTGTTTTGGAAACATCTGCCAAATTTTCAGCAAAATGGGCTATACTTCGTTTTATGTATTGTAGCAAAAGTGGACGAATAAATGGAAAAATAATAAGTCGCGCAGTATATCTAAGACCGCTTGAATGTGCAATAATCTACGATTTCTAATCAGCAGGCAACAGGTTGAAGGAGCGCGAGCTGAAACTGTCCGACAAGACCAAGAGAGTATTTTATGTCCGTTGACGAAACATTGTTCACTTGGTTATTATCCAGGATTGAAGTTGGGATGTAATGATTACAAATTAATTTGATTACCCATTACATGCAGTTGTAATTGAAGTTTTTTCAATAACAATTGCATGTAATTGGAATTGAAAATCGTCCATTACATATTACATGCAATTGAAACTTTCAATTACTTTTTACTCAATTACATTGATGTAAGTGAAAGTCAAAAATAGTGTAATGATAACATTAATTTGTAATCATTACGTATAATGTAATCAAATATATAAAAAATAAAATATATGTATGTATGTATTCAATGAGTAGCCCCAAATAGTATAACGCCTATACGATGCGCTACGCTGGAGACGGTCTAATGCATTTTTGCCGACTATTGTTGTTGTTTTGTTCGTACCAATTGATACGGTAAATAAAACGCCTGCATTCTGACAGAGTTGGGCATAAAATAACATAATGACTAATGACTAAAGAAATATGACTAAACATTAGTTATGAATAAATTAGTTGCAGAATTAACTCATGAATAACGTTAAGTCATTATCCCTCGAATTATGTAACTACTAACATCCACAACGAAATAAAATCTTGGTCTCATACAAATGGCATTAGTGATTATATACATTGTGCTCATGAAAATAGCAGTAGTTATACGACTTAGATAATTAACAACATATTTCTAAGGAGATCCTTTTTCCAAATATATATCTGGTTTTATTATTTTTTCCGGTAACTAAGATACCATACCAGAAATAAAAAAATAAAGGCTTACTTTCTCCTTTTTCCACTCATTTATTGAAATCTGTTGATTGAAGCCTGTTCAAAAAAATAGCAGTGTTTTTTTGATTTTACCTTAAAGTGTCTCAGAAATTGTTGTTTAGAGTTTAAAAAATATTTGTGCATTCTTGTTTGGTAAGTGGATGTTTTTGTATATGTTGTTTTTTTATTAACATACTTTAAAGTTAGAAATATGGGTCGATCAAAATATTGTACCGAAGATGTGCGGAATTTGATCAAAAAATGCGCTCGGAGGGAAAAACATATGCTTCAATTCAGAAAATCATAGGATGTTCAGTAAAAAGGGTCAGCAATGCGCTAAACAGGAAAGCTTGGCCCGAAACACGCGGTCCAAAAAGAGTGATGGCTAAACGAAGTGACCGAAAAATTATCAACATGGCAAAGAAGAACCCTTCAATAAGCTCAAGACAGATAAGGGATGAACTCCAACTTCCGGTGAGTGCTGTGACGGTTAAAAAACGTCTTCTAGAGGCTAAACTACCAGCTCGAAGCCCGCGAAAATTACCGCTTTTGATAAAAAAGCATGTGCAAAAAAGATTGGCATCTGCAAAGTTTCACAAAGATTGAACTAAGGAGAAATGGAGGAATAGTCTGTGGAGCGATGGAAGGAAAATAGTCTTACTTGGGTCCAAGGGTCGGCGGGAATATGTAAGAAGACCAAAGAACGAAGAAAATAATCCCCGTTATACAGTTAAAACTGTTAAACACGTAGGAGCAAAACTAATAATCTGGGCCTGTTTCTCATATAATGGGTTTGGGCCTATATATTCTATTAAGGATATAATGGTCGGTGATGAGAACATTAAAATTTTAGAAGAGGTTATGCTGCCATATGCCGAGGAAATGCCACTAGTTTGGGTATATCAACAAGATAATGACCCAAACCATACGTCAAAACGGGTCAAAATAACCGTTTTGGAGTGGCCAGCATAATCCCCTGACCTAAATCCCATTGAGAACTTGTGGGGCGATGTTAAAAATTCTGTCCTTGAGGCCAAACCAAAAAACTCCAAGGAATTGTGGGTGGTAGTGCTAGACTCATGGGAAGCTATACCAGTTGAGAGATGTCGGAGTCTGGTAGACTCAATGCCACGAAGATGCAGTGCAGTGATAAAAAACAAAGGGTTTGCTACACAGTACTAATGGTAAGCTTTAAATAATAATGATTTCATATTGTTTCATCGATTTCTTTTGTCTAAACACAGCATAATTCAAAATACTGCTATTTTTATGAACAATTGCGAAATATTGCTACGACCAAAAAAAATAATTAAAAGTTATGAACAACGTTTATTTCGTGATATAGCTGTTAAGACTGAAATGCTTTACTTTTGTATACGTTTTTTGAAAAATAATAAAACAATTTGAATTAATAGAAAATTATTTGTCTTTTTTGAGGAGCACTGCTATTTTTATGAACACAACTGTAAATACCTCGCATATAATCAAAAGGCTGAAAGCATGTTGAGAAATATACACATTTTTCAATTAATTTTAATATTTAATTGAAAATTTTCAATTACTTTTAATTTGTAATTAAGAATTTTCAATTATAATCTCTGTAATTGTAATTGAAAGGATTTCAATTTCTAATTACTGTAATGGTAATTTAAATTGTTTTCAATATCAATTACTTTCAAATATAATTTAACCTGTAATCATTATACAAAGTAAACATTTCTTTCCTTAATCTGTTTAGGATATGCGCAGCAATTTACTTCGCTTAAGAAGCCTGCTTTTACAATTTCAAAGACTGTCCTATCGAACCGAAAAGCAATGCCACTGTTAAATTCGCACGACATGATTTGGATTGAATTATAAGTTATGCAAAACGGCCACATAGCCCTAATGTGCCAAATAATTCTCTTTGATTCGACTGAAAATTGAAAAAAAAAACTTTCTGTTTATAAAAAGTGTTCTTTCACCATGACAACGCATCTGCCGTCGTCATGGTCAAATCATTCTCCGAACTACTTTTATGCTTGGCTTTGTAATGCCACAGTTTACAATGCGACAGTCCACAAGGGACCAGGGCCTAGCTTGCTTATCAACTACTTATGCTGTGCGCGCTACTATTCTCTCACGAGTAGATGGGAGTTTTATTTTGACGGCTTCGAAAGGCAACGTTTGAGAAGCTTTTTTTGCTAGTTATTACTCTCTGATCTTTAAGTGTTGTCAGCAGCTCGTAAGAGCTGGTGCCGTGAAAAATTCGAGGTGTTCAGTCGGGAATCGAACCTGGACTTTTGGCGTGTGAGCGTCGCACTCTACCCACTACGCCACTGCGGCCACAAAATGTTGTATTTACTGACATATAATAATAAGGCTTTTATATTGTAAAATTAAATATTTGTAAAAGTTCATTAGGTAGCTTTGAAAATTAACATTTTTGATAATTTTAATTCGCGAGATAGGTGACATCTTTTTACATTTTCTTAGTACAATATTTGAATCTCATTTCGCTATAATTTCTATAATACATCAGAGTTTATTCAATTGTTGTTATTCTTACACTGTTTGTACTTGTTCGACATTTAGACATGCTACAAGATGATAATTAGATGTGGCAAAAATTCTTTTACTATACGCTATGCACAGCCTAACGAAATATTTCACGTTCGAGTGTTGAATAATTTAAGCGACTTGAAATAAAGTGTGAATTAATATCTGTTAAGCTTTGCTAATCGCAAAAAATTTGCTTTAATTATCTAATCATTTTTTCGTACATGTTTGCACATACCCTAAAGTAATTTTTGTTGGGATAGGCTGTTTTCATAGTAACTTTATTTCATTTGATTTAATTTCAGATGACGATTATTTTGCGTCTGAAAAAGACGCTCAGGCAACCGATGACCAGGTGACTACATTTGTCTTCAGCGCACATCATTCGCTATCGATCGATGCACAACGCGAACGTCTTCCGATAAAAAAATTCCGCGATCACATTCTGTATTGTTTGGAAAATTATCAGACATTAGTACTTGTTGGTGAAACTGGAAGCGGGAAAAGTACACAAGTGCCACAGGTATAGTATAACAATCTTTAGTGAAGTTATTTACAGAAATTGAGTAGTTTGTACAAACTTATTTACTTATAATTGTGTAACGCAATAACACATTTAAGTCTCAGTGTGTGCTACCCACCTTACAATCTATTTGCTCTTTTGTATTTAAATATGTGTCCTTGCAACTATCAGCCCATTAAAACTACTTCCGTGTGAGTGCCGATGGTGAAGACTTTATCTTTTTTCACCATCACCGTCTGTTTGATGATTGCTCCGTTGTCGATCTTTGTGATTTAACAAAGGAGCTTGATAAAGTTGGCTTTTTATAAACGGTTATATATTAATAGTCTCTTGTTCATTTATGGAAGGGGTTTTTCAAAATGCTACGGCGTGAAGTTTCGAGCCATCGACATTCAAATTGCACTGTGGCATTAATCTAGTTAAAAGTATACGTTTTTCGCGTAATAATAACTCATGGATTCCGATACCAAATGCACTGCCAGGTTAAGATAAGCTTATACAGGACAAGAAGCTTGTTATACAGAAACAAGTCGCAATGACGATAACAGTGAAAAATGGACGAAAAAATGACATCATAACATTTCTCAACGTCTTTTCAAGACAGTGACACTGGTTCAAGATATATGTCATTTAATGTCTCGTGAATTATGAAAATCTTTGTACATGGGTACAGATGATGTGATCGTCATATCTGTTTTGCAAGAAAGCGAGACTAGGGACACCAAACGAAGTGCATTAAGTAAAACATAATGACTTTTATATTGACGTATTCCATTTAAAATGTTTCTGAAGTATATGGAAAACGCATGTCATGTACTTACGTGTTCACAAAAATTTTTGGCTCGGTTAAGTGATGATGTAAAAATAATAAAGAAATGAATTGGTCTACTTCTTCCAAAATTACAATTTGGAGATAAAAAGTAACGTCATATAAAGAAAAAAGTCATAATACTATCGTTCCCATCCGAAATTTGTATGATCATGTAAGAATTCCTGCTTCCTGTCCTGCATTAAAATTTGTATCTCCTGACTTAGATACTCTCCTTATTATTCATCCGATTTTCTATCAACAACTACTAGTTATAATACTTAATTTTTCTCTAACACTTATTTGTTACTCATATGCATACATAATTTATGTGCAAATATAATCGTTTTCCATACAAAGAATAAATAAAGCGGCGGACAAATATTTATAGCATGTCAATTACATTGAAGGGTGTGTGCGTTTAAATTTAACCACCGTTACGTGACTGCACACAAAACTAAACAATTTAATTATTTCATTGACAAAACTGATTTGCTGTTGTAGGTGTATCTTAATCACATACATATATCTTGTAAATTTCTCAATAATAAATCTTGCATGTATAACAATCATAATCAACGATTGCTTTTTATCATAGACATGGTTATGTTAGGTGCTTTGTAGTTTGGTGTTGACGTAGAATATTTTGTAGTTGATAGTTGTCCATCATTCGTGCTTGTCCGGTTTTCTATTTCTTTCAAATAACAGTGAACTTATAAATTCGAGTAGGACGAGGAAATTACTCAGACCTTAACGATTTAAAGGGTTGTCTTCAAATGTCTATCATAGATGCATTTCAGGTGCTTTTCTATATTAAGTTAAGCCTGCTTTCATTTCGGGATTTTGCAAAATATTTACCAAAAATTGTTTTCCTTAAAATCTAAGGAATTTAATCGTTCTGCAAACCCACTGATTTCTGTGCTGAATGACGCCTGTGGGAAGTGAGAAGCCAATGCTTCAAACTGAATTGAGAGATAAAGATCCGCATCAAACTTAGGAAGCTATTCCTGACTTAGAATAACTGATTGCATAGGTTGTAACTTAGAAATTGACAAAATGCAAAAGAATATCCTATTTAAAATCGTGCACAAATGTATAGAAACAGATCAGCAACTATAGGTGGCGAAAAATGGGCTAACTGCATCTACAGCGCTTGGCTTCCCATCAAGAAGCATTAATGTCGAGAGTTATACCCCAGGCATATATTATGCAATCCAGCCGTTATTTGTTCCATTCGATGGTACATGTTAGAGCTCTTTATTTAAATGTTTTGTTCCCCGAAGATAGCGATGATCAGTTGAATTTTTTATATAGGAAAACAATTTAAAACCCTTGTGCACTGTGAAAATTATATTTGAAGAATGTCAAATAAATACTCTTAAATTATGATTTGTTTTTTTTGTTTCCATAATATATAGAATTTGAAATCGATAATCAAAAAAGGAACAAAAATGATCACATTTCTTACATAGAAAATGTAGTTTATTTATTATTTCTCCCCTTTCGTTCCTTAGGTAGTTCATCGTATCTTTTCATATTTACAAAACTGATGTAGAATGATACTAAAGCTAAGTATACAACAATAAATTTTGGACCTACCCAGTGTACTTCTGTGAACAATTCAAAGCAATCAATAACTGATTCTGCAGAGTCACTATTGGTTGTTTAATGGTTCACATTTCACACATTTATTCGCACCACGTGTGATGTATTAAATGATAAGCAACAGATCAGAAAAAAAATATCTTTATTTATACAAACCGTATTCATTGAAAATGGTGCCACTCGCTCTAATAACTAGTTATATGTAATAAGATTTATTTTACAATATATATACTGTATCCCTTTTAGTGATAAGGGATTAATGTCTACATATTTTTTATTAAAATCTTGGATTCTAAAATCGTTATGTCACATCATGTCATTTCCTTTTTTATCGTAAAAGTTTATATACTTTATCGATTTTTAATGCCTCTTTGATAATGAATTATGCCTGCTGTATTTATACACACCCAATTAGCTGTAAAACAAAAATAGTGCAGTGCTAATAATCCGAATACAGTCCAAATGTAATAAGTATTTGGACACAACAGAGGTGGTGTTTGACACCGCGGCCACAACTCAGCTGTTTTTTTTTTATTCTGTCATTATTGTACACAATCAATTGTATTCCAATCAAAATTGAAGTATTGGACTTGTGGCATAGTCAAGCCAGTAATGTGTTAATAAATATTATAGTGTGTGTTTGTTTATGTACTAAATATTATATTAACCACATCAGTGTCAAAATTTTATTTGAAAATAAGCTGTCGCACTGGGAAGGATACGTATATTACCACCTCTTCAACGAATCTTCGTACGTTGTGTTGAAAATATTAAATTAAACATACGGGCTTTAATTTGGCTTAAAGAATTTTTTTGTGCCTTTAACACAACAATTATTTGACGTATTTTCTTAGCCAGTATAACATTTTTCTGTATGTATGTCTTTTACTGATATTCAATAGGTCTGCTATAGTGACAGTAACTTCTAGTGGTGTGGTTTGAAGTGTATTTGGATTTAAATTTCGACAACAGAACAGTAAATTTGTAATTAATTAAAAATATGTCAAGTACTGTCAAGATGGGTGAATAATTCTGATGTAACAGTAGTATCTGATAAAAATTCGAAAAGTCAAACAATACAATCAGGATTACATATAATTTGTACACAAAATTGAATTAAAATAAGCTTTCGAGCTAAGCTAAACACAATCTTTTGTTTATCATTCTTGGAATGTGTCGCGAAGAATATATTTTTTTTGTTAATATTAGAAAAAATTTAAGTTGTCCTTTCTCATGGCCAATCCACGCATTTCTTTGATGATTCTGATAAAATGGAATGTGTGTAAATCGTACGTATATAGATAGGTTAGACTCTGTCCCTCTTTAATTTATTTTTCTAATTTAGTAATTAATAACTGTGGTCATAAGACCAAACCAAAGCTACTCAAAGTCAACGAGCAAGCCACAAATAAGTGATTTTAGATAAAATTGTTATTTCTTGTTGATCTGGTTTCAACTAGGTCATACAGACAAATAAGGATTGTATGGATGTCCGACGGAATCAATCAATACGATAATTTTTTTCTCCACTGGTCATCTATAATGACATCCTGAAGAAGACAGTCAGCGAACTTCAATATTCTGCATGATTGGTCCGATTCAGGACTAGTTGTGAAGAAATTGGCTGAATTAGGCGTTGAACTCTGCCCTTAACGTCAGATTGTCTGAATATGACCTCACGCAAATTCTTTTAATTTACAAACAGGCAAATTCTTCGCCTTTTAGAAATTACAAAAAATTATATTGCAACGAAGCAAAAGAAAATAACAACACCACAAATTTAAACAAAAAAAACCACGGAAATATTTACACGATTTCATTTTCAATCTGAAAAAGTAATTCGCTTAACCAATTGTCAGTTGGTCTTATCCGTACATAGCGGGATTTCTTTCAGAATGTAACAAGAACAAAGAGTCGGAATATTTGTTTCAGAAACATAAATTGATTCTCCATTTCCGTCGATTTTAGTTAAATTGCATCAAAAATGTAAGGAAACATCAGAGGAAGAATTAGTAACCCCTTGCGTAAATTCGGGAAATGAATAAGATTGATTATCTATATCTCAAGATGCAATAGCACCCGGCATGTATTTTGACCAACAGAGAAAAGCGTGCAATTGTAAAAAAGTGTCATAAAAATTTACACTAAAATACAAATTAAATCAGGAGTTGAAATGTGTGTAAACACGTGCTATATGATGCAATCTTTTAAGGTAGAGTAGAACAAAATAAGCCTTTCATTAGCACCATCAACAAAATAGCGAGTTATATTTACAAAAAAAAAAAAAAAAAAAAATACAGAAACGCCCCAAAAGAGTTTTGGGGCAGATTTATATTTATGGGCGAAAGTAAGTACAGCATTTGTGGTTCAGGCGGTCGATGTTTGGAAGGAAATGGAAGAAAAAAAATCTCAAACTAACATTTAATTATGGGGATGCATGTTTGGAGTTGTACGATGGTTGCTTTTTATAATTATTTATTGCGCAACCGCGATGATGCGATTTGGCAACTGCCAGCTCTATCGTAAAGTTTGACATTTTTGAGCTTATATGTACTCAGAACGTTTTGACATAATTGCGCTATTTGTGTTGTTTACAGTCACTTAAAAGATTCATCTCGCCCAATAATGGAATTAAATCGTGTAAAGTTTTTTTTAACTTTCGACGTGGATTAACTCAACAACAGTGCATCGATAAACTTAATTCAATTTTTGGCGATGAAGCTCCATCAAGGACCAGTGTTTATCGATGGTATCGTGAATTCAAGAGATCGTTTTTCACTCCAAGACGAATTTCGTGAAGGTTGTCCAAAATCACTTGTTGTTCCGGAAACCTTTGATGCTGTGCGCAAACTAATATTGCAAGATCGTCATGCGACCTATGGTGAAATTGAGACAACCTTAGGCCTTAGTGGCACCAGCATACATTCAATGTTGCATGAACATTTGACCGTCAAAAAAATATGTTCCCGCTAGATCCCACACAATTTGTCAATCGCTCAAAAAAGGCTCCTGCCGATTGGTCGAAAGAAATGCTACAAAAATAAAATCGCGGTGCTTCGAAATACGTCTATGACATCACAGGTAATGAATAGTGGATTTATGCGTATGTGCCCGAAAGTAAACAGTAGTCGACTGTATGGGTGTTTCAAATTGAGCCAAATCCAACAAAAGTTGCTCGCGCACGAAGCACTTCCAAGCAAATGGTAGCCTGTTTTTTCGGACGCAACCGTAACACTAGAACAACGCATAACAGTCAATTCTGGCAAACTGTTTGTTTGCCAGTTGTCTTCCAAGAAATCAGGAAAATCAACCGTCGAAGACGGATCACTCTTCACCACGACAATGCGAACTCTCACACATCGGCTCAAACAACTGCATTTTTGAGCACTCAAAACTTCGATTTGATGAGTCATCCGCCGTATAGTCCTGACTTGCCACCGAATTACTTCTTTTTATGCCCGTACGTAAAAATTAAAATGAGAGGCCAACGTTTTTCGGCACCTGAAGAAGCGGTTGATGCGTTCAGAATGCATGTTTGGAGATACCTCAATCAGAGTGGCGAAAGCGCTTCGACAATTGGTTCAAACGCATGCAAAAGTGTATAGATCTTAGCTATTTCCGATGATAAATATTTGTTTTTGTTCTCTAATCCCGAAATATACAATGCAACCCTCGTATGAATGCTAAAGGGGGTTTCAAATTCTACTTTATTGATGTTATAATGATAAAATGTAGATCAATATACTCAAGATAAACCTTCAATCCGGTGCAAACAAAATAGGACTTGGCATTGATTTCATCTTTTGTGAAATCCTGAAACACTTAAATGTGGCTACTTTATAACATCTTAATATTCAGTCAGACGCCACCTGAAATTGGTGTATTCACAGGATTTCATTTCCAATAGAACTCCTGTAAATACATATATTTTTAGTTTCTTTTGTTAAAATGTATATAATTGGTTTTATACACAGAATAGAATCATGTGTATGTTTTTTCTTGCTTTTTATGACTATTTTCCATATCATATACGTAGATATTCAAACAGCAAACAGTCTCCAACCAAGAGTATGAAGAAATTTCTTTGAAGTAAAGTTGAAATATTCAACGAAACAATTTTGCTTCGTGGCTGCATAGTGCAATTATGTAGCAGCAAGCTATTTCTAAGTATTTGAGCCACAGAATGGCTTTATGGAAAGCAAATAAATTTTAATTTGTGATTGCGTGATTATAAATCGGACGGCTAAGCAATTTATGGTTACGTAATCCCTGCGCGATTTGAGTTTTTATACTCCATAAAAAATGTGCTAAGCATTATTCCCCTAAGTTCATTATAAAATCACAACAATCTACAGCAAGCAGAAAAAATTAACCAAAAAAGGATAACTTTAGTGTACACAGATTGTATTGTGCATTGTTTATTCAAAACCCAAAGAAAGGCAAAAAGCTAAGAAAAACCATGCGAAAGGTTTCACTTGAACTACAACCACAATCGTGACACACCACTTTAGAGAACAGAACATTCACAAATGCGGGACAGACCCCTCCTAGCGATGAAGTAAAGACTGCTAGGTGCATCCCCATACATTTGCCTACAATAGCGCTTTTGTAAAAGCGAAAAAAGAAACCATAATTGCATTCGTTCGATTGTCAATTATTTGAACACAATGGTGTTAGAACATTACAAGAAAGTTATAACTCATTTTACCCAATAACAATTGTTCCTGCCACATTACTTTTGTAAAGGCATTCGACTCATGTCGAAACAAAGCCAAAGAAAGAATGAAGTAATACTAAACTGCTTCTTTGCATGTCATTCCTTAATCTGAAATATTTCTTTTTATTTGTAAATAACATTTATGCCCCATTATACATATATTAATATAGAGTCGAATGTTGTCATCAAAGTACTGGGTAAGGGTTGTGTATTATGGAACGTGTAATATTATCGTAAAAAAAATACCACACTTTTAGCATCATTAACTGTTATTAAAGGCAAATCAACTATCTATTGTTCGTTTCAGATATAACAGCTGGAACCACAACGGACCTGTTAAAATATCAAAATCGTAACTTACAACTCCATAAACCACAGCCGCTACCCAAGTCTTTGTTTAAGTCGACTTGTCGTATAACAAAGAGTACAATTCTAGGAATTAAACCAAGATTGGTAAAGAGAAAGAGAAAAAGATTGCGCGAAGATACGAATCTGTTAATTAGTAGGAATAGAAAAAACACTGATTCTCAACATTTTACACTCCAATAACTAAAATTGGAATAGAATTCGAATAATTGAAACGAATATTTATCGAAGAGCGAATATTTTTTAAAATAAATTATTTTGTTTAAGGCGGCCTGAGATTGCAGACAATCTACGAAAATGGTGGGTCCAAGCTCACAGATAAGCAAAATACTCCTAACTCTACTTTTCCTACTTATAATATTTTACATTTTTATGGATGTTGAGCTGTATTTGAGAATACAAAACTATCCAATTGAGAGAAACTACCACTTCAACTTGTCGATTTCGGCACAACCCATAGCAGGATCGAACGAAGTCAACGGATACTATGGAGAGCATTCGGGTCTACCTTCTGTGCTGCCATTGCAGTCGGATGCATATTCTGCCCTGACACAGGCCACTCCGTTGTCCATGCTGAAGTCGACCTCTGATCATAAGACTGCATCACCAACAATACGAGCCAATCAACCAGTGCCAGGTACATATGAAGCAAACACATGGTTGACCTGCGAAATAAATCCTCTGTGCCATGTCACTGTGAAGGCAATCTTGTTGGATCATACAAATCATTATCTTTTCGCTCCACTTGCCACGATATTCGATGATATCATCGGATTCTCACGCTCATCTTTCATCACAGCGAATATGATATCATTTTTCCATGTGTTCGTGGCTTGCATTGCGGGAAAACTGATTGCTTCGGATAGCCTAGGCTATCGAAGATTAGGAGTTGTTCTTTTTCAATTTCGAACGTTTCTGGATGATTTGGATGGGCATGTTGCGCGCGTTAAGAAAAACATTCGAGGTGAACGCTCTGAAGTCGGCACATCGGGGTATTACATCGATGGTCTGTGCGATGGACTGGGATGTATAGCACTGTTAATTGGTATATGTTTCTTCCTGAAAAATAATCCACCACGACGAGGATACTCACAATTGCAAGCAATTCTTCCACTCAGCGAATCTAAGAGCACTGAAGCTGGAGTAATCTACAAAGTGAAGACAACGACGAAGAAAGTTGTTCGGAAGGTACTCTGCTTTGCTGGACAATTGCTACTAAGCTCAACAGCCTGGAATCGTTACATCGCCATTTATCAAGATATGTTAGAACGCAACGACGTAACACCGGCACAATTTCTGCGACAGAATTTTATCTTCAAGTCAAATTGGTTCTTCTCAGTTGCATGGATATGGCGAGTAGTAAATGTGCATTCAATGCTTCACTGCGTACTGTTGAGCATATTTTGTGATAAACTGTGGGATTTCCTTAAAATGGTCCAATACAGTGGTTATATTGTTCTGCTGGTAGCTATATGTGCCACCGAGATGCACGTCTTGGAGGCACACAACTTTATATTTAATTCATTGACTGGTAACAATACGTCTTTGTGATTTTAATTATATTAAAGATTTTTTGCTTCGTATCTAGTTTTAGGGAATGCATCATATATTTTTTATTTATAATAATGACTCTTGATTGTTGAGTTTTTCTTTATATTTCTGTTCAATTATATTTAACATTTTATACGAGTATATTGTATTTTTGTTTCTAATGGAGAAAAAAAAACTCAAATCGGTATGTGTGTAGACCGGGAATTGTATGTATGTAGACCCTATATCTCAAAATTGGCATTATATTGTTTTTATCTAAGGCTATAGGTGTAACTGTGTCTGGTTATTTCATGCAATGTTTGCGGAAGTTTGATTGAAATACTTCACGCATAGACTTCGAGTGTGTGGCAAGTTATTCTGCGGTGCAGAATGTTGAATCAACACTTAATAGTTCAAACAAAGCACTTTGCTTGCCAGGTCACGAAGTTTTTTTTTATATTTAATAGCATAAGTGGGAAATCGTACGTGTTTTTTCTACAACTTGAATATGTATTATTCACCATAAGCTTAAGTCTTGTGTGTGGTTTTCAATCTCATTTTGTCTTATTTTACTCAAGTACAGTTGCAATTTTGGGATATTTCGCATTGTGCGGTGTATCTATATTTTTATAATAATACTTATTAGTTATATGTTATATATAGACGTCGTTGGAATTTATTGCTTCACTTAAAAAGTATCAACAAACTTCCAAATCATTGCATTCACAAGTAATATACAGTTTATTAAGAGTAGAAACAATCTTCCTAAGTGCTAATTCTTATTACTGCAAAACAAAATGATAAGAAAAACTCTTCAAAAATAATCATTAAACTGTTTGGCAAAAATGTGCTTCTATATAAGCGCACGAAGCCGTCCAAAATCAATAAATAGTTTTAGTATGAAAAGGAAATCAAATGTCAAAAATATATGCACCGAAATATGTTATCACTGATGGTTTAATAATCCTTTGTCTCATAAATATATCTTTCAAGAATGTACTAAAAACCTTTAACTTTAAACTCATTTGTAAATACAATATATCAATATATTAATTTGTTAGCTTATAATTGAATGATCAGTAATTATTTGTTTTCAAAGTGAGTTTTTTAACTGACACTTTTCCGTTTGCTTTGTCTACTAAAGAGTTCTTCCAAAAAGTTAAAAAAAAATAGGAAAACTACCTTTAAGGTGTATCCATTATCGACATATAATAACATGGAATATACGATACTTTGATAATGTGAACAACGTATTAGAAACGAGAATAGTTATAGAGCTTATCACTGCATTTAATATATCTATGTATGCATGTAACACCAATTTACAATGTGTTAACATAAAAAATAATTTTTGAATTTATAGATTTCCTTTGTTTATATCAATTTTCTTATTTTATATATATATTCATTATAATTGCGTGGAAACAAGAACTTTAGGAATACATACTATTCTCTTATATAATTGTTTTTTTTTTACTATTACCAAATATCACCCTCTCATAAGTCTATTGAAAAATTGTTCCTAAGGAGAAATGAAATATTTGCAAATTCACGAAATTAAAAAAAAATAATATAACTATTGATGTTTTAAAAAGCGGTATCATCACACCACAAAAACAGAATATATATATATATACAATTTAAAATAAAGAATCCTGTATACAATCAGTCCATTATTAAGAATGTTGAACCTTAATAAGAAACAAAAAAAAATAATATTTTTAAATGACAAAAAATCTTAGATAAAAAAAACTAAATATTTACACGTAAAAACTGTTTTTTGAATAAATATATAAAATGTATACTTGTTTCTATAACTTATTGAATTGTTACCCTTTTCGTTTGTGCGTCACACTTTTGAATAGTTTGTACATCTTTTGAAGAATCTCCGTTGGTTCGTTAGCTTTGTGGACTTGTATATAAAACCATCAACATATTTTTCAATTTCATTTTGAAAGCCATGTGGTTTTTGCATCGGTATTTTGAAATAGGAGATACTCGTAAGTTTCAATAATGATATTGTTTAAGTATGGCAAAAAAGGCATCACTATAGTATCTAAAGTGTTTTCAATTAATTTACGAAAATTTTTTATTTTGAATACGTATGTAAAAATAATATGTAATATCAACTGGGGACCGTGGCGAAGTGGGCAGCGCGATTTATATTGATTTTGGAATCAATCGTAATTTAAAATAAAAGATGACGAGCTTAGCTCTTACTCTTGGGAGCTTATCTTTATTTCTGTTCCACAATCGAAATCTTACAAACATACTTTGCAAGAGTGTTCCGTCCACAGAACATCAGCCCAGTCGGTATTTCCCTTTCTTCGTTTCAATGTTCGAGCATTGCACTATTGACGATAAATGCTTACCTTATCATTTCCTGTTTTTGCTTATCGTACTTTGCCTTAATTATGTCAATGCAATGCTCGATTATTGCACCTGGGTTTTGTTCATTGAAAGAAAATATGAGCGTTAGCATTTGGGATTGATGGGGATATGTTCGATGTTCGGTGCAGTCACTTTTAGAACAAGTTGATATACACTCAATTCTCTTTTTATGCGAATCTTTTTTATGCGGTTTTGAAGTTATGCGATTTTTTTGTTTTCAACGCAGACGAAACAGGATTGTTTTGGAAAAAAATGCCTACGCGAACTTACATTTCGAAAGCCGAAAAAAAAGCAAGTGGGCACTAAAAGGCAAAGATTTAAAAAAAATTACCGGTGCATTGGATGTCCAATAAAAAAGCTTGGGTAACATCTACGGTTTTCGCTGACTGGTTTAATCAATGCTTTGTTCCAGAAGTAGAAGCTTATATGCAGCAAAAATCACTAAATTTTAAAGTTTTATTAATTATTGATAATGCTCCATCTCATCCGCATTTAGAACATGCAAATGTTCAGATACTTTTTATTCCACCTAATACAATGAGCATTATTCAACCACTAGATCAAGGCAGAATTGCTACGTTTAAAAAGTATTATGTAAAACACACTTTACGTAACAGTAACCGACGTTTGGAAAAAGTTTTTTTTTTAGACTGCATAAATCATTCTTCTGCAATCAGTGAAATAAGACCACAAACTTTAAATGGCTGCTGGAAAGCAATCTGGCCTGAATGCGTTGCAAGGGACAATGCTACTAATCAAGCAATGACGGTTTCAACTGAAATTATTGCTTTGGCACATAAAATTGGTGGCGAAGGTTTTGATAGCCTTAACGAGATTGACATCAATGAGTTGCTTGTAGATGAGCCCCCAAGTGATTATGATATTATTGAAATGTTATTTGATTCAGTCGAAGAACCAGAAAATAACAGTGAGAAAGAAGATAACAATCCTTCCCCATTCACTGCAAAAATAGTTCGAGAAGGTCTTCAACTTTGCAAAAAATTAGAAACACATTTTTTTAATAATGACCCGAATACTAAGCGGGCATTCAAATTCCAGCGTGAGCTGAATAATTGCATTTCTGGGTATCAAGAACTTCATAAAGAATTACGGAAAGATTCGCAAAGCTTAATAACTGATTTTCTTATCAAATCAGGAGAACCTTCAGCAGGCGAAACTTACGTTGAATCTATTGATGCAGTAGCAATCTCGTCACAAAATGAACTGACTGTCTATTCCAGTGATGATAATGATTTCGCGTCAGTTCACAAAAGGTTGCGGGTGTTATCAGAAAGTGAAGAAAATGACTAAATATAAAATTTTTATAAAAATAAAGTAATGTGAAATAAATATATTTAATTAAAAATAAAGTAATGTTATGTATTTGATTTGAATTTACCAAAACTTTAAACCCTGCTCAAAAATTCTCAGGTACCCTCATTTTTTATTAGTTGATATCGACTTTTCTTTGCGAATTTTTGGTCCTATGAACTTTTAAAAAATTTTGGAACGTAACCCTAATTATATAATATAATTAATGTCTTTTTTATATGATTTTTTGGTTTAATGCGTTATTGAAAATAATGGAACACATTCCTTCTTTTACACTACATTAGTGTATTTTTTTATGCGATTTTTTTTTGTGCGGTTAGTTTTGGAACGTATCTACCGCATAAAAAGAGAATTGAGTGTATTATCATTTCTCTTCATGGTAACCCAAAAGATCAGATGACTCGATGCGAGTCAAGGCGGAATTTTTACCAATGGTGAAGTGCATGCGCTTAGCTTGGTTGAGTTCTTTACAGTCATGACCAAACATTAACTTAGGTTCAATACCTCTGTTGCTTTGATGTTTGTCGTTACAGACTCAGATACTCCACCTCTTTTATATAGGTTGCGGTCATAAGTGTATGATAGGTTTGTCAGACTTTTTACTGTTTTTAGAGCTATCGGTGGCCGCCGCGGCGTAGTGGGTAGAGTGCGACGCTCACACGCCGAATGGGTAGCTTCGATTATCGGCTCAACACCTCGAATTTTTCACGGCCCCACCTCTTTCTGCTGCTAACAACACTCAAAGAGTAATAACTGTCTAAGAATAAGCTTCTCAAACTTCGCCGGTCGGAGTCGGCAAAAAACTGTAGGTCCCTTCTACTCGTGAGAGAACAGTAGCGCGCACAACACGAGTAGTTGATACGGGAGCTGGGCCGTGATCCCCCTGTGGACTGTCGCGCCATACATATTAGAGCCATCTGTGAAGAATTAACTTAAACCACTCCTGATGACCGATGATGTATAAAGTGCATAGATTTCGAGTAACAGTTTTTTTTATATGTTAGTTTCGGCAGTTTCATAGCATCCCTTATGGATAATAAAAAATAGTATTTCTTACATTAAGTTTTTTGGAAAAGACGGAGTGTATCATCGCCATTTAAGGTGGCTATATAAGATTTGATTCTTAGTTAAGGAAGTCAGTTCTACCAATAAGTAACAATAATTAATGGCACATCCAGCGTTTTTCCCCAATATATTTATTTGAGAAAAGAATTTTACATTATTATGTTATTTATGTTATACAGCGTCGCAAGACCGGTGAGGTAGTCCAACAGTTTATCTATAGTATTTGTATTGATTCCTATTGCTGAACCACTTGCCGTTTATGCATTTTTGCGCAACATGGAAGCTAAAAGAAAAACCTCACACAAAAATAGATTGAAATAATGTTTTATACAAGAGAATTTTTGTTTTCTGCCCATCAAATCTTGAGTTTATCAGCTGTCATGGACCTCCGAAGTGCAATTCTAAAGCCATTTTTAGTGTAATATTAATTTTTTGTATTACCGTTTTTGCTCTCTCATATGAGCAAAAAACGCATGATGAACTTTACCAGAAGCGTTTTAAAAACAAATTAAACTCGTTTGTATTGATGATTGCATTTATTTCTTGCTTGTAGAAGTAGGTTGCATTAAGGTGTAGTTTGGTACCATCTACGTCGGCAGACGTAGCACCATTTCATGGTATCTTAAGAGTGGGGTATAATTATATATATGTATATAGGATTGCCTATTTTTCACTATGAAATAAAGGTAAGTACGGAACTTCTTTTAAGAAATATATTAGGTTCATTATGTGAGGATCAAAATAATCGCAAAGACTTCCGTGCAAAAACCAGTTGAAGACCTCGGTGAGGTCAAGATATATTCAATTCTTATTTTTTTGCTCCAAGATTATTGAAGCTAATGTTATAAAGGTAAAGTAAAGCATGTTCTGTAGAATGGCCTCGTTTAAAAAGATAAGAATTATAGGTATTTATCGGTGTTATTAATATTAAATTAGCTTTTTCCACGTTGTCGGAAAGTAACTGTTATTTATTTGATATTAAAACGTAGGTGATAACAATTAAAATGATTTTTAATTTGCAGTTCTTAGATTTAACGGGGTAGGATTTTTGTCTGATATTAATGACTTAATCACATTGGTGGAGACCCTGTAATTAAACGTAGTTACATCATTTTTATTCTCAGGTGAAAAAAATGTATAAAATGTACATTTTACAAGTTTTTGTAATTCCAAAGCATTTAACTTTCGTAGTAGGAGTTTTTGACTTCAAAGTAAGGGAGAAGAGGAGAGCTATATGGCCTTAATGTAAAGAGATTGCTGCAAAATTGACTACTCATTTAGATTTTTATTTTATATTTTATAGGCGTGATCAGGTATCGTATGTGACGTGATAGCTCTCTGTAGGTGTATTTATTACGGTAAACGTTATCATGGAAGATTCTTTTCAGTTTGCTTTTTCAATAGGATCTGCTTTTAAACAGATCCCTCGCAATAGTTACAGAAGAAGCTGGCCTCTCATTCCCTCGAAGGCACCATGTATGTACATATTAAAGAGAAAAGTGAAATAATAACAATAATTGTTGGCGCTACAGTCCAAAAGGGGACCAGGGCCTAGCTTGCTCATCAACAACTCGTGTTGTGCGCGCTACTCTTCTCTCATGAGTTAAAGGGACCTACAGTTTTTTGCCGACTCCGAACGGCGAAATTTGAGAAGCCTTCTTAGACAGTTATTACTCTTTGAGTGTTGTCAGCAGCTCGAAAGAGGTGGTGCCGTGAAAAATTCGAAAAATTGGTGTTGAGCTGGGAGTCGAACCTAGGCCCTTCGGCGTGTGAGCGTTGCACTCTACCCACTACGCCACGGCGACTAAAAAATTTACTCAATTTGGGTAATGAGTTTTTGTTTCGCTATGGTTGTTTAAGCAGTTTTGTATACAGTTTGTTTCAATATTTTCACCAGTCTCTGAATTGGTCATGGAAAATTGTTCTAGTAAAGCAGATGAGAAAAAATAGGTTATATATGGCGTTGTCACAATTAACATCTAAAATATTAATTGAAGATCAATGAATGATCCGGAGCTTTGTTCAGAGCGACTGATTGCTTTAGCAAAGCTCAACAAATAACTTTGAAGTCATTATGCAGCTTCCATTTGAATTTGCTTAAATGTTATCCAATAAGAGGTGTGTGGTATTGAAATCCTCACTACTATAAGCAAATTTCCTGAGCAAACGTAACTTGAGTGGAGATAATATTCTACTCCAGACTAAAAGTATTTCATTAAAACTGAAAATGAGTTAATGTTGGATGTAATCAATTTTAAATTCTGGCGATGCGAAAATGAAATTTGAGAAAACCAGATATTCCTTCTTCTTTGCTCTTTCTACAAAAGTTTTAAATAATTTAGATAAAAGTTTGCAATCTTCGACCAGTTCATCTAAAAAACTGGTCTCCGACCAGTTCATCTAAAGTGAGGCTATAAGATTTCTGATACTGAATCGAAGTCAAAAGATCGGATTTTTAATTGTGATCAAAAGATATTATATTGGTGTTGTTCGTAGTTGTAGTTGTGGGTAGAAAGGCTTTTGTCACGAGCAGCACTCGACTTTTTCGTCTTTCGTTAGCTTTAAATTCTTATTCCGCACTTGATACATTAGGATGATTACTATAATATCTCCAGGAAAGACTGAAGTTCAGGCAAATGTTTGCCCCTGTTCTTAATAATTTTATCTATTTCACTTTTAAAGGACAGATTTCAAACGTGTTCAAAGTAATCGCACTGTGCAGTTATGTGTTCCTTAGCTGTCCTCAATATTTGGCTAAGCGTGCACAACATATTTTTTTAATTCACCTTTGTCAGTAGGGAATTAATAAAATAAAGCTGTTATCCTCCATAACCGAATTTCCGCACTTTTGGTTTTTTATTCCTCTTATATCTAGATATCTAACTTTAAATAAGTTAACAGCACAAATATCACGAGTTTTTTCCATTTTCATCTCAACATATGGCCCTTTTCAATTTTGTATAGAAATGTTAGGTGCAAAGTGTATGGGAAGAGGTTGAAAAATGTCCTCTTTTTATTTATTATAAGCCAAAAAACAATTCATAAATTAGATGATATGATGTAAGTGTTGGGCACGATTACGGCTTAGAAGGTACTTTCGGAAAGTCAAATATTGGGTGTCCCGTTTGATTTTGCTATCGCGCGGATATTTCAGGTAATATTGACTTTTTGAGTGTCAATATCTTGCTAAAGACCTACGACTTCAAAACAGTTCATAGTTCTGATTTCCTACGATGTAAGCAGCCAATTGACCGGAATTATTTTGTTACACTTTGAGTGTTGTCAATAACTCGAGAGAAGTGGGGACATAAAGAAATGTGAAATTTTCAGTCCAGAAATCAAACGTCGGACATGTGACTTAGCGCTCACCTCGGACAATACATTAGCAGTAGGAATGAAAATTTATTTAAAAATAAAAACAACTACATTACATCTAAAAGGTAATAAGTTTCGAAAAAAAGGTTAATTTAATTTTTGTAACGTATTCTCGAAGTTTAAGCCTAATCATTTTCCCCGTCTCAAATAATTTTATATTTGACTTATGCGTTGAATTGAGATTTGCAATAGAATTAATGCCTTTATAGCTGTTAAGTCTGAAGACAATTAGAAAGGTAAAGTACGTTGTAGGCAAATTAAAAGAATGATAAAAATATTTCCTTATCACATCTTATTTGAGTTTTGCACAACAAAATAAAAAATAAACGCAATACTTAATCTATAATTTTAGTATCTCTACGAACAAGGATGGCACACAAAAGGAATGATTGGAATCACCCAACCTCGCCGGGTGTCTGCGGTAACATTAGCCGATCGAGTAGCTGCAGAGCGTGGCGAATTAGTTGGGGACACTGTTGGAGTGGCTGTCCGTTTCATTGACAAAGTGTCGGAAAAAACAGCAATAAAAGTAAATACTCTTTTATGGTGTATACAATTATCAAAATTATTAATATTTCATTTAAGTTCATGACAGAAGGAATCCTTTTGCGAGAGATGCTAGCTGACCCTCTTCTTACCCATTATGGTGTCCTCATGATTGACGAGGCTCACGAACGTAACACCTTAACAGACACAGCTCTTGGACTTTTGAAGAAAATCATCAAAAAGCGTGAATCGTTGAAGATAATCATTTCGTCGGCAACAATAGATGCGGAATTTTTCAAGGATTTCTTTAACACAAAATCTAAAAAATCACCCAAGGATAGCAGTGTGATTCTTTCCGTCGAAGGACGAATGCATTCGGTAAATATCTTCTATTTAAGAGAGCCTTGTCCGGACTATATAAAGGAAACTGTAAATACAATCTGGAAAATACACAAAAGTGAACCCCCCGGGGATGTTCTCGCGTTTTTAACTGGCCAAGAGGAGGTTCTCCAAGCCATCAGTTTACTGCATGAGTTTCGGATGTCGGAAAATTTGGATAACATTCAAATTCTGCCAATGTACGGCACCCTTCCAAACAACGATCAGCTAAAAGTATTCTTTACTCCTCCGAAGCACACCAGGAAAGTGGTTATTGCCACAAATATCGCTGAGACCTCCATAACAATTCCTGGAATTGTATACGGTAATTGGTGAACACAGTTAATTTTAGAAATGAATTTAATATTTTTCTTCCCACTTCAGTTATTGATTGTGGATTTGTGAAAATGAAATGGTACAACGCTGACAGTTGCACGGATAGTTTAGTTGTTGTACCAGTGAGCAAAGCAGCGGCTGAGCAGCGTGCAGGAAGAGGGGGACGGGTACGTCCTGGAAAGGTTTATAGGCTATACACCGAAGCCGATTACAATTCTTTGCCCGATCAAACACCACCGGAAATGCGTCGCACTGACCTCTGCTCAACTGTGCTCCACTTAAAAGCACTTGGAATTGATAACATTCTTCGATTTAACTTTCCATCTCCGCCACCAGCCAAAAATCTTTTGGCTGCACTTGAGACGTTATTTGCTCTTGGTATGAAAAAGTAATATTTGTTGCAATTCAACTTACTTTAATAGAATATTTTTTATTTCCAGATGCTCTTGATGAGAAGGGTAACCTCACAAAACCAGTTGGATATCTTCTTGCTGAAATGCCTTTTAACGCCATGTTTGGTAAAATGCTCTATGTCTCCGGACAACTCGGCTGCAGCGAGGAAATTATTTCGATTATTGCCATGCTTCAAGTGCAGTCGGTATTTTCGAAGCCTGCTACTGGACAGGGTCAAATAAAGCAAAAAGTTGCCAAGAGAAAATTTGAAGCTGCCGAAGGAGACCTTATAACCCTACTTAATGTGTACACGGCATTTGTGAATCATGGTCGCACGAAGGAATTTTGTGGTAGATACTTCCTGATTTATCGGCATCTAAAGAGGGCACATGAGCTACGGACTCAGCTTGTAAATCTGATTCAATCCAAACTTGGCATTCCAATGTTCTCTTGCAATGGTGATGTAGAAGTAATTTGCAAATGTATTACAGCAGGCTTCTTTCCCAATGCAGCATATCTACATCACTCAGGAAACTACAAAACTATTCGTGGAAACACTGTACTTCAAGTGCATCCTCTATCAACTCTTTACACATTGCCAGCACCGCCGTGTGTGATCTATTGTGAGTTGATGCAAACCACACAACTTTTCATGAAGGATCTTACTGTTATTAAGAGCGACTGGCTTACTGAACTGGCACCGCATTACTATCATAAAACAACTGTAAAAGATTGATGTTAAATTTAAATAATCAAAGAAATAAATAAAAAATTTTGAAGTTTAAGAATTGAAATGCATACATTAAATAATTGAAATACATACGGTAACTGCAGGCATATATATATTTGTAAGTAAGATTTTTTATATATTTATATATTTTAATAAATCAACTAGCCAAGCAAAAAGTAAAGAGTCGAACTGCACTGTATATACGCATGTTTTTGTCACACTTAACAAAATTATATTTTATAAAAAATATGTTGTCAACTCTGCACCAAAAAACATACGAATATAATGAAATTCAAATTTTCGGGTTCGACTTAGCAAGATGATAGTAACCGCATTTCTTTTAAAATGTTTTCTTTTAACATTTCCTATTTCGAGTAGTAATATTCTTTAGGTCTTTTTCGGTTTATATTTAAACTAAGTTGCTGTTTAATTAACATATTTATGTGTTAAGTACAGTTACCGAGTCAAAATTGGGTTTTTTTCCTGAAAATAAGACGGAAGAAGATTTCCATAATAATGAATTATACTATTATTTGGATGTAAGACAAGGAAGAAAATGATTCTTGTAAAAGCTTGTGTAATTCAAATTAGCGTAAAGTATAGTTTTTACGCATCAAGAGAACAAATAGAAACTTTGCTTTAAAAGTCAACCGAAGAACGATTGACAAATGCGAAAAAAAGGTTATAAGAATCATAATATTAAACTAATTTGTGGACAGATAGGTATATAAGAGGGAACAATTTCTGACAAACGTGGCATAGTGGCCAAGTGCGATACTTACATATCAAAGGTCCCGAGTTCTTTGAATTTGCAAAAACTGTATGTAACTTCGACAGAAAATTATAACGCACAACATGGAAAGTTGCTGAAAAACAATTGTTAATGCCTTCTCTAAATAATATATTCTCAAATATGTATATTTGAACTCTAAGTGAATATAAAAAGGAAATGGTAGGATAATCATTATTAGAAGACTATTAGAAGCTTTTGCAAAAATGTAATAGCTTCTTACATTAATTAAGCTTAGCGACAGCTTAAGTGCTTCTGATTCTGTATCAATTAGAAAACATATTTTACCGTTTTCAGTGGGAAATTTCAGAAAAATTCAGTCGATATAATCCAGTCAGAGTCAACAGCAGCACTATCAAACCCATCAACATCATTATGATCGGGCATTTCTTAAGTATTTCAGAACTTAAGTAGAAGTTAGGTTTCACTTCTGGCATTTTTTATACTAGAACTGCAACATCAGGTGCTAATATATATTTGATATAGGAATTTAGAATGTGCTTGCTAAACACAAAAATCGGAAACACAATTTACTTTTAGATAATTTTAGGAATTTTAAGAGTGCTTTGTATATTTAAGTATTAAAAAAATTTAACTACTCAAACTTGAAAGTGCATTTTCAATTTTTTCCCAGTATTTCTTAGATTCATATCAAGTATTTTGATAGAAAATGCTATTACTTGGGCATGTGCTTCCTATTGAAATGAATAACATTGACCATCCAAGAGGAATAATAATATAAGCGAGACCAGTTCAATCTTAAGGAGTTGGCTATAAACTGTACGTTGTCACAGAGACTATGTTGCCGTTCAAAGTAAGTAAGGCTTGTTTGCAACCACAGTATTGAGACTTATGAAAAGCAAAGTCATCTCTATGCATTTTATAATCCTAACAGGGTATGGGCTCAAAGAAAGTAATAAGTAAAATAATTTCAAATTGTTTGAATAGCTTAATTTTATCCAGAGTTTTATTTGAATCGAAGACTAGATTTTTTTTTCAGTCGGAAAAAGTAATCAGCAGTGAAATGTGGTTTTCACTACTGACATGCAAAATTGTTTTCAACATTATGATCTGTGGAATATTCTTTAAGAAAAATGTCGTAAATCTGGTATAAACGCTAGAATGGACACCAAGGCCAACCAAAAATAGTTATAATTTCAAATTATTTAATTCATTTTCAACATGCCGAAATATTGAAGGAGGTTTTGTACAAACTCTGGTTTGCTTTTTCAAAATTCGGGGTAAATGCGGCAAAATGGGTTACTAAAGTGAGTAATAACGCACCGATGTTAGCATAAGACAGCGAAATGCAAACCGATTTTCCGTGGCAATAAGCTCAAATCTCACTAGCTTGGGTTACGAAGTTTACAAGATAACAAATTGGAACGGGAATGCAAGGATCGAGATAAATCTGCAAATTTCCTGTCGGTAGATCGGATGGTAATTGAAGTTTAGTTTTATTAAAGAAATTATGATTGTAACAATTCGTTAGGAGAATAATATGTTTAAATTATATTTAACTGAAAGTAAGGTGTGCTTGACCATCAGTGTTTACGACAGGAATACAGAATTAAAAGAAGAGTATGCAAATAAAAAACCGATGATTAACCACGGAAAGTTCTACAAATCAATGATGCATTTTGGTAAGTTGCATGTATAGAGTCAGGGCATGCTACAAATTTAGTATTCGGAAGTCAAGAGTTGCGTTAAATCTACCCCATATTTGAATTTATTTAGTTTTAATTACATTTTATTTTCTTCAAGTTAAACCGCTATTTCCATTTTTCTCAATTTCTCCATTTACTATTTTAGCATTTTCTTCCAACTTGAATCTTTTCAGATCATTTGATTTATCCATTGCAAGTTATTTTCTTTTAAAATGCTGTTTGATATTCGGGTAATGCGATTTTATGGTGTTATTGACCTCAGCTTCGACACATTTCATTTCTTCTTTTATTCAGCTTTTTTTTTGGAAGGAGTACTATCATAGATGCTTTCCAACGACTTAGTGTCGGTAGTTCGAGGCTTGTTTCACCCTCTAATAGTGAGTCTCAATCTACTTCTTATTTAAAGTTAAGTTCTTTAGTCACTGTAAAAAAAAACTGAGCAGTTCGGGGTGCCCTCAATTGCTTCTTTTATTACAACTAATGCTTAAATAGCTTCTTTCGTTTTTGTTAACTTAAACCACCTCCGGTTGCGTTTTGGTATTAGAAATTGGAGCCAAATTTTTTTTATATTTCTCCTTGTCGTTCCTAAGTTCAAAAGCTTTGGAATTATTTACTTTGAAAATAACATATTAAATTTACCTTTTTCCATTCAACAACAGATTTAAGAAGTGGCCTTAAAGAATTAAGTTCAGTGCCTAACTCCTTCCAACAGTTTTCAATTTTTATCTTTCTTGTGGTATCCCCTTGCTATGTCTATATTATTTTCCATACTTCTACAATTTTGTTAGATGTAGGGGATGCGTATATGAATAAACCAGAGATAAGCAATCTCTGGTATATGCAATGAACAAAAACCCTAGGAAAACCAGGGCTGGAATCGCGTGATAGGTTAATGTCACTGTTTTGATTATCAAAATTTAATTAAAAATATACATAATTTTTACAGCACTCGGACATTGTGATGCCATTTCGACAGCTATGTATGTGTGGTTGACATTTAAAAAAAATCCAATTTTATATTTTTTTTACATTTTATACTTATTATAGGAACATGCTTTTTTGAATCCAATGGTTCAAATTTGATGAAAGCTTATATTAGAACCGACTGCATAACAATTGCATCACTTATTTCGGCCACTGTACTTTGTCCCATATGTGCAGCCCAATCAGCTCCCATATGTGCAGCTACCACCACCAGAATGGATGTACATATACACATGTATGTCGATCCAATCCATAGAACATACAAGAACGTCTCTTTGTCTAACCTAAAATTTTTAAGGAATCTGAAATTTGTGAAGTATATTACCAAATATTATACACAGAAAATCCCATAATAACATTGGGTCTGAGACCCCAAGAATGTTTGCTTTCGTTCTTCAATTAAATCTTAACCAATTCCATTTTGAAAGTTATATGTTTTCCTTTTTGGGCGATTTAATGATATCCATTGAAGTAACGGTGATGTAAAACTTATATTTTCCTCGAATAATTTATTTAGTTTCTCCCCCGATTTCAAGAAACCACACAATTTTGGAAAAACTAAACAAAACGTTTGAAAAGTGGGACAAATATTTGTCACCTGAAATTTCGTTGAAAAATGTGATAGTCACTGCGATAGTCTCCTTACATGAACAAAAACCTTTTTATTTTAATTACCAACAATCACTTATTAAGTTCGGCGGTTCCACCCCAGTTTTTATGAACAATTTTTTTGAATATCTTGGCAATACCTGATATACCTAACAAAGGAGTGTGTGATTTGAAATCCGATATGAAATAAGGCCTTCTATAAAAAAATCAAATACTTTCCATTTATTAAGGAAATAGATAGTTATTAGGGATATCTTGAATAAAAAAGTTTACGGCACTGTTCAGTTCAGTTCTTCAAAAGAGTGGGTGTTAATCCATCAAAACCAAAAGACGTTTGAATATCTGTACATAATGATGGTTTGTTCACGTTATCCTTTTCTTTTAGAATAGAATCGATGTGAAATAGCTCTGCAGTCCTGGAGTATCTTTCCTAAATGCTTTAGAAGAAGCAAGGAAGTACTCCGTTGTATGAACTAATGTTACTGAAAAATTGTCTTTCATATATTTTTTTTTATTTTTAACAGAAGAAATTTATTGATTATACAAGAAACAATTAAGTTATTCAAAATCATTTTTTGAAGTATTTTGGTACAAAAAGTGAAAGCCTACGCAGGAGGGATTATTTTGTAATTTCTTGTTGTAGAGATTGTTGTACTTATTTCGTCAAGCATAAGACTGAAAATATATATAAAAATTTTCTGCAAATATAATTAACTTGAATATGTCTATGAGTTAAATCTTAATTTTTACTTACATGAATAAATATTTTTTTTTTCGGAATGCTAAATAGATGTTTTCAAACGGAACAAACACATTCTTATATGGATGTAAACGACCGTACTTCACCCACTTTGATTGATTTGATTTTTCTGCAGATAACTCATAATGAACGTCTATTTCAAATAATGTCGTTTTTACAATAAGCATGTCCCATGGCAAGCGCTTTATTATTGACTCTTCTATACATGGTTGTCTAATGCTGTTGCTGTCACTGATTTATTAACAAAATAGGTGTATACGAATTGTACGCACATACTATGTGTGTACATATATGCACTATTTTGTGGCAATCCCGCCGACATTAGCTGCTCGTGTCTAACCCTCTGATTGGATCTGGATTGAGCAGAAAGTTGAAATTATGCAAAAGGTTTAATTTTTTATGTAAAAGTTTTGAAAACAAACTGTTGTGCTTTGAAGTGAATTATGCTAATTGCCTCTAAAAAAAAATAAATAAAAAAGTGTTGAATTAACATCGTGCAAGGTAAAGCACAGTCAAATGATGACGACTGATACACATGATGATTCGTTGGATAGCCGGGTCGCCCGCAGGTACATTTAATCGAATTGTTGTTTGGCTGCGCTGCAAAAAAGAAGTTTGTTCGTTCCGATAACTGGAATAAAATTAAAAATACGAATTGGGTCAATTCTGCAGAGAATGCAGTTCCGCTTTAATTCGTTTTTGTGACTTCATGCCGAGCAGATTATAAGAGCAAGCCCGCGGAAATTGTGACGAAGAATTGTGTAGGAGAGATAAAAGAGTAGTTTGAGTGAAATTTGGAATTCATTGCAAAATGGTTTTCTGGATTATCGGGGTTTTTGTGGCGATTTTGTGCAATTGTGTGCACAGTGCTAGTGAAAGTGAAATAAATCCAAATCGTCAGGAAACATTCAGTCTTATAGACAGTGGTCTGGGTGACAATGATCTCTCTACAAGGACTTTTAGTGAGGATGTTGTCAAGGAAAACCTTGTGTTCCACTATTTTAAGTAAGTAAATTCGCCTCTGCGATACCTTCCGTGTTGCATCCTTACTTCTTGCAGATCGTGGGCAACATTTAACAAATTATTATTTTGCAATATTTAATGAACGTTAGTTGTTTCGCAAAGCCAACATTTTTTGTATAAAAATAAAATTAGGTTCAGTATGATTTCTCCACTAAAATGTAGCTTCGCCCATGAATATGATAATCAAATTCAAATTTGGTAGAAGTTTTATTCTCACGTCTATGTCGTGAAGCCGGTGACCTCTTGATTTCACTGACGGGGGTATTTCGCTAATTTTTTTTATTGCATTCGGGGTAGTTGTTTTATTGCATTATATATATAAGAAATATATTTCCATGTGATACTCATTGGGGAACAAAGCTCTAACGAAAACGCCTGACTTAATTTTGATTTTCATTTGAAATCTGTTTTTGTGACATACAAGGTCAACCAATATTTGCTATAACCTTCTACTTATTTTCAAATTGTATGCGAAAAGCGAATGAGAAGGAATGTTGTTTACAAATCGAAGAGTTTGAATATTCATTCGCCTACTTGATCTTGGTTAAAGTTGAGGGGATTCATTTTCATTGAGGTTTCATCGTTCCAAGGTGGAAATACTTTCTCTTTCAGTGGTTGAAATAAAAAAATCCTATTTTGTATACATAAAATGTCTGCAACATTTTACATATGAATTTGTATAAGGAAAAAAAAGAAAAGGGGCTATATAATTTACTTGAATACAAAGAAACAGAAAACAAAATGACAAGTGTAACAAGACGCTTGTATTGAAGTTTAAATACATCTTCGTTGTGTGTTCTTCCTTTAGCAAAGCATATAATCAGAAATAAGTGAATCAAGGAGATACTCATCTTAGACCTGGTTTTGCCCCTGACCCTATGCCTCTCCAATCCAGAGATTTTGTAGTTGTGTGAGAAATCCCTTGAGAATCGCCAATACTTCTACAAAATCCCTGGATCTTAGATCAAATTGGTGGTTGCTTATCTTTCCATATAATATTCTCCTTATCGCTTAAAATCAGTTCCGTGTCCCTTCAATTAATCATGTTATTATGCCCACCATTGAACTGATCACTTGTTCTTTCAATTCCAGTCAGAGATAGAAACTGATTTTTTGAGAATTTACTTGAAGTGACTGAAAAACTGGAATAACTTGAATAAAACCAAAAACGCAACCTTAAATTGATAATTTTATTATTGATCGAATTTTTTTTTATTATATTTTTATTATTATCACGAGTAATAGATTTTTACTGAAAACGGACTGATTAACATAAGGGCATTTTCAAACTGTTCACATCTTTCAGGTTAACAAGGCAATTTGCACTAGGTTTTGATACATAATACACGACATCAAGTAATGAATTACAGTGTATAAAAATTATAAAGTTAAGAAAACAATTTGATTTATGATTTAAGTTATAATAAGTTATAGCCCTGAAAAGAATTTCTCTTCAGCTCCTGCATCGTTCTACACTTATTAAGTAATAAGTAAACCAACCAACGTTTGTCACGACAAGAAGACAGGAGGTGATTGACTTAACGTTATCAAATCGCACGGTGCCTCTCCCAAAACTCAGAACGAGGTGTAAGGTTGAGGTGGCAGTTCGGAATATGAATGATACACTAACCCAATGCTTCGAACTGACATGCCCAGTCAAAAAACACACCTGCAGAACCCATGTTCCGTGGTGGAACTCGGAATTGCAGAGAAAGCGCAAGGAAACCAGAAAACTTCTGAATAGGTCACTTAAGACCAATCGATTAAAACAAAAAGAATATAAAAGGCTTATTCGAGCTTCAAAAAGTGCCTCTTATAAAGACTTTTGTGGGAAAATCGAAACACTCAGTGAAACCAGCAGGCTAGTGAAAGTCCTCAAAAAGGACAAAGCAGTAAGGCTGGACACACTAAGAAAACCAGACGGTACCTACACCGAGTCTAAAGCTGAGACCCTCCAACTCATGCTTGAGACTCACTTCCCTGGGAACCGGATCACAGTTGGCTCAAAACCAGTGCCGATTTCCGAAACTGGGGATGAGCAGACAAATTCTACTCGCAGAAGCTGGTATATTTCATCGCTCGTCGTAACTGATGAACCCATCAAGTACGCCGGCACCGATGACATATATGCAACACTGCTGCAAAAGGGCATAGACCCCATACTGCCGGCTCTGAAAAGAATTTTCACTGCAGTGAGGGTAGCCTTTATACCGAAAACTGGTAAAGGAGACTACTCACTCGTCAAAAACTTCAGGCCTATCAGTCTCACCTCCTTCATGCTAAAATACTTGGAGAGGCTGGTCGAACTGCACATGCGCAAAAACGCTCTGCGATCACACCCTCTATCACAAATGCAACATGCCTACCAGCGCGGAAAATCTTGCGAGACAGCACTTCAAAATCTAGTCGGTAGAATTGAAAGTGCACTTGACAGGAAAGACTACGCACTGGGCATTTTCATCGACATAGACGGCGCTTTGGACAATGCGACTTTTGATGGCATGTGTAACGCGGCCAGGAATCACGGCGTAGAGGAATCATTGGTGTTGTGGATAAGAGCAATGCTAATGAACTGGAATATAATCGCGGAGGCGGAGTGTGACAAGTTTGTAATGTCGGAGGTTAACAGGGGCTGCCCCCAAGGCGGGGTCCTGCCTCTCCCCCTATGGTACATGCTGGTTGATTCTCTGCTTTCCGTTTTGAATAGTTCTATCACCTATGCCCAGGCTTATGCAAACGATGTAGCCGTATTGGTTACCGGACCATGTCTTGTGGCCGTCAGCGCACGCGGACAGGAGGCTCTTGACATAATCGATAGCTGGTGTGCCAGGAATGGGCTTTCCGTCAACCCTCTTAAAACTGAGGTTGTTCTCTTTACGAGAAGGAGGAATATGACTGGTTTGGCTCAACTGGTACTTTCCAATGAAGCCAAATATCTAGGTGTTATCTTGGACAGTAAACTTCTCTGGAAAAGACACATTGAGACGAAAACCTCCAAGGCGCTGTCAGTCTTCTGGCAATGCAAGGGAGTTTTCGGCAAAACCTGGGGTCTATCACCCAAAAGATTCGTTTGGATCTATACGGTAATGATAAGACCACTCCTCTCTTATGCATCAGTCGTTTGGTGGAACAAGCTTTCGCGCAAATACGTGACTGCCGCTTTCACCAAGTTTCAAAGAACAGTTTGTCTCGGATGCACAGTGGCTTTCCCCGCACGCCTGGCTCTGCTCCTGATGCTCTGATTGGTTTTTCTTCGGAAAACGAAGAAATAACATTAAATGAAGGTTACTGTCTGGTAGTACAATGGACCAGTATTTGAGTCTGAGTGCTCCAAGTGTAGTTGATCCCAACCTCCAACAAAAAAAAAAAAAGTAGTAACTTGCGAAAGTGAACTTGGAGTTTGTTCTCACACAGTTACAAGGAAGTAACTAATGTTTTACGTGCTTTTAGAAAATAACGAATTTGAGCGGATCTGATATTTTTACGGCAAATTCAATAAACGAAAACTGAAATAAAATTACAACAGGTAGTGCAGAAACTATAATGTTTAAACAGCTAGCACGTAGGTTATAACTAGAGACTACACGATAATTTTGTCTACCCGATCTTATAAAAAATGTTTCAAATATCTTGAAGTTACTAAAGACAATTTACTAAAAAGGACATTTTTTTTGATTTGAAAAAAAAGGAAGCTTGGGTACCTCAAGACACATCTTGGGTATAACATATTTTGTTGGGATGACAAGGGTTGTATAACGTTCCAAGGAAAAGTGCTTAAGCATGTAACGAAAATACTTGTTGGGCATTTACCTGAGAATATCATTTCATATTGGAATCAAATCTAAGATCTCTTTACACCCACAATTTCTATCAAACAACAATTATCATTACATTTTCCACTACAATAACACGAGTCGAGAGAACTAATACATTTATCCTTATACATTAAGATCAGCTAAATTAAAATCGTTGACAATTCGGGGAGCATTAATAAGCATTTGGTCCAATTTTCTTTTAGCACGATAAGTGCTAAGAAAGAAAACATAAATTAAGAGACTATGCGAATAATTATTTATGTACGTTTTCAAAGCAACACCTTAAGATGTCAGTCCCCATGTCTTTAGTAAGATTTATAAAATAGTTCAAGGCAACGCCATCGGCAAAAGAAGTCAGTGTCGTTTTCAGATCTAGTTTAAATATTAAATCTAAAAACTAAAACTGAACTTCTATTTCAATAGTCTTTAAATATTACTGAAAAAAATCTAGTGTGAGGGACTTCTCACAACTGTTTTTTAAATAGAATTTGTGATTTATTACATCGAAGACCTTACATATGCAAATTATTAAACCAGCAATGCATTTATTTATTACATATGAGTTGAGAGCCGCCGTGGCGTAGTGGGTAGAGTGCGACACTCACACGTCCTAGGTCTAGGTTCGATTCCAGGCTGAACACCTCGCGGCACCACCTCTTTCGAGCTGCTGACAATACTCAAAGAGTATTAACTGTTTGAGAAAAAGCTTTTCAAACTCCGCCGTTCAGAGTCGGCAAAAAAGTGTAGGTCCCTTTTACTCTTGAGAGAACAGTAGCGCGCACAACACGAGTAGTTGATGAGCAAGCCATTAAGGCCCTGGTCCTTCTGTGGATTGTCGCGCCATACAATTGTTAACTTGAGCATATAAATAAAATGTATTCTTATTTCTCACTTCTTTTATAGAATTTAACCGGAGTCGTTCGTTTACTTTACTACGATAAATAATATATGTTGAGTTTATTGAATAAAATTACAGCGCGAGTATGATAAAAAATTAAAAAGTTCCTTGACGAATTAAATTCAAAGTTCGTTTAGGAATACTCAGTTACTACATATGTAGGTTCTGATCATCATCGTGAAAACCGGAATCGGGTCCTGGCCACCATTAACAATTCAGAAGCGCACTCCAGAGCTTCAAGCGAATTGTTTTTTTTTTTCTGTTGGATGTTGGGATATACTGCACTGGAGCGCTCAGACTCAAAAACTGGTCCATCGTATTGGTTTACGATATTTTTCCAATTTAGTAACCATCTTATACTCTGCCGTCAACCATAGACGGAGCTGAGTCCTTCGATCTGCTTCATTCGTTGTTATAGTCGTTTTATTATTGTAGAAATTAAATTTCCTTAAAAGTCGTCCTCAAGAGTGCCTAAAAGCTAATACTAATAAGACCTTTGTTCTTGGCAGAATCAAAATAGGTAAAAGACTTTGTTTAATTTGAGTAGCCGCCTGCGTATTTCTTCATCCATATGCTTAACCGTTTTTACTATAGTCCCATTGTAGCTGAAGAATTGCATTATTTTGTAAAAAAAAAACACGAATCCATTTATATATATCCAAGTATCCAAGTGTTACCCGTGCTAAATAACATTTGTTTTCCCTTCTGCGAAATTATTAATACGCATTAAAAAAAACTCCTTTAGTATTCGCAGTAAAACTTAGATATTTCACCGGACAAAAAATGTGCAATTTCCTTTCCTAACTATGTTTTTAAATAAAAAAATTCAAAGATGTAACAAGGTGTCGTTTCAGTTAAAATTAGGGGTAGAAATCAATTCATCAAACAATGGTTCCACCTGCTAGTTGCGCCCGATCCTTGAAGCGATTACCACTTTTCATCAATATTTGAAAATTTAATTTAAGGACGGCTTATAAGTTTAAGTACGATGGTGTAGAATTAAAAAATCGTTTTGTATTTGCAGGAATGGCACAAAGACATTAGTAGACAAAGGTTTGGAAGCAAATCTAACAGACTCTGGCTGTTTGCCTTCGGATAAATTTGCATTCATAATCCACGGATGGGGGCAATCGTGTGATTCCCATTGGATTGCAAAGTTAAGAGATAGTTAGTAAACGTATTGTCAAATAAAAAAGAAATTATATTTAAATCTAATCAACTTTCAGAACTGACTATTTACAGAGGTGGATGCATAGTCTGCGTTGACTACGGGGCGTACAAAAATGACCCATACCTTCGACTCCTTGCATACTTTCGTCCGATGACCAGGGTTTTGGTAACCAAATTGAAACAATTAAAATCACAGGGACTTGATTCGCGGAAGACATTTATTTTCGGGTTTAGCCTTGGTGGACAAATGGCTTCAGCTGTAGGCAGACAATTAGGTCAGCCCTTACTCCAACAAATAGACAGTAAGCATTTTTACTTTGAAGATTTAGGTACTCAGATTGACAATTTTTACGATTTTAGCTTGCGATATGGCTGGGCCTGGGTTCGACTTTCGAGCAGTAACGGATCACCGCTTGTCTGCTGAGTTAGTTAACTGTTGGCACACAAGCCGTAATAAAGGAACCCGGTTTTACTCATGTCACCAGAATGTTCGTTTCGGAAATTGTGGCAACAACCAGCCGGGAGAGAGTGTACAAACGTCATCTCATGGTTTATGTGTTCAATATTACATAAACGCATTTGATTATCCCTTCTATGCTGCACTTCAGCCAAGTGGATGCAGATCAAGGCATCCAGCTATTTTCTTACCAAGAAACTATACTGTTGGCTACAGAGAAGACAACCGATCGTAATTGAAATGAAATTTTCTTTTTGAAAAAGTTGGGAAAACACCTGAAATTTAATTTTATCTCTTGCAGTGTTATTCGTGGGGAAATATTCGTGCCTACCAGCGATCAGTTTCCATACAACCTTCCTCTGGAAAGGGTTTTGCAACTAAACAACATAACGACCGGAAACGCTGTGGCGGATAACAGCATAACACGCAGGCCCCCTCGACGCCGTTTTCCCATACTTGTCCAACATGCTCGCAATAGGTTAAGGGATAGAATTTTGAATTGATCTTATAACAAAACACCTTTTACCTTTTTATTTATTATACATAATTTTTTTTATAGTTTAAGAAGATATTGAGTCATAAGTTGGACAATGAAAGAACAAAGAATTTTGCAGTTAGAATCCATATATGTTGAAATAGTTTTTTTCTTTATTTTGTAGAATACTGAAGATATATTTAGGTAAAGAAAGATACTAACCACTCGATTGTTGACATTTCCAAAATTATCGACGAGTTTAGCAAAAACATTAAAAATGAAAAAAAGGCTATGGTCTAGCTTCTTAAGAAATTATACATGTTGTGCATGTTATTGTTCTTTTAAATGTTGAGTGTTTGGGCGACTCCAAATAATACTCATGCGAAGCGTTCAGTACGTGCACACTTATACGAGCCCTGTTCAAAAATGAAGGTGTTTTTTTTTTTTTAATTTTGCGGGCAACGTACTCTTGTCGTGAACATATTTTTACAGTTTAAGGTATTTATTTTGTTTGTAAGATGAAGTTAGACTATTTCCTGCTGAGCAAAGAATTTACATTCAATTTTGTGTGAAAAATAGAAGGGGATAGCTCGAAAATACTTAAAATGTTTACTGTGGCATACGGTGAGTGTAGTGTCGAAGTGTTAACTACATTAAATTCTATATCAAAATGGCTACATAATAAATTTTTATCTGGGGAAGAAAGTTTACGCCGATTTATTGCATGAACGAAAATATGAGCCCAAAATTTGGACGAAATATTGTTTCAAGTTGCAACAGTTATAAAATAACAACTAAGTCAGGCGTGACATACAAATTAAACACTTGGGTGTTTATTTTTCTTTACACTGTTCACTTAAGACTAACTCTACAATCTAACTTACGCTACCTTAAATACCCAGCAACTAGTACCGTAAAGATGAGGTGCTCCCACTGGTACACTCGGATTTCTGCATTCCGTACGATGGAATGTGGCTGACTGCAACTTGATGTCTACGTTTCGCCAGACTCTAGGTCAGCGTTTGCTTCTTGTGGGAACGTTGCTAGTACTGTGATGATTCCATGGAACATATGTGGAGGAGGAAAACATTTTGCGACTTAACTTACATGAGTAAAACATTAAATATTGCCAAGTTCAGCTTAATTTCAAGTCATACGTATATTCTGAACTTTTCATATATTGAAAGATGGAATGGAATGGAATGCCTCGAAAATACTTGAAATGTTGACACTGGAATACGGTGAGCGTACTCTGAATCAAGAAAAATTTTGCAAGTGTAACAATCTTTTCAAAGAAGGCGGAGAAATGATGGGCATGAAGCGTGTCGCAGGAAATTTTGACCAAAAAAATGTCGCATGAGCATCGCTCATCAATTGTTGAATGACATCAACGGCTACCCAGATTTATTTATAATGGTCATAACTGGTGACGAACCATTGGTGTATAGTTATGACATCAAAACTAAAATCAGTCAACCAATGCCCCAAAGGAAGAGCCCGGGAATGCCGAGGTTAAAATCAACGTACACGCAAAACATCTAACTTTAGTGCCTCTCACAAACAAAATCAATATGATATATAGCTTAAACTGTAAACATATGTAAGATGAGTGCACCATCATAACAAGATAAAATAAGTCGATAATCGAATGTACATAGCCTGCGAAATTTAAATCTAACCTTATTTTTTGAACAGGCGTCGTTCTGCGCCAAAGCACAGTTTTAAGTTGTCTACAACACATTCATGCGAATGTTTGTTGTAGTTTTCTTTGTTTGGACATTGTTTATTTGATTAATGTAAAAAAAATTGAAAAAGCTCAGTTTTATAGATGTACTTAAGGGTACAAATCTGCAAAGACTTTTAGTGTAGGCAGCTGTTTTATTCTGTTGGGCTTGGAAATAAGTCCTGTGCTTACCAAAGCATTTAGACAAATTGCTTACAACCAATCTATATTTGTCTCAAGAGGATCTCAATTTATATATGAATTCGGTTCTTTTTTCTTCATCTGGATTTCAGAAGCTGGTTTGGAATTAGCAAGGAAACAAAACTGTCCGTTCTTGTTTGATTCAGATGTACTTTTATAGTAAAATATAAGGTATAAAAATATGATTTGTCAATGACTCTTCTGTTCTTCAAGACATGTCTTTTTTGGGCGCACTTGACTTGCATGAAGCAGCACGAACGCGTATCACACAGCAATCACTTTGTGACTTGTTTCGTTATGCGGATGTGACTAAGCTTTGAACGCTTAGATACCTTTGAATCGATAAAAAACGGTTCACTACGTACCTGCGAAAGTAAGTAAAACGTCCTGCTGAACATATTTTGCTTGGTAACGGCAGTGGAACATAAATCTTGAATAGATATGTTTTAACGAAAATACTTTTTTCTATTGCTTTACCATATTTATAAGTTGAAAATTGTTTTTGTTTAAAAAATATATAAAATTGAAGCTAAGTACCAGGTATACCGGTATGAAATATAGGTATTCTCGTTTTTTTGAAAATAAAATACTAATTATTAATGGGAAAGCAAAAACATTTTATTCAAAGTATTGTCTTTTAAACCAAATCAGACACACAATTTTCGACCTCTTCGTAGGAATCAAAGTGCTGCCCAGCCAATGCGTGTCCTATCGATAAAAACAAACAGTAGTTGGAAGGAGCCAAGTCTGGTGAATACGGCGGGTGGGGTAGCTGTTCCCAACCAAGTGTTTTTATAATATTCTGAACCGGTTTTGGTTTGTGTGCAGGTGCATTATCATTGGCCCATTCTGGTCGTTTCTCGATCAATGCATGGTTCAAATTGATCATTTGTTGACGGTAACGATCAGTATTAACGGTTTCACCAGGTTTTAGGAGCTCGTGGTACAGCACACTTTTCTGGTCCCACCAAACACACAACAGCATTGTCTACTTGCCGAATCGATCTGGTTTTGCAGTCGATGTAGATGGTTGTCCCAGATAAACCCACAATTTTTTCCGTTTAGGATTCTTAAAATAAATCCATTTTTCATCGCCAGCATCAATCCGATGCAAAACTGATTTTCTTTCGTGTCTTTGAAGCAAAATTTCACAAGTGTTTTTTCGGTATTCCATTTGTCTTTCATTCAATTCATGTGGCACCCATTTTCTAAACTATTGGATCTTTCCCATAGATTTTAAACGGTCAGAAATTGTTTGTTGTGCAACATTTAACATTGCTGCCATTTGCTCTTGACTCAGTGTCATCTCCATCCAATATCGTTCGCAATTCGGCGTCTTCATATTTTTTTGGTGGTCTTTCACGTTCTTCATTTCTCACATCAAAATCATTATTTCTGAACCGTTGAAACCATCACGATGAAAAAATATGATGTTGCCTGTTCAATGACTTGATGTATACTAGATATTTTTCACAGATGTCATAGCAAACAAAAAAAAAAAAAAAAAATAAGGGCTCGTTCACAACAAATCTTCCCTATCGAGACATTTGTATCTTGGCGCTCACTTCATACCGGTATACGTATACTAGGAAATATTAACAACAAATATTTAAATAATGATCATGGATTATTAACTTGTGGCCATTCTTCTAGATTCAACCAATGTTACTCATAAAAATAATTGGATTAAATAACCTTCAAATAAATTAAAGATTTGACATTGAATTCTGCAGTCAAACATACATAATCAACTTTGAATAGAAGTGTAAATTTGTTGTGGCTTCTGATTGACCTAGAAATTTTGTGTGGGTCCCGGCACGCATTCAATTGAAATTTAAAAAAATGGATCTCGTTTCACTGTGAAATTGAGCGAACAAAGCCGTTGATAGCTTAATTAATTCAATTAAACACTCAAAAAGCAATGCCCACAACGTCAGACGACACGTATTCGCCATCTGTTCTATTTAGACTGACGCAATGTAAACCTACAATTTAATAACTCCTCTGTTTTAATACGTCTTAACGTTGTACCAAGTTGAAGAGTGCAATTCGTCCAGACTTTATTCTTCTGTTTCACAAGTACATTCAAGTCTGCAGATCACAATGCACCGCAATTGTTTCTTTTTTTGTTCGTTTAAGTTCTGCTGATGCGGAATTATTTCGAAACGACTAGGCTTGCTGCCCACAGTACAATAACGACAAATTAGTAATAGCTGGCTAAGCATTTAGGAGAGAAATTACAAAGCATTTGAAATATGCTTCTCGTCGTGTTTTTTTTAACTTAGGAATACCTTCGTCATTAAGAGGGTGGAGAGGAAATTTTGAATGATTTAGTGCTAAATTTGAGAAGTTTATGTTTAGTCCCTATTGTGAATACAAGTTCATAATAAGACAATACATATAAGCAAATTAAAACCAAATAAATAAATAATGAATTAAAATCTTTTTCGCAAAGAGTTATCTAATTTTCATTTAAGTTCAAGCACATAGTTTCAATTTACGTTCCTAAACGTAAGGTTTTCGTCATAGTGTTTTATCATAAGACTTGTAGCTGATTATAGTGCGTTATTTAAATAATAATAATAATTGTTGGCGCTACAGTACAAAGGGGGACCAGGGCCTAGCTTGCTCATCAACTACTCGTGTTGTGCGTGCTACTGTTCTCTCACGAGTAGAAGGGACCTACAGTTTTTTGCCGACTCCGAACGGCGAAATTTGAGAAGCTTTCTTAGACAGTTATTACTCTTTGAGTGTTGTCAGCAGCTCGAAAGAGGTGGTGCCGTGAAGAATTCGAAAAATTGGTGTTGAGCTGGGAGTCGAACCTAGACCTTTCGGCGTGTGAGCGTCGCACTCTACCCACTACGCCACGGCATTATTTATCAAAGTATTATTTTAATTTTGAAGAGTTAACTAAATTAAATCTTAGATAAAAATGTAGAAGAACGTCTGCGCCTATTTTTAGCCTAAAAGTTTAGCACTGAATTATGAGCCGAAATTTGGACGAAATATTGTTTCAAGTTGCAACAGTTATAAAATAACAAGAAAGCCAGGTGTGACATACATGAGTGAAACATTAAAAATTGCCATTAAACTCTTTCAAGGACACGATTTTGTTTAAGTTTAGCTTAATTCCAAGTTATGCATATATTCACAACTTTACCTGTGTTCGTATTAATAAATTGTGCATTGCATTGAGAATACTACATCCATGATTGTTATTAACAGAGGATGTTCAAAGCGGGTTAAGGTGCACCCTAACCTCTTTTTTTAAATACTACTTTTTATAGGAAATATTTGTGTGGCACTGTCTTATTCTTTTACTTTCAATGAACAGTTTAAAATCGACTTACGCAATCTTTGATAGGTCCAACTCCGCGATTTAAGCACATATTGACTCAATAAGTGCAACTTTACAACAACGCTTCCTTAAAGCAAGGAAGTAATTGCTTGTGTATACAAGTGCACTAATGACTCAGAAAGTAACACGTATCATTGGTAAGGCCTGATTTGTTCATTTTCCTCCGTGTTTTCATTGTTTTTCTATTTGCACTCACTTTGATTATGTGTTTCTTCCGTTAACTTACAGCTTTATAATTTGTCTTAACAACTATTAAACTACTATTAAAAATAATACACAAACAAATAAAATGCATCTGTGTTAATATAAATAAGTTTTGATTTAATTGCAAAGGATGGCTGTCTATTTACAAAAATGTCTATTTTATGAGAATAAGAAAACCGTTTTTTAGTTAAGAAAACAAGGATAAGGCTTTATATGGATGGTTTTAAAACCTAACGACTTAACAAATAGCGTTTTCTTATGGAATTAGAAACTCAAAGGCAATTAAATTGCACAATAAAGGTGAATTTTGGCAGCATCAGCTTTGGTAACAGCATCCTGGAGAGTTACACCCATTGGATGCAAGCGTCTTTTGGTACTTGTCCAGCAAGTTCATCAGCAGTCTCGTTTTCCAAAGACTTGTCTTAACTAATTTAGTTTACCAGCCAATTTGAGGTAAATTTACAATCCTGTGCTATCTTAAAAGTGATTATAGGGTTGAGTGAGGCCTTAAATAGACCTTTGATGTTGCTATAGATGCAGATGCTTCATCCCTTTTAACCTGTTCTTCAGAATAAAGTTTGTCTCCAGTAGGATCCCAAAACTTCCGCTTGGAAGACCGACGCAAAGTTTCTTAAAGTAATGTGAAGTCCGATGCCGTTGTTGTCTTCGAAGGCACCAGCAGCTGCAGCTGTCCATAGAATAGTCTCTAAGAAAAAGCAACGCGACAGGTCATCGAAGTCCCAGTGTGAGTTGTTCTCAATGCCGTGTAGATCCGAATGGAATTTTTCGGTGATAGGGCCCAAACTTTGTGAAAAAGCTCCTTTACACTACCAGAACACTGACAGCTCCGTGGGAGTTTTTCGCCTTAATGTGTAAGCCTGGACGTAGGTGTTATGTCTATTTTATATTATTTTTACTACATTATTTTCTTTGAATAGCTTTAACCACTTGTAAAAATTTTTTTTTTTGACTCAGAGTACATCGTGTGCTACTTTAAGCATTTTAAGTGTTTTTGAGCAATAAATTCCATTTTGTACACAAAATTGAAAACAAACGAACAAGCCAAACACGTCATACTTGTACGCCTCTCACGAACAAAGTAAATATGCTATATAGCTGTAACTGAAATCGCTAATCGAATGCACATACATGTGTCGCTCACAAAATGTCAAAATTATTCTTATTTTATAGATCTCGTAAGTTTGCAATGGGAAAACCAACATTGTAGTAGCAGAGATATTATTGCTACAACATTTCGTTCGTTTTATTTTTTTAATTCAGTTTCTTACACTAAAGATTAAAATACTCAAAATTAGCTCACCAATATGATGTACAGATCTTACTTAAGACTTACTTACTGACGATTCACAACTTAACTCTACTCAAAAATTAAGCTAAACAATGTCCGTTATAATATATGGAAGCGTGCACCAGGGCGTATGTGCTACTTATTCATATAAATATATATTTCACATATATTTAACATGCCCTGATAATTTTTTTTTTAAATTTCGTTCTTTGTTTTGATTTTCTTTACTTGTTTTTGTATAATTCCTTACAACTATTTCAGCCCATTTGAGTTAGCCACAGTGACTCAACTCTTAGCCTTTAGCTTTGAAAAGTAAAACTGCATTGAATCTGGTTTTGGTGTAATCCCCAGTAGGAATGCTGTTTCTTGTTAGAAATTGCTCGACTAAGCCATAGGAGGTTCTTGAGCAGTGTAACTCCAGATTAACTTAATAAATAAAATATCTATTATATTAAGGCTTGCGTCGGTGTACAGGGCTTCGACGATTTCTGCTTCGTTTCGTTTTCGTATTCACTAAAATATGATCAAAATTCGCTTCTTTTTTTTCATAACATTGTAGCTATCCACAATATAAGAAAATAAACTATTTCAACTATAATTTATCAAAGAAATAATCATGTACGTGCAGCAACCTCGGTAATTGCAACGGCTATAATTTCCAATCGGTGCGTAAACCGAGTTTGTTATGTATATCAAATAGACCGAGACGACCAGGAACTGTGGTCGCTCAAGTCGCAAATGAAAAACCTCCAGAGTTTGATTCTGTTGAATTACAGAATTGCTATTAATTCATATTGGGGGAACAAGATTCGGTCTGTTCATTCGAACGGTCCGGGTGTGTTCCCCAAAATTAACCGGATCTTCCGAAGGAGGAACTTAATGCCTTGGAGGCTATTTATGACTTGACAGAACAACCCACAACGCAAATATACTGACATCAGTTGGCATCGATCTGGATAGGGCAATGCTGGACAATGAGTTCTTCATTGTTGAAGATGATGAGAAGGTACAAGCAATAGGAGCAATTTTCCAGGAAGTGTGTACGGTCAACGAATCTCTTTATCCGAATCACGACTTGGAGTACAGAGCCTTGCTTAACCATTTCCAACTTCGAAATGAAATACAACCATGGCGTTCTGATAATCATAGTTTCGCCAAATTCAATGACGAAAATAAAGCAGATAATGCTGGGGGCATGGGCCTGTCCACGCGAGGTAACGTAGTTGATTGCGTTCAACAAGGCGAACTGCCAAAACTATACTCGTTAGTGTAAAGGTCAAGTTGACATACAGCCTCCTCGCGGCGCCCCCTGGACAGCCATCAAAACATTCGTTGTGTGATGAACCAATGTATGCAGCGAACCCCTCTGCCCGAGGGTTAAATAATGGGCCTGGCCTACCAGTCTGTGGGTTGTGCGTGAGGTTAACTTTCTTACCACATAAAAAATAAATATTTTAGGAACGCGGAAATGCAGCAATGCTGAATTCGGGAACATCAGCCTAATATGACGACAGAGGAGAAGAATGACAACACCAAGGATGGCTTCTACGATATCCTAGAAAGAACATACGATCGATGCCCCGACACCAAAATCGTTCTAGGAGTCTTCAACCCTCAGCTGGGAAAGGAGGACATCTTTGATGGAGTCATCGGAAAACACAGCCTGCACGACAACACATCCGGCAACGGACTCAGGCTGTTGGCCTTCGCCTCGGGGCAGAACCTCTCTGTGACACCTGAACATTCACAAAGGGACCTCACGATCTCCTGATCAATCCACCCTCAAATAGATTGATCACGTTGCGATCGACATTAGACACTCCACCAGTGTTCTCGATGTCCGAACCTTCCAAGGTGCAAACATGGACTCGGATCATCACCTTGTTGTAGCCAAGGTAAGAACGCGGATATCGTGAGATCAGCGGAGTCGGGACAGGCAAATAAGGTTTGACGTCGGAAAGCTAGAATCGCAACCGATCGCTGGGAACTTTGCCGACCGAGTCTCCCTGAAACTCGCTCAGAGTCTGATGCTGCCTGCACTAAATATAGAAGAAGACTGGAAACGTTGTCAAGAAGCCATCAGAGAAGCTGCCACTGATGTGCTGGATTTCACGTCACCACCTAGAAGGAACACATGGTCTGATGACGAGTGCACAAGAATTCTGTCCACCCCATTTAGACGAGGTGAAGATAACAATATCGAAGCTGAAGTCGAAGAAAGCTGTTGGAGCCGACAGACTGTCCGCAGAACTATTTAAATCAACTAGAAATGATCTGGTTTGGCGCATGTACCAGCTCATCTGTAAGATATGGTCGGAGGAAAGCATGCCCGATGAGTTGAATCTCAGCGTCGTTTGCCCGGTCTCGTTAATTGACTGTGCCAATTACCGAGGGACTAGTCTTTTTAATATCGCCTACAAGATCTTCTTTGCCATATTGTATGAGCGTCTGAAACCGTTTGTCCATAACCGGATAGGTCCCTGTCAATGTGGTTTTAGGCCAGGGAAGTTCACAATAAACCAGATCTTCAGGGCAGATCCTGGAAAAGACCCAAGAAGTGCAAATCGACACTCACCACCTATTCGTCGATTTTAAGGCCGCATACGAAAGTGTGCATAGAGACGATCTATCCATCCTCTAGAAGATCGTGTGTAACTCACAAGTCAACACCAGAGGCACAATCTTCCAAAAGGCAGTTCAATTGCTAGCTTACGCCGAAGACATTGACATGATTGGACGAATACAGCGAGCCGGCAATGAGACGGCATTAAAGCTGGCATTGAAGCGGAAGCGGCTAAAATGGCTCTGGCGGTAAATGAGGGCAAAACTAAGTACATGATGTCATCAAGGAAGAATACACAACATCAACGTTTCGGACAAAGGCAGCAGAAACTTCGAGGTAGTCAAGGACTTCGTCTACCTCGGCTCCGGGACAACAATAACAGTACCGAAATCAAACGCAGAATCACCCTTGCCAATCGCTGTTTTTTTGGGCTCAAGAGGCAATTGTGCAATACAGCCCTCTCTCGAAGGACGAAGGTCGCTTTATATAAAAGCTTGATAATCTAAGTCCTACTCTATGCCGCAAAAACATGAACTTTACTAAAAGCGGATAAGGTAGCTCTTAGTCTTTTTGAGAGAAAAGTGTTGCATGCGATTTTTGGCCCTGTTTACGTTGATGACATCTTTAGGAGAAAATATAGCGAAGAGCTTTTTGGGCTGTACAGCGATATGCGCCTGGTCCAGTGTCTTTGGATACAGCGCTTAAGTTGGCTAGGCCATGTAGAGCGTATGGACACTACTCCTCCCGCCCAAAAAGTCTTCGATTCTGAGCCATTAGGACAACGCAACAGAGGACGGATTAGGCTAAGATGGCGCACACAAGTGGAGAAGGACCTCAATTAACTTGGAGTGCGCAATTGGAGGCAGCCAGCGAATGACCGTGCTGGCTGGAGAGGTATGTTGGTTGAGGACCAGGTCCACCCCGGATTGTTGCGCCATAAGAAGAAGAAGAAGAAGAAGAATGCATTCGCCCAAGATGGCTCTTATGCCATACTTATTCCGAAGGAAGATCTCAAAGGCATTTTCATCAGTTTGACGAACAAAAAGTCCACAGGAATAGACGGAATACCAAATATTGTGTTGTGTTATTTCACCGAAATGAACGCAATCCTGTTCGACAATGGTTTGAGTAATGCACATTATATTAAGGGACAAAGATTCCTCGTTTCCGAAAAATCTTCGGTCAGGTTTAAGCAGGTTTTCGAAAAGATTGTCAATTAAGTCCTGATACAGTGGACAGTGAACAAAATATAATACCGAATAACCAATTTCTATTTAGGGCGGGACATGATACTATACGTGCTGCTTTAAAATTGGTTTCAGACATACAGTGGAACAAGGTTAAAATTCAGAGTACCGAGGCCTGTCTTGTTGATTTGGAAAAGGCATTCGATCAACTACCAAAAATGTGAAACCATCCTTCTTCAGAACTCCGTTATGCAAAGCCTCAACGGCTACAAAAAAATGACATAAGTTCAGCATCTTGGACCCACAGGCACAACCATTAGCTGCAAAGACATATGGGCATTTTGTTGGACCAGTTTCTGTATGGTAACACCCATTCTTAAGAAAGCCAAGAAAGCGTTTGCTATGGTAAGTAGGTTGTTTTACAGCAGCCAACTTAACTCCAAAATAAAAGGGATCTGCTACACGGCCCTGGTCCGGTCAGTCATTGTGTTTGGCTGTATATTAAGTTCTTCCCAGATGGAAAAGATAAGGATGTTCGAGAGGTAATGTCTCCGCACTTGTCTCAAGAAATACGGAACACCCGAAGGTTTTGTAAAACGAAGCCAAAATGAATATGGTGGATAATTTCATTATTAAGCTAATTCGAAGACATGTTGCACGAGCCATGACTTCTCACAACGAACTTATATTCGGAGTCTACTACCCCAACGATGCATGTCATGAGAATGCGCGCCAAAGTTGATTCATTCCACCCGAAAGCATTTGTATATCTAGCACGCATTTGATTAATCCGATGCGAACTGATGTCCACTCTTGTATCACGTGGAAAGCAGGATAGTGGAAAGAGGCTGCTATATAATAGTAGGGTCCGCGTCCGCATATGGCCAGTAAGGAAGTTCTCATACTCTGTCACAAGTTTAAGTATTTTTATCTCTAGATATAAGAAATCAGAATATAAACAACAGTACAAAACGTATTCAAAGTAAAAAAAAACGTTAATAAGAAGAAATTGCAAAATTTCGGCGATTCCATAACTAATTTCCCCTAGCCAATTTATAAAACAACAAATAGTAAGACTAGTCAAACGTTTATGAACGCTAGGAATATATAAGAGGAGTACAATTTACCCGTGGAATATATAAGAGGAGTACAATTTACCCGTGGTGACATCAACAATAAGAAGAAGGCTGGTAAAGACGAATTGACCTGCCAGAAGTCCCAGAAAATTACCACTACTGTTAAAAATCAACCTACTATGGTAAAACGAACCAAATTTGCCAAAGAACACCTGAACTGGGGTCCTTCTAAAAGGCACAATACATTGTGGACGGACGAGTCCAGAACAGTTTTAGTTGGTATTCGTTTGACGAGGACACTTGTTCGCAGGCGAAAAGACTAAGAGTTTTAACCGGAGTGTACTCTCAAGACAGTAAAGCATGGCGGAGCAAACATAAACGTATGGAGATGCTTTTCCTATTATGGCACTGGTCCCATATTTTCTTTTATGCAAAACAAAAATTGGATCAGTACCGGTGGTGGCGGTGATGACCGCCGGAGTTCGTGTCAGCATATAGAGGAAAATCAGCCTTAGATTTAGTATTATTTAATTTCCTGCTTGCACTTAAAGTGAATGTTGTCGCCGTCGCGTAGTGGGTAGAGTGCGACGCTCACACGCCGAAGGGTCTAGGTTCGATTCCAAGCTCAACATCAATTTTTCGAATTTTTCACGGCACCACCTCTATCGAGCTGCTGGCAACACTTAAAGAGTAATAACTGTCTAAGAAAGCTTCTCAAATTTCGCCGTTCGGAGTCGGCAAAAAACTGTAGGTCCCTTCTACTCTTGAGAGAACAGTAGGGCGCACAACACGAGTAGTTGATGAGCAAGCTAGGTCCTGGTCCCCCTTTGGACTGTAGCGCCAACATTTATTATTATTATTTAAAGTGAATACATATTTCTAACCTAACCGGAACAATTGACAATACTACAGTTCCAAATAATTTTCTGAGACCATTTAAAGTATTATTTTATATCCTGCGTATATATAAAGTGAATACATATTTCACTGTCCAACCGATATAATTGATAATACTACAATTTATACAGATTTTCTGAGACAGTTTAAAGCGGTTGCTAGCTGCACAAAAAATCTTTACAGATCTCCTTTCATATAAGTTGTTTAATGAGAATGAGCTGAAATTTTCCATGAAATACATCCGTTTTTAAAATATGTAAAAAATAAAATACGGTTCCAAAGCCTTTCTGTATCGAGTACCTTAATTTTTTCTACTAACTTCACTCGTCACTATCATCAACTAATGCTTTACTAATAACATCTCTTTATCTTCACTTTTTAATTTTCAAGTTTTAGCTGCAACTCATTGAATTTTGCTCTTCATTCCAAACATCACACCTTTGACAGTTGAAGCAACTGATCGGACAGCGATGCAAACGGGAGTCGAACAGGTCCCACACAAATGTGACTCAGTTCAAACGAATCAAAACAAAAAGCGTGCAGATATCAGATCTTCGGCATTGCGTCCCCTCTCCGAGGCATTAACGTATGCAAATGTGAGTCTTGGACTCTTTCTGATTAATTCATGTGTCCTTGTCTTCGTCGTGCGTTGAAAGAGAAACTCAACACTGAATGAGGTAATATTGACCGAAGAGTGAAAATGTTTAGCGACACCTCGGCATTTTGCTGGCCAAATGGAGAGCTCAATTGCAACAAAATCGCATTAAGAATCATTAGAAATTAAGTGGAATCGATAGTTCACATGACTGACATCGATTTGGACCGATATACAAGCGATTAGACTGAACCTGATTCGAATAATCAAAGAGTTTGCTCACAGATGCTAGCTGAACCTCTTTACGATCATGGGTAGCGACAGCAAATATCTTGTATCTACTTATATGGCGCGGTATATTTTTGTTGTTGGATTTTTGTTTAACAGTTCAACTTTCCATACAACTTTCTTGTAGAGCATGGTGCAGTGTCAACTTGGCAGTGTACCCGTCCAATGGGAGACGCGCTAAATGTGCGTTGCTGTAGGCGCAAATGCTGTGTTTTCTTTCTGGTCCCTGTTTTCGCAATTTTCTGTGACACTCTTCACCCTAAGGCACTGTCTATACAATATAATATGTTATCATATTTGAAATGTTTAATTTTTTATGCAAATGCAACATGTCTTGCTGCACAGAGAGGATCGACGTGCTCTGAATTATTCTTTAACCTTTTCAATTAGACGATAATGTTTGTGGTTTGCAGGCTTTAGATTTCGGGGTTCTAGCTATCTGCTCTAATAAGTTTCGTCATTTTGTTTTTGTCGGTATGAAAGCAGGTGTGACAGGAATATTGAAGAGAACACTTTAACGTTATATTTTTTTGTTTTGCTTCGAAAGTAAATGCCAAAAGTAAGTTTAATGAGCTTCAACTTGTATTCACATCGGTTTATGTAGTTGAAACATATGGTATCTCAAAGGATTTTGCAGGTTAGGCACAAGAGCTGTGTGGGCGATAGACAGATCTTTTGGTCAATTCAAACGCAACCATTCGACTGCTCCAGGCTAGTGTTTGACACTGTTAAGGCGTTACCTTAAGCAATTACTGTATTATTTAATGATCTTCAAAACCTCATTATTTAAATGGATATCACAGAGATTTACAAAAAATAAAAAAAAAGTGAACTTCCTCGGTGATTCTTCCACTTGTTAGCATTCACTGTGGGACTCCGTTATTGTTCCGCTTGGCTTGGATTTAAAACTTATACCGACCGGACTACTGTTTTTACTTTTATTAACATTTTTAATTGGCGTTCTCCATCACTAGAGATTAATTTCTTCTCACGTATTTCGGTGTTGTTGCATTTACACTTGCGAGTAACGTTTTGCGTTTTAAGGCCGTGCTGTCATTTTTGGATCCTGTTGTTCTCTTGATCTCAGTGCTCATACATTAGCTACAACACTGGCTTGATGCAAATGTTTGTAAACACAATAGAAATTTTAAAAATGCTGAGATCGTTTGATATCAATCTCCATGTGGATCAGAAAACCCAACAGGCTGAGTTTACAATATAAAATGTTCTGCCCCGATGCGACGTCCACCAGCGTCATCCCGTTTCCGGTTGTGTTGTCGCTCATTCTGTATTATCCAATAATTCCAGAAAAGATTTAAGCTCTGCCTGACTGTGCGCTGAAATATTCTAGAACGTCCTACTTCCGAAGAAGAACATTCATGGTTAGTTAAAAGAGATCGTAAGTCATTTTTCTTCTCTATCCAGTTGTGGACGCAAATCGCAAGTTTTTCCTTGATGCCGGTTGTCATAAGACGTTTTCTTACATTCTTCCTTCAATTCTAGAAATGCAGAAGTGTAATTGCCTGATGTTATATAAGTACAAGCATGCTCAATGTACACTCAACACAGACAACTTCCTAATATCTCCTTTTTAGTTCATCATTTAAACAAGCACTCGCTCATGAGGTGACTCCAACCTCTCAACAGCGAAGCGCTCACTTTACTCCCACATAATTTGATCTTTCACGATTGCAGCCAGTCTTGAGTCTCAAGGCTGCCTATTTCTGATCTTACACGATTATTATTTCTTTTGGAAGAGCCTCTCGAATTCTAACTTCACACCAAACAAAGCCAAAGCCTATTGTCGTGTGATCATGGCGTCTCTACGAGTCCCGAACTGAGTCATGGTTCAATGTTCATCATATGAATTGGCCACAATAAATCTCAACCCACAGCGATTTGCGTTTATCGACGCACACAGCTATGCCCCATAATGGACGGCACAGACCAAATTGAGACACAAATGACGGTAACCTGGGACTCCGCCGCCGCAGAGGATGGATAATAATTCAACGAGAATGAAATTAAAATTCATTTGAGACTTTCAGAGCGGAATTCTATTTGAAATTACATCACGACGACGGAACGAAAACGACAGCGTTAACTGCAATGACAACGCAGATGATGATCGCGATGATGATGTTGTTGGAATGGAAATGGGAGCGTCTTTTGGGATATACCACTCGACGAACAACATAAGTCCGTGGCGTCATCAAACATGAATTCATTTCGTTCTAGCGAGGAGATACAATCAACTTTAATAGGCCACTTACTACTTTTTGAGAGAAGATCGTTCCTCTCTTCACGGATCATTAATTTTGTTCAATACACAAAATTTCAGGTCTATTTTGAGTTGCTCGTATTTGCACTTCAGAGGCATGCCCTTACAGTTGTCAACTCGAAGATTGTTACCTTGGGCGGATTAGGGATGAGTGCTAGGGATAAGCGCTAGGCACTGGCGCTTGAATAAAGACGAGGAGTGTGCTGAACCTTCTTCAGTAATTTTGTTAGGCAATACTTGTGCAGTTTCGGTCCGGCGCATGCCAGGAATGTGTGTAATCTCTTCTTCATTAATGAATCTGTCGCACATTAAATGCATATATGGGAACATATGATCCAGAGAAGCAATCGTATGTAGGTCGGGAAAATTGATTTAATTTTAATTGGATTCACATGATAAAAATTGATTCGGAGGTTCATAGGTTATTTCCAAATCAATGTGAATAGAGAGCACATTCAATTATTGCGCTTAAAGTTAACAGGGGATGGGATGCGTCTACGGAGTTCATTAAACTGTGCGTTTGTCATTCCATTTGAATGGTGGTCGTGCATGAGCAATTAATAATTACATCGTTGTGGAGATAATGTTTTTTATTTTCTGGCTTGTTATTATTACCGTTCTCTTGTCACGTAATTTTTACATGCATTCGCTTTTACATACCAGGAATTCCATCGAATAAACCTGATTTAAGAGGAATCAAAGTAAATAAATGAGAATGAGAAACAAAATAGGGCTGGAAATCAAAAAAAAAAAAACAAAAGTTCCGAAAAAGCATGTTAATCCAGTTAAAAACCGAAAAGATTTAGCATACGGAAAAAGTAAATAGGTTTTAATCTCTATTGAGTACTTTTAAAAGTAAAATTTGATAGACTTGAAAAAGCTTCAACCACGGATTGAAACCGGCTTAGATTCTCTCAAGCTCCTTGCTTCTTATATGCACGACGAATACAATATGAAATTCCCTGTTAAACATGCAGCTCCTCAAGTTAACTTTGTAAGAGAATGTGAATTACTTTACTTGAATACATACTAATGAATAAAGGTTAATTATACTACATTATATTTGATAACAGTAATTTAATGGGAAGACCCAAAACACACCACGTTTTCCTTGATTTTAAGCCCGCATATGACAGTGAGCATAGGGACGATGTATACCGTGATGCTCTCGTTCTAGCATTCCTAGCCAACTCATCAGGTTGTGTAGAACGACGACACACGCTGCAAACTCACAGAGATCTTCAATGTCGAAAAAGACTTTAGACAAGGCTAGGCTCTGTCCTGTGACTTCTTCCACGTAATTTTTGAGAATATCGTGCGTAACTCACAAGTGAAATCCAGAGGCACGATTTTCGTAGAGGCGGTTCAACTGTCAGCTGACGCGGACGACATTGACCTGATTGGACAATCATAGTCATACGTCAAAGAGGGATATGCTGACATTGAAGCGGAAGTGGCGACATAAAATGTTTTGATATTGCAAAATAAGTGAACCATTGGTAAATATTTTGATATTTCGAAATAAAGATTTCGGATAGACTAAGGCACCATCAAAAGAAACTCCTTAACTTCTTCGAGGCTTATTGAAGCACATTACTGAGCAAGCGCAAGCACGTGAACGGCTCCGTTCGTGTGCATCTTAATCAAACAATATTTCAATTTCCTAAGTTCCATCAATGCAAATATTTATTTATTTTTTTTTTTTTGTTATTTTAGTTTGTGAAAGTAAATTAAATCTCTGTCAGAGAGTTCGTTTAACTTTCGTAACGTTAAAATCGAACATTATAGTTTAAGAGCCTGTGGAGTATACTCGTACAATCCCTAGATTACAGCTAGCAATTGATATATCGCATGTTGAGGTAGGTTAAAATTTCCCATATTCTGGAGCAGCAACTTATTGGTCGATAACAAAAAAAGTTAAGTTTAAGTCAAATTTATATCAAACTTGACAAGATCGTACGAAATTCAAATTCTACCCCAGACGCTGAATCCTGAAACCGACATTAACATGATTGGACGATCACATCGAACCATCAATGTGGCATTTGTAAGTATTAAAGCCGAAGCGGGTAAATGAGTCTAACGAAAATGAAGGCCAGGACAAAGTACATGAGTCATCACAAAAGGACGCACAAGATCGACGTCTTAAAGAGAGCGTCATAAAAGGTAGGAGTATTGTGTCTACGCAGGGTCTGGAATAAAAAAGGACAATAACACTAGTACTGAGATTCAGCACAGAAATAATCATGCTAATTGCTGCTTCTTTGAGCAAAATAAACAAGTAAGTGACAGAGCCATATTTTAATCATCCCTATATATATTGCTGTATGGAGCAACTCATGGATCATGGTTTTTGGTCGATTTAAAAAAATCTATCTCAGTCCTGTTTGCGCTTGATAGAGTCTAGTGAAAAAGATTCAAGCACGAACTGTGCAGGATGTAAAATGGCATGCATCTAGTTTAGCGTGATCGTACTTAACGATTAAGATAAGTCAAAAACATTGTTATATTAGGTCATTCCGCGGTTGAGGAAGTTCTTCAAATGTGGATAACCTTTACCAACTTTGTGCCTGCAACCGTGAGCCAAACAAAAAGGTAAACGCCTGTTAAAAAAGACGAAATAACATATATGCATTGTATTGTATTGTACTGTATTGTACCGCAAAAAATAAATTTAATAGCGATACAATAGACGAAAACTTAAAAAGGCGTTTTAGTGAGTTTCAATAAAAATATGAAATAATTTTCAGCTTGACGACATATATACTATGGAACAAGAGTTAAGCTAGCTATGGTAAATAACTCCCTTTAAGGTTTTTAGAGAAAAATCTGCGGTTGAAATGCACAAGAAAAATGTAAATAGTTTAATAAATTATTTAAATAAATTAATTAAATTTAGACTACGTTGATTGCTGAGAATATAAAACACTTCAGATTACAAATCCATTTATCTTCCCCCTCTTCACTACAAAAAAATTAATGGCGTAAAATAGGTCTACAATTGAGCACTAAGGAAGTAATCCCTATAAAATTCCCATCATACTCTCAACTTGTGTATCAGAACTGAAGATTCACCCAAAATGAACATCAGAAAGATAAAAATTCGTTGCAGCATTAAAGGTGCTTTCAATTTTTGATATGACCAAAATCCCGATTTCAAATACGTTGTTTAGACTAAAGACGAATCTAGTTCTATTCCTTTAAGATAAATGGGTAAACTTCTTTATAATTGTGTAAGTAATAATACGAATCTACCAGAAAAAATTTGCGACGGAAAGTATTTGTCATGGAGTCCTTATACCATTAATATGGATTTCAACCCTAGACCAACTGCTTGCAAGCCTCAACTACCACCGTGTCAATGTGGTTGCGTACACAGCCGATGCCGGGTAAGTGCTTCAAAAAAATGAGTGAGCAAGTTCGAAGGGTTGTGGCCGCCGTGGCGTAGTGGGTAGAGTGCGACGCTCGCACGCCGAAGGGTCTAGGTTCGACTAAATGTAAAATTTGTCAATGTCAATTTGATTTTTTTTAGAAATAGTCCTGGAATTTTCCAGTTTACATACACATAAAACAAATTGAGTGGTCGCCGTGGCGTAGTGGGTATAGTGTGACGATCACACGCCGAAAGGTCTAGGTTCGACTCCCAGCTCAACACCAATTTTTCGAATTTTTCACGAGCTGCTGACAACACTCAAAGAGTAATAACTGTCCAAGAAAGCTGTAGGTCCCTTCTACTCGTGAGAGGACAGTAGCGCCCACAACACGAGTAGTTGATGAGCAAGCTATGCCCTGGTCCCCCTTTGGACTGCCGCACCAACAATTATTATTTTTATTAAGTTCGAAGGGTTATACAAAAGGCATGAACTATGTAAAAGTTGATATTGTGTTCTTTAAATGAAGGCATAAAGTTAATAGTTTTATACTGAAAGCCTCGTTTCTAACTACCTTGCTTAAAGTGAATATCCACTCATCTTAAACGTCTACAAGCAACACTTTGTACGATGATGAAGCTCTTAAAAAAAAAGTCCAACAGCTAATGTACATGAACTTACAGGTCCCAAATCAACAGTCGAGAAAGTGCTTAAGCTAAAAAAGGTGAGTCGTTTCAAGTTCAGATTGCCCCAAACTCTAGGATTTACATGTGTAGATCGTAGATGTACACAACTAAACTGAACAAAGTTCAATTTTGATTAAAATGGTACCTCAAACATGTCAGAGCCGACTACCATTTTCTACCCAATGTGTTAAGTCTAAGTTCTGCAACAGAAATTTCATCTTATTGTATGTTTACAATGTTAATGACGGTGAAGAGGCCGGAAATTGCACGCAGTCTTCAAACTTCCAAGTCCCACAAGGACAATTTTCTTAACATCCTCCTTTCGAAAAATCCGTGATACGTTGGGTATGTTACTATGTACCCACTTCACTTTAGTTAATAAAGATGTTTGTGATTAAGCTTTGTAAAGTTATTCTTTTTTCACCGTTTTATTCAGCACAGAATCGAATTGATAATTCCGCCATTTTCTTGTAATAGGCAATTCCCTTTACAATCCCGCCACACTCCCAGCATAAATTTATTTGCTTGCAATCCAGGCTTTGAAATCATTTGTGGTCATCTAGTGGTCACCTAGTGGTCTATGTAGAATATTTTCCTATCGTCCATAATGTACCGCTCCAAAAATTCGTTTGTTTTATATTTCATTGATGGCTATTCTGTCAAATAAAATTCTTTGTATTAATTCATGTGGCATTAAAACACCAGGCCTCTTTAGCAGCCCGCTCGTTTTGCTTAATACCATATCGATGATATTAAGTACCTCCAGCAACTCTTGGCATCTACGGTGATGACCCCCGTCCAAATTGTTGGACTTGGCCCTTAATCACGTTTTTTCACTAAAAACTGCATATTTTTTCGGCAAGTTCTTCTTTTTCACTAGTGTCCTGTGTTAATGGTTGTATAACTCCTGGACGCACTGAAAACTGCTACTAGCAGCCAACAGTTTTCCAATTGTTTTCTAAATATCCAACGTAATTGTTAACTACATTGACCACACGGATAAATCGAAGCAGGAACTAACCCAAGGCTTCACGTGTCACAGTAGACCCTGAACCATATGAGCAATCCTTAAACACACCCATAACCTGAGACACCTTGTCACGCACCACTTAACGCGTAAAATATGGCTACACGAGCCTTTATGTTCGGCCTATGTACACTTAGCCTTACATCCTATCTCGCACGCAGTTGAGAGTGAGTACAGTTTTAGGACCCTTTTTGGGTCACCAAACGTGATAACTTCCTGAGGCATAATTGCTTGACAATTCATTAAACAAGCGGGGTAACGAAAAATTCAACTTCAACAAGGCACGCTCATTGCTACGGCCTTGTAACCCACTTACTTACGTAAGACAATCATGGGGTACTGACCACACTTCAAAACTAATTAATTAATTTGCCACACAGTCCAAGAAGCTGCACGTGGGAAGAAGGTGCTCGGCGACTCGAAAACGAAATGAGCGACACAATCGCTCAAAACTTCCTTCTGAGTAATTTACACGCACTGAGAAACAAGACACTGCTCACTGCTTTGAAAGTCATTTTCCGCCACCCACCTATATCTGTCCATTTATTGCAACGACAAACACCCACCCACGGCACCCAGTGTGCGAGGGTTTGTGTAGTTCACTGCTCACCTTATTAGGCGGTGCCCACTAGAGATCTCTGTTACTACTACTGATTAGTGAAACGGCAGTGTCCCCCAAGCCCGAAACACACACAGACAGCGAAACCAGTTATGATGACGCGCACATATGACTAGGTGTGACCGCAACCGGGTGAATAACACCGCTTCCAATTCTGGACGTGCCCGTCTATAGACTTGAATGTGTCTATGCCGGTCAGCTGTTTTGGCGGCGTGGCGACGCCTGCAATGCAGTCTTTTCGATATGCTCCTATCGATGACGATGTGAATAGGGAGGTGACACGGACGCGACGTGTTCGTTGCAAAGGCAGTGGTATCCTTGTCTGCTGTATCTGCAAATGTGTGCTCGAATCTAAATTTTCAATGGGACGTGAGTTCGCTGATTTCCTCTTTGTTTCGGTATCCTCTTTCCAGGACAACTGGGGTGTGGTCAGGGGAATTCGTGATTTGAGTGCTGTGTCAGTTTATCGATTTTTAACTTCCTCCGCTCGTGCACGGACACTGCTGGTGTGCTGTTCGCATGAAGTGGAAGCAAATGTGTCCGGGGAGTAAGGTCGATGTGGAAACAATACACATGCACGTGTGATAAAATAGATCAATGGTTCTTGTTTTAGAAAACCTTTACTTTACACTTTTATGGTTTTATACCTCGATTTCCATAGCTATTCGAACTGGAATGTATTTGCTATACGACTAAAAAGTGAAGACAACGCATGGGAAGAAATAAAATGGATTTATGAGCCATATCACTGCAGACGCCAACAAGAAACTTGACTGAAATTAACTATGGCCTGACCAAAGTCAGCTTCTCTCCCATGACTCACATAGAGAAAGCTAAATATTTGTAGTTGTCGTTTTTTTTCGGCTTGACATATGATATGCATTCCGAGCGTGAAGTTCATGCGGAGCGCAAACCTATTGTGTGTCTTTTCGAGGCACATCCATCATCCATTAACTATAAGAATGACACATGAACTTAAGAAAGTTTATTAATATTGTTGTTAGTTATTGTGAGCAATTTTAAAATCTTCCATTAGCATGCGCAGGCGTTCCAATTTTATTCCCGGATAGGCGGTTATGAGTTTCAAATACATTATATTTCATTATATATGGAAATGAATGCAATGATAAGACAGAATCCTTGCGAAAACTAGTTTCATGGTGCAATATTAATTTTTAACTAAACATAAGTAGTTCCAGTATTGTATTGTCCAGTTTTCAGGTTTAAATAGACGCTTAGACATGATTTTAGTGTTTATTATACAGTGGAGCTGAGTCGCTATTAATCGTGTGATTAATTATAATGTGATGCGGGATGTGATCTGTTAGATTTAAATTGTACTAGAATGTACTCGAATGGTATTTTTATACCCACGTACAATTCACCCAAAGCCTTGAATTCTTCTTCTTCATATGGCGGTACAGTCCGGGGTGGACCTGGGCCTCAAACAAAATGCCTCTCCAGGCAGCACGGTATTTCGCTAGCTGCCTCCAATTGCACACTCCGAATTAGTTAAGGTTTTTCTCCATACATATGTGTGCGCCACCTTAGCCTAGGCCGTCTTCTGTTGCGTTATCCTAATGGTTCAGAATCGAAGACTTTTTGGGCCGGAGCAGTGGTGTCCATACGCTCTACATGACCTAGCCATCTTAAGCGTTATATCCGAAGACGCTAGACCAGGAGGATATCGCGGTACAGCCCATAGAGCTCGTCATTATGTCTTCTCTATGTTTCTGCGCCATAGAGTAGGACTGGGATGACCAAGCTGTTATATAAAGCGAGCTTAGTCCTTCGAGAAAGAGCCTTATTACTCAATTGCCTCTTAAGCCCAAAGAAACAGCGATTGGCAAGAGTGATTCTGCGTTTGATATCGGTACTGATGTTGTTGTCCCTGTTTACCGCGGAGCCGAGGTAGACGAAGTCCTTGACTACCTCAAAGTTTCGTGTGTGACGATCTGTCTGAGACCTCGATGTTGTGCGTCCGTTTTTGATGACAACATGTACTTTGCCCTCATTTAACGCCAGGCCATTTTAGCTGCTTCCGCTTCAATGCCAGAAAACGCCTCATTGACGGCTCGCTGTGTTCGTCCAATCACGTCAATGTCATCAGCGTAAGCTAGCAATTGAACAGACTTTTGGAAGATGGTGGTTCTGAAGTTGGCTTGTATGTTACACACGATCTTCTCGACGATGATATGAAAAAAGTCACATGACAGTGCATCGCCTTGTGTAAAACCTTTTTTGACATTGAAGGTCTCAGTGAGTTCGTTACCGACCTTAACGGAGCAGCAAGAGTTCTTCATCGTCATCCTATACAATCTGAAGAGTTTGGTAGGAATGCCAAAACTAGACATGGCACTGTATAGCTCGTCTCTATGCACACTGTCATATGCAGCCTTGAAATCGACGAATAGGTGGTGAGTGTCAATTTGCATTTCTTGGGTTCTTTCCAGGATCTGCCGTGGAGATCTGGTCTATCGTGGATTTTCCCTGCCTGAAACTACATTCATAGGGATCTATCAGGTTATGGAAAAACAGTTTCAGACACTCACACAATACGACAGGGAGGATCTTATAGCCTATGTTAAGAAGACTAATCCCTCGGTAATTGGCTCCAGCAGCTTTGATCGACTTCAGCTTGGATATTGCTATCTTCACCTCGTCTTAGTCGGGGGGACGGAATTCTTGTCCAAATCGAGTAGAACATTCTTCCTTACAGCAGAATTGGGGCCGTCATCACCGTTAAGGAGTCTGCAAAAATGATCCTTCCAGATTCTCAGCACAGACTGCGAATCAACCACGAGTTGTTCATTTTGGTCCCGGAAGGCTTTGGTCCGAACCTTGTATCCTCCGGATAGCTGTCTTACCTTTCGGTTAAACTTTCGGACTTCATTCCTGCCATAGCACCATTCAATTTCCTCGACCGCGCGCTTCTCATGCCCCTTCTTTTTTATTCTGAGAAGTCGGTGATCCTCCCTTCTTCTCTGTTCGTAGAGCTTACGAACAGCCCTCGTTGCTCGATGCAGCGTTGCCTAATAGGCGTCTTGTTTGGCAGCATGTGTTTGCCTGCACTCGTTGTCAAAGCATGGGTTCCTTCTAGGTGGTGACGTGAAACCCAGCACATCAGTGGCACCTTCTTTGATGGCTTCTTGACAACGTTTCCATTCTTCTTCTATGGTTAGTGCAGCAAGCGTCGAACTCTGAGCGAGTTTCAGGGAGACTCGGTCGGCAAAGTTCCCAGCATCGGTTGCGATTATAGCTTCCGACGTCAAACCTTATTTCCCTGTCCCGACTACGCTGATCTCACGATATCCGCGTTCTTACCTTGGCTACAACAAGGTGATGATCCGAGTCCATGTTTGCACCTTGGAATGTTCGGACATCGAGTATATTGGGGGAGCGTCTGAAGTCGATCGCAATGTGATCAATCTGGTTAACGGTGGATTGGTCAGGAGATCGCCAGGACCCTTTGTGAATGTCCAGGTGTGGGAATCTCCACAGAGAGGTTCTGCCCCGAGGCGAAGTCAAACAGCCTGAGTCCGTTGCCGGATGTGCTGTCGTGCAGGCTGTGTTTTCCGTTGGCTCCAGCAAAGATGTCCTCCTTTCTCAGGTGAGCGTTGAAGACTCCTGAACGATGTTGGTGTCGTAGCGGGGGCATCGATCGTATGTTCTTTCTAAGAGATCATAGAAGTCATCCTCCGTGTTGTCATTCTTCTCCTCTTTCGTTATATTAGGCTGATGCTCCCGAATTCAGTCTTGATGCGGATTGTCATTAGGCAATCGCTGACGGAGTCGTAGCTCAAATTTTTTTCCTAAGTCTGCTTCGAACAACAAATCCTCATCCGAATAAGCACTGCCTTCTCTCTCTATAACAATCGCTTTAGTATATGTGGCAGTTGTTCATCGTTTTCTTGCCGGGCCCATCTCATCGCACATCCTGGATGGCGGTAATGTCTGCCTTGTAGCAAGTCGTTCGGCTGCACGTCGTCTGTTAAGGTACCTCACATTCCACGTGCAAAACCGAAAATCCTTGCCCTTTAAACGTTTGCTGGGGTCATCAACAGTTGATTTTTTATTATCCGAGGCATGTTGTTGTCTCTGAACTATATTTTACCTGGTGAAAAAGTTAAACTCACGCACAATCCACAGACTGGTAGGCCAGGTCCATTATTACAATGGGTGTTGTGATGCCTATCCAGGGGGTGCTCCGAGGAGGCTGTATGTCAACTTGACCTGTGCACTAACGAGGATAGTTTTTGGAGCTTGCCTTGTTGAGTGCAATCAACAACGTCACCTGGTGTGGACAGGCCCACGCCCTCCAAAACCTTGAATTATACCTCATTAAACTCAAAAACGGTCATGGATTGACACATATCATCAAACGAGATAATTTTACTGGGTACTAGGTCACAGACGAAAGGCGGGTAACGATAAGGCTGATCAAATAGCCAGAAGTACAAGAACCCTCTCTTACTTCAGGAACACGGAAAAAATATTTTTACTACATCCGAATTAAAATTAAAATTAAAGGCTTTTTAATATATCTTATATGAAAATATTATGATTTCAAAAGAAAAATTTGGCTCAATTTAATTCAACATATTCTCCAAAGTTCCTTTTATCCCACTGATCGGACATAAGCCTGGTTAATAGAGTACTCAGTTTAACGAGCACGCAATAAGATATTCCCTGGAAGGATTCTATGTATGGCGGGGTGAAACTAGAATTCTGTATATGTCCGACACTAGAACGCCTCAAATATAAATTCCCCTGGAATCTGCTTGACCTCAACTAATCATCCTCCAAGCTTACTTACGGCTACAAATTTGTTCAAGATTGTTTGTTTGCAGGTACATTTGTTTTTCTCATCGACTCCTGTTCAAGCAGCTTATGCAAGCAATAGTCCGGGGTAGAATTAAGTGCACTTTCTCAGCGGCTTTAATTTACCAACAGACCTACCTCCCTTTTTGCGTAAAAAGTAGTCACAGTCAATATCGAGAGTCGACTTATCTGTATAGAAATTTGTCTGAACATATTCCTCTTTCCAAACCTTAAGTCCTCTTTTTCGACACTTATGTCAAAACCTTTTTTCTGTCACACAACAGAACTTTTTCAGCTTGGTGCGAAATCAATTGTGTCGTACTCAATCACATCTAAACCGGCGTTAGATTGGGAATTATTTTACGAATAAGAAATAATGAGGTTTCCCGGCTTAAATGACACATTCAACCAAATCTCTTCGACTTCATAAAGAAACATTTCTGAAATTTCCATAAATTATGACATCAACTAGAAACGTGCTCGAAGACAGTGAATAAATCACAACCTTTCATCAGCACGTGAGTTTTTTCCACACATATTACCCCAGCTGAGGACATATACATCTGTATGTACATATGGTTCTAATTTCGTACAAGTAAGGACTAAGAGGTCTTCTTTTTTATTCAGCGACAAATGCAGCAGTGTTTACCCAAAAATAGGACCACGAATAGAGATGACACCGCCAATTTATCATTCGGCCTCATTTTCTTTTGTATGCACGCTTATTTATGGATTCCTAGTCTTTAGGTATAGTTAACGAGCTTAACAATTCCCGCTGTAGTCGGAAATAAATCATATAAATCTCCCAAACTTTAAGGAATGGGATAATCGATAAAAAATGTTGGCATTGATGTCTTGCGTGGAAGAAGGCCACGCACTTCGATAGAATTTTCACAGAAATACATTGTATGTACAACGTATGTACATACGTAAATAAGCAGTCTGGGAATGGGTTTATTCGCACACAAATTTATTGATTTCCACGGCTTTTACAAATTCACTAACTCGAAGAATGTAAATATGTGAGGACATTCTGGGAAGTTATTGACGCAAGAGATTGACGAAGAATAGAAATAAATGCTTCCATCACTCTTTAAACGACAAGCAACGTAGTACGTATGTTCTGCGAAAAAATTAAGTTCTTGAGATGATAAACTTTCATCGGTACCGAAACTGAATTTGAAAAATAATTCTACAAGTAACTAATTGTTTGTTGAGGGAAAATAAAGTATAACGCGGGACAAGTCCACTGGTTTGACTGTTCCTATGTTTCTGGTGCGTTCCAGTGCGCAGTTCAAGTTAGCTAAGCTCCTTCTCCACTTGTGTGAGCCAACTCAACCTAGGACATCTTCTGTAACGTTGGCCTAATGGCTAGGATTTGAACACTTTTCGGGCCGGAACAGTCGTGTCCATACGCTCTAGATTGCCTAGCCATCTTAAGCGTTATATCCAAAGACACTTTACCAGACACATGCCGGGTTATAGCCCATAAATTTCGTCGTTCAATCTTCTCCCCCAAACAAACGCAAACACACCCACAATTTGTGGGCAAAACTTTTCTTTAGAAAAACCTTCCTCATCCGCTTTTAATAGCGTCTAAGTTTACACGTCGTAGGGCAGGAAGGGGTGATCAAGCTGTTATACAAAGCAAACTTAGTCTTTCTTTCGAAAGAGGGTTTTATTGCGCTTCATTTCGATACTGATGTCGTTATCACTATTCATCGTTATCACTATTCATATTTTTCTCTCTCCTTGATGAGAGCATATACCTTGTGTTACCTTTACTAAGCTTCAGACCCATTTAGGCCGCTTCGGATTCAACCTCAGCACACTAATTAATGACGATTCGCTAAGTTCATTCAATCACGTCAATGTCATCGGCGTTAGCTAGTAGTTGAGCCGACTGAGTGCGTGCCTCTGGTCTTGAATTTTCACACGCTCCTTTCAAAGATGATCATAAGAGTAATGACAGTGGGTTATGTTTTTGTCTTAAACTTTTTTTGATATTGAAAGGGTGGGTGAGTTCGCTCCCGACTTTCATGAAGCAGCGAGACACAACCTGATGAGTTTGGTAGAAATGTCGAACATATACATAACACGTATAGCTCGTTCCTATACACGCTATCATATTCGGCATTAAAATCGAAGAATAGGTGGTGGGTGTCGATCATCCGTCAAGTGAAGATCTGGTCTACTAATATCTAGACACACCAAGACCTATCAGGTTGCTAAAAAATAATGTAGGCGTCTGCACACAATAGAGAGGATTTCGTAGGCGATGTTGAGGAGGCTGAGTCCTCGATAGTTGGCGCAGTCGAAGATTTCTCTTCTCTTTCTTTTCTCTCCTTTCTTGTGGATTCCATTTATTCAGCCCCAATTTAGGATCTTACTTCAATATTTCCAATGTAGGATTTGGAATAAGTGTGCAGAGCCCAGACAACGTAAATTTCCACTTTGAGATTTTTTAAAAGGGATTCTTTATATAAGTATTCAGTCACTGCTAATGATGTGTTGGGTAGAAAAAATTGCAATCATTATTTAACGACGAGTGCAGGCAAGCGCATTTTGAAAAGCAGGAGGTATGTACATCATCCAACTCTTTTGAGAATCAAAGAAAAAATATGAAAATCAAATGTTGGAGAAAATAAGGGGTGATATAATTGAAGTCAGAAGGTTTTACCAAAACAGATATTTGATGGATAAATTATTAGAATCCTGCTGGATGTATATAAATGGGGTATGCTTGGTTTATAATCTTTTTCTTTACGCCTTGAAGCGATATCGGTACTTTAAGTTTAAGCAAATGTTTTCATTTCAGCTTTTGCTAGCTATGTTCAGTTTAAGACAACTTTAAGAAATATTTTTTTTTTTTAAGGAAGCGTTGTTTCAGTAAATACACTACTCCACACTTCAACTTATTGCTTTCAAATTTCAGGTCCGGCTTGCGATGTAGGTCCATAATTGAAGCTAATGTTTGTGTGAATGGATTCAAAATCATACACTTCAAAGTAATTAAGCTGTTTTTAACTCTTCCAGTTCTCTTTTCGACCTTAGTCCGAAGAGTGCGTATGATATCGTATTTTAAAATTGGGTATGCAAAGCTTCTTTTAAATGTGATATTTCATTCGAAAATTATTGAAACCGTATGTCGTTGGGCAGGCTGAACAAAAATCACGACAACTTAACAAACAGACAATCATGTCAGAAAGAAGAGACTTCCCCTTTGAACAGCCATTACGTTCCATAAAAGTTCACGGCTTACAGTATGTATTACATGGCTTTAACAAACACATGTTCACCTCCATGTTTTGTCTGGTATTACACAGCAACCGGCCTGTGCCCACATCGCAACACACGCTTCCAGACAATTCACAGTGTTGTTAGATGATAATCCCACGTTTCACAGCAGACAAGGTGTCAGCGGCGGCGCCTTACTTCTGTCTGTGATCGAATATGAATGCCAATCAATTTACGGCTGCAAGTCTTGTTCCAATTCACTGTATACAATAAAAAGAAACTTAACGCATTCATCGTGCTTGAATTTCTGCCCACAGCCATGCACACAAGCATATATAATTAATTTCTGAAGACTTTCCGCATATGATGTCATTTAGTCGTCATCCATTAAAACAATCGGTCAACAAGCAAGAATGATGAATAATTTTCTATGGAAGTGCATCTATTTAAAGATATTTTCTTGGTCAGTTTTGAGTTTGTTAAAAACATGCGTTTACTTGCCTTGTGAATTCTAGCGAATTCGCAAATATTTTACACACTTATCATGAAATGCCACACACGGCAGTTCTTTCGTTTAATTTGATAAGGCAAAAGCGTGCGGCGAGATTCAAGAGAATGGGTGTGGATTTACAAGTAATAAGTAAATGGAATTCGAAATGAAACAGAGACATCTACGATTAGCATAATAAACAGCTTCAGACCCAGACCTAGTTTTTTTCTATAGAGGTGGTGCAAAAATGCACTTACTGCTAAGTAAGTTGCAAGCCCGAATAACCAGTTAATGTCCCCTATTTTCAACGATTTGTTTTACAAATTTGATGTCATTTTGTCACTTAAATTATATTTAAGTGTAATTATCTGAAGGCGTCATTTCCAGTTTAGAGATATGCATACTGTGGTTTTGAGATTTGTTATAGAGCATCTATTTCATTCAGACTAATCTCATTTTTCTAGTAATGGAAAACACAAAATATTGATAGAAGATTAACAAAAGGGTAGACAAATAATGTCTTGATATGCCTGGATCCATAATTTGGCGTTGTCCAAAAAATCAATTATCCATAAAAATTCAATTCGAATAAAGCATCTCTTCCATACAGGAAATATGCATTTACATATTTATCTTCTCAGTATAATTTTTCGGGATTCAAATTTTCTACATTTCTAACGATGCGTATAAAAATGTTCACATGACTGCAAGTACACGAAGAGATTCAAAAATGTTCAGGAATATGGTGGCGACTCTGGCGACATGGTGGTTATGTGAGTGTTTAATGTGACGGTTCCCAATGAAAGCTCAAGATTCTTTTGACGATTTCAAGAACCGCCTACACAATTTGACATTAGAACTTTCTTGAACTCAAGTTATATTTGTCTTAAAAACTCGTTGACTCGTTGACAGTTCAGACAAATTTTGCAATTGTTACATACATATAAATTAAAACGGTGCCATAATCCATAATGGCTACGTGACATCTGACAACAATATGCCGCAGAATTAAAAGGCTTTGTGGCGGCCGTGGCGTAGTGGGTAGTGTGCGACGCTCACGCACCGAAAGTCCAGCTTCGATTACCGGTTCAACACCAATTTTTCGAATTTTTCACGGCACCACCTCTTTCGAGCTGCTGACAACGCTCAAGGAGTAATATTGTCAAAGAAAAAGATTCTCAAACTTCGCCGTTCGGAGTCGCCAAAAAACTGTAGGTCAATTCTACTCCGGAAAGAACAATAGCGCTCACAACACGAGCAGTTGATGAGAGTCTCCTTTGGACTGTCGCGCCATATAATTATAATTATTATTAAGGGCGGAATTCGGTAGATTCGCAGCTTACAGAATCAAATCTATTTTCAACATATGCAGTATTCGAAATGGGAATAGAAAATAGGCGATCAAAATTTTGGGAGAACTTTAGGTTTTTCGTTGGCTCTATATGGCCAAGTCAACTAAGTTTAAGTGGAGAAGGAAATTTGAAACAATAAGAAACGTAAGGTGCAATGTCGATGAAAATGAGGATGTCTCGTATACAGACGTTAAGGAAACATATTTTAATAACGTTGCAATAAGCTGCATTAAAGCAATAAAATTGACTAGCTACATAAATACTGTATAGGTATACTGTATATACATATATAACCGGCCATTAATGCAAGAGCTTCCGTAAATATTAACTCTATATATAAAGGTTAAGTTCTTAGTGACAATTGTAAGGGACATTGCATCTTTTAAACGGTAACACTCTATGGGTACCGTGCCTTATTAGGGGAATAATAAAGCGAATGCATATATTGAGTACCCTACGGAAGAATATACAAAAACAGGTTATTAAGTGAAAATAAACAATACAAGGGCTTTGACAAAGCGTGCACTTCGCAAATTCTATGGCAAGTATCACATGTGAAAAAAATTCAGACGTCGTTAAGCGAAATCAACAATGAAGAGAAATTGAAATTACTAGACCACCAGCCTTGCGATTGATTAGCCGTAGCAACCTGCAGACTGTACTTTACAAACTGAACTTTTTACCAGCGACATTCTAATACTCATTCTTGCATGTGAATGGTTCTAAGTCATGTCGTACATTACAAATTTATCTCTCCATTAAAGTGATTGAGGGCACATTTCACCTTTAGCGACTGAAGCTGAAGGCAGAGGTAGACAGCAAGAAAGGACTTTGTCTCCTACAAATCTACTTATGAATGTATTAAAGTTGCAAGATGCCCTGGTTTTCCCTGGACTATCCTGCTAGGACAGATAATTTACCGGTTTTATACCGCATTACTTTCATTTGAAAAGGAAATCGACTGCATTGTATGTATGTAGTTTGAGATTAATAAATATTCATTTACTTATCAAATACATCGCTTTTTGTAAAACACTAATGAAAGAAGGGCAAGGGGAAACAGGCTGTAAAATTGGATTTCTTATATATGTACATAGATTTAGAAAAAATTTTCGTTGACTCGAGCAAATATTATAAGTCCCAGATGTTACTATTAAAGTATTCACAAATGCACACATCTACATCTTACTCCAAAGAAAGGAAAGAATTTTAAGGATATTTAAAAAGTACACGTCATCGTAAGCAGGTGTTTTCAACATAATGTCGTCGGTGGTGTGCTGCGTTTCCGAGTAACAGTCTTACCAATTAACTGAAATATGCCCACAAATATTTATTACAAAAACAATAAAAGGCTTACGTCTTCTGGGAAAGCCTACATCTGTTGTACGAGGATGTGCTGTGCACGTAAATAAATATGAAATTAGCAAAGAACGATGGGTTGAGCATACAACGTCCCATATCCTTTACTTAAAACATGTTTGGGTGTGTTATTCATACTATTCCTAGCATTTTTGATATGAGACAATCTCAAAATACGGTCATCAGCACTTCTAGATCCCGTCAGGCTATGAAATCAGCGACTTAACAAAACATCTGTTCCTCTAGCCTCCACCCATGGATGATAATCGTTGAGTCATGGATTTACAGCCGCCTAAAAATCAACTCTTTACATAACTAAGAAGCTTATACATACACCTTCATATGCCGTGTACATGTGTCAACTTCACTATTAATTTTTCTGCAAACGACATATTCCCCAAATCAATACTGGAAAACTATGCAAATTCCTCTCTGTGGTTTGGGGTAAAGGCAGGCAGTCGTAAAGAAAAAAAAAAGAATTGTGAGGCGACCTCAAAATTTACCCACTCTGTAATCACTCATGCCTCGCGCACCGTTCGTTGTCGCCTGTTTGCAGCCAAACCAAACCACACTCATATCTCCAAAATACAAAACAACAGCAAAAAAAGCATGTCTGCAAACAACAACAATACGTTTATGTTGAAGAAGAGGAGGAAGGTAGAAGGCAGGAAAAAAAAACAAAATTAAACACCCCACACTTTTATATGTGAGTCCACTGCAGCAGTGTAAGCAGCCCATTATGGTCGTGTGTCGTTTTATGTTCTTTTTTCAAGTTGCGTGTTGTGGCAGCCATGACGCCGCGCAACCGATGAAGTCATTTCTGCACTTTGCAGACTAACATCGCTGCCAACCAATCAGATTTCGAGACTGGGCGTTGTCTGGTGTGTAAAAATCCGTTGAACAGCTTCGAAAATTTGCAGTCTTCATAAAGTCAGCGACGCTCGAAGTGCTCAGTTGTGTCGTGTTCTCTGTTAAGTGATTCTTAGTTTTTCTAAAAGAGAAAAATATAACTACATTTTTTGTGTATTTAATAAAAAATCAAATAAACAACAAATATGAGGGAAATCGTTCACATTCAAGCCGGTCAATGCGGAAACCAAATTGGAGCTAAGGTAAGAGAAATCATTCTCATCTCCCAAATTTCCCTCACTCCCTATCAAGTTTGAGAATTTGAGAAAGAAAAAAGGAGTTTTTGGATTGTGTCTACCGCACCGGTAAATTTTTTTGTGTGAATACATTGTTTCATCGATACTAAGTGCATATATAAGTGGAAGTATAGAATTGAAAAACGAGAGAAAAAAAAAAGGATTTTCCAAGCCGGAATGGTTGTTCAATCTAGAACAGAACAAAAAAAATATGATTCGCCATGTTTCGTTCCTTCTCCAACACATGCAAATTTCCAAAGTACCGGCCGGCATATATCTACTCGTTTTTTCCTCTGTGAACTTTGAATTCCAATTACTCATCGACGCGCATACGTGGTGAATATTAAAAATCAACATTTGAATGAAATACGAAATAGAAATCAGAAATGTCCACTGTTCTCTCCATGAATATGATTTCATACTTTTTAATAAAAAAGTTGTACATAAATTTCGCATATACATTGCTGCCCCTATGTACGAATTACATATTTACTGTATGATACCAACACACCAGCTGCGATCTTGTTTTTGCATTCTAGTAGTGGTGGTGATATAGTGGTGCCTTTAAGTAGAAGTACATAGGAAAGAGCTCCTACCTGGAGCAGTAGATAAAGAAGAGGACGGCACAGCGCCCAGATGTGAGATGTATAAGAATTTGATTAGAAGAAAAGCAAAAAAAAAAATGGTACTGTTGCTGGCTGTTGGCAATATGAATACCTACACATTGTACGTCTTGAGTGAGATGGAGAGAAGTGCCATTATAGGGTGTACATAAAATTACATGGGCGTAGGTTTAGTTTTTTCATTTTATGCAAAAGGTTTTATTTTCAATGCTTGAAGGGGAAGAAGAGATGGCCTTTAGAGATATATGCTAGAAGACGGATACATTTTTTTATACCTAGACATGAATTGCAGGGGTTTTTTCTTTTGTCTACCAACAGGTAGAGAAAAAGAACATCATTTTAGCGAACTTTAATTTTAAAAGCGTATGTTTAAAAGGGCTGCTGAAAGCATTTCTTTTTTTCGAACTTTAATTAATTTAATTTTAATGTCGTGGCATTCAAATTGCATTGTTAATTAATTAATTTTGTTTTATACAATGTTTAAAATGTCAGCCTTTTATTCAATTCAACGAGAGTTGCTGAATGAAATTTCATTATATGACGTCTTCATTGCAATAAATAAAGCATTCTTTAATTGATATGAAATTCTTGGAAACTTACAATTACTCGTAAGAACCTTAAATTCATAGTTCGTTTATTAAAGGCATGTCCAGAATTAAAAAAGAGGGCATTCAGTATACAAACAGATAGTGAAATGGACTAAAGAAAGCAAATATTAATTCACCTCATCGCTTTCTTCTGCATAACAATTGATGCATGCGATGAATGCATTAAAATCAAATCAAAAAAGTTTTTTCAATATGCTGTACTTTCTTTTCACGAGCATCTTTCTCCATCTGATCGATCATTTGAACGCCTCTTTACCACTGTGTGATTGACATGACTTTACAAGCGTCTAGATAATTCCCAGACTTCCACCTCTCGGGTCAAACCTTTCCAAAAGCGCCGACTTTCACATTATGTAATGAATTCATCTTCACATTTAATGTAGTCATTGTTCATTAAGTCTGACAGCATCATGATTTCTAAAAAAAAAAAAAAAAGACGCGATCATCTGTACTCCTCCCAATGATGGACATGTTTATTTCTTTTGATCTTTAAACCCATCAGAGCATGAAAAGTTTCGAATTATTAAACCAAGCAACAGCAGGGAAAGATTCAATTTTAAGGTCCAGACATGCACATGGTCGTGGAACCCGTTCTCTTTGTTGCAGTTGTGTGTGGCGTCCAGTCAATTAGTTCAGAAAAGGAAGTATTACGGAAAAGCGTCAATCTCCCTTCCCCACCTTTCATTCATACTTAATTGAAAGGGGAACCGACCAACATACAGTCTGTTGATTTTCCTTCATTCATTAAGAACACTTTAAAAGGAATTACCCATTAAGACTTTACCGCTTGAACTTAAGGCAGAGAAGCAATATTCTGTTACAGCAGCGGCAGCACGCATATAAAAGAAAAAAAGCAGCGAATAAAACAAGAATATACCAGAATAAAAAATGGAACTTCTTTTCTATGAGCTTCTACCGCCATCCCCGGGTGAATGTCCGAAACAACATCGTCAATGTTTGGGTATACTCCAATGTTGCGGCTCAACTCTATATAGAATTCTATTCCTATTTCTAACTGAGAAATATTTTTATAGTGAGTTTGTGCGCACCATTCCATGCCAAGTAAAGAACGACGAAGCGAATGGACGGACGCGGACGACAAACTCTCACATAAAAGAGAGCTCGCGGCACACGCCGAACATTCCGTTCGAAGCGGAAATAGACTGAATATAAGCTAGGGGAGAGTTTAGCGGGCTCGTTTGCCGCTTGGCCTGGCTCGGATGGTTCGGGTGGCTCGCTTGATCGATAATACAATATAAAATTAGTGTTGTGGCGTTCTGTTCGTTTGTCATTTGAAATTCTGGAATGTTTGAAAACGACCATTACCATAGTGATGATGAACTGAAGTATGCTTTTACCCTATTTTTATTTCTTTTATCCATTTGGGTTCCCTATGTGTAGCCGGCTGCAGCAGCTGGAAAAGTCACACATGCATGTTGATGGGAAAAAAGGTGATATTTGATGACACTTCCGATGGAAGGGGAAGTGAATACAATGTGTAAACACATCTGGGTCTGACAGATAGACAATGGGAATAGAAATGAAAAAAAAAAAAGAAAACACGCATTCGTAATGTGAAATATGGCGTTCGTTCTCCTCTTCCTACTTGCACACACACAATTTGCTTGCGATCAATGTCAATAACCTACTGGCGTCATCTCTAAGAGACTGCAATAAAAATGTTTCGCAAAATGCCGCCTTACTCTGTGTTCCAAGAAATGCATTGATGTGCAAAAATGTCTAATTTTATGTCTTGGTTATTTTTAACCAGATCACGGTCTGATCGTAGAATTGCGGATGTCTAGCTCTTGGTTGTAAATTGAAGAACCAAGTAATTTTTGTATTTGGATCATGGCGTTTTGGGAATTTTGTATTTTGTTTTAAGGTTCATCTTATGGTATCAGACATAATTTTGGAAGAAGTCTCGTCCTCTCAGACGTTTTATGTACCATTCAAACCCTTCAAGAAAGACTAACATAAGCCATTGGCACATTGATTTCCATTCAATATATGTGGTTACCAAGATTTAAGTTTGATCTTAATTCTTGACAAGTTTTCCTACACGCTTATTACTTCACAGCCACAAGTTTATCCAAAGACGGAGACCACTTATCAATCAGTCAACGATTAATTCCCTCTATTGCTTTGAAAGCTCAAGAATGACTTACATATTTAGTTAACCTCGTCCACCTATGGACTTGGTCGAAGTATTAGCTCACCACTTAATTTTATGTCCTCCTTTCGCTGAGTGTTGTCTTTCCTCTTTTATTTCTTCCAAATACAGAACGCAAACCAAACTAAACATATCTCCAAATATGGTTAAATTGGTAAACAACATTCTTTATCGCCATTGTATGTGTGTGCGATAGCCAGCGAAACAAATCCCCCACACAACCGTTCAATGTCTTATGACGATGGATGTTCACTGTGCCGACACAACGTAGTGATTTCTTGCGTGGGGACTAAGAAAACATGTTGACATCATTCAATACGAAGTCGCTGTCGTTTTGTTGTTACCTTTTCTGTTTTCTTTTTTTCCTTTTTTATACGCTTACTGCTCAATTGGTTTAAATTTAAAGAAAAATACCACAGAAAAATGCAAGCGACGATGTGAAAACAGATATCTGAGTTGGCGCACCATATGGCGTTTCCTCCTGGTTTTAATTTCGAGAATATGCGATAAAATCTGGTTTAACCATTAAGTCTACACAGAGATTGAGAGAAACTTCATTTGTTTAAAGGGTTGCTGTTGGAAAATGAAAATAAATACAACAAAATTGGCAAATAATAATTGATACTGTTACGAACATCTAAGAAATCGTGTGACGATCACCGCTAATAAGAACATCATGCAAAGTCTTAGTTTCTTCTCCCACCAGTTTTCTATATGCGAAGAGTACACGCTCACAGACCGGTCGGATAATATTGGTCAAGAATGTCGGTCTATTCATTTTTTTCTTATTCACTGCAAGCAGGCAGCAGCTGATGAACAATCACTTGGCATGACATCACCAGCTTATGATGAGAGTTGAATGTGTGTAAATATAACCGATATATAGAAAGTCTTGACCGCAGCATTCACACACCGATGAATGGTAGCGTCATCATTCCTACCTTCCAGGCAGGAATGAGATCACTTGCTACTTAAAGCGTTTTTTCCGTTCACAAGTGAATGCTGTTATGTGGTATTTTGATTTTTTTAATATTCAGTAGAAATCTTATACGCCTTAGTAGTTTTGTTGCAGTCTAAAGCAAGTGGCCTGATTTTCCCCACGCGAATGCACAATACAAAGCTAGTTTATTTTCTATGTCTTTGGTTCTCAGTTATCTGGGAACAATTTAGTCATTAACGAGTTATTCTTTTTGCTTGGGTGGGTGTGTATTGATAAAAAGTTTTCATGCCATTTTTTGGTTATGTCATGATTATTTAAAGCCTCGGCGAAATGACTGATTTAATTCGGTCTGACAGGATTGAGAACTGTAATTTAATGCTGCTTGACCTTGCCTTGTATTGTCTCTATTAACATGATCTCATGGTTATGAATTTCGCCACAACCCGTGATTTGTGGGCCACCATCCACCATCAAGTTTTCATAAGTTTTTTTTAAAAGTATTTCGAGTTCAGAGGCAAGCTTCTCCTGTTCACTGTGCTTAAAGCTTTCTGTTTATTTACAATCTCCAACACTCCAGCATAAAGAAACATTTAATTGTAATCTACTTGAACTATCTTTGTGCCACTTCCTCCAGCTAATTCCCCTTAAGTGTGTTATAGGGAAGTTTTGCTTCATACAAAATTTCTTCAAAAACAAACTCATTGCATGAGCTTGCATGTCGTTGGATTTTATTGATTTTTAGGCGTGGCTAGCTACCAAAAACCCCAAACCATTGAATCGTTGTTCCTGAGCATGTGCGCTCCGTAACCTATAACAAAAGAAAAAAAAAACTCAATTCTCTATTCCTCTCTTGTACTCCCCCCTTAAAAAATAAACGCATTTATTCTTAATGAAATGTATTCATTATTGTTCTTTTCTCTTTACAGTTTTGGGAAATTATCTCCGACGAGCATGGAATTGATGCCACTGGCGCATACCATGGTGACAGCGATTTGCAATTGGAACGCATCAATGTGTACTACAATGAAGCATCCGGTGGCAAATATGTTCCACGTGCAGTTCTCGTCGATTTGGAACCCGGCACCATGGACTCTGTGCGTTCCGGACCTTTTGGCCAGATCTTCCGCCCCGATAACTTTGTCTTTGGACAATCCGGTGCTGGTAATAACTGGGCCAAGGGACACTACACAGAAGGCGCTGAGTTAGTCGATTCAGTGTTGGATGTTGTCCGCAAAGAGGCTGAGTCATGCGATTGCCTGCAAGGCTTCCAATTGACACACTCCCTGGGTGGTGGTACCGGCTCTGGTATGGGCACCCTTCTCATTTCAAAGATCCGCGAAGAATACCCCGACAGAATCATGAACACATACTCGGTAGTACCATCGCCAAAGGTCTCAGACACCGTTGTTGAACCCTACAATGCCACACTCTCAGTACATCAACTGGTTGAGAACACAGATGAGACCTACTGCATCGATAACGAAGCCCTCTATGACATTTGCTTTAGGACACTGAAGTTGACCACCCCAACCTACGGTGACTTGAATCATTTAGTCTCACTGACAATGTCTGGAGTTACCACCTGTCTTCGTTTCCCTGGCCAACTGAATGCTGATCTTCGTAAATTGGCTGTCAACATGGTTCCATTCCCACGTCTGCACTTCTTCATGCCTGGCTTTGCTCCATTAACATCACGAGGATCGCAACAATACAGGGCATTGACTGTGCCCGAGTTGACACAACAGATGTTCGATGCCAAGAACATGATGGCTGCCTGCGATCCACGACATGGACGTTACCTTACCGTCGCTGCTATCTTCCGTGGACGTATGTCAATGAAGGAGGTTGACGAACAGATGCTTAACATTCAGAACAAAAACAGCAGCTACTTCGTCGAATGGATTCCAAACAACGTTAAGACAGCTGTTTGTGATATTCCACCAAGAGGACTCAAGATGTCCGCCACTTTCATTGGAAACTCCACAGCTATCCAAGAGCTGTTCAAGCGTATCTCAGAACAGTTCACCGCTATGTTCCGTCGCAAGGCTTTCTTGCATTGGTACACTGGCGAGGGTATGGATGAGATGGAATTCACTGAGGCTGAAAGCAACATGAACGATTTGGTATCCGAATACCAGCAATACCAAGAGGCCACTGCTGACGAAGATGCTGAATTCGAGGAGGAGCAAGAAGCCGAAGTCGATGAGAACTAAGCAAAAAGTTTTAAAACAAGCAAAACAAAAAATTCAAAAATAAAATTCCGAAAAGATTAAAAAATTAAAGTCACATCTTTTTTTTCGTACCCGTATCTGCTGTGTTCCTCTCCATAAAAATGTTTTTTTTTACCAATTTTCCCCTCATTTGTTCATCATTCATTTATCATATTCCAACATGCCCCCTGAGATATTTCGTCCGTCGTGGAGTGCTGCTTTTCTGTAAATTAAGTTATGTTAACTATTTTTTAAAATTAGTTTTTTGTATAGCTAGTGTGCGCGGCGCCCACTGTAACCAAACTCTCTTTCATCTATCTTGTCAGCATTTAATTTAATTTTACTTTCTGAAGAGGGCTGGCGCCTGTCTGCTTTGTAATCTCTAAAAACTGTAGTGTTTTAGCTATAAATTATAAAGGCAGAGAAACTGCATTTCATGTAAAAGTTTTTTTTTCTATTGTACATCAAACATCCTTTTAGCCGCTTCCGCTTCAATGCCAGCAAACGCCTCATTGACGGCTCGCTGTGTTCGTCCAATCACGTCAATGTCGTCAGCGTAAGCTAGCAATTGAACTGACTTCTGGAAAATCGTGCCTCTGGTGTTGACTTGGGAGTTTCGCACGATCTTCTCGAGGATGATGTTAAAGAAGTCACATGACAGTGCATCACCTTGTCTAAAACTTTTTTTGACATGGAAGGTCTCGGTGAGTTCGGTACCGACCTTGACGGAGTAGCGAGAGTTCTCCATCGTCATCCTACACTCGTCAGTTTGGTAGGAACGCCAAAACTAGACATGGCACTGTATAGCTCGTCTCTATACACACTGTCATATGCAGCCTTGAAATCGACGAATAGGTGGTGAGTGTCAGTCTACATTTCTTGGCTCTTTTCCAGGATCTGTCGTAATGTGAAGATCTGGTCTATTGTGGACTTCCCTGGCCTGAAACCACACTGATAGGGGCCTATCAGGTCATGGACAAACGGTTTCAGACGCTCACACAATACGGCAGAGAGGATCTTGTATGCGATGTTCAGGGTAAGTTCAATAAGGTGGAAAGAAAGCTATAACCTCTGTAGGTATCTATCATTGAGCCATATATATGCTTGACATTTGCAAGTTTTTCGAGAAGTCCTTTATTAGTCGGAAGTGTAAAATTGGTGTATTTCATATGATAACAAAAAGTTGTCGGGAGCCAAAGATAACGGCTATTAAAGCTTGAAGGAAGTATAGTTTCCATAGATAGTCATATGTTGCCACGTACGCTGCCATGACATAAGAAATAATTAGATAATTTGCAAAAACACACCTCTTTGCAATACATTAACCCTTACTCGACTACCTCATCTAAAACGTGGTAACAAAAGTTCGTATTGGAATTGAGTAAGTAAGGAAGGTACAGAATGAAAATTTTGTAAACACGATCAGAAAGAATTTTTGACTATTTCCAGTTATGCAGAAATCATACGGGATAATTATACGTCTTAATCTTGGATTTTAAAAGAGGCGCTATTTCTTATGAATTCTAAAATTAAATATGATGATACTAAGCTTAACTGGACACTGATTCCATGACCTGGCTATTGTTATACCCAAGATTGCTGTAGCTTTTTTTGGATCTTCAGATGGAACCATCATGTTATCCTCTATTCACAATGAGATGGGACCTACGTCACCAGCGATTATCGCAGCGGCCAATATATTTCCACAGGTCGTGCGAAGGGTCTTATCGTTTAGTAGTAGCATGCTAACGTGACGACGGTCAGGCTGGCTGTCAAAACACCGGTAATCAATCTGCTCAATCAAGAATGGAAGCCCTAATATTCTCAATCATCAAAGCAAGCCCCAATCAAAGACGCCAAAAACGCCAAAAACGCCAGAATGAGTTTGTGCCCAAAGAATATCTCTCCGACTCTTGTTTGGAAAGTTTATAAGCGAACTTGTTTCCTGGAACCCGACGGCGGACAAAGGAACTGCTGCTAGGCGAACCATGGGGTCATCGAAGGGGATAAGGATAGTTTTTCAATCATTGTGGACTAAGGCAAGGCTTCAGTTGAAATCATTCATTCTTGATATAACTTTGGTTTTGTTTCTTGTTGATGCAGCGTGAATAATGAATGATACTGGAAATTAATCTGGTGAAAGTATTTATTTAAACCATTGTTTTCATTGGAAGAATGCCAATAGCTATGGGGTTGGTTGGGTTGGGAAAAGCGCATTTTCGTTGTTTGAAATTTGTAGGGCTTTGGGAAAATATTATTGTTTGCAAAGCGTTTCTGACTTTTTTAGTTTTTTCCCACTTTACCACGAATGGATTATGTTTTGATAAAGCTTAAATAGTTTTTTGGGCAAGCCAAGAAATAGGCATGCCTTTTCTATTGCTTTAGCTTACTTTTCCGATTTTGTTTTCCAGTTATTACTCTCTAGTGCGTACGACTGCATAATTCCCATTCTTTTATAAGACAAGACTTATGAGGCCGAATTATCCCTAAATCCTCAAAGACATCATAGAAATGGCAATTGCGTTTTAGTCTAGACTTATTAAATTTTACTCTCTGGCACGTTTTCAACGAAACTGTCTTGCACACGACAACGATATCATGTTGCCAAAACCACCCCTAGGGGAGTTACCCGCCACCCAGCTAGCTGTTGCATAATCTCACTGAATTCGTAATATTCAATTTTCTACCTCCACCACGCCCAAATGTACATTATTTAGTACATGTTTCAAGGAGATTCCCTTCTTCCCTAACGCAGCCAACAACTGGCCTCCTTAGTCCCCTGAGTTTGGTGGATACGCCCCGAAAAACAAGCGTTGAAGTCCTAAACTACCGCCTACTCCACTTCTGACAGTCATGCGATTTCAAGAGATAGAAAATCTTTCTTGGCGATGACGTAGAATTAAAATTTGGAAGGACTCCATCTCGTGTGATGGATGAAAACTACCTCCACCTCTTCCCAGCAGCACACACTGTCACATGACCCAGACGGATAAATAGAGTCATGTCTGGAAGGTGAATGAGTCACGGTTTTGCGTTGGAGTGTGTGTGCTTCGGAGCAGTCTCATTACGCCCGACAATGAAACATAGACAACTTGCACACTCCTATGGAAATTCTGCAAGAAGTCAACGGCAGCCTTTGCAGTGTGTCCTTCTCCAGGCGCGACGCCCTCACCAAACATTCTGCAAAATGCATAGATCGGGGTGGGGAAAATCGATTTTTCTCGGATTACGTCATCCATTTACTTTGGTCTGCATGGGTGCTGGTGCCTATGTATTGACTATGTACAGTGAACTGTAGGAACAGCAGCGAGCAGTTATCTGCAGCATAAAATCGCTGGAGGGGCGAGTATTTTATGAGAACTTTTCACTTCCAATTGAGGATGGCTTCTATTCTTCCTTTTTTTTGGCTTTTTCCTCGTTATTGCTCACCCTTGTCCAAAGAGATGACTCAACGGTATGTGTGGTGGTGGTAACTGAAAACGAAAAAGTCGTTGTCCCGAATGCCCCGTCAGTAATTTCCTATCGCTGATGGTTTAATTGATTCTTAATGAGGAAGGACGGGTGGATATACTTCACTTATCTGATGAAACTTCGATTTATTTCGGATTAATTTTAATGCCAAACGGAACTTTTGGACTGAAATTTGTTTATTTTTCCTATGCTTTGTAAAAGAAATAACAGAAAAAATAGGTTTAAGCAAGTGCCAGATTTAAGGCACATTTAACGACCCTTTTGTGTGTTTACAAGAAATAAATAAACACTGCAAGGGTGCGTGACTGGAATGGTAGTTGAAAGAGTTAATCGTATCTAAGTTATGCTCTGCGAAAAGATTATTAACTCGAACTCTCTGGACTTAAATGAAAATCTACTACAACTGGAATTGTGGGAAATTTTTGGTGGAGTCTATAAAAATTATGCATACAATAATTGGAACTTGAAATGATAGTTTGTTTTCAAAAATGATGTGGATTCACTTTTACAACTCTTTACTTAATTCCGACGCAAATACGTCTACATTGATATAGGCTCTTGGCTGACGTCCCTAGAGCAAATAAGGACAAGAGACTTATATTAGTATGTATATTAATTTCCTTCACAATTTTTTTATTGGTCTGTTTTTTGTATTCAACAATTTTTTTTATTGAAAAAGCATACAAAATATATTATCCGTTAGTTGCAGTAGTTGTTACTTCTTTCCATCTCTGTGTTAATTTTCGAATATAATCGATAAGAATTAGTCCTCTCTTTCATCAATCCAGTCACTAAGTAATTCTTCGATGTCTTCAAAGAAAATCCATCGAAATTGCTAATGGTCGAAAGGAGTAAGGGGTGAAGTCCTTCCTACTTACTTTGACGTCTTCGAAGAAGCAGTTCCGAAATGACAAGTCTGGGATTCAACTCGTATGACACGCCATTTCCTTGCTTTTGAAAAATTCCAACCGAACCCCTTCTGTGATTTTACATCGCGTTTGGGATGGATTTTGATCCAGCAAAACCTCCAATTCCTCAACTTCAAACTTTTTGGTTTGGCCAATATGTTCTTTGTCTTCGATGCTTCGATGATCACCATATTTGAACTATCGAAACCAATCTCTGCAGATTCACCATAATCTTCTACAGGCATTCGATGGGCGTTGGCTGCTCTTTTTTAAATTAAAATAGAAAATCAATACTTGTACCAAATGTTGGAATTTTTTAAGTCGCAACAAACAATTTTGTTGTCTAAACCAGATAACGATGCTGATCATGATGAAGATCATATAACACAACGCATTAACATATGCGATTTGTTAAAGAAACGTAATGAAAATGGTCCATTGGTTTTTTTACAAAAATGTCAATCGGAAAAGATCCAGGAGCAAGCCAGGTGAGCCAGCTCAAACAATATCAAAAGTTGATATTCATCAATAGAAAGATATAATACAAGTTTGGTGGGATTGCGAAGGAATTGTCTACTTTGAACTTTTACCACCCAACCGAACCTTCAATTTAGATGTCTACATTGAACAACGAACAAAATTGAACAATGTAGTTGAAGAAAAACTGTCCGAATTCACAAGCCGAAACGTGTTGTATTCCATCATTACAATGCAAGGCCACACACATTTTTGGTCACTCGGCAAAAATTATTGGAGATTGGTTGGGAAGTTTTGTCACATCCACTATATAGTCCTTGCACCTTCTGATTACTTGTTCGATCTTTGCAAAACTCCTTGGATGGTAAAAATTTCAATAATAATGATGATGTCAAATCGTACCTGGTTCAGTTTTTTGCTAATAAAAACCAGAAGTTTTTTGCCTGAAATATGGCAAAAGGTGATTACTTAAAATAGGCAATTCATTACAGAATAAAGTTATTTCGTTCCATTAAAAGATTGTCTTTTAATTGTTGTGCGCGCTACTGTTCTCTCCCGAGTAGAAGGGACCTACAGTTTTTCGCCGACTCCGAACAGCGAAATTTGAGTAGATTTTCCTTAGACAGACACTCTTTAATCTTTGAGTGTTGACAGCAGCTTGGTGCATGTGGTGACGTGAAAAATTCGAAAAATGCATGTTGAGCTGGGAATTGAACCCAGACCTTCGGCGTATGAGCGTCGCACTACGTCACTGCGGGGACAAAAAAAAACACAACTACGCAATTACTAAGTTGCCAACAGATGTCTATAGATTTAAATATATTAACTAGTTTACTCAGGCCCTGCATTTTACACAATATTCGCTTGTAATATTTGTTACATTTAATTCAACTGAATTTATCCATTCCTGTGATTCAAGTTGAATGTTATCAAAATTAACAGTACACTTATTGTTTCGGATTTCTCTTCATTCGTTTATGCATGGATTAAAAGAGATATACGTTCAACTGCTGGGCCCTGATCAGTGCGGTTTTATTTCCAAAAATAATAGTCGAGATATGCAACAATTATAAACAAGTGAATAACAAGGACGCAGACACAAAGACCCTTTCGATGGTTGTTAGGCAAATTCAACAAAAAACAAACAAGATTCATTCAACAAAAAACAAACAAGAACAAAAAAAAACATAACAACTCAGAAGAAATCTTAGTAGCTTTTTGGGTACATTTAGAAGATTTGGATTATTTTACAGCCACTGTTGGTTTTGTGAAATCAATTGCAGAATCACTCATGCCAATCGGTGTTTCTTTGGACTCAAGAGGCAATTGAGTAATAAAGCCCTTTCTCGAAGTACCAAGCTGGCTTTATATAACAGCTTGATCATTCCAGTCGTACGCTATGGCGCGGAAACCTGGACGTTACCAAAGAGGGATGAGGAAGCCCTTAGTCTTTTCGAACAAAAAATTTTGCGTGCCATTTTTCTGGAGGAGAAGATTTAACGACGAACTCTATGGGCTGTACAATGACATGCGCCTGGTCAAGCGTCTTCGGATACAGCGCTTAAGACAGCTAGCCCATGTAGAGCGCGTTTACACCACTGCTCCGGCAACGAAAAGTCTTCGAATCTGATCCATTGGGACAGCGCAACAGACGGCCTAGGCTAAGGTGGTGCACACCAGTGGAGAAGGACTTCAATCAACTTGGAGTGCGCAACTGGAGGCAGCTGGCGAAAGATCGTGCTGGCTGGAGAGGTATGTTGGCTTAGGCCCAGGTCCATCCCGGAATGAAGCACCATAAGAAGATGATGGTTTTGTCATACGCAAGCAAAGCGACATATATAATTTATTTTTCGTCTTCGGGAAAAGTTTTTGCGTTTATTTTCGGTTGATAAAAGTAAGGGGTTGATAGAAACACATGCCCCCATTCCCATGCGGATCTTCAGCTATCGCCCGTAAAGATAAGATAGTCCTTTTTATGAAGACGTCGTTTGGTAGAATCTTTATTGTTTGAATGAACGCGTATCTCATCTTTGCTAAAATTTAACTCATCTAAAGAATAAAAAATATCGGATTTCTTAGAAATTAAATGTAAATTCCAAGTAAAAGGTATGACGTACAAAACTTAGTTTTTGAGGAAGACGAAAAACAATCACATACATCTTTCTCTTTCTTTCTTGTGAATGATATTATTTTCAAAATATTAAAAAACAATTTAAAAAATATGGAGTCTGGGGATTTATTTATTAAATAGGATCTAGTATCCAGCCAGATGTAATACGTTCTAACATAATCATCATCCTTGAAGTGAAAAGCAAATCAGAACAACATATTGCTTTAAAATTAAATTTAATAAAGGATGAAGCGTTTTCGAAATTATGTTTGGAGGTGGGGAAAAAGCTTGGATTTATAAGGTTCCGCTCTTTTGCACTTCATTCAATTCTTCATAAAAAGTGTTACAGTGATCGGATTTAGTTCAAATATGTGCCGTTTTGTTCGATAATCTGTTTCCATCTAGACGACTACTTCATAATAGCCCCCTCGTAGAGGCCCCCTTCTTATTTGCGAAGAGCTCGGACAGCCACTTTTCACAAGCCTCTTTTGAGTTCAACTTCACGCTACTAAGGGCCTTCGCCATGGACAGGAATAGGTAGTAATCACCGGCGCTATGTCCGGGCTATATGGCGGATGCGATAAAACCTCCCATCCGAGCTCCTGTAGCTTCTGGCGAGACATCAACGAAGTGTGTGGTCTGGCGTTGTCCTGGTGGAACACTACACCCTTCCTGTTGGCCAATTCTGGACGCTTCTGGTCGATTGCCTGCTTTAAGCGGCCCAATTATTCGCAGTAGGTGGTAGAATTTAGCGTCTGGCCATATGGGAGCAGCTCATAGTGGATAGTTCCCTTTCAATCCTACCAAACACAGCAAAACCTTCATGGCCGTCAATCCCGGCTTGGTCACTGTTTGGGACGATTCACTGGCCTTCATCCACGACCGTTTTCACTGATTTTGTAGTATGTGATCCAGTTTTCGTCGCCAGTCACTATCCGCTTCAAAAATGAGTCGAGTTCATTCCGTTTCAGCAGCATATCGCAGGCGTTGATTCAGTCCAGAAGGGTTTTTTGCGACAAATCATGCGGCGCCCAAACATCAAACTCTTTTTTATATCCAGCCCTCTGCAGATGGTTTAAAATACTTTGGTGACTAACTCCCATCTCCTGGGATATGTCACGAGATGCCACATGCCGGTCTAACTCGATGATTTCCATAATTCGATCGGTTTCTGTCGCCACAGGTCTTCCCCCAGCTGGCTTATCCATGGTGTCGTTTCACCGGCTCTGAATCGTCCAAACCATTCCTCCGCGGTTAGAAGTGATAGAGTACCATCCCCCAAAAAACCATTAATTTCACTAAACGTTTCTCTAGCGGATGTGCCTTTAACGAAGGAAAACTTTAAAATAGCGCGAATTTCGGCGTTAGTGAACTCCATATTTGCACGTTTATAACTCTTGAGCGCAATATTCAAACTAATCATGCATAGTCATTTTGTAGGTTATGCCAAGACCTTTCAAATGATGTATTGTATCTGAGCTCTGTAGCGCTTTGTACATAGCCAGAACATTCAAAAGACAAAAAGGCGGAATATAAAATTCCATTTACATACGAGGCAAGAGAACAATGGGCTAGTTACTTGACAAAAACTTCAACAAAAGCTATATACATATGTATATATTGGATAGCGCAAAAGTCTACAAGGACCCAGGGCCTGTCATCCGTCTCAACTACTGGTATTGTTCGTGCTACTGTACTCTCACGAGCAGATGGGACTTACGGCTTTTTGCGGATTCCGAACGTCAAAATGTTCAAAGCTTTTCAATAGCCAGTTATAAGCCTTTGAGTGTTGTCTGCAGCACGAATGGTGCCGTCAAAAATGTGAGTTGTTCAGTTCAGGATTCGAAGGCATGAGTGTCACACTTTATCTACCACGCAACAATGTTCACGAGAACAAAGACAAGCCAATTTGTTTATTTGCGGAGCCCTAGGGAACGTCGCTCCGCTGCACTAGATGCCCTCCTTTTTCTACCTTTGCCATATCATCTAGAAAAGGAAATCGGATCTCGTTTACAATCAGATTTAAGTCCATTGGACTGCGGTCTAAGCCGAGGTTCAGATAGTCTTATATTCTGAAGCAGTTCACTTTTTCCCAAAAAAAAAACACCTACAAAACCCCTCTCCCCACTAATCTTTGAGAAAGAACTTTCAAATAGAATATTGGAAACGTTGTTGTGGGACTTTGTTCCTCAACAACGTTTCCAATATGTGTTGTTGTGGAAAAATGCTATAAAATCATCTGTTCTGACAGCAACCTTCAATCAAAAAAGTGCCATGTACTTTTAATCTCACCTCACATGGGTGATTTGACATAGTAATATGCCAGTAAATTGTGAAGTTGATGAACTAGCCAAAATCGGAAATTTTGACCGTGGTACAAAACAGAAGGTGGTCAGAGAACCCTACATGTAGAAAATTCAATCCCAAACGCCTTCCACGCTTTTTCAGACGATTATCAAACAACTTGGTATAGGTATTTAAATATTTACCATTAACGTTCAAAACTATAAAGTTTTCTAATTCTCCCTTCTTCGTTTGTCCAAATAACATTTTATTGCGTTCCCTTTTTAACAAAGCGTGAAAAGAATTATGTTTCTTTCACCGTCATTTCGATCCATGTTTAGGCAGTTATAAATTGGTTTGTAGATATTTCTACTGTTAATATAGAAAAATTAAAATTAATTACTAATGGTAGTAAAATTTCCCTTATCTAGAAAGCAAATAGTTTTGTTCGTAGTCTTGAGCATTGCGTTATGAGTTGTTCATAAGATAAGTCATTGGATTATGCATTGATATCGAAGCCGAGCCTGTACAATGTACCAGTTATGCATCGTATAGAACCCAGAGACTAACTTCACACGAAGACATGAACAAACCGAATGCGAAGCCAAACGGAATAATTAAAAAATAAATTTGCATCTTCGCACGCGATGTAGTGCATTTAAGCAAATAAACTCGGCCAAAAATGTTTCATAGTTGTATCATAGATGCTAGTCAGCGTGCTAGCCGGCCACGGCAGCCAACACACGATTCAAAACCGTACAGGGCATTCACTAATTAACATTTTAAATTAAATGCTTGCCAGCGAAAGCAATTAATTAGTTTCACTTGGTTGCATAAAACTCGGTTTTCTCCACGACATTCACACAAACGAACGGCAACTGGAGTGCGTTAAGATAATAACGAAGTGTGAACCGCAATAAACGTCTGTGAAATCGAATCTATGTGACAAATGGGAAACCACGGGCGAGGTCAAAAACCTAGTGACTGACATACTTCGCCAGGGGATATCCATTAGGGGTGTTTTCATTACCCTATCTTCGGGCTTTTGTATGCACACGCGAGAGTGGCATGAAATTTCAAATGTCACCCTCATAAATCGATTTACCAGGCAAACAGATTTGGGCAACGTCCTCTTGCATCGAGGTGGTTAATTAACCTCTGGCTGATGAAGAGATATTAGATAGTGGTTCATTTATTCACTCCAAGAGAGCTCAATTTAGATTGATCCCAATCGAATAAGACATAAATTAATCACTTAATCCAATTGCAGCCCTTTCAAGTCGCTTGACTTTTAATAAATTCTGTGAAGTAACAATCAACGACTTGGAAATTACATTGGGTCATTCATTTTTGGTTTCTAAAGCCAAGCTCACTAAAAAAATATAAATTTTAAAAAGGTCTTGCAGTATGCATTTCTTAGGAGGAAATTTTAAACATCAACTCTCTCAACACATTCCTGCCCGCATCCCGGAAGGGCCTTCAATAATGTAGGTTTTTAATGTGTATGAAGTTTAGGAATTATTTGCGTGGACAGGATCTTTTGCATAGGTTTATATAAATGAATCTAACGTTTGATTTTGGTAGCCAATTCATATTAATAATTTCTTCTTCTTCCTCTTCTTTTTCTTCCTCTTCTTTTTCTTCTTTTTCTTCTTCCTATTCTTCTTTTTCTTCTCCTTCTTCATCTTCTATTTCGTCTTTTTCTTCTTCTTGTGGCGCTACACTGCGGGGTGGACCTGGGCCTCAACCAACATGCCTCTCCAGCAAGCACGATCCTTCGCCAGCTGCTTCAAGTTGCGCACTCCAAGTTGTTTGAGGTCTTTCTCCACTTATGTGCGCCACTTTAGCCTAGGCCGTCCTCTGTTGCGTTGTCCCAAGGCTCGGATTCAAAGAATTTTCGGGCCGGAGCAATGGTGTCCACACGCAGTGCATGGCCTAGCCATCTTAAGAGATGTTCTGTAGACGCTTGACCAGAGGTATGTCGCTGCACAACAAAACTTTTTTCTCGAAAAGACTAAGGGCTTCTTCATCCGCCTTTGGTAACGTCTCGGTTTCCGCGCCATAGAGTAGGACTGGAATATCCAAGCTGTTATATAAAGCGACTTTAGTCCTTCGAGAGAGGGCTTTATTACTCAATTGCCTCTTGAGCCCAAAGATTGGAAAGAATGATCCTGCGTTTCTGCTGCCAAGTGTGACGCTCTGTCCGAGACGTCGATGTTGTGTGTCCTTCCTTGATGGCAGCATGTACTTTGTTTTGCCCTCATTTTCCGCCAGACCTATTTTAGCCGCTTCCGCTTCAATGCCAGCAAAAGCCTCATTGACGGCTGGCTATGTTTGTCCTATCAAGTCAATGTCATCAGCTTAAGCTAGCAATTGAACTGACTTCTGGAAGATCGTGCCTCTGGTGCTGAATTGTGAGTTACGCACGATCTTCTTAAGGATGATGTTAAAGAAGTCACACGAAAGTGTGTCGCCTTGTCTAAAACCTTTTTGACATTGAAGGTCTCGGTGAGTTCGTTACCGACCTTTATGGATCAGCGAGAGTTCTCCATCGTCATCCTACACAATCTGATGAGTTTGGCAAAAATGCCAGAACTAGACATGGCACTGCTGGTGAGTGTCGATTTGCACTTATTGAGTCTTTTCCAGGATCTGGCGTTAAGTGAAGATCTGGTCTATCGTGAACTTAACTGATCTGAAACCACAATGGTAGGAATCTATCAGGTTATGGACAAAAGGATTTAGGCGCTCACACGATACGGCAAAGAGGATCTTGTATGCGATGTTAAGAAGGCTGAACTCCCGATAATTGGCGCAGTCAAAGGGGTCTCCTTTCTTGTGTACCGGACAAACAACGCTGAGTTTCCACTCATCGGACATGCTTTCTCCGACCATATCTTACAGATGAGCTGGTGCATGCGCCCAACCAAGTCATCTCCAGCTGCTTTAAATAGTTCTGCGGAACAATCTGTCCGCTCCAGCAGCTTTGTTCGACTTCAGCTTCGATATTATTATCTTCACCTCATCTAAATCGGGTGGACAGAATTTTTGTCTATCATCGTCCAAATTGAGTGGAACATTCTGCCTAACAGTGGAATTGGGGCCGTCATCGCCGTTAAGGAGTCTGCAGAAATGATCCTCCCAAGATTCTCAGCACAGACTGCTACTCTACCATTGTCCATTTTGATCCCGGCAGGCTTCGGTCCGAATCTTGTTTCCTCCGGATAGCTTTTTTACCCTACGGTAAAACTTTCGGACTTCATTCCTGCCATAACACGTTTCCATTTCCTCTACGGCGCGTTTCTCATGCTCCTCCTTTTTCCTTCTAAGAAGCCGGTGCTCTTCCCTTCTTCTCTGTTCGCAGAGCTCACGAACAGCCCTCGTTGCTCGATGCAGCGTTGCCTTATAGGCGTCTTGTTTAGCTGCAAATCTTTGCCTGCACTCGTTGTCAAACCATGGGTTCCCTCTAGGCGGTGACGTGAAACCCAGCACATCAGTGGCAGCTTCTTTTATGGCTTCTTGACAACGTTTCCAGTCTTCTTCTTTATTTAGTGCAGGCAGCGTCGAACTCTGAGCGAGTTTCAGGGAGACTCGGTCGGCAAAGTTCCCAGCGATCGTTTGCAATTATAGCTTTCTGACGTCAAACCTTATTTGTCTGTCCCGACTCCGCTAATCTCTCGATATCCGCGTCCTTTCCTTGACTGCAACAAGGTGATGATCCGAGTCGATTTTTGCGGAATGTTCGGACATCGAGAATATTGGAGGAGTGTCTCACGTTGGATTGATCAGGAGATCGCCAGCTTCCTTTGTGAATGTGCAGGCGTGCTAGCCGCAGAGCGGTTCCGGCCTAAGGCGAAGCCCAACAGACAACAAATAAACTCTACTTATTGTGATGTACACTTATTTTCAATAACCTTTTTAAACTACCGTTACCATTTGAGTTTGACATCTCTTCGGAAATACGGGACAATGACAACTTTCGACAATATGGTATACGGAAAATTTACATTTTTTATATGCAATGACACGGCTTTGATCGTTTGCCTTCTCTAAGGCCCATACACGACAATTTTTTCTGTTAACAGACGTACCGATAGAGACGTGTTTGTTGTTGCCAACCCATGATATGTGATGCACCGCTTCAACCAATCCAATAACAGATTCTCTGCGGATATCGTGAAGATATTGTTGTGATGGTGGTGGCTGTAGAAAAGACGGAGCTTACAAAGTTGTATCAAGATAGACATACATTTAAATTGGCAGCTACACTTTTCACATAAATATACCCAAGTTGCATGACACTTTGATTATTTAATATTCCAGTCTTACACTTCTAACTCTTTTATGCTAGACTAAATTTATCGTATATTTGGTTATAACGGCGTAATACACACCATTAAGATATCAATATATACTTCAGCAAAATAACTTAGTATTTAGTCTCTTCCTGAACAAACAAAGGTTACGTATTGTATGATAGTTTGATTGGATATGCACTCGCTTTACGACACCAGGCCAAATCATGGGTCTTAAAGATAATAATATGTCTCTGCCCTTAAGGCTACGTTCAGTTTAACGCTTATTTATCTGAAAAGAGAATGTTACATCCAAGCTTTGATTGCAGAAATTAACTAATACCATAAGCACACATTTTAAATAAGGTAAACACACACTGTTGATGAACCAACCGTTTTTACGGATTTCTTTCAGTTCACAATACAAAAGATAAAATATTCATGCAACAGCATGTCAAAAGAAAACCAAATAACAGATCGGCATCTACCACTTGTGTGACAAAGTGACGAGTGCAACGTTTAGTTTTGATATTCCGACCGAAAGTGATGTTGGAGTCTATCGATAATAATACCCTTATTTAAAATAAATAAGGGTAAAATGCCATTTTTTGCGTGAGGGTAACTTCCTCACCACGTAAAAAAAATATCAGTTCAGAGACAACAACATGCCTGGGATAAGAACGGATTAACTGTTGACGACACCAGCAAACGTTTTAAGCACTACGATTTTCGGTTTTGCACGTGGAATGTGAGATCCCAAGTGCAGTCGAACAACTTGCGGATGCCCTTGAAAACGATGAACAACTGCGACATCTGCTACAGCGATTGCTCTAGAGAGAGAAGGCAGCGCTTATTCGGATGCGGATATTGTTGATCGTGGCAGACTTAGACAAAAAATCTTGAGCTACGACCCCGTCAGAGAACGCCGCATGACAATCCGCATCAAATCTAAATTGAGAAACATCAGCCTAATTTGCGCTTACGCCCCGACAGAGGAGAAGGATGACAACACCAAGGATGACTTCTATGATCTCCTAGAAAGAACATACGATCGATGCCCCAGCTACGACACCAAGATCGTTCTAGGAGACTTGAGCGCTCAGCTGGGAAGGGAGGACATCTTTCCTGGAGCCATCGGAAAACACAGCCTGTACGACAACACATCCGGCAACGGACTCAGGCTGTTGGACTTCGCCTCTGGACGGAACCTCTCTGTAGATAGCGTGCGGTTTCCACACTTGAACATCCACAAAGGAACCTGGCTGATCAATCCACCGTCAACCAGATTGATCACGTTGCGATCGACGTCAGACACTCCTCCAGTATTCTCGATGTCCGAACCTTCCGAGGTGCAAATATCGTCTCGGATCATCACCTTGTTGTAGCCAAGGTAAGAACGCGGATATCGTGAGATCAGCGGAGTCGGGACAGGGAAATAAGTTTTGACGTCGGAAAGCTAGAATCGCAACCGATCGCTGGGAACTTTGCCGACCGAGTTCGACGCTGCCTGCACTAAATATAGAAGAAGACTGGAAACGTTGTCAAGAAGCCATAAAAGAAGCTGCCACTGATGTGCTTGGTTTCACGTCACCACCCAGAAGGAACCCATGGTTTGACGACGAGTGCAGGCAAGCGCACGCAGCTAAACAAGACGCCTATAAGGCAACGCTGCATCGAACAACGAGGGTTGTACTTGAGCTCTACGAACAGAGAAGAAGGGAAGAGCACCGGCTTCTTAGAAGGAAAAAGGAGGAGCATGAGAAACGCGCCGTAGAGGAAATGGAAACGTGTTATGGCAGGAATAAAGTCCGAAAGTTTTACCGTAGGGTAAAACAGCTATCCGGAGGAAACAAGGTTTGGACCGAAGCCTGCCGGGATCAAAATGGACGTGGTGGAGTTGCAGTCTGTGCTGAGAATCTTGGGAGGGTCATTTCTGCAGACTCCTTAACGGCTATGACGGCCCTAATTCCGCTGTTAGGCAGAATGTTCTACTCAATTTAGACGATGATAGAAAAGAGTTCTGTCCACCCGAGATGAGGTGAAGATAACAATATCGAAGCTGAAGTCGAACAAAGCTGCTGGAGCGGACAGACTGTTTTGCAGAACAACTTAAAGCAGCTGGAGACGACCTGGTTGGGCGCATGCACCAGCTCATTTGTAAGATATGGTCGGAGAAAAGCATGTCCGATGAGTGGAAACTCAGCGTTGTTTGTCCGGTACACAAGAAAGGAGACCCCTTTGACTGCGCCAATTATCAGGAGATCAGCCTTCTTAACATCGCATACAAGACCCTCTTTGCCGTATTGTGTGAGCGCCTAAAACCTTTTGTCCACAACCTGATAGATTCCTACCACTGTGGTTTCAGATCAGTTAAGTTCACGATAGACCAGATCTTCACTTAACGCCAGATCCTGGAAAAGACTCAAGAAGTGCAAATCGATACTCACCACCAGTGCCATGTCTAGTTCTGGCATTTTTACCAAACTCGTCAGATTGGTTTGGATGACGATGGAGAACTCTCGCTGCTCCATAAAGGCCGGTAACGAACTCACCGAGACCTTCAATGTCAAAAAGGTTTTAGACAAGGCGACACACTTTCGTGTGACTTCTTAAACATCATCTTTGAGAAGATCGTGCGTAACTCACAATTCAACACCAGAGGCACGATCTTCCAGAAGTCAGTTCAATTGCTAGGTTACGGACATGATTGGAAGAACACAGCGAGCCGTCAATGAGGCGTTTGCTGGCATTGAAGCAGAAGCGGCCAACATGGGCCTGGCGTTAAATAAGGGTATGTACATGCTGTCATCGAAAAAGGACGCACAACATCGACGTTACACTAGACAGCAGAAACTTCGAGGTAGTCAAGGACTTCGTCTGCCTCTGCTCCGCGGTAAACAAGGACAGCAACATCAGTACCGATATCAAACGCAGAATTACTCTTGCCAATCGCTGTTTTTTGGGCTCAAGAGGCAATTGAGTAATAAAGCCCTCTCTGGGAGAACTAAGCTCCTCCAGAAACCTGGACGCTTAGTCTTTTCAAGATAAAAGTTTTGTGTGCGATTTTTGGTCCTGTTTGCGTTGATGGCATCTGGAGGAGAAGATTTAATGACGAACTCTATAGGCTGTACAGCGACATGCGCCTGGTCAAGCGTCTACGGATAAAACGCTTAAGATGGCTAGGCCATGTAGAGCGTATGGACACCACTGCTCCAGCCCGAAAAGTCTTCGAATCAGAGCCATTGGAACAACGCAACCGAGGACGGCCTAGGCTAAGGTGGTGCACACAAGTGGATACCTCAACCAACTTGGAGTGCGCAACTGGAGGCAGCTGGCGAAAAATCGTGAAATCAGGTATTTGATTTTCAAATAAAGCAAGAAGAAAGAAAACTTAAAATTAAACAATTTTTAAGGCAATTACATTAAATAGATATCACCACAAAGTGTGATACCCTACAGGTGTGTTATGACTGATGAACTTACTAGGCAAGGATAAAAAAAGGTATTCATAGGGCCCAAGTCCATCTTGGCACTGCCAGCGTCCTTGATCAGAGTTTCCATAGACAGTTGCTTCTCTCTACAGCACAACCATAGGTACATATAAATAAATTTGAAAGACTGAAGACGGTTTGTTTGCGTGCTTGGGGGAGGACACTTTACGTTCGCTAACTACAAAGTGTGCTGTGTCTTAGTGATAAAATTCTTTATGACTCCTGCAGAGAAGGTGAAGGCACTTTAGACCACCACCTCTGATAATTTTTCGCATTTCCTCGAACCAGCTGGCGGCTGTTGATATGCTGATGTGGTCGGAGCTGCAAGTCTAGGCTCTTAATTATAGAAACGCTTGCTGGTATTTCTCCGGAAGTCAAAGAAAGGCTTACAATGGAACAGTTTTCGTGTTTGATCGCTCCAGTGCAGTATTCTTGAGGAATTTTCAACAAATTGTTGATCAGTTGATTGCTTTACTTTATGAAAGCTGCGGTGGAATATTTTTTTCTTATAACTACTATTGACATAGATATTGGGGGAAAGAAAAAATGCAATAATTTAACATGTACACATTTAAATATATATATTCTGCTTTTATTTATAAATTAACAGTTAATGAACCAAGTATAAACAATTTTTCACGAGAACAACAGGCAATTGAATCAACAAGACAATTTTCAATTTCAAGTTCAGGTTCGATATAGTTTGCTATAAAAATGTCTATTATATCTTTTTTTATTTGAACAGAGTTACAAAACAGGGTTAAACCAAAATTTCTGTATTTAAAGAAAAACCGTTTTTCTTTTTTTTTAACAATTCCCCTTCTTTCTTTTCATTTGGCTGTCACATAACCGACAGATGCACAAAAGACACTCCAACGATAATGTATTCCATTTTAATTCGTTCCATCAAGCACTGATGGCTTCAGTGAACACTTATATGTAAAGGTGACGTAAGTATGTTTCACAACAGTCAGACATACAATAACATTTGTGCCAAAGAGAAATATTTAAAGAAAAACAAAAAGCATATTTAAAAGAACAAAATGTGAGTTTCCTGCAGACGTGGTGTGGAGCTTCTTGTTTCTCCATTTGGAAGAAACCCACAAAAATGTTTTCATTGGGGAAAACAATTAACTTCAATCGTTCTCCTGGTGAAGGGTGGAGGTTATTGCCAACGCTCCCCCCGGTATGAATCGAACAAAGTTGTCTCCGACTAGTGGTCCCATTGCGAAGATGCCTTTCGGCATTCCCTGTACTTCATTTGTATATTTGTCTACGTCGATTTGGTTAGTTTTGCTGTCGATTGGCTTGGTTGGATCTAAGCCCAAGCCAATACCAGAGTCATCTGTTTGATATAGGTCGTGTGACTCGTCGTTATTATACAGCTTATTGCACTCGCATGTTTTCTCCGTTAAGTGGCAGCATAAATTCTTACGGGCATCCAGAGGTACAAGCCTTCGGTTCCAGTCGCAGATATTGAAATGCTTGCATTTTTCGCACAAACTCTTGAGCCAGGCTAGCTTTCGTGTCATGTGATTTTGGTATTGGTCTGCATGTAATAGAGCGTTCCTAGGGGAAATTATTGTTCTCTGCTGATATTTGGTTACACCGGAGACAAAGTTCAGATTGGGTCTTGCCCCAATGAGTATGGCACAGTAGGAAACTTCAAAGGTTGTTGTTTCTGAGGTTTTTAAATTTTTAACTGTTACATAATGGCAGCCAAAGGCATCTGTTGACAGGCTTGAGATTGTGTGCTCTGGAACAGGAGTGTAGCATTCATAGGTTAAATTAGGCTCTTTCATCATTTTGTGCACCTGAAAAAGAAAGAAAAAATAGCTTAGTTAATTGTCGGAAATATATATATATATATCATGCCTACAGAAGTTCAAAAAAATTTATCTGTAGTCAGTCTTTTTAGCTAGTCAATAAATTTAGTATTTTTTTCTTTGTTCAATATTAAAGCGGTCTCTGTAAAATTTATCCTGTGATTGATCGGAAGAGGCACCCCTGTTCTTCTACAAAGTTCAATAAAATAAAGTCGATTATTTAGATAATAGTTGCAAGAGCTTATACAAATGCGTAGAAGAATCGAATGTTGTTGATTTGTCATCTTATAAAAGAGCTCTGAACGCCAGCTTAAAATTTCATGTTAGCAAATTGAATATCCGGATCTGGATTTATACTTGTTTAAGTAAATGTTACATACTGAAAAATGTTTTTTATCCGACTACATGCTACCATTTTGTACAAAGAATCAGTAGAATACGTTGCAGCGTGATAAGACAAAAAAACAAGGGCAGTTGAAAACGTTAAAGATGAAAAGTTTACATCACGCTTGACAAAAATATTTAAGCACATTTAATACACGTGTAGAAAAGAATAAATCAAATCTTCGATTATGTGAAATTACAAAGATTACATACGTTAATTCATTCAGCTAAGCTAAAATAGTAAGAAAAACCTAAAAATGTTTATATAGTTACACACGAAATGTGTGTGTTTAATGGCGCGACAGTCCATAGAGGGACCACGGCCTGGCTTGCTGGTCAACTATTCGTGTTGTGCGCGCTACTCTTCTCTCACGAGTAGAAGTCACCTACAGTTTATTGCCAATTAGTTATTACTCTTTGAGTTAGACAGTTATTACTCTTTGAGTGTTGTCAGCAGCTCGAAAGAGGTGGTGCCGTAAAAAATGCGAATTCTATTATCAGAAGTAGGACTTTCAAAACAACACAGACAATTTGATTCGCATGGGCTTGCAAAAAGCGGCTTCTAAAGAGCAACATCAGTTGTACCAGCAACAGTAGCAAAGGACAATGCGAAGTACTTTTACATCACCCATCACCTGTGAGGGCATGGGCACGGGTGGTAGCGTTTTTTTCTTCTCTTGACGCTTTTCTTTTCCTCACTGGCGTTGGAAGAAATTTGGATTCAAATTTTTTTTGTCTTTCAGATTGCCACATATCAAAAAATTGTGGAAACAGTGGGCTTCAGCCTGAATGTGATCTTTCACGAAGACAAAAACTGTCCTAAGAATCGAAATAATAATGGCTATCGTTGAATCATGAAGTTTAATATACATCTGTAGGCTAAGAATGGGAAAAATCGTAGCAAAACTCTTTCAGCCAAATAAGTGTACCGATTTGATGTCAGATTGTACTTGTCGAAAATACAGAAGGGTCCTAAATTTCAGGTAATGACAAAAACAGGGCTTTTGGGGATTGTATGCTCTGATTACTATTAATGCCCCATCGCAAATTAAACATAACTTGAGTTTGTGTCGTTGCCAGATTGCTTATCGAAAACAAAAATTTCATGTCAAAAACCACCACGCACCACCGCCAAGTTATTCGAACTAAGCAATGATTTGCTGCGATCGCCGTTAGGGTTACCCCTTTGCTTTCAAACTTTAAAAAGTCACTGACAGGGATCCAGCTCTCCAGCAAAAGTGTATTTCAAACGAAGATAGTCAAGCCGTTGGTAACTTTTCCAAAATTTTTGCTTTTTAGTTTCTGTGTGTCACCAACCTCACAGCCCCTGTATTCGGATGAAATTGAAACTAACTACTTATTCGGAGAAACAATTTGTTCAATTACCAGGCATGAATAATCCCTGCACCCTTCCTTATATCGCCTACAAAATCCTCTCTGCCATATTGTGTGAGCGTCTGCAACTATTTATCCACATACTATCAATGTGATTTCAGGCCAGGGCAGTCCACGATAGACCAGATATTTACTTTTCGGCATTGAAGCGGAAGCGTCTAAAATATAAATAATTGTTGGTGCGACAGTCCACAGGAGGACCAGGGCCTAGCTTGCTCATCAATTACTTGTGTTGTGCGCGCTACTGTTCTTTCACGAGTAGAACGGACCTTCAGCTTTTGTGCCGACTCCGAACGGCGAAGTTTGAGAAGCTTTCTTAGACAGCTATTACTGCTTGAGTGTTGTCAGCAGCTCGAAAGGAGTGGTGCCGTGAAAAATTCGATGTGTTCAACCGGGAATCGAACCTAGACTTTTCGGCGTGTCGTCACACTCTACCCACTACGCCACGGCGGCTACAGCGGCTAAAATGGGCCTGGCGTAAAATGAGGGCAAAACAAAGTACACGCTGTCATCAAAAACGGACGCACAACATCGACGTCTCGGACAGATCGTCACACTAAACAGCAGAAACTTCGAGGTAGCCAAGGACTTCATCTTTCTCGGCTCCGCGGCAAACAATCAAACGCAGAATCACTCTTGCCAATCGCTGTTTCTTTGGGCTCAAGAAGCAATTGAGTAATAAAACCCTCTCTCGAAGGACCAAGCCCAGTTCTACTCTATGACACGGAAACCTGGACGTTACCAAAGACGGATGAGGAAGCTCTTAGTCTTTTCGAGAGAAAAGTTTTGCATATGATTTTTGGTTCTGTTTGCGTTGGTAGCATTTGGGGGAGAAGATTTAACGACAGACTCTAGGGGCTGTTGGAGGACGCAACTGGAGGGAGCTATGTTGGTTGACACCCAGGTCCAACCCGGACCGTAGTGCCACAAGAAGAAGAAAAAGTAGGAGACATTGGGAGTTGCTACAAAATAATTTTTTGTGTGACTTTTTTATGCCTAGTGTAAAGAGTTAGTTAACGATATAAGCGAGATTAACCTTGTCAAATAAATTGTTTGGTTTTGACCAGCATGGGAAGTATAAGTTTTCAATCCTTGTAATGCTGTTAGGGAATCGATATCAATTAAACGCACAAAATACAATGCTAGACCTATCAATACAATCCTACAATCCTAAAGGAGAGAAATAAACGTTTCTCGTCTATCATATTTTTTTTCCGTTCTGCTTCTTATATTTACCTCATGATATTCAGGATATACATTTTCTGGCAGTGATCTGTCCAATCCAGCACTTTTGCTGCGATACACATGAATAACATCGATATCAGATGATCGGCATATGGTCACAGCATCTGCAGCACTTAATCCAGCACCCACCACAAGAACGGGTTTCAACTCTGAAAAAGTAAATATTTGATTAGATTTCTACCCTTTTTCTAAATAATCCCACTTACTCTTCCTTTCGCTTTCCGATAAATTCTCTAATGCAGCCTCAAGTTCCCTCAACTGGTGTTTAACCCAACTTCGGTTAATTCGTTGCTGTTCACTTTTTAATCCCAGTCGGTTTGGTAGATCTGACACGCCGTTGGCCAGGACTAAACTCTTGCAGGCAAAGTAGAATGGACGTTTTGTCGAATCGTCTGTTCTGTAAAGACACATTTTTTGAGCACACATAAACTAAACTACTGTATACTGTTGAATTTACCCGGTGACAATCCAACGGGCGTTTTTGAAACGTTCCCCCTTTACGCAATCCTCACTGATCGGAGCTGTGAATGTCACGTTGGCATTGTTCATAAAGAACCTATCTAAATTCATATGATGAACATAGTCTTCATAGTATTCAGCTACTCTTGATACAAGAGCTCTTGTCTGTACCTCTTTCGATACTTGCCGTTTTAATGAGAGATTTCGTCGTGGTGGCGAATTTCTACTCATTTCAGTATTGGTATCTGACCCAAATTCACTGGTTGACTCCAAACCACTGCTGCACAATTTTTTTGTACACTTACAACACATGGCTTCTGGCTCACATTCATTGTTATTGCAAATAACCTCTTCATCTTTTGGTTTATTCTGTTTGCCTGAACGCAGTTTAATGCATTGTGGGCACGTGGTGTTGGCGAATGCTAGTTTTCGTAGGTAGGACGAGGAGTTCTTCTCGTATTGCTGGCATTTTTTCCGTTGCTGTATTGATTCCCAGGTGCCATAACTCAAACCTGGTAGTGACATCCAGCCTGCCAATGACAATGTTCGCAAATTAGGATCCATTTTGTGCCAAGAACCTCCCGGTGGACCCTTGCCTAGAACAATGTGATCAATCTGAAAGAGAATTTAAAATATAATAAGCAGAACATTCTAAACAACTGATTGCAATCTTCTATGAAAAAAACAATAAGCAATAGTTCTATATAAAAGCAATATATAACAGTGAAAATTGTTGAGTATTGTAATATGAAAAAGTTTGTCCTGTTTCTCTCATAGCAAACAAATGGGTGCTTGTAGTCATCCATAACCCTTCACGTAGGGTTATGATATAAGTCGAATTTGCTTTTGCACCTTGTCCATGTAGATTCATATGATTATAATTTAAAAAATAATTGTGCAACTTTTACGATGTCAGTGTAAAAGTCTCTACGAAATTATCCCAATTAGTTTATGTATGTTAATGTATGTCAATTTCAATTTAGTAAACATGTGTCAGCGAAATGTGGTAAAGTGCAGTATTTTTTGTTAAACTTAATTTTTGAAAATCACCTCATATATCTGCAAAATTTGAGAAGAACTCTGCATACATGTATACATGAGGAGTTATACACTTACAATATTCATTTAGCTGAGTAATTGAAAACTTGAATTGGAAAACATGGCGCTTTTTGATCTTAGAGATTATGTGTAACAAAATTGTCGTTGCCTCCAAAGTGATATTGTGATGTGATGGCATCATTAATTAATCATCTTCGAAAAAATGCGGAAAAAAGTTTGTGTTGTTGTTTAACCTTAATTGGAAACATACATTTGGAAATTTTATACATTCCAAAGGGAGCACACTGTATCACAGCCCTTGGCACAACTGATATTTGCGCAATCAACTTTCCAACTAGCGTTATTATTCATCTCGGTGAGATAAGTTAACTTCATCAGAATTGGAAGCCGTTGTTGGATGTAGTACCACCAATACCGGTAACGAATACAGGCCGTCAAGTAGTGGAAAATCGGGGAAACAGAGGCCATTTAAAGGATAGTGTATTTCCTCATTGCTAATTAATCCATAATGCTTAGAACTTTTTTTCGTTCATATTTGCCACTGGATATCTAATCTGTCTTAATGTGTAAACAATGAAATGAGAAATTAACTTTTTTCATTGTAGTTGAGAGATATTTGTACACTTAGGTTTTAGTAGTGGTCGTTATGAAAATGGCGCCAACCCAATTACTTATTCACTCTCCTGTTCGGTGTCACTAAAATCAAATTAACTCATTACATTAAGATATATTTCAATGATTTCTTAATATCATTGGTTTTTTCATCGATAAAATCAAAAGAATTCCATCTACCACATTCTGTTTCCTTTCTAATTTTCAGTGCACGCACAATTGTTGTCCCAATAAACCAAACGTTTATGCCTTTTTTTATTAACTTTCAACATGTAATCAAATAACTTTTATTTTCGTTATAACACTTTAAACAAATTCTGAGAGCATTTCGCGTAACATTCAGGTGCTTGGGAAATAATCTATTTTTATTTAATTTGAATAACCTCAACCGATGGAACATTAAAAAGATAATCTGACATATTTTGACTTCGCAATTTATGTTTGGCTGCCTATGCGTTGTTTAGTGTGGAATCCTTTGTTTAAATAAAATGATTAAAATAAAAGCAATAAAATGCTATACCTTTTAAAAATGTATTTACAAATGTGCAAATAGAGGCTGTTAGAAAGTGGGCATTAAACGGAATGCTATAAATTTAACGAGATACACTGTAAATTGGTGTCGAAAGTATGCAGGGTAAGATAAGCTATAAAATATGGTCTGTTTTACGTTGGAGGGCAATTCAAATTTAATCTGATCATGTACATAGTTTTTATCTTTCCATCAGCCTTATATGTTTTCATTCACACATAAGAAAAATGTATCATTCACTAAATAATATGTAAGAGCTTGCATTTGTTTTTTGGTATATATCTCTTCTGGTCTGCACGTGTCCTTGGTTAGACCTTCCTTCACCTGTTGGGCCTCTTGCAGCACAATCAGAAATGGCAGGATTCAGGTTGACCAAGCGCAAGCTGCCACACGTCAGCAAAAATTTGCGGCATTTCTGCTGTGTGTAGAAAGAAAAGGCTGCCGACGGAGTGTTGGCGTTCTAACGAAAAAAGTTAACTTTCGCTAAGCACTTAAATGCGCCTGAAGATAACGTGAATACACTGTACAGTACTTTCTCTGCAAATGATACGCCTCTACTCGTATCATGCGGTCTGTGCTCGTATCATACGGCCACTATTAGGTGCTGTTGTGGTGGAAGCTGAATCAAAAAAATATATAGATTATTATATAAAACTAGATTAGTAGGAAACCGGTTGACAATATGCCAATATGTCTTATCCCCGGGAAGACATTTGAAAAACAAAAAGGTTGAAGAATTCCTCCCCAAAGGTAGATACAAAAAAGTTATGTTAAATTTCAAAGCAGAATACGCTATTAAAAGTGAATTGTGGTAAATGACTCTGAACAGACGAATACTTTGAAGTAACCGAATCGTTTATGATTAAAATGTGAATACATTAATTGCTTCAGATGTGAGTCATGTGTTACAGTCTGTCATTTTTTATTAACTTTGACTTCAAAAACAAGAGTAAATTATCAGGGGAATCATTTTCCACAAATCTCATGAGACTTATGAATATAGTTTTGTTTGAAAGATCTTATAACCAAGAGATAGAAAAAGTTACATTTGAAGAAAGAAGTACTTTTCATCTTAATATTGTGTATAACATCTCAATTCGACTAACCAGAACGATATTTTGATTCACGGTTTATCTCAAGCAGAAGAAGTCCTTTGCTTTGCAGCTGAGTACTCAGTTTCCAAAGCTTTATTTTTTCTTCTTCTTCAAAATTTCAAAAGTGCATGTTCGCTCTTCTTTAGGTTGTAGAACCAAGGATTAAACACAAATATAAGCTACAATAACAAAATCAAGTAACGGATGTGTCGATATCATTTGATCCAATGAAAGGATTAGGATCTTATAAGATACGTTTTGACAAGAATCTAGAAACATTTCTCGTTGTAAGATTTTTAACAAAAATTGGTTTAACAGCAATACCCATGCACAGTAGTTCAGTACTGTAACACAATTTTTTAATTATTGGCTTATGAGAGAAGCGCCTTAGCTAACAATATATCAAAAGACCGCGTTGCAATGTATCCTGGCATATCTTAGTATTTCCAAGATCAGACCCAAATCAACCTGCTTGCTTGTTCGGAAGCATGTTTTGAATTTGCACTTTTATACAGCCAATAAATTGTTTACATCGCTTAGAAAATGTTCAAATTGCCATATACCGATTTACAATCACATAGAGTAACTTTATTGCAAACAGCAGCAACAGCAAGAGGCTTAAATTCGTTTGAGTGATGAAGTGTGTAATTTGGGTTCTGTTTTTTGGCCGACCATTATATATGAACTTTTTGGAATCAAAAAACAACGCAAACGTCATCGACTAAAATTTAACTGTTGTCTTAAATTCATTTGAATTATGTTCCTTGATTGTGAACATTTTATTACCGCAAAAATACATTCTCAAAATCAATTCAACGAAACGATTAGTTCACACCATTGTGAACATTTTAGTAAAAACGCCAATCTCAAAGATCTAATGTATTATTTAAATAAAACATACATAGTGCTCGTTTTCCTTTTATGCCTCCTCTGGGAGGTGCGTAAGGCAATAAACATCCAATGGCATGTCATTTCCAAATTACTCTTGGACCTAAATATTTTCATGTTCACAAACACAAGGTAACAAAATAAATATAATTTAAAACGATCTGAATAAAAGGTAGCGACGACAATAGTGTAGTATCTGGGTGCGAAACGAATTTAATTTGAATATGCTGATTCATCGGCGACAGTATTATTGTTTTCTGCTCAATAATTACTGAATGCACATTAGTTAGCTTTGTCAACGAACTAGAAACCGGTTGAGAGCTGCAGCGTAGGAATATTTTCTCCCTACCCTTGCGTTACATCACCTTAACAGGTGCTTATGCGATGCGGAACTCTGTGAGTGTAATTTGTTTTCAGTTTCATTGTCTTAATGTCCCCTAGATATGCGATTAATTTCTCATCAGTGCGAGTTTATCTTGTGACTGAAACCGTTGGCTGTTAGAGTGGTGATAATGAATGATTATCAGGAAGCCTAAACCGGTTTTATACAATTATCACTGTCAGTTGTGCGGCATAAGGCTGCGAGTAAACATCTAGACTCGTGTTAAGATGATTCACTAACCTCATCCACACCTCCTCTTGACGTCAACTCTAGTACGAAATTGATTAATTCTTGTTAAATGTGACGCTGAATTACAACATTGTGTGTGTTAACACAATTGAAAATCCACAAAGACCACTTCCTCATTGGTTGGTGTAATAATCCACAAACAAAATAAAGCACTCAGATAAGGAAACAATTAGTATATATTTTTTTCTGACAAGGTTACGGCTACTTTCTAAATGTATACCTTTGCTGGATATCATTGCACTTAAAGGTACACTAACCGGAGTCTGTAAGCTGTCCAGTGGACCATGAATGTCAGTGTAAAAACATCTGGACGCATATACTTGGTTAACTACAAAAGGGGATAAGTACAAAACATCATGCAAAATCTCAATAACAGTGCTGTTAACTTCGTACTTCCTCTTTTTGTACACAAGTTTATATATAAGATATATAATTAAAATTCAAAGGGTAGAATTCTAGCTATTAGTTCAACAAGCACAATTGCTCAGCATTTTTTCGGTTGTCATGTTTATTTTGCTTCTTTGTTTCCTCTTTTTTTTGCGAACAGTTCAACAAACCGAAACCGGTATGCGAATATAGAATATAGTCGTACCTGTTTGGTTGCATCAAAGCGATACTCCAGCATTGATGGTAATTCCATTCCCAAATCGGCGCACGGATGTTCTAGACTGTCCAACTAAAAGAGAACTCAAATAAATCAGGTTTCGATTACTTCAGGTGCTAAGTTTAGGCTTACCAACAATGAAACTGGATTTGTACTACGACCCTCAAGGCCATCGGCTAGTGTGATTAAATCTTGCTTTACTAAACTCTTACTACTGTCGGTAAAGTTAAGGCGGGCCCTCAGCATTTCATCTGGGTGCTTTTGAATTTTATCTTCATTCCAGTATGGCCAGTTGCCCGCAAGCATGTATGAGAGGGAAATTCCACTGGGCCCATTTCCTTTAAAAATGGAGAAAAAAACATGAATATGTAGGGCTCATGCAATGTACTTCGGGTTTTCCTAAGAATGATTTAAATTCGTGAGTCATTGATAATTCAATGGATATGGTGACTGAAATATAGCATGTATATAGTGCAAACAAATATAAAACACATGTATGTTGAAAAAGGTAAGACGAAATGTAGAAATAATAGGGCTTGCAACTTTTAGTAGATGTTTGTATTAACACAGACTTGGGTTTATATATGATGACAATATGCATACGATTTAGATTAAACGTTCCTGCTTGAGTTCCTTTTCAAAAGTTTTGTCTGATTTCGTGGAAGCAATAAAGATGCAGTATGACTTTTACTGTACTTCAGCATGTTAGTGCCATACACAGCAAACTATTTTCCTTAGCATATAGTATGCATGCTTAAGTATAGGAATATTTCTGGAATATCGAAAGATCGGTCATCTTATCGCCCGGATGCTGAACACAAAGGGCCACATAAAATAGTGAAATATGCAGCATTCTACATTTCGTTAAGGTATTCTAGGATAGGATCGAGAAATATGAGTAGCGCTTTAAAAATGAGCGGTGATGAAGTTGTAATCGAAAAAATTCATTTAACTATAAAAGCAAACAATGAAGTTAGTAGAAGCGTTGTCTCGAATGCATCAAATAATTTAATGTACTGAAAAGCACAACATTTTGCCGTACCTACTTTGCCTTAATGCTTCTAGAGTAAGATTATACAAAATTACAGGAAGTTTGGTTTAAGGACCAGTGGTGGATACTTTGATTTAAAACCTTGTGCCCAATCGAGAAGAAATGATAAAAAGTATGTTTAAACTTCCCGGGTTACAAAACAAAATATATGCTCATGATAGAAAGATCCATCACAGGGTAACCATCAAACTTTTCAAACCCTTCTTATAAATATTTAGAGATCTAATGTAAAAGGTGAATTTTATTCCTCAAGTAAGAGAAGCGCTTGCGGGTTATGTGAAAGACCTCCTCGCTTTCCTACTATTTTTGTTTTTTTTTTTTTATAAAAACATAAGTATGGCTTTGAAGGTATAATAAAGGTTTTCGGGTACGTCTTTTTTGCCTCAGACTATTGGACATAAGCTGATATACAGCTGTGGCAGCAAAAGAAAACTCACAGCAAGATGGTAGAATATAGAAAAAAACACTTTATAACAGCAGGGTTGGAAAGCGCATATTCATTTATTTTATTTTTTATTAACCACGGTCAAGGAAACTTTCATGAAAACAGTCCTATTGAAAAGCGGATATACATTTTATGAAAAATAAAAAACATAAATCACGAATCATATACATAATTAATTTATGTTAGTTTGTGATTGGATATAAAAAATCAAGTTTCATTTATAGTTTGTCTTTAACTGTATGAATCAGCCTTTAAAAAAATCCCCCTATTCGACATTCCTTTTATCTTCTTAAAACCTTGCGAAAACAGAGTACATTAGGGATACAAATCAAAATTTTCCATACATGATTCGACAATCAATGTCACTGGAAATTTAAACGTTTGTCACAATATTTTCTTTCATCTGCTGTTTTCCAAGAAAGTCTTTATCAGAGATTTGAGGGTATGATAAACATTTGTAATGTGACGCAGAAGCAAACAATTGCGCTCTAAGCATTATCTTATTATCTTACCTCTTCAAATCTTAAGTACATACAAAAATTAAGATGTATTATCTAAGTGCACGGTCATGGGGGAACGAATGGCCCAGCGTTGATTGACAGCCATTAAAAAAAACGAATTGTGAAAATATTCAAAATCCTTATCTCTGCACGGGTATAGAAGAGGGAGAGAGTGTCTAATTCTACTGCGCTGTTGTGCTGCGATACACACAAAACTGCAACAGTTAAATTCACTTACGTAACATTGTTTGAATGCAAACAAAGTACTGGTCTCTCCTAATGTAACGAGCGTAAGCAGATAACTTTCAATGTACATATGAAATGAAATGAATGAATTTGAATTCTGAGGTATATATTGTGGGGGTGAATAGCTTAGTAAAAGCTTGGTACTACGTTTGAGTTTTAATGCCGCAGCACAAAAATAACCTCAGTGACCCTGGAGTTGATATATTTTCGAAACTGCGTCGCGAGAATATGGGTCTATAGCCGCAATTCTGGCTGCCTGAAGTCAAATCAAATACATAGACTGATTATGCACGTCATAGAGCCGTGTGGCGAAGATGAAGTGTGTAGCGAAGAGAAAAATTTGACTCCGTTTGGAGGTTAACTTAGGCATGTTAGGTTAAGTGTTAAATTCCAGAGAACAAAAAAGTATTTCAAACTATAGAACATGTGCTCTGCAATCTATTGCCTATAGCCAAAAAGAGAAACACTGACAATAGTTGGAAAAGTCTTTGATCTTGATCGTAACTCGTATAACCCCATATTATGCCTATATTAAGTCTTATTTTCAGCAATAACCTATTTAAAAGGAATATAATTCGTTCTGTGCTTAGTATTTTTTACTATCCATCCAACACGTTCCATGTAACATTTGACAAATATAATCTCAACAGCGTTAAATTGCAAAGAGAAAAAACTCATTTTTGAATTCTGCTACTGAATATTTTACATAAACAATTAAGTTAAAGAAAAAAATTGGGCACGTTTGAGTGCACTTGAACAAAGACGGTTCGCTGTTTTCACTTCACAACAAGATCTACTAAAATTGCAAATATGTATTCAAGTACAAATAACTTGATGTGTACTTAACCGTGTTACTGACTATCTATGTAACGTGCTTGTAGCGTATTATTTGCTTTATTATACCTACACCGTGGCCGCTGTGGCGTAGTGGGTAGAGTGCAACGCTCACACGCTGGAGGGTCTAGGTTCGATTCCCGACTGAACACCTTGAATTTTTCACGGCACCACCTCTTTCGAGCTGCGGACAATACTCAAAGAGTAATAATTGTCCCAGAAAGCTTCTCAAACTTCGCCGTTGGGAGTCGGTAAGAAACTGTAGGTCCCTTCTACTCGTGAGAGAACAGTAGCTCGCACAACACGAGTAGTTGATGAGCAAGCTAGGCTCTGGTCCCCCTGTGGACTGTCGCGCTAACAATTATTATTATTATTATATTTACACATAGCCGTTCAATCCTAAGCAATAAAGCAGTAAAGAGTTATGCGCTTAAAGTTTGAAAACTTTTTGAAACAGAAATAAGCTATATTTAAATAATAAATCTAATTTTATTTATTTTAAGCCAATAAAATTCAAATAATTAAGATAATTTGGACTAGAAAAAAAAACTTTGAATTTGACTTGAAATGAAATATGTAGTTAACTCCAATATATTTAAGAACAAATGTCAACATATTTAGTGATTTATTTCTTGAAAGAAATTCAACAGTGTAGAAATTGAAAAATGGTCTTTCGAGCATAATATCTTACACTGCATTCGGAATTCAAAAACTAAAAGTGCACTTCAAGTTCTTAATAATGTAGACTTTACATATTTTGAAATAAGAAATTTTTCTCCCAAGATCTTCAACAGAATATATAATCATCAATATAGGAGATACATAAATGTTAAATACAGATAAATATATTCCAGATTTGCACGTTTCATTAGTAAAAAAGATTTCATGTAATGGTCTTATGTACAATATTAATACATTTTTGATTTCAAATAGTTCCGTTAAAGCTCAGTTTTGGGAGTGAACATAATGCCCGTTTGAAACAATATAAAAAGGGTTTCGTTTACGAAGCAGTGAAGTGAAGTGAAGAATATGTCCTGTTTTTTTAAATTGTTTTAAAGATGGATATATGTATAGCATCTTAAAGAGTAATACTGTTAATAAAGAATCTTTTCGCATAAAATCTGCACAATCAATTTAATTTCACTTTTGAATTTTCCTAAATGAGTGCAGTCCATTCGCACATACCATAAGTGATATTATAATATTTTTGAAGAAAAGTATTTTTTTACTCCAAAATCAAGCGAGAGTTTAATGAGAAAAGAAATATCAAACAAATGTACATTTATTTACGTTCTTCCAGACCCATTCCTGAGTTCCTTTTATCGTGCTTGTCAGTTATGTAGTAAAATATCTTCCATTTCCCGAATAATTATTTCTACCTGCCGGTTTTGCACTTCAAATTGTCTGCTGTCGTATTCAGTTTGAACTAAATACTGTACGTAATTCTATATGTAATTTAATGTTGTAGATGCCACTTTGCTAAGGTAGTTTTGTCGCATGTGCCATTCTGGGATAGGAACGAACGTATCGGAGGGTGTAGATCCTTACTTTTGACTCTTTAATAAATACACAGTCTACAAGGGATAAAGGTATATATAAAAATAATGAATAGTCTAAAGGGCTACAAAATTACATTACAGCACCATTACAACGTTATAATAATGAAGTAATCGAAACACTGATTTTAAGCAATACAAGCAATGTTCGTTCTAAAATATAATATTATTATATAAAATATTTTCATCTAAAAATCAAATTAGAAGTTAGCGTCATCCATCATCAATGAAGTAGAATCGATGATCTATTGTTTTCCGATAAACAAAAATTATTACTTAAAATAAGCATCAGTGAAAATAAAATTTTAGACCTCACCCTTGAGACAGGGAACAAAGCGATAATGGCCAAGAACAAAATTCATTTTTATAATATAACACTTCCTAATGAAGGTCTTGATCTTGCCCTTGAATTATTAACACTGACTTACGATTTTAAAATAATTTTACAAGATGATGAACAAAATTATATTGATGATGACACTACTATTCTTGTTTACTGTTGATTTTTTAAACCAATTGTTTACATCTACTTCTCTTGTTGCATGAAGTTTGGGGACATTTGTTTTGGTTTTCGATTTTCCATTTTTCACAAATTTGTATGAACATAAGAAAAAACTATAATTTTTGGAATTTATTGCAGTTTGCTTGAAAATATTGTATTTAACAGATACTTAAGCTCTTTGACAAAAAATCGGCCAAAAGCTCTAATTGTCAAATGAACTAGAAATTGAATGATCACAAACTGTTCGAAGCTGTGCATCAATACCTATTGAGCAATGATTTTGAAAATTCCAAAATCAAACAAATTCGAAAAACAATTATTAGTTATAAGAGACCCACTACGTCTAAGTATTTAAAGAACGAGTATGCTTAATATGAAATACATTTTTAGGTTCAAAGTGCAGAGAGTGGTAAGCCCTACTTAGTCCCTAAAATGATTCATTGAGAAGTATACTTTTCGGCGTTCCGGATTTTCAGAATGTAGACTTAACGCTTAGAAAAACACGGTATTTTAGTTTATATTAATAATAATATACCTAGAATAATTCTACAATAATTCATTTGAGGTAGATGAGTATGATTAAAGAATAATTATTTAAGGAAGATATGATATGATTAAGATCAAAAACTTCTGACAATATAATTATAGTCCCTCTGAAAAGGTTCATGATAAATAATTTTTCGGACATTCAAATCAACAGAGAAAAACCAGATCAATTTTATATTCATAAACGAGCGAGTTCAAGTGTCCTAAAATATTTACTGCATATATTATGAATTTGAAAAAAATTGCGTAAACTAATTATATTTACAACTTGTCTATTACCAAATCAATCAATGTAGATAAAAAAAACAAACTTACTAGAAAGTGTTTTTGTTTGTAAAACCAAATGTTATTCCAAAACTTTTCGCTTCGTCGTTTCGGGTGCTGTTAACCTCAGATAAGCAGACTACCGACCCGGCCCCTGATCTGATAGAAATAAGACGAAGATTTTTCTGGTTTCGCGAACAGTCTCGACAAGTGTCGGGAGTTGCATTGGCATCTTGTTTAATTTATGCATAAACCTACAACAATGTCACAATTTCCAGCAGCGAACAATATTATAATTTTTATCTCATGTATACTTTAGTTAATCACACTAATTCCTTTCACATTGGGACCATGACACATGAAGTTTGTTAAACACATTTTTATCAATGAGATAACTTCCAGATAAGCAGCAAAACGTGCTACAGTGACAACTAATATAACAACGATTTAAGGCAATTTGAAGTAGAGTCATATCACTGCATAACGCCCTCATCAAATAGCCGAACGACAATCTACTCACACCACCACTTTTTGGTTTGATAGTCGTTCTTTTTGATCGCGTGTCTAGTTCACAGTTCACGGAGAAATTATGAATAAGTCAAGTCGACTAAATGAGCACATGACACAGCGCATAAATTAAAATAATTATCTCCCCATAGTGTGAAAGTAAGTATCTTCTCCCCTGTTTCTAACCCAACAAGGTCAATCGATTTCTAGAGCTCGTCCAAGCTGTCGAACACTAAGCGCGATTAGGGAAAATTGCCCCGACAAAAAGCTCTTCTTATCACCACAACCATGTTCATTTTGTTATCGTTTCAATGGGAAACTGCTGCACAAACTCTCGGTTGCACGAGCAGACAGTGATGCCAAACTGAAATTTCATTTGTTTGGTACTCTACTTACCAATTATTACAACGTCCTTGTACACTGTCTCGTTAGGGATATTCCGAACCCCAACGTCTTTCATTTTTGATTTGTGATTTTCAAGTATTCTGCTTAAATTTGTTTTCAGAAACACACGCGGTAGACGTTCACGCGTTCAAACGAACTCGTAAGTGAGAGACCGGCTTTTGCCGAAAAGGTTACTTTCTTATTTTTTTTCTGTCGCCTGCCAAAGGCAATGTTGCACGCATTCCATAAACGGTCTCTGTGTTTAAGTCAACTTAGACTGATCGCATCCCGATCGAATGAGACATTCACGACACGCTCGATTATGTTAACGATTCAGTTACGGCAAGAGAACTAACCTCGACGCTTGCTTCGAGTGTTATTTATACGATCTCAGCGGTGGCGGTGTGAATTTCTTCTGGTTCCTCGCTGTCGATTGCTTTGAGAATGTGTCGCGCTCTGAGATACGGACACATTCACATTCACACGCTCTCTCTCTCTCTTTCTCTCTCTAGAGTTTTTGGCTGTTTTTTTTTTTGGTTGTTGAAATACGTTGATATTTATGAGGTTTGTTGGAATTAATCACACCTTGCAGGTAGCAGACGGCCCATGCAGTGAGTAGAGTTTGAGTCCCTTCTTCTAAAGTCGTATGAAAGATGAACTGTATCTGTGCGTTATTTCGTCGTTACAAGCTATAGATGATGGTGCTAGCGGTTATAAATAAATATTCAAAATCCTCGTTCTGAAGCGTGTCCGTTCATGTTATCAATTATTTACCTGAAATGATGAAAACACACCGTTTTAATTTGTTTGAAAAATAACAATAGAAAAAATGGATGACAAAGTGCAAAACACTGATAAACGTCAAAGTAGGATTATTGCAAAATGAGGTACGCCTATTCTCCCCACAGTTGGGAGGGGTGTTGATAGCTGACCTACGAGTGAAGAGAACGAGCCTGAGAGCGGTGCACGAGGAATCGTAATAGTGTTTATAGCACGCCTGTTGGATAAAGTTTTATAGCGTTCAAATGTGTATATTTAGATAAATGGAAACTTATCGTGCAGGGTGGTTTTGTAGCATCGATGAGAAGAAACGAAATTGACAATTTTGGCCTAGTCATCATGTATGATCAAGTTTACTGGAAATCACTTGAATCACAAAAGAGGTACTTAATGCTAAGAGATAGAGATGGATTGCTCGTGTTACGTCATCATGAAATTGTGATCTTTTGAACAGGAACAGACATGTCTTTTTCAGCGCGTGGTGAAATAGATTAGGTGAAGTTCATGACATGCAGTTTATGTTCAGAGTTTCAAGAATGCACTGTTCGCGAAAGCGAAAAAAAAAAAACAATCAGGCGTTTGAAATTACTGTTGAATGTGTCTATGTATCTGAATTTCAAAATTCTTTGAAGTGACGATAAGAAGACGCTTCTAGGTTGAGTTGACAAATTTAGCAAAGGCGGAACATTATTGCCACAAAACTGATTGATGTTTTATTCATCATTTTTATCTTTCCATTAACCATGGCCACAAAACAGTGGTGAGCAGAATTGTCCGAACAGTTTGTTTAAATGCTTAGTTTAAAATATAATACATTTTTAAGGGACGGTTCTGTAATATTAGCAGAGTACATTGTGTCATACGTTCATAATTGCAATACAAGTAACGAAGCGACGAATTGCGTAAACAACAATTTTAAAATGCAAGTTTTTATAAGTTGAGTGCACCATTATTTTTTTTACGTATGTTTGCGACGTTATTGCTCATAAAGTTCACGTGATATTTACGAACAGAGTTCTCGTTTCACTACCAGCCTCATAATCCGGCACTTCTTTCTCAGAAAACATTTCAATCGAACGCCATAGCATAGTTCTAATTGAATGAAAGTGTGAAATCATCGTTTCCAAGTATAGGGAACTAATTTCACAAAGAATAAAGTTCTCACTCACAAATGAGCGTCTTCCCGTGCTGTTACTTAATTCCCGTCACTTAAGGGTACCAAACAATCCCCTTAGCGGGCGCCAATTATAAAAAATCCCTTAATTAATGCAAATGAATTATCAACCTACCGAAAGGTCAGTGCTAGCACGCTTTTTCGCAGTTTTGTAGCAATTTAATTAATTGTCACCAACTATCAGAAATGTTGAGTTCAATGTACAATTTTTTATTTGTCATTTTGAAGATATTTCCATGACAAAATGCGTGTACACCTTGAAATTGAATTAATTGTTTTAATAAAGTTTAATAGTTGGCAAGTATTTTAGCCACACGTTTAATATTTGTCAAATCTTTTGCAAAAAATTGTCTTTCGAATTTTATGAAATTTTTAAGTTTTATTTTAAACCGTCGATGCAAGTAATATTCTTCCATTAAGACGAGATCGCTATTCTTTAAATAATACTCTGTAGTTAGTTCAAGTTGTGCAGTGTACTATGTATATGTCTCATCCAGTCTACTTAATTCATTTCAATTCAAAACTCTTTCATTTGGCACAGATGACAAACAAAAAATTAAAACTCGAGTTCTGGTTTCTGTTCACAACAGAAATGTATGATAATAATTGAGATGGGTGTACACATATTCAAATCATAATGGGGAGAAGAATAAACAGCATTAAAGAAGTATCAACAGGCAAACATCATCCATCCAAACCTCATCCTTTTCACTTATTTCATAAACGAGGACCACTTTCCAAAGATATATATTTTTCACACGATTTATTATTCACACAAATTTGAATCGCTCTTCGTCGTTTCATGTCCTAGATCGGACATTTAAAAAAACGATTTTTTTTATTTTTTCTTAAAAAGGAAGGAAATATATTTGTATATGTATGTACTCGAAGATTGGAGTTACTTCTGAAAACCTATTGGTTCCAATATAAATGTTAGGTTGTCCACATGTGGCGTAGGTTTTTAATTTCATGGGATGATGAGCAAAATGTTCGTTTACCATTCATGTGTCGGACATTCAAATAAAGAATAAGATTGACTTGTGATTTTTTTTTTTTTCTTATGATTACCAGAACGGTTTTCTTGCGGATTATAGCCGTATTTATCATGTAAGTTATACATTAAACTTGACATTACACCTGCCGTACTTGCTTTGGAGTTTCCTTCCTTATATACATCTGATGTGTGAAGGAAAGAAAAAGGTAGAAAAAGAGAGGGTTCGACAGCTCAAAATATTTTGAAACATGAATAACACATCACTCAATAAGTCACGGGATATAGGGGGCGCCACTAACAAAAAAAAAAATCATATTATTTTTAGAAAATACAAGCAATCAAATGATACCTGTCAAATATTCATACAAATCTAACATTTCGATACATTTTTTATAGAACGATTTATCTTTGGCCCCGAAATAGGCTTCACTTTCGGCGATCACCTCCTCATTCGAGCCATATTATTTCCGCATCTTTTTGAAAAGTGGTCGAAGTCGCTGGGGCTAGCTATGGAGAATACGGTGGGTGCGGAAGCAATTCAAAGCACAATTCGGATCAATTTGGGTCAATGACTTGTGACTTGTACATTGTCTTGATGGAAGAGACCGTTTTTTTGCAATTTCTTCCTTCAAATGCACCAATAATGCCATGTAGTATTTGCTGTTAATCCTTTTGCGTTTCTCAAGACAGTCGGTGTATAAAATACCATAACTATGCCAGCTGACCTTTGGGCGCTATCCACCCTTCCGATTTGACTTTGGAGTGTAGTAGTGGATCCATGTTTCATCCATTGTGACATACTGATGCAAAACCTCCTGTTTATTCTGGTGAAAAAGCTCCAAACAGCTCTCAGAATCATCGATACGTTGTTATTTTTGGTCAATTGTGAGCAAAACAAATTTCTCATGGACAAATTTTCATGCAAAAGGGTGTACACACTGTCTGATATCTTTAAGGTGTCAGCTATCTCACGCAATTTCACTTTGCGGTTTTCCAAAACGATTTTGTGTACTTTTTTGACGTTTTCAGGTGTAACCACCTTCATTCCAAAGCGTTTAGCATCGTTGGTGTCTGTACGGCCACATTCAAAGTCAGCATATTACCGACGAAAAGTTTTTTTTGATGGAGCAGAATACCTGTAACACTTTTTAAGCTATTGCTGAGCTTGCACTTTATTTTTTTCCATCAAAAAGCAGTGTTTAATAAAAACACGAAATTCTGCTTTTTTTGTTTTAAAAAATTCAGAAAAGAAGCGTAACTTAAAGCATTGTAACCCGTAACCTAATAAGCAGCTTGTCATGAAAATTTTACACATATCATTAGAATGTTTATACCAGAGACCAATAAGGAGACAGTCGACTCCCTCGTCTCCCGCCCTTTATCTCATTTAACAGCGCTTTTTATAACATTTCCCGTTTTTGAACAGCTGATTCACAGACAGGATTTTTTTATTCTTAGGCATGTGTGTTGATTATACGGTGGATCTCCTCACCGCTCAAACTGTTAGAAGGGTATATAAATCATACAATTGAAAGAGAAAAGGAAACATTTTTTTTCACCACAAAGTAATGGCTGATATTCGGTTTATTTTTCTCTAATTAATAATGATTGATCTCTGAGATTTTTTGACCTACATGTCTTACGGGTTACATGATTTGATAATACATAAAACAATATTCTGTTGTATTTTGGCATACAAAGTGTGTATATGTGTGATTTTACCGATGTGTACATAGGTTCGATTTTCAACGCGATTTTGTGAAAGTTCCTCACTATTGAAATTAAAAATTCCACAATCTTAAGCATTTTTTCAATAAACCGTTTCGATTGTTGTTTTTACCATATGGTACACACATTCCATATACATAAATCTTAAATAACTAAACCAATAGTTGCCGCAGCTTAGGATAAAGTTAAGATCAGAATGGAAATAATGCAAAAGTGTTTTTCACATACCGCAAACCTTCTACTCGCGCTTACGACATTATGGTTTATAAAATTTCGACCCATAACTGTCGCCATTGTTGCGATAAGTTTGTGAACATTGTATTTGTGCAAGGGTTGATTTGTTATAAAGTCAGAAACCTCAGAATTGGTTCTAGAACTAAGTTTTTTTTAGAAAATATATGACAACAGTTATTTTGTTCTGCAGTTTTCTACACAAAGACGTTTGTTTACGTTTGATCATGATTGTCAATATTTCTAATCTCTCTTAAATTATATTAACATCCAGCCATCTTTATATGTATTTTTGTTTTGTGCGAAGAATCCGAAGAGAAGTGCGCGCATATTTTTAATCCAAATTAACAGTAATATGTTAATTCTGATGTGTGAAAAAATATTGTTGCCATCATCTTTAGTCATGCTACACAAAAATGAATATGGACAACAAAACGTGAACAAGGTGTGGTAAAATGATCTACAGTTGCGTTCACAAAAATGACAGTAAGAACTACTTGTTGGCGCTACAGTCCAAAGGGGGACCAGGGCCTAGCTTGCTCATCAACTACTCGTGTTGTGCGCGCTACTGTTCTCTCACGAGTAGAAGGGACCTACAGTTTTTTGCCGACTCCGAACGGCGAAATTTGAGAAGCTTTCTTAGACAGTTATTACTCTTTGAGTGTTGTCAGCAGCTCGAAAGAGGTGAAATATTAGAAAAATTGGTGTTGAACTGGGAGTCGAACCTAGACCCTTCGGCTACGCCACGGCGACCACTGACAGTAAGAACAATGCAGATTAACTCAGTAAGTTTCGATGCTTTCTCAAACTTTTATTTTTCACGCAATGTAAAGAATCAATAAGGAAACAGAATTGGATATATAAATAATGCGGAAGAATGCACTGCTGTTTTTGTAAACAGCAGTAAGTTATTTGTTCTATTGCACATGTGTGGATTGTATCAACAGTCAAAATTGCCTTAATCGAAATGAAGTTCTAATCTGCAATGGACTAGAGCTAGGTTTTAAAAAAATACTTGTGTGGTGAGTACTATCGTTCCCATACGAGTAGAAACGGAAATTGCGGGTTAATTTTAAAAGCAAAGAAAAGCAACTAATTATTAAGAGCATTTTCCGTGAAATAGTGAAAAAAGAATGGTGTTGTCAAGAAACCCCGACAAAACGGTGCCTTTAAAACGTCAGATTAAGGATCAGCTTAGGAATAGAATTAGTCCATATGCTTATCCAATAAAAACATACCGAACTTCTTGTTTAATGTTTCGTTTCCCACCGAAAATATAGAGTCATCAAACTACAATGACATGTTATTTGGATTAAATGTCATTTCAATGACTTAGTTTGTTTTCTAAATGGTTCCGTCTATGCCGATGTCTTTTACGTTGGCTGTATAAATTTACAATTCGCCATTAATGAATGCCGACGAGCAGTGAAAGGTTTCCTGACCGCATTTTCCTTTTCAACCATTTCCGGGAAAAAATTAAGTTGAAAGAAATTACTGTCGACTCTGTAGTCTTAGTCGAAAAGCGATTATTTTGCTGCAGGTTTCAATTTAAAAAAAAGAAAACATTATATTGGTTGTCAGTCAGCAGTTAATAAAAACAACCAGAAATGTCCTTACTTATCACGTTTTCAAGGGCAGACAGTATTGCCTGTCTGTCGGGAACAGAAAACGGAGACGGCGATATGATAAGTAATGCATTTCTTAATAAAATGTATCTCCTACGTGATTTTCACCGCGTCTGGGTACAAGTTGAATTGTTTTATTGAAATTGATAATGAATTATTTATCGGTTCTATTTATGACCTTTTTGAACGGGGCAATCTGTCTCGAAACAATGGGCTTTAAACAACTTACCATAATACAAGAAAAAAATTATAATTCTCTCTTGTAATAGGTAACAATAAATCTTGATCGCAAATTCATCACAGTGAGAAGAAGAACTGTAAGTTATGTACTGAATTTGCACGCTGGGAAAAAACAAGTTTGCTATGTTAAGTTCTGATGTGATGAAAACTACTCTAAATTAGGGTGTTACGTAAATCCTACTTACAATCTAAGATAGTTCCAAAAGTTCAGGTTCGATTTCCCACTGAACACCTCAAATTTTTCACGGTACCACCTCTTGCATGTTGCTGACAACACTCAAGGAGTAATAACTGTCTAATAATAAACTGTCTAATAAAAAAAAGGTTGCCTTTTATATTTCGGGATTAGGCAACCTTACGCCCAAAAAATTGAATTATATCGTGAAAATTTTCGTGCGATTATTTTTTACAACTTTCGACGTGGATTAAGTCAACAACAGTGCATCGATGAACTTAATTCATTTTTGGCGATGAAGCTCCATCATGGACCAGTGTTTATCGATGGCATGGTTAATTCAACCGAGGTCGTAGTTCATTCCAGGACGAATTTCGTGATGGTCGTCCAAACTCAGTTGTTATTCCGGAAACCATTGATGCTGTGCGCCAACTGATATTGCAAGATCGTCATGTGACCTATCGTGAGATTGAGACAACCTTAGGCATTAGTGGGACCAGCATACATTCAATGTTGCATAAACATTTGACTGTCAAAAAAATTTGTTCGCGTTCTCACACAATTTGTAAATCGCTCAAAAACTGGCTGGTGTCGATTAGTCGAAAGAAATGCTCCAAATATACGATCGCGGTGCTTCAAAACACGTCTATAACATCGTGATAGGTGATGAATCGTGGATTCATCCGAAAGTAAACAGCAGTCAACTGTATGGGTGTTTCAAATTGAGCCAAATCCAACAAAAGTTGCTCGCGCACGAATCACTTCCAAGCAAATGGTCGTTTGTTTTTTCGGAAAAACTGGACATGTCGCAACCGTACCACTAGAACAACGCAGAACAGTCAATTCTGAGTGGTACACAACCATTTGTTAGCCAGTTGTCTTCCAAGAAATCAGGAAAACCAACCGCCGAAGACGGATCACTCTTCACCACGACAATGCGAGCTCTCACACATCGGCTCAAACAACTGCATTTTTGAGCACTCAAAACATCGATTTGATGATTCATCCGCCGTATAATCCTGACTTGGCACCGAATGACTTTATTTTATTCCCATACGTAAAAAATAAAATGAGAAGTCAACGTTTTTTGACACCTGAAGAAGCGGTTGATGCGTTCAGAATGCATGTTTTGGAGATACCTCAATCAGAGTGGCAAAAGTGCTTGAACAATTGGTTCAAACGCATACAAAATTGTATAGATCTTAATGGGGAATATTTTGAAAAACAATAAAGCTATTTTTAATGATAAATATTCAGTTTTTGTTCTCTAATAACGAAATATAAACGGCAATTCTCGTTCTTGTGAAAGAACAGTAGCATGCACATCACGAGTAGGTGATGAGCAAGCTAGGATCTGGTCCCCTCGTTTACTGTAGCGCCACCCAGTTATTATTATTATAGTAATAAAATGTATGGACAATACAATCTGTTTGAGCCGTTCATACAAAGTAATCTAAGACTGCGACAACCGAAAATTCGCTGAACATAATTAAATAATTTAATTAAATAATCGTTGGTCGCATTATTGTTCATCAGTTGAAAATTTCATTTGGAGTTGACGTTTAATGAGTGGAGAATCCCGTCTTTCCTCGAACCAGATTTTGTAAACATATAAGTACACATATGTAAACTTCCAAAAAAAGAGGACAACGGCGACTAACTGTATCGATTTGTAAAACTACAGTTCATAAACAAAACAAAAAAATTAGTAAATTGCAAAATCTGAGCGAGTATTTCGATGGTTAGAATAGTTTTATAAAACAGACATTTTGAAAAGCAATATTTAAAGTGTAATTTATGAAAAAAGTCTTGAGGAATATGTTTAAATCAAATACCGAATTTTAAGACTACGCCTACTTAAAATCAAGCTATTGATCTTGGACGTAGGTAAACCCTCTGATTTTATGCAACACCAGGGCACCGGAAAAATCGGGAGGATTTTCTTTTAAAATAAACAATAAAATAAAATAAATAAAATAAAATGAAATAAACAATAAAATAAAAACATCAGAAATATAAAGTAAACTTACTGGAGAAATTCAGTAGGGAAAGAAACAACTACTAGAATTTGCATAACTTCTGGGAGATTTTCAGTTATTAATGCGAATTTGATGGCATTCAAAAGGGACCATCGCTTATTACTCACCGTTCTGCCATTCGCGCTATTAATTTCTCATATTTCCAGCAATTCGAAACAGCTGGTATCGTGTTTCACGTTGCCTTTCAAAGCCGAGTCCACACTTGGTTGTAAAATATTTATTCTATCAAACAGTCCTAATTGGACTCCGTCAGAAGACTCTTCAATTAAATGTTCTATCAAACAGTCTTTCAGAATATCATTCATTTAAGACTTTACAAACTTTTTATGGATGGTAAACCCTTCTGAAGATTATGGCACTGCGCAATTGCGCTTTATCAGGGTTTCGGCAACAAAGATCATCAGAGGTAGCACGAACATGAAAGTATGAAATTGCTAAGTTTCATCTAACAATCACAAACAATTGAATCTTATTTATAATTATATATATAAATTATAAATTATCGAACTTTAGGAAATTTCAGAATTGTCAACAGTGTATATTACTATATATAATATATTATCAACAGGACATACGCTTATAGACCGTTTCTATGCACCGTAAAAGTAAGTGGGTTGGAAAATGTAAGTTTACATTTTCCGGGGATTTAAATATCGTCATAAGCTTATGAAGAAAACAAAATGCAATGAAAGTACAAATACGACACCTGTTGCACCCTTAGTTAAAATGTAATATATTATCTAAGCTGCAAGATGAACAGACAGAAGAAACATTTTTTCTATCTACGACTCCATCTTTTGTATTGTGAAATGTTATATTTTTTTGTTTTAAAATTGAATTGTTGTGATTATACAAATAAAATAATTTTCCTACAGCAATTCGAATTAGTTTAGTTTCAATTAATAGTAAGAATTTTATTGTCCAGTGTTCTAAATAAATGTTGGGAGGAAAATTTCAGGGATTTCTTTTGTAGCACAATGAAGTTTCAATTAAATAATAAAAAACAAGGTAGAAAATTTAAGTTCTCTTAAGACTTAACTCCAAATAAAACACCAAATTTATTATGTGTGTGACTTCATAACAAGAAAAAACATAAACATAAACAAACAATTGAGAGGTGCGTTTAGAGTTTCTTATGAAGATACAGCAGCTCGTTTGACCTTCACAGCATCAAATCGAAGTTCATATGATCTGCTTCCGATTGTAAACAATGGTCAATAATGACCATCGTCATTTCTTTTTAATTCGGTGTTAGTCTTATAGTAAAATTAATTCTACACTTTAACTTTGTCGACCGTAGCAACTATAACTATTTCACGGACATCACTTAAAAAACTTGGACGGTTTGCAATTGCAACAGACACACACGTTTCTCTGAAAGTTTGAATATTGGTAGAAATACATATATTCCATTTTCGAAGTTTAATATATTTTATTTTGCTCTTATAAAAATTTTACAAAATTTGGGCCCTCTTTTTGATTGATTGTTAAAAGGTATCATTTCACAGTAAGAGAAACATATAGTCCTGATTTAAGATATAAGAACTTTATTTCGTATGTTCATATTATTGTCAATTGCGAACAAATATGCGTTTTGTTCGAGCGTTTTGTTTGAGCCGCATACCTCAACTGTAAGAAATTTATACATCTAAAGAAGAAGCGCATCTTTAAGTTGCGCAATAGCAGCAATATTCTCATTCGGAAAGGTAATTTGGCGTGTTTTCAAACTTTCACCAGGGAGTTCTAAGGATTCTCCCTTCTGCCTTGTTGTGTATTTGTTTTAACCTTTTGTTTATTGATTATATCCAAGCTTAAAACTCAGCGCTAATAACGAGTTTACAAATTTAAAGTTGACTTGAGGAGGTATTTTCACAAATTAATTCTATGTACATCAGTACACTATATAAATATAACTCTATAAGAATATGTGTAATTTGTGCCTTACGATGCTTCGGTTGCTTTTATTTCTTATTAAATGCAAATTGTTGAATATTTTTGTTTACTTCTGAATAAGTGTCCGAATTTCCCTTTAATCCACTGTATACAAATTGATCTGTGCAACAGCCAACACGTGGACCAAGGCTTTGCATTTAGGCAAATACTTGTGTTGTATGTGCTATTGTAGTAGATCAATAGCTCAATAACACATCTAAACACACCTTCTCTTATCTCCAGTAACCTCGCTGTTGCTTTGGAATTTTACCGATCAACAAATCAAACACTTATCCTTATACACTGAAATATTCAAATCAATCAAAATTTCGTACTATTCGTTTCGAATAATCGCTTACATCTGTGCAATGTCTCGTTAAAGCTATAAATTTCAGTAAAACATCCATAACCTAACTTTAGTTTGGTTAAATAGAACTCTCAAGCTTCTGGAAATATTCTGGAAATGTACTTGATTGCCTTTTGAATGATTGCAAATGCCGGTGCTTACCGAGTTCGAATGCTAGTGCTCATTAATGATAGCGTAATCTATGACGAAGTACATATGGCACATGGACAGCAATCACTTCTCGGGATATCTCTCGCTGGCATACTTGAATTTCGATTGCTATTACTCATCGCTTTAATAACAATGACAATGCAAATAATCCGAATAGATGTGGTAGTCATTGTTTTGTATTGATACATCTAAAACAAAAAATAATTACGTATGGTAAGCATGTACAGTTGTGTTCATAAAAATAGCAGTGCTCCCCAAAAAAGGCAAATAATTTTCTATTAATTCTAATTGTTTTATTATTTTTTTCAAAAAACGTATACATAAGTAAAGTATTTTAGTCTTAACAGGTATATCACAAAATAAACGCTCTTCATAACTTTTAACTATTTTTTTGGTCGTAGTAACGTTTGTCATAAAAATTATGCTGTGCCTAGCCAGCAAATATCAATGAAACAATATAAAATCATTATTATTTGTAGCTTACCATTAGTACTTTGTAGCAAAGCCTTTGTTTTTTTATCACTGCGCTGCATCTTCGTGGCATTGGGTCCACCAGACTCGGACATATCTCAACTGGTATAGCTTCCCATGAGTCTCGCACTACCTCCCACAATTCCTTGGTTTTTCTCGGTTTGACCTCATGGACAGAATTTTTAACATCGCCTCACAAGTGGGGTTTAGATCAGAGGATTGTGCTGGTCACTCCATAACGGTAATTCTTTTTTCATCAAACCAAGATTTTGCCCGTTTTGACGTATGTTTTGAGTTTGGCATTTCCTCCTCGGCATTTGGCAGCATAACCTCTGTTAAAATTTTAACGTACTCAGCACCGTCCATTATACCCGTGATAGGATATATATGTAGGCAAAACCCCATTATATGAGAAACAGGCCCAAATCATTAGTTTTGCTCCTCCGTGTTTAACAGTTTTAACTGTATAACGGGGATTATTTTCTTCATTCGTTGGTCTTCTTACATATTCCCGACGACACTTAAACCCAAATAAAACTATTTTGCTTTCATCGCTCCACAGAATATTCCCCCATTTCTCCTTAGGCCAATCATTGTGAAACTCTACGAATGCCAATCTTTTGTGCACATACTTTTTTGTCGAAAGCGGTACTTTTCGCGGGCTTCGAGCTGGTAGTTAAACCTCTAGAAGACGACTTCTAACCGTCACAGCACTCACCGGATGTTAGAGTTCATTCCTTATCTGTCTGGAGCTTATTGAAGGGTTCTCCTTTGCCATGTTAATACTTTTTCAGTTAGTTCGCTTAGCCGTCACTCTTTTTGGACCGCGTGTTTCGGGCCTAGCTTTCCAGTTTAGCGCATTGCTGACCATTTTCGTTGAACATCCTATGATTTCCTGGATTGAAGCATATGTTTTTCCCTCCGAACGCAATTTTTTGATCAAATTCCGCAGATCTTCGGTACAATGTTTTGATCGACCCATATTTCTAACTTTAAAGTATGTTAACAAAAGAATTGGTTAACTCCATGCAAAATCTACTTATTATTTAATTAAAAGGATATCTAGAAGTATTAAGAAAATAGTTTTATTATAACAAATTCGTTTCTTAATTTAATTCGTGTTCCATGACATTTTTATATAATATTTGTTATGAACATCGATCAAATAATTTATGATTTCTCAGAAAAGACACTGTACCGGGATTATGTAAACAATGCACGTACATACCGTGCATTAAAGAAAGTTGAAAAAGAGGCTTATTTTTCAACAATATAAAGGTAACGTAGACAAGAACACAAGCAAAAATAGTCACAAGGATCACTTAAGAAATTAACATTTTTTTTATTTGAAATGCGAGTTCACAAACTTGGAAAACAAACGGTTCCTAATAGTCTTCTCAAACACGCTGCTCAAAATTGTCATAAAAATACAGATCGAACTCTACTTTTGAACGAACAATAGAGCATACAGTACGTGTGGTTGCTGAAGATTTCCCTTATGAAATGCGTAGATAGTCGGTTTATAATATTTGAGGACGTAAAACTATTTGTAAAATTCAGCATTCACATAAAACTTCTTTGAATTAATGGAGAGGAAAAGGAAGAGGTTTTGTCTACGTCCGCAAAGAAAATTCAAATAGAGGGACGAACGCGCATGTATGTACTCAATAAAAATTAATTCCTTGAACTATAAGGTCATATGGTGTCAGCAATACAGGAAATTAATATAATCTAATTTTTTGCATACAACTAAAACTTAACATTTGACTCACTTATTGATGGAGAAGATAAACAGCTATGTATGTTCTTTTTAAAAACTTCACTTGTACACATTTTGTCCTTGACATTTCAGCCCAATTAACTGCATTATATTTTAGCCCAATTAACTGCAACGAATTCCCTTATTATTATTCGATCCGTTCAATCATAATCAATTCAAGTGTTCACGTATATTCTGCCACAATCTATAAGCTCAACCAACAACCGGTGTTTATGCCGAATAATTATTTATCTATTAGCTAATTAAATATATTCACTCGGATGGTAGTTAGTCTTTGACACCAACCAATGCAGACTGAGAATTTACAGATACTACACGTTGCGGCGTAGTAAGCAGTACCTGAACTCGTATGAACAAAACATTTTCATTAACCTTTTGGTCACTATAGTGAAGTATGGCACAACAGCAGACAGTCTCATAGGGTAGTGAACTAATCTCTGCAGTTTTCCATGAACCATGTCAAGGGGATCGTGAATATTTGAAGTAATAAATATCGTAATAAATATCTCTTGTTGCGTGATGACTTTAGTGAAAACAATGACTTAAAACGATGTGGGTCTGTCTACATGGTGTTGATAGTGTAATTTGCTAAAAAAAGGCAGTTGCCGGCTAAAAGCATTATTTTCCTTTTGTTCTGCATTGTTCTTAGGCAAATGTAATACAGTGATGCCATTTAGGGAGGACTTTCACATTAAGTGGAAAATTTTAAAATCCCTGGGATATTTAAGGAAAGTTTAGGGAATTTCAATTCGCAGCAAAATTCGTTTGAATCTCGAAGAAAACAGAACCAAAAGAACACAAAAAACAGTGCTCGGGTACACTGCCCTTTCAAAGAAGGCACAGAAAGATATTTTTTTTTTATTAAAAGTAAGTTTGCTCTTCTCTGCCCTTTGAATCAATAATTTACTGTGAGATAATTTATTTTTATGCAAAAAAATCAAACAACCAATAATACAAAAAAATAAAATAATTTTAATTTGTTTAATTCGTACGTTTTTGTTAAAAACGAAAAATGGAAACATTGTGCACTGTTAAAGAGAAGGACCTAAAGCAGATCAGTAGATGAAAAAGAATAACAATTTCCTGTGGATCTTATTCTCATATGTGTGTGTTGACCTATACTCAGATTCACAGAAATCTTGGCACCGAATTGGAAGTAAATTCTCCATAATCATACTTGACTTAAGGCGTCTTACATGACATGATTTAGAGACTAGGAATTGAACAGATGGATTAATCCACATTTAAACCACAACTTCGATACTCCAACGAGGGGCCAACGGCATCGTCAAACTAAAACTATATTTCAGGAACTGTACTTCTGTTAAATCTGGGTTCCATAACAGCCCGGATCGGTAAATTTAGGAATATATTTTACTTTCACAGGCGAATGATCATGCGTCACTCTGTTCCTACATGTATTAAATGTTTTCTGATCATGTTTCACAATGAGGCCTGCTTATTTTGCAATCTAGTTTGTTTGTTAAAACATGGTAAATTCTATCTGTAGTTCAGAATTTCATTGTTCAGTGGGCATTCGCACAATTTGTCCAAACTAACGTTACAACTAAAAAGGGAATTGTTCCCTTCTGTCCTGCAACCAAACAGCATGTTAATGTAGAAACCACCACTAATGATCTCTCCCGGAAAAAAAAATTATTTCAAGCATTACTCTGCGCAGAAATTTATAAAACAAGAAACGGCGGCACTGCAAAAAACTGAGTACAATATATGTATGAAAACACAATTTCAATATTTGAGGTGGACAGATATAGATCCAAAACATAAACAAAACTTTTTACCTCTTTGCACAAAAACTGATTTTGCAACCATCAATGGCTGCTTGTTAGGTTTTTACTTTTTCAAGCTTATCTCGGCAAGAGACCAAAGACATATAAATAAACTAATAAACTGATTTGTTTATATTTGGCTTTATTGCATTTGATTATGGAGTGACCCTCTGCTGCCTTGTGCGGTTTTATCGTATAATAATAGCCAACCAATAAACTGAACTGATAGGCAAGACACTCGAAGTTTCGGAAAATTAACATGGGTGGAGCTTAGGCACTTGATTCTATCCGTTATCTTTGGGATTGGAAAAAGGTTGCTGCTTGTTCTTGAAAACTTTCCATTTCGGTATGCAGTTAACACGATGCATTCAAGTGCTTATAACGACTATCTAAATATCAAATGTGGAATTATCCAACAACTACGAGCAAGAAAGTATAACCTTACCGCGGACAGCTTATCTAATTAAGTAGAGTTTATTAATACACATAAAATTAAACGTTCTTCAAAAAACTGTGTCAATTATTTAACAATTTTTGAAGCCGTCATTGAAAAAGGTCAATTTAAAAATCAATAACTTTTGGTAATTTTACTGCCAAAAAAACTTTCATGCCGAAGTCATCAGCCCACATGTTTGTGTTCTCATATAATAACTTGTATCAATTACTGGTATTATTGAAGTCATTTTGAAAATAGAAGGTTCGAGTGTGTTTTTGTTAAATTTTAACGTAACGTGATGTTTACGTGTGACTCATGCAGACATAATTGTTCACATTCAGTCTTATCTTCACTGTAGTATAAGGACAAAAGTATGTGTTTGAAGTATTGGATTTTTTTCCGAATAAATGGAATTGGTCACTCCTTGTAAGTTTTTTTTTTATTTTAGTATTTCATATAATTTATAAGAATTGGAAAGTTTTTTTTTTTAAAACACACTTCATAACTTTAGAAAAATATTAATTTGCAATTTACTCTTCTGATGTCAGTAGTATCTTTCCAGCAGTGGTCAAGACATGTTGTGAAAGTGGCCAAATTGATTTGAATCTACAAAAAACATGTAATATATTTTATCGCAGCTAGATGGCGTAATTAAGTCGAAGAAAGTCGCTGGTTGTCACAATAACCTTTTTTGTCTTAACTCACGGATACAGTGACGATAAGAATGAGAAGCAACTGAACATTTCCAAAAAAGAGGTTCCCGATTTTGTACTTTGTAAGCCAACGTCATTAGAATAGGGACAGCAAGGTGGCATTCCTTGGCCACCGGAAACTAAATTCAACGATCTAGAGGAAAGTAATTCTTAATATCTTTCACAAAATTTTCCAAGTGGGTTTTCTGAACATAAACAGAATGTCTGACCGATGTACGCATGTAACGTACACCAAATATGAATATATTAAAATAAAATAATTTTTTTTTATTATTTACGTTTTTTAATGCTCTTCAAATCGTAATCTTATTTTAAGTTACGCATCTAGAGATGTATTTTACTACAATTTCCATTAGGATCCATCCTCACCTACAGAGTCGACATAGCGACGTTATAAGTTAATTTTACGACGAAATCATGAAAGTATCTAACTTGGCAAATCTGTTTTTAATGGAATTAATTTGTTATTGATTTTAACTTTAGCATTTCCTGAACATCGCATACAAGATCCTCTCTACCGTATTGTGTGAGCGTCTGAAACCGTTTGTCCATGACCTGATAGGTCCCTATCAGTGTGGTTTCAGGCCAGGGAAGTCCACAATAGACCAGATCTTCACATTACGGCAGATCCTGGAAAAGACCCAAGAAATGCAAATTGACACTTACCACCTATTCGTCGATTTCAAGGCTGCATATGACTGTGTGCATAGAAACGAGCTATACAGTGCCATGTCTAGTTTTGGCATTCCTACCAAACTCGTCAGATTGTGTGACGATGGAGAACTCTCGCTGCTCCGTCAAGGTCGGTAACGAACTCACCCGAGACCTTCAATGTCAAAACAGGTTCTAGACAAGGCGACGCACTGACATCTGACTTCTTTAACATCATCCTTGAGAAGATCGTGCAAAACTCACAAGTCAACACCAGAGGCACGATCTTCCAGAAGTCAGTTCAATTGCTAGCTTACGTTGACGACATTGACGTGATTGGACGAACACAGCGAGCCGTCAATGAGGCGTTTGCTGGCATTGAAGCGGAAGCGGCTAAAATGGATCTTGCGGTAAATGAGGGCAAAACGAAGTACATGCTGTCATCAAGGAAAGACACACAACATCGACGTCTCGGACGGAGCGTCACACTAGGCAGCAGAAACTTCGAGGTAGTTAAGGACTTCGTCCACCTCGGCTCCGCGGTAAACAGGGACAACAACATCAGTACCGAAATCAAACGCAGAATCACTCTTGCCAATCGCTGTTTCTTTGAGCTCAAGAAGCAATTGAGTAATAAAGCCCTTTCTCGAAGGACTAAGCTCGCTTTATATAACAGCTTGATCATCCCCGTCCTACTATATAGCGCAGAATCTTGGACGTTAGCAAAGGCGGATGAGGAAGCCCTTAGTCTTTTCGAGAGAAAAGTTTTGCGTGCGATTTTTGGTCCTGTTTGCGTTGATGACATCTAGAGGAGAAGATTTAATGAAGAACTCTATAGGCTGTACAGCGACATGCGCCTGGTCAAACGTCTACGGATACAACGCTTAAGATGGCTAGGCCATGTAGAGCATATGGACACCACTGCTCCGGCCCGAAAAGTCTTTGAATCCGAGCCGTTGGGACAACGCAACAGAGGACGACCTAGACTAAAGTGGCGCACACAAGTGGAGAAGGACCTCAACCAACTTGGAGTACGCAACTGGCTGGCTGGAGAGGCATGTTGGTTGAGCCCCAGGTCCACCCCGGACTGGAGCGCCACAAGAAGAAGAAGAATTTCAATGAATACACTTACACCTAAATAACTAACTTTTGCAAAGATAATAATCTCCAAGTGAATTTTGACGCATCTAAGAATGTGCTTTTTTGGAGGATTAATTAGTCCGTAGTTCATCAGAACAATGCAATCAATAATGATCGCTATAGAGGCATGACTAACACCTATTTCGGTCATCAATTAAATAACCATGATAAGCAGTATCGGCGGTTACAAGACGAAACAAAATATCACACAGCTCGTGCCACAATTGATTTGCTGAAGGAAGTGCGTTAGGTAGTCGCATAGTTTCACATTAAGGAACAGGGCTCCAAGATCTTGCGATTAACGTCGTTCAACTATTTGCTGTGGGGATATGTGAAGTCGCTACCTTACGCCGCTATACCCGAAATAATCGACCATCAAAAGGACAAGTTTCGCCACCTAATTGCCGATATACGGCCACAAATGTTGGAAAAGGTTATTGAAAATTTGGCCTCCAGATAAGACAACGTTCGAGCTAGTCGTGCCGTTCATTCGCCAAAAATTAGATTTATATTTAAATAATAACAACACAAATTGTATGTCAATTTAAAAATATAAATTTTGTATTATCCAAACATAATTAAACACCGTTTTCCCTAGAAAAATCTTGTTCGACAAGTTCAAAAATGGCATATACACATGTAATGTGCATGTAACATTCTTTGTTCAGTCGATGTCACAGTCTGAAAACCGAGTCTCTTCTTTTTTGTGTGGTGAACTATCTCTCCTTAGCTGCTGGTTGAGGTTGAGGTCCCTCTCCATTTCTACACGACATCTCATCCTGGGTTATGCTCTGTTGCGTTAACAACAATGGCTCGAATTCTTAGACTTTTAGGGCCGGAGCAGTGATGTCCGTAAGCCCTACTTGGCCTAGATCTTCATGTCCAATCTTGTATTTGAAAACAATTGAACAGGCGTCGCCGTATACGCCAAAAAGTTCGTTTTTGAATCTTTTTCTCAAAATGCCGTCTAGACAAACAGGGCACTCTATCGCACGCAGAACTTTTCTCTGGGCTTCCTCATCCGCTTTTTGTTTCTGCGCCGTAAAGTAGGACTGGGATAAACAAGCTGTTATACAAAGTCATAAGTTCTTTCGAACATAAAGAGCGATTGACAAGAGTAATTCTGCGATTGATTTCGGTACTGATGTTGTTGTTCCTATTTATTGCGAAACAGAGGTAGACAAAGTTCTTGACTACTTCGAAGTTTCTGCTGGGTATTGTGATGCTCTGTCCGCGTCGTCAATATTGTTTTCCTTGAGGACAGCGTGTACTTCGTCTTGCAATCATTTACCGCCAGACCCATTTTAGCCACTTATGTTTCAATGCAAGTAATTGTCTCATTGACGGCTTTCAGTGTTAGACCAATCATATTAAAGTCGTCCGCGGAAGCTAGCACTTAAACTGACTTTTGGAAGATAGTGCCTTTGGAGTTGACTTGTTGTTTTTGAGTTCGTTACCGAATTTGCAGAGCAGCGAGATGGTCATCCAACACAATCGGACGAGTTTGGTAGAAATGCCAAAACTAGTGATGCCACTGTAAAGCTCGTCCTTATGCACGCTCTTGGGTATGCAGCAAAGTGAATTTCTGATCTATTGTGAACTTCCCTGACCTGAAACCACACTGATAAGAACCCCTGAAATCGTTGACGTTGTCTCACACGGCAAGGAGGATCTTGCAGGCGTAGAGCTGATTCTTCTTTGGCGCTGTAATCCGAGTGGACCTGGACGTCAACCAACATGCCTCTCCAGCCAGCACGATCTTTCGCTAGCTGCCTCCAGTTGCGCACTCCAAGTTGTTTGAGGTCCCTTTCCACTTGTGTGCGCCTGATTCTTCATTCAAGTTAAAACCTGATTTTTCATTTAAATTAAAATCATAATAATGAACAAGTCTGGCGCACAATTTTTACTTTGGACAAAGTCAAAAAACATAATCCCATTCATCAAATGAATGCCCAGGTGAGTTCTAAGTTGTTGCTTACCGACTTCTTTGTATTGTATTATGAAACTGTAAATTAATTCACAGTACAAATCGAATTTACAGTCGAATTCACCCAATAAAGTATATGCTTTAGACATATATGTATCTAATTATACTTTATTTTCATCAGACAAGAAAGCTGTCTAGCCGAAACAAATTAACAAATGTGATTCAGAGTGTCAAACACCTTGCATAACCTGCGTGCAAATGCTTTAAATTTTAGCGCGTTCATGTTTTTGGAAAGATGTTATTAGTATTTATTATCGACACCAGGTTTGCAGCTAAGCATCAGCAGCTGGCGATGTTGATTGAGATAAGTTAGAAGGATTCTTATTCAAACCGCCAAGCGGAGAGTGCTAGGTGTTAAGTGCTTCTAATTTTGTTATTGTGGATATTTAAACCTTCACAATATTTACGTTATTGTCGTGTACAACTCGGTCGTCACAATTCTAGAGCAATTCTGACGTTTTATATCTGTGTTTACACAGTGTCACGATGGTTCAGAAATGCTGGCGGCTGACCAAGAATCGACTTGTTTACTACTCTATAACATTAAAAAGAATTAAAGTTCTCAATGGGTGTTGATGTTGACTTACCACTTAAAAAAGTAAAACACAATGTATAAGGATATTGACGAATCCGAAACAAACAATACAGAAAGGATTAGTATAAGACTTCATGGTCAAAACGAATCATTTAAGGAATACAGAAGGACCTACTGTTGAACACTATTCTAAACTATTACAAAACAACGCTGGAATGTATTTAATGAAATAAGCTAAAAGATTACAAAATCTACAACAGCGATTGATTCGAAAAGAATTTTCTTCGGATATGTATGATCTTACGATAAAATTTGTTAAACGAACGTAAGTTGTCCCAATGCCAAATTCAGAAACAGATTCGATTAGGCAATTGAAACTGAGAAAAGTTCTGTGCGCCGTTTTAAGTTATATTTGCATTGACCATATTTGAAGCAGCCTCAACGAAAAACTTTATGGGCAGCATATTGTCGGAAGCGTAAAAGCATCACAGATCTTGTTTGAGAAATAGTGGAATCTGAGTCCTAAGAACAAAGCGAGAGATGGCGTTCTCGTTTAATATGGCGCACATAAATGTTGAAAAAAATCAATGACCATTGGCAAAAGACTGGTAGCTGCAAAATGTTATTTGGGATCTAGGATTAAAATGATTCTTGTTACTTTCTGTTTAAAGAAATAAGCACTAGTTTGTGGTACAAGAACAACCATTTAAAAAATTATAATTCGCATGGATTGTACAATTAAAGTGCCATCATCCTAATTTATACTTTGTGTGACGCAGCAATCTGTGGACTTGGACCTCAACCAACCTCTCCAGCCAGGATGACTTCTCGCCAACTGCCTCAAGCCGTGCACTCCAAGTTGGTTAAGGTCCTTCTTTACAGGCCATTCTCTGGTGCGTTGTCCCGATATTCGGATTAGAAAATTTTCGAACCGGGCCGCTGTGTCCGAAGACAATTTCGCATCGTACAGCCCATAAAGTTCGTGGTTAAATCTTCTCCTTTAAATGCCAACAACGCAAACAAGGCTGTAAGTCCCATTCAAATCTCCCTCATTAAGTAACGTTCAAGTTTTCGCGCCGTAAAGCAGAACTGGAATGATCAAGCCCAGAACTGTTATACAAAGTCAGCTTAGTTTTTCGAGAGAGGGCTCTATTATTTCATTTCCTCTCGAGCAGCGAAAAACAGGGAAAGAGCGATACTGCATTTGATCTCGGTAATGATGTTGTTGTCCCTTTTTTAAAGTACAACACATTTGAAGAGTACGTTATGTCGTATGTCTTTTTCCTTCTTACGACAAAATTTAAACAACACGTTCTCCTTGAATATTTGTACTAAGGTGGTTTCTGGTTACTGGCAATCATTTGGAGTTATGAGCAGACATTGTTAGAATGGAAAGATCAGAAAGAGGAATTGACACACGAACATATTCAAAAATTAAAAAAAATATAAGTTTCTTAGTAGCACAGAGAATTTATCAGGCTGTCCGCTGGTAATAACAAATATTCGGAAAAGATGTTGAAAGAAAGATGGAAAGAAATGGAAATTGACAAACAACACTCGACGTGCGTCAGCATGTCCTGGAATAGGAACCACTAAGTCCACCGCCACAGCGTCGCGTTGTCTGAGTTCGAAAAAGAAGCAACCACACCTTACTTCACAGCAATAGACAACTTTTGATTGCACTCAAGAACGCATGACGCTTGACGGAAAATGGTGAAAAGTAAGGCGAATTGCCAAAAAAGGTTCCGGCCCGGCCGAATGGTACTGACAGTACTGGCGCCAGTACACCCCCTGCTTCATGCTTTCCAAAGGTAAGCCAAAGGTAAGGTAAGTAAGATAGACTTCTGCTACGCATTTGTTCCTAGCAGATTTGATGCGAGATGTACCCTTGATCTTGCCAGATGGTACTGACAGTACTGGCGCCAGTACACCCCCTACTTCATGCTTTCCAAAGGTAAGCCAAAGGTAAGGTAAGTAAGATAGACTTCTGCTAGCAGTTGTTCCTAGCAGATTTGATGCGCGATGTACCCTTGATCTTGCCAGATCAAATCGAACACATATGGGGAATACGAGCATTAATAGTGTAGTGATTGACGACAAATTAACGAGGTTATTGAGATTAAAGTTCAAACTTTAAAATTTATCGGGCAGTAGTAAAAATACACAAAGTGACAAAAATTATTATTTTTGCACAAAATTTGTTAAGACCTTTTTTATTTTTTGTTAAGGCTTTCAATTTTCGCGATGACTATGATTTTGCATGAACCTTTAAAACCTTCACAAGAAAAGCTATACCCATTGTGTTGTTTATTTCTTTCCCAGCACCAAACAAATACACAATAGTTTTTTCGTCGTTCAAATAATTAAGTATATTATTGTGCGAATAAAATTTGCACTCATAACCCGATCCGCTGATGTATATTCTGAATGTCTTACACATTCAATTATTCTTCCGAGCCTGTACAAAAATGTAAAACATGCCTTAAACAATCGGTTATTAAGTTGCAAATATGCATACAGCACCGTTAACCAGCAGACAATTACAAATTATCAACAAATTTAACTGTGAAATCCAATTCAGTTTCCTCTCTAAAAATAGACACCTCAATATTCTGTTGGACACATCGATTGCAACGAGCCTGTCGAAAAGAACAATAATTAAAAGTGTACTCTCATCATATTTAAATTTCTAAAATATTCCGACAAAAGTCCAAAAATTACACAAGCTCTGGTCTCTTGTCTGCGAGCATTTTTCGCTGTCCATCTGACGACTATATCCTGCCCTTAATTTCTTTAACGGAATCTAATGTATTTCATTAACAAACTGATTGGGCAACCAAACCTGTGGTCAATATCAAAAAGTGAAATCGAAAATGCATGCTCGTTGCGGTCAGTGGCGCGTACTCAAAATGAAATTCGTTCGCATAGGTATGTTCAGACTGTATGTTGCCAAGTGTTAGACATACAGTTCTCTTTTTTCATTCGTCTACAGGATCGTTTTTCAAAAGAGCGCCGTCGTCGTCGGCCTACGTGTTCTTACTCAACCTTGCAATGTTTATGAAATCCCATACAAATAATGTTCGACCCGAGACAAGTGACTCACAATCTATGCGAAGGGGGAAAACAACCATTTCACGGAAATTAGTTCAAACAGAATTTCTATTTTAATGCTATTCCGTTTTCACGTGTTCTTTGCCAATACGACATTGTAAATAATTGTAAATAGTCTCCAAACTTTCTTTGTCAGTTATGAATAGATAAAAATGAACTCTTCTAGTGAAATTTTGTCGCGAAAATTTGTTTATGAAACTTTTTAATAATAGTTGCAAGGTCAGGGTTTTTAATCAACAAAATATTGGGGAAGTGTTTACTTTTACTTTTAGCCGAGTACAGTTAAATATTTTCTATGCGGTGCACTGTATATGATAATTTTTTTATCATGAAAACCTGTGATAAATATGTAAGCATTGCTGCTTTTAAAAATAAATAAGTTGGATTGGCTTCAAGCCACGGGTCCTGTGGACTTGAGTGGATGTATTTATCCACTGCACCGCTCTGCTATAGAAACAGTTTCTTTTGTTTACATCTTTTGTTTGAATATAACCATTTTGGAGTACATTGTAAATGTCCGAAATGGCATAGCGCGTTAGAACTTTAGCTCTTACGCGGGAGATCTAAATGCCGCTTCTGTATTTGCCTTTAATAAATCTTCTATTTGTCATGATTTCCACCAGCATCGACTCTCCGAAAGTACTAAGAGTGTAAGAAAAAATTATGTTCAAATTTCGGACGACAATTCAACTACGTATCGTTATTCATGGAATAGCACAAAGTTAAAAAAATGGAAAACTGACGATGATACTCATTTGCCACCAAAACAGAAAACGCTGCAAAAAATTGCATTATATATATATATATATATATATATATATATATATATATAAAAGCTATAAAATGATGGCCTTAAGAAAATTCGATTACGATTGACAAGAGGAAAGGAAGCGATTATCTGCTTTATTGGAAAGATGTGGCAATTACGGTCATAAGTTGTGTGGAACAGCGTTTGTTTTAGTCAACTTTATTTTTTGCTTTTTCGGAAAAGGAAATGCACCTGAAGCCCATCGATGCCACGGAGGACTCATTTATTAGAGATCGTATTTGAAAACGGCTAAAAATATAGGAATAAATCGCCACTTACGACAAATTTTACTTCTAGTGTTTTTTTTTTTACTTTTTTTTTTTGTTTTTAAATAAGAAAAAATTGAATAAAAAATACGGACCGAGTTCATTTGTACTCCCAAAAGACAACTTTAAATATTTACTTGTCTTCTATTCCTTTCTTGTTCTATGTTTTTGTTCTAAAACATTTTCAACACAATTTCCTCGTTGAGCTTGTAGGGTGCATGGTACATAAATTAATTCTTCTTCAGATAAGCAGTAATCAATATAATAAAACCAATTAACATTGTAATAACCAATTTCAGTTAATAGCCAAGATGATGTTTGAATTTTTTTTAACGAAATTTCGTTCGGAAGAAAATGAAAGTTATAGTCAAATGTTTATTGCCGTTTGAGATATGTACTTATCCATTCCAAATAATCAAAATGTATTGTTTTGTTTTGCAACCATTCAATAATGTAGTGATGGTAAATGGTGAATTGAGTTTTAAGTAAATAAATACCCGGACAAAACAAACTGTAATGAGCGCAATTTTATGTAACTAATTACGATAACATCTCGCTTTAACTCTACTGCGTCTTTCATACTTCGAGTTACATCACATTTATCGTTATAATGAAAGAATATCGTATCTATTACAATAGTAATTTCACGTTTGTGAAAAAAGTAATTAAGAGATAATTTGATGTTGATAATTGAGCATGTATGAGTAATAGCGCTCCCGTTGCGTAGTGTGTTAAGTGCGACACTCATAAGCCAAAGGTCCCAGGTTCTTTTCGTGAACTGCCATGCTGACATTCAAAGAGTTATTATTGTCTATGAAAAAGCTTCTCAAACTTCGCCGTTTAGAGTCGGCAAAAACTTGTAGATTCCTTCTATTCCTAAGCGAAGTTGATTAAGAGGCCAGGCCCTGGTAATATATAAGGTTGTCAAATATCTTCCGCTTTTCTGCTCTTCGTTCAATGCTTTATAAAAAGTGTTTCAGTGATCGCCGTTTTGTTCGATAATCTGTTTCCATCTAGACGGCAACTTCATAAAAATAATATATATATATATATATATATATATATATATATATATATATATATATACATGTATATAAATATATATTTATATATATAAAAGCAGCAAACGGTTTGTTTAGCGAGAATTACTTTTATTCAAGCTCCTTTGCAATGTTAAGGATTTGGTATGGAATCTATGACGCCGAGAATAGTGTTTTATACTCAACCGGATTTATGAAAACTTCTTATTATTGAAATAAATAATATTTTTCGACGAACGATTGTTTTGTAGGACGTATCTTTATAAGAGTGATACATAATACCTATAAAGAAGCAGTTCATTGCTGCTAGGTAAATAATTTTGAAAGTATTAAGCTCAAGAGAAAGAATGAAAAAAAAAACATTTCTAATAAAAAATTTATAAATGCTTCTTCCAAAGTAATAATTTTTGCCTTATACTCGGTGTTAATACTTAATATTACTTTATTCATTTAAAGGTCACTAAACGCGGGTTGAGGACGAAATTTGGAAATCCAAAATTCAAAATGATAAAATCAAGAAACATCCTAAATCCGAAAGGCGAAAGTAGGGAGTGTATCAAAGGTGAAGTGAAGTAAAAGTGTTTTTACTGCACATTTTACTTTAATGCCCATCTTTTAGACATCAAAATAAAACAAAGCTAAACTACTCAAAGTTCTAGGCAGAAATGCTTTAATTGAACACCCGCATAATTCGGCAATAAAGAAAAGGAAAACGAATATTTTCAAAATGACTTATTTATAAATCTCGCAATATTTAATGAAAAGTACAAAAAATTTTAACAAACGTAATTGTAGTGCAAGTTATACTAATACCCTTTGCCGAAATATCTGATTATATAAAGAGGCTCAAAGTGAAACCCTGACATTTCAGTAAAAATACATTAAATAAAGAAAAAAAATATATACACATGTCAAAGGTTAAAAGTCAAAGAAATAAAAGATTACTTCAAACATTTTAAGATATTTGACTTGTGGTATTTAAGTATTTACTTTAATTGGAAGCTTTTTAATTTTTAGATTGTTCAAATCGGTTTTACATGGGTAATCCTAGAACTCTTTGTAATTATTTTTTTTAAATGTTGAAATATCACATATTCCTAGTTACGTTTCTAAATAGGTCTGATGAGTTTTCAACATATATGGGCGGTTATACATAAGCGGAGTTAAGTTAAAAGTTGTCTTTTTTTTGAGTCATTTTCTAATAACACTATTTGACACATTTGAAACTCTCTCTGCCTCTTAATTTAGTTCCAATAAATATACTGATCCGTAGTTCCATCGAAAACTTTTAAATGTTCGGTGGCAGCAACTGAGGTGCAACTCAAACTATCCCAGAGCCAATCCCCGTATGACCTTGGTCTAAAGCTCTTCGTTGACACACAATTTACTTATTCTCACCTTATTTGAGAACGAAAAATCCTTATAAGAGTATATATGAATATTGGATGGCGCGACAGTCCACGAGGGGGCCAGATCCTAGCTTCCTCATCGCCTACTCGTGTTGATAAAATGTTTTCCAGTTTTGTCTGGCAACTCGACCATACAAAATTTATTTTTACTTACAAATTGTCGTATGCTTTGTGTTTACTATTGGGAAAAATTACTGTGCCTATTATTAAATCAAAAGGACTCCCACCGCATGTGCCACTTAATTAAATGGGGATGACCAAGCTCCACTTTGAACTAAATGAACTAAACATAAACGTTACTTTCAAGGTCTCCACGTGTGCTTTTACAAAGAAAGTTCACAACAAACCTAAACGAAGTCCACAAACCTACAGCAATTAGTTATTATTTATAGCCAAGAACATCACAAGAAACATTTGTATAAACATTAAAAATGCGAAAAAATGTAGTGTAATCAAACCAATCTGTAGTGAAATATTTTGATCTCCAACACTCTCCAGCAGCCAAGCAATTAAACTATCATCCATCAGAACTGACCTCTCCGTGGGAGTGCCGTTTCAACTTTTAAAACAGCGAACCAGCGTATTTTATCGTTCTTATCTATGGTGCGGAAAATATTGATCTTCGCAGCCAATTATATTGAACTACACAATCCATATGCGCATTCTGCCCCCTCATATGGGAAAAGGTTTGGGAATTCGCACGGACGCTGATCGCTGCTCAAGTGCTATAAATTTGCCTGCTCTCTAAACAAATTCCCTTTGTTGAAATTTAAATGAAAAGAAAAAATGCATTTGCTAAAGGCGTGAGCTGTTGCAGTTCGTTCATTGTTGTGTTAGCGGACGCACGTCTAGACCTAAGGCTGAATGCTCAAATTAAAATTAATTTTCGGATTTTCGCCAAGGCAGAGCAAATCCGTCGAGCTTTCGCAGAGACGTTAGATATCAAAATTGGCATCAAGGTCCGAAACACTGTTTTTATGTTTTCCTGATTAAAGACGCATATCGCGTAGACAGCTGAGTCTAAAATGTAAACACAAGTTATGTTTACGTCTGGTAGCATAAGTGATAACGTCATGGTCATTTGGAAGTAGACAATCTTTCAACAATAACCCGGAATACAGGGCCCTGTGCTTAACTTTAGCGATAGACATTCGTTTTTAATGATTTGAAATATTTAGAATAATACAATAACATATCCGTAAATATTAATCAGCTAAGATGGCAGACTTTCGCGGAAGAGAAAAAAAAGTTAACCATATCTTTATATCGATGTGACGGATTATTTAGATAAGATAACTAAACGACAAAGATTACGCAGTTTTTGTGTCCATACCCGAACAACAATTCAAAACAACGTTAGCCAGGCGAAGTCTGCTCCAATACACCAAAAATAGGTCTTATGTTTTATAAGCGCTTTCTCTCGAAAATAAAGTATTATAGCATCATGACGATTTCAACCCAAGAAATTTTTTACATTAAAACTTTTTATTGGTTCTCGTTGATTTGCGTTATGTATTGTTTATTTAGGGAACAGGTACACTCCTATTCATGTTTGGCATTCCATAAATAACATAATTAACACAATTGGTTTAGCTGTGTTTCTTTAAGTTTTTGAGGATTTTACCTAACACCTTAAAAATGTAAGACTTAAGGCTCTGGCACATAGAATACTTTACATGCGTAGCGGCAAAGTATCGGTTGAAGGTGAAGTACCTGCAGAAGGGGGATGACACAATGAGTACTTCTACGCTCAGCTGATTTCATTTGACAGCACGTCTAAATTCAATTTGTTTTAGTTATACTATAGAGCGGTCTGATATTTATTTTGCCTACAGACGAGTTACTAATGTGCTAAATGATACTGCTCGAACTTTAGAATATATTAATACGAAAAAAGCAACTGTCGATTTTGGGTCCACACTTAAATACAGGGACTCACTTTAATATTCGGGCAAACAGCATGGTGAACTACATTTTATATAATCTAGTAGGTCCTTATTATGATCAAAAAAGTAGATTTACAATGTATTTATTGAATAATTGAGAATGCAAAAATATATAAAATTAGCGAAAAGAAGCATGAAAAGAATTGCATAAATTATTTTAGTTGCAAATGAAGAAAAACCAAGAATTAAGTAAAGAAAGGTTGCGGGTTACAGTTGAGTATGGTGGTTGTTCGGTTATGGTTCGGGGATGCATGTCGTCGAAGGGAGTGGGGGATCTGGTGTTTATCGATGGAACCATGGACAAATATATGTTCTTGTCAATTTTAAAAAATCATGAAAGTGCACAAAGCTTTGGAATTCGAGATCATTTTAAATTTTATCAAGACCATGATCCAAAACACACCGCTGTTATTGTCAAGACATGGCTACTATATCATTGTCCAAAAGTGCTTAATGCCCACCGCAATTGCCGGACATGAACACCATAGAAAATCTCTGGCATGGAACTACGGGTTCGAAAACAAGACATCACCAATAAGACCCAACATAAAACTATTCTTCAAGACGAATGGCACAAAATAGGAGAAGCAGTTTCGAAAAAATTGGTGTCCTCAATGCCTCGAAGATTAAAGAGTGTCATTGTACAAAAAGGATTATCCACAAAATATTAATTTTTTTTTTTTTACTAAATTTTTGTGACTTCAATTTATGTGATGTTTTATATAAATGTTTTTTTTTTTTTTTGTTACTTTAAGCAAATTTTTGTGTTTTTATACAATTTATGTTCCTTACGTAGTCTTAAGTATACTGAAAAAAATTTGAGTATGTATGATCTTTATTTTTGTTTTTATAACGAAATATATGTTCTAGGACTCTCTGCCCGAATATTAATGTGAGTGAGTGTACACAGATCGAGATGTGCATGTTTTTTTTGCGTTAAACTTTGAAAAAATTAAAAAAAAATTCTCTTCAAATGTCACAATGTGCCGATTGTCAACGTTGACGGAGAGAAAACAGTTAAAAATTGAGCTACTACATCCATCGCATGAGCCACAGCGTTGATCTATGGACCACCTCCCATAAGAATACATGTATTTTAATATATCTGTCAAAGTACTACTGACGATGACGCATGTTAAGTGATGTGCCGGAGCCTTTAATAATTTAGTGCAGAAAGTATTGGAATACATCTAAGGAAAATTGTAAATTTACTCTAGAGTGTGGTCAATTATAAATTAACAATTATTAAAAATTTAAAGCAAAGAAGCCACATATACAATTTGAAAGAAGATTAAATTAATTTTAATTGCAAGGCCGATTAAAAATTGACAATTTATTTCCCAACAGCATTTTTCCTCAAATTCAAAATCTAACTTTCACGAAAAAAAGCTTTGGGTGTGTAGTAACTCCCGCATTTACTTAAACGCGTGTACGGAAGAAACCTTTTTCGAAGTAAAATTTGGAAATGAGGCAACCATTCCAAGCCTAATTCGACCAAACCGAGTATTGCAACAGCGTTCAAACCATAGTTTGACAAAGTGGAAGAACAGTTGGTAAATGCTTTCTTTTCAAATCGGCTTTGGTGATTGCAATTAAGTGCACGTTTGAAAAAGCCAATGTTTCGATTATTAGTTTCTGGAGGGTACCAATATTTCTATAACTCACAGATGATCCGGTAACGACACTGAAACTCTAGGATATTGCATTTGATTAAAGTGAGGGACTGCACATTGAGATCGATGATTTTCTCATGTTATCTTCCCCGGCAGCTTACTTTTTAGCTCCAACGTGTATCGATATTGAGATTCGTTTAATCGCTCAGAACATCAATTAAAGAGTGAGGTTTGATTTTAGGTAGGTTGTTTTGAACGAACCCGCGTGACATATATCAAACTACTGTGCGTTTGGTCGTTCTCAAGTCATTTTTGAAACACTCACACTACAAAATTATCTCCAAATTCTGTGCTCTGCGAAATGTTTTCCGTGCGACTCTAGGAACTTACTGTACGCATAATTAACCAACAAAGACCACTATTACCAATTAGGGTCCAAGTTGACATTATATTTTTTTACCACAGCCCGCACATAGTGAAGAATTTAAGCAGCAGTAGCTTAGAGTTTACCAAAAAGCCGCGTTGGACCAATTTGTCGTCGTTCTCAACAGCTCACCGATTTGGAGTATGCTGCTTCCTACATTCAAGTACGTTTTGAAAGAGTTCAACAATAAGGCGCTATGAGCCTTACGGCCCGTGAAAAATTTGGGTATGCACTTAATTTTACAGATTACGGTCCAAGCATACGACGCCTGTTCAAAGCAATAGGTGAATTTTAAAATTTTGTGGGCTACGTACATTCGATTATGGATATTTTTTTTTTGTTATGTTGGTACACTCGTCTCGAATATATGTTTACAGTTTCAGCTATAAAGTATACATATTTCGTTTGTTGGAATCATATAAAAATGATCACAGAATTCAGTTTTATGTAAAATTGGAATTAAGTGCTCAAAAAACGCTGAGTTAAAAAATGTTTTACAAGTGGAATAAATACGGAATAAATACGCTTTTTAAAGAAAGTCGATAAAACGTGAATGATAATACTAGCCACAGCACATCAACAAACGATGAAAATGTTAAGGGAATGAAGAAAATTGGTATGGAGAATCATCGAATCACTATTAGAAAAGTTGCTGAAGATGTCGGCATATTGCTTGGCTCTTTTGCCTGAAGCGTGTGGTGGCGAATTTTGTTAACAAAACAATGTCGCATGAGCAGCGCCTAGGAATTGTTCAATGACTTCAACGGCGACACAGATTTGCTTAAAGGGGTCATAACTGCTGGCAAGACGTTTTGGCACGAGTGAGGAGATTCAAACCGAATCGCTGACAGAGCTCAAGGGTATACCAAAAAACATCAAATATATCAAAACAGTTTCGAGAAAAAAACATTGCTACAAGTGTGCTATATAACACATCACTCAATAAGTTTCGGGAAAGATAGGGAACGCCACTTACAAAAAAAATAGCATTAAATTAATAATTTTTGTCAGTTTCGCCGCCCTTATATCCCGGGACTTATTGAGTGATCTGTCATGAGGAAGGCTACTTTGAGGGGACAAAATAGAAATTGAAAAAAATAGAAATTGAAAATTCATTATTTTGAGAACGAGTTCTAGTGCAATATCTTTGTTAAATGAACTAAAGAGGTGTGTTTCAAATTTGTGTTACACATATAATAAATAATAATAAAATACAAAATATAAAGTGAAAGTTTGTTTGGGGTTGTCTATTATGATTAGGAAAAAATGAACCCGTGGAAATATGTACTAGTAGCCAGATATCTCCTCATTTTTGAACACAAGAAGGAATCTACATGAATTCTCTTAAAAAAAAAATTTACGAAAAAAATATATAAACATCGTACGTCGTTTCTATATAGAAGTCTATTGGCAGTCAATTTGTTGCTTTTAGTTATTTTTGTTAGATTTAGTAGTTTGAGTCTGAAATATATATATTCTGCCTTTTCTGTTTGTTCTTAAAAACAGTTTCTTTATTATAAAATATGAACACGCAAAAAAAAAAACAAATAATAACTTTGTGCTCTTAATTATTGTAATAATTGTAATTATTGGTTTGTTGCCTTTCGTTCTAGTACTAATTGCCAGCTCATTGATTTTCCAATTTCACTCATAACATAGCACTACTTGTTTATTTTCATTAGACTTAAAACGCATATGCCATCATGAGATATTTTTAGTTAGTATTAAGTATGAACATTGCACTCTGTGGAACCATTAATACAAAACAAGAAAAACAATCCACCCAACAATTAAAAAAAAAACAATTCTATACAACATGTAAATATTTCATTCAAATGCAAAAGACACTCAACAGGTTTCGTCTTTCGCACCAAATCTTAAAAAAAACCTCTCGTCTGTCATTAGTAAACTATAATTTATATGCATTTCAGTACACCATAAAATCTAATCAAAATAGTCACGCACCCAAAGCCGTGGCGTTATTTGTTTTCCTAGACAAAAGCGTCTGTCAACCCGCGGTCGTGTACAGATCTGCTTTCATGACAATTCGATTCTATTTCTGATGGCGCAATGCTCAACGATTTCATTAATATGTATCCCTTTGTCGTCCCGCACCAAGCATTTCTAAGCATAGTCCGGCAGAAATGTAGGATCTGCAGTCTAAAAATGTTTCATTTTGTTGTGAAAGATTGCCCGTGACAATGTTAATGTTTTTAAAGAAATGTTTAAATTAAAATGTTTGCGTTACAGTCTGCTGGGTCTATGAGCGCGAAACGCGTGTTTTCTTATATTGTCTATGATTGCTATTTGGGGAAATATATTTAATTAATTGCGATGTGTGCTACAAACAAACAGAAACAATAAAATAGTAAGCACCAGATTATTAATGGGAATAAATAAAATAAAACTTCTATTCACTCTTCGAATATGATCTTAATATGAATGTCAGTGACATGACTGTACGAAGGAGAGTCTTGGAAAAAAATTTAACAGCAAAAATCCCAGGAACACTACTTCTGACAAAAAACATAAAGCAAAAGGATGGAATAATACCTGTTGAAAAATAGCGAAACATTACATCTTATATATATGTAAGACGAACTTAACACTGAATACCAGCCCCCATGTACCACCAAATCGTTAAATACGGAAGGTCAAAAATAAGGGTAAGAGGAAGTTTTCCATATTATGGTGTTGGTCCGTTCCATAAGATTGAAAGCATTATGAACCAAAATGTTTGCATAGACATTGTACAAAATATTATGTTCCCATATTGCGAAGAGTTTATGCCGCTTAAATGGAACTTCCTACAGGACAATGACACTTTCGACACTAGTCGAAAAGTAAAAAATTGGCTTGGGGCAAATCAGATTGATGTTATGGAATGGCCGGCTCAGTCTCCAGACTTAAATCCGATTTAGAACCATTGGAGAGATATTAATGGAGCTGTTCAAAGCGTTAAACCCATAAGTAATACCGAACTTTGGGGAAATATTCAGAGTGTTATACCACTCGAGCGTTTAAGACGTTGAGTTGCCATACCACTCGAGCGTTTGAGACGGTTGGTGGACTCTATGCCTCGCTGTCAAGCCGTAAGGAAAACTGCAGGTGCAACTGACACGTGTACAAAATGAGCTTGTGGACCCGAGAAAGATATCTAAATTATTTTACGAGCCTCTATTATCTGGAGCTACAGTTCACAAGGTGACTAAAGTCTAGCTTTCTCATCAACAATTCTTGTTGTGCGTGCTATTGTTCTGCTCGAGTAGGCGTGACCTATTTTTGGTGTTCATTCCAGGAATCGAACTTAGGGCCTTTGTCGTTTAAGTATCGCACTTTACTCAGTATGCCACGATGGCCACAAGAGTCTCAATTGGCAAAAGTTATTCCATGATTGGTTTCCAAATTGATGCAACCGGTTGCCCGGTTGTATTATAAGGATTCCTTAAGTATATAATATTCATTGCCGTCGATTGTTACGATTTTTTCAAGACGTTAATTTTTTTTTGCGTCCACCCGTGATGATAGCCTATAGTTTGTAAAGTAAACCTTTTAATGCCAGCACACTCCTTTTTGAAAATTTATTGTGAACTATAAGATTGATATGGAATTTGTCACATGACAGCGTGTCGACTTGTCTAAAACCTATTTTTTGAAAATGAAGGCCTCAACGAGATCCTCACCGACATTGGCAACTAAGCCTATCCACATTGACCTGAAATTTGGGGAAACAATAGCTTCTTCGCTAGATGGCTCAGGAAAAGAGTTCCCTTAATTGCGGACCAGACCAAGGGCCTGTTATTTCACTCATGGGACATGAATCCTTCTCCTCTCTTACAAATAATAAAATATATTATAAATATATATACAGCTCTGTGCAAAAAAATACCACCACGTTGAAATCTGAACTTTGGATGCTAATTACTTTTCTCCATGCTCATGTAAAGACACGATATTTATTGTATGACATCTGTTGGGTATCAGTAATAAAATGCAAAAAACAAGATAAACGAAGATGCATTTTAAGACAAGAAAATTCCCATTGTACGAAATGAAACCGAAATTTTGGTGTGCAAAATAAAAGCACCATGTCATTTTAAAAAATGTTTTCGAAGTGTTTGGTGGTGTTTAGTTTTTTTTTTTGTGCGTCAAAAGATTTAAGTAAAAATATTTAAGTTTTTTGAAACTAGTATTTTTAAAATACAACGTTATAAACAATTAAAATAGGTCGCGGTGTGCATTGTACTCCTAAGAAACGTGAATTTATAAAAAAAATTAATTTCTGACGGCACGTACAAATTTATTCGGGAAATTGTTGGTTGTTCGAATAAAATTATTACTAATGCAAAAAACAAACGTCGAAAAAGAAGAAACAAGAGGTAGAAAATCGAAATTAACCTCTACCGATGAGCGAAGAATGATAAGATTATTGAAACAAAACACCATTCATCACATCAAACAAAATAAAAGAGGAACTAAATCTGCCCGTATCAACATCAACCATAAGAAGGAAGTTGATAGAGAAGGAACTACCTGCCAGAAGTCCCAGAAAAGTACCCTTGCTGACAAAGGGCCATCTTCATAAAAGAAAACAATATGCGCAAGAACATTTGAACTGGGAAGTAACCAAATGGCGTAATATATTATGGACAGATGAGTCTAAAATTGTTTTATTTGGAACTCCTGGGACCAGGACATTTGTTCGCAGGCAAATAACCAAGAGTTTAAACCGGAGAGTACTTTAAAAACCATTAAGCACGGCGGCGCGAAAATTAACATATGGGGATGCTTCTCCTACAACGGTACTAGTCCTATATTTTGGATAAAACCAATGATGACCGCCGAAGTTTATGTTGGCATAATGAGGGAAACCATGTTGCCCTACGCCGAGTGGAATATGCCTCTCAGATGGGTCCTGCAGAAAGACGATGACTCGAAACATACGAGCAAATTGGACAAGAAATTTTTTGCGAGGAATGGGGTTCAAGTTATGGAATGGCCGCCGCAATCTCCAGACCTAAACCCCATTGAAAATCTTTGGACAGATGTTAAGAAAGCTGTTTTTAAAGCGAAACCAAAAAATACGATACAGCTATGGGAAGCTGTGCAGGCTGCGTGGAGGGATATTCCAATTCTATGATGTCAGGCACTAATCGACTCTATGCCACGACGTTGTGCCGCTGTGTTCAAAAATAAGGGTTATAAGACGAAGTACTAGAACAGTAGTATAAATAAAAAAAATAAAAACCGTACTAATCCACTTAATTTTGCATTTTATTTACGACGTTTTACTTGTGGTGCTATTATTTTGCACACCAAAATTTCGGTTTCATTTCGTATAACGGGAATTTTCTTGTCTGAAAGTGCATCTTCGCTTATTTTGTTTTTTTGCATTTTATTACTGATACCCAACTGATGCCCTACAATAAATATCGTGTCTTTACATGAGCATGGAGAAAAGTAATTAGCATCCAAAGTGCAGACCTCAACTTGGTGCTATTTTTTTGCACAGAGCTGTATATATCATAAACATTAAACTTGTGTCCTTCGCTCATTCCAAAATTTGCTGAACTTATTCTATAATAGGTTAAGCAGAGCAGAAAACATCTTTCACCCAAACAAAATTGTTTTTATTAAAATTTTTTCATAAATCCATATCTAAGATATCTGTTCAAAAAATAAGGTGAAACTTGAATTTCGTGGGCTACTTACATTCGATTATTGATTTTGTATTTTGTAATGTTGGTACATTCCTTCTTGATTTGTTCACAGTTTCAGCGAGTAAGCATATTTATTATATTTGTGAGAGGCATACAAGTGAGACGTGTTTTGTGTATTCAACAATTTCCTGTTTTCGAAAAAAATTAATCAATTTTGCGTGAAAAATGCAATTATGTTTTGAAAATACGTGAATGGTGAGTGTACAACCAGATTTGCTTAAAAGAATCGAAACCAAAGTTCAATCGTCCCAATGAAAGAGCCCAGGGGAGCCGATGCCAAATCGCCAAACACGCAAAACAGCAGAAAGACGCAGCAAACGATTTATTAGACTTAACTTTAACAACATTTATTGGTTTTAGGGGTTTCTACCTTTGTCTAGTGCCGTAAAAGAGCTAATTAAGTTCGCCCCATCAGGTGCTGACGAATTCGTCATGGCAACAGAAAGTAATTGACTGCCTTAGGTATGACAGTTTCACGTGCCGAATCTAATCTGTTGATGCAATCGTTAACATAAATCATGAATAATGCCATCTGTGTCCATTCTAGGGGGTTTTTCATTAAAACAAATTTATTCCAAATACGAACACCGAATGTTTGCGATCGGTAAGTTTAAGACAAATTCAATGTAAGATATTCCTTGCCTTGCAAGAATTCTAAAGCAAAAGCTCATTCATATTGCATAAAATAAAAGACTCAAACTTTAATGAAATACATTCCAAAATTGTCCGTCGATTCATCAACCAAACGTAATACATTCCGCTTTTCAGGTCAAAGATCTCTTTAATGACGCAATATTGTGCTGAAAAATCCCGCATGCTTCCGAAACTTGTTCTGCTCAAGTAGCAGTGCTGCCAAACTCAAACCATTCTCCTCGAGCACATGTTCATCGAAGAAACGAGTTTCTTACTCACAGAGCGGTTGCTACACGACTGGTCAGGCTTGAATTTGTTTCCAGTCATCTTTAATTAATCTAATTCTATTCACATAAGTTTGAAAAGAGATTATCCCACAACAAACAACTTACGAAGCCCCCACACATCCGATGCTGATGTGAGTACCAAACGTGACTGCTGACAGCGACATTTGGCGCTCATTTCTGAAAGCAAGATGAAACTGGTTTGGATCGTATTATTGCAAAGTTTTTTTTTGTTCGGGTGCATCGTCCAGTTGATTCATTGTCAAGTTTACCCGATGCGTTTGATGACGGTTTTTATTTTTATCAGCCAGGCGCCGAAAACGAGCGCTATAAAAATGAAAATGATTTGTGTCGTTTTTATTGTTGTTGTAACAGAACTTTACGATTAAATAATCTCCAGCATGCGACAAATAGGGTCATATAACAGACAAACGAAATTAATTAAAGAATGATTCGCTTTTAAAGTAAATGAAAAAACGACAGGATGGATGTTTAAGTTATTGTAGCGGTAGCGCTCTGCGATACAATCCAATGCAAGGTTAATTTGTTTGTTATATACCTATTTGAAACCAATTAAAATTCATTACTGCGCTAAATCTTAACAACGCAATGACAATTTGAAATTAATTTAAATTAACGCACGCCTATTTATGGTGTTTTTATGTGTACTTAGTAGGAAAAAAACCTTTAATTTTGAAAGAAGTTGAAAATAAATGTACTCTCCGCCCCTCTGGCTGATAAACCAGAAAAGGCAAACGTTAACGAACCCCAGCACATTCATATTGTGATGGATATCGGGAAGTACTGAAATCCTTGAACATGTGAGAACTCATGTTGTAAACAAGTTTTACAAATGTTAAAATTCGACGGTCCCATATTTGCCTGTGGTGCCAGCTATGAGTACAGACACTGTACTATGTACTACATATGATTGTAGAATAATAATTACTGATGAAACAAGGACGACATAATAATTTTTACCTCTTTTTATAGGTAAAAATTAAAAGGTGTTGTAGGAAAAACCAATGTGTTATTGAAAAATTGTATCACCGAAACAAGTCTCATGAGACAAGTTAAAATGTATAGCAACGGCAAATGCAAGAGGCGATCTAAGTATGAAAATTCAGTTTTGACATGATGATCAAAAAAGGATTCATACATAATTATCAAATCTTCTGTTCAGTTAATATTTACAGGCAAACGAGTAATTTTGAATGGAAAGAGATGCATGTAGCAAACAAAGTAGATTTATTCCAACGATGCATAATAATGATAATAATTGTTGGCGCTACAGTCCAAAGGGGGACCAGGCCCAAGCTTGCTCTTCAACTACTCGTGTTGTGCGCGCTACTGTTCTCTCACGAGTAGAAGGGACCTACAAATTTTGAGAAGCTTTCTCAGACAGTTATTACTCTTTCAGTGTTGTCAGCAGCTCGAAAGAGGTGGTGCCGTGAAAAATTCAAAAAATTGGTGTTGAGCTGGGAGCGGCGTGTGAGCGTCGCACTTTACCCACTACGCCACGGCGGCCACGATGCATAATATAACATTTGAATTGGATTTTGCAGATAGGCGAACACTGCAAATTTATTTCACAAACGACTAAGTTAAGACAGAATAAGACACTGCATTCGGCGTCACGCACGGCGCTAAGCTTTGTTTATTCGGACCTTTTGCGGACCACTGACTACTTTACAAGAAAATGTTTGTTTCCTTAATTTCATCGAAACAGCAGGTATAGAACAAATTGAAATAACTTAAATCAATCCGTTGTTTGTTTAGAGATTTTTGCACAATACATTAGTTTGCATCCATTTTATATCACCTATGACACGATATAATGGCATAAACCTTGAAAACAAAACATTCGCTCTCCATAAAAGTAGTAGAAACTCCAAATCTATTTTGACCGGTAGAATAACAAAGCTAGTCATCAGAAGATGTTTGTTCTGCTAAGAAGCCAAACTTTGTCGACTACGAAGGCCCTATGACCAATTTCTCCACTTATTATCCCACATTCCATTGTACCCCTTCTTTAGATTTGTTAATAACACCAAGTTTTTGTCTGCAGTTAGCAATGAAACTGTGCCACGCAGACCACTTGTTAAAAAACCAAGATCGTCGGTCTTTAATAGCTGTAATAAAGACCAACTATGTTTATTTTATGCACACTCCACAAATTGTCACTCACGCCTTTTGCAAATAAGTTATCAAAATATTTTCAGAGGTATAGTATAAAACACTAAATAGCAAATAAATATTTTTTATTTACCTTTATGGTGAGCCACAAATACTTTCTTAACGCACCACTGAATGGTAGCGGTGTTGCGTAGTTTGCAATGCAACCTCAACTAATAACAAACGAAGCTGTCGCTTTGACGAGGACGTAATTGTTCTCACTCCAAATTTTCATTGATATTTTGAATGGGATACAAGAGCCACTAAAGTCCGGCAAAAAATACCTTCACAGGACACAATAGCATATTACGTCAAACTTCGGGCACGTTGCCAATAACTTGTGAAAATCTCTGTCATTAAAACCTATGTACATATTATACGCCACTTATTTTTGTATAGCACTTGAGAGAAATAAAAGGAAATTCTACAAACTGATGACTAAAGGGATCTGCATTTCACAACAAATATGAGTATCGTAATCATAGCAAACAACGACACTTTAAAATTGGATCCTTGCTTCTAAATGAATTGACTTTCCGGAGAGCTGATACTCGTATTAAAATTCATAAGCTTCTCTTTGAATATGATACATACCATTTCTAAGCAATTTTCATAAGAACTGCATTGACTTGGAAGTTTTTTCCAAAAAAATTAAGTTGAACTCAATGCAAGGGTTAACAGAGATCGATTGTTATGTATGAGCCGGAATCACTTTCACTGCCATAATTTACGATGTGTTAGAGTTATCATGTCGCCGAAATAATATTCGAAACTAGTTTAGTGCAAATCCTTTTGAATTTCCGGAGTTTGTAAATCTTATTGGCTCTGGGGCAGATTTTTTGTATTTGAGTTTTTTTTTAATTTTTGTTGATTGCTTTTGTCAGCTTGACGTTCTAAAATGTAAACATTGCGACCGTTCACCTTGGTAATGATTTCAACGTTCGTGTTGAATTCCATACACAGATTCAGTCATGGTTGTCACACCAATTTTCGAAATATGTTTGGATATTTTCAATGTTATGCAGTGCCTAACACGTATTTATATTATTAAGTAGAAATTTTTAATTAATGACATTTGTATTTCATATTTAAGAGAAATGACTTTAGCAACAGATGAAACCGCTGTAAACTGTACTCATTTGTCTGCACAAAAGTTTAATTGCTTTATTTTGACTCAAATAAACATATTAGGTCTGTTCCATTTCATTTGGAAGCAGAAATTCGTAGCTGAGTAGTTTGGGTAAAAAATATTTTTTATAAATGTCAACTCATTATTATTATAAGTTTTCCCAACAGAATATTTATCATTTTGGATCACCCTGTTGCTCTCACTTCCAAACAATTCTCGAAATCCGCACACTTCTTGTAGTAGATTACTGAAATGTATTTATATCAAGTTGGTATGATTGTTGCCTGGCGCACACGCTACGTCAAAAAAAAGTCCAATTTGCTAATTTCATCAAAAAAACCGACCCTATAGTAGAAAAATAAGATAAATAGAAGAGTTTCGCCGAGAATTCTCGCGTGCAATTGATCGACAAGTTAAGCTACAAAACGTTCCCACCACAACAGCACCGAATGGCGGCAAATAGTTATTCCGGTTTTCCGTACGGTGATGGAACTCAGTATAACACCCCAGCTGCCGCGGCCTCAGTAACTACCCCCGGTGCTCCACCTTTCCCCTATGCGGCACCGACAACTGCATATCCAGCAGCACCCTATCATACAGCAAATCCACCACCGCCACCGTACCCAGGTTACGGCTATGGACGTCCAATGCCTCCAGCCTTCAATCATCCATACGACGCCGGTGGCGCTTCACAACAAACAAAAATTCATTATTCAGCGCCCCCTACTAGAAATATACCACCAGTAGCACGAGCTCCAAATCATCATCCCCACCACCATAGAGAACGTCAAAAGATGCAGCCGCCGCGTCCAAAGCAACTGCACTATTGTGAGGTGTGCAAGATCTCGTGCTCCTGTCCGCGCGCCTACACCGAACACTTAGAGTCGAAGAAACACAAAAAACGCGAAGCGGGCCTCAATGCTCCCGCCGGCAGTCAACCGGTAGCTGGTCAAAACAAATATCATTGCGAACTGTGTGATGTGATTTGCACCGATAAGGACGCGTATGCTGCTCATGTGCGAGGTTCCAAGCACCAGAAGGTGGTTAAATTGCACACAAAATTGGGCAAGCCCATTCCTCAAGACGATCCGCTTAAGTTTTCGAAGACCGAAGTAAAGAAGGACGACACCGCCGTTGCCGATGGTGCCTCAACTACAGGCAACGAAACTGCGACCATAAAGGAAGAGGACGATACTCCAGAAGTAAAGCCTGTCGGAGCCGAGTACATCGAGGAGATCAAGGAGGATGGTAAGGTGTTGATGTTTAATTGCAAGCTTTGCGACTGCAAATTCAGCGATCCCAATGCGAAGGAGATGCACATGAAGGGCCGCCGCCATCGACTTCAGTACAAGCGTAAAGTAGAACCTGACTTAGTGGTGGACATTAAGCCCACCGCACGCCAAAAGCGATTAGCGATGCTGCAGAGCGATATGTGGAATGTGCGGAGGAACCCCGTTGAGATTGGCGGATGGCCCCCTCGACGGTTGTACAATGACTTCGACATGGGACCCGGCGGAATGCTTCCGCGACCAATGCCTACCAGTATGAGAGGCCCAGGCGGCGGGCCGCCGTTCATGGGCTGGGGTGGATTTGCAGGCATCATACCAAACGTTAGACCTGAGGGCATCAACGATTTTTACACAATTGCGCGCCACTCAGAAATATATCCAAAGGAGAAGAGTCTTCAGAATATTCACGAGATTGTCTCAAACACTGAACGTGCTCTGCGACTAGTATCTGATGTGTTGGCCGGATTTGGAGAATCTTCGGACCCCAATGGAGGTGCCGAGCAGCCGGCTGGCAACGACAATGAGTCGAATAATGGTATGGCCAAAGTTTCATTCCAACAGGTTAGCGATAATGGCAAGGTGCGTGTGCTGCAGGGTGTCATGCGTGTCGGCCCACTGGCCAAGGGTCTTCTCCTCCAAGGGGACACATGCGTTCAATTGGTGGTCCTCTGCTCCGAGAAACCAAAACTCACGCTGCTTGAGCGTGTTGCTTCAGAGCTGAGCATTCAGTTGAAGGCACTATCCACTGCCAACAAAGTTTACAGCGTTACAGTAAGCAGTGAGGACGGCTCCGTCTTAGTGACAGACGGAACGATGACGGTGAAAGTTTCCTTAACCTCGCCACTATTTCGCGAGGAAGACTTATTCCGCGGCGTAGTAAAACAAGAACCAAACGACGAAGTTAGCGATTTCCCACGCGACGCAGCATTGCAAGCTCTCGCCGAGCTTCGTCACTCAAAGTGGTTTCAGGCGAAAGCAGCTACTCTACCTTCTTGTGTACTCGTCATCCGAGTGATGCGTGACATTTGCCAGCGTTTCGTTATGTGGCAGGCCCTCAGTCAGTGGGCCATTGAGTTGCTTGTAGAAAAGGTAATCTCCTCAGCGCGATTCCCGCTGGGCCCATCCGACAGTCTGCGACGCATAATGGAAGCGATTTCAACCGGCCTTCTCATCAACGGTCCAGGTCTGCTGGATCCCTGCGAAAAGGAACCACGTGACGTTATTCAAGGCCTCACCCCGCAGCAACGGGAGGATGTCACACACAGTGCTCAGTTGTTTCTGCGACAAATTGCCTTCAAACAGATCTACAAGATTCTTGGCATGGAGCAGATGTCCACGTCAAAGTTGAAATGGAAGTTTTGGCTTCTTAACCGAAAGCGAACTTGCGAGGATAATGACGAAAGCGAGACCGACGGCAAACTGTTAAAGACAACGCCCGCCTGACGATAGAGACCCGATTCAATTCCAGAGGAACCAATTGTGCATGACTATTGTTGACGTATACATGGCTGGCGAAATTTTCAGAATCCAATTCATGAGTAATGTTATTATTTATATAAATATATGAGATATTTTCTTCATTCTCAATAAAACAAAAATAAGTATCGAAAAGCAGTAGTCGCTTTTATGATGGGTTTTGTTTTTAATGGTTTGCACGGAACGGGGATGGAAGTTGTCACCCAATCTCTTGCCTGACCTCGAACTTTACTTTAAATAACGCGCTATTTGCAATAAATCCAGTTTGTGTGCCGAAGGGGAGACACGCAAATTTACAGATGTTATCCGGCAGCCATTTCGTAAGCGAGCTCACATTCCCCAGGCACGAAACAAACTGATGTTAATCTTTAGACTCCATGATGAATTTTGTAATTGATTCGTCGATTCTACATCGCGAGTGGTAACGTGAATGTAAGGTGGGCGTAAGGAACACTGTGGTATGTTGTTTTACTTTATTCAGAATCTTTATCGATGGTCCTACCGAATTGGGAGGTGAAATAAGTTTGGTGGAAATCTCAGATGTATTTATATATATGTATATTAAATTTATCTCTTGTTTTCTGTTCTATTGCGAAAAAGGGTAATTTAATGTCCCTCGTGAAGAAGAGACTTGGCAACCACTTACAACAATCCATAAACCAAATGTGAGTTCACTCTCAGATTTAATGGGTATCAGTTTAAGTTTCGTAAGTTTCGCAAATCTTAGTAGCGTCTAGATTGCCTTATGCCTAGACTCTTGTTCTTGAGGCTAATCTTTTCACTAATTAAGATTTAACCGGACAGCCATACATCTTGATTGCCTGATAAGGCAGTGTATCGCAACATGACCTGAGCTTACACTAGCGAGGATAGTGTAAGCATCTTCTCTTGTTGAGCGCGATCGACCTCTTATGCAGAGGCCCATGCCTATCTTTATTTCGCATCCACCTGGACACAAATTATGGATTTACTTCCGGATGCTGGATAGTAACATTAAACTGCACGGCTGTTCTGAACACACATAGTCTTCGGCACAGCCAAGTATAGGCGAGCCAACAGCACTCATCTGGAGCCCAGTTTAAAAAGCTTTTCCTGTGTTTTTAAAGTAAATATCTAGTTGAAAAATCCACTGTTGACTATTAAACATATCGTTTAAACCTATTTTCTGTTCTGTCAAAAGTCGAAGATAACAGGACCTATTAGACTATAAATAAAACTACAGTTCATGCTTTCCTGCTAGGAAAAGATGAAATTTACACACATTTTTGCTTAACAACTAAAACGTTATTTTATAAGTTTTACCCCGCATGTGAATTTAACTGATTTCTGCCATCTTTGTGATTCTTAGATTCCACAACTTACTTCAGCTACAACAGTTTAAATTATTAAATAAAGCAATTAAAGCATAAACAGTTTAAATAAAGAATGTTCTTTTTTATTTTGAAAGGTTAAACTTTCGATACTATCAATTTTTTTATAATAATATTAATAATTGTTGGCGCCACAATCCAAATGGGACCAGGGCCTAGTTTGCTCATCAACTCTACTCGGGTTGTGCGCGCTACTGTTCTCTCACGAGTAGAAGGGACATACAGTTTTTTGTCGATTCCTAACGGCGAAATTTGAGAAGCTTGTCAGCAGCTCGAAAGAGGTATTGCTGTGAAAAATTCGAAAAATTTGGTGTTGAACTGGGAGTCGAACCTAGACCCTTCGGCGTGTGAGCGTCGCACTCTACCCACTACGCGACGGCGACCACTCAGTTTTTTTATGTGTATGTAAACTGGAGAATTCCAGGACTATTTCTAAAAAAAAAATTAATACCTTTGACATTTTGACAAATTTTACATTCAGTCGACGTTTTCTGATGTAGCAAATCTTTAAAGCCTTGCTTTTAATAAAGACTAATACGTGGGATTTCAAAACGTATTATTGGCAAATCCACCCCGAAAAATGTGGCGATTAATTTATTTTTGATGGCCATACAGAGCAACTCTGCGTTAGACAAAAAGAAGACAAGAGTATGCTCATTGAAACCCTTATCTTACGTTCGCACTTCTTCTGTCTTTTTGATTTTCTGTTGAGGACAAACTAACGAACATGTTCAAGTTTCGCGGCTACAATATTTTAGGTCTGTTCCAAATCATTTGTGTACAGAGATTCGCAGTTGAGTAATTTGGGTAAAAATCTCTCTTGCAAAGAGTAACTCTACCGCAACTTGTGAAACGACTTGTCGTAGAAATTCGTAAACAGCTATCAGATATATGAAATGTCAGAGGTTTTTTTTATTTTCGATTCGACAGCCATCTGCTGCTAAAGATTTTTCTTCGGCAGAAATTCGTAGGTAGGGGAAATATTTGACTCTTATACGAAAAAATCAGCTAATGCAACTCCTTTTGGAAGTTTTTCGGGCAAATTCGTAGGCATTCGTAGCAATTCAGATCAATTGGAACGGACCTTTTATTGAGAATAGGTGTGTTCCCGTACTCGAACAAACAACACAAAACAGTACAAAACAACATAAACTAACACAAAGTCCGTTACCGTATATTGAAAAAAATGGGTTTTACGTCAAATGAGCACTCTTTCGAGAGAGTAAAATATTTTCCCATCCTGCCCATTTTAATACAAGAAATTTTTGTGGATAGGTCGTTGGTTTTCTGTCAAATTAATTGGCGTGCGTACAGAGGTAAGTGAGCATGGACCCATTATCTTTGTGTATGTGTCTCAAATTTTGTTGTTGTTTTTGTTTAAGTGAATTTGATAGTTCTTAATGACATATTTTGCAAATTTGCTTTAGATGCGTTCCCGTACTTTGCTTCTTTATCAGAGAGATTTACCCCCACTACTTAACAAATGACATACTTCAGAATTTAGTACAAGAAGTACTGGGGCACACCTAATTAATCCCTCTGTAAGCAAGCAGAAAGAAAATAAAAATATAGGTTTTATAGTTATATGAATGAATGACGACCTTGGTTAAGAAATAAGGATATTTTAAACGAGTATTTCGGAAGGTTTAAGTATGTACGTATATATCGGGGATCAAGTAAAGTAAACTTAAAGTCAACTTCCTCCTCCACCCTAAGAAGAAAGACCATGTACAGACGATTTCGCTTTTATTCCATTGAACGCTAGACACTGATTTTAACAGAGTACGAATGATGTACAATTTTTCTATTGTAAATCAATTGGACCAGATTCATATTTTTATAAAATTTTGCTTATGCTTTCATATCGAAGATTGTCTGAAACAGAGGAAACGTTGTCTCTCTTGAGTATTAGTTGCGCCAATGTGTGTATATTCAAAATCACTAAGCGCATAGTTGAACGCGATTCTATATATTTATATTAATCACTTTGTTGTTGAGCTGCCGCACTGGAGTAGTCTGTGTTCCGCTTATTCTCGTTAAATTCTTCTTCAGACTATTCAAAATCAGATTGAGCCGTATTATCCTTCCTGTTGTCCATATTTAATCTACTAAATATGGACAACAGGACAACGATTTTCAACAGGCCAGTGAAATAGAAATTTTATGAAAAATCGTGGCTTGGCCTACCAGTAATGAAAATTACAAACGTAGCTACAATTGGGACGCAATTTGTAAGAGTTCCGCAGGTTCAATTCCATGACCGGACATCTCGCATTTTGTTTTTTACATTACCACCTGACACCACTCAAGAGCAATAATCATCCAAGAAAATGCTTCTTAGATTTCGCCATTAGGAGTAGGTAAAAAACTGTAGGTTCCTTCTATTCCTGAAAGAATAACAGAACTCACAACGCGATATTTGCTGAAGGTGGTAGATACTAACTCCCGGTAAACTGTTATGTTGATTAATGTGATCGTAATTTATAGTTTCTAAAGGTCCGTTCTCTTCTTATATGTGTGTCTAAGAAACAATTGTATCTACATAATTGCTGTTGAATTGTTTCAATTCACTTGTACTTGCTTGCACTTGCTTTTCAAACATCTTAGAAGTTTTCTTACGGTTCTTACAATTTAGAACTGATTTCCTCACCCGATCGTGCCTTTTCCAAAAATAAGTTAACAGGCCACATTGTCTTTGGTTTGAGAAACATACTTTTCTGATTAAAAAATTGAATGTAATCATATCTGTAGGTAACAGTTTCTACTTTAGTCCATATTAAGCCACCGATTCGTGGTTGAGGGCACACTGTAATCAAAATTTTGACCGGAATGTTCTTTTGTTAGTACTGGATAGTTTCAATACTAGATAGTTGAAATAGTTTAAAATTATTGTAAACTTTTTCGTTTCGTTGCCTTTTTTCAATATTTTGTGCAAAAAAACGAAATTCAATGTAATTAAGGTAGAGACACTAGTAGGCAGACAGTTAACACAAATTTTTACATTGACTTCTTCTTTTGGTTTACCTATTACATCTTCATTGAAATAGTTTGAATAATAATTGAATAATTCAAATTATTTTTAAAATGCCAGTGAATTTCACACAAACATCATTGTGGAAAAAAGGAAAACTTTTTTTAATTTTTACCAAAGTTCAGTTTGTGCTTGTACCCAATATTAATAATCATATCAACTTGAAAGATTTTTTTTTGAATTACAAAATATTTATACGAGTAAATAATAATATTTTTATCCATTGTGCTTTAGTATATAATTAAAAACCTTACTCATACATAACAAATGAATTATTCATAAAAGATATCTTATACCTGTTCGGAATACTTAATATTGTACTAAATGTTATCCAAACTCAATGCTTTCACTTCAGTTTTCAAAAGTCAACTTCATACTTTAAGGTACAAGTTTTATTTCACGACAAATAGTGCTAATAGCACAGAAATTTAAAGTTGACATTTAAATTTAAGTAGCCGAATACTCTGTTCCGAAATTAAAATCAGAATGAATTTAAGACCCCGGTATAAGGACACCAAATAATTTTCGAAGAGTTAAAAATGTTGTCCATTTCTTTTGACAGAACACTCGAGTTATTTAAATGTTATAAAACTTATTCATATTCTAAAAAAACATATGTAATATTTAAAATACCTGCCTTTGGAAAATAGTTCCACTATTATGTTTTTTAAAAAAAAGAACGTACTTATCAGCACGCTCCAAGGCTGTCACCTGCAAATAATACATAATTCGCAAACCAATTATTGCACATATGTACATGTGTGCATGCAACATGCATAAACTATTATTTTTGTGTTTACTTTTGTACGCTACAGAAAGAAAATTATTTCGATTTCTGATAAAAAAGAAGAAGTATCCGGATACTAGCACTCCCCGAATACTTGTGCCTCTACCCCTAAAACCAGGATCTTTAAACAGGTAAATATAATGGAGTAAGACCTTTCGCGGTCAAAGTTGACTGGTAATTTGAAGTCAGAATATTAAAGCATTATGATTGCCTGTAGTTAATTTAATAAAAAGTTCTTTATTGAAATATTGCTCACTAATTGAAATTTTTAAGAAAGTTGTACGATGTACTAAGTTTTGCAAAACATTGTGTTATGTTGACGCATGCATTAGGCAGTTTAAAAATGACTCTAAGACTGTTTATCGGGAACACAACGTTAATATTGAGATAGCCTCAAGTACGTAGCTGTAAGTTCAGTTCGAGTATTGATATCTTCATGTTTGATAGAAAATTTAATTGTTTGTGCATATTTATTCCTGTACCTGAGATGCGCTCGAAAAATCGGGTGATTTTAAGACACCGTTGCCGTATAGATCTGATGATTTAAGTGACGTAAGCAGTGTACGCTCAGAGAGCCCAGCCAGCAAACTCAATGAGACAAAGAAGAGGAGGAGGAAGATGCAAATGCAACCGACACCGATCAAGCGACGAACAACAACAACAACTGCATCATCTGATGAAGAAGCGGCCTCAAGCAAGGCGACGCCCATCCGAGCAACATCCACTCGGAAAAGCTCCAAACCAACACCAACAACAGCAATGAAAGCGGACAAAGATATTGAAACCCTTCAATACCAATCTGAAGGTAACGAAGGGCGTTACACGGGGGGTAACAACTCCTTCCATCTCCTCGCCTCCTCTGACACTGAGGACAGGGCGGAGGACATAAAAGAGCTGGAAGAGAGTACAAAGAGGCGTGACGAGCTCACTGCTCACATTGAACACCTCAAAGCGAAAATCGCAGCTGATGAGGCCGCCGAAGAAAAAAAAACGGAAGCAAAAACAACTGCAGCAACATCAAATGAAACAACAGCAGCAACAAACACAAAAACAGCAGCAGGACCAGCCCCAGGCGGAGCTGCCTTCTACTTCTAAAGCAGCTCAAAAACTGCAGAAGCAACAACATCTCCAGCAGCAAAAGCAACAGCAACAACCACCAAAGCAGCAGAGACAGCAGCAACATCAGTTACAACAGCAACATCAGAGACAGCAGCAACATCAGAGACAGCAGCAACATCAGATACAGCAACATCACCCATCACAGCAGGAACAACGACAGCAACAGAGATCCAGAGAGAAGAAGGAGAGGTGCCCTCCTATAAACATCTTTGGACTAGAAACGAAGGACATTGTCAAAACATGTAAGTTGGCCACAAGTAGTCCTTTTTATATTAAATATAAGGGTATGAATAGAATGTCGGTTCACTGTAGCTCAGTAGCCGATTTTAAAATAGTTAAAAAGTCCTTAGCGTCGGCGGGGGTTCGTTTTTACACATACACCCCAGAAGGTGAAAAAGTGCGTAATATGCTCCTCAAGGGGGTTGATCCTTCTACTGACCCGCAGGAGATCCTCAAGGAGCTGCGCGCCCACAATAGCGACGAGGTCCACTTCGTAGGAGTAAAGCCCTTCAACACTGCGGCTACGAGGAAGAATAAGGAGGTTAAACTTCCATTCTTTCTGGTTCAGCTCTCCCATGGCAGCAAAATCGAGAGACTAAGGAAAATTCGATCCGTAGGCTCTCTAGCTGTTAAATGGGAAACATTAAGAAAGTCGGACCACGTACTTCAATGTGCGCAGTGTCGGATGCTGGGACATACAAGGGACAACTGCAATATGCAATACAGATGTTCCAGATGTACTGAATCCCACCAGAAAGGGAAATGCAGTCTAGGCGAAGAAGAAGTTACAGACAGAGCCCTTCTCAGCTGTGTACTCTGCGGAGGAAAAGGTCATCCCGCTACTTATCGGGGTTGTCCTCGCATACGAGAGCTCCGGCAAAGAGTAAAGGCTACAAGGAACGCAAAAACGGTAGAAGCCAGGCCAGTGGCCCAGGCTGCAACTACCGCTGTTACGCCGACTATCACCTACGCTCAAATAGCATCAGGCAGAAAACCGGCAGAACAGACAGTGCCAAAGGTTGTTCCGGTCACAGTGCCCAGACAGCCTATGGCAGATCCTAACTTAAAGGATGTATTGACCACCATTCAGTCAATGCAAGCGCAGATGATAGCTTTGCAGAAACAGATGGTAGATTTACATACCAGTTTCCTACAGCAAATGGCCCGAGTCGACGTTATCTATTCGGCGCTGTTTAGCGAGCCAAATGCGCAACAGATATAATGGTTACCCTTAAGATCCTAGCAGTGAATGTCAATTCGCTGATAAGGATCGATCGACAAATACAGCTTTTTCACTTCTTGCAAACCCATAATCCTGACGTGCTGATGGTTTGCGAAACCAAGCTAAACCAGACGCGCAACCTCAGGTACAAAAATTACCAAGTAATAAGAAGAGACCGGCCTAATTCCTCTCGAGGGGGTGGGGTCGCCCTCTTAATAAGAAATAACATAAATCATAAGATCGTATACAGCAATGTTGTGCGAAGGTTTAGTGTGCTGGAGGCTTGTATCGCGAGCATCCCTCTCCAAGGTGGAAAGCGGTTATTCGTGATTGCAGTCTACGCGGCAGACACTCGAAACTCAATTTTCATATCTGAGCTCGAGGCTCTCTTCACTAGCCTTCGCTTAAACCTGGAGGAAAACTTTTTCGCTATTGCTGGTGATTTAAACGCAAAGCACGGCGAATGGGGTAACAGAATTCCAAACGAGAGGGGAAACGCTCTCCTAGAGTGGATAGAGCAGAATGGTATCGAGTTCAGGCTTGACTTACTTGCAACTGACAAACCATCTTTTCCACGAAGTGGGTCGTATCTGGATGTGATGCTCATAGACAAGCGAATCACAATTTTGAACGTGGATCGACGCACAAGGAACTGTTTAACCGCTGTCGAGTACGACAGTGATCACTGTGGTCTTGCCGCGGCAATTCAGCTCCCGAACGAGCTGGAGGAACTGGAGAGATATGTCCATACGTATCCTTACAACTATAACAAGGCACGTTGGCCACGTTTCTCCAGAGTCTTAAAAAAAGAACTACGTTCGAATGCAATCTTTCCACCAACGAACAGAAATTTGACAAACGAAGAGGTTGACAGGTACTTAATACAAATGGACGAGACCATTAAACGAACAATGAAAAAGACTATTCCTACGCTGACACCAAAGGATTCTGGCGACATCTACCGGAACGCCGAGATAGACGCACTTCACGTGCAAAAAAGTAGACTTCTGTCAAGACTAAAACTATTGTACAGACGGTTTACAGATCCGCAGAATGATGAAATACGGTCATTAAAGTCGCAGATCAAATTAATTCAGCAATTGCTCCACCAGCAATACAGACTAGCTGTAAACTTGTACTGGGGCAATAAGATTCAGGCTGTGAGATCCAGCAACCCGAGCATGCTCCCACAAGTAAATAGAATCTTCCGGAGGAAAGGTTTTAACGACATCCAAACTGTCCGACTCAACAGAACGACAGACAACGCCAACTTACTAAGGACAGTAGACATCGATCCAGATGGGGCAGTACTTGACGACGACTTCTTTGTAGTCGAAGATCCCCAGGAGAAAGTGAAAGTAATTGGAGCTGTCTTCCAGGAAGTATATACGGTCAATGAACCTCTTTGTCCAAATAACGACTTGGAAGACAGAGCCAAGCTTAACCACTTCCAACTAAGTTCTGAAATAAGTCAATGGCGATCCGAGAATCCTGGTTTCATCAGGTTCAGTGACGATCTTCTGGCAAATAATGCCGTCGCCGATGATGGAAACAATTCCATCCTTATTTCGAAGGATGAACTCCAGGGCATCTTTAATTCACTGAAGAAGAAGAAGTCAGTAGGAATAGATGGGATACCGAATATTGTTCTGCGCCATCTACCCTCTGAGGCAGTAGATGTATATACAACCCTGTTTAACAATGCGCTGAGTAACGCATATTACCCGGCGCATTGGAAAACAGCTGTGGTACAGCCCATTCCGAAAAGGGACAAAGATACTTCCATCCCGACAAATCTCCGGTCTATAAGTCTTCTTCCGTGCATAAGCAAGGTTTTTGAAAAGATTGTCATTAGAGCTCTTAAAGAATGGGTTGAGGAATGTCAAATTATACCGGACAACCAATTCGGCTTTAGGGCGGGGCATGATACCATACATGCCGCGTCCAAATTGGTATCCGACATTCAGTGGAACAAGAACAAGAACCAATGCACAGGTGCTTGCCTGATAGACATGAATGGGGTTCGACACCGTTTGATTAGAAGGCCTTTTCCTCAAGTTAGTCAGACTAGGCATAGATAAGACACTGCTGTATATGATCTATGATATGATTACAGGTAGGAAGTTTGTTGTGAAAAATGGCAACATTACATCCACCACCGTATTTCACATAAAAAATGGTTTGCAACAAGGTGCCGTTGGTTCACCGATCCTTTTCGCTATATTCACTAGCGATCTTATTGGTTCCATGCCGCATTTAATGGCGTACGCCGATGATCTCATAGCGTACAGATCAGGCCCGAAAATTGAAGTTATAAATAACTTGTTGCAGCATGACTTTGACGAAATTCAGCGATTTTGCGACGACTGGAAGTTGAAGATCAACTTCCGGAAGTGCGAAACTATCCTCTTTAGAACCCCGCTATCTAGAGCCTCAAGGGATACGAAGAAAAACTGGCGCAAGTTCGGCATATTGGACCCGCGGGGCCAGCCGTTAACTGTGCAAAATGTAGTTAGATATCTTGGCATTTGGTTGGACCAGTACTTGTACTGTGGTAAGCATGCAGATACAGCTCTGACAAAAGCTAAGAAAGCCTTTGCTGCGGCAAGTTGGTTGTTTTACAGCAGCCAACTTGATACCAGAGTAAAGGTGATCTGCTACTTGGCTCTCATACGGCCAATCATGGTGTACGGTTGCCCAGTGTGGTTCAATCTGAGTCCTTCTCAGATGGAAAAGATGAGGGTGTTTGAGAGGCAATGTCTCCGGGCCTGCCTCCGGTTGTATCGAACACCTGAATCCGATTACAAGAAATTCTATCCCAACGAGGTTCTGTATAACGAGGCAAATCTAATTAGGATAGATAATTTCATTATTTAGCTGACTCGTGGGCACATTGCACGAGCGATGACTTCTTCAAACAGTCTGATCTTTGGGGCGTATTACCCCAACTTCATGTACCATGAAAAGGTGCGCCTGAACGGATTCATACCTCCTGAAGCGTTTCTCTACTTAGACTCGAAAGGGCTGATTCAGAACACGGAAGGATGTCCTATCATCTTCCATGTCGTACGCCGAACAGTGGATAGGCGGCTCCAATACGAACCGGACGTCGCTCGTAGCCACGAGGAACTTCTTCGATTCAGTAGGGCGATCTCCGCCCGAGATAGGGCGCAGTCCGCCAGAGAACGACACTTCTACTGGTGGTTGCACCAAAACCAGCTCCCGCCAACGCGCGAAAGTAGACTACATTAAATTTAAAGTTCTCCTTGTGGATCGACATAGTTTTTAAGCTAGTACGTAAGGTAATAAAATTATACAAAAAAAAAACAAAACAAAAACAAAAAAAAACAAAAAAAAAAAAAAAAATTAATAAAAAATAAAAATACAAAAAAAGGTGCACTATGGCGTATTAGCTATATATGTCAAGCATATAAATTCTACATACGCCATGGTACACACGTCCGTACTTTGATATGGGCATAGTTTAGCTAGGTTTTTATTAAGTTTAAATTTAAGGTAGGTTAGGTTAGGCTTAGATTTAGGCTCAGGTCCAAGTTTTTATAACTTTTCTTGGAAAAAAAAATGTAATTATTACAAACAAAATTTTACTTGCAAGGCAATTTAAAAAAAAAAATCAAGAATAGCTTAGAGCACCTGCTAATGGTCAGTAAGTTAGATTTAAGAATACTGTTATGATAAATGTAAGCTAGTTTTAAGTATTTTTCTAGAATTAAAATAAGATAACATTAGATATTTAATAAGATATGCCCAAAAAACAAAACAAAAAACCTGAGATGCGTTCTTATATTCGTACATTGTACGATTTCAAACAGCGATTAAGAGTATGTTTTACTTTTGGTTTTCCTAGAAAATGTAAATGTTGGATTTAAGAAAAGAACTACTTTCTTTCTTTAATATTTTACTTTTAGTTTGTATAGGTTGTCCAGGTATATCCAAAGTGATCAAAGCAGCGCTTGATCATACATCCTGATGTACTAAGATTGGTTATGAACCTTTTTTCAATTGAAAATTTATTAAAATTTCGAAAAATACGTCTTTTACACTATCCCATAGATGTTGGTTTAAAAACTTTGGAGAGGTGGAGTAGATTTTGTTTATGTAAATCATGAATAAAGGATTTGACATGTTAAAAAATGAAATCACTCAAGAGATGACTTTGGGGTTGAAAAACGTAATTTTGTGAGACCTCAGTTACGGTGTTGTTTTCCTTTTAAAGAAATATCGTCAAATTCATTGGTTGTTGGCATGTTAATAATAGCCAGTTTTAAACATATCAATAGATCAAACCTATACTGTAGCCAAAGTCATACAATATTCTATAATATAAAATAAAAACATTTACACATTTGAAAAAAAGAAAACGTGTAAATACATTTTTCTCGCTCATTATTTTAAATTTTTCGATTCTACAAATATGATATACTTCTAAGTGCTCTTGACTAGAAAGTCCGCAAATATTTTTTAACATTTTTTTGTTCAACTCCTTACTTAAAGAAGCCGAAGTTGTTATTTCGTTTAAGCAATTTCTAAGGTAAGGTAGATCGGGGTGTACCTAGACCAGAAGTTCTCCTTTGGCTTTGCATATAAGGCACATTTTAAACATGGTCCGTAAGGTCATTTGTTTTATATCCTTATTTATTGAAAATCACCCCTAAATAAGTTTGAAATATTGATCTTAAAACACTAATGATATATGCGCGAAAATTCATATAAAAAGCATGCGATTTCTCGACTCTTGTACTACACGAGCATTCGTTACCTTCATTCTTTCAATCGAATTGAAATGATAGATTTATGCTCAGATGAAAGATTATCAACTCTGATAATACAAGTACAACTGTTTAAATATAGTTCCACCCTTTTTAATTCTCTTAGAGAGATTTTTATTTATAGTTTGTTCTCTCATTGAATCTTCTTATTATTTATTTGATTCTCAGTTTCAAGGATGTTTCAACCATATCTATGTAAACAAATGTATGTGCAAACTACACAATTGCTCTATTTATCAAAACTGTAAGCATAGAGTATTACTAAGCTAAGCATCAATTTTATTTTTTTTTTCGATGGAATTAAAAAAATTATATACTTTATTGGTCGAGGCGTTTATGTCAAGTAATGTCTGACATTTCGACATTTTGAGACTATTCCTCTTTCAAAAACTACTTTGTGCATTATTCATGAAAATAATGATTGACCTAAAATATTCTTCATTATTCGCAGAAATTTTTCATGACTAAATCAATCATTATTCATGAGTTATTCAATCATTAGTCAATAATCACTAAATAAGAGCATTTGTTCAAGCAATATCAATGTTCATAAAAAAAATAAGACAAAGTATTAAGTTACTTCAAATGATAACGAAATGTAAAATATTACTGTCGAATTTTTTGTTTTTTGGTGATTTCTTACCACATAGTTTTCGCAATTGACGTTTGGCCGCGTAAATATATACAGCACTGTGTAAAATAATATCGCCATAACCGACTGCTAATTACATTTTTATTTGGTCAGGCAAAAAATCTATTACATAAAACCCATAAACAAGACATTAAAAAATTCATCTTGTCATTGTCTCGTTATCGGAAATGCAAATATATGCGTAATTTCCGATATGCCCGCGATTGGTGGTTATTCATGATACAGAGTTAGTCATGACTACACATTAATCATGAATAACAGTCAATGATCATATGTGTGAATAACGAAAATTTATGATTAAACGTTAGTCATGAATAAATCCGGGAAATAAATTATTCATGACTGACGTTTAGTCACGTTTCTTTAGTCATTTGTCATTATGTTATTTTATGCCCAACTCTGGTACATAGGACGAACTACTACCCATTTGAAGTGGAAATTTAAAGTTACTTGAAATGACAACTAGCATGTCAGTCCTGGAATGGAACCTAAAACATTTGGCGTTCAATTGACGCACTTGCTTCACGACGGTCAGTTAAAGTTATTTAGAGGCCTCTATTCGTAACCATTGAAACATTTTTATTATCAGCAAAGAGCGTTTTTGTTTAATTAAATGTCTTCCTTTTGATATGTTCGCCAAATGTTTATCTCGAATATAAAAGATACATTTTCCCAGCATTGCAATAAACCGGGACCACCGCTTCAATTTTAATGTGGCGAATATACCGGTAAAGTTGCTTCTGACTCTAAAACACGTCTTAAATTTAAGGACTGAGTACTGCGTTGTTACAAATTCCGCCGCTTCTCTGCGGAAAAAACATTGTCCTCCTGAATATAAAATCGCTCTTCAAAGAGGATCTGAGTTGCAAGTCTTTTCAACAGAAATTACATATGCAGTGCATACTATACCCAAAGTTTATCCAATCTTAGAAAACAAAATGTTCCAAGTAAAAAACACTTTATTATATGATAAAAAATATTTAAATATTTTGTAACAGAGTTATTCCAGTGTAAATTCTCTTACTGCACATAGATTGGAAAAAAACATTTAATTTCTCAATTAAGAGCACTTTAATCTTAACTAGGTTATTGCAAGTTATTGTATCTTTCATTTCAGTCAGCAGTTGCACCTGGATATCTTTCAAGAAGCATAGCCACACCCTGTCCTCCCGCCGCACAAGCTGCAACAACACCCAGCTGGCCGTCTTCCCTCACCAGACGGTTGGCCTAAAATTTAGAAAAGTTATTGTTACACAATCGTTTGATTAGAAATAAAACTGTCTACTTACTGTATGCATGCAAAGACGAACACCCGTGGCGGCAAATGGATGACCAATAGACAGGGAGCCACCCCAGTTGTTCCATTTGCTTAAGTCTGGGGCACCGTACTTCTCACTCATTCCCATATAAGTCTTGCAGAACCAATCTGAATCCAGTGCCTTCAAATTGGCAATGATTTGTCCGGCAAAGGCTTCATGAATTTCCCACGAATCGATGTCTTTCAAAGTAAGACCGGTTTTCTTCAGAAGTTTTGGGATTCCGTAGGCTGGACCAAGCAAAAGCTGATCAACTGGATCTTGCGATACATAAAGGAAGTCTCGCAAGTAAGCTTTTGGCTTCAAACCCAATTGCTTTGCTTTCTCTTCAGTGGTTACCAAGCAGGCAGATGAACCGTCGGTCTAGGAAAACATCATAGTATTAATTTGTATGCACTATTTGGGTGAGAATGGAGACTTGTCTTACCAAGAATGAAGCATTAGCTGCTGTGATGGTACCATGAGGCTTAACAAATGCGGGTCTTAGTTTTGCTAATGACTCTGGAGTTGATACACGAATGCCATTGTCCTTGTCAACGGTCTTATCCACACCAGACACTTAATTAAGAAGCAAAGGCTATTATAATGTGCATTGTCAGCCATATCGAAGCAAGACTCACCCTTGAAAGGAACCATATCGGTAAAGTATCCCTTTTGCTCAGCATCCTTTGCCAAAGTGTGGGACCTAAGAGCATAGTCATCCTGCTCCTTACGACTAACTTGGAAAGCGGCTGCCAAACGATCTGCGGAATGACCCATTGTCTCTCCGGAGGAAAATTCAGCAACAGCAGGAAGCTGTAATTAAATTCTTTCAGAGAATGTCCCAATCTTTTGAGGAGAGAGTGATTTACCTCGGGAACAAAGAAATCTGGTCTAATAGATGCTAGGAGTGAGAGCTTCTGTACTGGCGTCTTTGCTTTGTTAGCTCTCAACATCAAACTGCGCATCTTGCGACTGTGACGGATTGGCACATCTGACATGAACTCTACACCTCCAGCAACGATAACGTCGTAAGTTCCGGTTGCTATGAGTCCCATACCAGTGGTGATAGCCTACGATAGGAACAAGAACCTTTAATTATAATACTTTTTTGGAGTTGAGTTCACTTACCGCGTTTGAGCTAATGCAAGCCATGGTTACAGTGTGTGCAGGGGTTTTGTTACTGAAACCGGCTGCTAGCGCAGATTCTCGAGCAATGTTAGATGTCTTAACTTCCTGTATTACCGAACCGTAGATGATGTACTCAATTTGTTCTTTGCTCAGATTTGTTTTTCGGAGAAGACTCCTACAAATGGAAAGAGTAACATTTTTTTCAGCGTTTTAAGGGAGTATACTCACAAGAGCGAATGACGAGCCAACTCATGTGGCATTAGTTTTGAGTATGTCGTTCCTGACATCAAGAACGGCGATCGTACTCCGTCAACCAAAACCATGTTTTTTCCACCTGTGTTGGGAAGAGTTTTCTTTTGATACGTCGTCGAGGTCGTAGATAAACTGCGGATTCCTATAAATGAAAATAGGAGAGTTCGTTTTTTTAGTAATGCATATAGAATTTCAACATAGTAATTTATCAAAGAATATGTACATAAATGGGCTGATCTATGATGACGTCTGGTAGCAAATTAGATCTAAAGCCTTCAGGGTATCTCTTGAAAAATAGGGGAACCAGTTTCTTTAAGATGTAACCAAAGTACTTTTGTCTTTTAGCAAGACACTGTTTGGCCTAAAAACAAAATCAGATTTTTGCCACTGACTTGGCAATTATCAAATCCCATATGTCATTTTTGTGCTACCTGTCGCCAAGCAAAATGTTGGTCCAATGATACTGAAACATTTTGGAAATTTGCAAAAAAGCATTTTAAGCTGTTTTTGTGCTATACCTCCTTCAAGTGGACACAATTTACAATAAGAATCTAGGTCCTAATCCGCCACCGGACGAACCACAAAGTCGCCCTAGACTTTACAAATCAGCTGTTAGAACAGTCACTGGTTTCTTCACTTGGCATTATGTCTAAGGTCTTATAAATAAGGTCTTCCATACGAAGACTTCTGTCGGAGATGATAAAAAAGGAAAACTCTGTCATTCCTAGTTTATGGAAGGACCCTTTTTATGTCCCCTTTCACAAATTTCATAAGAAGAGGTATGTAATTATTTATTTTCAAAATCAACTGTTATGTCTGTGGCAATAAGTTGAAAGAGCTTAAATCGGTTTTCATCATTTTTCAGTTTGATCAAATTAAGTTTTGTGATTTAGTTTTTTAAAACATTTTCGGTGATTACTTTGAAACCATTAGTGCTAGACAAACGATTTTTTTTCCAGAACACACGCTTGTAATATCTTTAAATTGTATATTTTGTTTTTGTTGAAAGATAACCACCGAACGAATAAATAAAGCTTAGGTCGCCTTAAGATATACGCTTTGCAGCCAATTAAAGTAATAAAATACCTTATTTAAACTTAAGCTGTTTTATAAAATTGAGTTTAGTTTAAAATCACTTTTTTTAAAACGGCTTGTAACAACATAAGTTATTGAATAATCCAATTTGCTTACGTTTAAAGTAACATATGTCGATATAAGCTATCATTTCTGTTGATTTTCAAAAGTAGTAAAGGCTTATATCAGGACTTAAACTAGTTCAATGTATTTATTTTTAGGAAGTTTAGATGAATTTGTGCTCAAGATAGACATAAGCCGTTGTGTAAATGCACTTTTTGTATATTCAAGCATAAGCTACTTTAATATTTTTAAAATTTAACGGCTATTTTTTGTCATAGAGTAACGGGACCCACACCAAATGAAAGATAAACAAAATGAAATATGTGATATTAAAAACACAATTTTCGCTTATGTCGACTTAAACTCTTTTAACTTATTGGCACAGATGTAATTGTAATTGACAATTGGGCAATGGAACGACTGACATTTAACAAGTATTACTTTTTTGAATTGGGTTATTGCCTTGTAATATCTTCCGCTGTGCTAGGATACTATAAATGCGAAAAAAATTTCCATAACTCAAACATATATGTACACATACGCACATAAACTAATAGTTGATATTTTCGACTATTGTATATTAGAATGAAAACAAATAGGGAAAAGTATATAAAATAAGACGAAAGTGTCTGTGTTTATTTTCGGAAATTATAACATACGACTAAAAATTCCAAAATGCTGAACAGACTAGACAGACTAAAAGTAAAAAAGCTTAAGTGAGTCCACTTGCAACTAAACATCGTAACTTTTGAATATTTCCACATAATTAGTTAGTAGAGAATTAGGTTTCTGCTTAAGCGAATCGTTCGGCCACTTCCAACAGTGTTGATCAAGTTTGGATTTGAAACAGGTTACGAGTGTCTGGTTGCTTATCACCGTGTGGAAGATTGATAAGATTGCAGATGCTCAAATGAAAATATTGTACATGTACTGTAATGTCAAATTTTTGGACTTTAGCTCTGACAAACCTGATTTTGAATTGATTACGTCCACAAGTACTTTGAATTTTTTTTTGTCAAGCAAAGTAGATTTATTGCAATGACAATGTATTTTGAAGACAGTCATCTTCATGAATGTTGAGGCCAGGAACCTTTCAAGAATATTAAGCCAGTCATGTTATCTACGTTTGCCGGAGGTGAAATTTTCAACTTTTAAAACATATGTACCTATTCGCAAAAAGAATATTTTCTTTAATATATCTCATTCTTAGTTTTGCTAGGAAAAACCAATGAGTATTTTATGCACCAATAAAATAGTCCAAATAATCAGATTCCATTGAAGCATATGCCGATTACGAAAGGGAAAACACATTCCAACGCATTTACTGATTATTAGTGCATCAGAATGGACTTTGGACGAATGACTTTTCTAAGTCACAGGGGGAATTCGAATAGCAACAAGTGTACTGAATTTGCTTGAATTGCCGAATTCAAGATATATTTGCACAATTTTAGAGAGTACATTAACAGAAGCACCCAATTTTATTAAAATCAGATATAACTCACCATTCCTTCGAATATTTGCAGCGACAATGGACGATGCTTGATTTATTTTACTAACGTATGTGGCCATCGTAGACGTGTAATATTTTTGAATGTAGTCTCGATTTAAAAGCAAATAATAAACAAGTTATGAGTTTATGTATATAAAAATAAATGAACTAAAAAGTAGAAATCTTAACAGTGCACCGACAATTCAGCGACAGGCACCTAGCCGACTAGACTTCAGTTGGTGAGCTGAATGAAATGACAGATAGGAATTTGTTCCGATTTTGGAGAGTGATTTTGCTGCAGTGTTTGCGTTTGAATTAATTTTTGAAAAGGGTATTATAACGTACTATTCGAATTAATCAATACTTGTTGTCTTGTCCGGGATACGAAATCATTAATTACTATAAGAAATGGCAGTTTACTTCGCAAAAATACGAAGCAAACTTTAAAAAAACATTAGCTACATTAAAACCAATTAATTCAAATTTGTACAATTTGTTGTTACATGGTAATATAGTAAGGTTTCTTACTACTAGTTTCATAAGCTGTATAAAGAAATTGTGCTCAGGCACATGCATATATGTGTACACAAGAATGATAGAAACATTTTTATCATTCTTGTGTGTACATACATGGATGGCACGACAGTCCAAAGGCGGATCAGGTCCTAGCTTGCTTATTAATACTCGAGTTGTTACCGCTACTGTTCTCTCACAAGAAGTGGGGATCTACAGTTCTATGGCGATATCGCACGGCAAAAATTGAGAAGCTTTTTCTTAGACAGTTATTACTCTTTGAGCGTTGTTAGTGAAACATGACGGCTGTTCATCCGGAAATCAAACATGGACATTCGTCGTGTATGTGACGCACTCTACCCACTGCGCCACGGAGGGCACATATATACAGCTTGAAGGAAAACAAATAAGCGCTTTGAATTAACTTTATCAATCTATTTGGTCTAGTTTTGTCCGTGATCCGTAAAAGACGTGACAAGTTCTTGCTAACTTTAAATTTGATGAGAGTACCTAAGAAATTATATTTTTTCTTCGGCTGTCACATCTTATTCCGAGTCATTTTAAACTGTGATAACTGTGATTGTTGCTGGCTTAACCCTCTTCTAGAGGAATTCAGAACTTGGTAAAGAAGCATTGTCAAAAAAGTGAAACACTTAATCCTTGTGGTATTCGATACCTTGTTCACTCATATATTTGCCCTGAATTAAAACTTAGACGATTGTGGTACCAAGAACCAATAGGGAGAAGGATACCTGCAGCTTCCTCATCTTCCGCTCCTGAATATCATTTTACAGAGTTTTTAATAACGTCCATAACTTTCAATTCAAAAATAAGTGCCAAATTCGTTTATTGTCAGGGTCCCTGATAGGTACAGCCGTTTAAGACTTGTGGATTGCCCTCGTTAAAATTAGTTAGTACAAATTTTAAGTTTCGAGAATTTTTTTCAGTTTGACTATATGGACTTAAGTTTGAAGTACTTCAGCATTTATTGTTAATCTTAAAACATGTTGATTTTAATCTTCTCGTTTTTTTTGTTTATCATAAAGATTCAATGCACATATAGCAGCGCATGTTGGTTTGTAAGTACTTGGAAAAATTAAATTGTAAATTGTACTTGTAAAAAACAACAACTCCCACAACAAATAATGACTACAATTTGACACATCTTAGAAATACATATGTATACATATTTATTTTCTTAAAAATATACAATTAATCATTTTAAGCAGAGAAAGCTCCATATTTGTAATTACTTTCTGTCGAAAGGGTCCGACCAAACTTTCATATCTAAGAACAGAAAACAAAAATTCATTTAGTTCATTTAATTTGATATAATCCTTTGTACAACTTACTTCCTGGTTGTATAGCCTCCTGATTCACACCAGCTCTATTAATTGCTTGCACCTTTTCTGTAAGATAAATGGCAACACTTAAGTACATCTTTTTTATAGAGACTTTTGGAGAGATTTGAATGAAAACAAGTGCAATGCCTTTGAATTCATGTGAAATAAGGACTTGAGTTACTTACTGTATTTCTCGGTGTTTATCATTGGGTCGATGATTATTGGATATATTGCAACACCGATAAATCCCACGATTGCTGATATGAAACCAACATATCTCCATCCTTTCAAAATTGTCATTTTCGTTTTTTTTTTACGAATTGCGGCAACCCGAGTCGATTACGAACTTTTTGACAATCAGCTGCTTAGAAAGTGATAATTAAGAGTTGACATTTATGGGTTAGATATTTGAAAAGCAGATGGAGCAGTTTGGTGGTTTAGTGAAGATATGAACCTAACCTTATGGTGAGGTTAGAGCAAGCTAGTTAATACACTTTTATGCGTTAGTACTTCAGTGCGTTCTCTTTGCACCCAGAACTTTCTACAAGATCGGTTGTGTTTCGATAAACTGTGGATTAACGTGAGTAAATTGGATCACTTTTTAATAAGATTTAGAAAGGAAATAAACAAAATATATTATAACAATTATACTTATATAATGTTAAATACATAATTTTGTAAACAAATAAAATATGTAATGTGTGAAAAAATTAAATGCAAGCTTTGAAAAAGAAAAATAAATTAAAAAATAATAAAAAGAATCTTGTTTAAAGATTTTAAAGCTCAACAAATTTTTTTAACATGTTGAAAAATGAAGCAAAATATTTAAAATAGGTTCAGGTCCTTTTTGACTTTTTTGCATTATTTGTTCTTATGGCTTATATTTATAAGCTCTACAGGCAAGGTATGAGTCCCTTTGTATTTATGCACTTTAACTGTTAACACGTGAAGAAGCCTATGCTCTCGTATATGAAGTTTATTCTTAATTCAAAATTTTTCCAACGCTATTAACACATATAAAGCCTCATCCGATATATTTCTCAAGATAGAGCTTAGTTATATCATTGATGTTGTCTTATTTTGTCATTTCGCTTCCATGCGCTTTGTGAAGCAGTGTTAATATATATCGAAGGCTTATGCCAATAGGAAATAAGTGAACCTAAAACCCGGCATTATTCCTGCCCGCAGTCAATTTCAGGATCGGCCAATGTCAGAATATTTGTCTGGTGATTCTGGTCTGTTCCAATCCATTGGTGTACAGAAATTCGTAGTTGAGTAGTTTGGGTAAAAATCTCTCTTGGAGAGAGAGAGTAACCCTGCCGAGACTTGTGAAACGACTTTTCGTAGAAATTCGCAGAATTATATGTAAACAGCTATCTGGTATATGAAATGTCAGATGCTTTTTTATTTTCACTTTGACAGTCATATACTTTCTTCGGCACAAATTCGTAGGGAGGGGGAATATGTTACTTTCTCATGAACTCTCTCTTATACAAAAAAATCAGCAAATGGAATGCCTTTCAATAGTTTTTTGGCGTATTCCGTAGATATTCGTAGCAATTCAGAGCAATTGGAACAGAACTATTGCTTGGAGGTTTTAACTGAAATACCTCGTACAAGACTCCGTTGATAAGAAATTCTCCAAAGCTTAGTATTTCCCTTAGATCTTCATAGAATTATATTTAGTAATTTGACAAAATGCGATGCAAAAGTTAGGAGCAAGTATCGTACCTAGAATCATCACATTTATGTTCAGAAACTGATCAACCAAGCATAGAAAACGCCCAAATAAATCAGGAATGCAAGCCTTTTATTTGTATATAAACAGCTTCGCTCAAATTCAATTCCGAGACCAGTCCCCACTTCTTCTTCGGATGGCGCTACAGTCCGGGGTGGACCTGGGCCTACCCCCTACAGTCCCCACTTCCTACAGTAAAATTCGAAGAATGTTTTAATCTATTTCAAGTGAAGCTCCCTGTGGTCCTTCGGTGTTGCTATGGTAACTTGCCCCAAACAACGTTGGACAATCCTTTCATAAGGGATAGTCACATAATTTCCTACGCATATGTGCAAACGTTTACTTACAAAAGTTGCTAAAAAACTATTTTTTATGGTCATATAAGTGCACTTCTTTTCGTACTCATTAAAAAGCAATAAACTAGAAAGATCTGTTTTGTTTTCAATTTTGAGCAAAATCCGTACAAGTTTGGAAGGGTTTCCTTTTATATTTTCGAGGTCAAGACATTAATTTTGTGCGCCAGGTGCCCAGAAGAGTGTAAGGGGTTTTTCAATGCAGATGCTGTTGTATAAAATTGTCAATCGCAAGACTTGACGTGCAAAAGGAAACCATATTTAGGGATATACAGGAAAAGGCAGAGAGATGGGAATTTTCGATAAATTGGCAGGAATTCTGAAATTGAAAAAGGAACAGATGACAATACTTGTGGTGGGATTAAACAATAGTGGCAAATCGACGATAGTCAATCATTTTAAGAGCGCAGACGAACGAACAGCAATAACCGTACCAACTGTCGGATTCACGGTCGAACAATTTCAAAGTAAGTTTGCATGTTTTTGTTGTGAAACCGTAATATGTCCTGCAGAGAAGTTTTCTATCTTGTGTGTCTAATTTAATAGGCGTAATTTGGATAAAGGAAATTAAGTTGCGTATGTCTGTTTTAAAGTTAGGTATATGGAATCGCCTAAATTGTTATTCACAAAAGTGTGAGATCTATGTATAATCATAGGTCGTTGACATTTTATATGTTTCGTTGTTACAAACATAAAAATATCTGCTTTTGCTTAACAACATGCAACAAATGAGCGACAGACGAAAAGACCTCAAGAGCACTGATTTGTAATCAGTTAATCAGGCTAAATATAAAATTTAAAACAATTACAACATTGTCTGTTCCAATTGCTCTGAATTGCTGCGAATTGCTACGAATGCCTACGAATTTCTCCGAGAAACTCTTAAAAGGCGTTCCGTTTGCTGATTTTTTCGTAGAAGAGAGAGAGCTCATGTGTGTCTCTAATGTGTCATCAATCTGTGGGCAGCAGATGGGTGCCTTCTGACATTTCATATATCCGATAGTTGTTTACGAATTTCTAGTCGTTTACGAGTTTCACAAGTTACTCTCTGCAAGAGAAATTTTTATCCAAACTACTCAACTACGAATTTCTGTAAACAAATGAACAAACCTATACACAAAGAAAAAAATTTGAGTTTATTATTCTGCGAAAATGCCTCATGATGAATATTGCGCTAAGAAAAACATTCATGGCAACACCCCCTCACTTACTGTGTCTGTGTCTGTATTACTGCCCCTACAAGTTGTAATTGGAGCGAATGTCTAGTTCAATTTCTTCGTTCAGTTTTTTATTTTCGACTTTTTATTCAGTTCTTAAAACATTAGTTTAAGGATTAGAAATTTGAATAAAAACTTAATTCTCCAGCCAATTTGTCAATGCAACAACACGAAGCCATCGACGAGCAAGTTTAACTCGTAAATATCTTCTTATTTTATTTATATTTCATCATCTTTTTGGATCTAGACCGATTATATATCACTATTAAGTTTATACTCAAGCAGCTCATAATCTTTCAATGAAAAACGATAGGTAAAGCTTCTTCTCCATACATAACGTGTAACTTTGGTTTAGCTTGAGCTGTGTTGTTTTTTTCCTTATGAAAAAAAAACGTATCTTTTATAATTTTTTAATATTTATTTATTTAAATTCAAATTTTTTTTTCAACTTTGCAGATCAAGGAATCTCATTCACTGCCCTAGACATGTCCGGGGCAAGCAGATATCGAAATTTATGGGAATATCACTTTAAAACGTGCCAAGGAATTGTATACGTGATTGACTCCAGTGATCGGATGAGATTGGGTAAGTAGAAGCTCAAAGTTGTAAAATTTGATTGGAATTTACCACAACTCCAAACAATTTGTAAGCACATTCATATCTTTTTGTCCCCGGTTCAATTAAAGCCCCTTCAAAAAAAATGCACGGATTCACAACAGCAATCCTTTTCAATAGATCCTTTACTGTCAGTGTGTTTTCAAATTGTAATTACGTTTGTTTATATGTTGGTGTTAACATTTCCCATCCTTATGGCCGCGGTTATAGTGCTTCATCTAATTAATCTGCAAGTACAGTCATCCTTTGGTGCGGGTGAATAATTGCAAAGCTCTTATCGTTGGTAAACTATTCCATGCAGTCAGTCCTTTGACCGCTTCGAAAACCATCGGTGGAGCATAACTTAAACTTTTTTGAGGTATTTTTTATATTATACCAGGTGATGAAATGACTACAATTGGACTTTAGGTACCAGAAGGAAGGAAAACACATACCTGAATGATGAAGATCTTTAGTGGATTATCTCATTTTGATTTTGTGTTTTTTGTTCCTAAAACAGTATGCAGTCTATTTATCGGCTATTAGCAGATCTTGTTGTCTGCTATAGAGCGGAACAGATAGAAATAGGTGTCCGGGTTATATGATGAAATAGGACAATCACTTTGAAGTTTCCAGGTATGTTTTTGTTTGCTGCATACTAAGCCATATGCTTTCTGCGAAAGTCAATTATTTCGAGATCTCCACTTAATCCAGTAATGAAAATCCACACAATTCAATATAGAGACACAGCCATACACTCAGTTGAGTGTAGTAATAAGCGATAGGTGACAACTTGCACTTCTTGAACATTTACAAACCAATACGATGTCATGTTAGAAGTTTGCCAAGTTTGTGGACACTAGATACCTGACGGAATAAATTTGTTCAGTCCTGTCGTTATTTAAACAAAAAATATGCAAAACAATTTGTAAAGTATATTTTATTGTATATTAAATATTTCTGTTAAAACTTTTTATGATTTGGATTTAAAATATTTTTATACATAATGTAAGCGCCTTCAAAGCGTTTATGCGACATTGTGTCAAATTCGTTAATCAAATTAAATGCGTATGAAAGTACCCTCACTTATCAGTTTCTTCATATTTCCATGTCCTCCACAAAGTGGTTGTGAAAGATGAACTTGACCTACTTCTCCAACATCCTGACTTAGTGAATCGACGGATACCTATCCTCTTCTATGGAAATAAAATGGACTGCAACGATGCCCTTTCCAGTGTCAAAATTGCAGCAGGTAAGATTTCTATGCGGTTCAGTGTCTTCATGAACAAATTTTGTATATATTTCTCAAGCTCTGGGGTTAGAAAACATAAATGACAAGCCTTGGCACATCAGCTCCAGTAATGCACTGACTGGTGAAGGACTTGAGGAAGGAATTCAGTGGATGGTTGAGCAGATTCGTATGTGTTTGATAGAAGCGAAGGATCACAAGAAAAGGAAAATGTCGACGGCGAGTTAAATTAATGTTTAAATATTGTGTGTGATTCAAGAAATGTTAAATAATAAATGCGAAATGTTGTTATAGTAATTTTTTTATATAACTCGAAGATCTACTCTATAAGTTTCCTTTTGTAATTATTTTTGGTGATTAATTTTGGAGTTCATTTAAATTCTAAAATATTTTGAAACAATATTTTTTGTTTAATAATCTAGGGCATGACTGCCGCACATCCTTAGACAAGATGGCTGAGCAGTTCAATATATGGCTGGGTGCCAGGTCATAGAGACATTCCGGGCAACTGTCAAGCAGACGAATTGGCCAGGCTTGCAGCAACGCAACCACTACTTCAGGAACACGAACACCTCGGTATCCCTTTCGCCACATGCAAGTCAGAACTGCACTTGAACGTGATTCATCAGACTAATCAAAGGTGGTCTAACCAAAATCTTTGTTGCGTCCCAAAGGAGGTGTGGCCCTCTCTTAAAACCAAACGCTCCAGACTGTTACTATCGCTCAAAATATCAGACATAAGTCTGGTCATGGGGGCCATAACCGGGCACTGTCTAATCGGTGAGCATGCTAGCAAGCTAGGGGCTCCCTAAAACGATTTTAGCAGAAGCTGTAGGGATGAGGAAGAATCAGAAACTCTCCTACACCTGTTATGCATACGCCCGGCGCTCTCGCGCCTCAGACACAAGCACTTTGGAAGCTATTTCCTCAACGGCCTACATGACCTCAATAAAACCCCTTCCGACATTTTAAACTTTATTATCGGCTCCAGCTGGTTATAGGTTCTTCCTACATGGTGTGGTAGCACAATGGTCCTGTATGGGACCAAGTGCATTCATCAGCCACCTTAACCTTCCTACCTAGTGCATGATTGAATAAACAGTTCGAAGTTTAGAAATTGGAATGGGTCAAGTAGTTGGTGTTGTAATACAGTTTATCGGATTCATAGCCCGTGATATCTGTCATAAGTGATAAAATGGATATAGAGGTGAAATATCCTCATAAGATTAATACTAAAACTTCATTTGACAATTTTTCTTGAATTTGGAAGCAGGCTATAATAACATGTCTATCTTTATTTCTGCGTTATGGGCAGCAAAGATAAAACGGGTTGTTGCCAAACAAAATGTGTCATTAAATTTTGAATGGAGGCGTTGAGCTAAAGTCTTCAACTCTTCATATTGTAAGTAGTCACTCATCCTTAAAATAGATACTAAAATTCAGGGGCAATATGTTGCGATGTTTTGTTAAGCCGGTGCCAAACATCCCGAATTCGATAAAGATGTTCTCCAATCATATTAAACTATCATTGCCGCCCTTTACGCAGCGGGATTCTCCCGAATTGTGCCCCTTGAATCTTGCATCTGAATTTCATACATTGAAAACGCTCTCACCTAAGAATTAATAGTAAAAATAGTTTTAAAAATACACAAATATGTACAAGGGTGCAAGTAGTACGAGTACTATTTTTTTTTGGGCACATATGTTACAATTTCAATTGAAAATTTATTTTCTCTTGAGAGATTTTACCGAAGCTACACAATGCTTTACCGAGGCTACGTAGCCATCCTTAATGTTCTCCACTGATAGGGCGTGGGCGAAGATTAGGCTGATGTTCCTGAACATTGCCTTTATGTGGATTATAATGAGGTCGTACCTTAAGAATTGTTGTCTAGGTCTGCCTCGAACAATTAATCCACATTCAGGAAGCGCTGCTTTCTCTCTGTGTAGCAATCGCTGTAGTAGAGATCGTAGTTTCTTACCGTTCTTTCTCCGGACCCATCCCATCGCACTTCCTAAATGACGAGGATGTCTGTTTTATAGCAGTCCTCCCTATGTTGTAGGTCTGTTTAGGGATCTTATATTACACGTGCAAAACCGAAATCTTCTTCTTCTTCTTCGGATGGCGCTTCAGTCCGGGTTGGACTTGGGCCTCAACCAACATGCCTCTCCAGCTATCACGATCTCTTGCCAGCCGGAGCAGTGCTGTCCATACGCTCTACATGGCCTTGCCACCTTAAGCGTAACCGTGTGCTGGCTACAGAGAGATTTCGCCCCGAGGAGAAGTCAACTAGCCTGAATCCGTTTCCGGAGGTGTTGGCGTGCAAGCTTCCGATGACTTTAGCAAAGACTTCTTCTCTCCCCAGCTGAGCGTTCAAATCTCCTAGAACGATTTTGGTGTCGTAGTTGGGGCAACGATCCTATATCCTAGAACGATCTTGGTGTCGTAGCTGGGGCATCGATCGTATGTCCTTTCTAGGAGGTGATAGAAGTCTTCTTTACTGCTGTTATGTTTTTTCTCTGTCGGGGCGTGGGCGCATATGAGGTTTATATTCCCGAATTTAGCCTTGATGCGGTTTGTTATGAGGCGTTCGCTTATGTATTGGAAGCTTAAGACTTTTTGCCTAAGTCTGCCTCGAACAACAAAACCGCATCCAAATAAGCGTTTCCCTTTCTCCCTGTAGCAGTCGCCGTGGTATATGTCGCAGTTTCTTACTCATCCCACCGCATTTCCTGAATTGCGGTAATGTCAGCTCCTCCTGTCAGGGCCTCCGCAAGTTCATCGGCTGCACGTGGTCTGTTTAGGGACCTCACATTCCACGTGCATATCCGTAAAACATTATTCTTTTTACGTTTGTGAGGATCGTCAACAGTGTATCCATCCGTATCCGAGGCATTCGGTTGTTTCGTAACTGGTGATTTTTATATGGCCGGGCAGTTACCCCGACGCACACCCCCAAACTGGAGGACCAGGCCCTTTTTTATACCTCTTGGGCGGAGGTCGCACTTATAGGTTTGGCAAGTTGAGTTCGGATGAACAACAACCAGTACCCGGTGGCTACTAACGTGGAGGTAGAATCAGCACAATTGATGTGTGGGAGACAGTTACAACAGCTGGGCATCACCAGGTTGATACCAATCAGTGCCTTCCCTGTTCCCACATCACCCAGCCACCAAAATCGAAATCATTGTCCTTAAATCGTTTGATTGGTTCGTCAACAATTTGTCCGTCCATATCTGAGACATTTCTCTGAACTATACATTTACGTGGTCAGGAAGTTAACCACACGCAAAACCCTAGTAATCCATGGCAGGGCCATTATTTTACCCTCGGGTAGAGTGATTAGCTGCATACGTTGGTGCGACACAGTACGGCTGTTGTGACGGTTATCTAAGTGACGCCGTGGAAAGGCTTTATGTTGACTTGACCTGTGCACCACGTAGTATATTGTTGGCATCTCGACCTGTTGAGCGTTATAAAGCGTTATTTCCAATCTTCGAAGCACTTCTTATATGTACTTTTTGGTAGGCCTTGAGTTAACACAGCGACTCGGTTCTCGACCTTCTTTTAAAGCTTGTTCCACTTGTAAACATATTTTTGGCTCAGAGTCCATATGACACCGTCAACATTTTTAAAGATGTCGAGCATTTAATTTATACATTTTTTTTCAACAGGAAATCGCCGAATACGTAAAACACGTCTAACTTTTATGCCTCTCACAAGCAGAATAAATATGCTTTTAAGCTGAAACGGTAAACATATGTTCGACATAACAACATAAAAAGAAAAACGATAATCGAATACTATGTTCATTTGCGAAATTAAAATTTTTTGAATGGACCTCGTTCAGAATTAAGATCTCGTTCTGGTTCTCAAAGGAACAACATTTCAACATAAAAAAAAAATAACTACAAAGATAGACTCTTTAAAATCGACTTTTGTTGTTACAATTAGTTAGATTAGGTAGATTAGGTAGTTGTTCGAATGGCCAACTTTTCTGCATAAATATCTACAAAATCTAACCTTACAAAGAAATTATCCTGATCGAACTATTCCGACTCCCCTGTCGGAAGGTGAAGTAATTTTTTTTTTTTAGTAAATGATTAAACGGTAGACAATTCAAGCAATTAAATAAGTTATTTTTGCTTTAATCTGTCACTATAATCGTGGCACACACTGGAATGTACTAGTCGTGACACATAACTTCTGTGGGGTTAGTGTCAACGTTTATTTAAGTCGGCTGTTTCTATCATATCCACCCATTGTAAATAGCACTATGCAGTTGAAAACGTTTGTTTTTTGTCTCGGTAAGTCAAACGCTAACGCCTAGAATTTATTTTTCTCTATAATTGTTATGGAATTTAAAAGGGTTGGTAGTGATTCTCGTTTCGAGGATACGCTTCAGTTCCGCATCGCCGAATCCTGGTCCAGCATCGAATTACTCTTCATTGTTCCTTTTGGATGGATAGGCATTCAATTGTTTCAATTAACTCATTGTAAAAAGGTGTAAAATGAAAAAATAATGTTATTATTATGTGTGAGGATTAAATTGTGCATTTGCTATTGTCGCCAAAAACGGCAATCGTTCTAAGAGAATTATGTTTTAGTCTGGTTCGAAAGTTGTTCATCGATGATTGCTGTCGAAGGATGTTTTTCAGAAATCCACAGAAACAGGTAGTATATCGTAATAATATTTGCAGGAATCTTCATGTCTGGTAAGTACATAGACTACAGAATTGCTTTGTATATGCCATTGCCAAGATAAGTTTATGCTTTTCATGTTCCTTCTTTTCCAAATTCTTCTCGATTTGTTGGTGATACTAATACTAAATACCAGGGCCTAGCTTGCTCATCAACTCTACTCGTGTTGTACGCGCTACTCTTCTCTCACGAGTAGAAGGGACCTACAGTTTTTGCCGACTCCGAACGGCGAAATTTGAGAAGCTTTCTTAGACAGTTATTACTCTTTGAATGTTGTTAGCAGCTCGAAAGAGGTGGTGCCGTGAAAAATTCGAAAAATTGGTGTTAAGCTGGGAATCGAACCTACAGCCTTCAGCGTGTGAGCGTCGCACTTTACCCACTACGCCACGGCGGCCACTGTTGGTGATACTGAAAGATGTTTAAACCATCTCTCCATGAGCGGAAGCTCGTGACAGTTCATTCAATTTGAAATTCGAAGGTACAAAACGTCTCATGTAATGATGCTAGATTAGTTTGTTTGTCTGTTGTCTGCCTCATCACTCAGGAAATGAAATCAGTGTGAAGGTCTTTATCCTGAATCATGCTTTAAAAAGGAAGAACAAATTAAGAAATCTGATTAGCTTCAAAGAAAATGCTTTTAAGTACTGGTACGTTTTCTTAAAAGATGCATCAAAGTCACTATTTAAGAGAAAAAGTTGAGACGTGAAAAGTGCATCGGAGGAGATTTTCTTTTATTGTACAAACAAAGTTTTTCTAGCCCTAGTCAAAAGAATCGTCAACTGATTATGCAATTCCAAAAATGAAGCGGAGGCCAGCTATTAAAGAAATGGCGGATAAGGTTATAATACTTATTCTTATTAAATTTCCCCGTCCGTTTAGTGTAATACAAGGTATGTACGCACCACAAGCAGAATAAATAATTTTTTTTATTAAAAAATATAATTCTCTTAAAAAAACAAAACTTGCTTGATGGGTACCTCACACAAATGAACGAGTCATTAAACGAACAATGGAAAAGATTATCCTCAAGGTTCCAAAAACCTATGATGGCGATATGTAGGTGCATTCATCAACGCACTTTACGTGCAAAGAAGGAGATTTCTGCAAAGACTAAGACAATTAAACAGGCTGTTAACAAATCACACTCTGAAGTCACAGATTTCATGTTCTCCAACAGTTGATCCGACATAATTATAGTCTAGCTGAAAGCTTGTTGCACAACAAACCCTTCATTATAAAGAAGGAAGTACTGCTGTGTTCACGGTGAACAAATCTTGTAGTCCGAAAAATGACATGGGAAACAGATGCTCGTCGCCGATGTCCATCATCTTATTCCAAACATTGTTCGGCGGCATCTGAGAGCCTCAGAGATAGTAGATGTTACCGAACGCTATTTAACAATGCGCAAAGTAATGCATATTATCCCATCCCAAATTAGACAAAGATACCTCTATCCTAAATAACCTATGGTCTATAAATCTTTTTTCGTCCATAATCAAAGTATTTGAGAAGATAGTCATAACAGCTCTAAAAAATGGATTTAAAAGAAAAAACAATTAGTATCAAAAAAAAAAAAAAAAACAAAATCAATTTGGTTCGACGATATTATATTCACTCGCAATCTTTAAGTAGACCAATGATTGAGTCCGAAAATATAAGTTATAAATGGCTTGGTGCAACTTGATATTGATAGTAACAGACGATTTTGTGCAATCACTTAAAAGCAGTTTGAACTAAAACTCGATGTCCAGAGGCTTAAAGGACACAAGAATTAATTGCCGCAAGTTCGAAAAAGTAGGGTCATTATCCGTGAAAAGTGCAGGAAGCTGTTTATACATCGCCAAGACAAAATTGGGGGTTTTAGAAGCTATCTTGTCTGCCTCCGTTTTAATCGGACATGAAAATCCAAGTACTGATTCTGCCCCAAAAAAGCTATAAAGGTCTACCCCGAAAAGATTTTGTACCATGACGCAAATTTCATAAGGATGGAAAATTTAATTATAAACTTGATTCGGAATTACACTGATCGAGACACGATTTTAAACAACATCTTTAAGAATTAAATCTTAAGCATATTAATACAACATATATGCACGTATCTGTATATTATAAGTTTGAGTTTACTGAGAATTAAGATCAAAGAAAGCATTAAGTTATAGTTAGGGCCTAGTAACTTAAATTGGAATATGTTAAATAAAAAACAATTTTAGAGTTTCCAGATATCTTGGGCTAAAAATAATTACAATAATGAAATAAAAAAAAAGCACAAAATAAAACCAAAACTACAATAGTAAGTTTAACCGAAAGGATCAGTAAGTTAGAATTACAGTATTCTGATTTCAAGTATTAGTAACTTGGCAAATAAGTTAATGAAGTGAAAAAAAGTATAAATGCATTGAAAACTGAATGAATTGAAAAAAGCATGACAGTTAAATTCAAAAAACATTTAAAAATATTTGCTACGTTTTGCTCATAGCTGCAACATCATTTATCCTACGCACGAAGTAAACTGCTCTTCATGATTATTTACTTAAGTCACTAAACTACAACTTTAGCCAGAGGTAAATAGTTGCCGCTTTGGAGCAATTTCACTATCACGAAAGGCTGGCAATACCCAATACACTACAGACTTTTGAAAATCTTTTATTTACGTTTAATAATAATAATAATTGTTGGAGCGACAGTCCACAGGAGGACCAGGGCCTAGCTTGCTCATCAACTACACGTGTTGTGCGTGCTACTGTTCTCTCACGAGTAGAAGGGACCTACAGTTTTTTGCCGACTCCGAACGGCGAAATTTGAGAAGCTTTCTTAGACAGTTATTACTCTTTGAGTGTTGTCAGCAGTTCGAAAGAGGTGGTGCCCTGAAAAATTCGAAAAATTGGTGTTGAGCTGGGAATCGAATCTACAACCTTCAGCGTGTGAGTGTCGCACTTTACCCACTACGCCACGGCGGCCACTGTTGGTGATACTGAAAGATGTTTAAACCATCTCTCCATGAGCGGAAGCTCGTGACAGTTCACTCAATTTGAAATTCGAAGGTACAAAACGTCTATGTAATGATGCTCTTTGAGTGTTGTCAGCAGCTCGAAAGAGGTGGTGCCGTGAAAAATTCGAGGTGTTCAGCCGGGAATCGAGCCTAGACCCTTCGGCGTGTGAGCGTTGCACTCTACCCACTACGCCACGAAGGCCACTTTGACGTTTAGAGTCGCAAAAATCTCCTCTTATGGAGAAAAAGAAACCTGGTTTGCTTGTGAAATGTTACACTATCGAAATTTTAAAATTAGTATAATTCTTATTGATTGTTTCGTTGAACGATCTTGGTTTTTAAAAACACAAAAACAGAAAATTGAAGTAAGTTCGCAACATCATTTTCTTATTACTTCGTTTTCAATGATAATGATGCAGTTTGTAATCTACGCATTATTTGTTCAAGTTTTTTTTTTGCAAGTTACATGCTCTTCTATCGTTGCTTTTCTTCTAATACGCCTTAATATTCTCTTCCCAAGTTGCTTATGTTGTATACGAAAAAATTTGTTCTTGCTACATCGTCCAAAATATTTCATTTTCCGTCCCATAAGAGGATTAACGCCATATTGCTCTCCACTGAGAGATGTTGATCAAATTATACTATATCTAAAATCCACGTATTGCAGAAATCGCTTCGATGATAATTTAAGTAATTTTGTTTACTCCCAATACCTGTTTTCTTAGTTAACAGGAGTCTTTGAGACGATACAAAATATTTAAAAACTGAAAAAAAAAATGGTATTCATTTATTGGTGTCGTTTATTGATGGTGAAAAATGGACACCTGGCCATAGACCATACCAGCTGGAGAGCCGTAATTGATGGACAGGTTCACACAGGACTGTGTTCGAAAAAGAAAGAGAAGGAATTTTCATAAAAGAGAAGCAATTAATTCAATTACTCTGCCTCATACTGGTACACGGCTGTGACTGATTGTGCACAGCTACATAGTTACGGAAATAAGGATAAGGCTTAATTTACTCAGTTCCAGGACTGCCGGCATCAAAGATATTTTCCGGAAAACCCTGACAACTTAAGTTATTAATTTGAGCATTATCAAAGGTTACTTCATTCATTGATTGCACGAAATTCACTTTGTATGGCTCAGAAACGGCAAATTGAATTTAATGTCTTGATATCGACAGTAAAAAATAGGTATTATTTTTGACTATCAGAAAACGAAAAACTCAAGAAGCAATGATATCAATTACAACTGCAATAAAATTTTTTCTCAGCTTAGGTTTTGCACAACGACCGGTGATGGTACCAAGTATTTAAATTGTCAATTTACGCAAACTGATAAAGCCCATTGAGAATCCCTAATTTAGTTTGGGTCAGAAAAGTCTGCCGATATGACCAGTAATGCTTTCCCTCCATATTCGAATTTTATGTTGTTTAGCTTAAGAAAACATTTTCTTGAAGCCTGGGACATGCGATGAACCTTGGTAAGTTAGTAGAGAGGAATTGCTGATTAAGATGACTTTATTGACTTTGGAATCCACTCGTGTGTCCTCTTTAGTTGGTAGGTAGATTTAAGTTGAGGTCACTAGAACAAATACCAAACTGTGTATAACACTTTTGCACCCCTTTCGAAAAGAATAAAGCTCATATTTCCACCGAAGAAGTTTTCATTTCCCTTGTGCCCTAAATTGAGGAAACGCTGAGGTGAGTACTCTTTTAAGGGTCCTAATAGGTTTATTTACCATATATTGATCTACACAACACGTGTTCTGTTCACTCGTTAGTAGGAGGGGCCAGCTAAGTTTGAGAAGCCTCTTTTTATTGACAAATCCGGAATCGAATCTTGATCGTCAGGTTGTGAATTACCGTCTGGCCAGAAAACAAAACAACTTCAATTGTTTTGATGTTTCTTATTGATTTAAGATTGTGTGCAGCTGTTATATTCTGGCTTCTTTAATAATAACTAAGTTACGATCGAGTAAATAATTTCATCCTCACCATAGTATTATCGAGGATATTGAGAAAAATCGGTCCCTGAGTTCAGTTTATTGTTTGAAATATTATACTACTCTTTTAGAATAGAATATATTATATTAAAGTTAAAATTCAAATGTCGAATTGATTTTTGAAAGACATCAAAGAAAGGTATTTGTACACTGGATCGTTGCTCGATATGAAAAGTGAAAAGTGGAACCTAGAAAAGAAAAAATAATATTCAATGTATTTTTAAAGTTTTGGAAATCCAATACATTTTGGAAAAAGTAGTGTGTTCACGGACTTAAGAAGTTATGAAACGTACACACGAATTTTAAATCTGTTAAAAGCTTCACATAATATTCCTTCTAATTTGTCGTTGGGACAAATAAAGAGCAACTGTAATGAATTACATTTTCTCTTAAGTTCAGAAAGCTGTCAAATGATTTAAAGGGAAAACAAAAGTATTGGAATTTCGCCCAGTTCCCCTTAAAAAGAAGACAAAAAAGGGAATTAACGAAATGTTTGCCTTGTGAGGGGATTTTTCCCCTCCTTGTCTTTTTAGTTTTTACACAACTTTCATTCATTGGAAACAACTTTAAAAGCTAATGAAAATGGAAAGGGTTTCAATCAGAAACACGTGTTGCTAGTGACTGGATGTTAAGTTCGCGCAATCACAAACAATTCAATAACCAATTACCTACCGATGAGTCCTCGTTAAATTTTTGAATGTAGGAGAATAAAACCTAAAGAGATGTGCACAATTAAAATTAATGGCATACGAAGCACGTACAGAAGGAAAAAATCAGACAACCCCTTTCCTTATTAAAGTTTATTGGGTTGTCCATCGTTTAGTAGACCACGTAAATGAAATCTTGTACAAAGGTTTCAAGTTCCTTCCAAGCAGCTGATCTAAGTTAAGCACGTGTTTGTTGGAGCCAAAATAAATAACAATAAACTAACTGCCCCAACTTGTCAGGATTTGTATTGAGTTTGGTATATACACCGATTAACAAATGTTATTTGATTTTTCACACTTGTTGATGACATTATTTGAAAGTCATTTTAGTTTAGAGCCGAACACAAAAGTTATTTCTAATTTATTTCATCTTATTCATATTAAAACAGATTCGAATTCTATCGCCGATCGTTGGAAATTTTGTAATTTTATCAAGACTATTAATTATTATTTAAAGTACATATAAAATTATCCTGGATTTCAAATACATTTTGACCAACATGTTGGTCGAATGTGTTTAGAAATAAAGACTGTCTATGTTCATATTTAAGACAAACACCCTAACAACACATTTTAATAATGAGAACAAAGTTTCTCACATTTTAAATATGTGAAATTGTGATTATAAAACTGAAAAATATATATATATCATACTCCCGGAAAAAGTTTGCAATATAAAAATTTGATGGGGAAGCTTTTGATAATCTCAAAATGAGATCACTTTTACACGTTTTATGTTAGTAGAAAACTATATGTTAATATAATTTAATGAAAAAAATCAAATTTGAATTTCACCTTATTTTTTGAACAAGACTTTATTTGATATTCCTTCATAACGGCTTTGTTTATGTAGGACAATGATGTTGCTTGCTGCATCAAGCCAGGTATTAAGCTTTTATTCCGAAGTCGAGGCTTTAATTTCAAAACGGTTTCAGCCCGACGCTGTGTTGTAAACTTTTTAACATCATAAGAACATTAAGAACATCGAATAAATCACACAAGCTAAAAAAGTATATGTATTGAAATATTTTTGTCCTTTATTTTTACATATTTTTTTCTCACTGCAGAAGTCACAAGTGTCACGAGAATTGCATTCGTATTGCTGTGGAGCCAATAAATTCACTATGTAAGACGTGATCTTTAAAAACTAAGTTTACGGAAACGATATTCGGCAAACAAAGCAAGCTGTCGTCTACCGAGCTCTATAGATTACATCAATTAACAATAATACAAACAAACGTGCATTGTATAAATACTATTCCAAATTCTTGAAACCAAATTTTATATTGATAAGAAAAAGTGAGTCTGGTGAACTTATTAAATCCCAGATGATATTGTAGCTAAATATTTCAACGGAGATTTAACTAACGAACAGTAGATAGGCTTTATACTGGATATGTCCCAAAAGTAATATTGCACTAAAATTCGTCGTTTTGCAAAAAAAAACCATCAAAGATAACGGTTTCAATTTGTCAATGATTTCTCTATTCCGCTAGATTTTGTATATCTGAATGATATTTTATGCATCGAACTGATAAATGTAATTTAAAATTGAATGATAAAATTTCAAAATTGCATGAACTTCCTTTATGAATAAAACAAACAGTCGCAGGCCCAAATGGCTACCTTGGGTGTGGCAAGATACGATGTTACTTAAATTAAATGTGATTTAAAACTACCAATCACAAACTGTACAGTACAGTGGCGGATGCAACGTGATTAGGCCATGAGAGACAGTTCCGAGCCATTGGAAAAACGTTATTACGGGATACAGACACACACAAGTGTGGTGCACACAAGTCCAAGACACGTTATTACGGGATACGTACACACACAAGTGTGGCGCACACAAGTACACAAGTGTGCGTACACAAGACACATGAATTAAATATGTCAGTTAAGCCGGGGTTATGTTAGTGGAGTTTTTCATTCTTTAGCAAATTAAAAAAATTCAATGTTCGTCAACAATCGTTTCTGTCATTGTTCGTTCTTCCCCTTCGAATCCATTTTCATGTCAATTTCCATATCCAAAATGTTGTTAAGTATTTTTATTTATAGTTAAACGGAAAATTTAAGTTAGCAGTTGTTGCAGAATAGAACAGACTATACGTATGTGGAAAAGTGATGTAAGTCGATCGAGAATATGGCAAGAATATATTTCCTTCTGCGCACTACTGTTCCGTCACGAGCACAGGGGAGCTATGTACTACACAGTGTCGCACTGCAATCACTACGCCACGGTAGCCACGGTTGAATTGACGTGAGTTAAATTGTTGAATTCAGATTTACTGAAGAAAGAAAACCATTTTATACTGCGTTTACAACCTTTGGTAAAGTAATTTTATAGGGTATAATCAATAATAAGCCAGTTTGTCATCAAGCCGAAACAAAACACACAAATGTGTGACTTATTAACTTTGTTAATTACACTATTGTATAAACACTGGTCTTTTTTATTTAAGCAGTAGTTCTGTTAAATTTTTAGTACTGTTCTGTAACGGAATGATCGGCTCCGTATTTGCTTTCGTCGAAATTTCAAGTTTAAAGAAAACGTAAATTGAAATTGCTACAACATTTTGAGTTAAATTGTCTTTGCTTACCGTTGTCGTTTTACGTATTCAAAACTCTAATTGTAAGTTAAAAAATAGCATATTATGTATGAACGTAAATATATTTTCCTTCAGAAAATAGAATTGAGTTTTAACCTTGGGAGTTTCTGGTTTTGGTTTCTCGGAATTACGATATTTATTATTTGGTTTGTTGGATTTTTCGTTTTAAACTGAAATGCAGCAACATATTTTAAGTTTGGTGGCACTATGCTTTTTACGATTTCAATCCGGATTTATATGACAACAACACCATAGTTCTGTAAAAAGAGGAACCGCGGACTGCAAGAAAGTTTATGGATTCACAACAAAAGCTCTCGATTGGAAAAGAATGTTCCAATCCAGATGATTTTTTAATTGATGCTGCCTCAGGGCAAGGGTCGTTGAGAGTGACAAGGAACTCGCAGCCCGAGCTTGAATGGATGAAGAGTAAATGGTCGCAGTTCTCATAGTCCAAAAAATATTCATCGGTGGAAAGTAATAAAAAGTGAGATCAAAAGCCGATAACCGGTTCAGAGTCTAGTATGATGGTCCCAAAGGGCGCACCTAATATCGGCTGCGGCTCGGATAGGCGGAAATTGATTGTTGAGGGAGAGCTGTTGCCAACAGACTCAAATCCGCAGCTCTACAAGAAATCTGCCATCTCTTCTCTGCTGCTGCGAATAGGAAAGCTGGCAATGACGACAGCATGACCGACGCATAATGCAAACACTTCAGAGATCAACTGTGGGAGCTGGATATTGCAGAAAACGCTTGCTTCATAGTTGAGGGCTGTGCTCTGGAAAACAGAACCTTTTTGGTGAATTGCTCCACATAGCAATCTCTTGAGTGGCTGAGCACTTCCGTCCTGAAAATTCCCCCGCTAGAAATCACAAATTCTCTGACATTTAAAACTCACTACCCCCCCTCCGCCCCCATCTGCAGGATACCGGAGCTATTCAGGAACACGGTGGCGCGTCTCCGCATTCAGAACCCTGGTCTCGAAACCAGAAGGTGAAAGGTCTTCTTCCACAGGGAGAGCAAGAACCGGGAAAGTTAAGACGGTTCTACTCTCGTTTAAGGCCTGGACCAACCTTCGGCTCTCGTTCCTATCTGCACCTTGGACTGATTAATTTCCGCCTCATGTCGAAGGAACGCGAATAAGGGATGCTTTTCACGGTAACTTTGTATGCCACTGTTTACCCAATCAACCTTCATCATTCTAAGGATGATACTGCAATCCTATGTAGCAGACTTTCAATAATGAAGACAAAATCACACGTCGTATCTATCCAGGAGACATGGGTGTGGAAAAATCGCATATGTGCCTTGGTAGCCTACGAGGCTTTTCTCCACTCTTCGACGAGCGATCAGAAAGACCGAGAGCTTGTCTCATTGTGCCGAATCTTCTCCCAGCAACTAAGCTTGGACAATTCTGTGGACAAGATTTAGTTGCTGTGATCATTAACTTTAAATCCGATGACACATTTTTGTCGTGGCTTCGACCTACTTCCCCTACCACCGCCACCAAAGGAAGTAGCGCAACTCGTAGAGTATTGCGAAACGTAAAAGATGGGCTTCGTTATCTGTTGCAATGCTTATGCTCAGGGTCGTATCTTCTCGATTTCGCACTTTCGTTTGGCCTGATCATAAACAACGTTGGGTAGCAACCAACATTTGTTACAACAAGAAGACAGGAAGTGATCGAATGCGAAACTAACATCACGCAGAAGAGCAGGAACCCTAGGTGAACAAACTGGCTTAAGTTTAGGAAAGAGATTATCAAATCGCGCTGTGGCTTAAGTTTAGGAAAGAGATTAGCAAATCGCGCTGTGGCTCTCCCAAAACTCAGAACGAGGCGTAAGGTTGAGGTGACAGTTCGGAATCTGAACGATACCCTAACCAAATGCTTCGAACTGATATGTGCCCAGTCAAAAACACTCCCTGCAGAACCCCTGTTCCGTGATGGAACGCGGAATTGCAGAGAAAGCGCAAGGAAACGAGGAAACTTCTGAAAAGGTCACTCAAGACCAATCTGAAAGAGGAGTGGGACCTGCATGATTAAAACAAAAAGAATATAAGAGGCTAACTCGGGCTTCGAAATGTGCCTTTTATTCCCTTATTTCCCTTGTGGGAAAATCGAAACACTCAGTGAATCCAGCAGACTAGTAAAAGTCCTCAAAAGGGACAAAACAGTGAGGCTGGATACACTAAGAAAACCCGACGGTACCTATAAATAAATAAATGTTTCGAGCGACAGTCCACAGGGGGACCAGGGCCAAGCTTGCTCATCAACTGCACGTGTTGTGCGCTTTCCTGTTCTCTCACGAGAAGGGACCTACAGTTTTTTGACCGACTCCGAACGGTGAAGTGTGAGAAGCTTCCTTAGACAAGTATTACTTTTTGAGTGTTGTCAGCAGCCCGAAAGAGATGGTGTCGTGAAAAATTCGAGGTGTGTGAGCGTCGCTCTCTACCCACTACGCCACGGCGGCCACGGTACCTATACCGAGTCTAAAGCTGAGACCCTCCAACTCATGCTAGAAACTCACTTCTCTGGAACCAGATCACAATTCGCTCAAATCCAGTGCTGATTTCCGAAACTGGGGATGAGCAGACAAATACTACACGTAGGGGCTGGTATATTTAATCGCTCGGGGCGTCTGATGAAGCCATCAAATACACTGTTGCGTCTTTTGATGGTTTCAAGTCACCGGGCACCGATAGCATATATGCAGCACTGCTGCAAAAGGCCATAGACCCCATACTGCCGATTCTAAAAAGAATCTTCACTTGCGCTGGCATACATTCCAAACAACTGGCGTACAGTGAGGGTAGCCTTCACACCAAAAATTGGTAAAGGAGACTACTCTCTCGTCAAAAATTTCACGCCTATCAGTCTCACTTCCTTCATGTTAAAAAACTTGGAGAGGCTGGTCAAACTGCACTTGCGCAAAAACGCTTTGCGATCACAGCACTTTCTTAGATGCAACATGCCTACCAGCACGAGACAGCACTTCAAAATCTCGTCGATAGAATTAAAAATGCACTTGACAAGAAAGAATACGCACTGGGCATTTTCATTTACGACATAGAGGGTGCTTTTGACAATGCGACTTTTGATGGCATGTGTAACACGGCCAGGGAACATGGCGTAGAGGAATCGTTGGTGTTGTGGATAAGAGCAATGTTAATGAATAGTACTGTAATCTCGGAGGCGGAGTGTAACAAGTTTGTAATGTCGGGGATCAACAGGGGCTGCTCCCAAGGCGGCTTCCTGTGTCCCCTAATATGGTGTATGCTGGGCAATTCTTTGCTTTCCGCTTTGAATAGTTTCACTACCTACGCCCAGGCTTATGCAGATAATATAGCCGTACTGGTTACCGGACCATGCCTTGCGGCCGCTAGTGCAAGTGGGCAGCCGGCTCTTGACATGATCGATAACTGGTGTACTAGGAATGGGCTTCCAGTTAACCCTCTTAAAATTGAGTTTGTTCTATTTATGAGAAAAAGGACATGCTTTGACACAACTGGTACTTAAAGGCGTCAATATCTCACTTTCCAATGAAGCCAAATATTTAGGTGTTATCCTAGACAGAAAACTTCTCTGGCACATTGAGACAAAAAACCTCAAAAATGCTGTCAGTCTTCTGGCAATGCAAGGAAGTTTTTGGCAAAACCTGGGGTCTATCACCCAAAAGATCCCTTTGGATCTACACAGCAATGATAGCACCACTTCTCTCTTATGCATAAGTCGTTTGGTGGAATAAGCTTTCGCGCAAATACGTGACTGCTGCTTTCAACAAGCTTCAAAGAACAGTCGGTGTCGGCTGCACAGGGGCGTTCTCCAGCACGCCTGGCTCGGCTCTAGATGCACTGATTAACCCCCTCATTTCATCTATACATCATGGGATGTACATTCAAGACCATCTCTCGATTAAAAAGTTATGGTATTTGGTTCCGGTGGGCATGGGCCTATGCACGCGAGGTAACGTCGTTGATTGCGCTCAACATGGCGAGCTGCCAAGGCAATCCTCGTTAGTGCACAGGTCAAGTTGACATACAGCCTCCAAGTGGCGCCCCCTTGATAGCCATCACAACACCCGTTGTATGGTGAACTAATGTATGCAGCGACCCCCTCTGCCCGAGGATTTAAATAATGGGCCTGGCCTACCAGTCCGTGGGTTGTGCGTGAGGGTAACTTCCTCACCACGTAAAAAATGGAAGTTCAGAGACAACAACATGCCTCGGATAAGGACGGATCAACTGTTGACGACCCCAGCAAACGTTTTAAGGACAAAGATTTTCGGTTTTGCACGTGGAATGTGAGGTCCCTTAACAGGCCACGTGCAGCCGAACAACTTGCGGAGGCCCTTGACAGCTACAAAGCTGACATAACCGCAATCCAGGAAGTGCGATGGGATGGGCCTGGCATAAAAACGATGAAGAACTGCGATATCTACTACAGCAATAGCTATAGAGAGAGAAGGCAGCGCTTATTCGGATGCGGATTTGTTGTTCGAGGCAGACTTAGGCAAAAAGTCTTGAGCTACGACCCAGTCAGCGAACGCCTCATGACAATCCGCATCAAGGCTAAATTTGGGAACATCAGCCTAATATGCGCTCACGCCCCGACAGAGGAGAAGGATGACAACATCAAGGATGACTTCTATGATCTCCTAGAAAGAACATACGATCGATGCCCCAGCTATGACACCAAGATCGTTCTAGGAGATTTCAACGCTCAGCTGGGAAAGGAGGACATCTTTGCTGGAGTCATCGGTAAACACAGCCTGCACGACAACACATCCGGAAACGGACTCAGGCTGTTGGACTTCGCCTCGGGGCGAAACCTCTCTGTGGCTAGCACGCGGTTCCCACACCTGAACATTCACAAAGGAACCTGGCGATCTCCTGATCAATCAACCGTCAACCAGATTGATCACGTTGCGATCGACGTCAGACACTCCTCCAGTATTCTCGATGTCCGAACCTTCCGAGGTGCAAACATTGACTCGGATCATCACCTTGTTGTAGCCAAGGTAAGAACCCGGATATCGAGAGAGCAACGGAGTCGAGAAAGGCCAAAACGGTTTGACGTCGAAAAGCTACAATCGCAGCTGATTGCTGGGAACTTTGCCGACCGAGTCTCCCGGAAACTCGCTCAGAGTTCGACGCTTCCTGCACTAAGCATAGAAGAAGAATGGAAACGTTGTCAAGAAGCCATCAAAGATGCTGCCACTGATGTGCTGGGTTTCACGTCACCACCCAGAAGGAACCCATGGTTTGACGACGAGTGCAGGCAAGCGCACGCAGCTAAACAAGACGCCTATAAAGCGACGCTGCATCGAACAACGCGAGCTGTTCGTGAACTCTACGAACAGAGAAGAAGGGAAGAGCACCGGCTTCTCAGAAGGAAGAAGAAGGAGCATGAGAAGCGCGCGGTCGAGGAAATGGAAAGGTGCTTTGGCAGGAATGAAGTCCGAAAGTTTTACCGAAAGGTAAAACAGCTATCCGGAGGATACAAGGTTCGGACCAAGGCCTGCCGGGACCAAAATGGACAACTAGTAGTAGAGTCGCAGTCTGTGCTGAGAATCTGGAAGGATCATTTCTGCAGACTCCCAAACGGCGATGACGACCCAAATCCCGCTGTTAGGCAGAATGTTCCACTCAATTTGGACGATGATAGACAAGCATTCCGTCCCCCCGACTTAGACGAGGTGAGGATAGCAATATCCAAGCTAAAGTCGAACAAAGCTGCTGGAGCGGACGGACTGTCCGCAGAACTATTTAAAGCAGCTGGAGATGACCTGGCTGGGCGAATGCACCAGCTCATCTGTAAGATATGGTCGGAGGAAAGCATGCCCGATGAGTGGAATCTCAGCGTCGTTTGCCCGGTCCACAAGAAAGGAGACCCCTTTGACTGCGCCAACTACAGAGGGATTAGTCTCCTGAACATCGCATACAAGATCCTCTCTGCCGTATTGTGTGAGCGTCTGAAACCATTTGTCCATGACCTGATAGGTCCCTATCAGTGTGGTTTCAGACCAGGGAAGTCCACAATAGACCAGATCTTCACATTACGGCAGATCCTGGAAAAGACCCAAGAAATGCAAATTGACACTCACCACCTATTCGTCGATTTCAAGGCTGCATATGACAGTGTGCATAGAGACGAGCTATACAGTGCCATGTCTAGTTTTGGCATTCCTACCAAACTCGTCAGATTGTGTAGGATGACGATGGATAACTCTCGCTGCTCCGTCAAGGTCGGTACCGAACTCACTGAGACCTTCAATGTCAAAAAAGGTTTTAGACAAGGCGACGCACTGTCATGTGACTTCTTTAACATCATCCTCGAGAAGATCGTGCGTAACTCACAAGTCAACACCAGAGGCACGATCTTTCAGAAGTCAGTTCAACTGTTAGCTTACGCTGATGACATTGACGTGATTGGACGAACACAGCGAGCCGTCAATGAGGCGTTTGCTGGCATTGAAGCGGAAGCGGCTAAAATGGGTCTTGCGGTAAATGAGGGCAAAACGAAGTACATGCTGTCATCAAGGAAGGACACACAACATCGACGTCTCGGACGGAGCGTCACACTAGGCAGCAGAAACTTCGAGGTAGTTAAGGACTTCGTCTACCTCGGCTCCGCGGTAAATAGGGACAACAACATCAGTACCGAAATCAAACGCAGAATCACTCTTGCCAACCGCTGTTTCTTTGGGCTCAAGAGGCAATTGAGTAATAAAGCCCTCTCTCGAAGGACTAAACTAGCTTTATATAACAGCTTGATCATCCCCGTCCTACTATATGGCGCAGAATCTTGGACGTTAGCAAAGGCGGATGAGGAAGCCCTTAGTCTTTTCGAGAGAAAAGTTTTGCGTGCGATTTTTGGTCCTGTTTGCGTTGATGGCATCTGGAGGAGAAGATTTAATGACGAACTCTATAGGCTGTACAGCGACATGCGCCTGGTTAAGCGTCTACGGATACAACGCTTAAGATGGCTAGGCCATGTAGAGCGTATGGACACCACTGCTCCGGCCCGAAAAGTCTTTGAATCCGAGCTATTGGGACAACGCAACAGAGGACGACCTAGACTAAAGTGGCGTACACAAGTGGAGAAGGACCTCAACCAACTTGGAGTGCGCAACTGGAGACAGCTGGCGAAAGATCGTGCTGGCTGGAGAGGCATGTTGGTTGAGGCCCAGGTCCACCCCGGACTGTAGCGCCACAAGAAGAAGAAGATTTGGTTCCACTCGCTCGCTGATGACCTCGCACACCGCATCTCCTATGATACTACTTTCATGGACATGCCGTCTGATGCGAAGTCGCGACGCTTATACAAAGTCTACTTTCCCCGTGTCCTGGACTGGCTCTGGCCAGAAACTGCACCGGGAAAAGAATGTAGTCGAATATTCACGGACGGCTCCAAGACGACGAAGGGTTCTGGAGCTGGGACCTTCGTGGAAAACGACAACAATAGACTTCACACCTCCTTAGGTAATTTCGCGTCGGTCTTCCAGGCGGAAACCTTCACGATCCTAATGGCCACCATCTATATTGTAAAGAATAGGTTTAGGGAAAGAAGTATCTGCGTCTGTAGCGACAGCTAAGCTGTGCTCAGAGTCTTATTCAACTCTTTAAGCACTTCCAAGACAGTTCAAGAAATCAAGTCTTCCCTTAATTTGGTCGGCACGCTGAATTCGCTAAGACTTGTCTGGGTCCCGGTTCATTATGGGATCCTGGGAAACGAGACTGTCGATGAACTAGCTAAGCTAGGTTCAGCAGAGGCATTTGTAGGGCCCGAACCCACCTTGGGACTACCCGCGTCCTTGGTCAGGACCTCCGTCGATGGTTGGGTATCCCTACAGCACAACCAGAGTTGACGTAACTTTCCCGAATGCAGGGTGATCAAGAGTATGCTTCCAAAAGTAAGCAAGAAATCCGGGTCTTTTCTGCTATCTCTAGACAGAAACGAGTGCAAACGACTTGTCGGTGTACTAACGGCATACTTTACCTTCGCTATGTCACACTTTGCGATGCCTTGGGAGAAGGTGAAGACACATTTTCTGTCAGTGTCCCGCTTTCGCTCGTATCAGGTGGCGGCTATTTGGCGCTGATGTGGGGGGAACCGCAAGCCTATCACAGAAGCGCCTCTTGGTTTTTCTTCGGAAAACCAAAATATTACATTAAATGAAGGTTACTGCCTGGTAGTACAATGGACCAGTATTTGAATTTGAGCGCTCCAGTGCAGTTTATCCCAACCTCCAACAAAACAATAAAAAGGAAATGTTCGTTCAGATCAGGATTAAGGAAGAAGATCAACAATTCCAACGAATTATGAAGAACCACCACTTAAACCTAATAAAAAGGTAGATGGTACAACTATTTTAAGTCACTATACGCTCGAAAATCAGTTACAGTTATCTGTTCGCACACTTTGAACACAATGGTAAAGTGGAGGTCTCACAAGTCATGCCGAAAGCAAAAGTTGTCCTTCTGTGTCCCCGTCTGGAATTGGAGTCGTTGGTACTAGGTGGTACTGGGTTGTACTGGGAGGCTTCTCATAAAATTAGACTGGACGAAGAATTTTTTCTGGCTAATTCCCAAACTAGTCTCCATTGGATTCAACGCAGCACACGTTTTCTTTTTTTTATTCCCATTCAAATCATTCCCTGACTTAACTTCCCCACGTTGTTTTCACTGACAAAGTTGCGGATAATCGAACATAGGGGCCGGAGGAGTGGAACGGGAGATCCAGCGAGTCCAGAGTTTCTCAGACTGTTTAAAAGTAGGTACAAGGGAGCTCCAGAAAGGTAGAAGTAATACGAAGAACTTCTTGCACGGTTCTTGAAAAATTGACTTCTTCTGTAAGAGCCGCATTTTTGCTAAAATTCGAGGACATTTGCTTTAAGGTTTCCTCTAAAAAAAACCCTTTTCATCACCCTCAACAAATAAAAAAATCTGGTTCAGAGACAACAATTCGCTTCAGACAAGGAAGGATCAACAATTGACAACCCAGGCAAACGCTTGGGTCGTCAACTGCTTCGAACATGGAATGTGCGGGCTCTTAACAGACCACGTGCAGGCGAAGAACTTGCGGAGTCCCTCGATAGCTGCAAAGCAGACATTAGCGCCATCCAGAAAGTGCGGTGGGATAGGACGGGCATATGGATGATAAGGAACTGCGGTATATACTACAGCGATTGTTACAGAAGACCAACGCATTTTTGGATGCAAATTTATTGTTCGAGGCAGACTTAGACAAAAAGTTTCAAGGCAATCCGCATCAATTCTGGAACATCAGCCTGATATGCGCTCACGCCCTGATGGAGGAGATGGATGACAACATTTAGGATACGATCGATGTCGAACGCTCAGCTGGGAAAAGACGTCATCTTTGCTGGTGGCATCGGGAAACGCAACCTGCTTAGAGTTCGATGCTGCCTGCACTTAATATAGAAAAAGATTGGAGACGTTGTCAAGAAGCCATCAAAGAAGCTGCTACTGATGTGCTGTGTTTTACGTCATTCCCCAGATCGAACCCATGACGGCCCAAAACCCGATGTTCGACAAAATGTTCTACTGGCAAGACAGCACTATTCCAGACTGAAAACGAACAAACCTGTTAGGGAGGACGGACTGCCGGCAGACCTATTTAAAGCAGCTGGAGATGATCTGTTAATGTGCTTGATCCAGCTCATGTGGTCGGAAGGAAGCATGCTCAATGCAGAATCTCAGTGTCGTTTTTTCGGTCCACAAGACATCTATCGAAGGATCAGCCTCCTCAACATCGCCTACATGATGCTCTCTGCCGTATTTTGGGTGTGTCTTAAAAGGTTTGTTCACGACCTAATGGGTTCCTATAAATGAGGTTTCAGGCCAAAGAAGCCCACAATAGACCAGATTTTCACCTTACGAGTTTCCGGAAAAGACCCAAGAAGTACAGATCGACACGAACCACCTAATCGTCGATTTAAAAACCGCATATGACAATCTACATTAGCTACATAGTGCCATGTTTAGTTTTTCTGAGATTGTTCATAACTCACAAGTCAACATCAGAAGGACGATCTATCAAAAGTCGGCTTAGTTGCTATCTTACACGGACGACATTGATGTTATTGCCGTCAATGAAACGTAAGCTGTAAAAATGGGTCTGGCGGCAAAATGGGTCATGAGGCAAAATCGAAGTAAATTTTGTTATCTATTAAGCCCACACAACATCGACGTCTTGGTCTGAGCGTCACTAGGCAGAACGAGTAAACTCGCTTCAAACAACGGTGCTAAAACCTGGACTTAACTAAAAGTGGGTGAGGAAGCCCTTAGTCTTTTTGAGAAAAAAGTTCTACGTACGATTTTTGGTCGTGTTTTCGTTGACATTTAAAGTAGAAGATTCAGCGATGAATTGTATGAGCTGTTCAGCGGCAAGCGTTTAGGGCGTATGGACTCCACTGCTCCGCCTCGAAAAGTATATAGGTTCGATTCATTGCGACAACAAAACAGAGGCTGAAATGGCGCACACAGGCGTTCTTCACTTCAACCAACTTGTAGTGCGGAACCTGAGGCAGCTGACGAGAGATAGTGCTGTCTGAAAGGGGATTGTGGTTGAGGCATAGGTCTACTCCGGACTGAAGCCCCACGCGAAAAAGAAGAAGTCGATGAACTCATACAATATCATCACTTCAACATACATATGGTTACAACCACCGTCATATCGGATATCCGTGAACCCGCTTGGATAATTAGCATAACATGGTCAGTTAACAGGGTTAGGTCAAAATGAAACCTGTGCAAACGTTTCTGGGCAAGACTCACCATGCCCCTGAAGGGACAACTTCCCGAATCGCTTCTGGCCTTTGATTCGCGTTCCTTCAGTCAGGTGGGTGGTTCTTTTATAGTCTAGTTCGGACGATAGCATCATATAAATATAAGGTTGCCAAATATCTCCCTTCCACTTTTTTGCTCTTCGTTCAATGCTTCATAAAAAGTGTTACAGTGATCGGATTTAGTTCAAATATGCGCCGTTTTATTCAATAATCTGTTTCCATCTAGACGGCAATTTCATAATACCGGAATGGTTGCTTTATAGGACTCCAAAACAACTTGATCATCAACCGCAATCACCGGACCTTAACCCAATGCAACACTTATGGGAGCATTTGGATAGAAGAATTCGACAGAGTACTATTAACAAGAAGGAAGACCTGAAAAAGCTATAACAGAAGAATGGTAAACTGGTAATGTCTATGCCTTGTAGAATCAAGAAAGTAATAAAGTCTAAAGGAGGACCAACAAAATACTAAATTTAATTTTTTAAGCAATAAGTAAGTACATTAGTTGATAGAAATGTATACTGTTTACTCACTTTTTACTCGTAATATTTGAAGTAGTTATAATTTTCATTAAAAAAAATGTATTTACTTTTGTTTTTACCGTACTTTATTTTTTGAATAATTGATCACATTGAATAACGCTGTTTTTGTGTATCAATGGAATTTGAGTTTTGTTGTTGTTTTGACCCAATTTTTTTTTTTTTTTATAATTGACGCGTGCAAAAGGGGTTGCGAGTACCCTTAAGTGACCGGATCAAGTCACAGCACGGGCCGAAGGTATAGAGGAAAAGAGGGAGAGGAGGTACCGATGCACATTGGTTTTAAATGCCTGTGGATTGTAATGAGGAGGAAAAATCGAGCTGGGAAGAGCATTCCAGATTCGTGTAGTGCGGCTAAAGAACGAGTCTCTGAATTTGACTGTACGTCCGAAAGAGGGCTTGAGGGTGAATTGATGGGCATTCCTAGCGAGGCGTGTATTGCGGGTGAATTCTTGAAGGGGAGGAATGCAACTGGCTAATTCGTCTGAGCATTTCTTGTTGAAATAGCGGTAAAAAAGTGACAACGACGCGACATTACGTCGGTGTTCTAACGAGTCAATCGACTTCGCAATATTACTGTCACCTATAAGTTTTATCGCTCGCTTTTGAATTCTATTTTCATCTTTATACAGTCATCAGATATTTGTTTACTCACTTTTGAAACTCACAGTATATATTTAGAAGTCCAAGTTGAGCTGACTAAACGATCGCAGTCCAGACCAATGAACAAGGGTGAGGTGCAAGGACAAACAAATCGGCGTCTTCTTACATATTTTCCATTAGATTATGTTATAAGTCGTTGGCTACCATGGCCAAATTGCACGAATTGAACTTTGTATTGCTTCCGCATTTTCTACCTCTTTTTTAACTTAAAAAGATGTTCTCCGGAAAAAAAATATGGCTCGAATGAGGAGATGATCGCCGAAGTTGAAGCCTATTTTGCGAGTAAAGATAGATCGAGGAACGAATTTTGTCTAGAAAATTTATTTTTATTGGTTAGTCCCGGGTCTTATTGTGATGTGTTATTTGAACATTATTTTTTAAAAGAACGTCCGAAAATAACAAGTAAACAACCGATCTTCCAAAGGTCCGTTTAGCTCCTGATGTATGTGGACGACGTTATCGTAAAAGCGATACGTGAACAACATTGAAACAGAAACAGCTAAAATGTGCTTTGCTGTTAAAGCGGAAAAAATGAAAGGGGCTGATCAAGTATTAAATGATGAACACTTCTTCATGTAAGGCCCTGTACAAGGGTGGCCCTATAGAGTGCTAACGACCATAGCTCCTTAGTAATTATATGGTATGTGCAATTCACGCCGCTCGATTTATATGGTACGGAGCTGTGTATAGCCCATTCTAGGCTCGATGCTGTTACTATAGTATATAAGTATTTTTAAAAGTTTTTTGACCCCTGAGAAGGTTTCCTCGCTGCCAGGGAAATGTTTACCTAGCAGCAGTTGGATTGATTAAAGACTTATTTCAAAGACGGGCTGATGATTAATTTGATTGGATTTTCCGTGGTACATTGGCTTCGGTGTTAGTTTTAATGCAGTGGTCTTTAAACGGTCCATGCCGTTTGAATTTTTTATTCTCATCTCCTAACCTTTCTTAAGTTCTATTTTTTGACGATTGCATACTGCTGTATTTCTTATTTAAATGCCTAATAAGACTGCAATCATTGACCATTAAAATAATTTAATTTTGTTCGTTAGCATATGAAAAATATTTTCAAGATAAAAATCTGTTCAGTTCGTTACTAACAAGAGAATATCTGATTTTATGGCGGGTCAGAGAAAGTTACGTTATTCACGTTAAGCACGTTTTATAGAAAGAAGGGCCGTTTTTGACTATCTTCTTATGAAATCTAAATTGTCCGATGCGTACAGTATCGTTACTGTTTTCTTTTTGTGAATTACAATTTCACTGAGTTAACTACTACTGTGAAATGAAAATGCAACAATTAATTATTTTAAACATGTAAACTTTATTTCTGAATATTACAAATTTAACGGGATGCAATAAGTAAACAACATTCAATAGATACATTTTAACTGATATGAAATATTGATCTGAATGTGTGGTAACCTATTTACAAAATTCTATTAAATAACTTCCAAGGGTCGAATTTCATTTTAGTCTTAATTTGTTTGCAATAAATTCTGCACTAAGAGAAATATCTCCTTGATGAGATATTTGTGTACAAAATTATCTACGTGTGCTACTTTATGCTTAGAAAATATACATTGTATATGAAACATCGAATAACATGCATTTCAATGTTTTTTCCAAATACAAATGTGCTTTGGGGTGTTTGATTTATCTTTCGGATTTTTGTATGAAACATCTAATAACATGCACTTCGATGTTTTTTCCAAATATAAGTGTGCTTTGGGGTGTTTGATTTATCTTTCGGATTTTTGTAAGGTCACAGTAGGATCTTGTTACAGGTTGTACGTGAGTTGGAGAAAAGAAAAAACGAGCAATAGACTGATATAAACAATTTTCAGTACAACGTATTACGCGACTGCAATTGTAAACTTTTATCTTACATATATGTTTTTTTTCTAAGATTATTGAAGGCAATTTACAGGTTTTTCGTATTTGAAGTGATATGTTTTTGAATACAAGGCGAAAATGGATTTTATTACACAATCTTGCTTCGGTTTCATTCAGTCTTTGGGAGAACATTTAAAACAATTACAACAACTAATGAATTGAGCACTTAAACCATTTGATCGGGTATCTTATTTACAAACTATTTTGTGTTTCCGTTTCGATCGCGCTAAGTGTAGCAGTTGCTTCATTAGCGCATAGTCTTTACTAAAAGCCTTCGAACTGGAAACTTTTATATAAACGAATTCTTAAATCTCAGAGTCATAATTGCGGATATTGATTGAGGTGCGATCTATCGAAATAAGTGGGAGTGTCGCTTTTCAGTTGTGGCAGAATAGGAGATGATTGCGATGGATTCATGATGGGATTGTCTTCTTTTGGGGAACCGATGGTGAGACGAACGTGCAGACCGGATTCTTTGATTAGATTTACAACGTCTCCATGGCTCATGCCGGCTATGTCGATGCGATTTACCGCCACTATGCGGTCTCCAACTTTTAAATCTCCACAGCGGTCAGCTGGGCTGCCTGGGATAAGTTTTCCTACAAAAAGAGAGAACCTTACTGATTATCTACCGATGCATAATAAAAATACTGCAGTACTTACCTATAGCCGATCCATAGTATTGATTTGATGATGAGATTATGACAAAACCGAAACCTTCACTTTCGTGACGACTGACGATTACATCGTACGGGTATCGAACGGGACGTACTGGTACGGGTGCTGAAGTGTGTCTCACTCGGCGTCGTAATATCATTGTCACTTGTCCACGCAACGCTGCTTCTCCCATGAGCGACACAACTTTGTGATGAGATGCATTTACCTACAACGAAAAAATACGAACAAATGAATTAAACTTTCACTGAAACTCTGAATTTCATTACGTACCACATTGACTCCATCAATGCTGAGTATTTCATCGCCTGTAGCCATTCCAGGATCACCATCTGCCGCTCCTCCAGGTACAACGTGCCCAACTGTCACTTGAGAGCCTTCTTCAGTCCCACCAACTATGCGAAAGCCGAAGCCTTGGGCCTGCCTCTCCAAAGTAACCTCTGAGAGATCAAACTCTTCCTAAAATGAAAACAAACAAAAACATGAAGAAACAAATTTTAAGTTCAATGATTTGGGGAGCTTACATCTTCCATATGCCTGGGAACTGTGTTGTTCCCTTGCACCATGTAGTTCCACATTTGGGGATGCATTTGCATGAAGTTTTGGTGCTGTTGGTGGTCCACCAAAGTTGATCGATGGTTCTCGAGCGGACTAAATCCAGTTTTTCGCCTGTCATTCATCAACTCGTTTACTCGTTTCTGAATCCTTCCATTTTGTGTATTTTGATGATGATGATAGTATCCTTGAGCGGATTGGTTATGTTGATGATACTTGTATCGCTGGTAGTCTTGACATTCGTAACAGTAGCAGGTCTCCTGGTGATACGTCGGTACTGGTGCCATTATTGTCATTGGCGGTGAATAAAGTCCTCCTCCGTTTAACGTATCGCCATTTTGTTGAACCGAGGAGCCATCGTAGGCATCCTGTTGTACTGGAACTCCATCATAGAGGGAATTGTATCCGTAATCTGGAGATGTTAGTGTATTTTCATACCCGTCCATCTTTGGTAACATTGTGTTTGGGTCCATGTGGTAAAGATTCGTGTGGTTGTCATTAAGCAGCGACGCCTCCGCAAGTCTCTCGCTTAAGCTTGTCACCAACTTTGGATATGGATCCATGAAAGGAATGTCATTGTTGATTGAATCAATTTCTTGCAGACTATTGGTAGACTTTGCGTCAGCGCCTAACGACTTCGCATCTTCCGCCTGCTTTTCCAGACCATTTGTTACCGCTTCGATTTCCTCGTTGAGTTCATTCGAAGGAGTTTTTACGCGTGCTCTTCGAGTGTCCACCAGGGGTGTTTTTGGACGAATAGGCAAAATTTCCTTTGGCTGGGTGCTGTAAAGGTCCGCCGTTGGGGTTTTGCTGCGGTATAATCCTCCTTCAGTTATGTCCTTACCACCACCTCCAGATTTTCTAAATTTACCACTGTTGACCGAAGTACGTCCGCTTACATTTGAACTGTTCAAGGTGTTTCCACGCTGAATTTTAACCGTTGTCGCCTCGGTTTTGGGACAGTCTTTCAAAACCCTTACCACTTCGCAATGCGACATGTGATTAACTGGTTTGTTGTTGATCTCAAGCAGAATATCTCCCTCGAGCAGATTCTTGCAGCAATTTCTGTCTAGAATTTTTTTTACTTTCTGCCCGTGTGCACTGTCCGCGATTGTGAATCCAAAACCCATGCCTCCTTTTGCTATGGATAGCGTCAAGATTTCTGGTTTCTTCATGAGTATAAAGTCGTCACCTACGTAATTTTCGTTCATGGCAGGCCGAATTTTATCCAATGATTGATTGCCTCCCGCTGCACCAGCGGAATCAGACATGTCCAAGAAATTATAGTTCCCATCCATGTTGAGGTCCATAAGAATTCGATTCTTCTCTGCATTCGAACTAATTCCGTCTACAGCGATTGTGGTAACAACTTCTGTGTTTGGATCATTTGGGTCGAATGGCAGTGGATACCCGCGACAGACTTCCAGAGTTACTGTCTCTCCAGGCAAAATACTTTGGAATACATTTACCATTTCATGGTGAGTAAATCCCAGGACACAGGTGTCGTTCACATATACAAGGATGTCGCCCGTCTGCAGTTGACCGTCCAACCAGGCAGGGCCGTTGGGAACGATAGATTTGATTTGCAAGAACTCTTCCACATTATCATCGCCACCCACAATGGTGATACCCAATCCTCGCGATGATTTCAACAATGTTGTGGTTATTCGTTCGCCCTGCATTTCAGCTGGGTTTCTTGTAAATTTATATGGCAACACCGACTGGTTGTTATTTTCGTTTCTTTGTGCTTGCGCATTGTGATTTTGCATTTGCTGTTGATTGGACTGCTCAGCAGCCCTTCTCTTCGCTTCTAGCACTGGATTTTCGTACTGGGTACGTCGATTGACATGATCAATGTAGTAGGTACCATAGAGAGCATCGTCTATTTTCTCCCACCCGTAAGGCAGCTCATTGTCGCCACAATCTTCCAAAGATTTCTTTTGGAATTTCGACAGCCTTGGATCCAGCCAGTGAGATGTTCCAGTGTTGTGGCTGTAAGAAAAAGAAAAATGGAAACATTTAGAATAATTAAAATAAGGAATAAAAAGTGGTTGAAGCCTTGGAATAGTCTTCTAGAGTTAACAACAGATGGACGATTTGCAATTAATTTCTGAGAGCATTCAAACATTGAAATCCTTATTAGTTCCCTCCAGCAGCTAAAGGATTTAGTGGGCTAAGCCAACATGTTGCGCTGTTCACCGGATTTTATTCATTGTGTTTTTTGTGTTAATCATCACCATGAAATGTTACGGAAAAACATAGTTGTTTACAATTTTTCGCTCGTGAAACTCAAAGTATTAAATTTAATGTCAATGCAGAATTTTAACGTTAAGGCAAAACAATTAGTCGATATCAAATTATTTAAGGACAACAAAAGTGAAGACATAAATGCGACAAACCTAGAAATCTGGAAAAGACAAATTGCCTTACGCTTTTATTTTGTGTCATATCAAAATTGCTCGCTAGGATAAATTATCTAAGTTGCAATCTCTCACGAATCATATATTGAGAGTTATACTTCTTTAGTCCGAAAAACCTAACAGTACCGCGGGCTTAATGACATTATGAGACTCTTTGGAGGATCTTTTTTTCCAACAAAGAAAAAAATATATACTATGGTATATATAGTAACTATAATGCTCACAAATGGAGGTATGAACTTGTTTTCAAGTTTTTTAGAGAAATTGTTTCAAAATTACTATCCAACAAAAATCAACTTGCACTCTTTTGAAGACGTTGAATTCATGCAACAAATTTCAAAATTTTCATCCCACATGGAATGTTTGAATAGGATCAGGATTGGTTAATGTAATGGAATTTTTCCGAATTATGTCCTTTGGTGTTTCAGTTCCTGTTCTTATGTAATGTTAATATGGCTTACAGATTACTTTTTGCATGTTATTGTTTAATGCGTTTTGTTATGGTTTCTTGTTGTTCCAATTATAATCACCCACTTCTTTAAACACGTTCCCTGTATCATTGATTATATTTATACATTCAATTGCTTTACAGAAAGCTTTATATGAAACTATATGAAAATGTATGGTCTCGATTGCAGAAGTTCAGTCGTTAAACTCATTTTGTGACCACTTTTTCAAATAAATTGGACTACATTTCAGTTATTTCACGTTTAATATTGGTTCTGTGCTAATCTATCATTGCCGGTTTAGACCAATGATTTCACGTTGTAGTAGAGAAAGTAGTCTAAAAGCGTCTGGAAACGGCCACGCAACACTTTCATTTCTTGAAATAGCGTGTTCGCCAATGACATGCGGCAAAGGAAACTGTCTAAAGGCATTAAATGAAATGAAAGAGGCGACCATGCGACACATCCATCTATTGAAATTACACGCTCATCAACCTTGTTTTTTTATAAATTTATTGTAATATATACTTTGTGGCTTTTGACACTGTACTAAACCACATATTAGCCAAACCATTTGCTATTGAGGCCAAAACTTAAACGGAAAAATATATATTCCCCACAAAACAGTATTTTTTTTTCGAAAAGTAATAGTGTCTCGTCAAGCACGTGAAGGCTTGTTTACAGATCCATTCAGAAATGAGCATCTGAATTTTGGTGATAAGTTTGAATAACTTGTGAACGTTGTTCAAGTGTGTACTTCGCTATGACGATTTACCAATAAATAATAAAATAAAATGCCGAATAAACATTTAAAAAAGTATAGTGTTTTTTTTTGCTGATCCCAGTTTAAGCATTCCTATCTTTGTTGCCTCCCTGAACAACACAAATATTTGGTCGGCTAACTTCAGGTGAATTTATAGCTTTACCAATTACCACAAATAAAAAGATTATGCCTCAAAAAATATAATAGACATGTTTAAGGCAAAAGGCAACAAATATTAAGTAATTAAACAAAAAAATGCGGTACTCACTCAATGAAATAAAGTTCACCACGTTCTGTATACGCAGTCTCCCATTTAGGGGGCAATGGACCTAAGCCGTCGTCGTCCTCATTCTCCCTTGTATCGCGTGATGGTGCTCCATTACAATAATTGTGCAGTGTATTCTCTGTAACGTTAAAAGAGTTTTTATCAGATAATCATCTTTGCCCACATATGTTGCCTAGATGTTTGTTTGTACAACGCTACATTTCCCTTAAAAACGATGCTCTGTTAACAATCCCTTCGATGAGTGTACAAATAAATTTCGTTTTGACAAATATTTAGATTTTTGAATTAATTTAAATCCATCACTGCAGTATGCAGCTTTAGCAAGTTTTTAACCATATTTACTTTAGCAGAAAACGCTGTCAGGGAAGAGTAATTTTTTTATGCTTTAATAAGCTTAGAATATGTTTGTTTTACACTACTCTGAATCAACTGTAAAAATCGGCCCGTTCGCGCCTTTCAAGATACACAATGACACTTTTCAACCATTAATCCTAAGCAATAACCTCTTCGATAGCTAGTGCTTTTTTCGAGCCCCATATGGGCAATTTTGTTTGCTGACATACCCCCCGAGCGAGAATTGTGCTTTATTACTAAATAATATTTTATTTAATAACAATAATAATTGTTGGCGCGACAGTCCACAGGGGACCAGGGCCTAGCTTGCTCATCAACTACTCGTGTAGTGCGCGCTACTGTTTTCTCACGAGTAGAAGGGACCTACAGTTTTTTGCCGGTTCCGAACGGCGAAATTTGAGAAGTTTTCTTAGACAGTTATTACTCTTTGAGTGTTGTTATCAACTCGAAAGAGGTGGTGCCGTGAAAAATTCGAAAAATTGATGTTGAGCTGGGAATCGAACCTAGACCCTTCGGCGTGTGAGCGTCGCACTCTACATAGTACGCCACGGCGGCCACAAATAATATTTTGTTTAGAAAATTTGTATCCTAAAAAACAAGATACTTTTCTAAAAGCCTGTAAATTGTGAACAGGTTTTAGTTTTTACCCGAGTACGACTTTATAAGGATGGAGGTGCAAGTCCGAAAGCAGTGCTATTGACACATTCAATTACTGCAAACGCGAAATTGATAAATTCAGATCATCAGTAATATCTCCACTTGTGTTTTAAATAAATCGTGCAATTAATTGCCAGACCTCATGACATTAGTAACGCTTCTACTCTTTTAAAGTTTCCTTAAAACTTTATTGCTTGCGACGGCGGATATATACTGCGTAGGGGGAAAAAGTTTGTCTAAGTCTTTACAATTGTAGAAAGTCATATTAATTGCTTTATTCGTTTCACTGTCGTATGGTAAGCTATCAATAAATATTGAGCCACTGAGTTAGTTGCCAGCGCTTCAATCTTGAAATGACAAAACAAATAACCCTGTGAGGGTAAACAGATGGCCCTTTAAAGAGACATTATTCTTTCAGGAATAATTTATTTTTTCGAAGGTCCATTAATGTGTTGCATGTTGCAAACATTTGGATATATAAAATATTACAGACGTTACACAATTAAGGGAAAATAACCGACCAGCCCTCGAAACCCCAATATTAGAGACCATACGAAAACAGATATTTTTCGCGTATTCCTTCTTATATGGAAAACTGCTAGATCTTACTTAAAATTTGCTCGTGCCGACATCGCAATGGTTGTTACTATCAAATCGTATCATACACTATATCAATCACTACTTCCTTGAAAAATAATTGAATTGTGCTTAACTCAATAATTTAAAAAATTTCTTCAATCCTTACTGTACGTTCCCATAAGCTGGAAACTTAAAAAAAGAGTTAAATTTGTTTAAATATCGACATAGAATTTTATAAGCTGCATACTATTCACCCTCCGTCTGCAATCACGTCACTTTGAGCTCTGTTTATAAGCCAGTCACAAGTAATCGATCGTAAACAACCATCATGCATTCATGAAAATTGTCCGACGTTTACCCGGCCTTATAAAAATAAAAACAACAACTTGTCCCACATCCAAATCTCTTCACTCTGGTCATTTCGACTAAGGATTTCCTAGACTACCTGTCCCACAACATCACTTTATTTCCGCATAACTTAGTATGAAACTACACACAATTTTATTAGTCTGTGTGTATATCACACGTTCATGGCGAAGAAACCTAAATTAGTTCAAACCGTAGCCATCCACAACTTTCATCTTATCTGTGAGCCAGTTGATCTAAATTTAGGCGATGGTGTTGCGGCCCACCACCACTATTCCATTTTTCTTCATCGAATGAAGGGAAGCAAAGAAGAAAAAATACAAAATCAACCGAGTTGATGATAATCTATGAGCAGCTACCTTATGTGGAAAGCTTATCCAAACAAACCCACATGAATTGGAACCTAGTCTCTGTATCTTGTGAATGCACTCTGCTATAAATACTTCGCTCATGATGTTGCTGCCATGTACTCGAATCCATTCACTGTTATGGCTAGCGCTCACTATTAACAGGAAGCAATATTAGAGCACACATCCTTTTGCATTCATTCAGACGACGTGTTTTTTTTCTTCTTTTCATGTAGAAGGGTATGATTTATTTATGCAAAGAAGGAAGACTTGAAATTGAAAATCCCGAACTAGTTTTCATTTACGAAGAACATTCAAGTTTATTGACCAAACAACTGCCTTTGTAATTCAGGGTATTCATGTGTTTAAAATAATCTTCTAGGATTTACTGATAGACAGCAAATGTCCTATTTCAAATCCCAAATGCAAACTTTGAAATCCAGTCGTTCAAATAAATAGGAGGAGATGGCATAGCTCACTATAAATGAGTGGACTTTAAAGTGACATAATACTGTGATATGCTAATCATTTTAAATATGACTACAGATTGTTTTTAAGTCATCGTCAGATTTTAACATGTATTCACTATTAACGTTCTTATTACCGAAGAGTCGGAAAGTTTACTTTTTTTAACTGGCTCTAAACAATGAGCATTAGTTAAGGTGTTAAAAACGGGATTAAACCCGTATCTCTGGAAACGAAAGTGATCGGTGGACAATCAAAACACGACTATTTGACGGCGCAAGTGTGCATAGTGGGATCAGGGTCCCGGTTCATCAGCAACCACTAGTGCAGTGCGAGCTATTGTTCTCTCAAGCAGAAGAAGCCTACAGTCTCAAAACAGTGAAATTTGAACCTATCGTGAGATTGCGACAACCTTAGGCATTAGTGGGACCAGCATACATTGAATATTGCATGAACATTTGACCGTAAAAAATTTGTTCGCATTGGATCCCACACAATTTGTCAATGGCTCAAAAAAAGGCTCGTGTCGATTGGTTGAAAGAAATGCTCAAAAAATACGATCGCGGTGCTTCGAAACACGTCTATGACATCGTGACAGGTTGTGAATCGTGGATTTACGCGTATGAGCCCGAAAGTAAACAGCAGTCGACTGTATGGGTGTTTCAAATTGAGCCAAATCCAACACAAACTGCTCACGCATGAAGTACTTCCAAGCAAATGGTCGCCTGTTTTGTTTCGGAAAAACTGGACGTGTAGCAACCGTACCACTAGAATAACGCAGAACAGTCAATTCTGAGTGGTACACAACCATTTGTTTGCCAGTTGTCTTCCAAGAATCACTCTTCATCACGAAAATGCGAGCTCTCACACATCGGCTCAAACAATTGCATTTTTGAGCACTCAAAACATCGATTTGATGAGTCATCCGCCGTATAGTCCTGATTTAGCACCGAATGACTTATTTTTATTCCCGTACGTAAAACCTAAAATGAGAGGTCAACGTTTCTCGACACCTGAAGAAGCGATTGATGCGTTCAGAATGCATGTTTTGGAGATACCTAAAACAAAGTGGCAAAAGTGCTTCTACAATTGGTTCAAACGCATGCAAAAGTGTATAGATATATAGAAAAACAATAAAGCTATTTTCGATGATTAACATTTGTTTTTGTTCTCTAATCCCGAAATATAAAAGGCAACCCTCGTAGAACCTCCTTGAGTGTTGTCGACAACGCGAAAGAAATGGCCGTACAAGGTATTTAGTCCTTACCTGTGTTTCGGCGCATGATTCTCGAACTTACTCACTGCACCATGGCGGCCACAATAAGTTGATTACCTAAAATCTTCCGATATGATGTGATTGACTCATCTGACCAGCTGTTTCAGTATTTAGTTAATAACTGAGCAACGAGAGATAGTTGCCGTCCGGCAGAAGGCGTTGATGCGGTAATAGTCGCAGACGTAAATTTTTTAAAGTTTTGTTATCTTTTTACACATACTACATGAAACGTTAATAAGCAATCTAAACCTCAACAAATTTGGCTGATTTATTTCTGTGTGCTTGTTTTAAAAGGAATTTATCTTGCAATTCCTCTGGCCGCCGTGGCGTAGTGGGTAGAGTGCGACACTCACATACAGCATATTTAGGTTCGATTCCCGGCTGAACACCACGGCACCAACTCCTTCAACCTAACGACAACACGCAAAGAGTAATTACTGTCTAAGAAAGCTTCTCAAACACAGCCGTTGGATGTCGACAAGAAACTGTAGGTCCCTTCTACTCGTAAGAGAACAGTAGCGCGCACAACACGAGTATTTGATAAGCAAGCTGGGCCCTGGTCGCTTGTGGACGGTCGTGCCATCCAATTATTATTATTATTAAGATAAAATCTTAAGGCTGTGTGATGCAAACCTTAGCAAGGATAAAATATGTTGCTTCAGTCAATAAAATAAACTTGTCTAATGTTTTAAGAATAATAAGTCTTATAAGATACGACAAATTTCTTCCTTAAGCAAAATTCCATATACTGTTTTGAAGGCATAGTAGATAAGTAAAGGAATTTTTTTTTCCATTGTGAATAGACAGAAAGGTAGGGACTAAAAAAAGTTATTTTAATTTCTGTTTAAGCAACACCCTGTTCATCTGCATGTGTGTAAGGAAATATTTTAAAAATAAAATAATAAATATAAAACCTGTCTCAAAAAAAGCGTTGAAGTTTGAAGATAACTGAGCTTGAAAGAACACAGAAATGTGATATGATTTTAACTAAGTCACTCCCAACGGTTCTGCGAGTTCAATTTTCGTATGGCACGGATCATAATCCAGTAAAGGCCAAAATTTCTCATCTTTAAATTTCTTCGGCTGACCAATACGTTCTCTGTCTTCGACGGTCACCACTATTGAAGCGTTGAAAACACTCTTTGCACGATTTATTAGTCGGAGCGTATTCAACTTTATCGATAAGCATTCGATGGCCTTCAGCTGTAATTTTTTTTTAATTAAAAATAAATCAAACATTCCCACTACTTTAGGAAGAAACTGATCATTTTCGAAGAGGCGAAAACCAGTGTTGTTGTGTAAAAACAGACGCTGATTCACAGTTATTATAGCTGACAAACGTCAAATCTTTCCAATGAAGTAGGTAATCGCTTTCAAAGTCAGCCACAACATGCAGGTGGCTCCATCTTTTGAAAATTGACCGAATTAAAAATTTGTTTTTTCCAATATATAAAATGTGGCTTACATTCTTGTATTTATAAGTCAAATTGGCGTATTGCGTCCAAATGTTATGACATCTGTTGACCTGTTGGTTACTATTTGGTCTCATAACCACCTGTGTTTGCGCCTGTACGTAAACTTAAGGCAAAACAAAAAAAATAATCAACCACACCTCTTCTTCACCTTCACAACTTCATAATTCGTGAGAATTCAATGCATGAACGCAAGTTTAAGTTGAAGGTAGCGTGCGGTAATTAAAAGTGGCGTGTAGACACGATTTGTTCAATAACAACAAAACAACTTAAACACGTGACCGCATGGCCAGTGAAACTGAAGAAAAAAAAATGCACACACGTTTTCTCTTCCCCGTGACCCGGAGAAATAGACATACAATACAAGCAAATGTGAGTAAACTTACCTTTGGTTCCTTTGTGATACGTGCCATTTGTTCCAGATATCGATTGATGGCTGTTAATCGATGATCCCCCGCCCAGCGACGTGACATCTTCCCTTGAGTTCATCAGGGCATTGGACGACGCAGCTTTCTTAATTGATCCATTCACGCTAGCGATAGATGACGTTTCTGACTTATTGGACATGGTTCCAGTCACAGACGTAGACGCAGATGAAACTCCTGTCATCATCGGCATACCGTTGCCGTTGTTATTGCTACCATTATCGTAACAGCTGTTGATGTTGCTGCTTAGATTTTTTGCAGAATTGCTGCAGTTTCCGTTATTCGCTGCATTAGAATCAGATCCAAGATAATGGTGATGGTAGTCCGGCGTTGTTAGGCCACCTGTTGAGCAAACAGGCACACACGTCGCGGCGGTTAATGTAACAGAAGATGATGCTGGGTGTGGAGGCTGGATATGAGGCGGTGGCAGCAGAGGCGGCAATGAATGTTGCTGCTGGCTGGATACCATTGCCACATTTGACGTTGATGTTGGAAATGAAGACGTTGACGACGGCAAAGAATTTGACGTATTACTCTCACCGATGATCATAGACGCCGGTGGTAAGATCTTACTTTTGCCCTCATTTTCGATTGCCATCTTCCCCTTCGTCAGTTTGTCCTCTGAATAGCCTCTCATATATGTGTTTCCTAAGAATGATTGCGAAAACCTTAGGTACGGCAGTTTTTTGTCTGGGTGCAAAACAAGTGCAAGACTTCTTTGGGTTTGTTTTTCTCCTTTTTGTTTTCGCTTCTGTGGACTCTTGGTTTACTCTTGTGCGAGTGTTGTTTTTTTTCGTTTTCACTCTTTTTGTTATTGTACCACGGGTACAATTCTTTCTTCTTTTTTGTTGTTTACTTCAGTGTTTCATTTGAATGAAATGCACTGAGAAATAAATATTTGGCTTTTGATGTGTACGTAGTTTTAGAGTTCGTTGTATACATCGTAAGTAAATTAAACTTTTTAAAGGCACGTCTTACGGTCGATAATGAAGACCTTCACTGTGCACAGTAGGTGGGTCTGAAAAGAGTATAAGATAACAAAAATCTATCAGTAAGCAAATCAAACATGCATCTTAGCAAGTAAAACTTGACTTTATTGGATTACATGTTTGTACAAATTGTAGATCCAATTAGGTGAAATCAAATGAGAACGTAGAAAAAATATACAAAAACTGGTTAATAAGACAAAGATGATAAATTATTAGATCTATCCACCAATGTATGTATCAAATTTTTAACGACGAATACTTTATTTCTTTATTTGAACTGCTGTACTGATGAAGTGTCTGCGTGGTATCAGAGTTATCCTGCTTGGTCTTAAATTTAAAAGTAATGCAGTTAATAATGTCCAGTGCATTGAACGTGTAACAACTACTCGTATATTTACTTTAAAATTGATGTAAAATGTTTTTCTGAGAAAAACAAAACTTATAGAAATACATATGCATTTTGTTTGAGAAATAGTGATACTTTCAAATTTACAGTTTTAAATGTAGCATAATATTATATATGATAATATGACTGCTATGGGGGGCATGGGCCTATGCACGCGAGGTAACGTCGTTGATTGCGCTCAACATGGCGAGCTGCCAAGGCAATCCTCGTTAGTGCACAGGTCAAGTTGACATACAGCCTCCACGTGGCGCCCCCTGGTTAGCCATCACAACACCCGTTGTATGGTGAACTAATGTATGCAGCGACCCCCTCTGCCCGAGGATTTAAACAATGGACAAAGATTTTCGGTTTTGCACGTGGAATGTGAGGTCCCTTAACAGGCCACGTGCAGCCGAACAACTTGCGGAGGCCCTTGACAGCTACAAAGCTGACATAACCGCCATCCAGGAAGTGCTATGGGATGGGCCTGGCATAAAAGCGATGAAGAACTTCGATATCTACTACAGCAATTGCTATAGAGAGAGAAGACAGCGCTTAATCGGATGCGGATTTGTTGTTCGAGGCAGACTTAGGCAAAAAGTCTTGAGCTACGACCCAGTCAGCGAACGCCTCATGACAATCCGCATCAAGGCTAAATTCGGGAACATCAGCCTAATATGCGCTCACGCCCCGACAGAGGAGAAGGATGACAACATCAAGGATGACTTCTATGATCTCCTAGAAAGAACATACGATCGATGCCCCAGCTATGACACCAAGATCGTTCTAGGAGATTTCAACGCTCAGCTGGGAAAGGAGGACATCTTTGCTGGAGTCATCGGTAAACACAGCCTGCACGACAACACATCTGGAAACGGACTCAGGCTATTGGACTTCGCCTCGGGGCGAAACCTCTCTGTGGCTAGCACGCGGTTCCCACACCTGAACATTCACAAAGGAACCTCGCGATCTCCTGATCAATCAACCGTCAACCAGATTGATCATGTTGCGATCGACGTCAGACACTCCTCCAGTATTCTCGATGTCCGAACCTTCCGAGGTGCAAACATTGACTCGGATCATCACCTTGTTGTAGCCAAGGTAAGAACCCGGATATCGAGAGAGCAACGAAGTCGAGAAAGGCCAAAACGGTTTGACGTCGAAAAGCTACAATCGCAGCCGATTGCTGGGAACTTTGCCGACCGAGTCTCTCGGAAACTCGCCCACAGTTCGACGCTTCTTGCACTAAGCATAGAAGAAGAATGGAAACGTTGTCAAGAAGCCATCAAAGATGCTGCCACTGATGTGCTGGGTTTCACGTCACCACGCAGAAGGAACCCATGGTTTGACGACGAGTGCAGGCAAGCGCACGCAGCTAAACAAGACGCCTATAAAGCGACGCTGCATCGAACAACGCGAGCTGTTCGTGAACTCTACCGGCTTCTCAGAAGGAAGAAGAAGGAGCATGAGAAGCGCGCGGTCGAGGAAATGGAAAGGTGCTTTGGCAGGAATGAAGTCCGAAAGTTTTACCGAAAGGTAAAACAGTTATCCGGAGGATACAAGGTTTGGACCAAGGCCTGCCGGGACCAAAATGGACAACTAGTAGTAGAGTCGCAGTCTGTGCTGAGAATCTGGAAGGATCATTTCTGCAGACTCCTAAACGGCGATGACGACCCAAATCCCGCTGTTAGGCAGAATGTTCCACTCAATTTGGACGATGATAGACAAGCATTCCGTCCCCCCGACTTAGACGAGGTGAAGATAGCAATATCCAAGCTAAAGTCGAACAAAGCTGCTGGAGCGGACGGACTGTCCGCAGAACTATTTAAATCAGCTGGAGATGACCTGGTTGGGCGCATGCACCAGGTCATCTGTAAGATATGGTCGGAGGAAAGCATGCCCGATGAGTGGAATCTCAGCGTCGTTTGCCCGGTCCACAAGAAAGGAGACCCCTTTGACTGCGCCAACTACAGAGGGATTAGTCTCCTGAACATCGCATACAAGATCCTCTCTGCCGTATTGTGTGAGCGTCTGAAACCATTTGTCCATGACCTGATAGGTCCCTATCAGTGTGGTTTCAGACCAGGAAAGTCCACAATAGACCAGATCTTCACATTACGGCAGATCCTGGAAAAGACCCAAGAAATGCAAATTGACACTCACCACCTATTCGTCGATTTCAAGGCTGCATATGACAGTGTGCATAGAGACGAGCTATACAGTGCCATGTCTAGTTTTGGCATTCCTACCAAACTCGTCAGATTGTGTAGGATGACGATGGAGAACTCTCGCTGCTCCGTCAAGGTCGGTACCGAACTCACCGAGACCTTCAATGTCAAAAAAGGTTTTATACAAGGCGACGCACTGTCATGTGACTTCTTTAACATCATCCTCGAGAAGATCGTGCGTAACTCACAATTCAACACCAGAGGCACGATCTTCCAGAAGTCAGTTCAACTGTTAGCTTACGCTGATGACATTGACGTGATTGGACGAACACAGCGAGCCGTCAATGAGGCGTTTGCTGGCATTGAAGCGGAAGCGGCTAAAATGGGTCTTGCGGTAAATGAAGGCAAAACGAAGTACAAGCTGTCATCAAGGAAGGACACACAACATTGACGTCTCGGACGGAGCGTCACACTAGGCAGCAGAAACTTCGAGGTAGTTAAGGACTTCGTCTACCTCGGCTCCGCGGTAAATAGGAACAACAACATCAGTACCGAAATCAAACGCAGAATCACTCTTGCCAACCGCTGTTTCTTTGGGCTCAAGAGGCAATTGAGTAATAAAGCCCTCTCTCGAAGGACTAAACTAGCTTTATATAACAGCTTGATCATCCCCGTCCTACTATATGGCGCAGAATCTTGGACGTTAGCAAAGGCGGATGAGGAAGCCCTTAGTCTTTTCGAGAGAAAAGTTTTGCGTGCGATTTTTGGTCCTGTTTGCGTTGATGGCATCTGGAGGAGAAGATTTAATGACGAACTCTATAGGCTGTACAGCGACATGCGCCTGGTCAAGCGTCTACGGATACAACGCTTAAGATGGCTAGGCCATGTAGAGGGTATGGACACCACTGCTCCGGCCCGAAAAGTCTTTGAATCCGAGCCATTGGGACAACGCAACAGAGGACAACCTAGACTAAAGTGGCGCACACAAGTGGAGAAGGACCTCAACCAACTTGGAGTGCGCAACTGGAGACAGCTGGCGAAAGATCGTGCTGGCTGGAGAGGCATGTTGGTTGAGGCCCAGGTCCACCCCGGACTGTAGCGCCACAAGAAGAAGAAGAAGAAGTGAAGCTTTACTATACCATAGACCGAGAACAACAAAGAGGTCTTGGCATTTTGTGTCGGAAATCTCCTGTACTACGAAGCCAACCATTGCGTCATACTGCGGCTGAAGCATATTTAAAACATACATATAGTAAACATATATGGTATATAAAATAAAAGTTAAAAATCTATTCTAAAACACATGACATACCGCTTGTAGATAATCCATAGATAAGAGAATCAAATCTGGCTGAGATCCACTTTTTTGCTACCAATAAGTAAAGCTCTAATTGAAAATAATCCTAATAACTTATATAAAGTAAATACTGTACTTATTCTCTAACGTGAGTATGACACTATCTAAATAAGAAAATATTAATCAAACCAAATGAATTTCTATTGAATAGCCTAAATTAAGCACGGCAGAACTTTAAGGTGCCTAATAGCTATAATCTAAGAATTACAATGATAAATTTTCAAAATAAAATTTGTTGTAAAGTGCTGCAAGTATGACTTCTCATCAAGACCAACAAAATATAAATGACTAGTTCAAAACTACCCTAAGTAAAAAGAACAGGCGCACAACCAGTAGACATCCAGGGAACCTCTATGGCAGTTGAAAAAGTTGTTTATTAAATTGCAAGGAACGAATTTACACTTCAGATTTTAAAAACTTTTCAAAATTTCATCAGCACAACATTAGTTAGTCTTTTTTTTTTAAATAGATTGAAAAATATTTATATTAAGCTTTTTGCGGTCGAATCAAAAATTTGCGTTTCTAACTGATAACAAGAATCGAGGCAGAGTTCTTTATAAATTCTTTGTATGAGGCACGACAAAACACATTTATGTAATTATATCAATTACATTTAAGTGAATAGAGGTTTTAATCTTGCATTATCGGCTATGCATTCAAAATATTTGCATACTGTGGAACTATAGCCACATGCATCAGATTTCAAAATTTTTTTAGGAAGAATCGCGAAGTTTCGTAATTCAATGTAATTGATCGCAATCGCAATCGGTATTTAAACAAATGTACACTAAATGTCCCAAAAATAAAAATAAAGGAAAAATTGAAAAAACAAAATATTACCGAGCCACAAAAACTGTCACATATCAGCTTCTAGGGCTTAGATAAATAAATGATATCACTTAAAATATTTAAAAATTAGGAGAACGAAAACCGAAAATTAAACAATCAAGGAACGAGAGATCTTTTCGATGATCGCAGAGCCTATCTTTGAATACATCACTTATCTGCAGCGCGTATTAATAATTACACGATCAGAGTTATTTCAATTTATTTCATTTGATTATCACAAATATGAGCCTATCTTCATCAAAACAATCGCAGCAGTTAATCGCCACAAGAAATTGAATTTTCGTTTAACACGTTCAATGAAAATTGGGACCGGAAATAAGAGTTCTGTGCACTTTGAGAAATTGTGAACAATTTTATTCGTTCATTATAAAGCATTATCATCAATCACGAGAAATAACCTGAAGATGACCAACGAAATTATAAAATGTTATTACTGTAAGGTTTTAATCTGCGAAGCACGTTTTACTTTATAAATCTAACTACTGCTCCCGTAACCGTCCACAAGGTACTAAAGGACTATTAGCTAAAACCACCAGCTGATTAGAGGTCGTGGCTATGTAAGGAAGATTGCTTAAGGGTACTGAATGAATGCGTAAGCTTGAGTCAACGACTTCCCCATCCACACCAGACACAAATTAAATCGATTCAAACAAGATGACTCACAACAATCTCCGTCTCAAAAGGAAATAAAAATTGTTCCCTGTATAAGCCAGGCGTTCTTTCATTGCGCACTGACTCACCAAATTTCCATGGAATTTGAATCTCAAACACAGGTAAAGAGAAGAGAATTTTGCCTCAATTATACTTTTTGTTTTTATTTTAATAATACTTGGGGAATACAAAGTTTCACCTTGGGTTAAGACTCCACCTCCAATACAAGATAAATTCGCATGCAACAAAGGAAACTCTAGGCCATGGCGTATGTATGATTTACAAAAATATTTCTGACTCATGGCAATGGCCAATGAGCAGATCAATCATTTGTTTGTCACGCATATTTAATCATGTGATTAAGCCGTTTAAACGATAAATTTTGTTTAATCAAAGAAAAATACATTTTTTTTAGAAAACTTAAATGATGGTTTATAACAGTGTCGGCACATGATACATGTTAATGCGAAGAAAGACATTGAATGTTACACAAACTCAATGTCAATAAATGCTTGTCAAGATTCAACACTGAACACTCGATCGTCAAGATTCAACACTGAATACTCGATCGAACTGGATCAAGAAGCAAATAAATTGCCTCAAATAAATTGACATTTAAAATTGTTTATTGCAGAAAACTATACGGACTTTAGTGCGACTCGAATTAACTTTTTAAAAACTTTTTTAAAAATAAAAACTGTTTGAAAGCTAAGTTAAAAGAAATGGTTTCGCAAATTTTGAGCTGAGGATTACAAAACCCCTTTCTAAGAATCCCAACTGTAGTCTTTCAGAGTCGACAATAAAGTGCTATTTAAAAGATTTTTAATAACATAAATCCATTTTCACCCATAGAGTTTAAATTATTAATAAAAATTAAATGGCACGATAGCCCGCAGGGGGACCAGAGCCTAGCTTGCTCAGGAGTAGAAGGGACCTACAGTTTTTCGCCGAGTCCATACGGTGAAGCTTTTTTTACTTTGACAGTTATTACACTTTAAGTGTTGTCAGCAGCTTAAAAGAGGTGATTCCGTGAAAAATTCGACGTGTTCAACCAGGTGGAGTGAATGCCGCACTCTACCCACTACGCTATGGAGGCCACTTCCAAAATATTTATCTATATTAAAACTTGACAAATTCAAAACGATTTTTACTTTCAAGACTTCATAGGGATGCTTAATTCTCCCAAGCTATATTCAGTGCTCCACAAAAGGTTGTGTACAACACTAATGTATAATTCATTGCACACGAACGGTACCTGATAAAATATATTTCAATAAGACAAATTCAAAATTTTCGATTATAACTTTTAAATTTCATAAACAAATATTAAAAAGCATACAAAATGCCGCTAAATTTACCTCGTTATGAGGTCATTATCATGCTGAAAGTAAAAGTCATTGGATACACCCAGCACTTCTGCGCTTGTTCCTAAGTTTCTTGTAAGCATACCTTCATACACGTATGAATACGTAATTTGTTCATTTGTTTCCAGCTTATCTACCTTTACCATACAACCCCGCATTATATTCCCTTTACAACCATGCTTCACATTTCTTTATTTGATTTTCTCCACACTCTTAGGCAACGGTCAGAGCCCAATTCAGGAGGCTTGTTTTCATACTCCATAGCAAACTCAGGACAGTCATGCTTATTGTGTTCACCAATGGTTTTATTCTGGTTGCAAACGACTAAAATTCATTTTATACAATGGTTTTGGGCTGATCTTCCCAGTTATTGCGAACTAATTGTGCTCCTCAGCGACCTCCTACCTTTCCTCAGATTCTGTTTGTACTGAGTTTCTTATATGTATATTTGTTAAAAAGTTGACCAAGTAAGAATACTTTGTAGTTGAAGAATCTAATTCCTCGTCGGCTTTCGGCTTTTTGAGGGCAAATGAAACAAGTTTATGTCATTCGTGTTGTCCTGACGTTTCGACAGGGGATACAGTCAGTAGTCAGTAGAAAATTAGGTAATACTTTTGGGTTTGGTTCACAAATTCGTCGACACTTAACAATTAACTTTAAATTGAAAACTGAAAATATACTTTTTAAACTAAAAACTGTCATTGCACATATTGTTGGCACTCAGTACATATGATGTACACATCACATAAGAAATATTCTAAGCTGCACGCAAACTTGTGGAGAACAAATTTAGGAACCTTTTACTGTTTTTCTTATTAATACAATTAGCACATTTAACTTATGTCAGACAAAACAAAAATAGTTCGAACATTTAAAAAAATCATTAAGAAAAAATTCATTCAACTACCGGTTGTGAGCAATTGGTCTTCTGTTCTCCAATGTATACGAGAAAATCGTCACGCATCATCATATGACCATCTTTTCTCTATTTTCAAACAGAGCCGAACTTTTTCATCAACTTGAAAAGGTTATAGAGATTTGTGTTATTGGTAAATCTAGATATGTAGAACAGAAGAGCTCACAAACATTGATTCAAGTCAAGCCAATGCTGAAGTTTATATTTATAAAGATGTCAAAGTGTCAAAGTAGGTTATTTCTACGAAAGCATACAAATGGTGGAATGAGATGGAAAATTCTTCATAAATAGGTACAAATCCTTAGGAAATTTTACTTTTACAAATTTAGGTGATCAGTACCGAAATCAAACGCAGAATCAAACGCAAAATCAAACGCAGAATCACTCTTGCCAACCGCTGTTTGTTTGGGCTCAAGAGGCAATTAAGTAATAAAGCCCTCTCTCGAAGGACTAAACTAGCTTTATATAACAGCTTGATCATCCCCGTCCTACAATATGGCGCAGAATCTTGGACGTTAGCAAAGGCGGATGAGGAAGCCCTTAGTCTTTTCGAGAGAAAAGTTTTGCGTGCAATTTTTAGTCCTGTTTGTCCATGTTGGTTGAGGCCCAGGTCCACCCCGGACTGTAGCGCCACAAGAAGAAGAAGAAATTTAGGTGAACAAGATACTTCTTTCCTTTTTTGGTACTTATTTCTCAATGCTTTATAAAAAACGAAGATGTTTTAACCACGTTTCAAAATACAACGACTGATGATTGATGATTCTTTTTTGTTATTCTGAGAAGAATTTTAAACTGTTCAACTGCAATTAACCCGTATTTCGACTCTTTTCTTATTTATTTGTTCTTTTCATCGAACAATGCTTAAAGAACGCCCTTGTCCAATATGGCGTACCCAAGGAAAAAAGGCCTAAATAATAAAATTGTAGGCAGCTCCAAAATGACTCGTTATGATTCTTGAGTTTATGTGAACACAGCTATGTTCCAATGCCTTTAATAATACTAGTTTTTAATTGTGTACTTATTTCCCTCCCTTGTATTGAATCTTTTTTTGCGATTTTCTAAAGTTTTCATTGCGACTTAAATTTTCATTGATGATCCGAGGTTAACTATTTCAGTCCGGTACTCAATCAACAATCACTTCTATATCTGCACGTCATCTCACAAATAAAAAGTTTGGGAATGCAATAGTTAATTGTATTCTGAAACGCAAATTTAATATCTGGCATTATAGAGGAAAGTATAAGTACAGACAGAGTACTGAATCCATTAAATAACTAAAAATCAAAAATCGCAAAATTTTGAGTTTATTTGTCCTATTTTTATAATCCTCAGACTTCGACATATGGTCACCTTGGCACAGTGGATAGATGTCATACTCACACGTCAAAGGTCCCCACTTTAATTCCAGAACATCACCTCCTCCTCCTCGTTGCTGACAACACTCAAAGAGAACTGTTTCATTCACTGTTGTAGAAAACAAATACAAACAATTTCTTCAAACTTAAACTCTTATTCCAGCATACACGAGTTTGTCATAATTTATATAAAGTTGACTGATATGGGCTTATTTCCTAAATTCCGTCCTCTTTCAATTAATGTGAAAAAGTTTCCGAAAGACATTATTGCCCATGTGATTGGGTTATATGAGACGGCGAAGGTGAACTTGTCACCTAGTTAAGAAGGTGTTCTGCCTATATTTATACTCGTGTTTTTTACCTACCATGTTTGCTTTTAATCACAATTCAGGAGTTGCCACTCGGTTTAAATCGCAAAAATGTTGGACCACACCAAAAGGCTGTAACCAGTTTTATGTCCATATGACAAGAAATCAATATAAACCGAAGATATGGATGCTTAACCACGTGCTGTAAATAAACAATAACGCTCGGTCGAAACCAGTCATCGAGAAGGCGGAATCGCTTCAAGCTCCCACAGCCCACACCATCCCACGAGTTTTATAAATTGCTGATTAGACTGCACTATCTGAATGGAGACACATGTTTTCGTGTTCCATCATAGAAGCCATAAAAAGCATAATCACAGTTAGCTAAAACGCCCCTTCTGTTCCCAGCTTAAACAGCTGGCCCATGCAACGCATTGTTTCTTCAGAACAATGCAAATGAGGAAAGTGGAGGAAAATCTATCTTGAAAGCAAGTTCAGATCTCTTTTCTTCATCAATCTCTGCTGTTGCATGTGAAATGTTTTATGTTCCTTCAGCACGTCCACCGGCATTCGTAGACGCCAAAATAACATCTTTTGCAAACATTATACACGGGTCAGTAGCCCGTTAAATGATATAACAACAAGATTTCCCTGACGTAACTACATCAAGTGTTTCTTGGTACACAACTGCTTCATATTTGTGCGAAACACGAAACATGAACCCAACTGCCGCGCAGAAAAAGGGTAAAGAAATAAATTGTTGCTCCAAGCCAAGCCGAAACATATCTCACTTGGAGCGACAAGTTGCTTAACAAGTTGGCCAGCTCGTTTGTTTCTCTCGTTGACCCCTAAAGGCATCGCCTACTCTGCCATTTGAATATTTTTTTTTGAATTGAATAATTTTAAAAAATTATGTATTTTTTTTTTTGGAAGGCGATGCTGTCAGGTGTAGACTTGTTTTCGCTCTTATTTGAGCACAGATCGATCGGTTAGAAGCGAGCCGAGGCTGTTCGAATCGTGCCAAAAGCCAAAGAAGACGCTGTTGGTGCCCGCCTCATCGAGATTGGTTTGCGTGACTATTTTATAATTGCTTTGAATAATTGCCGTCTTGCATTCGTTTACAATTTCTCATGAGCATTCCGGGCTTCGTCGTTCGCGTCCGCATTTCTGGATCTTCTGGCATTGTGCGCTCGGAAGAGACTCATCTGATGCGAAAGTTCATTAAATTCTCCACTTTTTTCTACTTTATTATTAAAGAGACACAGTTTGTGCGCCTATTTCTTGGAAAATATTTCATGGAGCCGGAGAAATGGAATAATGACACACAATCAAAATAGAATCAATTTCTAGAAGAAATAGACGACGCAGCTTGCGGCTTGCTATGGTGAAATCCCACATACAATACAGATCACTGAACCCTTGGTTGGTTTTGAGATTGTTTGAAGTTAACTGACAGTAATCAAACGCAAAATGTATTCGCATATTTATTTATTTAGTTGAGAGTTGTTTGTTTCTAATTAGTTTCGGCTTTTGTTCTTTCTTAAGAAGATCGAGAGAAAGTGGTGTCACACGATTCAATTGAGCTTGAACCAAGTTTTGAAAGGAAGATGGTCCAGAAACTGACCAATGAGGGAAAGTTGTGTTAAACAAGAAAACTAAATTCTAATTGGCTAGTAACTAACCAGATAATTATCTCATTTAACAAGATGACTTAGATTTCGAACAGAAATTTTAACTAAGCTGCTGCCGTAGATCGTTGTTAGGTGATTTATGAATCTTCCTGTTTTCAAGAAGGCGAAATGTTATCCAATTCGATCTACATGAAGCTCATGTTCTTGTGTGCGTGATAATTTATAGACTCTCGAACGATATCGCTTAAACCGGTTTATCCAATTAATAACATATTCCAAGCGATTTATTATGTTTTTATTAAGGATGCTATTTTGGTTTCTAGAGTCATCAATGCGATCACAAAATGATCATTGTTTCGGTTGTGATGGCAATGACACCCCCAAGTACCTATCAGAAGGTATCTTTCGTTGAAAAAGGGGAATTGAATGATTTTTTTCTTGGGTTTTATGGTGTGATGAAATGTGAAATTAATAAAACCTTAAGTATAGCTTAACAGGCCTTTATGACAAGTATTCTATATGAGCCGAAAACATTGAATATGTTTTCTTCATTAGGCTATGTACAACACCTGACTGTCAGTTTTTGTTCCGCAAATATTGTCAGACAAAATTTCAGTTTAAACGATTGTAAGACACTTGGGACAATTTTGCAGTGATATTTGCAAACCTAGCAATCGTCTGAGCTTGAGTTTGTTGCGTTTCCAAAACTAAAATGACTTTGGTAAAAAATCATCGTGAAATTTACATTCTCATTGCTTTCCCCACGAAAATGTTATTTCTGGTGTTATAGAACCTGTTTCTTTCAAAATGAGGATGAAGACAATATGCGGCAAAAATTCTGAGGAGATATTTAAAACAATTACCTCATCCATTTGGTTTTTAAAAAGGACAGGCCTACAAAACCAGCACATAAGTCAATTAAATGCTCATGAGTGAGGAGTTTATTACTTGAGCGTTGTCGTGGTGAGAGTTCTGCCATTGATATTTGAAACTACACATTTATTTTTATTTAGTAGACGATTGACAAGAATAGTTAGGTGCAGTTCTGAATAGTACTCATCCCCGATTTCCTTGAATTTTTTTTATAAGTAGCTTTGCACATATGAAGCCCAAATCCGAATGGTTTTTTTCCAGCAAATAACGGGAAAGGACGAAAAGGACATTTTTATTTTTGGTATTCAAGACTTAATATCTTCGAAACGGTAAGTCGCATGTGAATAAAATGGGTATCAAGTTAAAGCTAGAAGAAAGTACTTTTTTTTGTTGTATATATCGCTATTACAATCCATCATCAACTTTTGAAGTTATAGCGAATTTTGTGAAAAAACAATTTTTAAGTATTTATTTTTCAACATTTAAGCAAGTACTCATTGAATACAACCAAACTTGCACCTACTGTCTGTGGCCAACCTGGGGGGTTTCAGCGGGGCAGCATGCCCGCCATACATATTCCACTTTTTGTGTATGATAAACTTAAAAAATTAAAAATACAAGAGCCACTTGGAGTGTTAGCAAGAGTTATATGGAAGAAGATAAGAGGTTTGTTCTTTAGTTTTTATCGCAGTAAGAATATTATGTTTAGTATCGTTAAAAAAGTAAAAAGGTGAGCTTTTATATGACATTGAAAACACCTTTGGTACAAATTTTTTAAGGAAAATTAAATTATATTATTGAAATTTTTTTTTATCACAAAATTCGCTATAACTTCAAAAGTTGTTGATGGATTGTAGCGATATATACAACAGAAAAAAGTACTTTCTTCTAGCTTTAACTTGATACCCACATGCGACTCACAGTTTCGAAGATATTAAGTCATTAATACCAAAAATAAAAATGTCCTTTTCTTGTTATTTGCGGGAAAAAACCATTCGGATTTGGGCTTCCTATGTGCAGGGCTACATATAAAAAAAATGTCAAGGAAATCGGGGGTGAGTATTATTCGGAACTTTATCCGATTTTAGTATGTATGGTGTTGTACCTACATATTCCATTTAGCACTTTAAATATTCTGATGCGTTTAAGTACATAATGTGTAATCTTTACACCAAATCAAGGAATTCCTGCTTTTATACTTATACTTGTGACGTAATTCGACGTAGATGGAACTTATAGTAGTACATATTTAAATATAAATTAAATTATCCTTATTTGAGATATTTCATATTTGGCCACCGTAAAAAAAAAATTAAAAGACAAATATATTTTGATTTGCTAAAACAAGCCTATTTAAATGCAGTACCTAGCTCATCAGTCACTATAAAGCACACATAAGGATAGACGTCGGAATCAGAAAGGTATTCCCACCAGATACGTTAGTTGTTTGTTATCTTAAACTGGAGTGGATCCAAGGAGAAGATTTAAAGCATGCCATTTCAGTTGTTATTGTTTAACCAGTAACAACTCAGCAAAACAGAAATGCAATAACAAAGTTCTTTTCTCAGCCAAAATGTAATTAACCTGCAATTAGACCACTTTTCAATATAAATGCAACAGCCAGCCGCACAATTACTTATCAATGTAACATTGATTGACTTATAATCTGTTCTCCATTTTATATACGAAGGTTGCCTTTTATATTTCGGGGTTGGACAACCCTAGTGTTGCAATCTGGCAACTGCCAGCTCTATCGCAAAGTTTGACATTTTTGAGGTTATACGTACTCAGAACGTTTTGTTGTTTACAGTAACTTAAAAGATTCACCTCGCCCAAAAAAATGGAATTAAATCGTGAAAGTTTTCGTGCGATTATTTGTTACAACCTTCGACGTGGATTAACTCCACAACAGTGCATCGATGCACTTAATTCAATTTTTGGCGATGAAGCTCCACCAAGGACCAGTGTTTATCGTATGGTGAATTGAACCGAGGTCGTAGTTAACTCAAAGACGAATTTCGTGAAGGTCGTCCAAAATCAGTTGTTGTTCCGTAAACCATTGATGCTGTGCACCAACTGATATTCCAAGATCGTCATGTGACCTATTTGCATTGCATTCCACACAATTTGTCGATTGGTCGAAAGAAATGCTCCAAAAATACGATCGCGGTGCTTCGAAACACGTCTATGACATCGTGACAGGTGATGGATCGTGGATTTACGCGCATGAGCCCGAAAGTAAACAGCAGTCGATTGTATGGGTGTTTCAAATTGAGCCAAATCCAACAAAAGTTGTTCGCGCACGAAGCACTTTCAAGCAAGTGGTCGCCTTTTTTTCGGAAAAACTGGACATGTCGCAACCGTACCACTAGAACAACGCAGAACAGTGAATTCTGAGTGGTACACAACCATTTGTTTGCCAGTTGTACTCCAAGATACTAGGAAAACCAACCGCCGAAGACGGATCACTCTTCACCACTATCGGCTCAAACAACTGCAATTTTGAGCACTCAAAGCATCGACTTGATGAGTCATCCGCCGTATAGTCCTGACTTGGCACCGAATGATTTTATTCCCGTAAGTAAAAAATAAAATGAGAGGTCAACGTTTTTCGACACCTGCAGAAGCGGCTGAAACGTTCAGAATGCATGTTTTTCAGATACTTCAATCAGAATGGCAAAAATGTTTCGATAATTGGTTCAAACGCATGCGAAAGTGTATAGATCTTAATGGGGAATATTTTGAAAAACAATTAAGCCATTTTCAATGATTAATATTTGTTTTTGTTCTCTAATCCCGAAATATAAGAGGCAAGGGTCATGCGCTAATTACCATGTACTTCACACACGTGTAGGTGCCTATAAGAGGAATTCAGTACCCAATTAGACCATTGTTAATATCGAAACTTTTGCAGATAGGTGTAAAAGTTAACCCACAGCACGATAAGTGTTGTAGGTTACAACCCAGAAAAGTTGTAAATCTTTATTCGAATGTATCCGCGATATAATTAGCTCGTATGTGAGCACTCAGTTTGTGAACATGTAAGAAATATTGTACGTGAGGTGCATAGTTTTTTTTTTAAGAAAATATCTTACATTATATGTGTGAGGGTTCTAAAATAGGTTCCTAAATATTTTTTAAGCGAATTAACTCTTTGAAGATTACTTGCTCGTAAAGAGATAAACTTTAGTGTATATTCTTAAATTTAGAACCGTGACAAATGTTAGTTCAGCTACTTTTTCGCATAAATTCACTGAAATGCCAGTTATTTGTCGTTCAATATCGATTCTGAACTAATCTATCATTACCCGCTTAGATCAATGACCCGAGAAAATAATGTAAGGAATTTAATTCACATAAACAAGGCTACCATGCAAGTAGTCTATTTCTTGAAATAACGCTTGAACTTTTCCATAAATTCATTGTAGCATGTGTTGTGTGGGTTCTTCAACCAGTTCGATTAATAGTATGCAAGGCCATACTACAGTTAGATTAATAGTATGCCAAGCCATACTATTAATCGAACTGCGATTGGGGCCTAAAATAAACACTTATTACGATGCGATAGGTCCATTCATAACGATTAGCATCATTAACAGAGAAAATATGTCCCAATGACACCTTCTGCACGTAATCCACGCTAAACACAAATTTGTTTGTTGCTTTGTAAAGCACGTGATGATTGCTGGCTGCCAAATAAAGCAAATTTTGCTTTCTTCCAAAACGACTCAGCCAGCAACGAGCCTCATCACTGAAGATTATTTTTTTTCCTCAATTAGCGGTGATTGAGCGCGATGCTCCATTCCTGTTTGCTAACTGCTGGGTGCCAGGACATTGGAACAGCATAGATGAATTTGATAAGCACGGCATACGACAGTTAGTTCATCATATCTTTTGTAGTTTAGGTTTCCATGTCTTCCTTCTAGTCACAGACCAAAGAATTTTGTCCTCTTGTAAGAGGTGGAACTTGCCAGATATCATATCTGGCTTCGTATTGATCACATATCGTGATATCAGTAGGAATATCTAAAATTAGCACTGCAGTGGGTATGTTTGCATCTTATATGACTTCATACATGACATGACTAGGAATATTCTTAAATGACTTCTTTTTTAATGAGGAGAAGAACCTATCCACCACCTTCTCTGTAGATCTCATACATTTGCGTCGAAGTCGGTTGGTAAATATGTGCCGGGTTCTTTAGTATTTAATTTATTATTCCATATACCATGTTTGTGTTCAAATTCCTGCACTGATACACCAAAAACTTGGTGAAACATATTGTTACTAGCATAATTCTTGCAATGTTCTTACATAAGCAATTTTTACGATATTAATTAGGAAAAATAACGGTGAATCATCAACACAAGCAAAATTTAATATGCATTCCTTTTATCACACATTTGAATTTCCACCGAGTTTCACGATTAAGTTGGGATTCAATTCCACTCAATCATTTACCTGCGTGTTGTTGAACGATGGAACTTAATGAGTCTGATGCCAACGCGGATATAGTGAGGGCTTTGGTTCAATGTGTTGCTTTATTGTTCAGCGGCCTGGGACTCCTGGACGCAAGTGTTACACAAAACGTTTAAAGGACTGAATGATTTGTAAAACAAAGTTTCTTAGTATACACATTTTGATTGTTGTTTTTATTTCGTAAATAACAAAATACTGCTTCGACGACCCTTGAAATTATTCTGAATATTAAGTAACTAATTTAATGACACCCGTCTGGGGTCACACGGGAAATACGCGATCACAAATTATTAATGAATCAGGAAACGTAATTCTTTTCTCCACAAACTTAACATTTCCTCCACTTTGGCGATTTATTGTAAAATACAGATTATCTTTCTCGTAAAAAAATATTTTTCGCTAATATCAGATAATGTTGGTTTTCATAATATTTTACTGTTTACTACACATCAAGCTTGCATTCAAATGCAGAAAAATTAATCTGCATCATTTGTCGACTTATATTTAACCAACAATCTTTGAGCATTTATCTTGTTAAAGAGTTTGCTATCTGGAGAAAGTCGCTGTAAAACATTAATTGCAGAATCGCCCAAGAAATATCACCTTAACAAAGCTCGTGAGACCAACGTGCTGTAACGATTATTGTCGAAAATGAAAAAGAATAAACACCACAAACTTGTTCATCATTTATTGTTTGTACCTGAAGGGTGATTTTTTAAAAGCTATAAGAAAGTCATCCAAAAAAAAAAAACACATAAAATTCAGAAAAATGCATGAAATCTTTATTTGAATCGATAGTACGGTCCATATAATTTAATGTTTGAATATTATTTCATGCAAATGTTGGCCTTGACTGCGCCTCAAATGGTCCATCCGCATAGTCCAATTTTGGCATACTCTTTCCAACATTTCAGCCGATATCTCACGAATAAATGCTTCAATGTTGTCTTTCAATGCATTAATTGAAGCAGGCTTGTCTGTATAGACATAAGTCTTAACATATACCCGAAAAAAATAGTCTAAAAGCGTTAAGATGACCGGTCCCGAACGTGAAATAAAATGTTCACCGAACTCGCCTCTGAATAAGTCCATTGTTGCGCGTGCTGTGTAGCATGTGGCACCGTCTTGTTGAAATCCCATGTCATGCAAGTAAAGCTCTTGCATTTTGGGCGAAAAAAAGTTGGATATCATCTCACGGTAGCGCTCACCATTCATAGTTACGTTACGATTCGCATCATCTTTGAAAAAGTACGGTCCAATGATGCCACCAGCCCTTAAACCGCACCAAATTGTGACTTTTTCTGGATGCATTGATAGCTCTTGCAATGCTTATGGCTGATATTCACTCCAAAATCGACAATTCTTCTTATTTACGTACACATTGAGCCAAAAATGAGTTTCGTCCATTTTTGACCATAAAATGGAAGAAGCGCGCGATGAACTTTTTTAACAGAGCACGCATTTTGATAATTTAATTCAATAATTTGCAAGCATTGTTCGCTGATAATAAAAACGTTTGTAAGACGATTCATGGTTAAATTATAGACCAAACTGAAGATGTTTGAGATTGAAACAAAACACGAAACGTGGGTCAGCTGCTTAGACCAGTGTTGCCAAAAGGATAAAACGATAATAGCTAAAAAATCACCCTAACTAAAAAACTATTTGAACAGTAATAGAAATACATACACCATCGGCACATTCTCATAACCTTGCGCGCATCATTTTCTTTAGCCACCTGTGAGCGGATCTAACGCACTGATGCTAATAACTTAGAAGGGAAGTTCATACAAAGTAACTTTAACTAAATAACAATTACATGGCGCGACAATCCACAGGAGACCCGGGCCTAGCGGGCTCATCAACTAATCGTGTTGTGCAGCGCGCACAACAGCGCGTTGTTCTCTCACGATTAAAAGGTACCTACAGTTTTTTGCCGACTCTGAACGCAGAACAGAAATTACTCCTTAAATGTTGTCAGCAGCTCGAAAGAGGTGGTGCCGTGAAAAATTCGAGGTGTTCAGCTTGGAATCGAACCTGTACTTTCGGCGTTTGGAAGTCGCAACCTACATAGTACGCCACGGCGACCACAAATTTAGCAGGAACATGAATCTGCATCAGAACAGGATTGTGGACAGATCTCCACGGCTGGCTCCAAGAGTGCTAAGCATTTTTCCGAACAGAAATCGAAGAAATCCTAATTGTCATAAGCAATATTTCCAACGTGAGGGTCATTTTTATCTTTGTCCACAAACAAGATGTAATTAACCGTCTAAAACACATTTGGGATTTGGTTTTACGTGATCACCTGCCTTAACGGCTTATATCAAGATAGAGAATGCAAGCCTAAGCGCCTTAGTTACCCAAGTGCCAAATTGAGATAATGTTTGCCGCTCTCTGGGTCGCAGCGCCCGGTTGAAAATGCAACTCCACATTGGCAGGGGACTAACAGCCTTGCCTAGTTTTTGGGTGAACAAAAAACTAGACAAGTAAGCACAGTACACTATCCTCGACGCGATGTTAGGTGGTAAACCACAACCACCACGATACTCCCACAAGGGGGCCTATCGCTCGGTCAGCCTGAAACCGAAGTACCACGGGCTCCTGACCTCACGTGGCACCAGAATATAGCCTCTGGTCAAGCTGTCACTACCAGTCGGGCTCCCTCAAAACCTTGGTCTGTTAGCCGCCATCCCGCTATAAGATGGTCTTTTCTCCATCAGAGTTTCGGATGACACTTTAAATTGTGTTGCGGATGTGATTTTTGAATCATTTCATTCATAAAATCGGTTCACATCATCTGGAACTGTCTAAGACAGTTTACGAGGTGTGATTTTCTGTGATCTCGAAATGGAATAAATAATCTCTTGTATTTTCTGGTTCATCATGAAAGAGACAACCTATATCGCTGACAGACAACACTGATATTTAGAATTTCGTCACGCTCGGAAAGGAAACCGGCATAATTTCAGAACTATAGCAAATGAAGCGCCAACTCACTTGCGTTTATCAGAGATCATAGTCTAATTTTTTTTTATTTCTTGTCAAAAAATACACAACTGCTGAACACATAAGCTTCCTAAACAGCATCTGCACTTCCACTTTCACTACCACTGTTATTTATTGTATTAGGTTTTAATGTGGTGAGAGAAAAGAAAAGAAAAGAATTTGTTACCGAAAATTCGACTGTGTTGACTAACGGCAGGTCAAAAAATAGTTGCAAAAATTATATTGTAGAAAAGGTTGACTCTAGAAGAGTGTCCGAGAAGAAAATTGCGTTCTCAAACAATTTTTCTAATCAAACTAACAACTTTTATCAACATCGGGCGTCTCACATATTTATTTTTTAAAGAAGTTTAATCCATAACTGCGAGTCGGAACGAATTTAGACTATTGCAATTATTTCGTTCCAAGCCTGAAATATCCACTATGTCCGCTCCTACTAGCTTTTCATACATTATGTACATACGCTTTTTATACTTTGTATACAAAAGTAGTGTAAGGAATATAAAAATGTTTTGATACGACAAAATCCTTATTTAAAAGCTGTAGAAAATTGCGGACAATGATCTGCTATTTTAGAATGGAACTACCTAAAAATTAGATATAAAAAGTGGAGCCATAGTTTAAATTAAAAACCCGTTCTTCTATCACTCTCACTCATATTGTATGCACTGCTACTCTTTCGCAAATTTGAACAAAAATTCAATTAAATTCCATCTTTGAGCAACGAAATTTTGGCACAGTTCCCTTGGGAGCATTGTTTGTAATGGGAAACATGTGTTTACCCGTTACGAAAATAAATCTTGACATACTGTGTAGAGGCACTGGATCTTACAAGTTAGAGTTAATATCACTTTGAGTCATTCCTATGAAATCAGGATTTCTACTTGAATCTTTGTTACACATGTGACCGATATGTGTATAACGTGCATACTTACGAGTGAACTCTTGTCACTTATGGCATCGTGCCGTTCGAAAACGATTTCAGTGTTTTGAATTTCTTTCAAAAATCCAAAGTCCTCTGGAAACAGAGAATCAATACATGCAAGTTTGAACCGCATTTTATTGCGAACTGACGCACATATATAAATAAATTACGCATATTATGTGCCTTAGTGTTATAGCTCTGCTCAAGTCCCGAGAAAGGACTGACATTTGTATGGAGTTTAGAGTTCGTGCAGAAAAACCGACACATTTTTTAATTATTTTAATTTGTATCTCAATTTGATTTTGTGTGAAAATGAATAACTCGAAAAAAAGAGTTTATCACCATATTGTGAATCGAAAGCAATAACAAAAGGTGTCAAGCGTATTATACATAATGTCAAGCGTGTGGAGTGAAGATAACAACTTAGTTTATCGTAGAGGCCATTAACCTCGCCTCTTTCTCTTTTCAGAAACAGTTTAAATGAATGCAAAATTTTCTTGTAATGGGTATGTATGTAGATTAGACTAATTACGATAAAAAGTATACAAATATAATGAAAGATGACCCAATTTGATTTTACCCTTTGATCATACTGTGATGGCATGTAAAATAAATCCCTCAAGAAGTCGGTCACTTCGTTATGAACTACATGAAACTTCATAGAAGCTCCTAAACTTTTTCCTATTTCTATTCTCTTAGATAGCAGGCTTTACGAGGATGTCAACTTTGGTATAGAAGCTGTTGCTGGTTTTCTCATGTGTGGTTTGGGGACACAAATCCTTATATTAGGCGCTTGGTTGATGTCTTTAATTGAGGTAAAAGTAGAACTTTCGAACTTTCTATGTGCATTGAAAGGATGTTTATATGGGACATTTTAAGGCAAACTGGTTGAGCTAAAAGCGGCTTGATGCGTCTTAACCGAAGACATGATATAAGCTTGTATATACAATATACATATATCGGCTGGCTTGTATGACAACGACTTACTTAATATATCATAGTACGGTCCTATAGATTTTTGCCTACGCCAAACGGAGAAGTAGAAGAAGAAGAGTTTTTATAGGCAATAAGAAGTGTTGCCGCGAACAAATGCTAAGTGTCCGGTCCAAAAATCAAACCGGGAACATTCACCGTGAGATTGTCACACTTCATCCCCTATTCCACGGCTTCCACATGATACAATTTCGATTTTTCAAGTACGAAACATCTTTTGTTTTTAAAACATATTTAACTCTTTACTTAGTTTGCACACGTCTGACTCCTTTTAAGTAGTCCCCATCAGATTTTTCACACTTCTGCCAACGTTTTCTTTTTTTCAATTTTCACAACGTGCTAAAAAAAATAATCTTTCCCTTGTCCACGCTTTAACACTGTGCACAATGGTATCATGCATTTATGTACATGTGCATTGGTATGAAGTGGTGCATGAGAATGTTGACGAAAAGGCTTATGGGTATATACCTAAGTGGTTGGTACTTATGTAAAGTCACAGATTCAAAGGGGTGGTCGCGTAAGCGATTATTGCGTGCGGCGATGACATGTGTGTTTACACATTTGAACGCTGATATATTTTAGTTAAAGTACTAGAATCTGAGAGCTGCGAGAATAGATTGGTAAAAACAAATTATCAAATCATTTCTGCAAAGATTTTCTCTTATTTACGAATTTTCTAATATTTTCTAATGAGCATTTGCTCAATTACTTGACAGTCGAATTCCATTGTGTAAATTCTTTATTAAAAACTTGATAATGGCTGTTGGCTGCTGTCATGCTCTCAATTTTTAACGATTAAAAAACGATGTTGTAAACAAACAAATGAGGCAATGAGAAAACTTTTCTTTTAAAATTGTATACAGCGTTTTCACAAAAAAAAAAATAAATAAATAATGCATAGTAAAAAAGCTTAATAATCAGTGAGATCTATCTAGGTGCCAATTTGTATAGCGAACTAAAGCTAACGAGACTATTTCACTTCTCTCGCACACTGGTGCGAGATGGGGTTTATAAAGGCAGTAGTAGTTTATTTAAAGGCAGTAGGCTATGCTTCAGCACGGAAATGTGTTTGAAAATGCAAATAGCATTAATTTTTGATAATATACCCTGTTGGGGAGTCGTGCTTAATCGATGAAGGTCGTCTAAGAAGCAATGCCAAATTGCCACGTAAAAGAGGCCATTCTCCTCTAAAGAATTATGCAAACAACAGAACATATAACAGCTTCAATTATTTAAAAGTATTAAGACACTCCTTGCATTTGATACAATAACACTAAAAGTCTTCAGTGTGCTTTGGATTTATGTCTCAAGTTGGATTTCTCACTACATTATGATTACACCATTGCGAAGTCGAATTCTAAAGATTTTCGCGACATATCCAGTTTAAAGACCATCTTTGTTTCGTTAGTAAGACCCTATTTGGAATATACATCCATTGTCTGGGACTCATCTTACGATAATCAAGAACTTAGACTCGAACGAGTTCAAAAGAGTTTCACGAGATATGCTTTCCGAAAGTTTTATTCCTTTGAAGATCTTCCTAATTATGTTGAAAGATGCAGAACAATTGGCTGGCAAACCTTAAGTTTCAGGCGTAAGGCAACGTCAGCCATGTTTATTCGTGATATTATTAATTATCAATTAAATTCACCAGAATTACTTTTTCTCATAAATATATATGCTCCCCAAAGGTTTCTACGGGTGAGAAACTAACTTTTGACAAAAGGCATAGAACCAATTATGGTCGCAATGAACCTATTACATTATAAATGCATTTAATGATCTTTGCAACGAATTTGATTTTATCTTGCCACGATTAGAATTTAAAAACATGATTATTGCATCGTATTTGAATTAATATTATTTATTGATGTAATCTGTAAGACGATAAGAGTCGGTTGATGATCCTAAGTCGCTCAACAAACATCTGCTGTGTAAAGCGATACTGAGAGTTAACACTTAGAGAACGTAGTGTTTTGTGTTACTCTGTGATGGATATAAAAAAAAAAAACAAATTCATCCAAGGGAAACAGAAGCAAATGCAACATAATTAAACTGCTACAACTACATGAAAAGTTTTCGATTGAACGAAATAAGCAGACTACCAAACGAACTCACTTAAACATTAGGGTTGCAAAAATAGTAAAGTTCTAATCCCCAAACTTAAGAAAAACTTAGGCTAAAGAACACCAAATATTTGATTTTCTGGGAACTAGGCCAGCGTCATGACTTCCCTTTGGCACGTAACGCCAAACAGGGGGATATTTTACATTCAAAGTACAATCACAAAGCCACTTTATTTACGTTGGTAACCGCCCCAAAGGATACCATAGCAACTGCAAATATCAAATGTGTAATGAAAACACTCGAGGCCCATACATTCAACTATTCAACATCTTGTAGACCCTAATATGGGGCAACGCCGTAAAATGACAAATCGTAAATTAAAAATGATGTAGACCACACACGACCGAAGCAATTTTAACGAGTCTAAGCGTATACAAAAAAAATTTAGAATAACAGAGCGGTTTTTTAGCGCCAGGGAAAATCATTAAACGCCCGGACATATTTCCTTCGTAAGACCCGAAGTGAAAGTAATTGCCTGAGCACACGAGCGTAAAGTAAAATAATTCCCAAATAAACCGCCCAAAAAGGCAAACGAAAAACAAACACAAGACAAAACAAGTAGTAAACAATACGTTGCGCGTATAAACCGGCTTAGAACTTTCATTTTAACTCCTCAGCGACATTCCATGTCCGCGGACGGAGTGTGTGTAACGCGCTTGAATTCCTCCTCAAACTGGAATTCAAGTTTATTTCCGTTGAAGGCAAATTAATAGTTCAACATCCTGAGCGAGAATGAAAATTAGTTATTAGTCCAGCAGCGGAAGTAATTTGGTTTGCGTATGCGACTCACCTGTAACATGAGAAGTCCGGAATCGAACGAAGTTACTTATGCACCTGCTACAGTGAACATCAACGACATGAAATTAATCATTCTACACATTACGAACACACTCATCGCAGCCGATGAAATGTTTCAAAAACAAAACAAAAACACTGATTTTTCCTTTATTGTTGACAGTTAAACACTTTTCACGTCAACAGATTTCACTTGAAAAACTCGGATTTATGGCACTTTTCTAGCGATTTCCCTTAAATTTTTTCTTTCATTTCTTGCAAAACATCACACGGATTCCATTGTGCTGAGCCACATAACCAAAGCAAAACTGTATTCACACAGGTATCCACCGAACGGACACAGTGACTAAGGTGCAACTCACAGTGTTACGCGACGCACACACTGTTCTGCCAGTCTGCCGTCTTGAGGGCTGACTAAGAAGATGTGGTGGCGAAGGAGAAAACGCACACAAAATACACACGAAAATGAGAATCCAGCCAAAGCGGATTGAATCGAGCGGCGCAACCGAGCAATTAAACTGTAACTTGGGGATTGATATTTTGTTGGTCCGATGCTTGGTTGGTTGGTCGCATCTGTTTTTTATTTAAGTTACACGCTGTGCGGTGATGGTGTTGATGATAATAAAATGCATATGAATAAAGTAAACAACAAAACAAAACTATGCTGTACTTAATGCTTAGATTTTCTTTTTCCGTTTTTTGTATTATATGATTGTACTTTAAAGACTTAACGAATTCCTTGGAATGCCTAACTATTTGTGGAGATTCAAGGCACTTTACACATTTGTGGAATAAATAATAATGTTAAGGCACTTTATTTACACTCGTATGAAGTCAAAACATAATTTCTTATTTCATTTTAACGCGATTTTATAACTAAAAAACATGAAAACAAAATATGCTCCAAACATTCTTGCAGCTGCGTTCTCTCACTTGTTGGAATTTCATTGTACATACTAGATGTTGACAGGTGTTGATTTGGTACAGTATAACACGAGACTATTGTAAGCTATGGTGGATAAAGTGTTGCTTACACTAAGTAGGTGAGATTGTTTTTATATGAGTGCAGCATTGACTGCGCTGAGAGCAGATATAAAACAAGTTCATGAGTATTTTAAATAGCCATGAGTTGAAAGCAAAGACCACAGTTTTCATAATTCAGTATATCTTAATATATTATCTCTAATTTTATACACAAGAAATCTATTACAATCTGATATTTTCCTTACAGATCACAGCGCCAATCATTTCTCAATTTACAAATCCCACCACACCACTACCAGCTGTCAAATTGCCAGTCTCTGAAACCGTCAAAACCACAACATTTCTTTTGGCATAAAGTACTCCTCGCATATTTTTTGTCGGGGAAAAGTTAAGCCTTTTTACCCCAGAGTGTATATTTTCTTTATTTTCAACATTGCGGCATATAATTTGTTTAAATAATTTTAAGAAAAATATAGCAAAATAGAAACCTCACTAAATTCAACAAACAAACAGCAAGCGCAAATACACGAAATCAAAAGTGAATAAAATTGTCGATAACCGAACAGATTTTGCAAAACGAAATGAAAAGTCTGGAGAACATAAAAAAAGAATATCCATTACACTGGCTAGTCTGGAACAACGATGTAGAAGAACTCCAAAGAACACTAAATTTGGATAGAGTATGTGTTAACCTTGAACATCCATATATTTTTAAGTGGCTTCCTGTGTGTGTCAGTTCGTATAGTTTCAAGATATTTATTAAATTAAATTACATTTGCAAAGTAATTTGATCGGAATTCATCAACGAGAAGGCGAAGAAAAAAAAACAAATGCGAACTTACTTTTTGTTTGAATGTCGGTCAAAAACGCGTTCTAATTTAATTAGCCGTTGATGAACAAACACTAGTGCACTAATTAGCATTCTAGTCTGATATGGGCATGTAGCGAAGAAGCTCGTATATGATTCCGCGCCTCGGTGTTTATGATATTCTTATCTTCCCCACTCTGATTCATCTAGCGATAATTGTTTACCGCGAAAAACGGAGTATTCATGCATGGTAAAAAATTTCCTTTTCAGCACGACAAGGAGAAACTTGATCCCAGAGGACGGACGCCCTTGATGTTGGCCGTTAAACTTTCGTTATTACAGTGCGTCAAGTGCCTGCTAGCTGCCAAATGTAATGCCAATTTTGAACACGATGGATGGTCAGGTAAAGAATGAAATTAGGATATCGATGGCTCGATTGTTGCTCTTACCATTTGTTGTTGTAGTTGTACAGGAAGCGGTATGCAGTGGCGACGAGGATATCCTTACATCAATCATAGAAGTACGTGATCTGCAGAGACATGTGCAGAGGGTCACACATGTGCCTAAGCTGTTGCAGCATTTGCTAGACGCTCCAGATTTTTATATTGAAATGAAATGGGAGTTTACGTCATGGGGTGGGTACATTTATTCCAATTAAATATCATCTTTTCTGTACTATATTCGTTTGACTGATAAGTGGGTCGATATTCGAATGTACCTGAATTTTTCGTGTTATCTTTTCATTATGGCAAATTATGGAGCGTAAAAGAAATGACTCATTCCAAGATCATTGGTTCAAAGCCCTGCAAACAGACTTTTGATAATTTGTTGGCTCTGCTTTTGTAAATAGGAATGTATATAAATAGGAATGAAGGAATGTATTTAAGCTAATAAGGGCCCAATTCCATTTGTAGGTTAGTGTTCTTTTCAAATCTTACCTAAGTGTGATTTCTCAATGATCTCGTGATCATAGTGCTTTTCACTTTTTCTCTTAACACTATTGTATCGAAGTGCTACATATTGCAGGTACATGTCCCTTTTCTACTTCCCATTTACATCGCAATTTATTCTTACAATTCCATTAAAATCATCCACGTGCGTATACACGAATTCCCGGTGTGAAATCGATAATTGTGTAGTGCACAGCGATTTACATTTCTGAAGTGCATGTAATTCTAATAAATTATTGACAAATGGAATAATTCCCCAGTACAGTTGCTGAGAGTCCAAGGATATAAAGAAATAAATGTCGTGTATGTGAAAGTTTTCAAGAAACCATATTGTAAATGAATATAATGACACAGTCCTTAAGACAATTACTATCGCAACCGCTCGTATTATGTTTGCTTTTCCTTTGCTGAGTTAGGGCAATGGTCACATTTTGAGAGATTTTTTTTTTAAACCTTACCTCAACATAGTTCACTTATTTGGCAGTTATTTGCAGTGACTAGGCATTCCTTTGGAAGCGGGGCACTACATTGAAATGGATTTGGAATGTTTCCCTTCAATGGGTTACATCACCAACAAATTTTTACTCTGTCTGGCCCTTTAATATTCTGTTTATTTTTTATTTGCTTTTAATTGTCATTATTCTAGGCATTAATACACTACAATCCCTAGGCAGATTACAATTATCCACCTTCAGTTTTGCCGAAGCGTCGGATAAGAATTGCCGAAATGTAACAGCATGTGTAACCACACATATCTGGTAGTCCACATGTCTGGCTTCCAATCGTAACTTAGTTCTGACTACTTCAAAATTTCCGCATTTTTCTAATATCAACCAGCAATTTGTCAATTAAGTCGAAGCTCTTTAGTTAAAGTATTTAAAAGAATCTTAATAATAATTGTTGGCGCGACAGTCCACAGGGCGACCAGGGCCTAGTTTGCTCATCAACTACTCGTGTTGTGCGCGCTACTGTTCTCTCACGGGTAGAAGGGACCTGCAGTTTTTTGCCGACTCCGAACGGCGAAATTCGAGAAGCTTTCTCAGACAGTTATTACTCTTTGAGTGTTGACAGCAGCTCGAAAGAGGTGGTGCCTAGAAAATTTCGAGAAATTGGTGTTGAGCTGGTATTCGAACCCACACCCTTCGGCGTGTGAGCGTCGCACTCTACCGACTACGCCACGGCGGCCACATTATTCTTATAAGGATCTTAACAACAAATATTTGTTCTGAAGACAACTAGAAGATAATCAATGATAAGGTCGTACTGCGATTTCTTCTTCTCCTCATCCATAAGCAATTTAAAAAAATATATTTGTGTTCTGGTTTTTCCAACATTTATTCTTTCACATGCATGTGCACATGTCCGATAAGGTCAAAGAATGCAACTGTATCACTTTTCTTTTCGGTCGATGATATGGTCTGATTCTGTCACAGGAAAAAATTCTTTTCCACAAAGATAACGCTTCAATTGTTAAATTTTATCCCGTGAGACCAAATTCTTCACTTGTTTTTTGCTTTCCTTAATTTTCTTCAAAAAATGTATAATTAATATGTTTTTTCCCTTAAAAAATAAATGCCTTAAAGTCGGCATTTCTCTAATTTAAAGGTCAAGCTTTTAGGTTAGTGCCGCCTTATCGAAAGCAATGTACTGAAAAAAACTTTAACCACGGTGCCATTTGATCTTTATTTGAGAAAGTAATGCGTTTGATGGCATTTTGGGGATGGGAACATCTTCAAATGAACAATTTTATAGCCACTTGCTACATTGTCAATCTTGTGCTTTTTTAGAGTTTTATTGTATTTGGAGAGATCTTGCATGATAACTTTTAAAACTCATTTAAAAGGACAAAACCTTAACGAGATAAATAGCAAGGTTATTTTTAAATTGCAAACATTGTCTTTCCTTCTTTGACTTTCGTACTGTTGAAATTTTTGACAAAACATAAAAACTTATTTAATGGCTGAATGATTTCCGTTTTCCTATTTCACAGTTCCTCTCATGTCAAGATTTTGCCCAAGTGATACTTATAAAGTCTACAAACGCGGTGCGAATGTTAGAATTGACACAACTCTTCTTGGTTTTGACAATTCCACATGGCAACGAGGGAACCGATCGTACATCTTCAAAGGATTAAGTAAGCATAATCATCCCATGAGCCAATCTGTTTTTACTTTTCTATTTTTCTTTGCAGAAGAAACTGCGACCATGATAGAAATCGATCATGATACACACGAAGTTCTTGTGGAGCAGTTGAGTAGTGAGATTGGTGACATAGTTGGTATACCTCCGCCAATTGGTGCTGTGCGTGCACGCCTTAACGCGCCTGTGATGACAAACAACATTGACATGGAAAAAATCAGTTTTGAGAGAAACAAATCAGGTATTTGGGGATGGCGCAGCGAGAAGACAGAAAGCATAAACGGTTACAATTGCAAAGTGTACGGTGCTAGCAATGTAGAGTTTATAACTCGAACTCGGATGGATCATTTGAATGAAGATCAAATCAGAGTAAGTAATTAATTACGGGGTGCTTCACGGTCTTACTTCTTAATTTCTTATAGAGTAAAGCATCTCGAACTCCACTGCACAGTTTTCTTGGCATCGCGGAAGATGAGTATATTTCCAATCCAGATTTGGCAACCTATCGGGAGAGGGTAAAATCGTTACGCTTATTTCAAAGACCTTCTGCATCAAACGAAGTTTCTTGGATTCGCAGGTACCATCGCCGCATACAGAAGTACATGTTGAAAATGGAGAAGAGGAGTCGGCTAGCACGAGTTCGGGAAGTACAACGCCAAAGCAAGCAATCACTCCCGAAGAGTATTTCTCCGACGTTGACCTTAATGGCAGGGATATTGGGAGGCCAAAGAAAATTAGCACTAAAGTATGTTGAATCACCTTCATTACTTATATTTATACGCGTTAAAAAAAAAAAACATGGCAGCTGAAAATGTTGTGTATCGATGTTCTTCTAAAACGATTTAATATAAGACGGCGCGTCCTTTCCTTTCTGAAAGTCTTCTTCATTTTGTAAAAACAACAGTGCCTTTTCTGTTCAACATTGAAAATCTATGCTTTTGCTAGCTGCTATATTCTAGATGTTGGTTTAATGCTATCATCATTTTTAGTTCCATATTTTGTTATTATTCCGTTCTATTGAATAACTGATAATTTTCTAAATTCATTACTTACAGAACTAGTTTGCTCACAAATGCGTTTAATACATTAATGTCTGATAAAAGTTCTGAATTTTCGACGAATCCTCTATAAAAGCACACCAATGCACCCTTAAAAATTCTAAAAAGTGAAGCGTGCTAATCCCTAAAGAATCTCTATCCACACAAGCTCTTGTTTTTTTTCAATAGTGTTATTAGTCGTTTGCTTCCGGTATAAGTTTTCGATTTCGATCATTTTGATGTAGCGTTTTTTATCCAATATCCGTTCATAGCCAAACAGCACATATCAGAATAACCTAAAATTTCAAGCTTTCGTTTCTTCTCAGGATGTAATCCTGACGAGTTTATATTAAAGTTTATTGAAATACACAAAACAACAATTCCAAGTTCAATATGACGCAAATTCAAAAACATTCTTGATCTTTGCAACCCACATTCAAAATGAATTGATATTATGAATATTGAATTTATGAATATCTAATAAATAACATGTTGAATTTTTAATTTTAGATCCAAAGATTTAAAGCGAACTTATGGCTAAGCGAAGAGTATCCAATACGATTGCAAGAGCAAGTTCTACCTATTCTAGATTTAATGTCAACAATGGCTAGTCCACATGTGTCCAAATTGAAAGACTTTATTACAATGCAACTGCCATCTGGGTTTCCAGTCAAAATTGAAATTCCATTGTTTCACGTACTGAATGCGTGCATCACATTTGGGAATGTGTTTGCATTGACGTGTCCCGTTGAGCATGTCCAAACCATAAATGAAGATGATCGCATCACTTGCGTAGTCGATGATCGTTGCTTCGATATTCCAATTCATTATACGAATAGAGGTAAAGTATTAATTTATTCCAAGCACTCTTGTCTTATTCAAAAAACTGTTCCTTCTTAATTTAGATACCGACATTAGGCGTCAATTAACCTTGGATGAAGATGATCTCTTGCAGTATGCTATTGAGCAAAGTCTAGTAGAGAATACGGAGAAAGAGACTGATAAAGTTGATATTTGGGAAGCGCTTAGGGGACAGAGTGGGTCGTCGTCTTCGTCAATAATTCAAGAGGAAGATGCTCAGTTTCAGAGGTATGTTAACTTTTTTGTTTGCGATTCTTGTCAGAATTTGAAGAGCGTTCTGTTTGGAAATGTTTTGTTGTGTAAAGTTTTGTAACACTGATTTTTTTGTTTGTTAATTTGGGTGATATGAACTTGTGACTTGTGTTTGTTTAGCCAAGAATCGCAAAACTATACAAAAATCTAAAATCATATATTTCTTTGAGTTTCTAACGGTTTTCTTATATCTTGCAACGTGAAACCCTGCTTGTTTTGCTAAACACACGCCTTTCACATAACATAAAAAAATATAATATATATTTCAAAAGACCGCGAGTTGTTTTACATCCATCTCGTAGTCCACAGCAGCAACCGCAGCAATTTAAAAATAATTACGCTTATATGAAAAATATTTTCAAGTAGTTGCAGTTGCGCTAATGCTTCATTTTCTTTTCCATTAATCAAATCAAATTAAAAGTATCGCTATATGTCCCTGTATCTAATATCCCACATTTGCCCTCTTCCTTCCACGCGCAAAATTATTTTAGAGTCCTCCAAGAGTCCCTGTACCAAGGTAGAGGTGTAGGCTCGCCTAGTTCGGACGACGATGATGGCGGTTTTAATTACATAGATCCAGATCTCGCAATGGCATTGCGTCTTAGCCAACAGGACCAGCATCAGTACGAGTTAGAATTACAAAGGGAACAAGAAATGATCGAGGAGGCGCTTAAATTAAGTCTCGAAGAGAAATAATTGCAGATCTACATCAAATCCAATCGCTGACAAATGGAAGAAATGATTAAAGCAAAATGTATTATGTTGAATGTAAAATTATACAAAAAAGATCTATTATTAAGTTCGAAAGTATTTATGCTATTATTACACACTATGTTTTCCTTACTCACAGGCCAGCAGGCGTCTGTGTCACTAAAGCAAACAGAATCATATACCTATTGTATGTATTTCGAATTATATGAATATACATATATTTTTGTGATATTTTCCAACTTTGAGATACAATTTAGATATCGTAACCTATTACGAAGTAAACAAAAATCATTTCGATAAGTCTAAAAAGATATCGTTTACATAGAGAACATATACATACATACATTCGTACATTTACAGTATACTATTGACTTGACAAATAGAAACAAAATGTTCATTCGAATTTTCTTTTGTTATTTCGCAAAATGTTTTGACTTTTGTAGTCCTTTTACGGAGAAATTTCAAATCACTTAGAGTACACTCAGCGAAAGTAAGTGCAGAAAATGAATGTCATCCAAATAATTATAACTGTTAAAAGTAATTCAGATTAAATGCCAAGAAATTTAAAATAATTACAAATATTTTTGTTTATTAAAATTGTATCCAATCGTAAAACAAAACCAAAAAAGTAACATCCCAGAAATAAATGTAATTTTAATACAAACTATCGAGAGGTTAGCTGTTTATTTTAAGTTAGGAACACTCGCTTTTAGCATTTACTGTTCTAATTCATTCATGTCAGTTACTTAAGAAGACCTACAATGAACTTGGATGGACAAGAAATCTAAAAAGCCTCAAGAAAATGTGTGGATGTGAATTACAAACATTGTATTCACAAGCAAAATGCCTAAAAGATATACAAGAAAGAGTAAAGAGACACACCACACCATGCAAAAAAAAAAAAAAACAAAAAAAGGAACCTGCTTGCTCGAAACAAAAGGAATTAATATAATAAAAGTAAGCTTACAAATAATCTTTTATCAGGTGATTTAAGGAACAATCTCCAAGTGTCGGGGCAGGAGGATATTGGATCACCATCAGATCAGTTGATCTGTAGGATGACCAGCCCAAAAACTACATAAAACCTGAAATCCGACATGAATCGTTTTAGTTACTCTTAAACAGTCTGTAGGTAAGGGTTTACTATCGGATATGCTTCTTTTAACTTGACTTATTAACCATACACGTCAGATTTTGTAGGATATCGAAGAAGATCATCTGCTTTGTTTCCGCATATTGATTATAACGTTACTCTCACTATGGTCGATCATTTAGGGGTTTATACGCGTTTCATGGGTCCGTAACGTCCAAGTATGTGAAAACCAAACCCAAACCTTCAACAAATCAATTGTGACATGAGCTGTATGAAATGATTCGCTGTCTTGTTGATACTACATCGAATGCGAATTAATTGATAAACGATAACTCAGGAATCATGCCTCTAACGTAGTCACCGTTGACTGCTCATCATCGTTTTGAAAAAGTAACAAGCCAATCATTCCGCCAACCTATACAGCAAACAGTCGGTTTTTGTGGTTCTAACAGCGTCTCAATATATACTTGAAGGTTCTCTTCAGTTCAAATTCTAAAGGAGTTTGATTGCTTATCGAAATATGCATGTAAAAATTGGAATTAGCGAAAATCTTGTATTGGGCCCATTACATTACTTGACAGCTGGCCTCCAGTTAAAATAGTGTTGTCAACTTAAAGTTCTATATTTCCATAAAACATCCGCTTCTTGGGTTGACTGTATTTAGAGGATACAATACAGAGACGCACTGAATAGTCTATGTGCATTATTGGGATTATGGGTTATTTGGTATCCTTACGTGACCGGGATTAAGTTACAGCACTGGCTAAAGGTATAGAGGGAGTGGAAAAGGATTTCTTTTTTTTTAAATTGATTTATTTATTTATTCATCATCAATGGATTTACAATCTGCTGATTACAATATTTTGTTTCTTAACAACAAAGAGAAAAAACAGAGTAAGAAAAATAATTCTATGTATAAATAGATGGTATATAAAATAATTATATTTACATTTAATGAATCTGCATACATTTATGAATTTAAATGGATCGATTGTGAAAAATGTTTTTGATAATACTTTTAAAACAGCCTCTGCTCATTGAAATGTCAACTTCAGAAGAAACAGAATTAAATAACATTAAAGACCGACTTATTGGATTATTTTGACCATAATTCGTACGGTGAATGGGATGATAGAAAACTTCATCTCTATGTCTTAAACTTACGTCTGGGACGTACAAAAAAATTAAGGCGAGTAGCTCTTCAGATTTTATATTGCAACTTAAAATGTCTTTGATAAGTAAAACACTTTGAACTTGTCTTCTACTTTCAAGACTTTTTACGCCCAAAAGAGCACATCTTGCTGCATATTCAGGTAAACCGCCAGACCACTTCAGATTTCTCAGAGTGAATCTTTTTTGAATTCTTTCAATTCTAATTACGCTATTCTCATAATATAGTGTCCAAATTACACATGAATACTTTAATATAGGGAGTACCAGTGATAAGGAAATTGACTTAAGCGTATAGGGATCCTTAAAAACACTTGATGTTCTTTTAAGGAAATATAACATAGAGTTTGCTTTACATATAATAAAGTCATATTGTACCGAAAAAGTAAATCTTGTATCAAAGTAGATACCGAGATCCTTCACTTCTTTGACTTGTACTAGTAATTCGTCTCCAATTCTATAGTTAAAAGTCACCGGCGACAACTTTCTATATACGCTAAACGTCGTGCACTTCGCTATATTAGGTTCGATTTCTACGACGAGTAGGATTTCGACCATATTCAGAGTTTTGGGAGAACGCAACAACCAAAATGAGGCTGAAAAGGCTAGCAGGAGAGTCCTGAAACTGGATTTAAAAAAGGAAACAAATAAAATCCTCATTTAGGACCTAGCTTTAACAACTGCACGTTCTGCGTCTGTTACTGTTCTTTCATAAGCAAGGGTATCAAATTTAAATGTCTAGAGTATAGAGAATTTGACATGTTTACTCACTGTGCGGCACAATTAACCAAGCACTCAGATAAGAAAAAGCGATTTATGCTTAAAAAAAGTTTTATCACTGAAATTGAAAAGATAATTTTACTAATTTTAATAATAATTTGATTTAATAAGCAGTAAGTCCAATGCCCGTAAGGTTCCGACAACACTGATGTCTAAGTAAATTCTAGTTTCTTAAGACAGCTTTCTTAAACATTTTTCAGACGCGTACCTTATTTCTAGTTCTACAAAAAAGCGTACCAATACATTTTCTGTATTAACTGAAAAGATTAAGTAAATACAAATATTTTGGTTGTAGACAATAACAATCATTCACGAATTCATAAAATATATTTTTATTACATAATCTCCGAAAGACACTTACGCTTGTTATAACTAATCTCATTTCATATATTCTCAACTTAAATAAATCTTTTTGAACACTCTTAGCCATCACGCTTCCAGTGTTGGACTTAATAAATTGGTGCCAACAATCGTCTATAAAATCACTAATCTTGATGCAACCGTAAATTCTACGGGTAACATATTCGATAATGTTGATTTAGGGGAGTATAAGTCATAATATCACATTCGGAGATAATCTTTCAAGCGATTGCTTTACGCAATGTATGTCTAGATTTTCTGATACAATTCGAAAGGAAATCGTTTAATTAAGTTAAAAAAAATTTGTGTATTTTAAATTTTAAATAATTTTTGTTTTGACTTAATATTATTTCCTATCTTTTTCTACTAATTTTGAGGCCTAAGGTAGCACGTCAACATTTCGATCTAAAGGCACTGAGATGAAGTATTCGTCTTAAATAAGTGCGTTTGCTTAAAGTGAAATCTTGCATAAGTTGTTATAATTATGGTCATTGATCATAATTATTGACCCGTAACCAAACCACATTCTGCAAAATCAACGTCATATGAGGACACGCCCCTGCTGCCAAAGTTTAAGTCTTCTATACCATTCTATACCCCATACACTTCTATACCAGTCTACACCAAAAAGAGGTTTTTCTACGGACCCTGCCTGGAGTTTGATGTCAAAGTCATGCTCTTAGTCAAAGCCTGTAGAAACACCATCTTTAGAGGAGTTATCTAAAAGCTTCCAATACAACACGGCATCGGAAAACGGCTTCTAAATTGGACTGACTTTGCGTCAGGTCGTAGTATGATATAACTAGCACAAAGCTTCTAATAGAACAAGCACAAGCAACATCGCGATTCCCGGGTAGTCGAACTGTCAATAAAACCTACCATATCCGTTGACGGGAGGAATACGTCAAATATTCTGAATGCGCAAACATTTAATTTGTTCACTCACCATTTTCGCATTGTAGCGCGATTCAGAGCTGGACGGTCTATTGTACAGAATACTGCAGCAGCCAATAGAAGTTTTAACACTTGGCGCCTGAGCACGTTGAAGATCGAATATAAAAGCCAACCATATGCAGTTGCATCAACGCTTAGTCATTAAAGAGCTGGCTGAAACTACTTAAGACGACCTACCAAATCCGACAAGAAAGTCGTGGTATGAAGGCGAGTGTGAGCAGAAGAAGCGTTAGGACGACGTGGCATGCCAAAAGACTTTAGGAAAACAAGAGCAGCGCAAGGGAAATATCGGCCTAGAAGACTGGAGGAAAAAAAGCTGATACGTCTGAAAGTAAGATTTCTCTTAACGTCCACTTCAAAAAAAAAAAAAATGAATGACGACACCTGAAGGTCGTTGAACTAGTCCTTTGTGGAAGTTAGGGGCTAAAGAACAACAATTTCGCATGCCCGGATTGCTTCCCATCAGCTGGTGGCATCATCAAAGCTGATGAAAATATTCTTGTAGGGAGCATGCACCAGATCATTTGCCGAAGTAAAGAAGAGGAAAGCATGCCTTACGGTTGAAATATCAGCTCTATATAATAATACAAACAATTGGGTGGCGCTACAGTCCACAGGGGGGCCAGGGCCTAGCTTGCTCATCAACTACCCGCGTTGTGCGCGCCACTTTTCTCTCACGAGTAGAAGGGACCTACAGTTTTTTGCCGCTTTCGAACGGCGAAGTTTGAGAAGGTTTTTCTTGGACAATATTACACTTTGAATATTGTCAGCAGCTCGAAAGAGGTGCTGCCGTGAAAGATTCGAGGTCTTTATCCGAAAATCGAACCTGTGAGTTCGGTGTGTGAGTATCGCACTCTACTCACTACGCCACGGCGGGCACAGCTCTATATGGCCCATCCACAAATAATGCTATCTTACCACATTTATGTGTATATATGGTATATATCCCTGCCCAAGGTTGGCTTCCTCTCCCTTCTAGGGTACTTTGTAAATGTTTTATGTCGTTTTGCGCTGAACTAGTCTCAGTCCGACAAGTCCATTTTAGACAATATCTGCACTAAGGCAAATCTTAAAATTGTACTACGAATTTCAAATAGATACTTTCCACTTTTTTTTTTATCGAAATGCGGGCATTTCGAACGAGTGTAGTTCGTCGTAAATTCGTTGTGTTATTTGGAACTGTTAATAAACATTTTTATTTTTTATATTCTTTTTTTTGTGTTATTAGCCAAAAGGATTTAATATGCAAATTTTGAAAATTTAAAACCGCAGTTTCATATCGACTTAAATAATAATAAAAATAATTGTTGGCGCTACAGTCCCCAGGGGGACCAGGGCCTAGATTGCTCATCAACTCGTGTTAGGCGCTACTGTTCTCTCACGAGTAGAAGGTACCTACAATTTTTTGCCGACTCCGAACGGCGAAATTCGAGAAGCTTTCTTAGACAGTAATTACTCTTTGAGTGTTGTCAGCAGCTCGAAAGAGGTGGTGCCGTGAAAAATTAGAACAAATGGTGTTGAGCTGGGAATCGAACCTAGACCCTTCGGCGTGTGAGCGTTCCATTCTACCCACTACGACACGGCGACCACATCGACTTAAATGGTTAAAATATAAATTAGTCTATAGCAGGCATAACGCTTTGACGTGTAGTGAATTAGCTAGATACATATTCATATTCAGAATATTGTCTTAAGATTTTTAAAAAGGGTGAAATTGAATTTTATGTCTGGTTAGCTAAGAAGTTTGCTAAACGAAGGAATTTTTAAATTATTTAAAACTACAATGTGACCTCAATAAAAAATATTTTCTATCAGCAGGTTCATAAATCCTTATCTACATACGTCATTTTTTCTGGAGTAATTGAAGAAGAACCTTAAAATCAGTCTTCCCCATTTGATATGAAACTGTTATCATAGATCCACGTCGCTTGTAGCCACTTGTGAAATCAATCATGATCACAACTTTACTAGAGAGAGAGACACAAGATTTCTTTGAAACCCTTGAGCCTCGTCTGTCGTCAGAGCCTTGAGATTAGAATCAGTGCTTCATGCAAATCTAGGAATCAGTCCTTATCGAAACACCTTCTGACGTGCAAGTAATTTACCTAGCAATGTTGGTAAACTGATTGGCCCTATAGCTCGTTTGTGTCGTTTTATCATATCTTATCAGCACTTAACTAATCCATTACTGATTGCGATTCAATTTCTAGTCCACGATTTGGGCGGAAATATTCCTTTGCAATTCTAAAGTAGTTTCACTTTGATTTTCATTCCGACTGACGGTGTGGGGTTTATAGGTGCAGTGTGTGAAAAGTGCCTTCAAAACCCTTCTGTTTTAACGATGGCGAAATTATATAATTCGTTATTTTTGTTTTTGTCTGCTGCAGTTTACCTTGCAGCTTATTGTGGTGGTTGCGAGTTTGGAATTCAAAATTTGTCAACAGAGGTCAACGATGAGTTCAGCCATTGTAAGGTTTTGGCAACTACCCTTACTGCTAAGGAGAAGGTGTGTGCAATGAAATTTTACTGTACTCGTATAAGATTAAGTTAAGCTAAAGTGTCCAAAAGTGTAAGGATGAGAATTCCTTCAAATTTCTAACATTGTACGAATGTGTGTCATAAACAAAATAACGATACAATACTTCATAATTATAAGAACGGATTCTTAAGATAATTAGATCAAACATAAAAAAATAATACAAAATTAACAATAATCTTCGTATTGGGCGGGTGGATATTCCTAAATGCCTTAAAGTCTTAATTGTTGATTCGATATAGATAAGAATTCTAGAATATTAAAATACTTTTAAGACGATTTCGATAATTTTTTTGTCGTAAAAAGTATAAATTGCTTTCGAGGTGAATAGTGTTATTTATGTATGTACAAAAATAAACTCAAATACAAGGAAACTTTGCATCAAGCGATAATTTTTATTGCACTTTCCTAATCTGTTGTTTTTAGTATATGTACTAACAAAACATCTTCGACAAATGCTTTGTGAATCGATGCCATTAACATTCTGTTTCCTTCCTGTGTATGTATGTATGTGGTCCGCACATACTGTAATGACTCATTGTCGAAAAAAAAACTTTTTAAGGTGTTAAGATTTTAGTTTTTTTTATAAATTTATTTAAATAAATTAAAGTAGAAAAACGTCACAATATTTCTTGGAATTAGGATTTATTTTGTTTTTATTTCAAATTTGTGCTCTACAACATCTTCCAATACAATTCCAATTGAACTAAAACCAAAAATGTTTGCTCTCCTTCATTACTTCACATATTTAAATTTCCCCCTTTTTATTTTTAATACCGATATAAAACAAAGTACATATGTAGATTGTTTTCTTCCTTCATCATATGAAAGTGCGCTGGTTTCAGACATTTAGGAATATGATAACTTGAACTTGAAGAGAAACAGCGAATGTTGAAATATCCTCGCAACTGTATATAATAACAAGAAAAACATATTAAATATGTATGATGAACTGTTATATTGGGTGAAAACTAAATCATTTTATACGTAAAAGTGTTCACAAATTGTTGGAAACATTTTTTTAATATAAAATTACTACTTTGAGATTTTTGCATTATTAAAAAAAGAGATACCAAATGAGGTTTAAAATTCCATTAAGAACTTTATTTTGATCATTTTAAATTTTCTTGCAACTGTATTTTGCACTAAATATCACATACCGAAATTTCGATTCTAGGGCACAACACCTCTGATCTTTTTCGGCAGAGTATTAATTGTCTATGAAAATGCTTCTCAAATGTGTCCCTTCGGTGTTATCAAAAAAGTGTAGGTCCCTTCTTTTCATGAGGGTTAAATACTATACACAGGACGAGTAGTTGCCAAAGATGCTAGTCTCTGGTCTGTAGAGACTGTTGCATAATCCATTGCATAATGATTTACTGAAAGTTATATTTAAATTTATGCTTTGAAATATTCGAAATTTTGCCTGAAGTGACGCCTACAATTTCAAAATTAATTTCTTGATACAAATATTGTACCATGGTTTTCGAAGTGATATGTTTATACAAAGTAATGACTTCCAGAAATAAAAAAAATTATCAAAATATCACTGTATAGGTATTTTATACAACCCTGCTTTTCGTTTCTTTAACAAGTGTTATACGTTGGGTGTAATTGCATCTTTTGTCACAAATCAAATTTTTTTCTATCCTGAATTATCAGACTTCCTAATAAATTCATAAATCAGAATTCCTAATAAATTGTCAGAAAGCGTATTCAGTTTCCGAACGCTTGATATTAATTTTGTCTGCGGAATGGTTGACTGTAATAATTTTGTCTTTATGCAAAACGTTGAGTTAAACTTTGTTGTTTTAAGCGAAAAAGAGTAAAACTTGATAATTTCTGATCAATCTATACAGTGCTAGACTTTCACAGTCAAATATTCCGATGCTATCGTCTTGCCTGCCCATGGATACCCCCTTGTCTCAAATTGGTATTGAAATAGATAATTGATGCAACTTTATACTTACTGTTTATAACTTGTGTAATCGCAGTATGCTTAGAATTTTCAAAAGAAATTAGTGCATAGAAAATATAGGCAATTGGGAATTGCATTCCAATAAAGTGGTTAGTGATTAAATCACATTCAAAGGGACATTCTTATTAATAAAAGGTGACATGTAAACATATAAGGCACCAGTCCATAGGCATTAGGCTTAAGCTTCTTCAGGAACAACAATGTGTTTTTTACACATAAGTCTTTAAATATTTTTATTTCCTTAAGCAAGTAATACATATGTAAGTGCCGAAATCCAAACTAAAGAAAAAGGAGGAAATATATGTAAAGCGTGTATTACCCAGGCCTTCTTACTGTTTGGACTAGGCGTAGAAAATGCACATTTTCTTTTAATAAATAATAACCTTAACATCTGCTGTGAAGTACAATAGACTGTTTCTTAGATGACTCCAGGTTGTATTTCAATTAAAATTGAAAGTTAATCTCCTGTCACTTTGATATTTGATGAGCCCCAGATTAGCTTAGAGTACTCATGAAGGGTCAGTAAGCTAGGATTAAAGTCAGTAGATTAATTTGGTAAGCTAGTTTCAGGTGTTTTTGTCTAGCATGTAAGAAACTGAATTGAGATAAATATAAATGCACTATAAATAAATAAATAAAAAATAATATTTGATGAGGAAATAAGATTAGGTATCCGTTTTACCATCGTCCCAAATATTATCTTTATTACTAAATTCAATTAAATTTGTTTTGATAATATATCTGGAAAGTTTTACAAACTTGTCTACTGATAACAAGATGCTGATACTCGACAGCTTGGTTATTCAATTATAAACCTATATCTATACCTTGGATTCAATTTCAAACTTTATATTCAATGCGTGTCATGCGTCTTCAGTGACATGCGTCATGTAATACTTTTATTTGTGGCATGCATTCCAATACTAGAATCAGCACTAACTTACACTTTATATCTTTTGTTATAGTTCATTCCACGTTTTTTTTTAATATTCACACAAAGGGCTTTCCAAAAAGGACAATTTTGAATTTAATTTATTTACGCACGAATAATAAAATGGTCATGTTACTTAATTTAGTAAATTTAACTGAAAAAGGAATTGTTATAATTCTTATTTATTTAACAATTTTATTCATTTTATTTTTTTTTATTTTTTACATTTAAAAAGACAAAACAACGAGGAGATGCAGAAAGACAATTACATATGAGAATAGATTAGATTTACTAAAAATATCGCATAGGAACTGTAATATAATTTAATTAATTAGAAAATATATACCAAATTTAAGCATTTTTATACCTAAATACGAGAAATAAGAAAATTATTAAATTATAAAAAACACTTCTAATTCAAAAACTCAACAATTTGATATCAGGAACAAACAACATCTGGAAATTATACAAATTTCATTAAAAAAACAGTTGCTATTCATTAAGTGGCTCGGCGTAGTGGGTAGAGTGCAACACTCACATGCCGAAGGTCCGGGTTCGATTCCCGGCTGAATACATCGAATTTTTGACGGCAACATCTCTTTCGAGCTGCTGACGACACTCAAAGAGTAAAAGTTGTCTAAAAAAGCTTCTCAAACTTCGCCATTCGGAGTCGGCAAACTGAAGGTCGCTTCTACTCGTGAGAGAACAGTAGCGCGCACAAGACGAGTAGTTGATGAGCAAGCTAGGCCTTGGTCCTCCTGTGGACTGTCGCGCCATCCAATTATTATTCATTAAGTAACCCTTTAATAAGATGGCACAAAAGTCCAGCAACTACTTGTTTTGTGTGTGCTCTTTCGCGATTAAAAGGGAACTACAGTTTCTTGCCGACTCCGAGCGGCTTTGGCAAGCTTTGTCATAGACAGTTATTATTCTCAGATTATTGTCTCCAGCTCGAAAGAAAAATACGAGGTGATCAGAAATCAAAACCTAACAGTCTCTTCGATTTTCTTAATATTAATAATAATAATTGTTGGCGCTACAGTCCAAAGGGGGACCAGGGCCTACTTGCTCATCAACTGCTCGTGTTGTGCGTGCTACTGTTCTCTCACGAGTAGAAGGGACCTACAGTTTTTTGCCGACTCCGAACGGCAAAATGTGAGAAGTTTTCTTAGACAGTTATTTCTCTTTGAGAGTTGTTATGTGCAGCTCGAAAATGGTGAGCTGGGATTTGAACCTACACCCTTCGGTGTGTGAGCGTCGCACTCTACCCACTACGTAACGGCGGCCACGATTTTCTTAACGTTGGGTGTATACAATTTCAATTGCATCCTTACTTTTCTTCATTAGTGATTGCTACATTGATTGATTCTCACACTTTATTAACCTTTTCATTTTTTGTATAATAACTAAAACACACAGCTACATTACGGAATACTTATTACTCTAAGTAATGTTAATTGTTACTCTGGCAATTTATGTTAAAAGCCGTACTTGTACACACCAGTCCTGAAGAATGAGATGAAAGTTAAATTAACTTTTACCATCTTAATTTGCTGTATTTTAGGTTGTTGTTTTTAACAAATGAAATACATTACCACACACATAGCCATATTATTTTCTTTATTTGCGATTGCAACCTGCTATAAATCTATTTACAGTCAAATGCCAATTAAGGGTCAAACATTTTTTTTAGCATTACATACCGTAAGACACAGGAGATCACAATACACCTCAACTACTTTACATTATACATAAAAACACACATTTATTTTGATTGCTAAAAACAGCAGATTCTCTTCTGGGAAAATGTTTAAAAACTGTCATAAGGGCGCAAAGCCCGCATTAAACAACTTAATTATTCCTCGATTCATTATCCTTTCTGAGAAACAAGAACTCAAACACCGGATTTTTATTTTTCTTTAAAGTTTTTAATTTCGCGTTGAAAACATTTCGGTGTTGTATTTAATACGTTTATTTCTTCGCAATGATATAATCTTTGAATTTCCTTAAGAAACAAAATACGTTTCGTGCTCAATGATATTTACGTTATTTGCTTAATGGAAGATGAGGATGACAAGTCAATTGTCGCCTTGTTTAACAGCCCAATTTAAAACCGCCATAAAATATGATTGTGTTTTAAAACTAATTGGATTGATTGGAGACTGCTTTGAGGAGCATAAAATAAATTAAAAAAATGATAATAATAACAATTTAACTCATATAAATTCCACTTAGTATTGTCAACCACTGCTTACTTTGCTTTGCAAGTTAGCATAGTTTTTCTGTTATTACAATTTTTGTTTTTCGAATTAGTTCCCTACCAAAAGAAATCACAAATGTTTCAAAAGGCACCACTTGATAGAAATACGTACAAAATATAGTGCACTAATTATTTTTTATATATTTCCATTAATTTCATTTTTTTCTCTTTCAGGAAACTGTCTATCGGACTATGTGCAAGGATCACGTGAAAAACATACGAGGAGACTATTCCTACTTCCAAATTCGCAATGCAGTGCTCGAAGATCGTCTCTCATACAAAAATATTTGCAACAACCATACAAATACTCTGCTGGCTTGGGTTCCATGGGTCGCTGCAAGCAACAGCTTTGCCAAGCAACTGGACGTGAAGGAGGTAATATAAAAATGTGTATCAGGTCAAGCCTTTTTGTGAATGATTCATGTGTTGATTAGATATGAAGGGGATTGAATTGTTTCATATTTCTATTTGTCTTGCTATCTATTTGTCACCAATGAAAACTTGTCTTGTTTGTCTTCTTGTTAAAATATGTATATGACACATTTTCAGCACTTAAATGCAGGCGTTAGTCAAGAGCTTTTCATGTTCAAATTTTGAATTGCTACCAACGTCATAACTAGCATTAAGCTGGTAAAATGTATTCAATTTGACGTCATAAAGATACAATCTTTAACATTAGAGTAGTTATCAATTTAAAGTATTTCTGTAGTTATTGTATGGGCCTAGCGATTTCTTGACGCCTTTGCGTCATTCAATACGATCAATTCGATGTGATAATTTAAATTAAAAAAAATTCCGAAACCGATTCATTAAAAACATACTCTCCGAATTTTTAGGTCAATAACAAGGCAAAGTGGATCTAATGCTTGGGTTGAAGTACTCATCACATAGAATTTTATTTGCTTCCTTCGGTGCTTTGTATTTGTTTAATTCTGTTAGAAGAACCTAAATGGAAAAAACTATCTAATGACAACAATAATTTGATTTCGACTAGATTTCAGTTTAAAAGGATTTTATTCTATGAAATTTTCCTTTTTATTTTTTTTTTTCAAATCAATACTTACGTTTTGTTCAATTCAAAGTTTGATTAAACATAAATAAATTAGTGCTTTTTGAATATAAAAAAATATATGAAACAAGCATTCAACAAGATAAACTTATGAACTTACGTACAAAGCCTTCACATATTTTAATAAAACCCATTCGACTCATCAGCTCCCAAATGATAACTGACCAAAAATCACTTTTGTCAAATTCCCAATTTTTTACTTCGTTTAATATTTATTGAAAGAATGAAGTACTGAAATGAAAAGTTGTTTATGCTAGGACAAAACTTATGACTATTCTTTAGGAAACATGACCTTTCTTATTCTCCCTTCTTGCTGTTTTCGTACATTTGCCAGATATAAAATGAGCGGTATGAAATGAGCTTTTTTTTGAAAATAAAACACTAATTATTATAGAGAAAGTAAAAACATTTTATTTAAAGTATTGGCCATTGTTTTCTACACATTTGACCACCTTTCTGGCAATTTATGAATATCACGCCAATAAAATTGTTCGTCTTTTAAAGTAAACCAATCAGACACCCAATTTTCGACGTCCACGTAGGAATCAAAGTGCTGCTCAGCCAATGCGTGTCACATCGATGAAAACAAATGGTAGTCGGAAGGACCCAAGTCTGGTGAATACGGCGGGTGGGGTAGCTGCTCCCAGCCAAGTGTTTTGATTGTATCCTGAACCGGTTTTGCTTTGTGTGCAGGTGCATTGTCATGGAGCAAAATTACCTTGTCGTGTCTTCTGGCCCATTCTGTTCGTTTCTCGATGGTTCAAATGCATGGTTCAAATTGATCCTTTGTTGTCGGTAGCGATAAGTATTAACGGTTTCACCAGGTTTTAGGAGCTCGTGGTACAGCACACCTTTCTGGTCTACACCAAACACACAGCATTGTCTTCTTGCCGCATCGATCTGGTTTTGCAGTCGATGTTGATGGTTGTCCCAGATTAACCCATGACTTTTTCCGTTTAGGATTCTTAAAATAAATCCATTTTTCATCGCCAGTAACAATCCGATGCAAAACCGGTTTTCTTTCGTGTCTTTGAAACAAAATTTCACAAGTGTTTTTTCGGTTTTCAATCTGTCTTTCATTCAATTCATGTGGCACACATTTCCCACACTTTTGGATCTTCCCATAGCTTTTAAACGGTCAGAAATTGTTTGTTGTGCAACATTTAACATTGCTGCCATTTGCTTTTGACTCAAAGTGTCATCTCCATCCAATATCGTTTGCAATTCGGCGTCTTCAAACTTTTTTGGTGGTCTTCCACGTTCTTCATTTCTCACATCAAAATCATTATTTCTGAACCGTTGAAACCATCTTTTGCATGTTGCTTCTGATAGAGCATGATCACCACATGCCTGGGCAAGTAAATTCGATGCGATTCTGCAGCACTTTTCTTCAAATGAAAACAAAAAATTAATGCTTTCCGCAAATCATCACTTTCTGGTAAAAAATTCGACATTTTTAACACGATGAAAATATATGATGTTGTCTGTTCAATGACTTCATGTATACTAAATATTTTTCACAGATGTCATAGCAAACAGACAAAAAAAAAATAAGGTCTCGTTCACAACAAATGTTCCCTATCGAGACATTTGTATCTTGACGCTCACTCCATACCGATATATCTGGTAGTTATCAAACACTTATTAACTGACCTTTGAAGAACAAGAAGAGAAGATAAATGTCTTCATGTATTGGAGTGGAAATTAACGGCGGATCATATAAGTCATTCTGCTTCTGTTATTGGAGATATTATATCCTAATGTTCTACTTCTTTCCTATAGGGTATATATTATGATTAAGATCATAATTTACTTCCGAAACTTAAGGTTTATGTGGTATTAATATCGAATAGAATCATCTTTCTATGCGGCACAAACTTTTTATTGTATAAAATCAGAGATGATATGACTCTCTAGGAAGCAGTGACAAAGCGCATGATTCCAAGCAGCAGTAAAATATCCAATACATTTCTGTTATCTCTAGACAGGAAAAACTGCAGACGGCTTGTTGGTGTAATAACGAGATACTTCAAATTCCCTAAAAACTTAGGTGTACTTGGGCTTAATGATGAAACTTTTTGCGACACCGGTAGAGAATGTGAAGAATTTTCAGAGCACTTCCTATGTCAATGTCCCGCCTTTACTTGGTTCAGGTGGTGGCTGTTTGCCACTAATGTCTTTGGAGCTAAAACCTTATGCTCTTTTCCACAGAAATACTTGTTGGTATTCTTCCGGAAGACAAAGAAGAGTAAGAGTGCTCCAGTGCCAAGTCTTCAACGAAAAAAAACCTTTTACAAATATTATCGTTACATTCTACACCATCGATATAAGGAAAGAAAATCAATAAAGTAAGAAAAGCTACATTCCGCGAGGTACTAGAGATAAGCTGGCACTCTGCGTGCCGTAGTTCGCTACAGTTTGAATAGCGCCTCTTTTAAATACACCTAGGATACAATAGGATCATTTCAGCAATAACCGTTTCACAAATTAATGCCGTTCATATTTACCAACAAATATACAATAACAAATATACAATATACAACAAATCTAACAACTTCGTTTTGTCTCAAATCTAATTTTGCATTTCATGCTCCTGTGAATTTCCTTCAGACATTTTTACTCTCGGTTTTCCTGCTATACTAATAACATATTTACTAACAACATTTTCACATTTTTGAAAATTCAATTTTAACAATTTTTTTTATTATTCTTTCTAAGACAATGTTCTATATCGGGAAAGCGACCAAGAAGGATAAGACAGATCTCTGCTATTTGAGCCAGGCTAAAATTGTATCCAACGCCACAAACCAAATTGGCTGCACTTTAATGATTTTTGAAGACGACTTTGTAAGACATTACAAACGTATTGCAAGAAATTTTCAACTAATCCCCAATTGATTATTTTAGTTCGGTCCCGAATCAAACATCAACGTTTTAGTAGAAGTCCTTCCATCGTTCTATCAAATTCAAAACATAACCTACGAGCCATGGACAAATGCTACACAATACTACAAAACTATCCTGGACAGAGGTGTCCTCAACAACCCAAGCGCTCAAGATAAGACAGTTTATAGCAACGTCGAGTACGGCTACATGGAGAGAGTAAAACTGGACACTTCGGCGTTGCTCAGTGGTAATCTCGAAAAACTCCCACTTGCATTCGACCACGACGGCAATGTTGTCAAACTAACGAACGGCACTGGACAAGTTGAAGTCAGAAGGGTATGTTACCTCGAAAACTTGGATTTGGATTTTAATTCATTCGAGTAATATTTTAGAAAACCTACTTGGGTCGTGTAGTTGGGGCAAAATCATCAGTTAAATTCGATCTGATCGGTCAGTGGACTGAGCATCACCGTGTGTTCCGCGGGCATCTGTACGAGGGCTACGGACAAGGGCTGAGCGTTTACAAGCAACCAGTGGAACTCACAAAAATCTCGATACTCAAAATCTCAAGCACTGAACCAGTATTTGAGAATCCCAATCTTCTTGTGATAAAGAAGGACGATAAGTCGGCGAAATTCACTCAAGGTGGTCTGGGAGAGAGCATAACAGCCGTCAATTCTACATCTGGAAACGAAGGCAATGAAACAGGAAAGGTTTATCCAGCATTCTATCCTTACTTCATTGCAGCATGCGTGATTTTATCGCTTCTTGTTTTGTTTACATTCGGTAGAATGCTCTACATATGTGTGACCGAAAGTGATGCAGACAAGAAAGGGCGGTATTAGTTATAGTTTGTTTTTTGTTTTGTTGTTAACTCATTTGAATTATGCACATTAAGCTAATTTTAAATTGTCTTGATTTTATTAGCGTAACAATAAAATTATTTTAAAATTATTTATACTTCTTCATATTTAACTATTTGAATATTTTAAGATTGTGGAAAACGATTGTTTAATCGATATTTTTTAACGACGACAAGGCTATTAAGCCTAAACGTTTTCAGTGTGCATCACTTGTGAATATTAGAGTATACAAGTTCTCAATTTGAGATTAAACAGCACTTCGTAGAAAGTTTAACTTGAAAATTGCAGTCTCGTTCACTATTTTTAAAGAAACCTTTAATAAGCTAAGCTAGCGTCACACAAGCTTTTCCTTTCCCAGTCTTTACTATAGAATATTTGTTTTATATATTTGACATTTAAGAAACTAAGAAATCAAGTCTTATAAATCTAAATTGTAATTTCTTAGTGTTTTCGCTTGATCTATGAGCAGCTTTATGGTACATTACATTATTATTCATCTTCTTTAGTTTTTTTTTTCTCTTGAAAACATGCGCTTTTTATTGTTAAAGGTTTCTTGAAGTACATGTACAAATACTCATGGTATATAAATAATAATTGTTGGCGCTACAGTCCAAAGGGGGACCAGGGCCTAGCTTGCTCTTCAACTGCTCGTGTTGTGCGCGCTACTGTTCTCTCACGAGTAGATGGGACCTACAGTTTTATGCTCCGAACGCCGAAATTCGAGAAGCTTTCTTAGACAGTTATTACTCTTTGAGTGTTGTCAGCAGCTCGAAAGAGGTGGAGCCGTGAAAAATTCGAAAAATTGGTGTTGAGCTGGGAATCGAACCTAGACCTTTCGGCGTCGCACTCTACCCACTACGCCACGGTGGCCACAATACTTATATATATAAGTATATATATAAGCAAACAGTTTCGCACTTTTTCGATTTCATCAATATTTGTAAATTAAAGTAAAGTGTTGCATATGTATATTTGTTAGGAAGTTGACCAAGTTAGAATACTTTGTGGTAGAAGACCGGATGGTGGTTAGTCGGTGGTTGGCAGTGCTGTTTTTGGTGCGTTCTTATTGTTTATGTTGGATTGCGAAGAATATCTCTGTCGTAAACATTTTTTTGTTGTGCCCACGTAGTATAGATTGCATATTTTTACATCTTTTCCTTTACAATTGATTTTGTAAATGACATCAGTTTTATTTTCTGTGTCAATTTCCGGTGAGTTTAGTGAAGAGGGATGTAGGAGTCTGGTGTGATCTGAAGGGTATTTTTTTTTATTGGAGGTTGGTTGAACTGCACTGGAGTGCTCAGACTCAAATACTGGTTCATTGTACCACCAGGCAGCAACCTTCATTTAATGTAATTTCTTGGTTTTTCTAAGAAAACCAAGAGGCGCTTCTGTGATATAGAACTTAGGTTTTCGGTTCCTACCGCCGCCACCTGATACAAACGAAAGCGGGACATTCACAGAGAAAGCGCTCTGAAGTGCCTTCACTTTCTTCACAGGCGTCGCAGAGTGTGACATAACTAAGCCCAACCCGACTTAGGTGCATAGCGAAGGTAAAGTGTCCCGTTAGTACGAAGACAAGTCGTCTGCACTCGTTTCTGTCTAGAAATAGCAGAAAAAACGCGGATTTCTTGCTGACTTTTGGGAGCATACACTTGGTCACCCTGCATTTGGGAGAGTTAAGTCATCTCTGGTTGTGCTGTAGGGAGACCCAACCATCGACGGAGGTTCTGACCAAGGACGCGGGTAGTCCCAAGGTGGGTTCGGGCCCTACAAATGCCTCTGCTGAACCTAGCTTAGCTAGTTTATCGACAGTCTCGCTTCCTAGGATTCCGTGATGACCAGGATGACCAGACCCAGACAAGTCTTAGCGAATTCAGCCTGCCGACCAAATGAAGGGAAGAATTGAATTCTTGATCTTGGAAGTAGTTAAAGGGTTGAGTAAGGCCTTGAGCACAGCTTGGCTGTCGCTGCAGACGCAGATACTTCTTCCCTTCCACCTATTTTTCACAATATAGTTGGTGGCCAATTCGCCTGGAAGACCGCTGTCGTTTTCCATGAAGGCCCCAGCGCCAGAACCCTCCGTCGTCTTGGAGCCGTCCGGAAGAATCCGACTACATTACTTTTCCCGGTTTAGTTTCTGGTCAGAGCCAGTCCAGGACACGGGAAAAGTCGACTTTGTATAAGCGTCGCAACTGTATTATTGGCGACTTCGCATCAGACGGCATGTCCATGAGAGTAGTATCATAGAAGATGCGGTGTGCGAGGTCATCAGCGAGCGAGTGGAACCAAATACCATAACTTTTTAATCGAGAGATGTCCTTGAATGTACATCCCATGATGTGTAGATCAAATGGGGGGGGGGGGATTAATCAGTGCATCAAGAGCCGAGCCAGGTGTGCTGGAGAAAGCCCCTGTGCAGCCGAAACCGACTGTTCTTTGAAGCTTGGTGAAAGCAGCAGTCAGGTATTTGCGCGAAAGCTTATTCCACCAAACGACTTATGCATAAGAGAAAAGTGGCCTTATCATTGCCGTGTAGATCCAAAGGGATGTTTTGGGTGATAGACCCCAGGTTTTGCCAAAAACTTTCTTGCATTGCCAGAAGTCTGACAGCATTTTTGAGATTTTTGTCTCAATGTGTCTTTCCCAGAGAAGTTTTCTGTCTAGGATAACACCTAAATATTTGGCTTCATTGGAAAGTGAGATATTGACGCCTTTAAGTACCAGTTGAGTCAAAGCAGTCAGATTACTCCTTTTCATAAGCAGAACAAACTCAATTTTAAGAGGGTTAACTGGAAGCCCATTCCTAGTACACCAGTTATCGATCATGTCAAGAGCCGCCTGTCCACTTGCACTAGCGGCCGCAAGGCATGGTCCGGTTACCAGTACGGCTACATCATCTGCATAAGCCTGGACGTAGGTGATTGAAAGCGGAAAGCAAAGAATCGACCAGCATGCACCATAGGAAAGGACGCAGGAAGCCGCCTTGGGAGCAGCCCCTGTTGACCCCAGACATTACAAACTTGGTACAATCCGCCTCCGCGATTATAATCCCATTCATTAACATTGCTCGTATTCACAACACCAACGATTCCTCTACGCCATGTTCCCTGGCAGTGTTACACATGCCATCAAAAGTCGCATTGTCGAAAGCACGCTCTATGTCGTGAATGAAAATGCCCAGTGCGTATTCTTTCTTGTCAAGTGCACTTTCAATTCTACCGACGAGAATTTGAAGTGGAGTCTCGTGCTGGTAGGCATGTTGCATCTGAGAAACAGGGTGTGATCGCAAAGCGTTTTTGCGCAAGAGCAGTTCGACCAGCCTCTCCAAGCTCTTTAGCATGAAGGAAGTGAGACTGATAGGCGTGAAATTTTTGGCGGGAGAGTAGTCTCCTTTACCAACTTTTGGTATGAAGGCTACCCTCACTGTACGCCAGTTGCTTGGAATGTATGCCAGCACAAGTGAAGATTCTTTTCAAAGTCGGCAGTATGGGGTCTATGGCCTTTTGCAGCAGTGCTGCATATATGCTATCGGTGCCCGGTGACTTGAAACCATCAAAAGACGCAACAGCGTATTTGATGGCTTCATCAGAAGCCACCAGCGATGAAATATACCAGCATCTACGTGTGGTATTTGTCTGCTCATCACCAGTTTCGGAAATCAGCACTGGTTTTAAGCGAATTGTGATCTGGTTCCAGAGGAGTAAGTTTCTAGCATGAGTTGGAAGGTCTCAGCTTTAGACTCGGTATAGGTACCGTCGGGTTTTCTTAGTGTATCCAGCCTCACTGCTTTGCCAATTTTGAGGACTTTCACTAGTCTGCTGGTTTCACTGAGCGTTTCGATTTTCCAACAAAAATCTTTATAAGAAGCTCGAATTAGCCTTTTATATTCTTTTTGTTTTAATCGATGCAGGTCCCACTCCTCTTTCAGATTGAGTGAACTTTTCAGAAGATTTTCTGCAATTCCGCGTTCTACCACGGAACAGGGGCTCTGCAGGGGGTATTTTTAACTGGGCATGTCAGTTCGAAGCATTTGGTTAAAGTATCGTTCAGATTCCGAACTGCCACCTCAAACTTACGTCTCGTTCTGAGTTTTAGGAGAGGCGTGGTGTGATTTGCTAACTTTTCCGTAAACTTTAGCCAGTTTGTTCTTCTAGGGTCCTGCTCGTCTGCGAGATGTAGGTCTCGCATTCAATTCGGAGGTCTATGTATCTATGGTCCGACATGGACATTTTCCAGTCTGTGATCTCCTTAAGATATCTATTTAATAGTGCTAAGTCAATCACTTCCTGTCTTCTTGTCGTAACAAATGTTGCTTGCGATCCAACGTTGTTTATGGTCAGTCCAGACGAAAGTGCGAAATCGAGAAGATACGACCCTCTCCTGTTACACTTGCTGCTTCCCCAGAAAAAGTTCTGAGGATTAGCGTCGCAACAGATAACGAGGCCCATCTTTTTCGTTTCGCAATACTTTACGAGTTCCGCTACTTCGTCTGATGGCGGTGGTAGGACGGAATCTTAGGGGAAGCAGGCCGAAGTCACGATGAAATTGTGCCATGCTCCGTCTGATTTAAAGTTAATGATCACAGCAACTAAATCTTGTCCACAGAATTGTCCAGCCTTAATTGCTGGGAGAAGATTCGGCTCTCGGTCTTTTTTTTTAATGTTCAAATGTTTCACTCGCGACGAGGTGGAGTCGGACTTTTTCCGGCGCGAGGGTTTATTTTTTAATTTTATTTTTATTTTTGTCGCGAGTTTTTTTATTTTACTGTGGTGCATTCAGCGGAGGGACGTATGCATGCGTCGGAGGATGACTCGGCATTCCTCCCCTTCAAGAATTCACCCGCAATACCCGCCTCTCTAGCAATGCTCACCCGTTCACTCTTAAGCCCACTTTCGGACGTACAGTTAAGTTTAGAGACTCGTTCTTCAGCCGCAGCACACGAATATTGAATGCTCTTCCCAGCCCAATTTTTCCTCCCCATTACAATCCACAGGCGTTTAAAACCGATGTGCATCGGTACCTCCTTTCCCTCTCGTCCTCTTTACCTTTGGCCCGTGCTGTGACTTAATTCCAGTCATTTAAGGGTATAAGCAATCCCTTTAGTGCGCGCCGATTATAAAAAAAAAAAAAAAAAAAAGCTCTCGGTCTTTCCGATCGCTAGTCGAAGAGTGGAGAAAAGCCTCGTAGGCTACCAAGGCCACAGATGCGATTTTTCCACGCCCATGGTTCCTGGATAGATACGACGTATGATTTTGTCTTCAATATGAAAAGTCTGCTACATAGGATTGCAGTAGCATCCTTAGAATGATGAAGGTTGATTGAGTAAGCAGTGGCATACAAAGTTACCGTGAAAAGCATCCCTTATTCGCGTTCCTTGGATATGAGGCGGAAGTCAATCCATCCAAGGTGCAGATAGGGACAGAAGCCGCATCTAGAGAAGATGCTCTCAACCGAAAACCGGTCCAGGCCCACAATGAGAGCAGAATCGTCTTAACTTTCCCGGTTCTTGCTCTCCCTGCTACCTTGCTCCCCTCTCCCACATCCATCGTGTTCCTGAGTAGCCCCGGGATCCAGCAGATGGGTGGGGGGGGGGGGGGCGTGAGTTTTAAAGGTTAAAATGTGTGGTTCCTAGGGGTGGAACTTTCGAGACGGAAGTGCTCAGACACTCAAGAGATTGCTGTGTGCAGCACTTCACCAAAAAGGTTCCGTTTTCCAGAGCACAGCCCTCCACTTGAAAGCAAGCGTTCTCTGCCTTAGCCAACTCCCACAGCCGATCTTCGCAGTGTTGCATTCTGCGTCGGTCATGCTGTCGTCATTGCCATCTTTCCCTGTGATGAGAGATGGCGGCCTATAGAGCTGCGGATATTGTTTTCCGCTTGCCGTGCGTTAAAGTCTGTTGGCGGGCACTCCCGCACAGGCCAATTTCCGCCTATCCGAGCCGCAGCCAGTACTAGGTGCGGCACCGGTGTCTTGCGGATCTTGCGTGCGGGAGGTGCTATCAACAGTAACGTGCGAAGACGTTTTTCGCTTTTTGCTTTTAGACCCAGAGGAAGAAGAGACGGCGTTAGTTTCGGAAGATTGGCCAGCTTCGGTTGGGGATAATTCTGCTGACCTAAGTCTCACGCAAGCTTCCTTACCCTGAGCCAGAAGATTAGGCGTATCAGACTGAGCCTCTCCGCCGCTTTCTCCAGTTTTCCAACTCATTCTACTGAGGGCATCGTAGAGTGGTGGCAAGAATCATCATTTTCAGCGCCCCTAAGGGCGGAGGGTGTATTAAGTATAGTGATTCGGCTCTGCAGAATTCTTGCCCCGGCCGATGTCTGAAAAGACAACGGGTGGATTGTCGCAATCGAAAGTAAACAAACGTCCAAAGACAAGACGTTTTTGAACTTTAGTTCGACGTCTCACCTAGGATCTTTCGAACCAAGGCTCATTGACTCTTAAGCCTTTCCGCTGCAACAAGGCATCCAGAAAGGAAGGGTAACTTAATGTTGTCACAATGGTCGTATATGATTTCCTTGAAATTGTCCGACAAAGTTGGTATGTAAACGATGCTTTTGTACAAAGGATCTGTCATGTTGTTCGTCCGTGAAGCAGATCGATTGTTATTTCTCTTGTGGTGCCGTATTATTGTTGTTCTTTACGGACAATCAGACCATCTGAACGCAAAGACTCTTCCTTTATAATAAAATTGATAGATTCCGTAAAGATTGATGCACGGGTGTTTTCTTGTTATTAAGGAGAAAGAATATTGGTATGCAAAGGGAATAAGTTATTTTTAAGGAATAAGATCAAACATATAGATTCATTGAAGAAATCATTTAGGTGACTGACAGCAGTTAATGACAATGAATGAGGTAAACAGTCTTCTTTTTTGTGGCGTTACAGTCCGAGGTCAACATGAGCCTCAAGCAACAGACCGCTTCAGCCAGCACGATCTCCCACTCCAAATTGTTTGAGGTTCTTCCTCATCTTGATTGCACCATCTCAGCCTAGGCCGTCCACTGTTGCGATAGCTTTATGGCTCGGATTGTAAGACATAACAAACAATTGCACGCAGTCTTCTTTCTCCGCTTTTAGAAAAGTCCAAGTTTCTTCGGCATAAAGAAGGGCTGAGATAATCAGCTGTCATACAAAGCTAGCTTAGTCTTTTGAAAAAAGGGCTCTATTGCCTGAAAAGCGTCTATCTGCAAAATTGATTCTGGGCTTGATTTCGGGTGTATTCCCTCATTACCGCTGAGCCGAGTAGGAAACATTTTTGGACTACCTTACATTTTTGGATGCCTGTGTCGCTTTCTCCGAAAAGTAGTTGTTTTGTGTTTTCCCTTGAGGACAGCATTCATTTGGTTTCGCCTTATTTATCGCCAGACCAATTTAAGTCGCGTCCGCTTCCATGCCCGCAAAGGCTTCATTGACCGTTCGCTGTGTGTGTATAATCACGTTAATGTCGCCTTCGTAAGTTAGCAATTGAATTGATTCTTAAAGGATCATGCTTCTGGTGTTGACTTGTCAATTACGCACCATCTACTCAAGAATGATGTTGAAGAAGTTATACGACAGCGCGTTTGTTGTCTTAAGCTTGTTTTGATATTGAAGGTCTCGGCTAGTTCGTTACCGACCTTGACGGAGCAGCGATAGTTCTCCATGGTCATCCTACATAATCTGACGAGTGTCATATGCGGCCTTAAAATCACCAATGAATGGTGAGTATCAATCTCAACGAAAGTGAAGATCTGGTCTATTGTGGACTTCCCTGGCCTGAAACCAGGGAGTTTAAGGCGCTCACACAGAAGGGCAAAGATGGTTTTGTAGACGAAAAGTAGAACCTATGTTTCACGAATCAAATATTGAAATTTAAATTCTTTTGTAACTTAAACAAACTGTATGTAGGCTACTCTACTTGCTAATAATATAAACATATAAAGAAGCAATAACATTTTATCCTACAATAAATTTAAAAAATGGCAACAAAGTAAAATTCGTGGTTTTATTAACCTCGCTTAGTCTTTTCAGGGACAAAACTAATTGTAGAAATTTATTTGGTAGAAACAGTTTAACTGTTTTTATTTCTTAATTTTTTTGTTTATCACTAAAAAGAAGTTTTACTTACAATTATAATAAGTTAAGAATGCTATGAAAAATCGATAATACCATCCGATTTATTGTAAGCTATGCTAGCCAAAGTGATTGGATAAAACTTAACGTATATTTATTTTTGATCGAACTATTAAGAACGTAAACAATGCGATGGTGCATACATTTTAAATATTGATAATAATAAAGAACAATTTATATTAGAATTTAACACATCGAAACCTAAAAGTATTAGAAACATTCTTCTCGAGACTAGAGGCTTTAATTTTATTAAGTTGTAGCTCGCAAAAACTGAATTTGCAAAAATTTTAACCCAAAATAAATTTTGTCAACCTCTTCTGAGTTTTTCAATCCGAAACTTATTAATTAGACTATAAGGATTCCATGTTACAATGCAACTATCGAGAATAGGTCGGACAAGCGATGGATATAATTACTTGAAAATACAATTTCGATCTATCACGGAATGCATTATCAATATGTGAAGAAAAATTCATCTGTGAATCAAAAGCGATCGCAAGATCTTTATGGCTATCCAACCGTGGTAAATTAGAGTTCTCAATAGTGTATGTAAGCTGAATGAGACAATAAACATTTAAACTACTACACTACATTTTTGGGTATTAAGGTTGGTCAATTAAGTCTACACCAAACAACAATAGAGTTCAAATTGTTTTGCAACAAAGTTACATCCGACATTTATCTTATCGAACTGAAAAACTTGAGGTCATCGGCTTACAGTAGGTCATTTCCAAAAGGAAAATGTTTTGGTAAATCATTTACAAGAAGAAGAAGTTATAGAGGGCTAAGATGGCTTCCTTGAGGTACTTTCGAAAACCTAATGATGTCGTCAGAAAAAAAATATTAGGCTAATTTTTACCAACTGTTTTCGTCCTATAACTTTACTTAAATTTAAAATGTAACTAAATGTGACCGGTTTGAAGTAGTGGGTAAAGTGCAACGCTCATACGCAAAACGTTTAGATTCAATTCCCGGCTGAACAGCTCGAATTTTTTCGCGGGAACACCTCTTTCGAACAGTTGACAACACTCAAACAATAGGAACTGTCTAAGAAAGCGTCTCAAACTTCGCCGTTCGGAGTCGGCAAAAAACTGTAGGTCCCTTCTACTCGTGAGAGAACAGTAGCGCGCACAACACGAGTAGTTGATGAGAAAAGCTAGGCCCCGACCCCCTGTGGACTGTCGTTCCAATCAATTATTACTATCTAAGAAGTGTAAGTTTTTTTTAATTGGACCGTATCAAATCAGGTATCGTAAATCAGAATAGATCGTTTCAACTAGCGAACCTTTCTTGAAACTGCATAGAAAGTAATTGGCAAAAATGTCTAATTTTTATTTACTTATTATTTATTTCTCTAAATACGTTACATATGATAATCGACATATAGTTTAAGTCAACAGCTTCGCTTCGTTATCTTGAGGTACAAGCCTCAAACTTTAAAGTAAAGTTACTTCAACTAAAAGCATTTTAATCTGGCTAAGTGATTGACAACAATTCGCTCCAGCTTCTATTCGTTGTTACTAATTGTTGTTGTTGCTTACAGCCAACAAGAAACCTTCGTTCTTGCCGTTATCGCTAAATTTGCAGTTTATTAAACTCAAAACGAAGTCGTATAGATCCGATTATGTACTATCTCAAAACTGAATTGAGCTCATTCCTTCCATTTGGATCAACGCCTCAAGCTTTTAAATGTGGAAAAACTTGACATTCCTAAAAAATCATCAGCAAAATATTCATCTCCAAATGGAACTTACCAGTAACGTTCTCTTCAGCGCATGCGATGTTTTATTTCTCACCCGTTCCGAAACAACCCTACAACTAGACGTCGACTAGCCAATTTGACTGCATTGATAATTTCCCATATGAACGTGTGCACTGCTTCCACACCAATACAAAATAGGAACTTCCATCTCCCTTCTATTAGCCTATAGGCATCTCTCCTTGCACTAATCGCATATCCCTCTCCGACTGAATGTTAAAAAGAGAAGAACGCTGCTTCATAATTGGCAAAGTGCGACAGAAACAGATCAAAATAGCGAAAAAATATCCAATTGAAGTTCCACTGAGAATTGAGAATTCAGTCTTAAATGGGATTTGCTCAACGACGAATGTGATGTTTCACGTGACGGGATTCGTCACACGCATTCGTCTCTCCTCTCCACCATCAAATACAGGATATTCAAAAATTATTCACCTATTTCTCAACTTCTCGGCCCCAAGTAACAAATTCATTATTGTGACCAAAATTTAATCCCACCCTGCGGCAGTTCGCAATAATAAAAGAAAATAAAAATTGAATCAAAAATAAATCTGTGCATCCCCAAGTCGAAAGAAAAGAAAAATTTGATGTGAGTTTTTGTGTGAGCGTATGTGCACTTGTGATAGCCAAGTCGGCCATTGAAATATATCTCTGAAAATTTGCCCCTCTTCCGTTTTCCATGTTTTTGAAAAATGTATTTCTTTTTCTGCTTCTAATTGGTGTTTTCCTTTTTGAAATTCAGTTTTTATGTTGCATTGCTTTCAGTGATGAAATCTAATTTTTCCTCAATTTTCTTTCGTTTCATGTGATGGTGCAGTGAGATAGTAGATTTCTTTGTTGAAAGAAAATTAAAGTAGAAAAGAAGGAAATCATTTCCATTGTAGAAAAAAAGGAAAATTGTTCCTAAATAAGAATCGATGGCGGATAGCTCTTCACATAAAGGATAAGTTATACCTGATTTTTCGATGAGAGGTGAGTGTGCATATATATCGGTGCAATTTTTAATGGGATAAGTAAGTAAAATTGGGAAATGAAAATCCAAAGATGGCGGTCAAGATGTCTCTTTTTGATTGGTCTTTCCATAAGCCCGTCTCGCTTTGGCGTGTCACAATGTTAGAGAGGAAATATCCCATCAGCTGGCTATTCGTAGGGGAAATGTTGCTGCAACATCATGATGTTGAGAATGTGCTTTTAAGAAGGGCAGGTTTGTCATCGATTTTCTTGAAAAAATTCATGGCTCTCTCTCTCGGGGGTGAATAGCATAACACTGTGAGAATTGATGTGAACTTTGGGGGTTATTTTTAGTCGATGAGGTGTAGATTGAACCGTGGGCGGGTGGGAATTACGTGGTGGTAGGGTAAAGTGCGTGTATTATGCTCAGGAATTTGAAGAACACACGCTGTAATGTTTACGCTGAATAGAGATTGAGAATACACGTGGAGGTGATTGATATTTCGGAGGTGGTTTAGCGGAAAACTTGATTAAATGGAAGTAGTTTCTGTCGACTAGAACAAATTGTTTTTAGTCATGGTAGCCATACACGTGTTTTCAAATGGGAGAAAAATGGAAATTCTGCGGTAATATATTTTCTTAAATTAATATATTCTAAATCTATTATTCTGTTTAGATGTGCACCAAGTGTGTGCAAAGTAAAAATGGTGCAAACGTGTAAATTATTCTGGGCAACAAATTTATTCTAGCTTTTAAATTCGATCAATCGAACACAAGAAAGATAAAATAAATACACAAGTCCTTATATTGTGGCGCCTGGTTTTTGAAGTCTGTGGGAAAAAAATGAGGTTCACGCGGGACAAAATGTTGTATAAAAGAAAAGTAGTGTTTGCCGTTTGTCAAAGTTTCATTATTTTTCGGGAACATGGTAAATGAAAGTTTCCCTCCAGCCCAAAACAACTTGGAGCAATTTATTATTCATCAGAAAAGTTATATGGTACGCCTTTAGAAACAGACATGAAAACAAATATCATCCCAACATTTGTTTCGTTCTCTCTGCTGGACAGTAAATAACTATCTAATGATCGCTAATAGTACACAAAAGTTCCAGATTCTGAAAAATAACGTTGTTTTGAATAGGTGTGAAACGCCAAATTATTTACGTCATAAGTAAGCAAACGTTTTTATTCTTCTTCGGATGGCGCTACAGTCCTTGGTGGACCTGGGCCTCAACCAACATGCTTCTCCAGCTAGCACGATCTCTTGTCAGCTGCCTCCAATTGAGCACTACAAGTTGTCCACTTGTGTGCGCCTCAGTCTAGGACGTCCTCTGTTGCGTTGTCCCTGTGGTTCCGATTCGAATATTCTTCGGGCCGGAGCAGTGTTGTCCATACGCTCTACATGGCCTAGCCACCTTAGGCGTTGTATCCGTAGACGCTTAACTAGGCTCAAGCAGCCGTACAGCTCCATACAGTTCGTGGTTGATTCTTCTCCTCCAGATGCCATCAACGCAAACAGGACCAAAAATCACACGCAGAACTTTTCTCTCGAGGAGACCAAGGGCTTCCTCAACCGCTTTTAGTAGCGTTCAGGTTTCTGCGTCATAAAGCAGGACTGGGATGATCAAGGTGTTGTACAAAGTCACTTTGATCGTTCGGGAGAGGGCTTTATTACTCAATTGCCTCTTAAGCCCAAAGAAACAGCGATTGGCAAGAGTGATTCTGCGCTTGATTTCGGTACTGATGTTGTCCCTATTCACCGCGGAGCCGAGATAGACGAAGTTCTTCACTACCTCGAAGTGTCTTCGGCCCATAGTGACGCTCTGTCCGAGATGACGATGTTCTGCGTTCTTCTTCGATGATAGCATATACTTCGTTTTGCCCTCGTTTACCACCAGTCCCACTTTAGCAGCTTCCGCTTCGATGCTAGCAAACGCCTCCATGACGGCTCGTTGAGTTCGGCCGATCACGTCAATGTCATTCGCATAAGCTAGCAGTTGAACGGACTTGTGGAAGATCGTGCCTCTGATGTTGATGTGTGAGTTCCGCACGATCCCCTCAAGAATGGTGTTAAAGAAGTCGCATGACAGCGCGTCGCCTTGTCTAAATACTTTGTTGACATCGAAGGTCTCTGTGAGTTCGCTACCGACCTTGACGGAGCAGCGAGAATTCTCCATCGTAATCCTACACAATCTGACGAGTTTGGCAGGGATGCTCGTCTCTATGCACGCTGTCATACGCGGCCTTGAAATCGACGAATAGATGGTGGGTGTCGATTTGTACTTCTTGGGACTTCTCCAGGATCTGCCGCTGTATGAAGATCTGGTCGATTGTGGACTTCCCTGGCATGAATCCACACTGATAAGGACCTATCAGGTTGTTGACGAACGGTTTCAGGCGTTCACACAATACGGCAGAGAAAATCTTATATGCGGTGTTAAGGATACTGATCTCTCGGTTGTTGGCGCAGTCGAAGGGGTCTCTTGTGGACCGGACAAACGATGCTGAGATTCCACTCGCCGACCATATTTCACAGATGAGCTGGTGCATGCACCCAACCAGCTCATCCTCAGCCGCTTTGAACAGCTCTGCTGATAGTCCGTCCGCGCCAGCAGCTTTGTTCGACTTCAGTCTCGATATTGCTATCTTGACCTCGTCCAAGTCGGGGGGACGGAATTGAGTGGAACATTCTGCCTAACAGCGGAATTTGCGTCGTCATCGCCCTTTAGGAGTCTGCAGAAATGATACTTACAGATTCTCAGCAGCACCAACGTTTTTATTAGACGGACAAATTCTATAGCTTAGATTTAAGAGTTAACTTGATTTTCGTGTATTAGAACGTTGAGTTTATTTAAAACGTTGAGTTTATTTAAAACGACTTCAATATTTTTGTCTCATAATCCCTTTCAGTGTGCTCAATTTTAAAAAGAACGCTAAAAAGAAGGTTGGAATGTGGAATCGAAGCTTATATATTTTCCAGATTAAAAACTGTGTTTTTATTTTTATTTGTTTTCATAACACATATGTAATCTGATAATAACTGACAGTTATTTGAAAAGCTATCCAAGGTTTCTTAAACAGGTTTCAATTACAGTAACTACTATTTACTTCTTAGTAGTTGGAAATCCCTACAGTGGCTCCAAGCCAAACCCGGACACCTTCTCATTAACACAATTAGATTATAATAAATTTAGTTTTAAATAACACATATATTCATCAGTTGTGTTTTTATAAAAATAATATTTTGTGATAAGGCCTTTTTTCTCTAGGACAATTTTAAACATCTCCCGCAAGTTCTCGGTATCATTTATACCTGGATTTTGTTTAGGAGTATTTATAACATCGGAACAGTAATATTACAGGCAGTATTGCCCCATTTAAGCCTTATCCCTGGGTATCAAGTACACTCAATTCTCTTTTAATGCGGTAGATACACTCAATTCTCTTTTTATGCGGTAGATACGTTCCAAAACTAACCGCACAAAAAAAATCGCATAAAAATACACTAATGTAGTGTAAAAGAAGGAATGTGTTCCATTATTTTCAAAAACGCATAAAACCAAAAAATCATATAAAAAAAGACATGAATTACATTATATAATTAGGGTTACGTTCCAAAATTTTTTAAAAGTTCATAGGACCAACAAATCACAAAGAAAAGTCGATATAACTAATAAAAAATGAGGATACCTGAGAATTTTTGAGCAGAGTATAAAGTTTTGGTAAATTCAAATCAAATACATAACATTACTTTATTTTTAATTAAATATATTTATTTCACATTACTTTAATTAGTAGTTTTATAAAAATTTTATATTTAGTCATTTTCTTCACTTTCTGATAACACCCGCAATCTTTTGTGAAATGGCGCGAAATCATTATCATCACTTATATACAAAAAGCATTGAGCATATGTAACTATTGTTTGCTTGCTGTGTATGGAAAAAATATTTAAAAAGGGGAATCCCATACAAAATACTATAGAAAAACAACGCATAACTTCAAAATCTTGTACAAAAAAATCAGAATTAGATTCTCAGGAAAAATCGCATAACTTCAAAACCGCATAAAAAAGATTCGCATAAAAAGAGAATTGAGTGTATTACCTTCTATGAAAAGTGTTCTTCCCAGCTCACATGCAGAAAAAGAATCTTAAACTATTACCGATTCACCACCATGCTTAACAGTGAGTGTCAAAATCTTCGAAAGACGTTTTTCGTTGGGTTTTTTACTCACGTAGAGTTTGTCGTCGTAAGGTTCCTCGAATTCATTTCGTATCGTACAACTTATTTAAATGAAATGAAATTATTTTCGTTGAGTTCATTGCTCAACTAACAATAATTTCATAATTATTAGATGATATAATAAGTTCGCAAGGTGATCTGGACCTCCATTTTTCAGCAACTGCTCCTGTTGGACATGCTTTTGTTTCCTTACGAGGAGAAAGGACCTATTCCGACAAAGAAAAGTTTTGTAGACAGATCCCAAAAAATGTTCAAGTTAGGAATATAATCTGAAACTGGATATATTTCTTAACCATACAGCACAAATAGATTCATACACACAAACTTGTGTATATTCACACATACAGTTAATTTAAGTGCTTAAATGACCCATCATTTCAAAATAATATTTGCGAAAAGCTGTCATATATATATGAAACCTTCCAAGGTATGCAATTAATGATAGACAGGATTAACGATTTGTGTAAAAATTGGAATCTGACTATAAACCTTGGTAAATCGAAAATGATGATATTCAGAAACGCAGGGGGACGCGTCTCCTCTTTGGAAAAGTGGAAGTTGGACGGGGAAGAAATAGAGGTAGTATCCAGATACAAATACCTAGGTATCCTAATATCGTCCTCTTTAAACTTGAAACCACACTTTGAGGAAAAATTAGCTGTTGCTAAAAGAGCTATCTGTTCGATTTGGGAACGTTGCGTCAAAAATAAATATGTATCGAAAAGTGCAAAACAAACTTTATTCCACTCAACTGCAGCTTCAATAATGCTCTACGGAGCTCAGGTATGGGGCTACAAAGGCTATGATGGTGTGGAAAAATTCCTTCGCTACTTTTTGAAGAAGATCTTTCGGTTACCAAAAAATACCCCCAACTATATGCTACATATTGAAACGGGAACTCCTCCGATGCTCTTGTATACCATCGAAATGCACTTCAACTATATTTTAAAAATACTACAGATGAGCGAATGCAGATTACCAAACGTAGTTTTAAGAAGTATAATTAGAACAAACGGATACATTTGCGAGGAATGGAAAAAAACAGCTTCTGAATGCGGTCTAAATCTGTCTATTGAGGCGGACGAGCCTCCTCATCTTTTAAGAAGAAAATTTAACTCTGTTTTGGAGAATTTTGGTAGACACACATATGACAAATATGTCGAAGAAGCTGAATCTTCACCGTTTAGGAACTACTACAGCAAACTAAACCATTTTTTAAATGAAAAAACATACTTCCTTGACAGTCACTCAATCGAAAAAATAAGCACCATTTTTAAACTAAGAGGAGAACTCGTTCAGTTAAACTTTATCCCCCACAGACCAGATTTACCAATTCTTTGTAACCTATGTAACATGAGGAAGAGAGAAGACATCTTACATTTTATTGCTGTTTGTCCGATTCTAAAAGAATTTCGACTAGCAATTTTCGAAAAACTTGTTTTAGACGAATATGAAGTAACGTGCATCTTAAATGGAGAAAAGGGATGGAAGGCCTTATACGATTATTCAGTAGCAGCACTTTGCTATAGAAAACGTATCATAGATGGAGATTTTTAATGTAAAACGTATGTATGTATTTTGTCAACCTGGTAGACGGCCATAGGCCAAACCATAAATGACTTAGGTTAAACTTTACATTGTAAAACATTTATTGAAAATAAAAGTCAAACTAACTAACTAACTAACTATATATGAAACCACATCGTAAGACCCCGTACACATGATATTGTGCCTTACTATGTTGATTCGAATTCTTATATGACATTATGATGGTTATAAACCCAGAGAATAATTGTATGTAGTAAAAGTCGCAGTGCTTGTATTATTTTTTTTTTCGAAGAGCAACAAAAACAAATAACCAATAACAAATATTGATTTTCCGGGAAAAAGTTAAGGCTATTGTATACATTTTGCTAAATTACGATCATTCATTGAGCTCGGATTTACTGTTACAATAACGTTCATATGGGGAATTTGATTTAAACTTTCCAATTATGGCTCTGTTTAGGTGCGTCCTCTTGCGATAGGTGACTGTAAAAGGTGACAAATAAGTACATTTTTGACATACTTCATAACTAAAAGTGCATTTTTTTTTATTAAAATTATCTAAATTTTAAAAATCTAAATGACAAATTTTACTTTTCTGTTTTAAAAATGGTAAGAAAACTTCCCATTGCTTGCGAATGATTACTTGCAAGGTTAAGGAATTAGTGTGCCAAAAGGGAAAAGTTTGTTACTTCTTCTAATGGAAATGCAAAATATGTTGATACTATTCCGACAGTTTGCCGTTTTCTTACACGTTTGTGATGCGATTGCAAAACTGCCTTCTACAGCGTGAAACTTACAACTAACATAAATTGCACAATAAAATACCGTGGGATGCAATTAATATTTTCAGAGGTTGTACGACAAATTATTGTCATCTTATATTCACAAAAAACACTGATAATATATATAATATAATGGTTTTATTTCTTCTTTTCTATCATTCTCATGAAAACATAAGACGCTTTTATATATAAATAATTTTCACATTTTCCCCAAATAAAGTAAATACATAACTTTACATAAATATTATATTTCAGTAAGATTAAAGCATTCTGTACGATATGTTCCAAAATGAGAAACCAGTTCGAAAGTTTCTTTCAATTTCCTACATTACAATCGACGCACTCGTGTTGCATTATACATGACGCCCACCCTTGCTTGAAACAAATGTATAGTTTTTTGCATTGCTGAAAAAGAAACGTCACACGGAGAGCATAGATAGTTCAACTTCGCAATCGACGTCAATCGCTTTGACTGTCATATGTGGAATTTTCTGTAGCTTTTAACACAACTGGGCGTTTCTCGGCTAATTAATTATTTCAGAGGCGTATCCCTTAAACACCTTTTAATAAAATATTCTCATCCTCAAATGACTGTCATTATGCAGTGTTAAAGGCAATTTTTGAAATTAAATACCTGCATTCATGAATTTCTTTGGATATCATTTTAAAAAAACGTAATATATATGAATAATAAATATATATGAATATGAAGTTAATTCCAACATCACAGCATATCAGATCACTCTTGGCATTTGTTTTTTGTTTTTGTGCTCTAGAGGCAATTGAGTAACAACGCCTTCTCTCGGAAGACCAAGCTAGCTCTGTAAAACGTGATCATCCCTGTCTTGCTTCATGGGACAGAAACTTGGATATTAATTAAAGCGGATTGAGAGGCTATTGTTTTTTTTTTTGAGAGAGGATGTCCTAAAATACGATTTATAGTCATGTTTGGATAGATGTACTCTGGGGAAGAACCTTTACCAACGAATCTTATGGACTGCATTTAAGAAAGTCGTGAATAAACATATACTCTTAAGATGGCAAGGTCATGAAGAAGTGAAGGATAGCACTACTCCGGTGCTAAACGGACATTTTGACAACACACTCCAAAAACGAGTGTGGAGTGTGGAGAAGAACTTTACAATTAGAGGTTGCCATGTAGAACGTAGCTGGCAAAACAGCTTTTTAGCTGAACAAGCCAGCTCGTTAAAGCCCAGATCCATCTGAAGGAAGGTGTCTATAAAAGTAAAACACTATTGTAAATAAAACATGTATAATTTACAAATTGTCTTATTACCTAAATATCAAATTAAACAATTTCCAGAAGCTTTGTATTTCAACAAGACTTTGGAATGACTTTTTTTTATAGTTTATAGTTCTTACTAATTTTCCCATTCACAACCCACTGAACTCAAAGGATAAAAAGAGGACAACTATAAAAAGTATGGGAATAAGAACAAACAACCTTCGAGACTAGAATTTCATTGAGCCTGAAGTGACAAATAAGCTTGTTGCAACAAATAAGCTGTTTGAACATTTGGTACACGAAAGTACACGTGTCTGAGGGAATTTCTTTCTTTCTCATTCGATTGAGAGCCTTAGTTCTTGTGTCTCTACTGTACACAGTAGTATATCCAAAAGCATATTAACCATTTAATGTTGTAACAACTGGCTTAATGCTTACAGAAGAGGAAATGGGTGATTCGATATTCAAACGAATTTATTTTATAAATACATTTCAGTTTCAGTAGCGTATTCGAGTATTCCGTTCGCGCACATTCAGTTCACTCACAGCATGGGAAACGTCAAAAGAGAATCAATGACTTTTCATTTTTTATTTCTTAAAGTTCAACGATAACTAATAGCAGTGGAGATTGCAAACAAAATAGAAAATGTCACCGACCGTTGACGTCTATTTTCGTGCATATAATTGCGTCGCCATCGAATTACCATTCTCATGAATCACGATTCGCCTATCTTAAGCGAACATGCATGGTGTCGACGACATATCCGTTCATCCAAAGATAGTCCGTGCGGGCATTCGCAAAAGACGAAAACAAATTTGGCTGGAATGTATGTAAGGCATTGGAAGAGATTTCGAGCAATTCGGTCGCGGAACAAAAGCAAAATAATCACACCAGCTGCGAGCAGAAAATATTAACGTATCCTGATTGGACTTTGATTTGTGAAATTTCGACGTATTTTTCGAAATGTGACAGAAGAATTTACGGTTTTTCATATGAATCTTTGATTTAAAATTAAACAGCTGAATAGCTTGAACAATTATTTTTATTTTTATATAGTTAAATTAGCACAAGTTCACAAATCTGGCGCCAAAATAAAAATGGAATACATTTGACATTTTTTTGAAAATACTCGACGTACGAGTATTTCGGATGGTCCTTATAGACTATTTCGAAAAGAATTTAATGCTTAAGTGGATTTATTGGTACTGCATTATTATCTTAAAGAAAATATTAAGGAAAACACTTGTGGTCAAATATGACGTTTTTAAAACAAGGAGCTGTTGACGAGACCAACAAACGGGGAAAAACGGAATAGGGCTGGTTAGTTGTCTATTTTTTAACTTTCATGAAATCGAACTAGGAATTGTTAAGAAATGTACACGCACATTTAATTTTTTCTTGCCTCATAAACATTGAATGCGACTTAACAATTAATGACATTTCCAAAATAGTTATCCGATGATGCAGTTAAGTCGTAGTAGAATATTTTTTTTGTCGTTTTTACTAAATTTCTTCGGTTAAGCTTCAAAAGTTTAACAAGTTCGTTCAATGTTCGTTAAATTTCAATTGTTTCTGGTACATTGAATTTTCAGGAAATAAGGAATAGGATGCGTGTTGAATAAAACATTAATATTCACTGGTTCTTGCTGTTTCCTATTATCCGACATTAAAAGCTAAACCTATACACGGTACACTACACTTGAAAGTGTAGTCTGTACGTACCCTAAAAGCGTATTGGAACCATTTATTATGAAATGTCAATGTACCATCTTCCAAAAATTTCCAGTTCAGAATTTTTGAGCAGAGTATAAAGTTTTGGTAAATTCAAATCAAATACATAACATTACTTTATTTTTAATTAAATATATTTATTTCACATTACTTTAATTAGTAGTTTTATAAAAATTTTATATTTAGTTATTTTCTTCACTTTCTGATAACACCCGCAATCTTTTGTGAAATGGCGCGAAATCATTATCATCACTTATATACAAAAAGCATTGAGCATATGTAACTATTGTTTGCTTGCTGTGTATGGAAAAAATATTTAAAAAGGGGAATCCCATACAAAATACTATAGAAAAACAACGCATAACTTCAAAATCTTGTACAAAAAAATCAGAATTAGATTCTCAGGAAAAATCGCATAACTTCAAAACCGCATAAAAAAGATTCGCATAAAAAGAGAATTGAGTGTATTACCTTCTATGAAAAGTGTTCTTCCCAGCTCACATGCAGAAAAAGAATCTTAAACTATTACCGATTCACCACCATGCTTAACAGTGAGTGTCAAAATCTTCGAAAGACGTTTTTCGTTGGGTTTTTTACTCACGTAGAGTTTGTCGTCGTAAGGTTCCTCGAATTCATTTCGTATCGTACAACTTATTTAAATGAAATGAAATTATTTTCGTTGAGTTCATTGCTCAACTAACAATAATTTCATAATTATTAGATGATATAATAAGTTCGCAAGGTGATCTGGACCTCCATTTTTCAGCAACTGCTCCTGTTGGACATGCTTTTGTTTCCTTACGAGGAGAAAGGACCTATTCCGACAAAGAAAAGTTTTGTAGACAGATCCCAAAAAATGTTCAAGTTAGGAATATAATCTGAAACTGGATATATTTCTTAACCATACAGCACAAATAGATTCATACACACAAACTTGTGTATATTCACACATACAGTTAATTTAAGTGCTTAAATGACCCATCATTTCAAAATAATATTTGCGAAAAGCTGTCATATATATATGAAACCTTCCAAGGTATGCAATTAATGATAGACAGGATTAACGATTTGTGTAAAAATTGGAATCTGACTATAAACCTTGGTAAATCGAAAATGATGATATTCAGAAACGCAGGGGGACGCGTCTCCTCTTTGGAAAAGTGGAAGTTGGACGGGGAAGAAATAGAGGTAGTATCCAGATACAAATACCTAGGTATCCTAATATCGTCCTCTTTAAACTTGAAACCACACTTTGAGGAAAAATTAGCTGTTGCTAAAAGAGCTATCTGTTCGATTTGGGAACGTTGCGTCAAAAATAAATATGTATCGAAAAGTGCAAAACAAACTTTATTCCACTCAACTGCAGCTTCAATAATGCTCTACGGAGCTCAGGTATGGGGCTACAAAGGCTATGATGGTGTGGAAAAATTCCTTCGCTACTTTTTGAAGAAGATCTTTCGGTTACCAAAAAATACCCCCAACTATATGCTACATATTGAAACGGGAACTCCTCCGATGCTCTTGTATACCATCGAAATGCACTTCAACTATATTTTAAAAATACTACAGATGAGCGAATGCAGATTACCAAACGTAGTTTTAAGAAGTATAATTAGAACAAACGGATACATTTGCGAGGAATGGAAAAAAACAGCTTCTGAATGCGGTCTAAATCTGTCTATTGAGGCGGACGAGCCTCCTCATCTTTTAAGAAGAAAATTTAACTCTGTTTTGGAGAATTTTGGTAGACACACATATGACAAATATGTCGAAGAAGCTGAATCTTCACCGTTTAGGAACTACTACAGCAAACTAAACCATTTTTTAAATGAAAAAACATACTTCCTTGACAGTCACTCAATCGAAAAAATAAGCACCATTTTTAAACTAAGAGGAGAACTCGTTCAGTTAAACTTTATCCCCCACAGACCAGATTTACCAATTCTTTGTAACCTATGTAACATGAGGAAGAGAGAAGACATCTTACATTTTATTGCTGTTTGTCCGATTCTAAAAGAATTTCGACTAGCAATTTTCGAAAAACTTGTTTTAGACGAATATGAAGTAACGTGCATCTTAAATGGAGAAAAGGGATGGAAGGCCTTATACGATTATTCAGTAGCAGCACTTTGCTATAGAAAACGTATCATAGATGGAGATTTTTAATGTAAAACGTATGTATGTATTTTGTCAACCTGGTAGACGGCCATAGGCCAAACCATAAATGACTTAGGTTAAACTTTACATTGTAAAACATTTATTGAAAATAAAAGTCAAACTAACTAACTAACTAACTATATATGAAACCACATCGTAAGACCCCGTACACATGATATTGTGCCTTACTATGTTGATTCGAATTCTTATATGACATTATGATGGTTATAAACCCAGAGAATAATTGTATGTAGTAAAAGTCGCAGTGCTTGTATTATTTTTTTTTTCGAAGAGCAACAAAAACAAATAACCAATAACAAATATTGATTTTCCGGGAAAAAGTTAAGGCTATTGTATACATTTTGCTAAATTACGATCATTCATTGAGCTCGGATTTACTGTTACAATAACGTTCATATGGGGAATTTGATTTAAACTTTCCAATTATGGCTCTGTTTAGGTGCGTCCTCTTGCGATAGGTGACTGTAAAAGGTGACAAATAAGTACATTTTTGACATACTTCATAACTAAAAGTGCATTTTTTTTTATTAAAATTATCTAAATTTTAAAAATCTAAATGACAAATTTTACTTTTCTGTTTTAAAAATGGTAAGAAAACTTCCCATTGCTTGCGAATGATTACTTGCAAGGTTAAGGAATTAGTGTGCCAAAAGGGAAAAGTTTGTTACTTCTTCTAATGGAAATGCAAAATATGTTGATACTATTCCGACAGTTTGCCGTTTTCTTACACGTTTGTGATGCGATTGCAAAACTGCCTTCTACAGCGTGAAACTTACAACTAACATAAATTGCACAATAAAATACCGTGGGATGCAATTAATATTTTCAGAGGTTGTACGACAAATTATTGTCATCTTATATTCACAAAAAACACTGATAATATATATAATATAATGGTTTTATTTCTTCTTTTCTATCATTCTCATGAAAACATAAGACGCTTTTATATATAAATAATTTTCACATTTTCCCCAAATAAAGTAAATACATAACTTTACATAAATATTATATTTCAGTAAGATTAAAGCATTCTGTACGATATGTTCCAAAATGAGAAACCAGTTCGAAAGTTTCTTTCAATTTCCTACATTACAATCGACGCACTCGTGTTGCATTATACATGACGCCCACCCTTGCTTGAAACAAATGTATAGTTTTTTGCATTGCTGAAAAAGAAACGTCACACGGAGAGCATAGATAGTTCAACTTCGCAATCGACGTCAATCGCTTTGACTGTCATATGTGGAATTTTCTGTAGCTTTTAACACAACTGGGCGTTTCTCGGCTAATTAATTATTTCAGAGGCGTATCCCTTAAACACCTTTTAATAAAATATTCTCATCCTCAAATGACTGTCATTATGCAGTGTTAAAGGCAATTTTTGAAATTAAATACCTGCATTCATGAATTTCTTTGGATATCATTTTAAAAAAACTTAATATATATGAATAATAAATATATATGAATATGAAGTTAATTCCAACATCACAGCATATCAGATCACTCTTGGCATTTGTTTTTTGTTTTTGTGCTCTAGAGGCAATTGAGTAACAACGCCTTCTCTCGGAAGACCAAGCTAGCTCTGTAAAACGTGATCATCCCTGTCTTGCTTCATGGGACAGAAACTTGGATATTAATTAAAGCGGATTGAGAGGCTATTGTTTTTTTTTTTGAGAGAGGATGTCCTAAAATACGATTTATAGTCATGTTTGGATAGATGTACTCTGGGGAAGAACCTTTACCAACGAATCTTATGGACTGCATTTAAGAAAGTCGTGAATAAACATATACTCTTAAGATGGCAAGGTCATGAAGAAGTGAAGGATAGCACTACTCCGGTGCTAAACGGACATTTTGACAACACACTCCAAAAACGAGTGTGGAGTGTGGAGAAGAACTTTACAATTAGAGGTTGCCATGTAGAACGTAGCTGGCAAAACAGCTTTTTAGCTGAACAAGCCAGCTCGTTAAAGCCCAGATCCATCTGAAGGAAGGTGTCTATAAAAGTAAAACACTATTGTAAATAAAACATGTATAATTTACAAATTGTCTTATTACCTAAATATCAAATTAAACAATTTCCAGAAGCTTTGTATTTCAACAAGACTTTGGAATGACTTTTTTTTATAGTTTATAGTTCTTACTAATTTTCCCATTCACAACCCACTGAACTCAAAGGATAAAAAGAGGACAACTATAAAAAGTATGGGAATAAGAACAAACAACCTTCGAGACTAGAATTTCATTGAGCCTGAAGTGACAAATAAGCTTGTTGCAACAAATAAGCTGTTTGAACATTTGGTACACGAAAGTACACGTGTCTGAGGGAATTTCTTTCTTTCTCATTCGATTGAGAGCCTTAGTTCTTGTGTCTCTACTGTACACAGTAGTATATCCAAAAGCATATTAACCATTTAATGTTGTAACAACTGGCTTAATGCTTACAGAAGAGGAAATGGGTGATTCGATATTCAAACGAATTTATTTTATAAATACATTTCAGTTTCAGTAGCGTATTCGAGTATTCCGTTCGCGCACATTCAGTTCACTCACAGCATGGGAAACGTCAAAAGAGAATCAATGACTTTTCATTTTTTATTTCTTAAAGTTCAACGATAACTAATAGCAGTGGAGATTGCAAACAAAATAGAAAATGTCACCGACCGTTGACGTCTATTTTCGTGCATATAATTGCGTCGCCATCGAATTACCATTCTCATGAATCACGATTCGCCTATCTTAAGCGAACATGCATGGTGTCGACGACATATCCGTTCATCCAAAGATAGTCCGTGCGGGCATTCGCAAAAGACGAAAACAAATTTGGCTGGAATGTATGTAAGGCATTGGAAGAGATTTCGAGCAATTCGGTCGCGGAACAAAAGCAAAATAATCACACCAGCTGCGAGCAGAAAATATTAACGTATCCTGATTGGACTTTGATTTGTGAAATTTCGACGTATTTTTCGAAATGTGACAGAAGAATTTACGGTTTTTCATATGAATCTTTGATTTAAAATTAAACAGCTGAATAGCTTGAACAATTATTTTTATTTTTATATAGTTAAATTAGCACAAGTTCACAAATCTGGCGCCAAAATAAAAATGGAATACATTTGACATTTTTTTGAAAATACTCGACGTACGAGTATTTCGGATGGTCCTTATAGACTATTTCGAAAAGAATTTAATGCTTAAGTGGATTTATTGGTACTGCATTATTATCTTAAAGAAAATATTAAGGAAAACACTTGTGGTCAAATATGACGTTTTTAAAACAAGGAGCTGTTGACGAGACCAACAAACGGGGAAAAACGGAATAGGGCTGGTTAGTTGTCTATTTTTTAACTTTCATGAAATCGAACTAGGAATTGTTAAGAAATGTACACGCACATTTAATTTTTTCTTGCCTCATAAACATTGAATGCGACTTAACAATTAATGACATTTCCAAAATAGTTATCCGATGATGCAGTTAAGTCGTAGTAGAATATTTTTTTTGTCGTTTTTACTAAATTTCTTCGGTTAAGCTTCAAAAGTTTAACAAGTTCGTTCAATGTTCGTTAAATTTCAATTGTTTCTGGTACATTGAATTTTCAGGAAATAAGGAATAGGATGCGTGTTGAATAAAACATTAATATTCACTGGTTCTTGCTGTTTCCTATTATCCGACATTAAAAGCTAAACCTATACACGGTACACTACACTTGAAAGTGTAGTCTGTACGTACCCTAAAAGCGTATTGGAACCATTTATTATGAAATGTCAATGTACCATCTTCCAAAAATTTCCAGTTCAGTTAGGACACCACTGAGTCCATATGCGTTACATAAAACTAATTACCATCGCTTAAAACATTTGCCCCTGATTTATTGCATACGCCTTAACTTCTTAATAAATCTCTTCGTCCCCCTCGCTTCGAGTAGTTTTATAGTGTAAACATGGCTATAAATAAAATCGTTTTCCATTAACACACTTTTGTGCTGCTCCACACGCGCCCCATCCGAATAACCAAATGGCGCTTTTTTCAGCTAAATTCAATATTTAAATAAACCCCAATCACACACCAGAACTTGTTCTGTTTACTACTATCCGTTGGTAGTACACAAAAAGCACTCAGTGCGAACGAGCACACTCTGCATCTGATTAGGTGTGCCCCGGGGGAATTATATGCGTCGTAGACAGTTAGAAGCCCATGTTAATATTTATAGGGAATGTTTAACGAGAATATGCTGAATCGTAAGCAGGGCACTTTGAAACTTTCCACTGTCGAAATGTAATAAGCACTTTGAGGCATGCATGCGCGGAAGAATTTTCCGAAAGATCACAAGAGCTACCACACCTAAGCAAGCAGGAATCGTATAAATAAATAAAAATCATTTTTGATTAAGCTTCCGGTCACTTAATCCCATTATTGTTTTAGTTATTGTGTGTGGAACTCATCCTCATGGCATCCAATAAACTGGTTATGAAGAAGCGTGCAGTTGAAAGTAAGTCTAGTGTTAAGTAATAGAGAATTACGGGTTAGTTGCCACTTAACGCCTAGAAGTGTGTGGGGAGACTACGAAGAGGATTGTGCCAATCGATTTTTCTTTGCTCTACAATTTCTTTGCGGCATGTACAATCATTTTTTCTCTTTTTGTATTGTCTTGGTTTTACCTTGGCAGTGAACACACATGAGTGCCTGCAGCCTAATGCCAGTGGTTTTGGCCTTGCACTGCCCACATAAGTGTTTAAAGTGTGAAGTGTTCGATATTTACGGTGGAAAAGGTGGTATTGAAAGCGGAAATGGTATTTAAAGGAATTAGAAAAGAAGAAACTTAGACACAATTGCACATGTTGATGAGAGAATGTATTCTCTTGTGAGCATACGTAAGTGGTTTTAAGTTGTACCGAAGAATGTATGTAAGTTGTATCAAAAAATGTAAGTTAATAGTAAAATGATAAGGTCGTTGTTTCTCGAATTTTCTTTGTCTATAACGCTTGGTAGTTTTTGATTTTCAAAATTGCTATGCCTTACAAGAGTAAAGTAAAAATTTCAATAAATCATTAGAGTCTGACGATGGATAGGCAAAATTTGAGTTTTACATATTTCAGTTGGAAAGCTGTGGCATGTGATATGTTTCAATATAAATATATGACGAATATGAGCACATCATACTCGTTCACAAAAGGAGGAATGATTTTTTAAATGACAAATTTTTCACACCCACTCTTAATCACTGATATCTGGATGGTCAGTTTCAGAACATCTAATTCGACTTAAGTTGTTGCCCGGTGAACAACAAATTATATGTTGGAGACGGGTGTCGCATGGCCTCAGATCGTATGAATGTGGTGAATTCGGCAACAGTTTGGAGATTAGTTCTATTTATTTGAGAGTGGTAAGATGCAGTTGTGTATCGTTCCTTTGTCATAAAGACAAAATATATGTTCGCTCAATGGAACGTTTTTTCTACATTTTGTGATCGATTCGGCGGAATAATTCCACCTAATTGAGGTTATGGTAATTAATGTAGATCACATTGGAGTATGTAGGTAAGAAGTTCACTGTTTGCTCCTGGATTTCTCTTCGGTAGGTTGTCAAAAAATGACAAAGGAACACCTTTTGACTCCATTTCATCGGCGTCAACGACCAGTTCGGTGGCCGCCGAGGCGTAGTGGATAGAGTGCGACGCTCACACGCCGAAGGTCTAGATTCGATTCCCGACTGAACACCTCGAATTTTTCACGGCACAACCTCACTGTCTAAGAAAGTTTCTCAAAATTCGCCGTTCGGAGTCGATAAAACGTGTGGGTCCCTTCTACTCGTGAGAGAACAGTTGCGCGCACAACACGAATAGTTGATGAGCAAGCTGAGCCCTGGTCCCCCCGTGGACTGTCGTGCCATCCAATGATTATTAATTCAGATATCTTGAGCACTTTCAACAAATATTACATTATTCTCCATATATTTCATGTTACAACAAATTGAAGTTTACAGTAAGGCGTAGGGTCCGTCGAGGGCAATGACAGTTTTATATCCTGTTTAGGTTCTGAAAATTTTTATTTTTATTAACGAGAACAAATGAAAATGAAATCATTGTGGATTAATACATTTATGTTTTTCTGGGTGTATAAATATATTTTTATATGAAGAAGAAATTTGCTATCATTTTGGTGATTTTGTGCTGGCGAAAAATTTTCTTAAATAAAAACAGTATAAAAATTGATGGATGTAATCGATCAACAATTTGACTTGATTTGTTCTAAATCACGCTATTAAACCTCAAAGACGAAATTATAAATGATTTAAACAATGCTCTTTATGTAAAACGTAAAATTAAAACAGCCGCACCTGCCCGAACATTCTAGATTGCAAGGCATAAAAAGATAAGCACCTGTTCAAACATTCTCGACAACAGTTTTATTTCAACAACCCTTTTGTACATAAGTTCTTGACTATTTATAAGGTCAATGACTATTATAGGAAATGAGTAAATAATAGGAAATAAGTGTATTATAGGAAATGAACGATTATCGTAACTGAGTACATTATTGAAATGATTATTATTTATTTCTGTGTATTTTTGTTTTCTTACATGCTAGACAAAAATACTTAAACTAGTTTACAAGTACAATCTTATGATCTTAACTCTTCATGAGTACTCTAAGCTAATCTGGATTTTGTGCTTTATACCTTTCGGCTTCTTATATTTTTAAAGTTTAGCATTTAAACCTATATACATTTTTTATTTCCTCCAGGAAAATAAAAAAAACTCTGATTTCAAAAAAAATTTGTATTCTTAACCTAACTCAATTTTTACAGTTGTGTTCATAAAAATAGTAGTGCTCCTTAAAAAACACAAATCATTTTCTATTAATTAATTCAAATTGTTTTATTTTTTTTTTCAAAAAACGTATACAAAAGTAAAGTATTTCAGTCTTAACAGGTACATATATCACAAAATAAACGTTGTTCATAACTTTTACCTATTTTTTTGTCGTAGTAATATGTTGTTGTTCGCAGTTGTTCATAAGAAAAAGCAGTGTTTAGAATTATGCTGTGCCTAGACAACAGAAATCAATGAAACAATATGAAATCATTATTATTAACAACTTACCATTACTACTTTGTAGCAAAGCCTTTGTTTTTAATCTCTGCACTGCATCTTCGTGACATTGAGTCCACCAGACCCCGACATCTCTCAACTTGTTAGCTTTCCATGAGTCTCGCACTACCTCCCGCAATTCCTTGGCGTTTTTTGGTTTTTCCTCATGGACAGAATTTTTAACATCGCCCCACAAGTTCTCAAGTATTCTTTTTTCATCAAACCAAGATTTTGCCCGTTTTGATGTATATTTTGGGTCATTATGCTGTTGATATACGCAAACTAGTGGCATTTCCTCCTCGGCATGTGGCAGCATAACCCCTTTCAATAATTTTAACGTACTCAGCACTGTCCATTATACCTTTAATAGGATATATAGGGCCGACCCTATTTTATGAGAAACAGGCCCAATTTATTAGTTTTGCTCCTCCGTGTTTAACAGTTTTAACTGTATAACATATTCCCGACGACCCTTGGACCCAAATAAGACTATGTATTTTGCTTTCATCGCTCCACAGAATATTCCTCCATTTCTCTTTAAGCCAATCTTTGTGAAACTTTGCGAATGCCATTTTTTTTTGCACATGCTTTTTGGTCGCCGTGGCGTAGTGGGTAGAGTGCGACGCTCACACGCCGAAGGGTCTAGGTTCGACTCCCAGTTCAACACCAATTTTTCTAATATTTCACGGCACCACCTCTTTCGAGCTGCTGACAACACTCAAAGAGTAATAACTGTCTAAGAAAGCTTCTCAAATTTCGCCGTTCGGAGTCGGCAAAAAACTGTAGGTCCCTTCTACTCGTGAGAGAACAGTAGCGCGCACAACACGAGTAGTTGATGAGCAAGCTAGGCCCTGGTCCCTCTTTGGACTGTAGCGCCAACAATTATTATTATTATTATTTTTGTCAAAAGCGGTACTTTTCGGGGGCTTCGATATGGTAGTTTAGCCTCTAGAAGACGTCTTCTAACCGTCACAGCCTTCACCGGAAGTTGGAGTTCATCCCTTATCTGTCTGAAGCTTATTGAAGGGTTATCCTTTGCCTTGTTGATAATTTTTCGGTCAGTTCGCTAAGCCGTCACTCTTTCTGGACCGCGTGTTTCGGGCCTTGTTTACCAGTTTAGCGCATTGCTGACCATTTTCTCTGAACATCCTATGACTTCCTGGATTGAAGCATATGTTTTTCCGTATATCTTCGGTAGATTTTTTTGATCGACCCATGTTTCTAACTTTAAAGTATGTTAATAAAAAACAACATATACAAAAACATTCACTTTCCAAACAAGAATACATAAATATTTTTTAAACTCTAAACAATAATTTCTGAGGCACATTATGGTAAAACCAAAAAACACTGCTATTTTCATGAACAGGTTCAATCAACAGATTTCAATGAATGAGTTAAAAAAGGAGAAAGTAAGCCTTTATTTTTTATTTCTGGTATGGTATTTTAGTTACCGGAAAATACAATAAAACTGGATATACATTTGGAAAAAGGATCTTCTTAGAAATATGCCAACTATCCAAGTCGTATAACTATTGCTATTTTTATGAACACAACTGTATATCCTAACTATACTACTTTAAAAATGAATTCAAACTTAACTTACATCAAATATATACAATAAAATAACTTAAAACTTAAATCTATTTAACTATTTACAGTAATCTTAACAATGTCCGTACAACGTTACGGACATAGTTTTTTTATTTCTTTTTTTTTGGTTTTAGTTTTTTATTGTTCATTATTGAAATAAGTTTATAACTATACGCATGTATGTGTATTTGGAAGAAAGCGGGGTGACATGACATCTTTATTTTTAATTTGGAGTTGAACATAATCTCCTTACATTTATTTATAAGGAGTGGTTGCATTTTCAGTTCACAAACAATTTATCCAGGGTCCTTCATATTTTTTCACATATTTACTCTATTGCCTGCATCAATCTCATTTGCATTATCCACCATCCAGCAAGTATGTAGCATATTGTGGATACAGACAGTGTTCATTTATGTATTAAGTTTCACTCAAGTGACTAAAAACTGCTTAAATTGATTATTCCTTCAACAGTATTCTCATGGTTCTAGTCCTCTCAAAATGGTTAACCTTCGTAATAAGATCAAGCTTACCACCATCAGCTTTGCTACTCAGCGCTTACGGAAAATTGCGAAAATCGGCTTTGGTAATTAAATGATCTTTCTCTCCTGTATACAACGGTTTGTTTGGCAAAATTTATTGCTTCCAATTTTTTGTGCACTCATCATTAAACTTCCGTTCGTTCCAGCGCCATTGTCACAAAACTCGCGATAATTCCAATTATTTTCATTGAAAACAACACGGAAAATTAACCGTTTTATCGCAAGCATCAAAAACATCAGACAACACAATAAATTTGTCCTCAAGGTTGTAGAATTTGATGGCTTTAGTAGACAATAACCTATTCAAGTGATGAATTCGAGCACACATTAGGAATAATAATTTCAATGTTAGGACAGCTGCAAACTAAACTTGCTTGATGAAAAAGCTCATTAAAAATATTCGATCATATCAAAGCATGAGGATATATTGCTAAGCTAAGAAACGATTTGTTGTTTTGATCAAATTAATGTCAAAATCAATAAATTTGAACAGTAAGTTGTTAAATTATCTTTCTGTCCTTTGCATATATTTACCGATTTATTTGATTTACTGTGCGCATGATATAATAAAAGAGAAGTTGATGAGCTTTGACTTTCAATCAGTTATATGCAAACAGGCATCACTTGTCATCGTTCAGTGTCATGTTGAAAACAAAATGTTTCAATTTGAGTTTGTTAAAATGTGATTGCATCTGTAATCCGTTTATTTGTAATTTGCTACAATAGAATTCTTAACTCTGTTACTGCATAGGTAATAAGAATTGCCTTTGAATAATGCGGTTTTGATTTCAACTGTATTTGAGTATTTAGTTTTTGAATTAGGAAGAAAAAATCTGACCTAGGCATTAAAATGTTTGGGACACCTAAAAGTAAATAATTTAAAAAGGTCTAGAAAGGTTTGTAGAGTGCCATATTCAGGATAAAATGTGTTCTTGGTCAGTTGTATCCTTATAGGTATTACAAATGCAACATGGTAGTTTGATATTACATGTTTATTGCCCCAAACAAAGTCGCAGCTAGCTTTTTTCAAGTTGATTTGTAAACATTTTAATTTTTCCAATTTGTCTAAAATATACGGGAACCTGAGCTTATAAAATAATGACGTAGAGTGCACAGCATTTAAGGTTGTAGTTTGTGCATTGAAAATGACAACAATTAAGTATAACAGTTACGTTTTGTTTTATTTCCCTAAACTGAATTGATGACAATTATTACTCACATTTATTTCAATTTAATTCAATGATTCATTCATCACGTCCTACTCAGAGTTTTGTTGATAATAAGAGCAAGTTTGTTTCATAACAGGTTTGAAGTCAATTTTAAAAAAGAGAGAAATTATCGTTCTTACTTTTTAAAATTCTTTCTGTATTTTTTATTTCAAGAAACGAAGAATTTTCTATATTTTTTTGCAGAAGTTTGCCACATGATTCATTTATGGACAGAAAGATAAACTTGGTGCTCTTTAGAAGTCCAGTACTTTAGAATCAATTGTAGTCTTAACTTCCAGTCACAAATCGAAGGACAATAATGTTTACCTTCCATGATTCGATGTTCTCTTCAAACCTGTTGTTTAAAGATTATCGAGTATTGTCTCTTCTATGCTTGGTAAATTTAAATTCGATTACAAAAATAGAAAATAACAGACTAGTTGAAATAAATGATTTTTTTGGAATCGAATTCAGATGATAAAGAAAATGCACAAGCAGTGCCCATATGCTAGCCCGGGAATAAATTACAAATTAAACAAAAAAGAACACAAAACTAAGGAAATTTCAGTTGTGATGTCGGAATTTTTTCTGTGAATAGTAATAAATTTACTATACTTAAACAAAAACAAAATTGACATTTATTTCTCTCTTTTAAATTTAAAAGGAATGCCGCCAGATGAAGATGTTGAGTACAACCTCTTGACAGATGAATTTAAGCACGGTCGTAAAGCATTTTTAACGACAAGCACCAACACCAGATATAGCCAACAAAATACATTGTCCGATAATGAACGACAATCAGAGATTACTGGCGCCGCTGTCTGAATTTGTGTATTAATACAGCTTATAATAAAATGAGTGTCAATTTTTGACATCAAATGTCACACTCAACAGGGATTAAGGGGATTGCTGACGTCCTTTTGTAATTGTGAATGACATGTTCGTTTATTATAGAAGAATGAAATAAAATTGAATAAAAACATTGGTGGGTAGCAAGAATAAGTCCGGTGAATAACGTTTTGGTCAATACCATAAATAAAGATATGAGAGAGATTTTCAACTCTGATCTTTTTCTCGTCCACCTATAGCTTTTGTGAACGCATTAGAAATTTTTATTAATAAATTCTTTTTTCCACCATAATCTTACCCAAAATGGCCACCGAACGTTGGTCTTAAAACAAAATGGTCGCACTTGTGGTTTTCTTGATATAGATTTGAAAAGAAGTGAAAAAATAGTATGTGTTAATGATTGCCGTTTTTTGACAAAGCGGCTGTCAAATTTGGTTTTTGCGTACCCCTTTTAATGTTGAAAGCAGCTACAATTTAACAAAACCTAACAAATATTCAAAACTTGTATTAACACAGCATCAACTAAAGGAGCCCGAGATAGTTCAGCAAGTGGTTTTTCAGCACAACTGGACTGGAACTGGACTGTATTCGTTTGCAAGATTGTCCTGCATTTCTGTTGGTTTTCTAATTGAAGTTCCTTTTCAATTTGTTTAAAACACCTTCAAGTTTTTAAAAAAATATTTAAAACAACCAATTGGCATACCAAAGTGCTAACAGAGACAAAGTTTTTATTTTATTTATTTATACTGTCATTAACATTGCTCAACTAGAATTTGCATTTGTTAACTAGAAGTGATTTTTTTTTTGCCTTTAAACTTAAATACTTAGTTCCGCAAGATGGATCATGTTTCGAGAATAAGGAAAGAGCACAAGTTGCTATTTTCTTGTGAAAAGTTGGGGGAAAATAGGATAAATTAAGAAGAATAAGAAAAAAAATTAATTTAAAATTTTGTGGATTTTTAGTCCACATTTTAGTTAAACACACAAATATTACTAATCTAAGTTAATTTAGAAGATCTTTTATTTTATTATTTACAAATTACAGTAATAAACTAAAAATAATTATAATTGTTCTTAAAAATAAGCTAGATATTGAAGCTTCGGAGGAAAAGTCTTATATGATTCTTTATATTATTCTCAATCATTTAAAGCATGACTCCGTTACTGCTAACTCATTGTATATTCGCGCATCTTTGGCACGCCAATCACACATGTTTTTATTGTGTTAAAAAATATTTCGTTGCAGCGCTTCAATTCGACTATTCAAAGAGAAGTCAATATGAGTTATTTACTCTGGCATTCATTGCATTCAAAGTATGCAACAATCGCAAAAGTTGAAATGAGGTTCAGGGCTTCATCCGTGACAATCACCTCAACCTAAGCTAACCCAAATTTAGTTCACTGATCTTTGATCTTTCCACTTCAGCACTTCCCTAAGAAGCAAAAACAAGTCCTATCTTCACGCCTTATATGAATCATCTTACCCAACTAACTATCCGTCTACATTCAGCAGACTGTAAAAAAATATCACATTTTCATCTTCCACGAATAGAAAATATAGTTCGCCGGCAGAACAGCAAAAAACAGGTGTTCCTCTTTTTACGCAAATCATTTACACAACCACAAAAACTGCTCATTGGACATCTATTCTATTCCGTTGCCAGGAAAGATATTTTCATACCACGTATCGGCTGTTTGGCAAGCTCACTAAACGAATTCGGTCAACGTAACAATTTCATTTCAAGTTCAGACCTTGAAAGCGAATCAAATTGCTAGTTTGAACATCAACTTGCTGTGGTCCATACATTCTCCAATTATATTTTCATCTAAATGCCGTAGTTATATATACTTGCATTTGCACACATTTTAATGTTCCATGAAATTTGTGTTGTCGTCCAATTAATAAATGATTTTTGCTTCGGTTTTGAGAAACGCTGTGACGCTGTCGGTATAATTAAATTTTACCTAAACGCAGGCATTTATTCTTACGCCTCTAGCAGAATAAAATCTCGTGACGCCCAAATCGTTGAACTCACGTTGCGGCGGTGAAGAAATAATGTAATTGCACTCTTGGCATGGTAAGATAATTCAACTGATCGTAGAGAAAGCGTTTTTTTTTCAATTTCTAGTTCGAAAAATATTTATTTTGACGCAGCAACGAAAGAATTTTTTTGGAAAGATGACAAATTTAAGAAAATTTATTTGTTATACGCTTAGTCGCTCATTCGAGCTTTGATCTATTGGCTTAGATTTGATCATTTCATTTATGTGTGCCTACTCGATTTCCGTGAGAAAAAAGCCCCCGTTTCTCGACTAGGTACACTGATAAGAGGTAATTTGGGATGAATTAAGGAAGCTGTAGGCACTTTAAACGTGTTGTAAAGACGCAAAAAGACCTATAATTAAAGGCTATCTACTGGGAGTGCGGTATAATGATAGCCTCCAGTTTGGGTCATTGCATGATAAATATAAAAAATGATTACCTCAGCCTTGACCTTGATTTAACGTGATTTATGAATGATTGCATTTTTTTTACTGTATAAAAGCGTCTTCAGAATCTCTGTTGCTCTGAAAAATTAAATGGAATGCACAACGAGGACGTATTCATACTTAAAGAAGAAAAGAATCTTTTATGATTTAATTGGCACATAAGCAGCTACTTATTTGTCGACAGACGCTATCATTAATGATTGCTCTGAACCTTCAGAAAGTTCCATAGCTTTGACACGAATAAATGTAAAATTTGTCTTGAGTGGCTTTATGATTTGAGCATCCAACATTTTATTTGGATTGCTTCTGAAGTGTAAAATGTCACTGAATGCTGCGCCGTATATTTTTCTTGCATTTATTATATGCGATGCAAAAGCATAATACATATTTAGTCTACACAAATTTTAGTAACATTTTTATCGAACGTTATTCCCTAAACTAAAGATCTGTTCGGCACGTTTATGTTTTTTTTGGCTATTTATGTTTCGATGTCTTCAAAAGCATTGATGACAGCTTATCCAGCTTGCTCATTACGTCAATGACGTCGTCGGTTGAATGAAATATTGGAAAGTTTCATCAATTTAAGCAATGTGAGTCATTTGACTATAACCATTTCTTGAGATAAAAGTACTGCGCTAGTTCGTTATGCTGACTTTGATAGTTTCTATTGTCATGTTGAATAATTAGGTGTGTTTGAAAGGAATAGCAATGCTTAAGATAACACTTAAATATCGTTTCTTTACACGAGTGTTGAGTTCAGTTTGTTTTCACTTCGTTTCATTTTCAGGATCTAAAAACAATATTTCAAAATAAATATACATTCGTCTTTTTTTATGTTTGATTTTATTTACTATTTCATAACTTGAGTTAATAAATTTTAAAGTACATCTTATTTCAAATATAACCATAGAGTTAAGTTTGAATTCAAAGAATTGAAGTGTAATTATTTCGATCGACTTTTTGATTAAAAAAAACATTTATTTGATATTGAAAGAACCTGCCATTTTGAGACTAATGACATATTAGATCTGTCCATATTAAATTTTTTCCGAACCTAAAGCCCGATGTTGACTTGTTTTTTAATTGTATTGTCAAGATTTAATGCCCAACAAAAATATAAATTAATAATTTCATATTAATTTTTATATGCTAGACTTCATTTGTTTCTAAAAGTACTATCATTGCATAAGGATTGTCTTGTTTTGCTTTTTATTAAATTAATAACTTTAAACTTTCAATTAAGTGTAAATATACAACAATTATTAGCATAAAACAAATAGAGATATTGTAATTAAAATGGAAACAGTTTATTTAGTTTTTCCATTAATAAATTCCTTGTCAGTACTCACATTTAGGTAGTTGCGAAAATAGCCTCAGAAGTGTTTTTTTATGTGTTATAATAGACAAGTATACACAGATGTCTCACCCCAAACAAAATACTGTTTACCGCTTTGAAAAATCAGCTGACAAGAAATAATATTGCGGAGGGAGAATTATAAAGAGAATATCGAAGAATGATCACTATACCGATTGGTTGTATTAATTATATTGAACTATGGTACATTAAGGGGTTGTATGACTACTCGTATTTTTGTATATTTTTATTCCGAAAGTAGTGAAAACATTTGAAATTTAAGGTAATTTTTCAATATGCGAACAAAAAAAAAAAAGAAAGAAAAAGCGTATCTGAGCATAATTCAATTGTTACACAATTACAATTTTACAAAAATGCATTGAAGCATATCCGTTTCCCGATATCGTTTATTAGCACAATTTTTTTATGCTTGTCCCATTGTACAAAAATTGCAAATCGACCATGGACAGGAGAAACTGTAATTTTAAAGCAGTAAAATAAAAATATTAAACATTTAAAATTTTTATGAATAAATAACATCACTCTTTTAAATTAGCAAAAATACGAAGGTTGCCTTTTATATTTCGGGATTGGGCAACCCTAGTTTTGCAATCTGGCAACTGCCAGCTGTATCGTAAAGTTTGACATTTTTGAGGTTATACGTACTCACAACGTTTTGACATTCGAGCGCTATTTGTGTTGTTTACAGTAACTCGCCCAAAAAATGAACTCGTGAACAATTATTTGTTACAACTTTCGACGTGGATTAACTCCACAACAGTGCATCGATGAACTTAATTCAATTTTTGGCGATGAAGCTCCAACAAGGACCAGTGTTTATCGATGGTATGGTGAATTCAACCGAGGTCGTATTTAACTCAAAGACGAATTTCGTGAAGGTCGTCCAAAATCAGTTGTTGTTCCGGAAACCATTGTCATGTGACCTATCGTGAGATTGAGACAACCTTAGGCATTAGTGGTACCAGAATACATTCAATATTGCATAAACATTTGACCGCAAACAAAATTTGTTCCCGTTGGATCCCACACAATTTGTCAATCGCTCAAAAAAAGGCTCTTGTCGATTGGTCGAAAGAAATGCTCCAGAAATACGATCGCGGTGCTTCGAAACACGTCTATGACATCGTGATAGGTGATGAATCGTGAATTTACTCGTATAAGCCCAAAAGTAAACAGCAGTCGACTGTATGGGTGTTTCAAATTGACCCAAATCCAACAAAAGTTGCTGTCGCACAAAAAAACTGGTCATGTCGCAACCGTACCACTAGAACAACCCAGAACAGTCAATTCTGAGTGGTACACAACCGTTTGTTTGCCAGTTGTCTTCCAAGAAATCAGGAAAATCAACCGCCGAAGACGGATCACTCTTCACCACAAAAATGCGAGCTCTCACACATCGGCTCAAACAACTGCATTTTTGAGCACTCAAAACATGGATTTGATGAGTCATCCGCCGTATAGTACTGACTTGGCACCGAATAAGTTCTTTTTATTCCCATATGCAAAAAATAAAAGGAGAGGTCAAGATTTTTTGACACCTGAAGAAACGGTTGATGCGTTCAGAATGCATGTTTTGGAGATACCTCAATCAGAGTGGCAAAAGTGCTTCGACAATTGGTTCAAACGCATGCAAAAGTGTACAGATCTTAATGGGGAATATTTTGAAAAGCAATAAAGCTATTTTCGATGATTAATATTTTTTTTTGTTTTCTTATCCCGAAATATAAAAGGCAACTTTCGTATTACACTCTGCGTAAGGTAACATAGTTTCTCCGTTTATGCTGACATAAACTCCGGCGGACATCATCGATTTTATCCAAAAAATGGGACCAGTACCACAATAGGAAAAGCATCCCCATACGTTAATTTTTGTTCTAACGTGCTTAACAGTCTTTACAGGGTGTGGAGTACCAAATAAAACTGTTTTGGATTCGTTCGTCCATAATACATTGCGTCATTAAAAGGGCTCCCAATTCTGGAGTTGTTTCGTAAATTTGGTTTCGTTTTATTAGGTTGATTTTTGACAGTAGTGGTACTTTTCTGGGATTTCTGGCTGGTGAATTTTTTAACAGGCTTCTTCTTATTATTGATGTCACCACGGGTTAACTTAACTCCCCTTTTATTTTCCTAGTATTCATAGACGGGTTACGTTGGACTAATTTTACTATTTGTCGTTCATCGGTGAGAGTTAGTTTCGATTTTCTTCCTTTTTTTCTCCCTGTTGAGCGTATTTTTTGGCATTTTCGATAATTTTATTTGAGCACACAACAATTTTACTTTTAAATTTGTAAGTTTTACTCTCAGAAAACAATTTTTTTTATTAATGCACGTGTTTCGGGAGTACAATGCACACCACGACCCATTTTACTTAGCTAACAACGTTGCACTTTAAAATATTATCTTTTAATAGTTACAATAATATGTGTGGAACTAGCTTATAACCAAAAGAATTCAAAAGACTGGTGTACACTTCGAAAAGGCTCCTCAGAATGATGAGGTGCTATTATTTTGCATATTTAAATTCGGCTACATTTCCGGTAACGGGACCCTTTTTAATGACAAGATGCATTTTTTGTTATCTTGTTCATGGGTTTTATGACTGATATAATAAAGATGTCGTGTAATGAATATGATTCCCCTGCCTGGCCATAGGAATAAGCATAAAAGTGACACGGTAGGTTTAGAAATTAGCGTCATCTTTATCACACCTATTTTTGTGTTATATAGACTCTCTCTGAAAATTCATACAGTTACTCACATAATTATTGGGTCAAAACTTACTTCTTATTAAAATGTGAAAAAATATTGGAATATATGAGGAAATATAATTGAAATAAATAAAAGTGTAATCCAAAGAACATTAACAACGAAAACAAAACAAATAAAATTCATTCATTACACATGAATGATGCAACAGAACTAAATTAAAATAATTCCTTCCATCTGAGAAAAATACATCATAAAATTATTGGGCTAAGCCTACAGGTATCTTTCTTACGCATTATAGGTTTGCTTTTTCTCACTTTTATTATTTAGTGGGATAACCATTCAGTTTAATGACACTTTTAACTAGTCTTCCAATTGACTCCACCAAATTTTGAGTAGTTGCAGTACTTATTTTTTCCCATTCCTCTGTTAAAATTTTTTAAGGTAATTTTGGTTTGAAATTCAACATTCTTGGCACTCCTTTGGGTAATTATAGATCAACCATTCCTCTATAACTCTTGCTTTATGTTTGGGATCATTGTCTTGGTAATACTTAAAAGTTCTTTCAGCACTTTGTCGCAAATTCTGCTTTAAAATGTTTTAGTACACCGTTTTATCCATTATCCCGTCTATAAAGACCAAATTGCCCACCCCCGAATATGATATACAGCACCATACAATAAAACGAACCTCCACCATGTTTACGTGTACGGACGGTAATAGGTTCTCTGGATTGAGTTCCGTATTTACCTTGCGGGATATTTTTCCACGACCATCTGAGCCAAATGCATTATATTTGCTTTCGTCTGCAAAAATAACTGACTTTTAGTACTCTAAGCCCTATATAAAATTTGTTGTACTTACTTTGTACTCCTCGTTTGAGCATTTTACACTTTTTCACGGCACCAACTCTTTCAAGTTGTTGGCAACATTCAAAGTGTACAGGCGAGAAAAGAGTGTAGGTTCATTCTTTTCGTTAGATAACAATGGCAGTAGTTGCTGAGAAAAGTAAGTCATCGTTCCCCTGAAGAGTGACATATATAAACTAGAGAACTACTTGGTTATTAATAATTACGGAAAAAATTGTTTTTTTTTGTTATATTAATAAAGGTAGAAAATTGTCTTAATAAATTAAATACGACATCAGTGAACTCAAATACACATTTCCTTAGTTGAATTATGTAACATTTCTGTACTTTAAGTACAGAAAAGCAGTCTCATCTCCAAAGTTACTATTGTAACTTGTATCACTTGCAAGCGGTATATATATTATATATAATTAATGCAAGGTCTGTCTAAGAACAAACCCGTGTCGAACATCTGCTTGCACTGCTCTCATCTCAAAATTATTTAAACAATAACGATCTCCTTTGAAACTATTCTCTAATTAGTTCTTAGTAATAAACACAATTTTTTGTTGTTTAAATTTGTCACTGATGAGAGTTGGTTTAGAAGAATATTTAAAAACTAAAACGTTCAAATTCCCTTTAAATTTTACGTGCATTCTGCAAATCTGACGGTATTTGCTCGTTGGCCAGCTAAATAACGATGTATGAATCATTTTTGGTTTCTTTTTATGTCACTTTCAAGCTTAACGCAACTTAAATTCTTCGAGTTCAGACAATAAACATTTTTCTTTAAAAATACATTCTCGGACGCTGCTCCGCATTTTTAAACATATTTCTGTACAGACATCCAAAATTCACACAATAAAAGATGAAAGCATATTTAATTTATGAACCCTTGCTTACAAAGAATGCTCTAATTTAGCAAGATTTACCGTCCCTTTCCCAAGTGTCATAAAGTATATAGTTTATGGGATATATACGTCTAGATAAAAAAGAAAGTACATGTACAGTAGCCGTGCTACTACGCGCATTGTTGTCCTAAATGCCTTGACCCCAATTCTTAACCTACAATCAGTTCATTACGTATTTTACTGTCAGGGGTCAATAAAACCATTATAGTGATAATTCTGAATTGAACGCGAAACTGAAAAGAAAATGAAACAAGTGAAGCGTAAATCGCATCTGTTCTCATCTGCCGCGCAACAAAGCAAGTTGCTGACGAAGCTTTGTTCGTATTTGCGTTTTATTCTCGTGGAAGAAGAAGTACAAAGAGAGCAAGAATAGTCACCTTTCCCTGGTACGCACTTCATATTTCATTTAAGAGAATTTTTGTAGCGCAATTTGATAGGAATTCTTCACAATGCAGATGCGCCATTTTTCCAACCCTCACCTTCTCCGTAGGCAATGTGCTTCTGTTCATCCTTTTTATTTAATTAAATTTTCATCACACGAAGAGGCAAATAAGAAAAACGTGACATTTTGATGTTGACCTAAATTAAGCCGGTTTCCTGCTGGTGACACAGTTTCTGCCTTGTCTCCTAAATAATATGAAGAGTGTCACTTTGGGATAATTATGCACACACAACACTGTGACACGTTTGCTTTGTTCTAATAATAGACACATAAATAGGCTCGCCCTCTAATCCTTACACGTGATGCAGGCGAACATGTGACAAAATAATGCCGAACGAGGAAGTGCTGAAGGCCTTTGGGGGTGCTTTGTCGTCATTGTCTTTACGAACCACAATAGAAATTGTGGTGTTGACAGTTGGAAATGTAAACATTTACTCTGCAACCAGAACAAATCGCATTCTGCCAATACAATGTTTCAATTGACCGAGAATTCAGAACAAACTAAAAATGGATACATTTGAATGCGGCGCCAAAGTGCAGATACAAACAAAATCTTCACTATTCAAGCCAAATACATTTTCTCACTCATCACGTTCTCAACTTATATGAGTTTATGCTTACGAAGGCACGTACGTGCAAAACAGGTTGCTAATTATGGCCGATAAATCACCCTTGGTCAGAAAGTGGGTAGACAACGTCTGCAAAAAGATCTGCTCGTTGCGCCGCGGACGATGAAGGATGCCCAGAACTGGTTTCTTTTACGTGGTAGTCTGAAGTCGATATAGCAACTGTGTGACTAAAAGTGTGGTTGCACTGCTATAGGATACAGGTTTGGGTTTTTGCATTCGGCCAGCTACCCTTTACGGAGTTCATTGGATTTTGATGTTCCAAGAAATGAGTTCAAGGTTGACTTGGATTTAGCTTGCGTCTGGTCTCAATGCGTTCAAACACCGGCAGGATAGGAGTGCTCGCACACTTTGCAAATTGCTGAAATTTATTTGAGTTGAATAAATAACTTATAATCTTTGACTACGACATCGGCAACAGTAATGACGTCAGATTTTGAGTTACTGAACGTGCTCATAATCGCATTGACTTATGGGTTTTTTTTTTGTGATACACAAACAGAGTTTTAAACTGAAGAAAAATTTTCTTTTAAGTTCTTGAAGGTGTTGACTTTTAAATGCTTCAAGGTGAATTGTGAATACCACGTCTTCAAGTTATATATTTCAAGTGATACAATTAAATAAGTCGAGATATTGAAGATCTGCGTTGATGCAGTATTTATTTTTATCTGTATGTTAAGGGTAGGCACTCCGTAATCATCTCGCCAACAGATAAAATCTGGATTATGTATTTTAAAAACTCTTCAGCCTCAACTTTATAATATTCTAATAAATCTTAGGCTAAGTTCCGCGGACTGCTGAATTTGTACAGAAGGCCACAATTGCGCATTCAGGAGTAGTAACGCAACGGCTGATGTCCTGGATCTATACAGCTGTACTATGCTTTATTCTTTGATATTGTCTTTACGACACTCTTTAAAAAATCCAGTCATTTTCAATTCTACACCCAACCCATATGCATAAGTAGCGGCTAGCACAATATTAAAATTTATCTCTACTTCAGAAAGTTTTTTGTTTAACGGATACTCTAAAATTTCTACATTTTAAATCATGCGTCTCAAAATTAGAACAGTCAATGCAGGAGAACACTCCTAAGCTAAATTTCAGCACCATATGTCTATCGGGTTGATTTAGATTAACCGGGCTTATAAAAAAAACTGTCCTTTCTACAGGATCTTTAAACATGTTTCTCGTATTTGAAAGCGAATAATTGGCGAGCTCGCTCGTAGATTATGTGTTTCCTCGAATGATTAATGCCAACTTCTTTGAAACAATTTGCTTGTTGGTTCCAGAATACGGAACCAATCGCTGTACTCAAGGAAATTTTTTTCAAGAAACTTAACCTTTCGCTACAATTTTTCAGATGATTTTTTTAAAATGTGTACATAATAAATTTGTATTTTTAAATTTTATACTTTTACTAATTCGTTTATTTTTTCTTTGCAGGTAAGGGATTCCAATAATTTTGTAAAACACACAACAAGTCTTGAAATGCCTAGTTTCTAAATGATGTAACAACGACTGAAATTCATTAAACAACTATCATACAGTTTAAGAAAACCCGACTAATGTCAGCCATCTTCCAAATTAATGGGCAAGCATGTTAATGATTGAATCTTTTTTACTTAGTAAATGCTTAGATAATTTCAAGTGGCATGTCTCAAGGCTTCATTCCCCTCGTAATTACTATTTGTCATGTAAAGCTTCGCGAGTGGGTCGATCTTTATTCACATTGTAGCTAGTAACATAAACTAAATGCATTGCTATATATATGAATGTATTTTATCAGACATAATTTAGATCATCCACTGAAAAGACCGCTGACGCAATGATTTTACTGGTCTGCATTTGTGCAAAATAGTGCTTTCATATAAAGGGTGATTTTTTAAAAGCTATAGGAAAGTTTTTCCAAAAAAAAAAACACATAGAATTCAGAAAAATGCATGAAATCTTTATTTGAATCGACAGCACGGTCCATACAATTTAATGTTTGAAGATTATTTCATGCAAATGTTGACCTTGAGTGCGACTGAAATGGTAAATCCGCTTAGTCCAATTTTGGCATACTCTTTCCAACATTTCGGCAGGTATCTCACGAAAAAATGCTTTAAGGTTGTCTTCCTCTTCTTCAATTGCGGGATTGTCTGTATAGACATGAGCTTTAACATAGCCCCACAAAAAATAGTCTTAATATAATATAGTCAATCTAGGCGGCCAATTGACCGGTCCCGAACGTGAAATAATTTTTTCAAGTCCATCGTTGCGCGTGCTGTGGCACCATCTTGTTGAAACCACATGTCATGCAATTCAAGCTCTTGCATTTTGAATGAACGAAAACGAAAACGAAAAAATTCTTTAATGTTGTCTTCCAATGCGTCAATTGAAGCGGGATTGCTTGTTTATACATGAGCCTTAACATAGCCCCATAAAAAATAGTCTAAAGGCGTAAAATCGGACGATCTAGGCGGCCAATTGACCGGTCCCGAAAGTGAAATGATTTTTTCAAGTCCATTGTTGCGCGTGCTGTGTGGCATGTGGAACCATCTTGTTGAAACCACATGTCATGCAAGTAAAGCTCTTTCAATTTGGGCAAAAAAAATTGGATATCATCATCACCAATCACAGTTACGTTACGATTCGCATCGATCTTTGAAGTAGTACGGTCCAATGACACCACCAGCCCATAAACCGCACCAAACTGTGACTTTTTCTAGATGCATTAGTAGCTCTTGCAATGCTTCTCATTGACATTCACTCCAAAATCGACAATTCTGCTTATTTACGTACTCATTGAGCCAAAAATGAGTTTCATCCATTTTTGGCCATAAAATGGAAGAAGCGCGCGATGAACTTTTTTAACAGAGCACGCATTTTGATAATAAAATTCAATAATTTGCAAGCGTTTTTCGTTGATAATAAAATTCGTTTGTAAGACGATTCATGGTTAAATTATAGACCAAACTACTGATCTTTGACAGTGAAACAAAACACGAAACGTGCGTCAGCTGTTTCAGTGTTTCGAAAAAGAATGCTAAAAAATCACCCTTTACAATAAAAGTGAATAATGAAAGCTTAATCTAGCATTTTTAACTTAACATTTCAATTGATATTTTAATGCTTTGACTAAATTAAAGTTAAGAAGAAACGTGATCTGGCTCTTATACATATTATTATATTTACTATAAGTATTTCCTACCAACTTTAAGGATAGTATTTTTTTTTAGTTTGATAAGTTTTCGTTTCTGCTTGAATAGTTTTTCCTTTTACTGAAACATTGAAGTTTGGCATGAAACTTAATTTTCTAATAGAACTCGAAAGTATTGTTTCATACGCTTCAACTAAACTACACATAACTGATATATGATGTAACTTTTCTACGAATATTTGGAGATGTGAATCACTGGTATGATTATAAAGTTTCGCCACCTGTAGCGAAACCGCAAAATAACCTTCACAGCCTTAAATATTCTCCAGATTAAATTTTCTATTTGTATTTTAATTTTATTACCAAACTAAATTCCTATAAGGTAATAGAAATGCAAGCACCACTGTCATAAAAATCGTTTTAAATTTGCACAAAGTGGTTCCTTTGTTAAATTTCAATTAAAGGTACCAATGCTTTGAAAACTCGTGTTTTAGGATTGATCCCATTCGCTCGCCGCATCGGACATAACCTCAAAACATGTTGCCAGATATCCAGACTTCGTAAATCTCCCTCTGCAATTCTGGCAATACAATTATTTATTTTGCTGCTTGAGGCTTATACTATATAATTTAGTTTTACGAAAAAATTGCCTGAATTTTATCAAGGGACAAGCAAATGTATTAAAATCATGATAAATAACATGACATCTAAATTTGGTCATATCTTTAAGTTCAGTCAGTTAAGCTTAGAGAATAAAACAAATTAATTGGATGTCGCTACAGTCTCCAATACATAAAAAGTACTTTTTGAACGTCGTAAGCTTTTCAAAACTCAAACTGGTCAGATAAGTAAGTACTGCAACCTACAAATTTTCATTAAGAGTTTCAACCACCACCGCAATCATATCAGTCCAAATTATCGTGCAAGATAAAGGGGTTTGATCCTTTGAAGTCCATTTTAATAGTATATACTTTCATATTTGGAGATGATTTATGACTTATTTGTATCCGTGTTGTAAGAGTTGTTTTATATTCGTTGTGCTCTTAATAAGAGTATATATTGTGTTATAATGAGGGAGTAAGCAGTAGTGGTAGAACACATTTTCAATAGATGCATGAAAATATAATAAATCAGAAGTGATCTTCATGTATTCAAAATGAGAAGTAATTTCTCTGAGTTTTTGAATTTTGTTGTTTGATGTCGGCAGTATGCTACACGGACTTAGTAGTTGTGGAAAAAGTTCCAGAAAAGCAGGAAAGGGGTGCCTACCGTTCTGGTTAAATTAAAAGTTTTCTCGTTTATGAAAATCAACTGATCATGCAATATATATATTAACAATGAAGTTGAATTGGAGTTTCAGAATCAAAAGACCACCCAAGTAGGTCAAATGCATCAAATAAAGCTAGAAATCCTGTTCTAACGCTTCATATTCAAAATTAATTTTCAAACGAACGCCTTGCGTTCGCCTTACGGCTGTGTGCTGGTCACTAGTTCCTTGTGGATTGTAGCGTCGCACAATTTTTAAATAGTGGCTTTGCTTAAAAAATATACAAAAATTAAAAAAAATTAAATTATTCATATTTGGTTTGCTATTTGAAGCTAGAACATTTGTGGGTGCCATAACATTTTGTGGGTTTAGACAATAAATAATAAAAATACTATTGTTAAAATTATTTCACGCGCTTTAATCAATAGTTAAAGTGTATTTGTGAACCTATTTATTAAAACAAAGCACTAAGAATATATATTTTAAGTTAGCATTAATCCTTAAGAAGTTAAAGGGCGAAAACTGTAAGAAAATTTTTGCTAGAAACTTGATTAGGAAGAGTCAGAGTAAAAGATTAAATATTTTCAATGCGTTTAAAATATTAGTTTCCTTATTCCAAAAAATTAATTTAAAGCAATTTACACATATAGCGATGGCAAAATAAACTTATTCTTCAAAATTTATATAGCTATATATGGTTTTAGTTTATATTTAGAATTAACATTTCTATTCCTCGTGATAGTTTTGTTGTTGACTTCATTCTTGCATAAAATGAATAAAAAGGTTTTTACTCATAAAGTCTTCTAATGAAACACTCATTTCTTGACAGTTGGTGCTGTGTCTGCACCGTCATCATCGTCATCAATCAATCATTGCATTGCACAGTCACCTTTAACCTGACATTGTTTAATTATTGAATGCTGTTATCAAACTAGTAAATTCCTAACAAGCCTCGTTCTAAAAATTTCTCTTTAAACTTTTAAAAATTAGCCTGTTACTTTGTGGTAGCACAAAGGTGTCCAAATAACATAAACTTTGACAAGTGTGCTCCGATTGAAAGTAAAGATCGTGTGTCATCAAGTGTATTTTTTTATAAATCTTATCTGCATTGTATCTTGACATTTTCCACACGTACCGCATCATAAATTCTTGTCTGGTGATATTCTTAAAAGACTGTAAACAGTTATCTAGACAACGTGAGAACTCTGCTTTCTCTGTGAAGTAGATTTTTGTTATGTAAAAATTTGTAATCATATTTCCTGTGACGTGTGTACGACCCGTTGTACATCAAAGACTTAAGGTAACTGTTTCTATGTACATTCCATTATAGTCAACGATTTAACGTCCGCAACCTTGTCAGTGATTTCTAAGAAAGAATATCACTAGTGTGCTTTTATTAACAAACAAATACATCTGACCATATGGCGAAGAATTTCATGAGCATACGTATGTATCTGATAAAGAATTCGCAGTAAAATTTTTCTCAAAGTTTGCGCTTGCCAATTCTCGTTATTACTAACCTCAGTGAATTTGAATTTAATGACATTCTGGCGTATCGCCCCTTTAATCTCGAAAAATAAATATTTTTTAAGCACAAACAAAAGTCTAGACATTTAGTTGTATTAATGATTACAAATTAAAAAGTAAAGTCACGCGAACAAGATAACAAAGTAGCCACTTTTGAAGTAGGTTAGTAAGCACTCGTCATATCAATGTGTAAAAAATTGTTCAAAGGTTATCTAATTTTCTTTTAGAGCTAGTTTTTTTCCAAAGCGTATAGACTGAACACATTAAAAGAGAGAAGAAGAGTTAAGAAATTAATACTTCATTTGTGCGGAGTATTGCATTTCATAATCTTTTTTTTAGTTACGTTTTTTGACATTTGCTTGAGCAATGACCAGTGCCAGCAGTTAATATAAATGTTTTTAGCTTGTGAACTCTTTTTCAGCTGCGTTACTGATTCCCATATTCTGAGCTGTCGCAGTTATCGTAAGCCGGAAGCCGTTATCTGTCAGTTGAAGAGATTTTTAATCACTTCGCGATGAAGATTAAACACACTTTTCGAAAAGCAATTTTTACATCGTGCTCAAGGCGACCTTCTTAGGTCGTCACCATGAGGTTATGCAGATTTTATTAGGTCTTCCTCCGGTATGTTTGCCAGCTAAATTCTGCAAGCATATTCTTGAAGAATAAAATCGCAATTTCGATTTCATCTTAGTAAATATTCGGAGTAGAGAGAGTAACATGCCACTCAAATAGTCCCGGAACTGTCATATAGGTGGCGCCACTTATAAAAAATCCATATTATTTTTAGGAAGACATTCAAATGATACATGTCAAAATGAAAATTTAACATTTCGTTACCTCTTTTATATACGGATTTATCTTTGGCTTCAAAATTGGCTTTAGTTTCAGCGATCACGTCCTCTTTCGAGTCACATTTTTTTCCGTCGAGCAACTGTTTGTAGTCTGAAAAGATGTAGAAGTCGCTGGGATTAGATCTTCAAAATACGGTGGGTGCGAAAGTAATTTAAAGCCCAATTCGTGCTATTTGGCAATTGTAGCCAACGACTTGTGACTCGGTGCATTGTCTTGGTGGAAGAGAGTTTTTCTTCATATTTCTTCCTTCAAATTCATCAATAGTGTAGCATTCACTGTTGATTCTTTAGCCTTTCTCAAGATATTCAATAAATAAAATTCCGTGCGCATCCTTAAATACGGATGTCCTAACCTTGCCAGTCGACTTTTGTGTTTCTGGACGCTTTGAGCATGGTTCACCGGTTGCTGTTCACTCCGCTGACTGTCGATTTGACTCTGGAGTGTAGTATATGGATCTATTCTTTATATCTTTTGTAACATACCAGCGCAAAAAGTTCTGAATATTCTGGCGAAACAGCTCCAAACAGCTCTCAGAATCATCGATGCGTTATTGTTTTTGGTTCAAAGAAAACAGCTTTCTCACGGACATGCCTTCTGATATCTTTAAGGTGTCAGCTATCTAATGCAATTTCACTTTGCGGTCTTTCAAAACGATTTTGTTTTTTTTTTGACGTTTTTAACTGTAACCACCTCAATTGGCCTTCGAGAGCGTTCAACAACGTACGGCCGCGTTTATGGTATAGTCAGCATACCACCGACAAATAGTTGTTTTTGATGGAGCAGAATCTCTGTAACAGTCTTCAAGCCATTGCTGAGCTTACACTTTTTTCCCCATCAAAAAGCAATGTTTAATCAATATATGAAATTCTGTTTTTCCATTGTTTTAAATTTCGCAAAAGTAGTCATTATAAGTACTGTTACTTGTAACTTATAATTAGATTGTCCTGAAAATTTTACTCCCTTAAAACAATATGGATTTTTTGATAGTAACACCCCCCATATATAACTCCCGGAACTTATTAAGTGGTGTGTTATGCGAGTTTTACTGAAATGCCGTGTTTTCTACGAAAAGTTGGCGAAAGATGACTGAATGTTAGATGCAAACTGTAAACGGAATGTCTTACAAAAAAGGGTCTTGCTTCAAGGGAGTTATAACCTTTTATAATATATTACAATTGTCATAACTATGTTCCAAAAGTTTCTAAAAAGAATATCGATACCAGGAAGATAAAAATAAAATATTCTATATAGTCAAGTTACCTTATTTCTTCTAGAAAGAACCAAAAAATTCTTTTAAAATACTACTTTTCCAAAATATTAGAAAATTGGTTTCCAATCCCAATGAATAGACTCACTAGTTTTCTAGAAGGTCAAAGTCATCAGTTACTATTTGATCTTGGATTTGAGGTATAATATGGTCTTTCGTGGACAAAGGAACACTTCGTTGTGCAATAGAAACGACTTCAACTTACCTAACAATTGTTTGGTTTTTGGTTTTATGATAACAATGTTCGTTAATTCACGCTTTCATGGAACTGTCACATATTGAATGTAAACAAATGTGGTTATCTTTTTAAAGTGTGACAAACCAGTTTATTTTTATCATACAGAACTGGTGTGTTTAAAAGGTGGATTAATAGATAAGGTGAGTGTCTGTGTTTACAATTAAATCAAAGATGGCACGCGAGTTGTTCGAGGAGAATGGTGAACTCCGCCATTTTTTGTGTACGTCATAAGCTATAGTATCTGGCGCTTTTTTATTTATAGTAGATAAAAGTTTTCACACACATTGATATTTCACAGTAAGTTTTAAAAAAGTTTTATAACTTGGCACTTCACCTTTGTAGAACAAAAAGGGTGATATTTTACATTATTTACCTTACAATATGATAACCTAAGATACTGTGAGCGTCAAAAGTGAGTAAACAAATATCTGATTACTGTATAAAGATGAAAATTGGGTCAAAACAACAACAAAACTCAAATTCCATTGATACACAAAAACAGCTTTATTCAATGTGATCAATTATTCAAAAAATAAAGCACGGTAAAAACAAAAACAAAATTAATTTTTTTAATGAAAATTATAACTACTTCAGTAAACAGTATATATTTCTATCAACAAATGTTTATTGCTTAACAAATTAAATGTAGTACTTTGTTGGTCCTCCTTTAGACTTTATTACTTCCTTGAGTCTACGTGGCATAGACATTACCAGTTTATTACTAACATCGGGGGAAATTTTTCACCATTCTTCTGTTATAGCTTTTTACAGGTCTTCCTTGTTGTTAATAGTACTCTGTCGAATTCTTCTATCCAAATGCTACCATAAGTGTTCTATTGGGTTAAGATCCGTTGATTGCGTGGGATGATCAAGCTGTTTTGGGGTCCTATAAAGCAACCATTCCTTAACAAGACGTGAGCTATGCTTAGGAAAGATCCAATTCCTACTTAAACCTAATTTGTCTACACTGAACCTCCCCCATGTTTCACGACCGGCCTAATATTTCTTTTTCAGTAAATTCTTAATTTTTTGCTCTACAAATTTGTTTATTCATATGACTCTTAAAAATCTAAAAAAAACTTTTGTGCAATTCAGGTTATGTTTAAAACCATTATCTGAATGCATTTCAAAATATTTAAAATATTCTGAAAATATTTTTCTTATTTCTTGCCCAGTTCCGTACCTATGGCATTCATTACATTCAATTCACACTGTTCCAAAACAAGTTTAAGTTTGCTTTCTAAAAATCATGAAAAGTATAATTTAGTTTTTTACTGAAATTAAAATTGTGTTGAATGCCTCTCCAGCGATCTCTCACCATCTGCCTCCAGTTGCGCACCCCAAGTTGGTTGAGGTCCTCCTCCACTTGTGTGTGCCACCTCACCCTAGGCCGCCCTCTGTTGCGTTGTCCCAATGGCTCAGATTCGAAGACTTTTCGGGTCGGAGCAGTGATCTCCTTACGCTCTACATGGCCTAGCCATCTTAAGCGTTGTATCCGTAGGCGCTTGACCAGAAGCATCTCCGAAAACATTAAACAATAGAAATTCTAAATGCAAAATCATTTCTACCTTTCTTAAAAGCTCTTAAAATTATATCCATTTTTTCCATGTTTGAAGTTGTGTTAGTTTGTTTGTTTTTGTTTTTTTTTTCCAAATATCTCTTCGCCTACTAATTTGTTCAATCAATGATTATTGCTTTTTAAGGTTTTATACCTACATATATTGAATCTGTTAACGTCTACCGATTTGTACTTATTTAAATTTTTGGAAGGGTAGCAGAAGTCAAGGAACGACGACAGCTTCTTTGATCATTTTTGTCCTCAACAATTTCATATATCTCGTACAGTGGATTAATTATTAGAAAATCCTTCTTTTGACTAGTTCAAATTGACACCAGAGGAAAAAAAAATACAGCTTGCAAATTTCTTTTGAAAACGCAACTACAGAATGTATATTTATTCCGTCTTTCGCCTTTATAAAACTTTGTTTGAACAACAACCTAAAAATGCTCTCAAATCTAAATACAAAAATCAAATAAAAAAATAATCATGCGGAAGTTCAAAATTGCACATAACTTAATACCAAACTATTGTATTTCCGCAGACCACATAACCGTTTATGCGAAAACCTTCAGCTGTCAAAACACGAATTCTTGCTGAACAGGCAGGGTCTTGATCCCTTTTGGAGATTATAGTGTCATCCCATTTGTTTTTCAAACAGAATATGTTTACACTTTAACGTCAATAATAACAGAACGGAGAAAATAAATTGAATTGTGCATAAGAACGAGCTTTGTATATTTATTTTTCTTGCCCCATTTCCGGCTGAAGATTGAATTTCATTTTTAATTTCAAATCACTCCCTTAAACTAAAAGTTATTCAAACTCATTATAAAAGACCAAATAGAATTGAACGCGAAAACAAAAAACACATGAGTCAAGTGTCTGAACTTTATTTTTTTACCCAAGTGGGGAGTGTCAAACAATTAGGTTATATAAACCTCTTAATAGCGCTTTTCCTTGTTATTTTGTTGTACGTAAAACAGGGTGTGTGTGAAATTTAGCTATTTCGATTAGTTCACACTGTACCCCGCTAGCCAGTGAGGAAATGTATGGCTTATTGATCAGGAAAAAAGAAAGTGAAAAAGTATCGAATTCAAATTAAAGCCGATGCAGTTCAGTGTTTTTGTTTATAGCTTTAAATGGTACACCATCGATCTGTTTATTTATATACCCAGCTAAAGAATCCAAGTGTCATATTCTGCACAAATGTATACCATAAATTTGATCTGATCTGATCTATGGGCGCTAGCAGAAAAACGAAACTTTGCTTTTAAATGTTTTTATTTGTTCAACAATGTTTCACTTTCAATTTCATGAATTATTGGTCATGATCATTGGTCTGTCACATTTAATCAAATCCCCTCCTTCGTACCCTTAGCTTTTAATATTCGTTCCTTCGGGAGTAGTCTTGAAATGACAGCGATTGTTAATCATATATAACTTCAATATTGACGTCATAATCGAAAGAGGTAAAAGGAATAGAGTGGAATTAGTTGCTTTCCAAACCCAATGCTGTCTATAGTGACTTAAGCGACTGGTTGTTGAAACCGAACGATCTGTAATAGTATGTGTATTTACTTAGCAAATAGTTGAAACGAACATCTATTTGAGGTTGCAGCGAAATGTGTATGCAAAGAATGTGTCACCCCTTTTGACCTAGCTACAATATACAGGCGTATATTCGCCCAAAGCTTGAGTATAACGTTCCTTTCTGGTCGGTGCTCACAAGTCCCCCTGAATCTACTGGATAGAATTGAACAGCGACCGATAATTTTTTTTAATAAAATAAGTTCAAATGACTAGGCCAGTTGCATTCCTCCAGCCACGAATATGCAATTATTTCTTTTAGCTCAACTTTTCCTGCTCATTTGAATCTAAATGAATTTAAAATCAGTATGCAATATGCACCTTCCCTTCCCGTCTCACCTATACCTTCAACCCGTGCTGTGACTAAAACCGATCACTTAAGGGTAAATACAAAAAAGAAAAAAAGTTAAGGGATGAGGGCTTGGTCATGTAGTATATGGTTTAAAACCCTTTCGACTATTTACACATTTAAAGCGAAGTCTTCTAATTGAAAGCGAAGTCTTCTAATTTAAGGCGAAGTCGTCTAAACAAATCAAAAGGGGGATTTATAAGACCCGGATATGTTGCCATGCTTTCAGACAACTGGGCTCTACAGTAAGTGAGTAGACGTCATCTTCTGTGGACAACCTGTTTATTGTACGCATGTTGTTTCCGAAAGAACTCATCTGTCAAGAATGTTCTTAAAACTCACTACTACTTACAGAATATGATACTGCATCCTTTTTGTTCGAACCTGCATCTGCAGCACTGCTGGGGTTGTTTTATAAAATGGAGCTCTTTCCTTAAGAAACATGTCCTTTGAAATGTCAAACATTATGTGCAATGTTTTGGCAAGCCATTTGATGTTGTCATATTTCCAAAACTAAATGTTTAATATGCCTCTATCGTCCAAATGCACTGATAGGGGCGTGTCTAGTTTTGTAAAATGAAATACATGTTCTTTGTCTCGGCGCTGGACACATGCAATGGACTGGAAATCGTCGAATTGATACGCTGCATTGCGATCGCCTACTAAACACAACAAAAAATTGAACCAGGATGTTTTTTTGGACAAAATGCGACTAGCTTTTTATATTTGGAACCTATAGCAGGCCGACAAGGCAACAAATTAAACATGGGAACTTAAACTTGGACCAATGTGAACGTTTATTTCCTGCTTAGCCCGCGAGAGTATAAGAAATATGACTGAAGGACTGAATAGTGTCATCTATAGTACCTTCCTAACTGAGGACGGATTTCCGTACGAAATTTAAAAAAACACTCACCCCAAGCTTTACGATGTTTTTGAACGGACCGCGTGTATTCAAATTCTTTTACGCTCATTGAGTTAAAGAAAATAAAAGAAAGAAAGAATTTCAAATTTACTTCTTTCGGTTCCCACTTAATGAAAGGGGTAATGATCTACTAATATCTTATCTTTTACGGCATGAAGTACATTCACATTTGAGCCATTACTCATTTCATTGTTTTGATTAAATTAACAAGAAGGGCAATGACACTTCAGTGATTTCCCAATTCCGTTGTTAAAGTTCAATAAAATTAACAATCAAAACTCGATTTTGATGTATCATATAACAATCATGTAACAATTGGATGCTCACGTACATTTTGATTGCAACTGGATTCCCGATAAAAAAGATCAAAGGTAACTTCTAAGAGGTGTACCACGTATATATTTGTTTGTTTGTTTTGTTTTGTTTGCTATGACATCTGTGAAAAATATTTATTTATTATCAAGTCATTGAACAGACAACATCATATTATTTCATCGTGTTAAAAATGTCGAATTTTGTACACTTTGAAAATGATGATTTGCGGAAAGCATTAATTTTTTGTTTTCATTTGAAGAAAAGTGCTGCAGAGTCGCATCGAATGCTTGTCGAGGCATATGGTGATCATGCTCTATCAGAAGCAACATGCAAAAGATGTGAAAAATGAAGAACGTGGAAGACCACCAAAAAAGTTTGAAAACGCCGAATTTCAAACGATATTGGATGGAGATGAAACTTTGAGTCAAAAGCAAATGGCAGCAATGTTAAATGTTGCACAACAAACAATTTCTGACCGTTTAAAAGCTATGGGAAAGATCCAAAAGTGTGGAAAATGGGTGCCACATGAATTGAATGAAAGACAGATGGAAAACCGAAAAAAAACTTGTGAAATTTTGCTTCAAAGACACGAAAGAAAACCGGTTTTGCATGGGATTGTCACTGGCGATGAAAAATTGATTTATTTTAAGACATAGACTGCAAAACCAGATCGATTCGGCAAGAAGATAATGCTGTGTGTGGAACCAGAAAGCTGTGCTGTACCACGAGCTCCTAAAACTTGGTGAAACCGTTAATACTGATCGCTACCGACAACAAATGATCAATTTGAACCATGCATTGATCGAGAAACGACCAGAATGGGCCAGAAGACACTACAGGGTTATTTTGCTCCATGAAAATGCACCTGCACACAAAGCAAAACCAGTTCAGGATACAATCAAAACACTTGGCTGGGAGCAGCTACCCCACCCGCCGTATTCACCAGACTTGGCTCCTTCCGACTACCATTTGTTTTCATCGATGGGACAAACATTGGCTGAGCAGCACTTTGATTCCTACGAGGAGGTCGAAAATTGGGTGTCTGATTGGTTTTCTTTAAAAGGCGAACAATTTTATTGGCGTGATATTCGCAAATTGCCAGAAAAGTGGTCAAAATGTGTAGAAAACAATGGCCAATACTTTGAAGAAATTGTTTTTACTTTCCCATTAATAATTATTATTTTATTTTCATACCGGTATACCTGTTATGTGTGCTGTGATGTTGAGAAAAAAGTTAATTTTTTTATTTTAATATTTTAGCTAATTAGAATTGAGGAATCCATGAGCAAAGTTTGAATAATTTTCGTTTCTTAGAATTTGGAAATTCTGATAATGTTAACATTTACCTCTTAAAATTTTAAAAATTAACAATTCATTTTTGCTGTTCTTCAACATCACATTTGTTTTTCGTCTCCTGTGTAATGTATTTTACTTTATTCCCAACATTTGATATGAAATCATCCCTAAAATTCCACCGTACTACTTTGAATTCTTATGAACTGTAATTCAAGATTAGAACAACAAAATTTAGGTTCATAGACAATAGGGGAGATGTTTTCACTAATACAGAAGTTACCCGTTTCATTTAGCCATTCTCATTATGCCAGCAAACATAAATTATTTTTGCTTTATCTTCCCATCAACCCAAGAAAAAGATAAATATAAATTTTCCAGCATAGGCTAAAAAAAAGAGTTCATTCATCACAATGTATCTGTAGAGTGCAATTAAGAAATAATGAACTGTTTAGCGGGAACCACAGTTAAACAGGTATTCGTGCCTGTTTTGCATTTTCTATCATGCACAGTACCCACCGCAGCTATATAGGTCACGGTCGTTTCATTTTAATCTCTTAATTGGATGAGATTTTCTGTTTGTTAATTGAATGAAGTTGAAAATAAACGTGGGAGTGGGATGATGGTAGAAGTCATCTGTGATCTATGAGCGTATATTGCTTTGTCTAAAATCATTTAAGTGGTGAGGTGAGGGTCAGTGAACCGTGTTGATGATGGTTTTCGCAATTTTAGATTAAACGCTTTTTTCGGTATAATGTTAATTGTTTTGCGGGGATTTGCAACTCGTTGATTAGATAAGATGGCATTTAAATGATGGTTGAGTGATTATCAAGTCCTTAGTCTTTAGTCTTTCATTAAATTATTTTCAGTTCAGAAACACAATGGATTTTGTTTTTAACTAAGCATATTGAGAAATATTGATACTTGAGCGTCGGGCCACAAACCTAGCAGAACCCCATTGTGTCACCTTAATTTTATAAGATAATATGAGTTCTAAGTTTTTGAATCAGCTCAAGACTATAAGCAAAATATCACAATAAAAAATTCGAAGAGTGAAGTTTTGAAGCGGCCGGTTGCCAAAACTTGAGCAGCTGATAAAATCTTGTTTAAATTTTGGTACGGAAAATGGACTATGTAACCAAGTATTTAATCCTGCAAGAACAATTTGCCAAAAAGTATCGTCAAAAGTACGGTTAGTATAGGCCTCATTTTTGAAGATATTTGTCAAGTGCACAAACACTTTAGATCCCGTTCCAAACTGGAACTATTCTCCATAATTGCGGCTATTCGATTATATACACAATAGATGATTTTTTGTTTAATCAAACTGCACTGCAAACCGAGAACAAAGTGCACCTAGCCGCACAATGCAGGATTTTCTGCTCAATCCTTTAGCTAGTGTGTGAGATGTTTATATGTTGAGATTGATTATAAGTTCGTGTTCCTTAGTTGAGTCGCACACACTTGGCAACGTCAAGGGTTGTCCTCATTTTCAAAAAATCTTTAATTGGAAGCGGAAGCCAAACTTTTTAAAACAACACTCTATTCGAGAATCAAGCATTAAGGCTGGAACAACTACCGGCGTTAGAAAACTCTAGAAGGCACATACTGCAAACGAACTCTGTGTACATTTTTGAGTTTTTATCAGGCCGAGTTATATGCATCAGTCGTTTGGTGGAACAAGCTTTCACGCAAGTAACTGCTGCAAATAACATTATATTGATTGTGGAATCCAAAATCATCTCCCGACTAAAAAGGAATGGTCTTTGGTTCAACTCACACAAGAGCTTCGATGCCGCACCCATATCCTATGACACCAGTCTCATGGACATGCCGTCCAATGCGGGGTCACCAATAATCCAGTTACGTCGTTCATACAAAGTCGACTTTCCCCGTGTCCAGGACCGTCTCTGGACAGAAACTAAGTCAGGGAGGATATGTACTCGGATTTTCACGGACGGCTCCAAGATAATGTAGGGAGAGCTGGGGCCTTCGTGGAAAAGCCCAACATAAGAATTTAAACCTCTTTAGTTAACTTCACGTCGGTCTTCCGAGAACAAACTTTTGTGATCCTTATGACGACAAGCGCAATTTAAAGAACAGGTGGAGGGGGTAAATGTATACGTCTGTAGTGACAGCCAAACCGTGCTTTAGGCCTTTTCAAGATAGTACAGGAATGCAGGTCTTTCCTTAAGTCACTAAGACTTTTATGGGTTACGGAATACAACGGGCTTGCAGATGGACTTGCTAGACAAGGATCAAATGAGACATTCATGGAGCCCGACTCCATCTAAAAGGTGTCCCAACAAGAACGCAAGACTTAAATTTTAAATAAAACGCAGATATTTAAAAAAAATCTTGAATTCTTTATTATATCGTAAAGTAGACAGGATGAGACTATGTGTGGAATAACACATCGGCCAAATGGCCGCCGCAGCTTTGCTGACACATACGCGATCTTTTAATGAAATTTTCAATGACCGTTTTGCATAAATGCTGCGGTATTTCATTAATGCAGCGTCCAATTTCCTCTTTCAAGACTTGAGTCGTCATCGGCTTGTTTGCATAAACCATCGACTTCAAAAAACCGTGTTATCGCACGATCTAGGCGACCAATTCTGGTCTCCAAAACGCGAAATAAAACGACCGGGAAATGACTGATGCAGCAAGTGGAGAGTTTCTCTGGCTGTATGAGATGTGGCGCCGGCTTGTTGCAACCACATCCAATCCACATTCATTTCTTCAATTCTAGGCACGAAAATATTGGTTACTATTTCACGATACCGTACACCATTGACTGTTTGCGCTTGACCTCACTCATTTTTATAAAATAAAGGTCCGATGATTCCTCCAGCCCAAAATCCACAGCACACAGTGACACGTTGAGGATGCATTTGCTTCTCGTGCATTGCTTCTCACTCGACGATTTTCCTCGCCCCAAATGCGACAATTCTGCCTATTGACGAAGCCATCAAGATGGAAATGGGCCTTGTCACTAAAGATGATTTTATCGACAAAATCAGCATTTTCATTTTGATAAAGCAATTTCACAATGAGAATGCGTTGTTCATTCGTGTAGCGCTCCATTTTTATTAACCTTATACCTTCTACTAACAAACAATAATAATTGTTCAAATATCAAACAATGACAATTCGAATGGCGCCAAATTTAAATCTTGCGTTATTGTTGGAACATCCTTTACATTTGGGTCCGCCGACAGCAGAAACAAGCGCATGCTCTTAAACGCCAACATGAAATTCGCGGCATTTCTTCTATCTCTGATAAGGAGACAGCGGACAGTGGTGTATCATCGGAGCACTTCATGTTCGCTGAAATCTGCTTGGACTTAGTGATGAAGCCCTCTGAGACGTATAGAAGGTGAAGTTGCTGCAGAGAAGTTCCTCTGTCAAAGTCTATCTCTTGCTTGGATCACGTAGTGGCTTTTTGGTGCTGATGTGATTAGCTGAAAAGCTAGGCTCTTACTGGTACTCCCCCGGAGATCACATTCTATCGCTAAAGAAGATAGGCTCTTATAGAAAGCAGGATGCCGATTCATGTAAAGTTGACTTTAAGTCCCTTTTACTCGTGAGAGAACAGTAGCGCGCACAACATGAGTAGTTGATGATCCTTGTGGACTGTCGCACCAACAATTATTACGGCTTACACATTAGTTTCTAGTTTCGGTTTAATTTTTCAATTGCATTATTGCCAATTGATCAAAATTCGGTTTTGGTTTTGTAACAGTGTGATCGAAAAAATCCGACCAAAACACATTTTGGAAAAAACCAACCACGATATAATGGCGGCCAGTTAATATCTTTCTTAAAGGAAATGATGCACTAGATATTCCTACATAAAGTCAACCTCTATTCACGTGCGTATCGCCGCAACAATGCCAAGCAAAGTGTCTAGCTGACATCCGCTTGTCAACACCAAGCAAACAGCAATCGATAATACTGCCCCCTATCTGAACCTCTTACGTCGCAGTGGAAAAATCCACTAAATAACATTGATGAAGAGCACACTTTGTGGTCCACCACTGTAGACGCTGGCAGAGCACACCAATCGAAATAACCCAGAAAATCCATTACAGAAATAAAATTCGTAAAAAAGAGAAAGAAAATAACCAAATTTAAAACGTTGGCCATAACGAGCATCGCGCAATATAATCAGCTGGACATCTGCCAGCCAGAACGACAGCAAAGAGAAAAAAACGAGTCAAGCCAACCCAATGAGTCGTTTGTAACTACAAAATGAATAGCTTTTGGCGCGGGCATGTCGGGATTGTCGGAAAAGAGATATATTCTTTCAAATGCGAAAAATTAATCATCGCCCGGAAGGTGAGACAGCCCTGGCCATAGCCGCGCGTAGTTCATTGAATTTTAAGTAGAAACAAGAAGCTGTTTACACTGTTAATTATCAATACTTCTCGATGATCTGTAAGTTCCTGATTGGCTGGCGAGTGGCGAATCTTTTTCGAAGCACACGTTTGGCTGCCACAGCGCTTACACTGACTTGAGCACAATGTCAGCTCGCCGGCGCACAGTTGAACTAGGAACCATCGATGTTCCTAGATACAAAAATAGATATTTTGAAAATCTGTTAGGCGCTCTTGCCAATTTGACCACAAGTCGGCCAGAGTTTTCGATGAAAATGAAATCAAACCAAATCAAAAAATTGATGAGGCAATACGTGATGTTGGTGTTTTTCTTGTTTTCGCTTTACTCTTACCGCCCGCCTGCAAGTTGAACCAAGTGACGTCTGAACGGATTGTACGAATCATCGGTAAAGTGATTTACTTAGAGCGCGCCGCATCTCTGACTCTTACGGCTGACGAGATAAGGAAAGCAGCGACTGTATGTGAGAGAAATGTCAAAATGGTTTCGTTGTTTTTGAAAAAAGTTTATTTTTGCAACTTGATTGAAGCGAACAATGAGGGTGTGTGGACAAGGGTGTGCTACAATTAAGGAGTGGATATGGTCAAGGATGTATTACGTCAAGCTTTTGTCGGCTAACGTCATGTTGAATGAATAAATGAAATATAATATTATTTGTTTGAGTCTTCTGATTTTTGAATCAACTTCTTAGTTTTATATTCTTTCTTAAATAAATTCAATTTAGGGATTAGGGAAGATGAATTTTCTGTTAAATGTTTTTTTTTTACGAGTAATGCGCTTTGAAACAGTTTTAATAAACGGAGTAGCATTGGTTGGTAAGGCCGATTTATGGCGGGTCTCCACTATAATCTATTGTGGTTTATGGAGCTTACTATATTTAAATTGTAGATGGTGTTGACGAATTGTTCAAGAGAATCAGTAAAAAAAAAGTACACGAAACGAAAACGACGGCTAAATTATAATGCATGAAGTTATTTTCAATTTTTAAAATTTTTTTAAGAACACCCTGTATTTTCTTGTGTGCATTAAGTTATTGTTTGAAATTTGTTAATAGAAATCGATTTAACAAAAAATAAATCGATGACCGAGATCAACACAGTGCCCTTGGGAAAGCAGCTGAAGTAGGGTTTGATGTATGTCAAACAAAGGTTAGACAATAATGCGACACAAAAATTTCCCGGTGGGAATGTATGATTTATGTAGTATTTTTCAGGCGTGCGTTTTTGTTGATTCAAAATATTTATTTATGTGAAACCATTTTTCGACACGCAAACCAAGTATGCTCTGGGGTAACATTGAAAAGGTGTATATGTAATAGATTATACAGTTGAAATGTATATGGTCTATTTCTTGAATAGGAAGAACTGAAATTTTCCATGGTTAAGATTCAGCAAGCTATCGTGTTTGAATAAATTACCTTTATTCCTTCTACATTGTAGAATAGAAATGTAGGCCATGAAATAATTTTTATACCCCGGTGGTTACTTTTACTTTGGTTTTTATGCTGAATCAAAATTTAAGGTTCCCTTGATTACATTAGGAACTGATGTAAGTTAAGTTGTTTAAAGTACGCATTGGCTGAAAATTAGCTGGATGCGCAAAGAAGTTGCTAGATGCTCTTTAAATGGCTTTTACTTATGAAACCTGATTGTCGCGATAAAAGCCCCAACATATGCTGCAATGTATACAGCGATTTCAACGCCTGAATTTGCTCGGCGTTCAGCACGATTTTGAAACTGGTAATGAAAGGACTTTTATTTTTTTTAACAAACAGTAATCAATATCAATCACCGACATTTTTAAGATGTCATAACCAATCAGAGCACATTCGGGTACCGCTTTCTTCGAATGACAACGGAAAATCAGAACTTGCCACAAAAAACTAATGTTTAGCACAAAGTCTGAGTTTTACACATTAAATCTTAATTTTTTGTAAATAACTCTTCATGCGGGATAAACGTGAGCCTTAACAAAGGCTTTAACAAGGAGTCTTTCTTTCTCAAAATTTCTAGCAGTCCTTCTCTTTTCCGTTGCTGCAATGGCTCTGTTATAAACCGGAGGAACTATGTTCAAATGCTGTGCCTGTTATTACACCGTAGGCTCTGTTTTCGCGTACGCTTGCCTCAATATGTAACTGTTGACGCAAAGTGTGTAGTGTTCGTTTTTACATTTTCTCTAGATGTTATTTGCACAAACAGGACCACAAACGATCACAGAGATCTACTACCTTAACCTTGTTATACAACATCTAAATTCTGTGTTCGTGTATACCCAAAATATGATATGTGTTGTGCAAAGCCATTTTGGTCCTTAAAGAGAAAATTCGATTACACAAGTTTCTTTTGAGGTGCAAGGAACAGCGATTGGTACGAGTAATTCTTCTCTTGATTTTGATTTTCTCTATCTATTGCGGAGCCGGGACCGGTCAGTTCTTTGCTTTAAACTTTTTGGAAGAAATGTGTTACTTTGTGTGTTTCTATCTCCAATGACAGCCATTACTCAGTCTTATAGCCAGACTAATTTTGGCCCTTCTGTTTCTCTGCCTAGAAACAGCAAAAATCTTACTTCCCGCAGAATCGAGTGGATCCGATTTAGAACATCATTTCTCTTTAGTTAGCCTGCGAGTCACATTATCAACAGACTTTATAAAACTCGTCTTTACAATTTCTTTCCCCAGCGTGCAGCCAGCTCTCCCCATTGGCATCCTATACAATCTGACTTTGTTAGGAATACCCAAAACTATAGCCTGTACATCCCGACCTTATGCGCACTTTCACAGGCGATTGCAAACTCAACAATAAGTATAATAGTTAGGTCTCGATACACGTTTCCTGGGTCTTTTCCGGAGTCTGCCACAGTGTGAAAAGCTGGATTGTCCTGGACTCTTCTGGTAGATAGATAGATATTTAATTTCGAAAATTTCGGGATTGGTGATATTTTATAAAAATACCACCTATGTAAAAAGACACAATTACCAAATGTTAAAAAAGTTCTTTTAATTGTTTAAATGAAACAGTGCCATTTTAAATACAATGTGTCTCAAAATATTTCATTGCTATTTGGCCGAATACATTTTCAGTATTTAAAAATCGCATTTCTAGTTAATTCAATAGTTACTTTCTTTTCACTCCTAAATAATTATAAAAAAACAAAAAACGATTTTCTTTATAAAACTGAACTAAAATCGGGAAAAATATATAAATGTCATTCTTAATTATAATATTTTTCCTTTTTCCTGGAAGCAATTAGATGTATTTCGCTTTGATGAGAAGTTATTTTCATCATTAAAAGGAAACGCTAAAGATTCTCACTAATTACCGATTCTACTGTTTCATCATTTCAAGCACCACTAAACAGCATCAATTGGAAAACCCTCAAGAATTTTATTCATACACAATTTTTTTGCTCCTCTTTTATTCCCCTTACTTGAATTTATCTGATTTCAATGCGCAAACTCGTCGCGCGCACTCAAAATGTGCAAAAGTCGACAAAATGAACGCCAAAAAGTCCCCATCGGATTATTCATCAGCGTGGTCCAAGTTAGTTCGTGAAAAAAATTTACTGGAATCGAATGTGTTTTGCACTACTCTCGTGTTACTTCCTCTCATTTGTAAACACACATCCACGGATGCTCTTCGAGTGTGCTTTTGTTTTTGCATACGTTTTCTGTTTCGTATCTCATCAAACAACGGAAATTATTCGCTAATCAAATTAAAGAACAACAAATAGATAAAGACAACGGTTTTTTTTGTGCGGGAAAAGAAAATCAGCGAATATCGTTTGATCGGTTGTTGTTGTCTTTTCCGGAACCAGAAGACGAAACAGAGAAAAAAAAACTGATATTTCTTCTGAATAGAGTTGAGTTTCATGAGTTTTCGGATAGCTGAAGTGTGCTGGAAGAAAGTGATTCAGTGCTCGCTCTGCTTCTCTTTGTTGATTTTGAAATTTCAATACACGCGAATTCTTTTGTTTCATTAGATTTTCAATTTAAAAGTGCGGAGCATATTTCTTTTTTTTTTTGGTCTCCGTTTAAGAGCGAGATGCATTGTTAAAGTGAAAAAAGAAATCAGAAGTGACAGTGAAATAAATGTTTTACGCTCGGATACTGAAATGCTGTGGTGGTTAAAGGATATTGATAAATAGGTAGGAATAGACTGTGGGGGTGCAAACTTTAAGCAAACACATCTGTATGGCATTGCATTCATTTCGTTAAGTCATTTGCATGTTTGGTTATCGCATTTGATTTTTACGGTGATTAAGCACCCGTTCGAACGGGTTATGGAAATCAAAAGTCATTAGGCATTGAAAGAGTTGCGCAATTTATTAAGTGTTCGTTAATGTCTTAACAAATGCGAATTTGAAAATTCATTAACTGCGTCTTGGATGAGATCGGCCAGTGTGTCCTAGCTTAACAAGTGAATCATATTTCGTTTCTTGTTTGAACGTTGGTAGATGTATTTTTTCCTTTGTTCAACAGTATCAAACTTGCAATCGAGTAAATATCATTGTTTAAGCGTACGTTGGGAAAGAATGATTTTTACTATGAAGCACATTACCGAAAACTATAAATAAATCATCGAATTTTCCAATGGAAGACCAAACAAGGAACAAAAATTTACCGTGTGATGTACAAATTGTTTCTGTATCTTAACACGAATGTTTTCATTTTTAACCGGCTGGTGTTGTTGGTCATCAAATTCCCTATGTATGTATGCGTTGACAGGACGTTTTTCAAAAGCAAAAAAACCATTTCGATTAAAATGTCACTCTTCGAAAAAGGAATCTTCTTTTATTATAATGGATTCCACAGTGCTCGGGAACTCATTGATGCGAAATTCTGCAGTGCGTTAAAGCAGGTGGGAAAAGTTTTAGACCTGAAAGCGTTTCACCTTGATGTCTAAAGAGCGTGAAGCTATTGATGTCTGTATATATGGTATAAACACGACCTCAAACCATTTTGGTCTGTTTTAAAGGATGATTTGATATAGAAAAGGGTGATGAAGAGTAACTGTTTTTTTGTTTTTGATAAAAACTTTGGAAACTTGCTATTTAAGCAGGGAAATCAGGAAATAACTGTTACAATATGTAAGTAGTAGTAGACCTGTACCTTAGGCGTAACACTTTTATCTGTTTTTAACAAAAGGTATATCGGTTTATAATATAATGTGTAGTGTTTCTCTTTAAAAAATCAGTCACCAAGTTTAAAACCCACATTAAACCAAATTTTGTCGATTCATTCCCAATTCGAAAGTGTTGGTTGCTAATTTACTTTTTAGCTTATGTGAAGTGCAATTTAGGAATTTTACAAAAGTGCGCAACTGTTCCACATTTTAAATAATTTTAAGGAGACATTCTTTTCATTTTATTTTCTGTTTTTATTTTAACTCTATTTGTTTTTGCTATTTATCTAACCTTTAAAAACATTCCCTCAGCAGACATTGTCTGAGCAAAATGTACACAAGGTCTTCCCTTTTCGTTTTTCTTATTGTGGCGCTACAATCCGGGATGGACCTGGGCGTCTACCAATATGCCACTCCAGGCAGCATCTCTTGTCAGTTGCTGTTTGTTTCGGACTCCAAGTTGCTGTTTGTTTCGGACTCCAAGTTGGTTGAGGTCCTTCTCCACTTGTGTGCACCACCTTAGCCAAGGCTGTTCTCTGTTGCGCTGTCCCACTAGCTCAGATTCGAAGAATTTTCGAGACGGAGCAGTGGTGCCCATACGGTCGGCATGGTCTAGCCATCTTATGTGTTATACCCAAAGACGCTTGACTAAGCGCATAGCGCTGTATAGCCAAAAGGGTTCGTCGTTAAATCTTCTCCTTCAGATGCTATCAACGCAAACTGGACCAAAAATTGCACCCAAAAGTTTTTCTTTAAATTCTATTTCAAATTGACTTTTTCACACAAGTAGTTACTGAGGAAGCAAACAGCTGGTCCCCTGGTGGACTGTTGTACCACCCAATATATACGAGTATATATACGAGGGGCGTTCGATATATTCTCGGTATCGCGGTGAAGCTGTGTGTTATCAAGTAATACTATTATCTTAGTGCATTCATGTAAAATTTCATATAAATGTGATTATTAATTCGCGTTTTGTGTCTATTTAAACAAAATCATAAAAGCTGTAATTGAATTTCTCACTAAGCAAGGAAAAAATCAAAAAACTATACATTAAGAGATGGTGGCTGTTTACCAGGGTTCCACACCTTCATTATCAACTGTGCAAAAGTGGTCAAGTGGGTGCGAGAGAGGCAGAGAGAATACGAACCCCGCTCCGGCGCCCCAGCTACTGCTTATACGGGTTAAAGCATCAAAGAAGTCGAAAAACTTGTTCTTGAGGATGGTAGAATAAAGGTGAAAATGATGGCAGAGATCACCAAGCTTTCAACTGGTACCATTCACACCATTCGTCATGACCATCTTAACCTTTCAAAGGTCAGTGAAAGGTGGATGCCACGAATGCTCACAACGCCTCAGAAAAAAGTGAGAATCGCATGCTGTAGAGATCTTTTGGAGATTTGTAGTGAGAACGCGGACTTTGTTGTGGATCGAATTGTTACTGGGGACGAAACATGGTTTCCCCACTATGACCCTGAAAGCAACCAAGTGTCCATGCAGTGGCATAAAAAAGGAACATACCCCCCGAAGAAGTTCAAAGTCACTCCGTCTGCCGGGAAGCTCATGGCCACAGTTTTTTGGGACTCAATGGGAATCTTGGTCATTGAGTACAAAAAAAAGGTGAAACCATCAACGGGACATCCTACGCTTCCACTTTGTATAATTTGTCTGAGGAAATTAAAAAGAAAAGACGGGGTAAACTCTCAGCGGGTGTGTTACTTCTTCATAACAACCCTCCTGTTCACACGGCGCGAGTTTCCAAGGCTGCTGCGCAAAATTGTGGTTCCGAAGAAATCCAACACCCAGGGTATAGTCCAGACCTTGCCCCTAGTGATTATTTCCTGTTTCTGTATTTGAAAAAATGTCTGTATTTTGCAGAGAAAGAGGAAATTTATTTTTTTGAGCGTTTCAAAAAGCTTATCTCAAGATGTAACAAATGCATTGATGTTAGGGGAGATAGGAGCGCATTTTCCTTCATATCGATACCGAGAATATATTGAACGCCCCTCTTATATTGTAACACTTTTGTTTTATACTTTATTCTTTCTATACAAAATTTAACAAAATGACATTTTATACTCGTCTTATGCTTCAGCCCGCTAGCGAGAGAAGAAAAGGAAAAATCTGACAGCTGACAGTTTGAACTGAAGTTTGCTGTATTTGACGTTTGTCGAACTGCCGGAACATTTCCCTTTTCTTCCTTTCACAATTTGAGGATACGTTACACTCAAATTAAGTTACAGTATATATTACAAACCAAGAAATACGTATGTACGCTTATTAAAATTTTGTCTGACATGTTGTTTTTCTTCCATTTTGCACATCTGGAATTTGCAAGGTGAAGGAACGTCTCGTGCAATAAATTGATTTTTCAAGCTCAGTCACATCGCCTGTATCAAAAATAATATCTAGGCAACAAGTTATGTATTTTATTGTTTTCCAATCTACCATAAATTCCACTTACTTTGTAAGTTGGTCAATTACGAGTACACAGTTTTTTTGCTAATGACCTCTCGTTTTTCTTTTTGGTGTTGAAGTGCTAACCAACTTGTTATCTGACTCCCAGTTCTGCGATGATCAAGCTGTTACACAAAGCCAGCTTATTATTTCGAGGGAAGGTTCTATTACTCAATTGTCTCTTGAACCCAAGCGAATGTCAAATGTTATTCTACATTTGATTTCGGTACTGATGTTGTTGTCCCTATCTTTGAGTACTTTCACTTTGTCCAAAACATCGATGTTGTTTCTCCCTCCATGATGACAGCATATATGTACTTCGTTTTGGCTTCCTTTACCACCAGACCCATTTTCGTGGCTTCAGCTTCAATGCCAGCAAACGCCTCATTGATGGCTCGCTATGTTCGCCCAATCATTACACTGTCGTCCACGTAAGCTATCAGTTGAGTTAGAATTTGCAAGATCGCGTCCCTGGTATTGATTTGTGAGTTAAGCACGATCTTCTCAAGAATGATGTTGAAGAAGTCGCACAAAGCGCGTTCTTTTGTCTTAAACCTTTTCACACTGTCATTTATGGTCTTAAAATCAACTAATCTGCTGTAAAGAGAAAATCTGTTCTATTGTGAACTCCCTTAGTCAAAAACCACGCTAATGAGAACTTAAAGGTCACAGACGTTTATACAATAAGGTAAAGAGGCTTTGGAAGGCGATGTTGAGAAAACTAATTCCTCTTGTAGACCGGATAAACGAAACTGAAATATCACTCATCGGGCGTGCTTTCCTTCGACAATATCATATAAATGACTTGATGCATGCTCCCAGTAATGTCTTCTGCTGCTGTTTACAAAAGCTCTGTGAACAGTCCGTCCACTTCAGCAGCTCTGTTTGATTTCGTGCTCGATATTGACCCCGATTAAGTCGATGGCACGCAATTCTTGTCTGTCATTATTAAAATTGAACGGAATATTCTGCCTAACACCAGGTATTGAACCGTTATTGCAGTTTAAGAGTCTGCAGAAATGATCTTTCCAGATTCTCTGCACTAATTGCGAATCAACTACCAGTTGTCCATTTTTGTATCACCACCGAATTGAATACTTGAATTACTCAAGTGGCCCATTGGTCGGGCTATCACTTTTTATTGCTTATAGTCTTCTGGGAATTTGTCGGCACATTCTTTATCAAGTTTACGATTTTCCGCATCACTGTTAGCGCCCAAGGTTCTCACAAAACATATGACATTGCTTTTAAAATTGTCTTTTCATAGCCCTAATTGAAAGCACTTGACGTCCTTACACATACCTCTTAGTAATACTTAAAAGCTTTAATGGATGTATACATCATAAATAAACTCGTAGAAGAAAATCTTGTCACAGTGAAGGTGGAATTTTCCACGAAATTTTAAAAAGAGCTGAACACGTGCGGCCGTTGTCACTTGATCATTTGAAAAATTTTTCAAAATCTGCGCACACACTTTGGAATTTGTAACGACTATCAATAAATTTTATTTTTTTTTTTCATCTGTATATTTTTAAATATTTATTGAGCAATAAACAAAACATTAAGAAAAATATATATATGAAATTCTTCAGAGTTCCTTTACTTTTTACGGCTCAACCTCAGGTTCTTGACGTAACACATATCGCCTTGAACTTGTGTTTTTACCATAGCAGATATTGGTTCAACGATTTGTGGTCCAGCCACAGTGACTTTTCGAATATTTCAGTTTGTTCTACCTGATTTCAAGATTTGGTTGAGTGATTTGCCATTTTGATTGCAATGAATTCCTGAATTGAATTTGTTCTTGTCTGATTGCTGATTGTCTGATTGATTTTGCAGATGGAAATTTTTTTTAAACTTGAATACTTTTTGAATGAGAAGTGAAATTTTTTCAGAAATATTTTATTTAAGCTTCTCCTCTTCTCCAGTTTAACACTCTGGAATGCTACTTTATTTAATTTTACAGCCCCCCTAAATGTATTCTTTTTGTTACTTTACCTTATTTATATGTTATGCTCATTTTACAATTTAAAATAACGTTGGTGCATTAATGTCAAGTACTCAAAGGGATATTTTTTTTTTTGAACAGCCATTAGGACATTATTAAAAAAGAAAACTGAATTAACTTTAATCGTATATACGAGGTACACATAAGTGGAAGAAAACAACTCAAAATCATCTTGGAGTGATGGTGAAAAACCTGTTTTGTTTCTAGACCTATTGCCCTACATACGACAAGAAGGCTCTGATCGCCCGAAAGCGTGAGAGGAAGAATGAAAACAAACATGAGTCACATGAAGTGCGATCTGGTGTTCTTATGTGTGAGTTACACTCTATTACACACATGTAAAATGTGTAGTTTATTTATGGATATTCTGGTGGCCCATTTTTGTATGCATTTGGTTAAAACAATCGCGGACCGTCGAGCGTACAAGCGCCAGAAGAATATGCCGTAAGGACCGCATAAATATTTTTTTTTAAATAATCGTAAAGTGAGTCTTTTTTATGAGAAGTGAATGACTTCTTCCGTCTTGCTTTGAGCCATTCATTTAGTCAGTTTTCAACATCCTCATACGAAGCAAAGCTTCGGCGAGTTACTTCACTTGTCCATCGATGCAATCACGTGAGAATCCAAGCAGCAAAGACTGGTTTGGGTGTTCTGAAGATACTGCAAAACGGTTTGCACCCGTTTTACTTCTAGCTTCTCAAACTTCGCCGTTCGGAGTAGGCAAAAAACTGTAGGTCCCTTCTAGCGCGCACAACACGAGTAGTTGATGAGCAAGTTATTATTATTAATAGAAGGTTGCCAAACATCTCCCTTCCGCTTTTTTGTCTTTTGAATTTTCTGGCTATGTACAAAGCGTTACAGAGTTCGTATCTGGCAATACCATACATCAATTGAAAGGTCTTGACGTAACCTACATAACGACGCTATGCATGATCAGTTTGGATATTGCGTTTAACAGTTAAAGACAAGCAAACATGGAGTTCACTAACGCCGAAATTGCTGCTATTGCTATTTTAAAGTTTTCCTTCGTTAAAGGCAAACCCGCTAGAGAAACGTTCCGTGAGATTAATGGTGTTGTGGGGGATTTTACTATATCACTTCGAACCGCGGAGGAATGGTTTTGAGGATTCAGAGCCAGTGATAACGACACCATGGATAAGCCAGCCGGCGGAAGAACTGTGACGACGAATACCGATCAAATCATGGAAATCATCGAGTTAGACCGGCATCTCGTGACATCACCCAGGAGATGGGAGTTAGTCACCAAACCATTTTTAACCATCTGCAGAATCTGGATACAAAAAAAGCTTGATGTTTGGGTGCCGCATGATTTGACGCGAAAAAACCTTCTGGACCGAATCAACGCCTGCGATATGCTGCTGATGCGGAACGAACTGTACCCATTTTTGAAGCGGATGGGGACAGGCGACGAAAAATGGATCACATACGACATTATCAAGCAAAAACGGTCGTGGTTAAAGGCCGTTGAATCGTCTTAAACAGTATCCAAGACGGGATTGACGGCCAGGAAGGTTTTTCTGTGTGTTTGGTGGGATTGGAAGGGAATCATCCACTATGAGCTGCTCCCATATGGCCAAACACTTAATTCTACCATCTACTGCAAACAACTGGACAGCTTGAAGCAGGCAATCGACCAGAAGCCTCCAGAATTGTCCAACAGGAAGGGTGTTGTGTTCCACCAGGACAACGCCAGACCACACACTACGTTGATGACTCGTCAGTAGCTACGGGAGCTCGGATGGGAGGTTTTGTCGCATCCACCATATAGCCCAGACATAGCGCCAAGTTATTACCACCTCTTCCTGTCCATGGCGAACGCCCTTGGTGGTGTAAAGTTGGACTCAAAAGAGGCTTGCAAAAAGTGACTGTCCGAGCTCGAGGAGGGGGACTCTACGAGGGGGGTATTATGAAATTGCCGTCTAGATAGAAACAGTTTGTCGAACAAAACGGCGCATATTTGCACTAAATCCGATTACTGTAACACTTTTTATGAAGCATTGAATGAAAAGCAAAAAAACGGAAGGGAGATATTTGACAACCTTATATCAAACGTCCATCATCAGCGACCTGCGGAATGTTTTTAGTCCTTCGCAGCTTATTGAAATCTGCTTGTTAACTTAACAAATTACTCAATGAGTCCCGGGACATATAGGGGCCGCCGCTAACAAAAAATGAATTAATATTTTATTAAAAATTTTTGTTAATGGCGACCCTTATTATTATTACTCCCATAGTTAACTTTGTGTTTGCAAAATAACTTCTACAGTTCTACGTCTACGTTGCTTTTTCGGAGATTTTTTTAAATAAAAGGAAAGTTTTGTCTGAACTAAAACAACAAAGATAAAACAATCTTTATATGGGTCTTGTGGTTGCTTATTTTTACAATAAGCTTGTTTGAACAAGAACGACAAAGAACTAAAAACAAATAATGAACGATTTTTATTTTGTGAGATCAAACACTTTTCATTATATAACATTTTATTTTTACGCTATCCGACTTTATAGCTTTGAGGATTTTTAGGCGAGAAAGAACAAAGGTGAACTACTTCAGTAAAGCGATTAACTTCTATATAAAAATTCTATCAACTAAATTTGCTTTGGGTGGTTGCCATGGCGTTGTGGGTAGAGTGCGACGCTCACACGCCGAAGGGTCTAGGTTCGATTCCCAGCTCAACACCAATTTTTCGAATTTTTCACGGCACCACCTATTTCGAGTTGCTGACAACACTCAAAGAGTAATAACTGTCCAAGGAAATGCTTTTCAAATTTCGCCGTTCGGAGTCGGCAAAAAACTGTAGGTCCCTTCTACTCGTGAGAGAACTGTAGAGCGCACAACACAAGTAGTTGATGAGCAAGCTCCTTGTCCCCCTGTGGACATCCCCGCGCCAAGCAATTACCATTGTTATTATTATTAAATTTGCTTTGGGAATCACTGCGTAAATTAATAAATAAACAAATCGCTTCATCATGACTAATAGATGTCTAAAAATAAATGTTTGACATATTATATTTAAAAGTGTTAAAAATATTGACATTCTTCTTTTTAGCTTTCTTTTTTAAGTTTTTAGTAAGACTGGTGCCTTGCTTGTTAAGTGACAGAATTTAATTTTTATTCCTAGCTTGTTAAGTAAGCGCTTTCAAAAAAGACATGCCCACTTTGCCCAAAATCTGGCAGTAACTAACATCTAAGCAAGCAAGTATATTACAAACATGGGTGTGCCTGCCATAGAATAGTGGTGCAACACTCACTTACCAATAGTCTTAGGTTCGATTACTAATCTGTATATCTCACATTTGTTGACAGCACCACATCTTTTGATTTTCTGATAACGCTTAAAATGTAATATTTGTCTGTGAAAAGCTTCTCAAACTTCGCCATTAGGAATCGGTAAAAAAAATTGCACACAACACGAGTATTGTTGAACTGTTGTGCCATCATACATATAATTTATGTATCAAATGTTGTTTTAGTGAAATACGGTCTTAAATACGATTTATTTAGTCACGCATGTACGCTTTTTAAAATATTTAACGCTGATTACGTTTCTTATACAAAGTGGCTTTAACGTGTTGTTTACCTTACATTTTGCACATCTCGAATTTGAAAGGTGAAGGAACGCATTGTGCAATAAATTAATTGTTAAAGGTCAGTCACGCAACACATCGACTGGATCAAAAATAACATCTACGGCAACAAGTTGTGTATTTTATTGTTTGTCAATCTACCATTAATTTGTCTTAACTTTTACATTTGATTGCTGGAGAGGCGAAAACCACTCAACTTCTATAAGCAATCTGTTACATAAGCTATTCCTGTTTCGTCGGATTCCGTGAGTATTTGACGCAAAAAATAAATTGCCGGCTACTTAAAAGGCAAGAATGTTTACTAGCGGCAAATGTTCTCTTACGCGATACACTATATATATATATTTAGACATCACATCCTTCCTTTTGTTTATTTATTAATGTATTTAATGAGTTTCTCCCAACTAACCGTTCAATAAAAGTAAAACTATGCAGGCTTATTTACATTGACGCATTCTGTTGTGTTTGCCTTAAGAGGCTGAATGTAATGTCACACACAGTGAAAACTACAATATATACTGTACTGTATGTATTTTGTCCCGACATGAATATTAATCAATAGAGATTTTCATACACCGCCTGCTTAAAATGGAATTGTCTGACTATGTAAAATGGACACACCGCTCTTGCTTAAATCTTATACTTTTATAAATATAAAAGTATCAAAGACAGAAAATAAGAACTTTTTCACAAAAAGACTAGCCGTTTTTCAAACTGATTTCAATACCTTCATATTTCCTGTGTTAGATTGTGTATTAATAAGCATCTGCCTAAACTTATATTTCATCACCTTCTAAAATATAAGTTTTTCAGTAATGCTTGCTTTTCACACAATTTTAATGCAAAAGTTTACTATATTCGTACACAGTAAATACAATTAATGATTATCAGGCAGGGTTTGCTTTTGAGAGACATTACTTTAATATTTAATGTATAAATTTGTTTAAATCTTTAACAAATTATTTGCTGCAGCTACTTACTAATATTTTTTATTCCATTTCAGGTATGAATACCATAAAAAAATTCTTTTATTGAAAACTTACTCATCATCATCCGTCAATCTCAACATCAGGTTTGATAATTTAATTGTTTTTAATTTCTCTGACTTTAATTCTCATTTTAACAAACACTGCAATATCAACACATTGACAAAGGAAAGTAGGTAGCTTTGGCAAACACGGCCATCAACCATAGTCAATTTTAAACTTCTTAAGTACTTAGAGGACAAAGCACCTCCTTAATCTCTCATACATTTCCAAATCATCCCCAAAACCATTTTGACACTGAACGATTTGAAAACTAATACTCAATAATCGATTGTTCTGATAAGTGTCGGAGTGAAATAAATATTAGAGATTTAATTTCATATTTTTTTATGTGTCATTTTTGCAACTACAATAGGTGTGTTCCCGTACCCGAAACAAACAACAGAAAACAGTACAAAACAACACAAATCACAAACAAATGTCCGTCCCTCTATACTGAAAAAATAGGTTTTACGTATAATGAGCACTCTCGAAAGAGCAAAATATTTCCTTACCCTGCCCATTTTACCACAAGAAGTTTTTGTGGGTAGGTTGTTGGTTTTCTGTCAAATTAATTGGTGTGCGTGCAGAGATGTGTGAGCATTGACCCATTATCTCTGTGTATGTGTTGTTTTCGTTTTCTGTATCAAAAAAGAGAATTTGACATTTCTTAATGACATACTGTACACATTTAGTTTATATGCGTTCCCGTACTTTGCCTCTTTTTCAGTTAGATTTACACACACTCCTTAACAAATGACAGACTTCAGAATTTGGTACAGAAAGTACTGGAACACACCTAATATGTGCAAACACTGCGAAAATAAATAAAAATCTAGCCTCATAGTAATTTCAATTGGTGCCGAGCATTAGTATGATCAGCAGTAAAGAAAAATTTGTGTATTTGGAATAATATTATTTGAACATAATGTTTGCTAATAAAGTGACATCTAAGTAAAGTTTAAGGTAAAAAGTTTGCTTATTCCTGAGTCCTCCCTGCATGACGGCAAGTATATGATAAGTATGTATTTATGTGCCAATTAACATCCTTTCGAGAGCATCCATTTTGGATGGTTTTAAGATTGACGGTGGTTTTAAAAAAGTTGTCCAAATCTTGTCCTGGGATTTTCGATTCATTTACTTTTCAAAGAAAATTAAAAATATAAGTGATGAGCAACAGTTTAATATTTTAAAGGATTTAAGCTATCCAGATAGCATGTTACTTTTCCCAGGCCGACTCTTCGCACCACATGTAATAAATTTGCATTAAGTTAAAAAATTAGAAATGCAGTTTGAACAAACGTTCTGATAATTAATGATTTGGAAAAAAATTAAAGTGAAATATTGAAAACTAGCAACTTTAATGCTTTATAGTCATTCTTATCATTCCTAACTCAAAACGAGGACTCCAATAAGAACTTCTTCAACTGTATGTGTAAGGAACTTTGTCAATGTCTACTCAGGAAAGTCTACTTGACCCACAGTCCTTAAGTGTCATTTAAAGGTCCAAAGAAATGTTAACGGCCAGTGATTTAGTATACCTTTCGAATTTCAATATGCAACAAGTTATAGTCAAGTATATTCGTAGATTAACGACCTTGTAATTTTAAAATATATTTATAATATCAAAATTCCAAATACAGTGCAAATTATAGTCATAAGTAAGTCTAGTTTTCACAAATTAGCGGAGTTTACACGAATTACATGACTTGAGAAGGTTTACAACAGTGAATACCAATGGCTTTTGGAATGAGACTGTTAATGATGTTTGGAATGAACATCCATTTGCGATATCTGTCTGTACTCTCTTATGAGGTTGATATCTTGCTTTTCTTAAAGTCGGTTAATTTTTTAACAAATCTTGTGGGCCCATATTTAAAAGCCTCTAAAGGTGCATTCTTGTAAATCACCCCCACTTTTACTAAATTAAATCGAGCAGAATGCCTCTTTTGCTCCAGTCAATTTAATGAAAATTATACAAAAAAAACGGTCAGAGAAATCAGCTTTTTGAATTCATAAATTGAATGAATGTCGATAATTATTATTTTTCCCTCTCTGGAGTGTAATGTTTATTTGATTATGGATTTTCATAAATTTGGACTAGAGGGTGGCAATTTTATATGAATAAATTTAATTCAGATAATAAACTAGGAATTTATGCCTACTGCGGACATCCGTAAAATACTGAAATATTTCGATTAACGAATGGGATGTATATTGACTTCACTTTTTTATCTGACAGGTTAAATAATTAACCGATGTTTAATTAAGTCAATGTTTTTCTTCTTCGAGCGATTGTTTCAATATTTGTTCTCGTTTTTTGTTTTTGTGACAATTTGTTTTAATGGAGGCAGGGCACCCAGTTTTTATAGAATAGCAACACTACGTACACACATACGTTTTGCAAAATTCTGCATTTACTTGTTAAAAGCAACTTTGCTACAAGTCCCTACGTTTATTTTATTTCCAAGCAAAGTGGATAGACTTAGCGAAGCATATGGAATTAAATGCAAATCTCGTTAGTACGTTTATTGATTTTCTTTTTCATGCCACACATTTCCTCCAGGACTGCTTAACTAATCAATCACACATCTACTACTACTAACTACCGTTCAATTATATTTCCTTGATTAGTCACAATGGCGATATGACTGCACCTTTAAACGTCAAACTTCACAACTGTCCAACGTGATGTCCACTTTTTCGTTTTTCTTAACTCCAATCATTAATGCAAATAAACTCATCGTGGCGAATTTATTTGTGGTTGGTCGTGCCAATCATTGTGAATAGACTTTGTCAAGCTATAAATAATGGAAAATCTCCACGAACACTATGTGGTGGGTGACTGACGAAGTGCTGTCTCATAGACTAAAATGGAAAACGTACTTGATGAAGTATATCCATTTTGTGTAGACTGTGCACGTTCACGAGGAGTCGTATTAAAATTGGAAAAATTTCGTAAGTTATTGAACACGCCCCCAGGGTGTTTAACAACACCAACCAGAAGAACGCTTGTTCCTTATGCATGGAAAATTTGCAAATTTGATTGGGAAATGTTCACAAAAACTGTTTCAAGGTAACTCACGTTGTTGGGGATCCATCAATTATAAATACAAGGCATGTTTCGTTTCTCTTATATCCGCGAGAGGTCTTTAAGGGCGCATTAAATGGGAAAGATCAGGCCTATGAATAGTCGTTAAAGGTTTTCCTTTTGGGATGGCGGCGTTCCATTTTTTATTTTGTTTGCTTTGATACTCTTGGGTCTATATATAATTGCCCTTTTGGTTCTTCTGAGTAGGAGTTTCCTAAAGGCGCGTTAAATCTGTTTGACCTTTGTACTGGGTGCAGCCGTAGCCTTTGTTTCACCGAAATAAACCGTGTTCTACTTTTTCGTATGCCTTTTGAAGACATCGATATGGGTGCAGGCTTAAGCGAAACCTAATGTTGGGGGCAGAGCACACAATCAAAATCTCAGGGGAAACATAAGAACATAAGTATAAAGAATTATTTTTTTTTTGACATCTTAATATTTATATATCGAATTTAAGCAGCATCGGGCAGGTTCGTGTTTGCGGCGTATGGGCCCTGTGTTGTGGTTTCCTTGGAACTCATTTCTTTGTAGAGCATAAGCAAACTGACGCACATTGTTCTACGAGTAGAGTAACTTTAAGTTCCAGTGCTAGGAATCTAAACTTACTTTCGTGTTATGCATGCGTTATCGGAATGATTTTAAGCTACAGTAAAATATCAAAGTATATCATCAATTGTATGATTTAGTGAAATCATAAGTTACGAGTATACTTTTAATAAAAAAGTTTCAGCAGCTGTGGTAAGATTATGTACTGTTAACAAATGGGTGTACAGGCTGGCACATTTGATTGTTATTATAAAAAATTATAGGAAAACTGTTAAACTTAATGGGTGACAAAAGTAGACAATAAGCTATATGTTCATGGCTCTTTTCATTAGTAGTTGGATTTGCATGGGCAATGAGGCATAGGGACTCAAGCGACTTTCGGTGTTAGATTAACTCGAAGGTGCTAGTGTTTCAGGAACAAATATATCATTTGGTGGCGTCCATCTTATATTATTTTCATCAAATTCACTGAACCAAACTCCTAGCCACTTCACTTTTGCCTTTTCACTTTTGGCACGTTTGAAAGCATTTATCCATATGCTAGTCCCTAACACGTCTAACGAAATAAAAAACAAAAATCTCGAACCCACACATATAGCGTATCATAGGTTATATAAAGTGTACCTTTTTTTCTTGTTGAAGGTTTAGAAACAATGCACTGGTGGGCTCAGTCTCAAACACTGGTTCATTGTACTACCCCCAATAACCAACATTTAATGTAATTTCTTAAAAACCAGCAAGTGCTTTCGTGATAGAGAGCCGAGGTTTTCAGCACCCACCACGTCAGCGCTAAACAGCCGTTACCTGATATATTCAAAGACAGAATTAACAGATGAAGTGCTCTGAAGTGTCTTTGCCTTCTCCACAAACGTAGCATAATGTGCATCACTAAGCCCAAGCAGGTTACTGCCTGGTAGTACAATGAACCAGTATTTGAGTCTGAGCGCTCCAGTGCGGAATTCCCAACCTCCAAAAAAAAAGCCCAAGCAGACTTAGGTGCTAAGTGAAGGTGAAGTGTGTACACCGATAAGTCGTCTGTAGTCTTTTCTATCTAGAGGTCACAGAAAAGTCGCGGATTTCTTGCTGACGTTCCAGAGAATACATTAGTCAGCCTGCATCTTGGAGAATCGTGCAATCTCTGATTGCGCTGTCGGAAGACCCAACCGTCGATGGGAGACCTAACCAAGGATGCGGGTAGTCGCAAGTTGAGTTCGGGCCTTACAAATGTCTTTTTTGACCCATGCCCGTGGTGTCCCAGACAAGTCTTAGCTAATTTAGTCTGCAGACTAAGTTAAAGGAAGATTTGCATCTATCTATCTTAGAAGTGGTTAAAGAGTTGAGTTAGGCTCTAAGCACATTTCTCCACAATATAGTTAGTGGCTATTAGGATCACAAACGTTTCCGCTTGGAAGACCGGAGCAAAATTACCTAAAGAGGCGTGAAGTTTAATGTTGTCGTTTTTCAACAAAACCCCAGCTCCAGATGGCTCCATCCTGTTGAAGCCGAAGTGTACCTCATAATACTATAACTTGCGTGACTTTTGACATTTGGGGAAACGCAAGGGATAATTACTTTCCGACTCATACAAAATGACCTCAACCCGTAGGCTTTTAGCAACTGAAAGCATCAGAAGACAATTGTCACAACTGGAGACTCATTTTGCTGAACTTTAAATCGACAACTCATTTGTTAGTAAAATGCAGTTGAAAGCACATATGATCTGTCTCATACTTCCCAAATAATGCGAATTTCTCTTTTTGCAATTGAAGCTTTTATTGTAGTTCAAACCCAGTTTTATACAAAATTCAAAATACATTCAGTGACATAATTTTCATGTGATGCATAAAACTGAAAAGAACCAAAAAAAACTCAAGAAGCAGGACTGGGGATAATTTATTTTAAACTATTTAATTGTGCGCTGAACAGAAAATTAATTGTGAACACACAAATTTACATCCACAAAAGTGCTGTAAATGTCAAGTTCATTAATTCCACCCAAGTATGCCAAGAAAGTGTCTGAGAATTTTTGATGCTACACATTTATTTGTCTCCGCCATGCATTTCTCATTTAATTTTCTAATTTCTTTAACAGTTGATAATGAAATACGATTCGCAAAAATGTCATCAATATTTTGCTTAATAATTTGAATGAAGAATTTTTACTAAACTGATAATTGTAATCGAGCCTTCGATGACGTGTTATCAATAACAAAGCTTTCCAACAACCACGTGTTATAATAGATCATTGACACACAACCTGACTTAAAATTGATGAGGAATTGATTGTTAGCGCAAATGGCATCATCGTATCCAGATGATTAGCCTTAAGTGCACATTTTTCTTATGTGTATTGTCTGATAGGAATCGACACTCATAAACACTGTAACCCGCTACAATTTCAAATACACAACGTTGAATTACATGAAAAAATATATGTAGTCTTCTCATATCGAACGTCGCTTGCATTCCAGTGGAAAATGCCTCAAGTGCAAAGTGCTGTTGTGTGTTCATGAGCTGCTATCTTCAACGTAGAAACAAGTTTCTTCAATTTCTTTTTAGTTTCTTTATTTTTCAAATAGACTACCGATAAGGGCTCTTCGTCGATTACGGGTTGAATTACATTTTTTCTCTCATAAAAATGGCAAAATGGTAACAATTTGATTCGTCTTGGGATGACGTAGATCGCCAATAATTTCGATTATCGATTAATTTTAGCAGGCGCGCGTACTGCTTACGCCACAAACCGCACAGACACACAAGCGAGGGACGCACACGCACAGTTTGACATTTCTTTACACGCGTCCGTATACAATAAATGATGATTGTATAATGAGCGTTTCGACCTTGAGCGCAGGGTTTTCTGTTACACGAAACATTCTCGAATTTCTTCGGAAAGATGTATGAGCAGCATATGGGGCGTATGCGTGATATTAAATCATTTTTTGCTCTCTTTTCTCTCTCCCTATCTCTCCCTCTTTCTAAAGATATGTGACCAGATTTTGGCGTTGTTTATGTTTCCCGAAGAGGGTGTAAAGTCAGAAATGATTTGAATTATGAATACTTCTGCTCAAAGCATTGTCATCGATTAGTTTGGAGTGTTTTTGTCCAGCTGGCAGGGTGGCAGCTTGTCATGGAGAGATACATAACATCTTAGAAGCAAGCACTTTAAAAGGCGACACGTTGTCTGCAGATGAGGGTTTCTCTAGAAGCTTCCTCGTCGATTGGGAAAATTTCCTGGGGTATTTCGGTTCAAGGTTATCCACGGAAGATATTTTATTGATTGAACTTGGAGGGTCGGTTTCGTTAACAATGTCATGACAGTTGTTCAATCGAAGGAAGCTGGAGAAAAAAAAACATTACGTTGAATTAGGTACAATGGAAAGCAATCTGTTGGGTAGACTTGCAAAAATATCTTATCCAAGGCTGTTCGAATCTTGAAAAAGGGAGTATATCTGTATAGAATATTGAGTTTTCAAGTACACGCATTGTTCACAAGTACTGAACGCTGATATGGACGCGATTTATAAGTCTTATATCAGCCTAGTAAAGGTATTCAACCTCTATTTTTGCAATTTTAAAATCGCAGATCTTAATTTCGAAATTTACCCATCTTGATTCTGTACTTTAGCAAAGAGAGTCTTTATCTAGAATTAACGGTTGTATGCCATGCAAAATAGTTTTTGGGAATATTAAGAACCTGCTCTGCTGTTTCACTTTGTTCACTATCATGTCGTTTGTTAAGTGCAATCTTCAAAAACACTTTGTCACAGTTGAGCAATATTTTCACAATAAGCAAAGACGTATGTTGCCGAAGGCCTGAAGGTAATTATGATCTTGTGCCTTCATTGTAAGTTTTAAAAAACTACCCCGATCTTAAAGTATCTACAAAGGATTTACAATGACTAAACTTTTGAGCCATTGAAACTGTTTAAAGCCCTTGGTGCCTGTGCTTGGAATCTGTGTTTAGATATGACAACATCTTTAAGATGGCATTGGATGATTTTATTTTTGAGTTCCTGTAAGTTCCATTATGCACATTTTTGGAATTCCCCCATTACCTTTTACCAACCTCCAGACATCATTGAATTGCGCTTGCCAGTGTCCTCTACTGCTTTCTTACGAGTTAAGGAAATCTTCAAATGTGCCCCTAGGATCCGATAAATTTTGAGGAGGCCGACTCATTTATTAGGTGAATTTAAACATGTTACACTATTTGAGGAGCGGTCAAGGCAATGGCCTGAGCCCCTTAAAATTACGAACTAGAAGTGCATGCCCTCAAAAATATCAGGAGAAAGGGAATGAGCAAGGTAGAAATGAATGGTTAAAGGCCGAAAAAAGCAATTTGCTAAGTTTGTAATTTTTGTCCCTGCTGTGACACTATTACACGGGAATTCTTGTGTAACGTAGTCGTCCAATTACATGGCATATATATCTATACCTTCGATGTAACAAGTTGGAAATTTATAAAGTTAAATGCAAAAAGACAGAAAAAAACTGATTTGAGTTCCGAGCAATGAAAAGCAAGAAAGCAATTAACGTTTTGGAAACAGCAAGAGCTAAAATACCTTTCACAGCGCTTTTCCTCCCTATTGTTTAAAGAAAAAGTAATATAAAGCTAAACAAGAAAATAACTAATAAAATGGAACAACAACAAGAATATTAAACTTTTTTGAAAGTTGCTGTTTAAATCAGAAAAGAGCTAAACTATTGTAGTTCTAAATATAAAAAAGTTGATTCAAGATTATCATATGGTGAACTAATGGGCACCGAAATGGTGTCAAAAGCAAATATATCCTTGACCCTGAATGATTCAAATTTGTAAATACCATAAACGAACTTAAAATGGAAGAAAACTCATAATGGAAATTCAGTTCCAAAATTAATAAAATCCTTTCTGAATTCCTGGATCAAGAAAAGATTTTATCATAAACTTCTAAGTTCCCCTGTAAAGCACACCACTTCCTTAATATAATACATAATAATAAACAAGATATTTTGCGCCAATGGTAACATGCCTCTTACTTCATTATGATTGCCATGTTCTTCCAATTACCGTTAAAATTTTAAACACATGCGAAAATTTCACTCAACCGCAAGCAGTGCGGTGTAAAGATACTCAAGTTCTGGGAAAAAATCTTAATCATTTCTCAAATAGTTGCTGCACCATTGTTTATATCTTTTCTAGAATCTCTTTCTCCTTTTACTGCATTGTAAACGAACTTATTCTTAATGAAACCCTCACATTAGTTTAATAAATGATTCTTTTTTTCATATTTAAATATTGCTAGGCTTTTGAATAAACAAACCTCCTCTTTTTTGCATTTCTTGTCCAAAACTACTCTGCCGGATCATTATTTAATGCCGCTTGAATTCTTCTCTCTTACATTTAATGCCACTCTAATAGCTCTCCAACATACATTAACAACAAAAGTCGGCGGAAAATATATGTATAAAAATACGAATTTGTGTGTGTTAGGCAAAAAAGAATGGATCTGAAAAAAAGTACAACTAACGGTCAAGGTTACTAGGCTTTAAATGACACGACTCGTATAAATGTATATACCTCCATCAAATTGTAACAACAAAATGGGCTTCTTTCTATCGACTATACCCTCGTTTCATGGAAAATGTAATGCACTTAGAATAAACGAGGAAATTACCACCTCCAGAGATAAATTTACTTTTTTCATGGCGAACTTGAGCAGGCTGGCTGTATTTCATCCACGTACACTGTCAGGATCTTTAATGAAACACGAGATGAGACAGCCAGTAAACCTTGAACATGACCATTTTCTCTGTCCTGAGATTGCGTTAAGACACGGGTGAGATTGTTGGTAAAATTGCATTTACTTACAGTTTCAAGGTGAAATTGTGGTTTCACAGTTTGTACTTGAAAGACCTATTGCACTAGTGGTGTCTGTTGATTAATTACTTGAAGGCAAGTGGTGGTGAACAGCGATGACATTGTGTAATATCAAGGGTAGCATTTTATTTTTCAGGAACGTTTCAAAAGTATTTTTTCAAGGAATTCAGACGTAATTATGGTTATAGTCAAAGGTCGAATATTTGATGATTTTTGCCTTTGGAATCATATCGCGTGGGCAGTTTAACAGCTACTGTTGACTGTTGTTTCGGTTCTCGTTTTCAGAAAATATTTAAATATCAACGTCAAACTGAACAGCAGTTAGATTTACATTGTGGAAGAATGTAAATTTTATGTACATCCCTAATGGCTTTTGATATTTTTCATTTCCTAGGGGATTCATTAAAAATGAAATAATATACCCGATCAATATTCGGTATGTAACCTTTTTAATTTATTAAAAATATTCGGTTGAATATAAAATGCGTGTTTATTAAGCGTTTTATTAAAACTGTCTGAATTTAATTTATTTGGTCAACCATTCAGATTGCAATTCAAGTTTTTAGTTACATGAAGAAAGTGTTTCGATGTGTTCGAATTCAGTATCGCCATTTCCCAATTTCGTAGCCCAGTGGCGTTTTTCTTCTATATTCAGGGCTCTTATGTGGGGCAAAGCCTGTGTCGGTGCAAACTTGTTTGACTTTGGTTTGACGTCTTCGAAAACCTCACTTCAAGATGCATAGTCTCAAATTGGAATTTTGAAGAAATTCTCTTTAACTCATTTTAACATATTCTCACTGTTACATTATTATTTTATCTCGATTTTGCACTTTAAACATTATACAAATAGCCTTTTCTCTTATTTGTCATTTCGAAAGTGTAAGTAAATTTTGAAACAAACTTTATAAGAACAAACAATAAACTCCTTTTGGTATGCATGATTTGGTTTAGACTGAAGTTATTTAAAATTTTTCAACAGATTATAAAAAAGGATTTATAAAGTAGAAATATCCACTATTTACACAAAAATCTGTCGCTGTTCACTCCAATACTATCAGTTCTGAATCGAAAGTTAATGGTTTAAAAGAGTTGTTCCATTAATGGGATATATCGTCTCTACGCACAAAGTATACCTTCTCGATAGGAAATGAGGATTGTTGCCCAACAATTGACGCACTTACTCACTGAAAATAACTGAAACTACCACAGAAATTCCAATAAAAAAATTACAAATGGAAACGAATTCAAAAAAAAAAGTTTTTTAAATTTTTATTGCTGTCCTTCAAATTTTGTTATTGCTTTTTGAATTTTATAATTAATATCGATTTTGAAACTTCCCAAAAGGTGCTCTCAATCAAATTTATTAAAAATTGAGCTTTTGTTTAATGACAGTAATATTTGAATTATTTCACTACAAAACTACTTTGACAGATGTAAGACTATGTTATTAAAGTGAAAACTATTTACTAGCTATATTTATGTATATTGGAGGTACAAATAAATTTAACCATTTTTTAAAGATGGCGCCACCTGTAAGCTGTGGCTAATCTTGGATGAAATTGCGCACTTCATTTGAAGGTGTCATATTTGTCATTAATAGTGAGAGTGTATTAGCGTGTGTTTTATACCATAACATTTGTCTTGTATATGCTGGAATATGCCTGAATTTTCGATATTTAAATTAAAAGAAAAGTGCAACCGAAGCACTTTGAACGATTGTAGAAATTTTTGTTGAATCTGCTCTGCGCCTGAAGACAAAGTGCAACAACATCAACTCTAAAAAAACATGCACACTTCAAAAGTGTACTATGAGATTTTAAAACCAGGTGAAACAATTGCTGGGAAACGTTGTCGAGTACAACTTAAGTTGTACTTTGCATGAGAAACGGCCAAAAAATTGATTATGCATCATGATAGTTCTGAAATGGAAGGTATTACTTCACCCGCAGTGTTTTTCAAACCATGATTCTTTCGGCTACAGGCTAAAATTATTTGGGAAGTCAACGTTTCGCTCAAATTGGATCGATGCCAGATAGGAATCATGTTTTAAAGATGGTATTCGAAAATTTCCAGGGAGATACGAAGTAGGTTTTTGTTTTTTAACACAGAAATAGACCAATTTAAATTATCAAAAAGGTATGTATCTTAGTTCAATTTAATATGTAAAAAACTAAAACTTTTAGATGTAAATGCGTTTGATGGCATTAAACAACCGTATCAGATATACACTTTTGGATTTAAAGTTAAAACTTCCGCCGGAAACGATAATTTAAAACTTCCATGGATGTATTCTCCAAAAGTGCAATATATACAAAAAACCAAAAAAAATCTATAAAAGCTTCATTTGCCAACCTTGAAAACTCCAAATGATTCATTATTTGTTTAAATTACATATTCCCACATGACTCACTACCTATACTTCAATCATACATAGACAACGTGACTCATCCCATCAAAATTGCAGTTGAAGGGAATTTTCGAGTGCGTTCGCTTGCATGTCCTCGAAAGGTCTTATCTCTTGGAAGTTGCAATTGACTACTGTCTAAATACGAAAAATTTCCTTGAAATTAACCCCAAACCCTTGACGAAATACTTGAGACTCTTTTGGGGTACTTCGCTGAATAGATACTTGAATATGCGCTCTACAATTCATTTGAAGCCAATTTCAATGCCCCGGCAGCAAGTCTCAAGCTTGTCAAGCATGACACCATTGTAATTCAAGATTTGAAGTCGGTGGAAGGTGAATATTTGAACGACGCATGAACATTGGAGAGAATAAACTGATCACATCATCATTTTCATGTTCGAAACATGACATGATCATGAACTTGATAAATGGTTTCGCATATCATGTTTTTGTTTCTCAAACTCGGTCAGTTCAGGATCTTATGTGTTTTTCACGCTTCACATGATTCCAAAATACGAGGCTAAAGTATTGTAAAATTACACGTCCTATAGAAGTTAAATTTTTGTTAGGAAACACTACACTGGAGGGCTCAGTCTTATTTCTTTTCCAAAGATTTCAATAAATGTAATATAAGTATAAAGAAAAAAGTAGTATTCTCCATCCACCGTTCATTCTTTTCTTTCTCTAGCCACAGAAAATAAAAAGGAAAACCTTAACATTTGAACCAATAAACATGAATACACAATTTATTCGGTTTCCTCTTGCAGCATCAATTTGGATGATTAAAGTTTGATTCACACGTAGCAACTATTTAACCCTGAATTCGTCAGCAGCGGCGAACTCTGTACGCAATTTTGGGTCGTCGCGAGCAGCCAGGTCCATAGCGCAACGTTAATGGTATGTTATTGTTTCGTAAAAATGTATTAATTAAGTACAAATTTTGCGGAGCTACGTTTCATGCCCAAATTGTTGGTGAAAGTCTTATAATAATTACTGCAATGAAAACTCAACAATTGGCTCATGCTTTTTTCACATCAACAATAGTTTTGCCTGAAAATTAACATTTAGCTGTTTTTGTTTGTCACCATAAAAGAAACATTGTGTTTATGGAATGGCTCAAAATGCAAAAAGAAAATACAAATAGGCTTAAAATAGAAATAAATTACGTTACAGTGTCAATAAATTTCATTTTTTGTTTGAGTTACTTTGATTTTATTTCAATCAATGCGCTGGCATCTGTTGTAAAACAATTGTTTGAATAAAAATTGGCTCCAGAATCAGAATAGAAATTCGGATCAACTAGATCAGCTGCCATTTTGGATTATATGAATGGGTGTTGTTAACGCAAGACTAAATGTCATAAATGTCAACTGCGCGGGGAAAGTCCCCTAACCGCTTGCTCTAGCTTTGGTTACACAAAAAAGTAGACCAGAACAATACACCAACCTCGAATCGAAACCACACCAAACGTAATGATCCCAGGCAGGAACCGAAGTTCCTTATCTCACGTGACACGAGAATATAGCCTTTAAAAAAGTTGACACTTCAATTCATTTTTCATCAACACCTGCTTCTGGTAGCCGAAATTGCATTAAATGGTCTTAATTTCTATCAGTGTGTCCGCTGACACTAATAATAATATTGTTGATATGATTTTGAATTTGTTTATCATATCATCTGGGGGCCTTAGACTCGCGGGATCCATTTGACCATTTAGTTCGTTTCAATAGCTTTTCTATTAACGCCAAAATTATGGTCAGATAGGCAGAGCATTATTCATTAGGACGTTTACGTTGGAAATTTGAATGTATGGCAGTTTAAATAGCAAAAATCCCGAAGCGTACTGACTTACCAGAAAGAAAGAAATCGTATTTTATTTACACTTGATAATCAGAAAATTAAAATTAGATAACTGACGTATAGTCATTCCTCATAGGCATTCCAAAAAAAAATAGTTTCTACGTTGTGTATAAATGTTGTCTGCATATGTATTTTCTTCTTCTTCTGAAATTATTTAAATATTTCCAACCAAACCAGTTTTTGTGAATTGACGTATGCTTAAAAAATATACGATATATATTCCATTCTATTCGAGTGACTTATTTGCATTCTAGTTCGGCGGGGTTCCCCATTAAGGTATCTCCTTTTGGACTAAAGTCTTTTCGATTTAAACTTGCATAAATGAAGGGTGCTGTGTTAGATGTATAGTATTTTCAAATCAAATAAAACAAATATTTTTTACATTGACATAAAATTTAGTTTATTCGAAATACAATTATTTGGCATATAATAATTTTAATTTATAACAGCCACGACTGAATTACACGTAAATTAATCTGGAAGTTAATTTTTTGGTGATTGATTTTCTTTAACATTTATCGCTAAACTCGGCTTCCAGTTGAGTTTTGAACTTTTCGTAGAATACCTTGTAGAAGCCTTAGCTCTCGCACAATTTATTATTCAATTGATGAACGAAAAAATCAATAATCATAGCTTAACGTCGGTCTTTGTTAACTGTAACATTCTAACCAGTATCGTTCTACAAAAAAGTCCCCATAATTACAATAAAGTAAACGAAAATCAACCAAGTAGTTTCCTCTTTGCAACTTTCGACGTAGACTGAGATGCGTCTCCAGTTACCAGCTTTACGCTTTACGCTCGGGCGGAAATGCAATTCTGCATGCACCTGCTACTGGTCTACCAAGAAGTAAATAAGTCGGACCATCGCAGTTGCTACACCCACTTATGAATGGAAGTTTAACATATGGCTGTAATAAACTTTTTGTAATTTGGTCAAAAGAAGTACACAGCTCAATGTGAACCTCCCAATAAGAAAGGAATCTTGATTTGTAAATTATTAAATTAAAAAAGATTGAATTTTTCTTTCTTTAAAAGTGCAAACATTTTCCTGTTTATAAAAATTGACATCAATAGTTTTTATAAAAGTTTATTTTATTTTTGATTGACACTTATTATTCTTGTTTAAAATGTTTCTTAACAAAAAAATTTAAATAATTGTTTGGGGTGTTCCTACCTCCTAATTATTATTTTCTTAGATATACTCAGGATTTGTTTAGTTGTTGTATTATCATAAGCTGCATTGAGACAAGATCCGTTTGCATCTTTAGAGCTATGTAAACAAACACATATGTTGATCCTTGACAAAATATTTATCAGCGTATTGCAGACCGCTTAACGTTATCTATCCCCGCTATCATAGTACTCTCGTGCTGCTTCTCCGAAGTTAATAAAAAATTATTTGCTTTAGGCAAACCCACTTTATCAATAAATTTACCAAATTAACTTGCAGTAATTAACCGGAAGTTTGAGGGTGTCGCACTTGTTTGTTTGCAAAAATGTTATTGCTTACAAATACCGGCTGAATAAACATGTTGCACCCACGACAACATTCACCAGAGTTTGCTTAATTTTAAGGAGGAAACAACCCTATGCCACATTTGTACACTGCGAAAATTGAAAAAAAAAAAAACATTTTCTATCCTTACTTTGCCTGTTGAAACAATGGACTCTTATCAAAGTTAACAAATGCACCGTTATATCTTGTATTCAATTCTCAGAATTATTTCCTAATGAAGTGGAAAAGTTCAAGTCTAATTGGTGTTCTTCAATGCAACCTCGCAAATATTGGCACACAATTGTTGATGCAAATACCAGAAACAGTCTTTGAAATTGTTAATTGCGTTTCCTTGTGTGAAATGCAAATTAATTTCCCGTCTTTAATCATTGTGGTAAAATTTGCTCTCCATACAGCATTTACAATTTTCGCGCATTTATTCCAATTGCCTCCACTGTCACGTGACACCTTTCGTGTCAGAAGCCCTTCCGTTGCATAATTTCACCGATTTATTTTCTGATAACCAGACCAGTGCATAGTGTATATTTAACATTGAACGGAATGTAATCAAATACCGTATTGCCTGAGAATACTTCAATTAATACAACCTATACAACGAGCTTTCATACGAAACAGTCAAAAATTTAAAATATGCTTTATATACTGAATTTATATTATTCAGTGTAAAATAAGGACAGACACCATGTCTCACGTCCAATTGAACCACTCATCGATTTCATAAAGACTTTCCCGACACTTCTACATTAGATTTGGAACTTATCCTTGAAATTTGAATTTTCAGCAGTATTTCGATCTGAGAATAAAAAATCTTTGTTCGTATATTATAAAATGCCTTATTTAGTTTTTATTTAAAAATAAAAACACATATTTTTTTGTTTTTTTTTTTTTTTGTTCTCATGAACAATTTCAAATGTATTTTATTTAAATACTATATTTTATTTCATTTTTTTTTTAATTTTTAAACAATTTTTATCCCCCAAATAAGAATTGAAAACTAATGTTGTTGATGGTTTATGTTGATTCTCTGAAAAAAAGTTTATATAGAGCATTGGTTTGTCGTCGGAAGATGGTGCTGGTATATAGTAAATATCTGGCAAGTCTATATATATTGAGCAATTTTACATATTTAACTTCATATCAATATAATGTTATTACCGTTTAAGAATAATTGAGAAAATGAGAAAAAAAATATTCTTCCTTTTCTTGTTTGAGATGACTTCACAGGAAAAGTCCTACTAATCTTGGCCTCGTTGTTCTTGATGTCACAAAAAAAGTGTAATATAGGAGCCGGCTTTTTTTCCTTTTTCAACAAAAGCAAGCACACTTTAAAAAGAAAATCGAATGATTAACGTGTTCTCTTAAGAACTAGTTGTTTAATTTAATTTTATGCACTAAAATAGCTTTAGTATAAATACAGTTTGTTGAATAAAGTCAATATACAATATAAGTTTTTTTTATAAATTAAACATTTGTAAGTGTTTCTAACAACATGATTATTTCTTTGATTCATCTTATATGAGTATAATATCTTTTATTTTATTGTTTCCTTCTGATTTGCGCTTGATAATCAACTCTTTAAGAATAAATTTATTCGTCATTAAATGGCAATAAGTACGCACTAGTTTTCATATGACAAAAATTACAATCAACAATAAGCGTGAGTAATTGCTTAATTCGATTTCGATTAAGCCAAACTGAATTGTAAATTTGTTGTGCTATCGCATCAAGTAATCTTTAAGCGCGTGTATTTGTGATGGGAAACAACGATTTTTTATTTATAACTATGATCATAGCAACTTGAAATCCTTATCAGTCCAATACAGCAACGGACACTCATTCGGTGTTTATTTACCCCTATAATCTGTGGCATTTTTGTTTTTTTGTTTGTTAATATGACATTCATTAATGCTGTGATTTAGTTTTGCACGTGCACTGGTAACGGTGGTACCCAACAACATAAAAAAACAGTAAACAGTGAAGACGAAAACAACATTTAAATAAAAATCCCATTTAATATAACATCTCTGGTTCATTAGTAATCGCATTCCGTAGCAGACAGAACACTCAGCAGGAACTCAACAAATTGCGGAAATCCCCTATGATAATTATACTCACAGTGTTGCCAATAATTGAAATCTGTTGATTGTTGTTTGACTGAAAAGAATTAGTATTGGTGATTGTTGATTGTTGAAGGATGCTCAACTTGATGTGAGAACTCCACTTTCTCTTTTCATTTCGACACTCTCTTGGTAGTTGTTTTTTTAATCTGTTGATTTAACTTCCTCGAAAGTTTGGGGAGATTGGTCACCATCGTGCGTTTTGTGTTGAATCAGTATGAATTTATAAGTTCAACGCCAAGTTAATCTTGCGGGGAGGGAAATCTAATATCATTTTGAGACATAACTTCGGTCATCTTATCATAATTCATGATTTTTGGTATACATTCGATATCGTTGACGGCTTCATTCACTGCTGACACCCTCTGGAAATTTCTCTTCACTCTGTCTGCGCTCTGTCTCTTCAGCTGTGTTTTAGTTTTTGTACAATGTTATCTAACACATTTACAAAAACAGCACTGATGTCAAATAAGTGTCTAAATAGAAGCAAAAACAATGGGTATTCTACATCACATCGACATTTACCTGAAGTTAGTATTTCAGTGCTATTTGTGAGGTTAATCGCTGCTTTCTCTCTATACTTAAGTTCTGTGTATTTGTGAGTATTTGCTCTCTCTTCAAATACATTCACACATACGTGAGTTGTTATTTTTGTTTTCTTAATCGTAATTCACAACAGGTTCGTCGGGGTATGATTGTATTCTGCTCATCATTGTTGTTGCTTTTGTAATTTTTGTTGCTTTGGTTGTTGGTTACGGCACTCTCTCTCATAATAGGATACAATCAGTCTAGCTGCGGCCATCAAGTGATATAGACGCAAGACTTTTTAGCAAAAATTCAACGTTTTGATACGCGTGCCGTGGGAAAAATATATAATTTTATATACTAAGGTTAATAAAGTGCAATCTTCTTAGATTTAGCTAACAATATCAATTGTACCTGTATTGTATATTTGTCCTCGCAAACAATCGTCGAAGTGTCGGTGACAGCTTTAAAGGAAGAAAGGTACAAGTTCCTCTAGATTTAGTAAAACGAAAAAAAATAACATGACGAAAAGATAGAAATTTTCCTTTGTTTGCCGCTCTCCGCGCTGCTGACGCCGCTATCTGAAGCACGCAGACGGCCGACGGTTCGTCATGAAATGTGAAATTTGTGTTTTTTTATGATTATTTGTTGTGCAAAACTTGGTGGTGTGTTGTGGTATAAGAACGAACAGCTGATTTCAAAGTGACGAGCCAATACCAACCTTATGAATTTCAACTGTCATATACAGTTGCAACTGATAAAAACCTGTTTAACTTGTTTGAGTTTTGTATTTTTTTAATGCAAATTCGTTTTTCACCTCGAATTGTGTTGAGGATGTGTGTAAGGGGAGGCTATACAAAATAATTAAACATATGCTCAAATGTAGTAAGGTGTATAGCAAAAATAAAAATCTATAAAGGCGGGTTAATTAATATGCGTCCGCAGATACAATGTATACTAATAGCACACGTGACGAAAGTTTTGTGAAAAACCAACGTGTGTAATGTTCTATTAGTTTCTTTTCCCCTGGTTGATTTGTGCGGTTAAGTTTAACAAATATTTTCCTTTTCCCCTTTTTGTATTTCTTTGCTGCAAGTGTAAACAGTGGTAATAAGAATAAAAAACACGTTTATGGAAAACTTTCGTTTCGTTACATGTATGATTGTCCGTTTTGCTTTAGTTTGTTCAATTAGGTGATGCGGGTGTAACCAAAAGTGACCAAGAAGAAAGTCTATACACTCTTTTACAGACAAAATGGATCACACAAAATTCAAATATCTTTAAGTATTGATCGTTTTGGGTTGAGTCCAATTAAAGGTTGTTGTCATTACGCGCTATTTTTCGTATTCAAAATTCACAAAAGAAAAAAAAATTTCTCAAAATACGACAAGTGGACTAATTCCAGACATTTCGTCGCAATTTTTTTTACATCAGTTTACGTAACAGTAGCTAAATATCGTCTTTCCGATTTCTTCGGCGACGATAACAATAATTATTATAGTTTAAAAACCTGGATACGAAGTTATCTTTTTATTGGAAACAACGGGGATAAATGAGTATGAAGTATTTATTATCAAATTCGTTTTAAGGAGTAAAATAAACGAGCTAAATTTGTGCAACAAAATGGGAATTTAACAACAAACATTTCATTACAAGTCACTCGAAGGAACCAATGACGAGTATATCAATTGTACAACTATGAGCGTTCAGCTGCGATCTTCAGCAAAGAAAATTAAAGTGTTGTCTGTTCTTAATTTTGAAAGTTAAAATCAAATTGAAGGCTCTCTCTCTCTTTAAAATTCCGAATTGTATTACATATTAAAATAAGTAATCTATGCAGTATACAAAGTACTAAGCAGATATTCAATGCAATCTACAAAATAAAAGAAAAAAAAACCTAAGCTGCAAATACAAAAGAGAAAAGTAGGTGAAGATCAGGAAATTATAAAAAATTAATTTAGATTTGAATGTTTAGTTAATAGTATCAAGTTTTTTTGGTATAAATTTCGACTACAATTCTTTATAAGAAGAACGAATCAAATTAGGATTGATAGAAATGAAATGTTCTTGTTGAATGTTAATGTGAAATATTAATAAGAATGCAATTAAAATTAAAAAAAAAATAAAATATGCACTGCTTTTATAAATAAGTTCTATATTTATAATAAAAAAAAATCCCTTATACCTGTAAATGTCATTGCTTTTTTACTCGAAGTAGACTGTCATCGAAAAAAAAATGTGTTTAAATTCAATAAAAAGATTGGAGTTCTATACCAAAACAAAAAATCAAATAAAAGAGTGTAATAATTGATCTTTCAGTGAATTCAATATTAAAGATCCAATCGACAACAGAGTCCGCCATAAACATCTTCATCGTTATGCTCAAAATACCATTAAAACTATGTAATTTCTTACTTGTCCTCCTTGGACAGAACAACTTTGGAAAGTGGAAATCTTAGTCTTTATAAGAGTGACATATATTTCAACAGGATATGATTAATCCCACAGAGATTTACAGTACCCGATTCAGAGAAAGTGTGAAATCAATCAAACTATGTATTCGAAAAAGTAAATTAATTCCATTTTATATAAATTTATTTCTGTTATTAATTTATTGGCTCAACTTTATATAAAATTTATTATTGTGTTCTTTTTATATTTTTTAATTATTTCCGAGGATGTAAATAAATTGCGGTTCACAAACAACCCTCTATAGCAAATGATTTGTGTTGTGCGTGCTATTGTTGTTAAAAAAAATTCCAAACAGATTTCTGTGAACAGACAATTTTGTCAAGTGGTTGGCAGCAACTCGAGAGTATCCTGAAAAATATAAAAGACCAATTAGCAGATCAAATTTAGTCATTTCCACAATACGCTTAAGAGTGTAATTCCTGAAAAATATAAAGTAGTTAAATATATTTGATATATACATAATAAAACTAAGCGTGATTTTTCTTTTCATATCTGCACAAATATTGGTATACTTATTTCACGAAATATGTTGAGGCAAAAAGATTAATTTAATTTACTGTCACCTAAATTGCAAAAAAAAATTCAACTCAGTTTTCGTAATAGGAATTTTAAGTTTCTGCTCCTTATAACTTCGTAAAATTAAAGATTCTGCAAACAATGCTTGTTGGTCGTTGGAAGTCAAAAGTTGTAACAAACAAAAGTTGAAGGAACCGACGCAACGTTTGAAATTGGAGCATTTTCTTATATGAGTATATCATTAACATTGTCTTCAATTATTTGTTACCAGTGCAACATACAAGAACTTTACTTGGTTCTTATTTAATTTTAAACAAGCATGGCACGCTGGTTCGTCAAGCATGGCGAGCAATAACCTGCAAGCACTTGAAAATGTCCATGTTATCATTAAACATTTCTACACTATCGTCCCCAAGGCCTAAGACTTGAGATTATCTAGGATCATTTATTTTTTACGTCTCTATGTAGAATGTTATGTAAAATTTTTTAATTATCTATCTTCAGTCAATTCCAACTAGAGTAAAAGGTTCGTCGACAAAACAATCCGCTATTTACTTAGTTTTTGAGTATTATTTAATAAAATACCATAATGCGTCACTTTGGTAAGCTTCACTCGATAAGCTGTTTAAAAATAAGTTTAACATTTGAACAGTTGGGCATTCCCCTGTTTGATTATATCTTTAACCATTTTTTCATTCATTTAATAAAAGTTTATTTGAGTTTTTTAAAAAAAATATGTTGTAGTTAATCAAATGGAAAATCAAACATCAAGACTCCAATCGAACCTTGTAATTTATATCAACAAAAATACTTAACAAACCTTTCGAACTTTAAAATTCATTTGTTTGACATTCTCATCCGCACTTTTGTCAAAATTATATAGGTATATCAAAGGGGAACTTTCTATTTTATTGTCTAGTTAGGTCGTAATTTTCACAACAGCGCCCTCATTCCCATCCCCGATGAGTGTGAATTACTCCCGCAGATACGATAACTGATTCCAATTTACTTTTCCACTTATCTCATCATAACTTATTCAAATTTGTTTATCTGTCTGCGTTTAATGAAACATTTAGAGCTGATTTTCGTCATAGTTATTTCTAAAACGTCTCACTCTGAAAACCCAATTTCGCTGATGTAACTGTGAATTAGGAGTGCGAATATCATATTGTTTACAGAAATAAGGGAATTTCCATTGTTTTGTCTTTGTGAAGATCATTACAAATCAAGGGGTTTTTTTTACCTTATGGGAAACTCATACATATTCATAGTTCGAATTTATCTATATTTTTTAAAGAATGGTGTCACCATTTTTTAATCTTCTAGAAGTTGTTTGGAAAACAAACTATTTATCTCTTTATAAAAAAATATACGGTGTCTGAGTGTAAACATTGGGAACGTATTCAAATATTTAACAACAAAAACAAAGCACGCTTAAAAGAAAAAATATTTTCGTTTATGAAGACTGAACTTTTACTCACGAGTTCTCCGATGAAGTATCAAATAATAACCACTTGGCCTCAGCAATCATAAAATCAAACGCATTGAGTTCATTGGGTTAACTTGACCGCGTGCTATATCACACGCTCTTGTGTATTCGCTGCGGAAAGAGCAATTAGAATAGATGATCATTTCGACAAAAGAGTTTGATGACCTTTTTGACACGTTTTTTTGTCTTCTCCCAATTTAAATTTACCATTTGATTTGCCTTTATATGCACAACTTTTAATCTCTTTCATTTCTTTTATTCCAGATATACACAAGAAATACCGCATAGAGATCATCTAGAGGACGTTGTATTCAATTTCCTGAAAGAGGTTGTGTAGAATTTCGTTTGATTTCGCGCAACATATTCAACAAAGACATAATCAACTACATATTAGCAGGGAAGAAAGGAAATTATTTCAATTATTTAAGGCAGAAGGGAATGGTATATTTCCTGGGGGACTGGGGCATGGGAGATTCTGACTGTGCGTCATATCAACATGTTCCAAATATACAAAATTCGCACATCAACCATCAACACAATCACAATCGTCAACAACAACAAGAGTTGCAAAGACATTTGTCATCTAGCACAGCACCAACTGGAGAAACAAATGTTGGTCAAACTGCACCATTATCTCTAACCCATACGCCAATTCAGTTTGGAACTAGTACACCAGCTAGCCAACTACTTCAGCAAACAACACAACAACAGCAGCAGCAATGGAATGAGCATACAACTGGTTTCCTATTAAATCAACAATCGTCACCAATCAATTCAAGCAGCACCCTAGTGACAGCAAATTTACAACAATTGTCTGTAAGTAATACACCATCATCAGCGGCGACGTGTGTAAATGTGAATACAACAAACATCAACAACAAGTTGATTGCATCAAATCAAGGTGCAACCGCAACAGTTGGCGTATCAGGAATAACATTACATAAGCACTTGAGCAGACCAAGATCGGAATCATGTGCGGGAAATGTTGGTGCTGAAAACAATTTATCAAAGGATCTCCTTGAAAGTGAAGATGAAGTTGCACTGCAGCCACTTTCCAATCAGGTTTGTTAACTGTATTTGTTTCTGTTTTTATTTCTTATGGCATACTTGTTCACATTTGTATTTTCATCTATTGCTGTAGAAGTAACGGAATAAGCGTGCCAAGTCATAGCAAAATAGGAGATTAGAAGTTTAAAGGTTAAACGATTCCCCTCTTGTGCCAGATATTGAAAACTGAATTTCTTCTCGTTTAGATTTTTGCTTTTGCAACCTCAATCAATTTTTTTTCTAGCACAACATTCAACTTGCACGAAGTAAATCATTTATTCTTTTGGGCTTTTCCACCCAACAAGTAACTCTTCTGAGAAAAAAGATTCAAACACGTAAAACCCGGATAAAGTCTTTATTAGGGTACATCTTTCATTTAATTTGGCTTTAACGAGAAATTCAATTGTGTAAAAACGGGCTCCGGACAAATGATCCTGGTGTGTGTTTAATTTCTTGTCTCAAATGTGCTATTATCGTAAACGAGATTTCTTGAAACCCCTTCGTCCTGTGCAGAGAAATAACAGAAATATACTACAGAGAAATACTAAAAAGATCCTGTAAAGGATACTTTGGTATAAATTACGTCGTTTGACTCCATATCCGTTTTGAAACTTAATAAAAGCAACATTTGAATGTGGAGACTTTTTAAAATTCTCCATAAATATTTGGTTTAGTAAAAAAAAAAGGAAAGAACAAAACAGTACAAATCAACTAAAATCACCAAAAGTTTACTTTCCTTTAAAAAATGATATTTTATGCCAAATGTCTGTGTTTTCTATTGTAAAAATAAATTAAGATTTCGAAACAAATCATGGGTAAAGACCTTTGATCAATTTTTTTATCAGCGCTTTTAAATGGCATCTCTGCTGTGAAAACATAATAAGTTTACGCTACTGAAGCAAACAGTTTTCTATCAGATATATCATGACGCAATCAACAAAAAAAAAAGACGAAAGTCAAAATTATAGTTTTCGAATAAAAAACAAATTAAGTGAAAAAAGCGCCAATTTCATGTGTCGACGTCATGAACTTTAATCTTGCAAATCGTGTACAAAAAATATTAGATTATTTTTGTTGTGCCACTCTATCTTATGCAATGTGTCACATCTCATGTGGAGTAGTTGTGTGGAAATCATGTGATTTATGCAGACACACCCACAATTCCTAAAATTTTCGAGAAAATATACAGCACTATAAATAAGTCTCAAAATAACAGGATGTTATTGATTTTGAGTTCTTTTCCTCCGATGACAGACTGTCACAACAAAAATATCTAAAATTATTTTTGCACTGAAAAAACACAATTCTATTTATACACACGTTTTGCATTAGGATGACAACTAATTTCTGTTCTTTTTTGGAATTGCGGAGTAGGACATACCATAATAATAATTAGTATTATTTAAAGAAACTGTTAAAATTAAAGATATATATAAAGCTTTGCAGCTGTCAGACATTTCTTGCGTTTGGTTAACGTAAGTTTTTATTCAATGTGTCATCAAAAATGTCTCGTTTTAGATTTTATGAAACTATAAAGACGGATTTTTTAGGGGTATCGCTTTAAGCGGCAAATAAAAATCTGCCAAAAATAACTAAAATTTTTATCTGCGAATATTTCCCGAATTTGTTATTAAAATGACCAAATAACGTTAAACGTTTAATAACGTTTAACGCCTACTTGGAAGAATTCTCTAACAAAAGCTAATAAAGAAACCAAACGTAGGAAAAATCCTTTAGGTGAAATTAAGTTTTTAAAGTCATCTTATCAAATGCTTTTACATACCGTATGCAACCATACCAGCAAGCAACGGATGATTGATCTGAATCAGTAAGACTTGCACCCTTACCTCTACGTTACGTTATAATAATTTTCTTCCAACTCTACAACTCGCTCGGACTATAGCGTATACACTTCTTTGAGGAGAATTTAAGAAAAACGCCTCACAGCTGCATCCTGACTGATTTGTTTCTATTGGCGCGACAGTCGACTTTTGTCTTCCCATTTCCTTCGAATTTTTTTTCGGTTAGAGGTTTACAATTAGTCATCTTGTATTTTTCTACCTATTTAAGTACATGACATAAAACACGCGTTGGCTGCGAAAAAATTAACACTAAACAAAACTAAACAAATTAAAACTAAGGCTCTTTCTAAAAGTTACTAATGAACCCTGTTCGTTTTCTAGGTCGGTGGACACACCCGTCTGCTCCTGCTTAATCAAAGTACTGTCATTAAGCCATTGAATCTGCGTGAATTAGACTTTTATCAGAACATTCCTCAGGATATCCAGAAGTTTGTTCCAAAATACAAAGGTAAGACTACAATGACCAATTTTCTAACACGTTTAAATTATAAACACATATGTTTAAAGAGAATATTTCTACTTAGTATATAAATTTTGTTTGTATTGTCGTCGCATATAAAATCATATTGCTCATAAAGTTTGCTTTTTACTTTGTGTGTTCCATATACTCATTAACATAATAAAAACTAAGAAATAAATGAAATGAAGGAACTATAGTTGAACGAAAACAAAACAAATACATTCATATTTTTCATAAAAAATACAATTTGTATGAATATCACATTTGTACCTGAATATTTGATGTTGCCCTAGCTTGTAAGAATAAAGTTATTTGTAATAATAATAACAAAATCTATTAAACACAATTTTAATGAGAACAAAAATAAAACAAAAATATTCAAATAAAAAAAAACATGCTTTGACAATTTACTTTGTCATTTTATAATCAGGCGAAAGTGAAACAGAAAATGTCGTTGAGTTTTACGTAACTTAAATTGAGAAGTTTATAGTTGATATGTGTGAAGTTGTTGTTGTTAAATAATATTTTTTGAAGGGCGTAATGGGTAAGTCCTTTTTTAATTTGAAATTAATAATTAGTTACCTACAATGTGATATTTTTATCTTAGTTTTTTGGTGGTAAAATACTTTTTTTGTTGTGAGAATATTACTTTTAGTGGAAATAAATATTTCAATCGGTCCCTTTTTCAGGAGACCAATGACAGATAATAAAATAAAGTTTTCATAATTTTTCAAATATAATTCGATTTTTGATTCATACATCCTTAGAAAAGTGCCATTTAAGTTACGAGTTGTGTCATTCTTCCACGTGTATATACGCATTGTTTTCTATTTTACCCAGTTGACAAAAGAAACAACATAATAGACTGACAGTGTTTTAGTTTACTTTTTGCCTGTGCTTTTGCCTTATATTAAATTCTTTGTAGCGTTTTGTACAAACTAAAGTGTACGTCAGAAAGAGCGAATATACAAAAAGATGCCTTAAAACATAATATACTCGAAACCGCACGATGAGGTAAATAATTGAGTGAAAAACAAATTGTGATAATAGATAAGTTACGGGAGTTTGAAAAAAAAATATTTTTGTTTATTTTTGTTTCTTTTTTCTCTCTCTCTCTTCTCTTTATTTTTTCCTTGTCTTAATCAAGGAGAAGCACTATATAATGCGATAATTGAGAAAAATGAGCGGCCACTTGATATGAATGAACGAAAGGATATAAGTAACAGAAGATGCTCACGCAATCCACATTAATGGGTATCTCCAAACATTCTCCTATTAATTCAATCCATATAAACACAAATATATCTGAAGAAAAATAAAGGTTAACAAATTAAAAAAATAAGATAAACAAAAATATTGAAAATAAAATAATTTTTGACTTATTTCCTTGAAAAAAAAAATATTTTATTTTTTAATACATTTACTGTGAAGCGCCCTCTGTTGGTGTGTGTATGAATTATAATTTCAGCAACAATAAACACACCCATAATTGATTGACAACTGTGTGTCTAATCTCATCCTCCAAGTGTACGCTCTCTGCTTAAGTGTATGTATGCTAGCAAGTGCGTTCAACTCTCCAATCCATCCCCCAAAAAATAATTGAGGAGAAACTCGTTCATTCGTTGATCCTTGTTTAAGGGTTTGTATGCATATATTTCATATATATACATATATAAAAAATTTATTACTATTATTATTATTATTACTATTCTTATATTCTATATATACTTATAAACTTAAATATTACATATAATTTTGAGCAATTGATAATAGAATGTTTTTTTTAACGTGAGAATAACTTATGAATTAACAACACACTGTTGTTCCTTGTAGTAGGTGTGGTATTAGAGAGAAAAAGAATATGCCAACATCTTAGAATAAAATTTTTTAAGGATTTTTCACATATTTTTGCGTCAAACAGTATCATACTCACAAATTTGTAATATATTGTCTCGATTTCAATTTCTTAAAATATAATTCAACGATGTAAACTTACTTTCTTTCGTATTTCATAAACTAACAAAGTTTCACATATGACATGCTTTGTTTTTTCGTTTGTTTATTTAAAGCATTTTTCCGCATAGTATTCATTGTTTGATGTTAGAATGTGTGAAATATAAGGCGTTTAACTTTCATAATATTATTTTCAGTAAAAAATAAAAATCATATCATTACAATAAGAAAATAAATAGATTCCGCAACAAAATCTCATACATTTTATATGATGTTTTCGTCGTCCATCAGAGTGTCTAACTCATTCAATTCAACCACATAATCATTTCTGAAAATTGTCTTACGTATAAGAACCAAAACCAAACAATAAATAAACAAATTGTTTTTTTAACTAGCAAATCATTCTAAAGTCATCTGTACCTCTCATTTTAGGTGTTATGCAAGCAACCACAATGGGCGGCACAAAACTAGAGAAACGTTACTCCCCAAGTTTCCGGGAAGAGCACATCCGTAAAACGAGCGCATCAAAAAGGAAACGCGATGACGTTCTACGGTTAGTATTCATCTCATATCAATAACTATTGAAAATTTCAAAATATATATGTTTTTTATAGATGAGAATAGAAAAATAAAATGTTGAAATTAGAATCCGTCTTGGGTAAATAGCATTAATATACTATTTATTTTAAAGAAAAAAAATACAACATTTTTTTTTTTTTTTCAAAATCCCTCTAACAATATTATGAAAGAAAGTATTTTTTTTAGGACAGAAACTCGAAATCGCGCGCACCCATCAACTCGCACGAAACCACTAGGCCAATCTCGTACTACCCCTGTCCTCTTTCTTTTATAAACAATTTTATTGATAAAATAAGTATAAATAAAAATATACAAATATGTATACAAGTCATAGGCACTTAAACGTAGTTTTACAAAAAAAAAAGTAGCTCTCGCGATATGATGAATTAATTATGGATTTTTTCTTTTTCTTTCTCTTACAGGATGAAAGTACATAAAAATGGAAATGCAGCCGATGTTATTAAGAGTATTTCACAATTAGACAACTCTAACAAACAATGTTAGTATCAGATAATCGACTTAAAAAAAACAAAAGCTTTGCTTACTAAACAAAAAGAGCCTCCAAAATAACAATGAGATCAGCACGAAAAATGATATCTTCATATTAACCATTTCACGAAAAGAAACGTTCTTGCTTTACACACAAGTCTTCAAAAAAGCATCCTCTTTGTACAAAAACACAATAATTTCAATTCAAAACGTCTTCAATTCCTTCATAACAGCAAGAAAGTAGCAATTGCGTATGAAAAAGATCTACAACACATTGCAAACTAAATTTTAAAATTTGCATTTAGATTTTTTTGGTATCTACTTATTCAGCAAGCTACTTAAAGCATATATGCGTCTGAAGGCACAGTCCATTATTTTGCATTGTTCTTAACATTTCAAAACTAACAACTAAGTCTTTTGAATTTACTTCAAGAACGGGCGATACGCCTTTCCTTCATCCGCAAACATCTCTTTAACTAAAGCATCACTATTTTGATTCTGGCGATTGCAGTTGCAATATTGAGTTCAAAACGAATAAAAATAAAATAAGAGCCTCCACGTATAAATTTAAAGTTTTTGGTAAGCACAGTACTCTTTTAAACTCGACAATACCTCTCTCAGTAAAACTTTCCTTCCTGATGGAAAAAACGACAACGGTATTAACAAAAAATCTCTACGACGAATTTTTTCGCCAATACCTGGTCGCTACATTGCATTCGCGCCGAACTGTTGAACTTGAACTTTGAGGGCATTTACATTACTAAGTAAACTAGTGTGCCACTGTCGGGGTCCAAATCATTTTTTTCCTTGCTGAAGCACGTAATAACATATGTGCCTTTTGTCGTCGTAGAAAAGCAGATTGTCGTCAGAGCAGAATTCTTATCGAAAAAACTAAGTAATAAAAACTAAAAAAAAGTGATAGTAAAAACTAAGTAGAAATGAGAAAACTGCTTATTTCTGAGTTTTGATTTTTATTGAAAAGTAGGCAAGCCAAATGACAAAAATTGAGTCTTGCCTGTTAATACTGTTACCATACCACGCTGGGTATGTAAATTGAAATCGGGAGCTATTTGAAGTCGTTCTTGCGATGTACAAGATTTGTGCAAGGTCAAAAGTGATCACAGAAAAACATATGGTTTTCAAATGTCGATTGTACCAACGCTGGGTTAAACAGAATCATTTGCATTTTGCATAGATGTCCATAATGTCCCCCTGTTCAAAACCTGATTGTTCGTAACCTCATTCGAATGCGCGTAAAATGTTTATCTGAATCAATTTTTGCGTATGTTTTATGACCGTTCTTAGAGCGCTATTTTAAGAATTCTGTTGTCTTCCATCAAACCACATCGAAAAAAATGTTCCTTCGAAGCATTCTTGCAATTTGAAGAGTTAATTCGTTTTTTTTTAAGGTTTGTGCGATTTTCTCGTTTACGGACATTTTGGAATTGTTGATATTATTTTTCAGATCAACTCAACCTGTTTGGATCCATTGGGAACATATAATCCAGCACGCTTTTTTTGTCGCAAATTTGTGTACCAAAAACCTGAATGGTACTGATTGCATTCATTTCTTATTTCTTGCAGACTTTCTTATGCTGGAGAACATAACATCACAATATAAAAACCCATGTATCTTGGACTTGAAAATGGGTACACGACAGCATGGAGACGATGCCTCTGCAGAGAAACGTACAAAGCAAATGGCTAAGTGTGCAGCAAGTACCTCTGCTTCTCTCGGAGTCAGATTGTGTGGAATGCAAGTTTTCCAAGCAGATCTTGATCAGTATGCAAAACGTGACAAGTATTGGGGCCGAGAGCTTAATGAAGAGGGCTTCAAGCAAGCGCTACATGATTTTTTCTACAATGGCTACAGGCTTAGAACACGTGTCATTAAAAAAATTATTCAGCGGCTACAACAACTGAGGAGAGTTATTGAGAAACAGTCGAGTTACAGATTTTATTCATGGTGAGTTTGAAAACTATACATTTAATATATCATTACCTTATTTGGTTTATTCTTGTTTGTAGCTCTCTGCTTATTGTGTATGAAGGTTTCGAGGAAAACCCTATGATGCAACCAGTTGAGAATGTCTTTGCTACACCAACACTAATGACTGTTGAAAACGAACGCTGCCCGATTTCGCCATATTGTCATGAAAAAATTGTAATGGATCACCCGGAAAACAGTGTAGACGCTGATGATGTCGACGTTGATGCAGATGATGATGAAGAGAATGATCTCAGTAGCTGCAGCCACACACCAACCTCCAATCATTGTTGCTACGATGCAGATGCATCGAACGATTCCACCGAGTTGAATCTCTCTTCTTCGCATGAGGACAGCGATCATAATCATCGAATTGCAACCCCGGTAAGCTCTGCGTGCCGCCATCACCGGCATCAGCGTCACAATCAACGTCACCAGCACCAGCACAACAGTAGTAATCGTCAAAGTAACCATTATCATCATCGTTATCACCGTCATCACAATCACGATGACTCAGTGGACGGAGATGTTGATGAAGATGAGGAACAACACACCAGCATTGAAATCAGTACTGAAGCACATCATAGAGGTTTTGCTGAGGCAGTGGCGCGAGGTGTAAAAAGCAGTAGCAGCAGTAGCAGCCCACCACCGTCCCAGCAACAGCAACAAATGTCTGCGACCTCACAACAGCAATCATCCCCTTTCATTCCAATCTCTGAAGAAACAGTATTCTTAGATCCTGAACCACCGCTGCCCAGTATCTCAACTTCTAGCCCGCACTCTGGTGATTCCTGGATGAATTATAGCAGCAATAGTAGCGATGATTTTTCCGGACTCTCAGAACAAATCAAAGCTGTTACATCAGGTCGACAAACTGGCAATAACAGTTCGGATGAGGGAAGTTCCGACTACGACAACAGTTTGATTGGTCAGACAGAGGCGCTGATGAAAAGGTATAAGAGCGAAGATTCATCCCCAAAATCTACTCCGAAAGGAGCTGTTAAACGTCTTCGTTGCAAAGACGACGAGGAGGAAAATTCCATTGACAAAACCGAATCCTCGTCTTCAGTGGCTAAGAAATCAAGTACTGTTAGTGCAACAGGTGAATCGCCCTTGAAAGATATAATAAGAGATTCAGTGGCTAAAAACGAACCATTTTCTTTACCGACAACGCCCACGAGTGGACAATTGGCTGGCATCAAAAATTCCCTACTCGCTGGTATTCTTATGGACACAGTGCAGGTGCAGAGCAAAGAAGGTGTGGATGGTAATGACAACGGGTTCCTGATACCAAGTGAAGCTGCTCGTCGGCATTCTCATCCCCACGAAGACTCGGTCACAAGCATGGAAACTCATCAATTTATTCAACCACAACAAAAACAACAACCACAGAGAAAAATATCTTCCGCGTCAAAACGCCAAAATCTTCGTCAAACGCAAAATCGTAATCATCTGCCGCACTCTTCAAAGTCTTTGGACACAAGCAATCCAACGGGCACAGACGACTCACGTTGTCCAGTTGATGTCCGCATGATTGACTTCGCACATACAGCCTTCGTGCCAAGAAATGGGTGTGGTCTGCTACCATCACCACCGTCAATGCCTGTGCACCATGGTCCCGATGGGGGTTTTCTCACCGGACTCGACAGTCTAAATAAGCTGCTGAATGAGATCCTCTCTGATGAGAAGTTAAATTAAAAAAGCATAGCACAGGAAAACACAGCCTGACCATGATAAAAATTTTCCGTCGACTCGTTCTTTTGTGTAAAGCAGATTTAGATTTTTTCTAAGAAAAAAACACAAAAAACAAAATAGGAAACTGAGTAGAAGAGAAAAGAAAACAGTTCAGCACTTACTCTTCTGTTTCATTTTGTATGTTTTTTCTTTCTTTTTGTTGTATCTGTTAAATGGTTTACTTTCAATGCAAGCAAAGAAGCAAGCAACAGAATAAACGAAATCTAAAATGACACTAAAAGTATATATTTTGTAAAACCAAGAAAAGAGTTAGCAACAAAAAATGACCCTGATTCGGACGAAAATCACTCTCTGGAGGGTAATACACAGTATTTTTTACATAGGTGTTTTATTATTCATTTTTTGTTTTAATTAATTTAATAGTTTTTACGGAAGTTGACTGTAATAAACAAACAAGCAAAAATGATGTCTTAATATTTTCTCCTAGATTAAAATACAAATAAAATAAAGATGCTAAAAATAATCGAAAGGACTTTCTAAAGCAAAAAACCTTATTATAATTATATGTAACTGTTTCTGAATGTATTCATACGATTTCCCTTGTAGAAATAATTGATATATAGACACAAAATATGATTAGAGTATGCTAGGAAGAAGTAAATTTGTCTATAATCTCTTAACATTTCTGACTCTCTTAAAAAGGATTATATTATAATGATAAACTTTGACACCACGATAAATTATATATTGATATAAATGTTTAAAACATTTGCATTAACAAACACCAGATGATGAATATAATTGTAATTTTAATAAACGCAAAAAAAGAAAATACAAAAAAAGGAAAAACGGAAAATTACAAATGAAAATAGTTTTTAACAATAGGACAGAAATGGTTATATATAACTAGAGAAAAAAGGATGAATAAAATAAACTGAAACTTTGAAAATATATAAATAAAAAATAATATTCTTGTTTTATTCCTTCTCTATGCATGTAATTGAAAATTTATTTTCTGTTAGTTATACTCGTACATTAACATTTAAGACATTTTTTCGTGAATTGATTATCAGAATCCTCTTTTGCAAAACGTTTGAAAAATACCATAAAAGCAAACCCTTCACATACACGAGCCAAGACTTCTAAAAACGCGTACGTCGAATTGACTTGTGTTGAATCAAGAATCGTAATGTAATTATTATCTAATGCTATAATTTTCCACAGAGCAAATATATAATCAATTGCGTATAAGCAATATTTGCAGAGAGAATTTCAAAAAAGGGAAGGAAAATCGGAAGTAGTCGATGTTGGAGCCATTTGTCCGTTTGATTTAAATATCTGCATGGTTGAGTCACAAAAATAAACTAAATCCAAGTGACATGCAATAGTTCCAAGTATAACTTTGCTTCTTAATTATGACGATTTTTGTATGATCTAAATAGTTTTATACATGAGCTTACTTGTGATTTATTTAAATCCGCCTTCTTTACAAAACTAGCGTAACTAACTGTTCAAAGGGTAAGAGGTGCAGATAATAACACGATGCCCTGCACCAACAATCTTATATTTCCCAGGTGCACTATTGAGCTCCTGCATGAAACGATCATATGAGATTGAGAAAGTGCGAAATGAAGAGAGAGATATTAGATGGAAGAAAATGCGAAGCCGAACATAATATAGGTTTGAAGAATCGAAAAGTAAATAAAGAATGAATACGGGGCTGATGCGTCAACGAATGTTCCAAAATCGATATCTGAACTAAATACCTTACATTTAGTAACGGTAACACCTCCTCCGAGTTTCTGACGAAACTACTATTTGCCAATCATGCTGTTTGGAATCCACAAGAAAATGTAGTACCCAATATATAGCACGCCAAACACAAGTAGAAGAAGCTTCAAATATATATTAGATGAACCTTAAATTAAAACAAGTACAATGTAAAAATGAAAATTCAAAAAATCTTTCAAATGTTCTTTGGGATTATGGTCTGCTGATTGCGGTGTTTTTCTACTTTGGAACATTTTATACAGTAAATAGCAAAAATGTACAATTTGGGCAAAAAGCTTGGGATTAAATAATAATAATAATTGTATGGCGCGACAGTCCACAGGGGACCAGAGCCTAGCTTGCTCATCAACTACTCCCTGTTGTGCGCGCCACTGTACTCTCACGAGTAGAAGGGACCTACAGTTTTTTGCCGACTCCAAACGGCAATGTTTGAGAAGCTTTCTTAGACAGTTATTACTCTTTGAGTGTTTTCAGCAGCTCGAAAGAGGTAGTCCCGTGAAAAATTCGAGGTGTTCAGCCGGGAATCGAACCTAGACCATTCGGCGTGTGAGAGTCGCACTCTACCCACTACGCCAGAGCGGACACTTGGGATTATTGTCGTAAATTGATCACCCACGTATTGTTTAAGTCCTGAAATCTAAATAAATTTCAAATTCTACACACCATTGTTCCATTCAGTTACTGGTTTTCTCAACATAATTCAGGGCTCACTCGATTTAAAATTATAGAATTTGATTTCACCCGAATATAATACACTCTATGATAACTGTCTTACTTATAAATATGCAACTTCTAACTTCTTCTTCGTTCTAATATATAAAATTGTTTCCTTCAGATCGTATTCTGTAGCTAAAATCACCCTTATCTTCCTTCTCTTAGATTGCTTTAGCTATTACAAAAACGCTTATTCGTGCATTCGCTTTTGCGTCAGCTTAAATTGGCCGTTTATCTTTGTATTTTATAGATTTTATAGAGAGAAATGTGAATGTATGTACGAAAGTTATGTGTCTGTCGAAAATTTTGACTGACACAAGCAAGTTAGGTTTTCTATGTGAAAAAGTTTTTTTCAAACATTTCAACAATCTTCGAAATTTATTTGATAGTTCAGGGAACTAAATTTTCTAAATTCCTTTATCCATAATTTTAAATTTGAAGTTTTAAGTGAGAAATAAATACTGAATGACGTCATAACGTGATAAATGCTAACAAGGAACAGCTCAACTTCTGATCCGATTTCACATGTTCCACATCAGCTGATGATTGACAAATAAATAAATATATAGTTTCTTGCTGTGATGTCTATCAATACTCTGTTTATTAGGAATATTTGCAATTATACAAAATGTCGATCAATTATCTCAACGCGCAATCTAAGTTACATTCAAGGCCAAGAACCTGAACCAAAAATTCGAGAATACTTTTACTATATTGACCACGAAGGAATGGTGAGTCAAATTTCACTCTACTTCTATAAAACACCGTGCAACAAGTGTATATTTTAGCTATTTCTAGACGATGCAAAGATGAAAAACTTTACTTCCTGTTTCAAGGAGAAAAAATTTTTGAAATTTTTCTTTACACGTGTAAGGCTTAACGAAACAAATCGCTATCAAGAGGAGTTTCCATTCCTGTCATTATGCGGCAGAGAAAGAAACTTCATTCGCTGTGACGATCTCCCAATTGTGTTCACACATGTCTTAAAGGATGCAAAAGGTTTGTCTTAAATACGAACGCCCCTGCATAAATCCATGTTTCCCTATTTCAGGTAAAGACATTTTGTCATACGCGCATGCCGGGGACCAGCTTACATTCGATTTCCTGCCAAACAAGATTTACATGAATCCTGAGTCAGGTCGAGTTTATCATCCTGCATGGGAAAAGGTTGGCAACATAGGACTCGTTCGTTCGAAACTAGCTATAGAGTTGAGTAAGAGTTTTGAATTTGAGAACGGCGAAACAAATCCACCAACCCATTTCAATTGGAGCGGCGAGAGGCTTTCACTCGACATCGATTGGGTCAAAAACACAATCCTCAGTAAAAGAATCAAAGATTTAAATTAAACTATTGTAATAAGTTCTTATAAAATATAATTATTGCTCCACACTCAGTGATTTAAATTCTCCCTCTTTAACCCATGATAGCCCTCCCGAGGAGCCCGATGATGAATCTGGAGCTGCTGTCTTAAGCTTAATTTTCTCTGCAACCGCAGAGTGTGTCTCTTCATTGAATTTTTCAAAAATTATATAATGCGGATCATCCGAAACGGGTTCATCATAGACTCGTTCCTTACTTTCATCCACACACGCTTTGGCTCGAACAATGAACTCTGCTCGGTTTTGGGAAAGTAGGTCTGCTGCTTCTTGATTGCTTACAGTTGAGCCTGCTTTCATGACCTCCCAAGGGTCGTGAAACGCGAATTGTAAGAACTTCAGCACTTGCCACAGATGATCTTCCCCCTTTCTCCAAACTGGGAAATCCGCAGTAATGTCAAGAATGCGGGTATAGGGACAAATCATAGGATGGAAGATGTCGTTCTGGAATATAATGGTCTAAAAGATTATTTTCATGAAAAAATGTTTTTATTGATAAATAATTTGGAATTCTCACTGGTAATGCAGACTCCTTGGGAAAATCATCGGGGAGTAATATATTGAAGCGGAAAATACCCTCCTCGTAATAGCCAGAGCGCAAGAATATAACTCCAAACCACACTAGAACGAAGAAAAATTAAAAGATAGGTCAATTTTGATTTACTATACAATTGAAGAATATTTGATATTACAGAGCGAATTTCGAAACGATGGTATCACGTAAACCCCAGAGATTTTTTCAGCTGCTACCATTTTACTAGAAGTGAACAATTTTGTTTTTATTTAGTGCTGGATTTACCAATTGGATTGTACTTACTACTCGGCAAGAATTTTATATTCCTGCTGGATAGTGGAGAATATTTGTTCCTCCGTTTTTGTTGTGTCCAGGGTCATTGTTATTTTAATGAATTTCTCTAAAGCAAAACGAATTAAATCAACAAAACAATTGTTGCAGGAAATTGACAACAAAATAAGGAAATATCATTAAGAAACAGCTGATTGGGTAATTGAAGAGAAATTGGAACACTGTGAGTGTGTTCAAAAAATATAGCTGCGGTCTTAGCTGTCAAAGTATGATTATACATTTTTGCGACTTAACTACTCTATAGGGAAACTTAACCAAATTATTTTCTAAAATAATTATATTACCATAAGGCTTTTATTATTCATATTTCTATTAGTCACATAATTGAGGATCACCTATGGCTGGACGATGAACCAAATCCAATTTAAACGGTTCTTATTCACCTAAATTACCTTGCGATTCGATAAGGTCATAGTGCTATGAATATGCATTCTTCTGGTTAAGCAAAAACATATTTTTGAAAAGAGGATTGGTAGGCATTAATTGATTTCATCTTTGATAGACTACTTCTTAGCGCTATGCCTAGGCAATTCGATATTCTAATCACGTGTTTTTCTAACACTGTGAAATACCGGAAAGCGCCAAAGCCGACACTACTTTGCTGTACACTGCTCTTTGTCATATGCCTCAGCCAACTTCTTCCGATCAACACGATTAAGCAAATGAATTGTAAATTTTGTCTATTATATACCTGTCACTAAAAATTTCAAAAAAAAATGCGTAGTTTTGATAGTTTCTTTAAGCAAAAGTTTGCACATTGATGTCGTCCTGTGTAACGCCAAAATGCTTCCATTTAGTTTTAGCGGTAGAGCTTTGGATGTTAATAGCTCTGTTAAGGAAACTCGTTTCATACTTTTCTTCTTGTGGCGCTACAGTCCGGGGTGGACCTGGGCCTCAATCAACATGCACCTCCAGCCAACACGATCTTTCGCTAGCTGCCTCCAATTACGCCTGGTTGAGGTCCTTCTCCACTTGTGTGTGCCATCTTAGCCTAAGCTGTCCTCTGTTGCGTTGTCCCAATGGCTCTGATTCAAAGACTTTTCGGGCCGGAGCAATGGTGTCCATACGCTCTACATGGCCCAGACATCTTAAGCGTTGTATCCGAAGACGCTTAACCAGGCTCATGTCACTGTACACCCCGTAGAGTTCGTCATTATATCTTCTCCTCAAGATGCCATCAATGCAAACAGGACCAAAAATCGTACGCAAAACTTTTCTCTAGATCAGACTAAGGGCTTCCTCATCCGCTTTTAGTAACATCCAACTTTCCGCGCCATACAGTAGGTCTGGGATGCTGTTATATGAGGGCTTTATTACTCAATTGCCTCCTGAGGCCAAAGAAACAGCAATTAGCAAGAGTGATTCTTCGTTTGATTTCGGTACTAATGTTGTTGTCCCTATTTACCGCGGACCCGAGATAGACGAAGTTTTTGACTACCTCGAAGTTTCTGCTGCCTAGTGTGACGCTCTGTCCGAGACGTCGACATTGTGTGTCCCTTCATGATGACAACATGTACTTCGTTTTGCCCTCATTAACCACCAGACCCATTTTAGCCGCTTCTGCTTCAAAGACGGCAAACGCCTCATTGACGGCTCGCTGCGTTCGTCCAATCACGTCAATGTCATCAGCGTAAGCTAGCAATTGAACTGACTTTTGGAAGATCGTGCCTCTAGTGTTGATTTGTCAGCTACGCACGATCTTGATATTAAAAAAGTCACATGACAGTGCGTCGCCTTGTCTGAAACCTTTTTTCACATTGAAGGTCTCGGTGAGGTCGATACCGACTTTGACAGAGCAGCGAGAGTTCTACATCGTCACTCTACACAATCTTACGAGTTTGGTAGTTAATTTTGAAATGTCCAAACTAGACATGGCACTGTATAGCTTGTCTCTAAGTACACTGTCATAAGCGGCCTTAAAATCGACGAATAGGTAGTGAGTGTCGATTTGCACTTCTTGAGTCCTTTCCATGATCTGCCATAAAGTGAGGATCTGGCTTATCGTGTACTTCCCAAACTCATCATACGTTAGATGATGAAGTTAATTAGAAAATGGTTTTGCCATGTGTAGAAATATTAAGGCAGATATTAGAAAAATGTAAAAGAGCAATGTCTGTTAGTAAGTTGACTTTTGTTTTTATCAACTCAAGCAGCTTGCATTGTTGATTCGCACAACGCTTCCCACAGGTGTAATCGGGTTATCGCGCTGGACGTGATGGAATGCAGTGGTGTCGTGTGGTCCAGACGTGTCAGCAGTTGGTTATGCTGGGAACGGACGTGGTGTAATATGAGGCTGGTGATCTGTAGTATTGAATATTTGCTGTGTTAACTTATAGTATGAAGGATAACGGAATAATCTTATGTTAAAAAATGAAAAAACCCACTTTTTTGCTTAATTGCATAAACAAATATATAATAACAATTTACCATAATAAATTTAAACTCGGAACAATGCTCATACCTATATGGAAAATTGCATTCAATGCTACTTATTAACACACTTTCGTTGTAAAAATTCTAATGTCGGTATTTATTGTCATAACGCTTGAGCTTCACTACTTACTCATGTCCATGCCATTTGCGCAATATAAGCCTTAGAATGGAAATCGTAGGAAAATTAAAAATAAATTGCCGAAAAGTGCCTGAGATTGCTCCACTTAAACGACTCCAAAAGTGCAATAAAATTATTTCTATTTTTGCACCATTAATAGAGAATGTTTCAGGCTTTCAGAAATATTCTTGAATAGATTACTTTTGCGAATATTTCTGAAAGCTCGCAGAATCTTGGACGGTAGCAAAGGCGGATGAGAAAGCCCTTAGTCTTTTCGAGAGAAAAGTTTTGCATGCGATTTTTGGTCCTGTTTGCGTTGATGGCATCTGGAGGAGAAGATTTAATGACGAACTCTATAGGCTGTACAGCGACATGCGCCTGGTCAAGCGTCTACGGATACAACGCTTAAGATGGCTAGGCCATGTAGAGCGTATGGACACCACTGCTCCGGCCCGAAAAGTCTTTGAATCCGAGCCATTGGGACAACGCAACAGAGGACGACCTAGACTAAAGTGGCGCACACAAGTGGAGAAGGACCTCAACCAACTTGGAGTGCGCAACTGGAGACAGCTGGCGAAAGATCGTGCTTTCTGGAGAGGCATGTTGGTTGAGGCCCAGGTCCACCCCGGACTGTAGCTCCACAAGAAGAAGAAGAAGAAGATTACTTTTGCTGTGCTCCGCCAAACATTAAAGCACTTCCCGCAAAAAGTGGCCTTAACAAAAAGCCTGGTCTAGAAAACTGGTGGTCAAACTGAAAAAAAACTGTTGATGCAATTTGAAGGTTAGATGTACGCTCTTTCAAACAAATGAAACATCATGTTCAAGGTGGTTTATTATAAACAATATGGCACATCGAATTTTCTTGAAAAAAAATTTGCAATTTTTAAAATTTCAAAGTCTCTACTTTGAGCTAGTCGTACACCGAAACGGCTCATTAGAAGTCAACAAAATGTTGGCTTTCTAGCTTATCAAATATGTAGATTCGAAAACTATACCACTTGAAAATTATTTCATTTAGCGTATTTTTTTCCGCTCGGGCACCACTGTGCGGCGGCCTCAATTCTAAGTCTTAAATGCAGACATTATACAGTTTAAGCTGCGAACAAAATTTAACGCCCACATCTACCCCATGACGTTTCGCATTAATCAATTACTTTACAGAGTCAATATGTCACATGTTGCTCCTTAGCCTCTTAGATATTGTCTGTGCAAACACCTCTATCGCAACCATGCAGAAATTTTAAACTACCCTATTTATGGTCCAGAGTGCATAAAGTTCGCCGTGACAGGATTATGCAATTCCACTTTTCCATCACAATGCAGACAAACAACATTAAGATGTCTTTCATTTATGAGCAATTGTTTCAAAGACTCCGAGATGCAGCGATAAGTGCTTCTTTTCACGGTTACTGCTTCGGTCGTTTAATGGTTATTGCTAGTGAAAGGCTCACCGCCCAAGCACTCATAATACACGTCTACATCAAGTGTACACTGCTTCTGCTTTCCACTACTTCATGTATGTACGAGTATAGTGAGTTCATTGGATTGCACACAGAACTTTAAATCTCATTTTACCGCCAGATATTAGTTGCAACACAGTGAAAAATGTAGGAGAAATGCCGAAGAAATGCAGGTTGACAATTTAATTATTTGAAAATGTGAAAAAAGGAAACCTTTTTTGTATTTAAATAATTGAAAGGGCACTTATTATCCACCATCCTTTTATTGTTTTACTTAAACTAAGGTAGTTAACTCCGTCTGTTTGGGCAATAACTGCGCAAATACTTTTCAGTGTTTTGAAACCACTGATTATATGGTGACTGATTATGAAAAGTAGTCATGAATATGTAGTAGACTTCCCGACACGCAATCATTGTTGACAACAGTTTTTGTTGGAGGTTGGCAAAAACTGCACTGTAGCGCTCCGTTTCGAAAACTGTTCCACAGTGCTACCAGGCAATAACCTACATTTAATGGAATTTCTTGATCTTCCGAAGGAAAACCAGTAAGCGCTTCTGTGATAGAGACCCTATGTTTTCAACTCCCACTACTTCAGTGCCAAACAGCCACTACGTGATACAAGCAAAGGCGGGACATTGACATAGAAAGTGTTCTGAATGGTATTCACCTTCTCCATAGGCGTCGCACAAGATTCCATCACAAAGCCAAAGCCAACTTAAGTGCTTAGCGAAGGTGAAGTGTCTCGTTTGTACGTCAATAAGTCGGCTGCGTTGTTTTCTGTCTAGAGATTCTCGCTGACGAGGAAGCATGCAGTTGGTCAGCCTGCAACCTGGAGAGTCATGTCATTTCTGGTTGTCGTATCGGAAGACCCAACCGTAGACGAAAGCCCTAACCAAACACGCGGATCGTCCCAAGGTGTATTAACAAGAATACTGGTTATTTACCGTAACTCGTTATTATTTTTAGTTTTTAGGGACATTTATTGCCTTTAATTTTTTACATAAAGAAAAACAAAAAATATGTATATGTTAAAAACATTAAGTTCTAATTATCACATTATTGATAATTATATCTACAGGGCCACGTTTGGAGTATTCTAATCACACCACCATAAGACCATAACCATATTTCCAGCAACTTCATGTTCAATATTTTCTCTTGTTCTAGAAACACCACCTAAGCCAATTTTTTTGTTGGAAGTTGGGAAACACTGCACTGAAGCGCGTAATTTCTTGGTCATCCGGAGGAATACCAACAAACACTTTTGTAATAAAGAACCTACAATAGGGTTTCAGCTCCAACAACGTCAGCATCGAAGAGTCGCCACCTAATCCGAGCAAAGGCAGGCATTGACAGAGGAAGTGTTCTGCAATCTCTATAGAGGGTTTATTCACTTAGCCCAGGCACACTTAAGTGCTAACCGATTGTGAGGTTCCCGGTAACTACCGCAACAAGCCGTCTGACGTCTTTTCTGTCTAGAGATTGCATACGATTGGTGGTGCTGCCGAGAGATCAGACTGTCAATGAAAGCTCTGACCAAGGAGTCCCAAGGTGGGTTAGGGCCCTATGAATGCCTCTTTTGATCACTGTCTAGCAAGTCAATCGGCAATATCGTTTCCCATGATTCCGTGGTATACCTGGACCTGTAAAAGACATTTTTAAAAGTGGTAGAGTAAGGTCGTGTGCGTCGGGGTAACTGCCCGGCCACATTAAAAATAAACAGTTACGAAGCAACCGAATGCCTCGGATGTGGATGGATTCACTGTTGACGACCCACGCAAACGAAAAAAGGATAATGCTCTAAGGATATGCACGTGGAATGTGAGGTCCCTAAACAGACAACGTACAGCCGATGAAATTGCGGAGGCCCTGGACTGCTATAAAGCAGACATTACCGCAATTCAGGAAATGCGGTGGGATGGGCCGGGCAAGAGAAGAGTGAGAAACTGCGACATATACCACGGCGACTGCTACAGGGAGAGAGGGAAACGCTTATTTGGATGCGGTTTTGTTGTTCGAGGCAGACTTAGGCAAAAAGTCTTAAGCTTCCAATACATAAGCGAACGCCTCATAACAATCCGCATCAAGGCTAAATTCGGGAATATAAGCCTCATATGCGCCCACGCCCCGACAGAGGAAAAAGATGACAGCAGTAAAGATGACTTCTATCACCTCCTAGAAAGGACATATGATCGATGCCCCAGCTACAACACCAAGAAAGTTCTAGGAGATTTCAACGCTCAGCTGGGAAGAGAAGAAGTCTTTGCTAAAGTCATCGGAAGACACAGCCTGCACGCCAACACCTCCGGAAACGGACTCAGGCTTGTTGACTTCGCCTCGGGGCGAAATCTCTCTGTGGCCAGCACGCGGTTCCCACACCTCAACATACATAAGGGTACCTGGCGATCACCTGATCAATCAACCGTCAACCAGATTGATCACGTTGCGATCGACGTCAGACACTCCTCCAATATTCTCGATGTCCGAACCTTCCGAGGTGCAAACATCGACTCGGATCATCACCTTGTTGTAGCCAAGGTAAGAACCCGGATATCGAGAGAGCAACGGAGTCGAGACAAGCCAAGACGGTTTGATGTCGGAAAGCTACAATCGCAACCGATCGCTAGAGCCTTTGCCGATCGATTCTCCCTGAAACTATCTCAAAGTTCGACGCTGCCTGCACAAACAATAGAAGACAAGTGGAAACGTTGTCAAGAAGCCATCAAAGAGGCCGCCACTGATGTGCTGGGTTTTACGCCACCACCTAAGAGGAACCCATGGTTTGACGACGAGTGTAGGCAAACACATGCTGCCAAACAAGAAGCGTACAAGGCAACGCTGCATCGAACGACGAGAGCTGTTTGTGAGCTCTACAAACAGAGAAGAAGGGAAGAGAACCGGCTTCTCAGAAGAAAAAAGAAAGAGCACGAGAAGCGCGCGGTCGAGGAAATGGAGAGGTGCTATGGCAGGAATGATGTCCGAAATTTTTACCACAAGATAAAACAGTTATCCGGTGGTTATAAGGCTCGGACAGAAGCCTGCCGGGATCAAAATGGACAACTAGTGGTAGAGTCGCAGTCGGTGCTGAAAATCTGGAAGGATCATTTCTGCAGACTCCTAAACGGCGATGACGTCGCAAATTCCGCTGTTAGGCAGAATGTCCCACTCAATTTGGACGACGATGGACAAGAATTCCGTCCCCCCGACTTCAACGAGGTCAAGATAGCAATATCGAGACTGAAATCGAACATAGCTGCTGGCGCGGACGGACTATCCGCAGAGCTGTTCAAAGCGGCACCAGCTCATCTGTGAGATATGGTCGGAGGAAAGCATGCCCGACGAGTGGAATCTCAGCATCGTTTGTCCGGTCCACAAGAAAGGAGACCCCTTCGACTGCGCCAACTGCCGAGGGATCAGTCTTCTTAACATTGCATATAAGATTTTCTCTGCCGTACTGTGTGAGCGCCTGAAACCGTTCGTCAACAACCTGATAGGTCCTTATCAGTGTGGTTTCAGGCCAGGGAAGTCCACAATCGACCAGATCTTCACACTGCGGCAGATCCTGGAGAAGTCCCAAGAAGTACAAATCGACACCCACCATCTATTTGTCGATTTCAAGGCCGCGTATGACAGCGTGCATAGAGACGAGCTATACAGTGCCATGTCTAGTTTTGGCATCCCTACCAAACTCGTCAGATTGTGTAGGATGACGATGGAGAACTCTCGCTGCTCCGTCAAGGTCGGTAGCGAACTCACCGAGACCTTCGATGTCAAAAAAGGATTTAGACAAGGCGACGCGCTGTCATGCGACTTCTTTAACATCATCCTTGAGGGGATCGTGCGGAACTCACACGTCAACACCAGAGGCACGATCTTCCACAAGTCCGTTCAATTGCTAGCTTATGCGGATGACATTGACGTGGTCGGCCGAACTCAGCGAGCCGTCAATGAGGCGTTTGCTAGCATTGAAACGGAAGCGGCTAAAGTGGGACTGGTGGTAAACGAGGGCAAAACGAAGTATATGCTGTCATCGAAGAAGGACGCAGAACATCGACGTCGCGGACAGAGCGTCACTATGGGCAGCAGACACTTCGAGGTAGTGAAAAACTTCGTCTATCTCGGCTCCGCGGTGAATAAGGACAACAACATCAGTACCGAAATCAAGCGCAGAATCACTCTTGCCAATCGCTGTTTTTTTGGGCTCAAGAGGCAATTGAGTAATAAAGCCCTCTCCCGAACGTCCCGGATGAGGAAGCCATTGGTCTCTTCGAGAGAAAAGTTCTGCGTGCGATTTTTGGTCCTGTTTGCGTTGATGGCATCTGGAGGAGAAGATTCAACCACGAACTGTATGGGCTGTACGGCGGCATGAGCCTAGTCAAGCGTCTACGGATACAACGCTTAAGGTGGCTAGGCCATGTAGAGCGCATGGACAGCACTGCTCCGGCCCGAAGAGTTTTCAAATCCGAACCACAGGGACAACGCAACAGAGGACGTCCTAGACTGAGATGGCGCACACAAGTGGAAAAGGACCTCAACCATCTTGGAGTGCGCAATTGGAGGCAGCTGGCAAGAGATCGTGCTAGCTGGAGAGGCATGTTGGTTGAGGCCCAGGTCCACCCCGGACTGTAGCGCCATCCGAAGAAGAAGAAGAGTAAGGTCTTAAACAGAACTTGGCTCTCGCTACAGACTCAGATTCTTCTCTCCTTTCACCTATTCTTCTCAATATATCTGGAGGCCAGACTTATCTTCAATACCCCGATTTGTGGATCAATGCGACAGACATTATGATATGTTCAATCACGAAAAGGAATACAATAAAGAAACAAGGAGCTTCAAGTCCGAATAAAATTTCAAATAAAATCCAATTATCAATATTGTAATTGGCACGCTCTAAAGAGTTTATTTTTCACGCTTAAGTGATCAGAATTAAATCACACTACAGGCGAAGGTGTAGAAAAACGGGGAGCGAAGGAGGAACCGGTTCACATTGGGTCTGCTTCAATTTATTTGTGTACAGAAATTCGTAGTTGAGTAGTTTGGGTAAAAATCTCTCTTGCAGAGAGTAACTCTGCCGAAACTTGTAAAAAGACTTTTCGTAGAAATTCGCAGAATTGAATGTAAACAGCTATCAGATATATGAAATGTCAGAGGTTTTTTATTTTCTTTCGACAGTCATTTGCTGCCCACAGATTTTTTTTGGTAGAAATTTGTAGGGAGGGGAAATATTTCACTCCCTCATGAGCGCTCTCTTCTATGAAAAAATCAGCAAACGGAACGCCTTTTGGTAGTGTTTCGGCGAATTTCGTAGGCATTTGCAGCAATTCAGATCAATTCTAACATATGTACCTATTGCTGTAAAGAGGGGCGTTCGATATATTCTCGGTACCGATATGAAGAAAAATGCGAATTCAATTTTAATCAATTTTATTTTTCAATATAATCTCCCCTAACATCAATGCATTTGTTACAGCTTGCGATAAGCTCTTTAAAACCCTCAAAAAGATAAATTTGCAAAATATCCATTTATTGCCGACTTGAGTTCTTCATCATCCGAAAATCTTTTTCCACGAAGACATTTTTTTAAATCCGGAAACAGGATGGACTAGGGGCAAGGTCTGGACTATAGGGTGGGTATTGGATTTCTTCGAAACCACAATCTCGCGCAGCAGCCTTGGAAATTCGTTTGAACAGGAGCTTTGTCATGACGAAGCAACACACCCGCTGCGAGTTAACCCCGTCTTTTCTTTTTATTTTCCTCCCGCAAAATTATGCAAAGTGGAAGCGTATGATGTGGCGTTAATGGTTTCACCTTTTTTGTACTTCCCTTTGAGTCCCAAAGAACTGTGGCCATGAGCTTCCTGGCAGACGGAGTGACTTTGAACTTTTTCGGGGGGTCTGTTCCTTTTTTGTGCCACTGCATGGACTCTTGTTTGCTTTCAGGGTCATAGTGGTGAACCAATGTTTGGTCCCCAGTAATAATTCGATCCATAACACTGTCCGCGTTCTCACTACACATCAGCAAAAGCTCTCTATAGCATGCGATTCTCACTTTTTTCTGGGGCGCTGTGAGCATTCGTGGCACCCACCTTGCACTGACCTTTGAAAGGTTAAGGTGATCATGAAAAATGGTGTGAATGGTACCAGATGAAAACTTGGTGATCTCTGCCATCATTTTCACATTTATTCGGGCATCCTCAAGAACAAGTTTTCCGACTTCTTTTATGCTTTCTCCTGTACAAGTAGTAGCCGGGGCGCCGGAGCGGGGGTCGTCTTCAATGCTCTCTCTGCCTCTCTTGAACTCACTTGACCATTTTTGCACAGTTGATAATGAAGATGCAGAACTCTGGTAAAAAGCCACCATCTCTTCATGAATAGTTTTTCGAGGTTTACTTGCTTAGTGAGAAATTTAATTACATCGTCTCAGTTGCCATTATGATTCTGTTAAACTACAGATAAAACGCGAATTAAAAATCACATTTATATGAAATTTTACATGAATGCACTAAAATAATTTTGCATTCACTTGAAAAATAAGTCAATTTATATATTATATATAACCACAGCTTCACTCCGATACCGAGAATATATTGAGACCCCTATGGATAGGAATGAGGGGAAAAGTTGATTTGGGAAGAATTTGCACGAAAGAGGGCTTTAATGTAAACTGACAGGCATTCGTAGTGAGGCCAGTGAATTCTTGAATTGGATGCAAGCAGACAATTCATTTGAGAATTTCTGATTGAAATAGCTATAAAAGAGTATTCAAGACGCTTTATAACGGCGGTGTTGATTTACTATTCCCAAAATGTTTTATTAATGTTCTATCCAGTAGGCGTAGGGAGGTCTTGGGCGCACCAGATTCAACATGTTTTGTGCCTAGATATTTCACTGCAAAAATGACAAAGATGCAAAGATAACTTTAAAACTTCCTCGGAAATCTTTTCTGTTCAATTACAGATTATAAAGGGCTAGGAATCGATTCAACAAGTTTCATCGTGTATTCGGGGCTGATTTTATCCCACTCCTTTAGCAAAACCCTTTTCAAGTCCTTCTTGTTAGATATCTGATATTTCCGTACAATCTACAGTTTATGCCATACATTTTCAATAATGTTTAAATCTGGAGACTGTGGGGGTGTTGTGGGGGTGTTTTGATTGTACTTGGACAGTGATATAGTAGCCATTCTCGAATAATCCCCGCTGTGTCCTGGTAGAAAAGAAATGGATCCTGTATGCCCAGTTTCGGAGCACTTGTTTTAAAATTAGATTTCAATATACTTAAATATTATTATTTATCCATAGTTCCGAGCCATTGGGACAACGCAGCAGAGGACGACCTAGACTAAAGTGGCGCACACAAGTGGAGAAGGACCTCAACCAACTTGGAGTGCGCAACTGGAGACAGCTGGCGAAAGATCGTGCTGGCTGGAGAGGCATGTTGGTTGAGGCCCAGGTCCACCCCGGACTGTAGCGCCACAAGAAGAAGAAGAAGTTCCACCTACAAAATGTAATTTACCAACACCCGCAGTTGAACAGGCACCCCAAAACATTACATGCCCCCCTCCATGTTTGACAGTTGCACGCAAATTGACTGGATTCATCTTCTCATTGGGCGTTCCCCATACGTTGGTGGGCCCATCTGACCCAAAAAGGTTGAATTGTTTTCATCCGTAAATAAAACGTCTTTCCAGAACAAAAAACCTTTCATCGCTTAGCTATGGGCGAATTCTAGTCGAATTTTTACATTTTCGACTGATAAATAGCTTTTTCCGTGCAACTCTACCATTTAATCCAGCTTTTTGCAAAACCCTTCAAATTGTTTTTGCATTACATTTGATGTTTAAATGTTGTTCTACCATATCACGCAACTTTGGCGCACTCAGCCTTGGGTTTTTCTTCGATTTGTTGATAATCCAGCGTTCATTAAAGGTAAAGATGTAAAAATTTTCTTTGGAATAATTCTTGGCTTATTAATAATTCGTTTCCCCTTGTTGTACCTCAAAATTATGTTTCTTACAGTCTCTTGAGCTTTGTTTACTACTTTAGTCCTTTGACTTTTTCCATCTTGATAATGTTTAATAACTAACTCTCGAATCTCAATAGACGTGTGGCGCCCATTGCGAGTATATTTTGTGAAAGAACACTTTCTGACTATATTTTAAAGCAATTTATAAAGTTTAAGTTGTAAATCGGGAGCACGAGGAAAAACGAAAAGAAAATCACTACGAAGATATTGAAGGTACCGTTATTAATAATTTTAATTGGGCCATTTTCACTTTGTGGTAAAATTTAATTGTGTTGGTGTCTTTTTTATGTTTATTTATTTTATAAAAGGAATCACTTTTTTTCAACTCGTTACAATAATAATCAAATATTAACAAACAAATATTTGTTGTTGTTCTTTTTAACAATTTCTTATATATTTAGCAATAAATATGATTTTTTCAGTTGTAAGCCATTTTCACTGTGAGTCACTGTATCTGGGCGATCGTCTTAATTCAATGCTGAGTTAATGCATATACTATCAATAATTATGAACATGTGTTTAAAAGAAATTATCTTACCAATTCCAATGAGTGTATTAACTTAATTTGTTAAGTTTTAATAAAATTATGTTCACCAAAATGGGCTGCATAACTATTTCATTCAACAAACAAGAGGCAATCATTGATTACTACATAAGTCCTAGTTCATTGTTCTTGTCCTGGTTGGGTAAGGAACTGCCGATAGAATAGAATAAACCCTTCTGACGTTCTGAAGTTTTCATAATCGCCATAGCATCAGAAAATCGAAAGGTTCCAGATGTTGAATAATAATTTTGTGTTCGTTTATGTAACTCCGATTTTGAAAAATTTAAATAAATGATAACAGATGAAGGCAGATATGGCAGATTGTGATAGAGTTAGATGTTTACGGTCAGTATTGTGCGAATAGAGTTGTACAAGAGTTTTTATAACCTGCAGGTTACTCGGATCTCGCTGGTGCCATGTGATTACATAAACCACAAAATTTTTACACGGATGGCTTAGGTAGTTTTGTCGTTGTTATTTCACGCCTACTTTATCAAACTATTTCATTTGCCAATGTGATTTCGATAGAGAATAGTGACTTCTGATCTATGAAAACTCTTTTCGAGTAACCATTTTTTAGTGGTACCTCAATCAAGAGTTGTATGCGTGTGAAGCCGTCATTCGTATTACAAATATCAGATATCTCATGTGTTTTCAAATACTAGTAAAAGCGACAGTTTTAAAACGAATTCGAAAACACTCAATCTACACTTCTCGTCTAGGAAATGTTCAATGAAGATCGTCATAGAAAGTTTGAGGATTCCAGTATTAGGTAACAGGACAAATGTATAAAGTGCACATGGATAGAAGCAAATGACTGCGCAAGGCAGTACGTTCGGTAACCAACTTAGACACAACGATTTTATTATACGTATACACATTCGTACGAATTTAGTAAATTTGGAATTAAAGTGTTGATGAAATTAAAAAAAAATCTGAATCAAATTAATAGTCCACCAAAATACCGCTTAAATGCTTTCATGACATCACATCTAGTTAAACATAAACATATACGAAGTGGGTGTAGACCGCACTATAAACCCTTGTGATTCCGAAAAGTAAAAAATCAGATTCATTGCCATAGGTTATGCCGGAATAAATAGATCATGCGCATGATAAAAGAAACATTGCGAAACATTTATCAACACAATTACACCAGGGAATATTAAACTGTTTCAATAGGCTAATAGGAGAATTTAAGTCCATTCGTATGGAATTGGTATAATTGTGTGGTTGTTGTCCTCGCTTAATGTTCATAGCTACTCTGTAGAAACTTATTTTATAGGATGTTGCTGTGAATGTTGACAATTGTGGATTGTTGCTATGATCAATGCTAGCAACCATCCACAAACGCCTCCCTCTCCTTGAATGTGCATCAACTCTTCTTTCCGCTTTTCCTCATTAATTGTTATACGTTAAACATGTACAGGTACAATCAAACAAAATTGATTTCTGGAAATAATCAGCTAATCGAAATTTACCATACGCATATATCTGTTGTAAAAAGTACATGCAGTCTTCAAGAAACGAAACACAGCATCGACGTCTCGGACAGAGCGACACAGTAGGAAGCAGAAACTTCGAGGAAGTTAAGGACTTCGTCTACCTCTGCTCCGCGGTGAACAGGTAAACAGGGACAACAACATCAGTACCGAAATCAAACGCAGAATCACTCTTGCCAATCGCTGTTTCTTTGGACTCAAGAGGAATTTGAGTAATAAAGCCTTCTCTTGAAGGACTAAGCTCACTTTCTATAACAGCTTAATCATCCCAGTCGTACTTTATGGTGCGGAAACCTTCTTCTTCTTCTTCTTCTTCTTGTGGCGCTACAGTCCGGGGTGGACCTGGGCCTCAACCAACATGCCTCTCCAGCCAGCACGATCTTTCGCCAGCTGTCTCCAGTTGCGCACTCCAAGTTGGTTGAGGTCCTTCTCCACTTGTGTGCGCCACTTCAGTCTAGGTCGTCCTCTGTTGCGTTGTCCCAATGGCTCGGATTCAAAGACTTTTCGGGCCGGAGCAGTGGTGTCCATACGCTCTACATGGCCTAGCCATCTTAAGCGTTGTATCCGTAGACGCTTAACCAGGCGCATGTCGCTGTACAGCCTATAGAGTTCGTCATTAAATCTTCTCCTCCAGATGCCATCAACGCAAACAGGACCAAAAATCGCACGCAAAACTTTTCTCTCGAAAAGGCTAAGGGCTTCCTCATCCGCCTTTGCTAACGTCCAAGATTCTGCGCCATATAGTAGGACGGGGATGATCAAGCTGTTATATAAAGCTAGTTTAGTCCTTCGAGAGAGGGCTTTATTACTCAATTGCCTCTTGAGCCCAAAGAAACAGCGGTTGGCAAGAGTGATTCTGCGTTTGATTTCGGTACTGATGTTGTTGTCCCTATTTACCGCGGAGCTGAGGTAGACGAAGTCCTTAACTACATCGAAGTTTCTGCTGCCTAGTGTGACGCTCCGTCCGAGACGTCGATGTTGTGTGTCCTTCCTTGATGACAGCATGTACTTCGTTTTGCCCTCATTTACCGCAAGACCCATTTTAGCCGCTTCCGCTTCAATGCCAGCAAACGCCTCATTGACGGCTCGCTGTGTTCGTCCAATCACGTCAATGTCATCAGCGTAAGCTAACAGTTGAACTGACTTCTTTAAGATCGTGCCTCTGGTGTTGACTTGTGAGTTACGCACGATCTTCTCGAGGATGATGTTAAAGAAGTCACATGACAGTGCGTCGCCTTGTCTAAAACCTTTTTTGACATTGAAGGTCTCGGTGAGTTCGGTACCGACCTTAACGGAGCAGCGAGAGTTCTCCATCGTCATCCTACACAATTTGACGAGTTTGGTAGGAATGCCAAAACTAGACATGGCACTGTATAGCTCGTCTCTATGCACACTGTCATATGCAGCCTTGAAATCGACGAATAGGTGGTGAGTGTCAATTTGCATTTCTTGGGTCTTTTCCAGGATCTGCCGTAATGTGAAGATCTGGTCTATTGTGGACTTCCCTGGTCTGAAACCACACTGATAGGGACCTATCAGGTCATGGACAAATGGTTTCAGACGCTCACACAATACGGCAGAGAGGATCTTGTATGCGATGTTCAGGAGACTAATCCCTCTGTAGTTGGCGCAGTCAAAGGGGTCTCCTTTCTTGTGGACCGGGCAAACGACGCTGAGATTCCACTCATCGGGCATGCTTTCCTCCGACCATATCTTACAGATGAGCTGGTGCATGCGCCCAACCAGGTCATCTCCAGCTGCTTTAAATAGTTCTGCGGACAGTCCGTCCGCTCCAGCAGCTTTGTTCGACTTTAGCTTGGATATTGCTATCCTCACCTCGTCCAAGTCGGGGGGACGGAATGCTTGTCTATCATCGTCCAAATTGAGTGGAACATTCTGCCTAGCAGCGGGATTTGGGTCGTCATCGCCGTTTAGGAGTCTGCAGAAATGATCCTTCCAGATTCTCAGCAAAGACTGCGACTCTACTACTAGTCGTCCATTTTGGTCCCGGCAGGCCTTAGTCCGAACCTTGTATCCTCCGGATAGCGGTAAAATTTTCGGACAAAGCACCTTTCCATTTCCTCGACCGCGCGCTTCTCATGCTCCTTCTTCTTCCTTCTGAGAAGCCGGTGCTCTTCCCTTCTTCTCTGTTCGTAGAGTTCACGAACAGCTCGCGTTGTTCGATGCAGCGTCGCTTTATAGGCGTCTTGTTTAGCTGCATGCGCTTGCCTGCACTCGTCGTCAAACCATGGGTTCCTTCTGGGTGGTGACGTGAAACCCAGCACATCAGTGGCAGCATCTTTGATGGCTTCTTGACAACGTTTCCATTCTTCTTCTATGCTTAGTGCAGGAAGCGTCGAACTCTGAGCGAGTTTCCGGGAGACTCGGTCGGCAAAGTTCCCAGCAATCAGCTGCGATTGTAGCTTTTCGACGTCAAACCGTTTTGGCCTTTCTCGACTCCGTTGCTCTCTCGATATCCGGGTTCTTACCTTGGCTACAACAAGGTGATGATCCGAGTCAATGTTTGCACCTCGGAAGGTTCGGACATCGAGAATACTGGAGGAGTGTCTGACGTCGATCGCAACGTGATCAATCTGGTTGACGGTTGATTGATCAGGAGATCGCCAGGTTCCTTTGTAAATGTTCAGGTGTGGGAACCGCGTGCTAGCCACAGAGAGGTTTCGCCCCGAGGCGAAGTCCAACAGCCTGAGTCCGTTTCCGGATGTGTTGTCGTGCAGGCTGTGTTTACCGATGACTCCAGCAAAGATGTCCTCCTTTCCCAGCTGAGCGTTGAAATCTCCTAGAACGATCTTGGTGTCATAGCTGGGGCATCGATCGTATGTTCTTTCTAGGAGATCATAGAAGTCATCCTTGATGTTGTCATCCTTCTCCTCTGTCGGGGCGTGAGCGCATATTAGGCTGATGTTCCCGAATTCAGCCTTGATGCGGATTGTCATGAGGCGTTCGCTGACTGGGTCGTAGCTCAAGACTTTTTGCCTAAGTCTGCCTCGAACAACAAATCCGCATCCGAATAAGCGCTGCCTTCTCTCTCTATAGCAATTGCTGTAGTAGATATCGCAGTTCTTCATCGCTTTTATGCCGGGCCCATCCCATCGCACTTCCTGGATGGCGGTTATGTCAGCTTTGTAGCTGTCAAGGGCCTCCGTAAGTTGTTCAGCTGCACGTGGCCTGTTAAGGGACCTCACATTCCACGTGCAAAACCGAATATCTTTGTCCTTAAAACGTTTGCTGGGGTCGTCAACAGTTGATCCGTCCTTATCCGAGGCATGTTGTTGTCTCTGAACTTCTGGATTTTACGTGGTGAGGAAGTTACCCTCACGCACAACCCACGGACTGGTAGGCCAGGCCCATTATTTAAATCCTCGGGCAGAGGGGGTCGTTGCATATATTAGTTCACCATACAACGGGTGTTGTGATGGCTATCCAGGGGGCGCCACTTGGAGGCTGTATGTCAACCTGGAAACCTGGACGTTACTAAAAGCGGATGGAAGCCTTCGAGAGTTCGTGAGAAAAGATTAGTGTGCGATTTTTATCCCTGTTTGCTTTTATGGCATCTGAAGTAGAAGATATAATGACGCTCGCGACATGCGTCTGGCCAAACGTCTTCGGATACAACGCTTACGATGGCTACGCCATGTAGAGCGTATGGACACCACACCAACTTGGAATGCGCAATTAGAGGCAGCTAGCGAAAGACCTTGCTGGCTGGAGAGGTTTAGGTCCACCTCGAACGATAGCGCCATACGAAGAAGAACATATCTGTTTGTTTTGGTCATGTGTTAGAGTGCCCATATAAACAATTTAATAATAATAATTGAGTGGTGTCCACAGGGAGACTAGGGCCTAGCTTCCTCATCAACTACTTGTGTTGTGCACGCTCCTGTTTAAGGATGGAGCGAGTATATTGGTATTCCTCAAGATATTACTAATATTTCTACATATTATTAACAGAAATATCTCAGATATTACGATACTTCAATATTCATCAGATATTCACCGATACGCTTCTGAAGTACACACGCTTCTCCCGCTCAATATTCACTAATACTAATAATTCGATTTTCATGAGATATTAGGTCCGTTCCAATTACTCTGAATGGCTACGAATGTCTACGAATTTGCCCGAAATACTACGAAAAAGCGTTCCATTATCTGATTTTTTCGTAGAAGAGAGACAGCAAAATACTTCCCCTCCCTACGAATTTAATTTCTGCCGAAGATAAATCTGTGGGCAGCAGCGGGCTAAAAAAAAAACTCTGACATTTCATATGTCTGATAGCTTTTTACGAATTTCTACGAAAAGTCGTTTCACAATTTTCAGTTGTGTGACTCTCTGCAAGAGAGATTTTTACCCAAACTAATCATTCACGAATTTCTGTACAGAAATTTTTCTCTCTCATGAGCTTCCTCTTCTATAAAAAAAAATCAGCTAATGGAATACTTTCTCGTAGTTTTTCGAGCAAATTCGTAGCAATTCAGTGCAATTGGAACGGACCTAAAAAGAAATAATATCAGTTTTATATATAAGAAAAAAAACATTTTTTTTAAATCACTTGGCAACGCTGATATCAGCTGTCAAACGGTTTCTTCAAATTATGGTCTATTAACAAACATTTTTTTCTGTTGACAAGACACATAAACTAGTAAACTAAATTATAAACTACTTAAATAAATTAGAGCACTTTACTGCAAAAAAATCTTAACCAAAGTGTGGATTCCAAATAACAGACGGCTAGAATAGAAACAAACGTAAACAAGTTTCTGCATCTAGCGAGTAAAATACACCACTGACGAGCATCGAGTGACTATCAAACGAAATCGTTTTCTCAAATGCAAAGTTTGTAAACAAAAGAAAATTCGTTACTTGGAATGCATAATTTAATACAAACACTTTATGTTTTATATTTTTCGTAGGGCGAAAAAGTTCAATTAAAGATGACAGTGATGAGGTTTCGCAGTTTATTTTGTGCGTTCGACAACGCCCAACACTTTACAACTACAAACTGTCACCTCAGGAAAGACGCCGAGTCGATGTTGCCAAGGGTTGGGAAGAGGTTGCTAAAGAGTTTGGAGGTATTTACACTTGCATATTTAAAGTTAAAAATGATATTCTATTTGGAATAACTACAGGAAAGATGACACCAGAAGAATGTCGCAAAAAGTGGAAAAACCTTCGAGACACATACCATCAATATCGGCTACGAAAATCAAAGTTTAAGGATTGCCTGGAAAAGTGGCGATACACCAAAGATCTTTCATTCCTGGCCGACATCTACCAACCCAAATTAAAGTCAGAGCGTGGCAAATATATTCGAGAAACAACTTTTCTAAAAACAAATGTTCTCCAATTTGACAATGGAGAAAGGAACACTTCCTTTAATTCAGATGGAAAGGATGATAGTACATTGCGGGATATAAGGAAAACGAAAGAAGAAGAGGAATTAATAATTGATGCTGACTACGATGAGACAGTTGAAGAAGTAGAGATGGATTCAATTCAGTTTTGCGATGTTGAAGAAGAAGACGAACCAACTGATATAAAAGCTTCTGAAGAAATTTATGGTGAAGTCTGCCTCTATGATGGGGGAGAAAGTAGTTTGATTGAAGCAAATGAAGCAGAAGATTTGCACGGAATGAAAACTGACGACCCGGTATGTTGTGCACAGGAACAAAGTTTTAATAGGGTTAACCTGACAATTGGAAATAGGTCCGATGAATTGGATTTATTTTTCCAATTTTTAAAAACGAAAATACAAAAACTGCCACCTGTTGAGATAACTGCTATTCAAATTGAGTTTTTAAATGCTGTCCTTAAAAGAGAAGCCCATAACTTAGTCGGGAGTTAGAACACAAGAATTTTATATAGCTTGGTTAGACCATTGCTTGTGCTACAATAAAGGGATTTTGTAAATAATTTGCAATTACGAAAGTAATTACTATTTGTTTCTTGTATAAAACTCTGAGCGGAGAGCTTACTTTTTAATTTCACTTGAATAGGGGGATATATATATAGTAACTTAAACTCATGCAATACGTTCAGGCCGAAACCAGCACAAGGGGGTTAACGCAATTCTCCGCCAGAAGCCGATTGAAACAAAGAGAAAACAGTAGCAAGTTACACGGACACCTCGGAATTTAACGGACTACGTTGTGAAATATACATATAAATATGGTACATATTTTTATCTACCATTTTAACAAAAACCACTGTGTTCTGAGGACAATAAAATGAACCTATCATGTCCCACTAGACCATCCGGCAGGTGTTTCATTTCCTATAGTTGTTGTGTGTTGTTGTTCAGTGAATCAAGACAACTTAAATTTATCATGAATATTACTAACCTTGCTCAGATTACATTCACTTTCAAAACTTTTATTTAAAAATTAGTTGAATAACTCGTTATTTTCTGAACAAATACGCACTTTAACCGATCGTCATCAATTAAACGGTGTGTCATACCATTATTTTTTCGCTAATCATAAAGAAGACATTCTGCAGGTAAGTCATTTTTTGAAGGCACGTATTTTGTGCAATAGTTTCGTAAATGTGTAAATGAAACTTGACACTTAGTAGTATATAATGGCATTATATTAAAAATATATTTTTGAATTTTCGAAAATTTTTGAAATCAATGCGGTCGACACCATTCACAATCTGCCAAATTGAAATTTAGGAAATTTAGAGAACGGAGCGAACAGGTAAAAATATCCTTTTTTAATCTCTTACAATGAAGAACGCCAAAAGGCAAGAGTAAGTTTTAATGCGTCCTGTGCTATCGCATCATTCCTAAGACAGTTTCATTGCCGCTTCTCAAATAAATTTATTTGGTCTTTTTACCCCACTGTTGTGGATACTAAGAAAAGGATTTTTTGTTGATAATCCTATACTCACCGTATACAGTTGAATGAATTTCAATTTATCAAACTTCCTTATTTACTTAGTTATAGTTTTTTATAAAGTAGATTCACTCTTGCTATATAAGGAGATAGCCGAATAGTTAGATTTCGATGCAAAGCGCTAATCTCTTTAATAACGCAATCACAATTTTTTTGAATAAAAATTTACATGATTTGATTACATTAGCAGCAAATTTATTTATTTTATTAAAGATATTTTCTGTATAATTTATTGTATCGTATATTATTAATGTACAGGTATTTATAGTATTTATAAGATAAAAAGTTTACACACATTATCTACTCCATTACATGAGGAGACGGTTATGTTTCTGTCAATAATTTACTAAACTAATTATCCTTGTTTAATAAAGAAATAAAAACAAAGAAATAAATAATCAATCTATCAATAGTTAAGGAAAATTAAGAAAATATAACAACAAGTAAAAACTTAGTGCTTTCAAATGGATCGTTAAATATTATATTTGTAATTTTTACGGTGAGATCATAAATAAATGTTTTATGAACTTTCGGAAATTGACGACGACTGTCCTTACGTGAGACGACTTCCCATTGACCAAGATGAATTGAACAGATATTATGAGAGTTGGGGTAGTTGCATTGTGTATTTAAAAATATTGTTTCAATTTATTTGTTTTTATTATTTTGTTTATATATGATCCAACTGCCGATCATTTCTTTAAAGGAATGTGCCTCATCCAGGTATGCTTTAAAATTTGTTTAAATAAAGTAAAATAGTTTTCTTGAAAAAATTATTTTACTCTTTCTTTTCCCTTTTTAATAAACTGAATTTCTGAATTGACTGAATTTCACTTTTGAATAAAAAAAAAACAACGCTAAATGCTAAACTAATTAGAAACTTGTTTCTTTTGATCATAGACTTAATTCGCGTAATTAATAACAGCTGCAATACTAAAAAAGGTATATGACTGGAATGTTGATTCTACAAATGTAACAAACCTACTTACTTCAATTTTGTGTTCAAAACGAAAAAAACATCAAAGTTTTTTGTTCCGTTAAAATTTAATAATGAAAGTGCTAGCCAATAGCTCCCACCTTAGACTTACTTTATTACATCTTATCTTTTTTTTATAATGTTTACACTACCGGTTGTTAATATACTTACTTCCACTTTACTCATCTACCGGGTGATATTTGGGAAAGATTATCTGTTATGCAAATTTGACTAGCCATTATATTAAAAAGAACTGAATTGATTATTCATACCATGAAGTGGGTAAACAACTCAGAAGAGTATAGTGAGAAAAAAGGAACAAGCTTCATACGGAGCAGTAAATATTTAAACTAAGTATGAAATCACGACTAATATTGTAGATTGTATACCTCCATATCTCTATTCAAATACTGCTATTATTTCTTTATGCCCGACTTTGAATTAGAAGGTATCGAATCTAATAAGACAAATGTTCGGAAGAATTTTAAATGTGATGACTTCGCAGAACTTTAAAAAAATATTTCATTCTTAGGGGAGGAATTTGGCGACCATTTAAAACAATGATCTAGAAAATAAATTAAAAACTTAAGTATGTGTAAGATGAACACAAAACACGTTTAAGGTAGTTTTTTTTGTTAATTTATTTCTTAACAACTTTTAAAATGTAAGTCAGCAATTTCAATTACTTATGAATGGCGCAACTAGAGGACCAGGACCAACCTTTCCTGGTAACAACTCGTATTGTAAGTGCGGTTCTCTCACGAGTAGAAGAAACCTACAGTTTCTTTGTCGACTCCGAACGGAAAAAATTGAGGAGCTTTTTCATAGACAGTTGTTACACTTGAAGTGTTGTTTGCAGCTTGAAAGATGTGGTGCCGTGCAAGGTTTTTAGTTCAGAAATCGATCATAAGACCTTGGTGTATGTGTCGTACTTTGCCTAGATCGCAACGGGCTCACATACCTAAAATATTGCCGATATTATTAAAGAAACTAAAAAAGCAACTGAGGCAATGGAAGAGAGATGGGAGAGTAAACAAGAATTTCTGCCACATTGAGCATCAACGGTCATTTTGTTGGGCAATGATGAATGACGCATCAGTATACAAGAAAAAAAGTTTTAGTTTTTTCAACAGTTACCACTTTTTTGAATGCTAAATTGTCCAATAAGTGAAAGTAATCTACAGTTTTTTTTACGAACATTAAGAATCTACTACTGGGGCAGCACTTATGTAATTTGAAAGCATTGAAAAAGTACTGTATTTCCGTAGCTATCGAAATCATTGACTCTCCAAGCAAAATTAAACTTTAAAACATTTGTTTGTATTCAACAGCCAAACAAACGTTTACTTTTTATCCATTTAAAACAATCCCCACTCTTTCTTAACAAATGTATATATGTGCCCTAATTCACTTTGGTCCTTTTAAAAAAAATTTACAAATAAAATCAATATTCATATTTTAAGAATTGACGAACTTAGACGAAAGAAAAAACATAAAACCAGAACACAAAAAACACTGTCAACTTAATAAATGCATCCACTAGATAGTGAATAACTGTGTTTGTAGGAGGCAAAATATAAATTTAAGCTAATTTTCATCATTATGTATAATATAAGAGCTCCCTTACACACGCTGTATTTCAAATAGCTTAACCTCAGTATCATACCATATCGCAGGCTCCACGTTCCTCAGATAGATGACGCCCCAGATATAGGTTCTGAACCACGCTGTTGTTCCACTGTTCGCCTGGTACTTTCGAATCAAAATTGGATGTGGTACGGGCAGTAGTCCCACAAGGGTTCCATGCTGCAGAAACTTCAAAATTTCTGACTCATCCGTCAGACCCTTGTCGATGCAAATCTTCTCAACTTGTGGCACGAGCACCTGCAAGAGTCGCATGATTGTTTGCAGGGGCAGCTTCGAGCGCCAGGACACAATCCACTCGGGAGTAGGGGTCCAACGATCTTGATTAGATGGCACCATGCGGATACTTCCTCGTGTTGCTATTGATAGTTTTTGTTGAGGTTCCTTTGGTATTGATGGTGTTTCTGAGCGTGACTCGGATGGCGACTTAGGTGAACCTACTACAGATGTCTCTTCGATAGGGGATGTACCATCTGGTGTGGTGGTGGGATGAGCGGTTTCACGTTCAGTCATTTGATTGATGCCAGGAGTGTCCAATAAAGAGGTTTTGAGTGTGCCCGGTTCGGCGGGAAGTGCTGGCCTCGATCCTTCCATCGTTGACTCGTCTCGATTGTCGATTGACTCAACTTCAGAATCTTCGTTGTCCTCGGTCACTGGGTCCTCAGGAACTGACACTGTAGCAGCTATCTGCTTCACCATCGCCTCTGGAACAGGGGGCAGATTGAATTTACCGAACTTTCTTGTGCTCAAACACTTTGCAATTCCTGCCATATCGGATGGGAGATTCGCCATTGCATGGAAAACATGTCTCTTCCGGATGATTGTATAAACAAGGTTTGAGTTGCCGTCAAACTGGTACTGAATAATATTGTTGAAAATTTCCAACAGGAAAAACACCAAGTGATGATTTGACGGTGCCGAAAGCAGGAACCAAGGCGTACTAAACGCTTCCAGAAGATGAAGCAGCTTTACGCTGGCGACCATGGAAAGTGTCTTTAAATATGGAGAAACATTTACGAGAATAGTCAGCAGACAATCGAATAGGGGCTGTAATCTTTGATGTCCAGTCGCGATTATCTTGTGGAATACCGTGATGAGTAGATCAGCATGTGTTCCAGTGAACACAGGAATGTCCATGGGTACCGTGGCGGTATATGGTTTGTTAAGTCTTACTCCAAAATTTCTCTCTCCGGAGAGCAATAGCAGAATAAAGACTCCGATGTGCATTAGGCCTACACGAGACTGGTCTGCTCTGGAATAATTCAGATGATACAGAATGGGAATGAGAATATCCAGCACATCGCTGCTTTTTAAAACAAAATAAAGAAACTTCTTGTTGTAGTCGCAGATCTTCCAAAAGAGTATAAGCAATTCCTGATGGCAATGCAGGCGCTTCGTAGAATTTGGCAGATAGTTCTGAACCAGTGGGTTGTTTAAAAGTCGGGTGATGCCTTTGAGAATGAAATGGAAATCTTCGTCCCGGTGAACCCTTGATAGGTAGTTGATGAATAAGTTATCACCAAATCCTTCGTCGAAGTTACCTCCGGAATGCATTATCATGTCATGATCCAGGGTCACAATGAGAATCTGCAAACAGGCTTCCACGAGGGGTTCTGTTGTGTCGGAAAACAAGAGGTGATTGTAGGGAACACCGAAACCGACTGGGTCGTAAGCACACACTGTGTTCAGAAAAGACGTGAACAGAGGCAGTGCATGACGGTTGTCAGCGCTAGTGAAGTAGGCAATCCACTTATTTGGTTCTTCCGTCTGATTGGGCAGCCTATACATTGGCTCACTAAAGCAGGTTAATAACAGTTTCAGTAGTTCCGTTCGCCTTCTTTCCATATGGGCATTCTTTGGTGGAGAGTGAGCAAATCCAACACCAGCCTCCCATATATACTCACACGAGTCAATGTTGGCCAGTTCTTCAGCCTTTTCTGGGCCAGATTTTCTCGTCGCCATGACAGTGAAATCTGGGCAAAATAACAAATCACAAATCGCATTCAGCAAACTTTGCGCGAGTGGGGTCTCCCCAGTGTCTTTCTGCTCTTCTGATCCTGGCAATGATGACCAGAAAAAATGCTTCCATGCTCCATCCTCAAAAATGTACGGTAGAATTCTTATTAATAGCCTCACGCAATTCAGGACACATTGTTGCTCCGTTTGTGTCCGACAGCTGCTATCTACTGCGGCTGCCAACTTTTCAACTGCTTTGTAACATAAGGTAGCTAAATTCGCAGGGTTTTCCATACGCAAATTTCGAATTTCTGCTGCTGTTACAAGTGCGAAAACATCCTCCAAGCTGGTGTTGTGACCATTCCAAAATTGGTCCCAAAATAATTCTTCATTGGAATCGATCGTCTGATTTTTTGTGGTAAGTTGTACTATGGCCTTGCGAAAATTCAACTTAGAATCTGTATTACCCATGTCAATATGCGGCTAAAAGTAAAACTGTTGTTAACTTATTGATTTCTCCGATTAGAATTTCTTCGATTAAACTTTTCTTCAAATATTACACGATAGAAAATTGGTTTAGAAAATTTGATAAGTAACATGAAGATTTGTGAATTTCTATTTTTTACTTTTTGACATCTGGGTGACACAGAGGCAGCAAAATAATTTTGTGGGGGTGTCAAACAGCATTGCCATTCTATAGGATCTGTTTTTAGAACATAAGGTTCTGACTAGATACTGAAGTATATTAGGTGAGGTCAGTGGATAAAATCTAAAACCCGTTGAAGAATGATGTATGGAAGTATGGAGAATGGCCCATTCAGTTAGCGGTAACCCATAGAACTCGCTATATCGATTTTTTAGAAGTCTTAGCTGAAGGGTATTCTTGTTATTGTTAAGAACGTGGTCATAACGTCAATTATTGAGCGTTTACATTATTTCATTTCATTTTATTTAACGTTGGATTAAAGTAACAAATAATACGATTTTCATAAATCTCTCTGTAATTTGTCTCTGTTTTGCCCTAATATTTAACCATGTAATAAACTGCAATTTTGCGGAAATACTTACTTACTTGTTTTATTTATAAATGTTATTTATGAACACTAATAAACATAACGCGTAGATATTCTGTTTTCATTATGACGTCGCAAGTAAATCTACGTCTCCTATGTGTCCGACTACAAATTAAGTTTTTATTTTTAAGTCAGCTGTCATAGAGTGACAGTAAACGTCATCACTTCGAAACTTTACACACACAAAAAAATCTGTCGTCGTCTTCATTTGTCAAGAAAGAAAAGAAAAATTCCTCACAGATAATGGGGAATAAAAATTGAATGTGGTATATTTAAAAAGACTTGATTTAATTGAAAGAACATAGTGAATATTAGTGATTATACAAAAATGTCTCTTCCCGGGAATGGAATCTTTGTTGTCCGCGGCGAAATGTCCACACTAATGACAGCAATGCGGAGGGGCACCCGTTGGAGTTCCACATCATACGTGGTGATATTTCATTATTCATCGAAAAGAATATGTTTCTAATTGGCGTCAAACAATTCTAGGATGAAGAAAAAGATGAACTTATGAAACTGTTTGTTGATCTAAAGCAGGTGCTTAATCGAGTTGAAGACTTGCGACTAATCGATCCAAATGTGTTCTTGGCCCCGTTTTTAGAGGTAATTCGTTCAGAAGAAACAACGGGTGCATTGACCAGTCTGGCACTGGTGGCAGTGAACAAATTTCTTTCATATGGTCTCATTGGTAGGTCTAATTTGATTTACAACAGAATCTGGCATCAGGAAACATGAATTATTTTCAGATCCAACACATCCAACACTGGCGGTGACTGTTGAAAGCATAGCAGATACCGTAACGCATGCACGTTTTCTTGGGACAGATCAATCATCAGATGGCGTTGCCATATTTCGCGTAATTGAGGTCTTGCACACACTTATGCGCAGTCCGGAAGGAAGTGCGTTAACTAATGAAAGTGTTTGTGAAATGATGCTGAGTTGTTTCAAAATATGCTTCGAGCCACGTCTAAACGATCTGTTGAAACGTTTCGCCGAACAAGCATTGAAAGATATGGTTTTGTTGTTGTTCATGCGATTGCCACAATTTTCTGAAGATCGTAGTGACGCAGGATTGCTGAAGAAGTTCAAAATGATGGCGGCATCAATAGAGGAAAGTAACAAAAAAACGAATACCAAACAAAATGCAAAACCTGTCCAAATTCCACGCATAAACACCATCAAAAGCGATGAAAAGCTAGTAACAACAACAGGCATTGGTGACCCACAAAGCCCAGAAAATATCACTAGTGCCCTTAAAGTTCCACCACTGGCAACAACACCAGCAACCCCAGCTGGAAATATTCTTGATATGCAAGGCAAGTTAACGCAAACTCCTACTACAGCGCTGGAAACAGCAACTGGCGACGATGAAACGGGGAATTCACATGAAGTCTTACCAGATACTGAGGGGAAGACGACAGAGCAGGCAAATGGAGAGCGCATTGATATGCCCGCTGAAGGGGAAGCTGAGGTTAAACAAGCAGATAACGAATATGTAAATTCGGTTGGAGTGCGTTTCACTCAACAGAATTCGATTGAAAATGATGGTGTAAATCCACTTCTTCCGTATGGATTGCCATGTATTCAAGAACTGTTCAGATTCTTGATTTTGTTGTGCAATCCTCTGGATAAACAAAACACAGACATAATGGTCCACATGGGTTTGAGTCTCTTGACGGTAGCATTCGAAGTAGGGGCAGATAACATTGGAAAGTACGACACATTGCTGGAACTGGTAAAGGACGAATTGTGCAGGAATCTGTTTTCGGTATGTATTTAAAACGCATCAAATTATATCATTCTTTAACCGTATTTACATTGTAGTTAATGAACTCGGAGCGCTTGTCTATCTTTGCATCAGATTTGCAATTGTGTTTCTTATTGTTCGAATCGCTTCGCCATAATTTGAAGTTCCAACTCGAAGCATATTTGAAAAAACTCTCCGAGATCATTGCGAGTGATAATCCTAAGACACCGTACGAAATGCGAGAGCTCGCCTTAGACAATCTCCTACAACTTTGGCGCATCCCCGGTTTTGTTGCCGAACTTTATATCAACTACGATTGTGATCTTTACTGTAGTGATTTATTCGAGAACCTCACCAAATTGCTCTCCAAATACACGCTATCTGCAACAAACGCCGTGTATAGCACACACTTACTCTCAATGGACACGCTTATTTCTGTCATTGAGATAATCGAGAGAAATTGTGCCGCCGCAAAGAGCGGGGGAGCCGCAAATGCAGTGCAACCTCCGTCGAATCGTCATTCTCGCCAAAATTCAGGACTTGAAGGAATCATCATAGAGCCAGAACTAAATGAATCCGCTGGCGCTGACTCATCGATTTTGGTTGAGAATATATCGAAATTTATCAATAATTCGACCCGCATACGAACGCACTCACGATGCCAGCAGATCTCAAAGGAGCTGCTGGCTGATGTTAAGAACAAAAAGAGAATCCTTACTCAAGGAACGGAGCTTTTTAACCAACGCCCAGAAAAAGGGATCCAGTATCTGCAAGAGAATGGAATTCTCAACACAAGTCTGGATCCAAAGGAAGTGGTGCTGTTCTTGCGAGAAAATCCTGGTCTTGATAAGAAAATGATCGGGGAGTACATAAGTAAAAAGAAAAATGTTGAAAGTAAAATTCTTGCGAATTTCGTCGAAAGTTTCGATTTTGCTGGTTTGCGTGTAGATCAAGCTCTTCGATTGTATTTAGAAACGTTCCGATTGCCTGGTGAAGCTCCATTGATATTTTTAGTTCTGGAACATTTCGCTGATCATTGGCATGTAAGTAAAGTTAGAATTTTCATTCTATAACATTTACGTCGTCGATGAATACGTATTTGCTTTTCTTCAGAAACAAAACAACGAACCATTCGCCAACACAGATGCTGCTTTCAGTTTGGCATACGCGATAATTATGTTAAACATGGATCAACATAATTCAAATGCGAAACGACTAAATGTGCCAATGACTCCCGAGGACTTCTTTAAAAATTTACGCGGACTGAATGGTGGAGCGGATTTCGACCAAGAAATGCTGGCTAATGTTTTTAGTTCTATTAAGTAACTGCAAATCTTTACACTGAATCTGGAAGGAATGTGATATACATTATATCTTTTTAGAAATGAGGAAATTGTTATGCCGGCCGAACAAACTGGGATCGTGAGAGAAAACTACCTTTGGAAAGTGCTACTGCGGCGTGGTCTAGGACCAGACGGTGTTTTTAATTATGTTCAAGACTCTGCGTATGACAAAGAGCTCTTCCACATTATCTGGGGTGCTTCCCTAAGTGCACTCAGTTTTATGTTCGACAAGAGCAGTGAAAACGGATATCAACGTACACTTGCAGGTAAGTGCAAATTTATTTGTTTTTTTTTTTTTTTTTTCATTAACGTACATGTGTTCTTATATTGAATAGGTTTCACAAAATGCGCGGGTATCGCAGCCTTTTACAATCTTCACGAAGATTTTGATGCTCTGATTCTTACCCTGTGTAAATTCACAACTTTGCTCAACATACAGCCAGATGCGTCCAATGACATCGCGTTAGCAGTGAACTTCGGTCTTAACCCGAAGGCCCAAGCGGCGATCAAAACCGTCTTCGCACTGTTGCACGATTACGGCGATTGTCTCCGTGAGAGTTGGAAAAATATCCTTGAAGTCGTTATTCAACTGTTCCGTCTAAAATTACTGCCCAAATCATTGAGCGAAGTTGAGGATTTCTGCGAACCTAATGGAAAGGCATTGCTAATTCTCGAGAAACCGAGTCAAAAACCCGAAGCTGGTTTATTCAGTAGTCTATACTCTTACCTGAGCTCCGAAGGACAAAGAGAGCCAACATATGAAGAACAGGAGTTCATTAAAATTGGAAAAAAGTGTATAAAAGAATGTCAACTGGACCAAATGATCCAGGAATCCAAATTTGTTCAATTCGAATCATTGCAGGAGCTGGTTAAATGCGTGCTGGCACTTATAAAGCCACCAAATGCTCACAAGTCCGTTGGACTTCCGTACTCGGAGGATATAGTCGTGTTTTGGATGGAATTTCTGGTGAAGATCGTCATTCACAACCGAGATCGCATGATTCCACTATGGAACTCGGTGCGCGATCAAATGTATTTGCTGCTTATGGGTGGTTCGTCGTGCGGATATGACTATCTCCTCAACAGGAGCATTGTGGCCATTCTTAAGATTGCCATCTATCTGATGAGAAATGAGGAACTCTGTCCTGTTGTTCTGCAGAGCTTGAAGATGCTTCTCATGCTCAAACCAAATGTGATCTTCAAGATTTCGAAGCAAATTTCGATTGGGATTTATGAACTGTTGAAGACCAGCGCCCAAAATATCCACTCCGAACTGGACTGGCAAATAATCTTTACTATTCTCGAGTGTGTGGGTGCAGGAGCAGTCCCTCCCGAATTCGAGGATACATTACCACCGCCAGGTACTAAATCTGATGGCGCATTAAGCAGTGAGGAAGATTCTGGCTTGCCAGATCGTGGCTACATATCAGATTCGGAGATAACGCTGAAACAGCAGCAGCAGCAGGCGGCTAACTCAACAGTCAGCACTCCATTCCCCAGTCCTTCTGCCGAAAACTGGATACTCGTCAATAAGGACAGTGAGTTGTCAATTAGTTCAAGACCACAATCCCCGCCACCACCAAGCACATTGGTGTACCCATGCAAATTGTTAGAACATTCGCCATTTGCACTCTTTAAATGTTGGGACAGTTTGGCATTTATTGTTCGCAACGTGGCACACATAACGCCATACAACTTCGAGTCGTGCGTGCGTTGTATTCGCACATTTGTAGAAGCATGTCGGGATGGTGGTTTTAGAAGTCGTAAGAAATCCATTCACCGCCCACCACATCATAAGAAGAAATCAGTGAAGAAGGATAAAAAATCAGTCACTCAAAATAATAGCGACAGCGAGGACGATGAACTGAGTCAGCGTTACGAAACTCTTTCAATTCAGTTGCTTGATTTGATGTACACCCTCTACACGCGAACGGCGCAAATCTTCCGCTGGTGGGCCGAAGAGGGTTGTGCTGTTCCTCAATGTTCGGCCTTGTGGGCTCAGGGATGGTGTCCTCTATTGCAGGGTATCGCACGCTTGGCCATGGATCGTCGGACTGAAGTGCGAACGTATGCTATTTCCTGCTTGCAACAAAGGGCGCTTCTTGTCCATGACCTTCAGACGCTAAGCGGTTCCGAGTGGGCAAGCTGCTTCAAGCAGGTTCTATTTCCCCTGTTAAATGAACTTTTACCAGAAAGTTCATCAACCAATGGAATCGATGGAGTTCCCTTGGAAGAATCTAGAATCCGAACGGCAACAATAATGTCTAAAGTGTTTCTGCATCATTTAACACCTTTGATTGAGTTAGAAACTTTCAACGAGTTGTGGGTGGAAATACTTGACTACATCGAGAAATTCATGAAGGTCGGTTCGGATATGCTATACGAGCAGATGCTTGAAATTTTAAAGAACATGCTCCTGGTGATGCATTCTGTAAGAGTGTTCCACAACAATGATGGGTCTCTTAAGATTCAACTGTGGGAACTCACCTGGAAGAGAATTGGCGAGTTTCTACCCAATCTGTTAGACGAACTCTTCAGTGATGAAAGTAATGTATTTGAAATTCATCAACACACAGTATATTTTTCAATACAATATGTTTATTTGCAGCTAAGCGCCCCCATATGATGACTCAATCGAGTGAACAAAACATCACAAGTGTGCCACATGTCACCATATTACCGCAACATTTAGCAGAAAAAGCAAGTGCAGAAGTAATAGTACCGAAAGGTGTGCCCACCGAAATAGCGGGATCAACGAAATCAAGCATAATTTTACAGCCACCAACGGACACAGTACAGGGACAATCATTTTTGCTAGGTCAAGTAAGCATGCATCTCACATTTGCCAAGCGGTAAAGGAAAATTATACTTTTTTTGTTTCAAGGCTAATATACCGATTCTGATACCGCAACAACCATCAGTCATGAACACAGGCAGTCCTTTGCTTCAACAACCAACACCCCCGATTGTTCAACCCATTCCAATCGTTGCCTCTACAGCTCTTGTTACACCAACAAACACCGTAAACTCAGTAGTTCCGACCATAGTGTCTTCAACTGAGGTCAAGACAGATATGGAACATATGCAGGAAAGTCAGATAATATCACCTGAAGAAAGTCCAAAGAAAACGCCTGTGGCAGATGCGCCACCATCACCGGTTACAGTACCACAAACCTATCAAGTTCAAAGTGGCGGATACGAGTTCTCCATAGAGTTACCAGAAACCCCACCACCAACGGCAATGGCAAATGCGCAGGCCTATTCCGCTCAGATGATAATGCAGGAACAGTACGCTGAATATTACCAACACTATCAACGCCAACAAGAAGCAGATTCGTCGCTGCACAATGCCACTCAGTCAGCAGATCCGTTGACAAATCTCCCAATCAGTCATGTCATCGCAGGGAACCAATACCCCAGCTTAAGCAAAGTACCCACTTCATCGATTGTACATAGTTTCTCGCCGGTGTACGTCCAGTCCCTGCCACCAAAATCTGAATCCGATATTTATTCGGAATACGTTCAGAATCCGTATAATTTAACTCTGCAGCAGCAACCTGTAATGAATGGCTCCGAACAAGCAACAAGCGAGATACCAGTCACAAATGTTTTTCAATCAGCAAACTACTTTGGAACCAATGTCGATCCGAGCTCCATCCCGCCTGGTTCCGAGATGCTCTTTGGACAGCCCTAAAACAGCGTTCACGACAAATAGCTGTTCTACGATTTTTTCTCAAGCAATTCCTTATATTGTAACATTTTCGTCTACCCGATGCAATTCCCTGCCGCAAAACATTCCACGAAAATGAGGGAGTACGGCACATCAGTAGCATCTGATATTTTTGTTTTGTTAAATTTTATTCCTTCCACTTCCTTTCCCAACACAACAAGAAACTGTTACGTGCTTTTATGTTTTATCAAGTTTCACTGTTGAAAACCCCCTTCACCTGTTCTTATTCACCCTATATGAGCGGCATTCTTTTTTTAAGTGTATATAGTATTCAAGTGAATGATTGGAGCCCCATGTCGATGAGGATAGAAAAAACATGCAAAACGAAATGTTTAGTCAATTTTATTTATAAATGATTATACAGTATGATTGCAGCCAGGAAGTTATATATAATACATATGTGGTACATGATATAAAATAAATTTAACAAGGAGCAAATAAAACAGAAATTAAATTGTGTAAGATTTGTTTTTCTTTTGGACTACCATGTGAAGGAAAACATCGATTATATACTGCTGGTGTTAGCTCTCCTTCCATTGGGTTGTGGTTCATCATGGCCTTTGAACATTCTTTTTATGACTTGGTTATGCAAATTCGATCTTTTCCTTATTAAATAGGTAAATAAATAATTTTCCTGGAGGGTAGGCCTCTTTATTGTTTCAAGATAAACTTAGAACTAAACTTACAAAAGTTTTTTTACCTTAAATTTAACCTACGGTGCATTGGGAAATGTTAAAAAGGAATATAGGAAAATAGAGAATAAAAGATATTTTATTCATCTATGTTAGGTTGGGTTGGGCAATTGTATCAAGAAAAATAACAAATCTAAGAAATACTTTTAGTTCACAAGAGCATAAGATTGATGATTTTGTTAAAAGTGCTAAGTGGCTGCCCGAGAAAATAGACTTCCTATCCGCAGTGGTAGTTTGATTCGAAAGTCTATTCACTCCCTTACCTTTATTTATGCGTTTGAGAAGAAGAATATGAGACAAATTAGAGTTATGTCTTCATTGAATTATTTTTTACACGCCATATTCTGAATATTGAAGCTGTCCCGTATTATAATAATGGTCAGCATTTTAACAAAGTTCTAATTAAAAGTTTACCGTGTGACTAATGTTTACTTGTTTTCGCAAGTGGTTAAAAAAAAACAAAAATAACCTGCCTCATCCGTGACAATGTTCTAAGTGATGAACATTGCCGTGACCAGGATTCGAACCTGGGTTACCACGGCCACAACGTGGGGTCCTAACCACTAGACGATCACGGCTACTGAGGCCTTGAAAGTGTAGCGGTAAAATAACTCTCAAATTAAAGTTGAATGGTTTGCTGTATGTGGCGTGAAAATTCTAAGGAAATTCCGCTTTTCAAATAAAGACGTGACTTTTTTATTTTAAAATGGTAAAGACAATCTTTACACTCTTTTCATCATTTTCTTCGGTATATTCTTTATAATTATTTTAATATTTAAATTATTTATATAAATATGTACTATAGTAAATGTGTAAAACGCTTTCTCATTAAACTTGTAAAGTATTGCTATATATGTGTACTTACTTTGTGCATACTTTGACATTATTCCAAATTACAATTTTTGGTTTATTTTGTCTTATTTATTAGACGTCCACAAAAACGAAAGATATAATATTTAGTAATTTCGCTGCATGGAAAATCTTGTCATATAGAAGTCAACCAACCGTTGCAAATTCTCTATTGTGCAGATGCTGGACCTCGGAGTTAAATATTTCTTCGCGATTATTTTAAAGGGAACCGCAGTGTTGATAACATTATTTTAATTTCTGTTGCTAGAGAGAGCCGCTAGCGAGACGCTCTATGAGAAACACAAAGTTGAACTGAAATTTTAACAAACATGCTGCGCATTTTACATGTCTTTATCCTGAAATTTTAGGGAGTTCGTTACTGAGCATTACATTTTTTCAATTTTTTTTTAGTTTTAAGGTTTTTAATTTTTAATGGTTTTTTATTCTGGTTGGTTTGGTTGGTTTCTTACAACATAGCCAAACCATACTTAAAACTAGCTTAATAATTTAATTCATTGGTCCTAATTCTGACTTACTGACTCCTAAAAACTGCTCTGAACTTACTTAGGACTATTTAATTTTTTTCATGCTTTTATTGTTTTATTCGTCTGTTTTTAATTTATTTTTAATCTTTATATTCACCTATGAAAACTTAAAAAAAAAAATTTTACATGACATCAAATTAACTTAACTTAAGACTAAAACTAATACCAAGTCTATGACTTATACAATATACAGCAGACTTAAGTTTCCTTAAACTTTGTCCATAATCGGTCTGTTCCAATTCATTTGTGTACAGAAATTCGTAGTTGAGTAGTTTGAGTAAAAATCTCTCTTCGAGAGAGTAACTCTGCCGAAATTGGTGGAACGACTTTTCGTAGAATTCGCAGAATTCTGTGGGCAGCAGATGCCTTTCAAGAAGAAAATAAAAAACCTTCTGACATTTCCTACATTCGATAGCTGTTTGCGAATTTCTACGAAAAGTCGTTTCACAAGTTTTGTAGAGTTACCGTTTGCAAGAGAGATTTTTACTTAAACTACTCAACTACGAATTTCTGTACACATATGAATTGGAACAGACCTATTGACCTATTATTCTTCGGTAGAAATAGGGAGGGGAAATATTTTATTCACTCAGGAGCTCTTTCTTCTACGAAAAAATCAGCAAATGGAACGCCTTTCGGGAGTTTTTCGGGGAAATTTGCAGACATTCGTAGCAATTCAGTACAATTGGAACAGAGCTAATATTATTCGAACGCGTGTACCATCTATATATGTATATGCTTTACATGTACAATGGTGGAGAAAATAATAGAAACAAGATTGTGTTGTGGTATTTATTTACTAAAGATAACGTATTTGGGCAAGAATTATATTAAGTCACTAAAGATTGATTTATCAGAATGTATTACAATTATTCATCATAAGACTTTTTCACAAAAAAATATTAAAAAATGGTGCAAATAAACTGATTTTTGTTTTTTCCCAGTTTTAGCCTGGAAAAAATAATAGAAATAAACTGAGTTTAAAGAAATGAATATTGAAAATGTATCATACCCTTAATATTTGGTTGTTGAGCCCTGTGTTTTGTATAACTGTAGTACATTTTCGTCCCATGAAATAAAACAACTTCTACAAGTTTCAGCAGGTATGGAGAACCATGAAACTTTAATTTTTGACCACAGTTGCTCTTTTGTTTTTTGTTTTTTTTTTTTTTTTTGCTTTTTCAGTATAAAAGGAAACTTCTGTCCCGCACCTTATCCAAAACAAAAGAATACAAACCTCCTAAAAACACGATCTAGGTTAGCTTTGAGGACTTGGGAACTGTCAGTAACTTAATCACTTAATTAGATTACATAAGTAAGTTTTGTTTTTCTGGCGCTAAGTAAATTAATTGATAATTAATCAAAATGCATTGAAAAATATAAGGCCACGATTGAATATTCACCTGGAGCAGTACTTTGTTTAGGAAGCATTGGAGCTGAAGCTCATACAATCATATGGGAGTTGGGGGGTTGGTTTTGGAAACATGAACAAATCGTATGATATTATAGTTTAAAAGTGATATCTGGCATATAGCCGCCACGGATGGCTCTCACGTATTCTTATCTGTAGGTCCAATCATAATTGACTTTTCTCAACATTTATGGATGGACGTATATCTATAATAACGTGGCAACTGTTGCCTATCAAGTTTTGGGCTTATTAGCGTAGACTAACGATTTAACATATCCACACAGGAATTGTTCAATCGGTATTCCTGGAAGCCAATTCAGCTTCCCAACCTAACCTTTAAAGAGTTAATTGTGGCAGCACCCGAGTGACATACTCAGCCGTGGTGTTAAAGCTAAAGCTCCACACATCCTTTAGTTAACTCACTCTCCCTTTAGTTAACATCATGGTCGTTCAATTCATGAATCATACTTTCACAGCGGTCCCCTTTAATTGGAAGGTCCAGCCCATATTTTGTTCTCGTTACTAAAAAAGCACGCACCAATTCAATATTATATATATATATATTTGACGTATCCAAAAGTGAGGTTCATCGTGGGCTAGGAAGAGCATTCCATATTCGTGTGGTGCGGCTGAAGAACGAGTCTTTAAACTTAACTGTCCGTCCGAAGGTGGGCTTAAGGGTGAACTGGTGAGCATTCCTAGCGAGGTGGGTATTGCGGGTATTCTTGAAGGGGAGGAATGCATCTGGCTAACTAGTTAGCGCATTTTTTGTTGAAATAGCGATAAAATACTGATAGAGACGAAACATTTCGTCGATGTTCAAGCGAGCCGATTGACTTCGCAGCACTATTATCACCAATAAGTTGTATCGCTCGCTGTTGGATTCTATCTAATAGGTGCAGAGAGGTCTTAGGAGCGCCGGACCAGATAGGAGCGTTGTACTCAAGCTTAGGGAGGATGTACGCCTTATATAGTGTTGCTAGGTCAGAAGGAGTGAAGTATTTCTTGCATCACTTTAAGAAAGCGATGGAAGCATTTAACTCCACTCTATTCTTTTTACCTTAATAAACTATGCTGTCAAGATCGGAATTTAATAAGCTTAACATACGCTGCCGTTTCAAGTCAAAGGCCGAAAAGGAAGGGACGAGAGCTGAGGAACGAATATGAAAAGCTGAGGGTACTGTCATCAGCGAAGGAGTGAATTGAATTAGAAGTAACAGAAGAAACATTTATAAAAATGAGAAAGAGTGTCGGAGACAAAACAGAGCCCTGGGGAACACCAGCAATAATATGGTGAATATCAGATTTGAACCCATCCAATATAACTTGTATTGAACGGTCCGAGAGGTAATTTCTAATCCATTGAAGAAAATACTCGTCGACGCCAAAAGCACGCATTTTCGACAAGAGAGCTTGATGCCAAACTCTGTCAAATGCTTTTGAAATATCAAGTGCAACGATTTTGCTTCCTCCAACATTATGTAAAGATTGGTTCCATTTTTCGGTGATATAAGCCATCAAATCACCAGTGGACCTGTTGCTGCGGAAGCCGTATTGCCGGTCATTAAGAAGTTTCCGAGTTTCTAGATATTTCATAAGCTGACGATTTATCAGCGTTTCCATGACCTTTGAGAGTAGGGACGTAAGTGCTATGGGTCGGTAGGACGTGGGTGAAGATGGTTCACCTATTTTAGGGACGGGTTGGACAAATGCTGTTTTCCACTTATTTGGAACGAGCCCTAAAGAGTAGATGGAAAATGGACAGATGGGAAAGCTTACACAGTGGTTTTGCCAGCGTGAAAGAACACATCTTCAGAAGAACGGGGGGGATACCATCCGGGCCAGCGGACTTGTGCACGTTTAGATCTTTAAGTACTTTTGCTCTAATTGATTGATTTGAAGAGAAAAATGTTACTATTTGGACAAATTAACTGATAAAGCTTTTCATGAGTTTATCCGTTTCCAATTACAACCTTTGGAAGTGGATATATCAATCTAAAGTGAATTTTCGCTCCGTTGCTTCATACAAACAACTTGCAAAACTTACTGTTTCAGCTAATTATTGTCCACTTGTACCTGAAAAGCTTGATTGGTACAACATGTTGGAGCCACCTAAGTCGTGATGTAAAACTTAATCTAAGGTTGCTCCCGTACAGTGTACAATATAAAAATCATTCCTTTAATCTTTACACTTAACTGAACTTCACTATATAGAAATTTCATTATACAGAAATTATATACATATATTATTTTATTTAAAATAATGAGGTATTTTAGTTTGGATTACACTTTTGCATTTTTCTTCTTCAACAAAGTTTTATAATATATTTAAAGACTTAAACATCTAATGTCCTACGAGGGTTGCCTTTTATATTTCGGGAATAGAGAACAAAAACAAATATTAATCATCGAAAAAAACGGTATAGTTTTTTAAAATATTCCCTATTAACATTTTTTCATACGTTTGAACCAATTGTCGAAGCACTTTTGCCACTCTGATTGAGGTATCTCCAAAACATGCGTTCTTAACGCATCAACCGCTTCTTCAGGTGTCGAAAAACGTTGACCTCTCATTTTATTTTTTGCTTACTGGAATAAAAAGAAGTCATTCGGTGCCAAGTCAGGACTATACGGCGGATGACTCATCAAATCGATGTTTTGAGTGCTCAAAAATGCAGTTGTTTGAGCCGATGTGTGACAGCTCGCATTTTCGTGGGGAAGAGTGATCCGTCTTCGGCGGTTGGTTTTACTGATTTCTTGGAAGACAACTGTCAAACCAATGGTTGTGTACCACTCAGAATTGACTGTTCTGCGTTGTTCTAGTTGTACTGTTGCGACATATCCAGTTTTTCTGAAAAAACAGGCGCCCATTTGCTTGGAAGTGCGCGAGCAACTTTTGTTAGATTTGGCTCAATTATAAACATCCATACAGTCGACTGCTGTTTACTTTCGGGCTCATACGCTTAAATCTACAATTCATCACCTGTCACGATGTCATAGACGTGTTTCGAAACACCGCGATTGCATTTTTGGAGCATTTCTTTAGACCAATCGAAACGAACTTTTTTTTGAGCGAATGACAAATTTTTGGGGATCCAACGCGAACAAATTTTTTTGACGGTCAAATGTTCATGCAATATTGAATGTAAGCTGGTCTCACTAATGCCTTAGATTGTGTCAATCTTACGATAGGTCACATGACGATCTTGCAATATCAGTTGGCGCACAGCATCAATGGTTTCCTAAACAACAACTGATTTTGGACGACCTTCACGAAATTCGTCTTGGAGTGAACTACAACCTCGGTTGAATTCACCATACCATCGATAATCACTGTTCCTTGATGGAGCTTCATCGCCAAAGATTGAATTAAGTTCATCGATGCACTGTTCTTGAGTTAATCCACTAATATGTTCACAATTTAATGCCATTTTTTGGGGGAGATGAATCTTTTAAGTTACTGTAAATCACACGAATAGCGCTTGTATGTCAAAACGTCAAAACGTCAAAACGAGTACGTATAACTTCAAAAATGTCAAACTTTACGATAGATCTGGCAGTTGCCAGATTGCAACACTAGGGTTGCCCGATTCCGAAGTATAAAAGGCAACATTCGTAATACCTTTAAAGAATCGTGGATTTTTAGCTTTTCCAATAACAAGCAATTCAAGCTTTTCTAACCCGGTCATGTTGCTTGCTATCAGAACGGTAATTTGCTCTTTGCTATGTTTTACGCCAAAGCACTTCTCATTTTTAAATGCCAGTGTTTTATTTGACAAGCATTTGAAAAATAAGCCAGTCTCATCGGCGTTAAAAATGTCGCCTTGTTTATAATTTTGCAGTAGTTTCGGCAAAACGTTCAGTACCCAATCATTCCGATCTTGTAAGTTGGCATCAGCGCTTTCTCTACTAAATATTTTCTGAACAGTTGCCGTGCCGTTTTTTTAACTTATTTATCCAACCAGAACTCGCTTCAAATTTTTTGTGTCCCAGGGCATCTGCAAACTCGTTGGCTTTTTCCTTTATTATTGTTCCAGATACAGAAAGATTCCTTCCACGTGCAGCGGTTATCCACATCAGCATTGCTTCATCAATATCCTCAAAAAGATATGTTTGAAGGCTTTTGCATTTAGCACAATATTGTCCGTCTTCTGCACTTTTTGGAATCACTGACTTGTTTTTTTTTAGAATGTTTGACAATGAACTGGGAAGAATTCCAAACTTCTTGGCAATATCTTTCTTTCTTGTTGCTCCCCCCTCAACTTTATTAATTATCAATTTTTAATTTTCAAGAGAAATACTATTTCGCTGTGACATTTTTACTATAATCACTCACCGTCGAAGTTCAAGATATTTGTGTGCATTCAAAATGATGAATGACATCGAATAAACAAAAAAATAACGGGTAAAATTACCGTTACGGTCGATATTTGTGCAGATGTTAAAACAGTAGTATGAAAAAATTCATTGTAAGGAGACACAAAACATATGAAAATAAAATTTCCAACTACAAAATTTGTTCAATGTAGACAAAAATTCACTGTTTAGATATTTATTACACGGAGACAAAAATACACTTAAAACAGAACCAGAAAGTTGTGTGTTTGAAATTTGTTCATTATACGGAGAACTTCATTGTATACATAGGAGTTCACTATAGGGAAGTGACACTGTAATGTTTGTTAAGTGTTTTTGTATAAGCCACAACACAGCTAACAAAAACTTATTTTAGAATTAAAATTTTACGTTTCTCGAAAGGCATGTTGCTTTATTCCATATGGAGAAATTGTGTAAAATTTGTTCCTTACGCTTCTTGGGAGGACTTTGCACTTGATTTTAGACTTCAATTTGACTTTTTAAGATTATGTTTCCATAGAACGAAACATACATATAAAGTTCATACCTGTGGTGCTTGTATTAGCCTTTTGTGATTGATTTCAAGCCACACTTGCAATGTTTATTTCACATTTAAGCTTTTCCACATCCTAATGATTTTTCTGACCTGATATGTGCAGATATACAGATGCTAATGGTAAGTTTGTTGCTTAAATTTCTGCAGTTAATGAAATGTTTTCTTGAACGTTCTGCACGTATAGAAATAAAATTACAAACCAAACATCCATCATACATTTTGTGGTTAGAATTGATTAAAAACAATGTTGAGTATTACTTAATCAATAAATACGAGTAAATACGAGTACCTCACTCATTTCAAAGCCCGTCTTACAATGATCATTGTATCTCTAAAAACTATGACAGGGCAATTCCAGCGAATCAAATCAAACGCCGGCACCACAATATCAGTGAGATCATACTTTCGACACAATTATATTGAAATAGGAATGCGGTCACGATAGATTAATTGTCATCGGGTGCCTTCAAACAAAAGCAGCATCAATGCTTTTTTATTATTGACTCTTAAAATTTGAATAGGCAATTTGAATTAAAACTTTAATACAATACACTTAAGACAGTTTTGTTTAAAATTGTATTTATAACTCGAATCAGGCCTAAAGTAAATTTTTCGCGTTGTCCTAAGGGACAGATATGTAATCGAATCCATTGCAAGCAGAGGTTAGTCACCCACTTTAGTTGTTGTATAATATCTGATGGAATGTAAGTATACTGAAATGTAATGTTTTCGCCTAGAACTGTAAATATTATTAAATGAAACAGATATGCTTCCGTTTAGTACAACGTTTATATTTTTGTACACCAACTTTTATCAGCAAATTCTCAATTGCCATACAAATTTTATAAAGTGCACTGGCGTATAAACAGGATACAGTGACGCAAAGCATGTATCGAGCTCAGATACGAAATTTACCAAACATAAACGTAATCCCACTGTAGCCGTGATCGTCTAGTGGTTAGGACCCCACGTTGTGGCCGTGGTAACCCAGGTTCGAATCCTGGTCACGGCAATGTTCCCCAGGAACATTGTCACGGAAGAGGGAAGGTATTTTTTTTAATTTTTCTTATATTTTTTATATTTTGCCCACAGAACTTCACCCACAAACACAATGGAACTTAAAGTCAACAGCCCGAGTAGCATGTGAAAAGGTAACAAAAGATGCTCCATCCCAGCTGCTTGATATTCATCCACTTCCGTAAATCGTTGCATATAACCACCCTGGACAGCAAAATCGAAAGCGATAGATTCATAATAATGGTACAGTCCAGACGAGTGCACGCGATAAATGAAATACTCTAAATCACGCCACAACGGCGATTCAATCTGCATGGGAAACCCCATGTGAAACGAACCGAAACATATGTCGGTGAGACGAAACTTAGGTTGCTTGAGGTACTTCTGCTGTAGCGATATAAAATGCCATCGGTCGTCTGTGGTCACATAGGCGTAAGAATTGTTCATACAGTTTCTGTGGTGGGTAAACGTATCAGTGTCGACCGGCAGAATTAGTTCTTCAAACCCCGGCTGAAGTGGAATGATGCTGCGAAGGAATTGGTACTCGTAGTCGATCATCATGACTGGAAGGTTGGCTTCGATTAGGTCATCCATAGTGTTGATTTGTTGCCGAAAAAGGTTAACCGTCAAAATGCTGCCCAAGAAACTGGTATAGAAGTACGTGACTGCACCCGCGTGCAGGAATATTACGGTGAACAAGAAGAACTCAAACAGCGATGGATACTTGAAGGTCTTTGGTGCTGAAATGTTTAACATAAGGCTGACGGCCACCAAGAGTTGTCCACTTACGTCGGCCTTCTGGAAAACAAACTTTTCGTAACAGTAAACAGTGAAAGTAAAAGTAAGAATGGACATAAAATACAAGGCCCACACTTTCCAGTCGAATGGCTTGATGGGGTATAGGTAACCTGTGACTTTGTTGAACGACGGTACCATTATACACCATTCAACCACCAGTAACGGATAACTTTGATCGACGCCGACCTTATGGTAGAGAGCATAAGTGTGAGGGCTGAGCTCAACCTCCTCGTTCTTAATTAACTCAATCAGTTTCTTCATATTCACGGTATTCGACGAGTTTGGCATTAAATAGTCTGCGATTATGCCACGTTCGTAATCCATAAAGGTCTTGAAGATCCGATATGATGTGCCCTGGACCTCAGTTCGTCCAAAGTTATTCTTGAATTTAAACACCCTAGGAACATCCGTTTGAATGGGTGTTCTAAAAACGTGCCCTTTGGCTCCAGCCATAAATGACTTTTTCAGGTCGTCGAGGGTGAATTCCCAATCAGTTTGGTTCCACAAGTCGAACTCCGGATACATATAAAAGCTGAATATTCTATCCGATGCGTTGGAGCATGTGAAGTAAACGTGTGTGTTAGTGAATCGTTTCCTGTAAAGATACCTCAGAAATTCCTCAATAACTTGCATGTCGTCGACTGGTGTAAGAATGATAATTAGACCCAAGTAGAAGTGCCAACCGACTAAGCTTTTGTCGTGAACCTTGATGATAGTGTCATTTAAGTCATATGTAAAAAGAATATTTATTGAGTTGCGTTTGGCAACGTTCCGCAGTCTGTAGGGAATAAAGTCGTTCGTGACGTACTGCGGAAGATTCCTCTCCCTGTGGATACGTCCAATCATGCGATCGATGCGCTCATCCTTACATTCGGAACAAAAAAATAAAAGAAACTCTTGATTTCGGATTGATTTTGACATGTGTGTGAGAGCGTTGTATACAAATTCCGGATTCCAGGGCTGAACTAATCGTAGTAAGAGCAGGAACACGAGGACTGAATTCATTGTTACACACTAGACGAGCACTACACTTTTTAGGATTCCACTTTGAGCTTATAAAGGGCATTTGAAGACTGTAATGATTATTTAATTGTTCTTCATAATTGGTTTGTTTTATGTATTTGAAAAACTCGCATGGGATATGCAGGACAACATTTCAGTTAGTGACAATTGACTGGTAGCATAAAGGTAACGTTTCTGCAGTGGTTTCTATTGAGAGAGTCCCAAGTGGTATGTAAGTAATTTAATTTACAAGGACTACACAACGACTGCATGTAGTTCGAGGTAATTTTGGAAAAGAAGTATCATTTCTAATTATTCTGCGGCAGCATTTTATATGCGTTTGACATTTTCTTACAGAAGCTTCCGACAGACAGACGCAAAACAGCTCAAGAAGAGATAATGATTTTATTGGTTTTCGTTTGTAAGACAGTTCCTAACTCTGCCATGCAGCTTGAAGGTAATTTTTGGCCACGCCATCTAATGGGTCATTTCAGCTTATTCAACTAAATGCCTCAATTAAATAAGTTTTGTATAATGCTGAACAACGGACAGAAAATAGGCTCCTATTTTGAAAGTGGAATTTGAATACCCAACTTTGTTTTATTTTACACTGCAGTCAAGTTTTACTATCTTTAAATCTGATTTCAATCAGTGTAAACCACGGGCTTTTTAAGTTCAAGATTACGAATAAATTCGGACAGGTAGGTCCATTTTTGCGTACTCAATTTTTTTTTTTTGGAGCGCCTAACTTGAGAACTAATGCATGTACATGTTGTGATTTAACCAACAGTGCAACTATCTGTTATTGTTGTTTTGACAACGAACCAAATACTAAACCATATCATTGCGAAACTATCCTCAAACGTGATTGTTGTAAAGCTTATTGAAGTCGACAATACTCATGGTTTTCACCGTAGCATTGTAAGATGAGAAAGTAGGTCTGTTCCAAAGCATTTGTGTACAGAAATTCGTAGGTGAGTAGTTTGGGTAAAAATCACTCTTTTAGAAAGTAACTCTGTCGAAACTTGTGAAACGACTTTTCGTAGAAATTCGTAAACAGCTATCGGATGTATGAAATGTCAGAGTTTTTTTTGTTTTCACTTTGACAGCTTTGACAGCTGCCCTGAGCTGACGGCTGCCCACAGATTTTTCTTCTGCAGCAATTCGTAGGGAGGGGTAATATTTTGCTCTCTCATGAGCTCTCTCTTCTACGAAAAAATCAGCTAATGAAATGCTTTTTCATAGTTTTTCGGGCAAATTCGTAGACATTCGTAACAATTTGGAGCAATTGGAACGGACCTAGTGTCTGCTATGGTCGCGAAAGGGGTGCAACCGACTCGGAGTTGTATACGTTATCGGTTTACTGTTCATGCCTTATAAAAGTTTGAACTGATAAAAAACAAGAGTTTAGGAGCTCGTGGTACAGAACACCTTTCTGGTCCCACCAAACACTTAGCATTGTCTTCTTGCCGAATCGATCGGGTCTTGCAGTCGATGTTGATGGTTGTCCCAGATTAACCCATGATTTTTTCCGTTTAGGATTCTTAAAATAAATTCATTTTTCATCGCCAGTAACAATCAGATGCAAAACCGATTTTCTTTCGTGTCCTTGAATCAAAATTTCACAAGTGTTTTTTCGGTTTTCCATCTGTCATTCATTCAATTCATGTGGCACCCATTTTCCACACTTTTGGATCTTTCCCATAGCTTTTGAACGGTTAGAAATTAATTTAACATTGCTGCCATTTGCTTTTGACTCAAAGTGTCATATCCATCCAATATCGTTTGCAATTCGGCGTCTTCAAACTTTTTTGGTGGTCTTCCACGTTCTTCATTTCTCACATCAAAATCATTATTTCTGAACCGTTGAAACCATCTTTTGCATGTTGCTTCTTATAGAGCATGATCACCATATGCCTCGACAAGCATTCGATTCGACTTTGCAGCACTTTTCTTCAAATGAAAACAAAAAATTAATACTTTCCTCAAATCATCATTTCTGTACAAAATTCGACATTTTTAACACGATGAAAATATATGATGTTGTCTGTTCACTGACTTGATGTATTTTTCACAGATGACATAGCAAACACAAAAAAAAATAAGGACTCGTTCACAACAAATGTTCCCTATCGAGACATTTGTAGCTTGACGCTCACTTCATACCGGTATACCTGGTATACAAACAAAAATTAACGATGTCGTGGAAGATTGAAGGTGCGTGCAACCGTCGCAATGTGAGCCGTTTTTTTGGGTTAAACTTAGAGTGTACAATGACGATGCGGAAAAATTGTTCACAGTTTCACTCCGAACTGCAAAGTTTGAGAAGCTTTTTCTTTCGAGCCGCCCAGTTCAGATAATGCTTTTGCTGAGACAATAAACGCAACAATGAGATTACTAAACAGTTAGTCAAGCTCGAACAGTTTTTTATTTTATTACAAAATGTAATCACATCGTAGTTAATAACTCCGATCTTCCGTTATAACCAAAGTTAGAGCTTTTATATTAGGACCGAAAACTATACTGTTGGACATCGAAAGCTGAAACATCGCCTGCACGGTAGAAGAAAATGGCTAATGGTATGAATTCACTACCTAGAAATAAATGAACTAAATAAACAGAAGGCCCACAAGGTATCACTGCAACGAGATATGTCACTTTTTGTGCGCTATCTATTCTGAAACAGAGCATGGGAGGAACCTGACTGGTAAGGCAAAGAGATGAAATGGCAAAAAAGGTTGAAAAAGCAAAACGGTAAAACAGATATTGAGGAAACTGCATTAAATAGAGATACCAATTGTATTGAGGCCTCTCTACAAATGTGGGTATTCTCAATCGGATTCGGATTTTTACATGACTAGTTTCATTATTGTGGAATTTCTCCTCAACTTGATCACATTAGAAAATATTTAAATATACCAGACTTAGGCGATGTTGGTTAAGAGTATTAGAGTCAAAAATCCATTGAATTTAAAAATCTTCTTTTTCTTCTTGCTGTGACACCTGGGCACCAACCAACATGCCTCTCCATCCAGCACGACCTTTCGTCAGCTGCCTCCAGTTGCGCCCTTCAAGTTGGTTTAGGCCCTTCTAAATTTGTGTGCACCACCTTAGTCTAGCCCGTCCTCTGTTGCGTTGTCCCAATGGCTCAGATTCGAAGACTTTTCAGGGAGACACGGTCGCCAAAGTTCCCAGCGATCAGTTGCGATTCTAGTGACGTCAAGCCGAATAGGCCTACCTCAACTCCGTTGCTACAACAAGGTGATGATCTTAGTCGATGTTGGCAACTCGGAAGGTTCGGACATCGAGAATATTGGATCAGGGTCTGACGTCGATCGCAACGCGATCAATCTAGTTGACGGTGGATTGATCAGGAGATCGCCAAGTCCCTTATTGAATGTTCAGGTGTGGGAACCGCGTGCTAACCGCAGAGAGGTTCCGCCTAGAGGCGAAGTCCTGAGTCGGTTTCCGGATGAGTTGTCCTGCAACTCCAGTGAAGATGTCCTTCTTTCCACGCCAAGCGTTGAAGTCTCCTAGAATGATCTTAGCGTCGTAGCCGGGACATCAATCATATGTTCTTCCTAGGATATCATAAAATTCATCCGTGATGTTATCATCCTTCTCCTCTATCGGGGAGTGAGAGCAAATTAGGCCGAATTTAGCCTTGATGCGGATTGTCATAAGGCGTTCGCTGACGGGGTCGTAGCTCATCTTGAACAACAAATCCGCATTCCCTGCTTTCTCTTTCTGTAGCAATCGCTGTAGTATTTATCGCAGTTTTTCATCATTTTTGCCGTGGCCATTCCATCGCACTTCCTAGATAGCGGTGATGTCTGCAAGTTTGAAAAATAATAATATCAAATATTTCTCGCTTATATATATAATAATATTAGTAATTAGCTTTAATATTAAATGTAGTACTTACGCAAACTACAATATAAACCTTAAGTGATTATGTAAGAAGTGCCAATATAATAAACAAAATGTAATTTAACACTGACTCTCGCATTAAGATCAGATTAAAGTGTTCGCACCCAAGATAGGAAAAGTACTGTTTTATTTCATATTCTGTACACCCAAAATTACAGTCCACTCTTACTTTTTAACAATTTTCAAGTAATCTTAATTGTTTTTGTTTTTTAGCATTATATTCTGATGGGCGCGTTTTATAAACATTAAACGGTTTGAACATCGTGAAAGCAGTATGAAATCCAATTTATAAAATAGACTATAGACAATTTAATTGTATATTAAAGACTATACGAGTGTGTTTTCTAAAGTGCAAATCGGGATCCCGCGTCGTGAAAAAACATCTACAAGCACCGTTAAAATAACAGGCGCAGCAATTATTCAAATCCTTTGTGTGCAAATTTCCTTTTGTTCTTCATTGGAGAATACGGTATCTACAAAACCGGCACTTCATTTGCAACTGAACAAAAAAAAATCAGTAATGCGTAATTTTGTTTTTTGTATAATAGTATTTCATAAGTATTGTTACCGCACAGTTTACAATTTTGAGATATGATATTATAATAACTTTCTTCTGTAGCATTGCTATGCAAAATACTGTTTATTGAAAATGAGTAATTTTCTTTCCTTTGGAGGAAAATATGAAAAAAAACCTCCAATAAGTGCGTAATAAAATATTTTATATATATTCGTTTATTATCTTACGACTACCCTTTCATAAAATGAATGCTGGAACGGATTCATTGAAGCTGCAAACAAATCTGCTTAAGCAAATCAAAATATATGCGGAAAATTTCAGCAAGTGATCGCCAAAGGAAAGAACTAAGTATTATCTTTCAAAAAGAATCATAGATTAAGAGGACAATTTCAAACGCAGCACAGAAACCAACCATTCAGGAATACCAACAGCTGAGCCTGGGAAAGAAAAATAATTAGAGGAGATGTACAACAAAATCAAAGAAACTTAGTTGGAAGACCGCACGAGTTAAGTAAAAAGGAGAGGAATTAAACGAGTTGAAGGTTTCGCGGTCAGAGTGCAACTGCCGACTTCTTTATTGACTCATATTGGTTTATATCAGGAAAGTATTTTATTTGAGATTTGGTCTCTACATTTGTTTACATTAGCGCTATGGTAAGCCACTGGATAGTTCTTTGTTATGATTAGCCGCTGAATTTATCTTTGCTTTGTTTTCGCGAAGTTAGCGGTATCATGTATTCTTCTTGGAAAGTCCACTAACGGGACAATGACTGCGTGGTCTGTCTCTGGAACTATAATTCGCGTCAGCATGGAAAAATTACAACCAGCAAATGCGAAGTCGGTGAGTGCTAGTTTTATAAACACCGGTTGCAAGTCAATGGTCCGTTTCCTAAAAATTAATTTACCAGTTTTTGACGGCGATTATAAAAACTGGAAATCCTTCCACGATTTGCTTGTAACACTCATTCACACGAACACGAACTTTTTATTAAAAAAAAAACTGAAAAATGAAAGTTGAAAAAATCATTTCATTTAAAACAAAAATGGGTAAAATTTTCAAAAGTGGCTGTTAATTCTCGCAAAAGAATAGTTAACAGTATCGGTGTTTGTGAAAATTATTTGGCATTTAGCCATTTCAAAATACAAAGCCCAATGCTACTGGTATTCAATCGCTAATTTTACTTCTTCCAATCAATAAAACGATTTCATGTCATTGGAGTCACCTTAAAGGTCTGTCTCTAGCCGACCCGGGGTTCCACACACCTGCAGAAGTGGGTCTGGCTTTGGGAAATAAGGTTTACGCCGAAGGTGTAAAGATAAACCAGCTCCAATAGTGCAAAAACTATACTTAACTGGGTAATAATGGACACAATTTCTTAACTCTACCAAAATGTAAGGAGTTTTCTTTAAACTATACAACTAGCGAGTTGTCTGCAGCGGTTCTGGAAAATTTAAGAAATTCCTTCATACAACACTTGGACAGACGATGACAAAGAGTACTAAAAGAGGACGGAAGATATATTGTCAGTCTATCTTTTAAAGCAGGGAGAAGACCGCTGCTCGGACTCTCGAAGCACAGTGTCTTGCTAAGGTTTCCACACCTTGAGCGGCGATTCTGATTAACCCCAAATTACACGAAGAGTACTGTTTATGTATGAGGAAGAACATTCAATTAAATCATATGGAGGTAGTTGACTGCACCAACGATAAATGTTTAAATCACAAAACTATTTTTTCTACTCCATTATGCTGTCTTGAAGGGACCGAGTTCCGCCACCAAACATATAGTTGTGTTCGATGTTGCGGCTAAAAGGGCTGATGGAACGTCCTTAAATGAACATCTGATGACGGGACCTAAAAGACAGACGGACGTATTGGACATTGTCATGAGGTGAAGGATGCACAAATTTCCGCCATAAAATTGTGCATCTTTTACTTCACCTCGTCGAAAAAATGTACCGTCTAACCGTGTAGACCCTGAGGATGCTAATTATCACCTCATACTGCAACGGTAGGACGGGCAGAAAGCAGTTCAATTTGGTACGACTTCTGCGCTATATCTGGGGATCCGTACTATAGAAGAGCTGGCTAAAGATGAGAGGCACAAGATGGCAGAGAAGAAATTGAGAAACGCACCGAAATAAGTGAACTGTTATTGGCGGGAGGTTTTCTCTTAAGAATAAAACAGCAGACATGTTAAGGGACGTAGTTGAAGATCAGCGGGATATAAATGGTTTGTTTCCCATAACATCGCCAGGGCACATCAGTGCCTTAGGGATAAAGTGGTATCCCTTGGGTATTATTCTCTCTTTTCAGTACACACGGGCGGAGACTTCGGAACTTCGACAATTTATTTGATCAAATAAGATGGATTGCATCATGAATCATCAAATTTAAAATACTGATGCAGCAACTGTGTCGATGCAAACTGGATTGGGATGAACCCATTTCGCCCGACCTAAGAAGAGAGGGGCTTACATTTTATGACGAATTATAGATGTTTGAGAAACTACGAATCCCGCGAAGGCTGCAAATACGCAACACGCAATAGAGCTCCATGGATTTAGCGACGATTTGGAGATGTCATTTGGAGAGGCAATATATTTACGAGTTATGGAGGCACAGAAAATTTTTCATATGAATCTCGTTACAGCAAAAACAAAGGTGGCACCTGTCAAAACACAAATGGAAGCGTGGTTTAACTCTAGGTCTCTATGTCCACAGACGGATAACCACGAGGATTTCATGTCTCTAACGTCTGGGCATTTCCTAATTGGACGCGCAATAGCCACTATTCCCAAAACAAACCACGAAGATGTCAATATAAACCGCTTGCAACGATGGCGGCAAATCCAGAAGTTGCCCCAGTTATTCTGGAACAAGTTGAAATCATAGTACCTGTCGAGACTACAGCAACGAGCGTAGTGCTTCAAGGGCAAAGCACAGCAGCAAATCAAAGATTTGGTACTCGTTAAAAAAGACAAATTACCGCCAGGAAAATTGAATCTCTCGGGCATAAACAAATTTCTCCTAGGTAAAGAGGTAAGATGAAAAAAAAAATGTACAAACTGAAGTTAAACTAAGCTATAGAAGGTGACGGAATATAAGCAAAGCTCTTAAAGGAAGGTGGAAATGATCTGCTTAAGTAACAAATGTAGCTCATTCGTTGGAGCAAATGTCAGTGTGTCATAACCGTTCATAAGAAACCCCTTAAACTGCCATTTGTAAGATCTTAGCCGTCTTTTGAAAACTCATGTTACCGTTCACAAATAATTCGTGAATTTCGTAGCGTAGTTTAGGGCGAGATAAATTTACAATATAGTTTATATTGCACTACTGGACCGAAAAATGCAAATGGAAATTCAGACTAGATTTTTACATTTTATGTTTGTTAGAAAATAAGGTGAGATTCAAATATTGCCTCGAACATATGTTTTCAGTTTTAGACGTGTTTTGCGTGTTCGGCGATTTTGGCCTTTGTTCTTTTGGGCTCTTCATAACTATATACTCACGATCCATCACCAGTTATGATCCTTTTGAGCAAATCTGAGCCGCCGTTGACTTTATTCAACAATTCTTGCGAGATGCTTATGTAACATTTTTTAAGCTTCATGCTCGAAGATTCAGAAAATATTTAATAGCTCATAATCAACATTTCGACATCTTCAGCAACTTATATAATAGTGATTCGACGATTCTCTATATCATTTTTTTTTTTAATTTCTTAATTTTGTCATCGATTGTTATTGTGCTGGGAGGAACGTCGTTCACATCTTCTCCAACTTCTCTGAAAAGCTCGTACCACTTCTTAACATTTTTTTTACTCAGAGTACACTCAACGTACGTTTTTGAGCAATTAATTAAATTCTTCACACAAAATTGAGCACAAATTCTTTGTTTCCCTGTGTCAAAAAAAGGTTTGCCTGGTTTGTTTTATTTCAAGATTCCCAATATCGTCTATGAGTTTAGCCAGTTCTTTTACTTGTCACTATGCTTCCTCGACAGTGACGTCGATGTTGATACAATTACAAACATTATTTTGTTGGGTATGGAATACTTCATTCCTCACAGAGTGAAGAATATCGAATACAAGACAAAGGCGTGATATGACTCGAGCTGCAAGCTGTAAAGAGGCTTTGAGGTTGAGAGAAATAAGCTATCAAACATCCAAAGCTAATCCTTCTGAAAAAAAACCGGAAGAAGTTTAAAAGGGCCAGAAATGACTGCAATGCATTATTATGACATATAAAATGCTCTTTCAATCAAAAAGTGCTGCAATGTCCGAAGAATTACAAAATCTTTTGGTCATTCGTAAAAAGCGAAAAGAAGTTCGCCTCTTCTGCCATTCCAACGCTCATTTGCAATGACATTCTAGCTGCTAGATCAATAAACTAAACATATCTGCTGGCTGTTTATGTTGAAGCTAGCTTTGTCTTCGCCTGTTTTTGAGAACGTAAATTTCTCCATGGGACAAATCCATTTTCGCACAAGTTAAATTCAACATGTACGAATCCGCGTGCCTGGGTGGTATAATCCCTCCCCCTTTCCCCTGGATTCTAAATTACTTTTCCAACCTTTCAATCCAAGTTTTATTGGATGGGTTCAAGTCAGATATTCACCATATTAATGCTGGCGTTCCCTAGGGCTCTGTTTTGTCATCAACAATCTTCCTTATTTTTATAAATGATCTCCTGTCTGTCACTTCTTATCCAATTCACTCTTTCGCTGATGACAGTACCCTTAGCTTTTCATATCCGCCATAGACTTGGAACCACAAACCACCTAATAGGTCTGTTCCAATTCATTTAGAAATTCTTAGTTGGGTAATTAATAATAATAATTTCGTGGCGCTACAGTCCACAGGGGGCCAAGGCCCAGTTTGCTCATCAATTACTCGTGTTGTGCGCGCTACTGTTCTCTCACGAGTAGAAGAAATCTAGAGTTTTTTACCAACTCCGAACGTCGAAGTTTGAGAAGCTTTCTTAAACAGTTATTACTCTTTGAGTATTGTCAGCAGCTCGAAAGAGGTGGTTCCGTGAAAAATTGGAGGTGTTCATCCGGGAATGGAACCCATACCTTCGGTTGAGTAGTAGGGAGGGGAAATATCTTACACTCTCATGAGCTCTCTCTTCTACGACAAAAACAGTTAATGGAACGCCTTTCTGAGTTTTTCGGGGAAATTCGTAGACATTCGTAGCATTTTGTAGCATCTGTGAATACGTGTGAGCTGTTGTAATCAGCTGATTGCTTTTCTTTCCAAAATCGGTGATATCTGTTGTTTACTATGGACATATTCAAGCAAATGTGTGAAGTTCGAATGGATAAAATATCGAAGTACCAGGTAAAATAATGAAAAATCAAATAACATTTATAACATGTTTACATTTTATAGAAAGCAGTCGTATAAATATGGAACATCATGAAGCAATTTATAGAGGATTTATAACAGATAATAAGGAAAAAACAACATAATCCCAAGTAGCAGTGCATGTTTTACAAATGTATAATTATTAAATTCTTTAATTTTTGTGCAGGTCATCAAAGTTCTATTGTGTTCTTGACGCGTGGCTTTAGGGATGGTAAACGTATATTCAGAATGCGTATAACTTACAAGAAGCAGAAGAAGTAGAAGAAATTTACAATAGCATTTGCGTTAATAAGTGGGGGACGTGGCGTAGTGGGTAGAATGCGACGCTTACACGCCGAAAGTTCGAGGCTGAACACTTCGAATTTTTCACGGCAACACATTTTTCGAACTGCATACAAACATATGTATATATTTCTTGGCTTGAAATTTGCGGTATGACTAAATATGTTTGTTTGGAAGTTTAGACTTAAAGGTGACAAGCGCGTAAAAACCAGGTGAATGAAAATAATTACTTTTCTTTACTTTTGATGAGTGATTTCTTCTGTTTTATATCAATAAATAAACATAATTTTTGTAAATTTAAATTTAAAGTGTATTAAATGAGTTTATTAATTAAAGTAATTTAATTTATATTGGCATTTTGTTAGTCGAATTTTTTAAGCGAATGTTCGGTTCCAGGAAACCTATTGCACCCGAACCTTAAAGAAAAAGACATACTAATTGTTTAATAAAAATAAAGAAACAAATGTGTGCATTATCATAACTACTAAACAAACTAAAACGTTTTCTTAAAAATGGAGGTTATAAGTGTGACACGCGAAGAAACTTATTTTTGAATTAATTATTAATTAATTATCGAGCGGATTTGAAAGCCCATATAATGCATTGCGTTGAAAGTAGTTGATATAAGTTAATTGAAGCGACCAGGTATATTTTTTTAATAATAAGTTAAATTATGATTCACAAATGTGATTTTATATTGTTCATGTTAAACATGTTCGGAAAAGGTTCAGTATCTTATTTCAATATGGGTGGAACATGCCACGAGAATTGTCCGTACAGAAGTCAACATCGGAGACGAATAATAAGTACATTCTGAAAGCACAAAAAGGGCAAAAACGATGAGACCACCAGAACGCACAGTATTAAATCTCAACAACTTAATAATTAATTATAATATGTGAATACGTCTAACGAGTCTCTAACTGTTTATTGTGTTTTTTTTAAACCGAAATTTGTTGTGGCCATGAAAATGATCTTTTTATTTGTTTAGTTTTCAATCTTTATCTAGTCCTCTTTACATTGTCCTCTTCACATTGTGCGTTTAAGTTTTAAGCTAATGGACACTAAAAGTAAAAGCTAAACGGAATGGAGTCGTATGGGAAATTTCACAAAGAAAAAAAAACTAAGATAAGAACAGAAACCATGTTCCCAGAGTGCTGCACTTGCAACGAGCAGTTGTGTTTTGTAGAATCTGTAAGAATAAAAATTATGAGCAATTCCACACCTGGATTTTCTTATTGGGTGTCCCATTTGTTCCTGAAACTTGGGTTAGCGAGACCCCTATTCCGAAATTTAATAAAAGAGTAAATACATAACTTAATAAAATAATTTAAAATCAAATGTTGAGGCAAGTTCTCACAACAAATATACGGAATTTCTGTGTGAAGCAATTCGGATTGGCGGGCGGTTACACCTTTCACTCAACAACATTCCTTAAAATGTTTGCAAAATAGATCATCGAGACAGTGTATATATTCCACGAAGCTTGGTGGTGGAGCAACAAGATTGCAGTTTTCAAATTGCGTGCAGATGGTGCTGCTTTGTACAATGTGGCAATGTTAAACTACATTTGTGACTTTCGTAACATTTTTCGGAATATATAACCACTAACATAAACGAAACTGTTTTATCTAAGGAAATCGTTTGCATTTATGTCTGCAGGTAAAATTTCCGTAATCGCAGCCGAAAATTTGTGGTCTACTTTGGCCGTATCCAAGACGACTGCCTTACAAGAGACTGATTACTGATCGAATGTAATCGCACTGTATTGACGCTTTCGCAATTGCCGGTTCGTACAATCTTTAAGTATTGCAGTCTCTAAAGCTGGAATGTACTTTTAAATTCTAAAGCAGTTAGGCTAACGCTACACTTTCCCGCACTCCTTGCTTTTCCGAAAAATTGTTTTAAGCAATCCTGATTAAGATGACTTGTCAAAATATATTTAACCTGGCATGGCGATAGAGACTGCCACAAAGACGTAAGTGACAAAATATTCAAAAGCCGTCCCTTCAAAAAATAGAATTTGTTTGTTACATATTTACCTTGAGGTATTTACGCGCTTTACGGCCTCTTGTAAAAATTGCCTCTGGATATCATTTTCACGAAAACCAATCCTATGTGAACTTACGGAAAGAGCTAGAAGAATTGAAAATATCAAGCAAGTTATTAAAAAATTTACCATATCTACCTAACATTGTATCACTTTCTTTGACTCCACTGAAATAAGTTAAACATGCTGACGAAACCGTCTAAAAACTTGAGTGGCATATTTCACTTTCATTCGTTGAAAATTGTTAGGCCTCCGTCAGTTTACGCGCGTTATGGATTCCTAGTTTACAGTCATCGTTATATAAGGAAAATAGATTTTCCAACAGGCACGTGCAGTGCCATTAAACACTGTTTGATTACTCATTAAAAAGCTTCGCGTACCTTTAATAAGATGGGTGGAGTCAAAGAAGTAATGAACCATATGATCGTCTACGACGAAATAAGGCTTTTCCGCCGCTACTTCTAATAATTAGCTAAGGTCCTAAAGTCTTGCGACGAAGAGCGCAGATAATTTCAAAAAGTTTTTTCTTTAAAAGGGAAAATACAAAATAATAAGTGATTGGAAGTTTCCAACGCTTTGCTATACCTTAAATCATAAATACTAGAACATGATTAGCCAACCAATTTGACAAGTAATAACCTTCACCAAAATCTTCTACTCCTACAAATATATCTCTACAATAATCTAAGTGCTCTTTTAATGACATTTCGTCAGTGGAATTGAAGCAGTATTTATAAATTGTAGATAGCTGACTGACTTTCAGCTCTAATGTCTTCACGTTAAAGTCAGTATTGCCCGGACTTTTTGGCCACGACTAAATAAAAAGACCGAAGGCAGATTCAAAGATGGCATTAGTAGCCTATATGTAACATCAGAAGGGATATGAATTGAAAGTGCCATTGGTTTCAATTCATTAGCCTTGCTACAAACCTTACTGTTTTGGCTAATATTAGAGGCAATGATTTTTATGTCCCTTGTAAAATTTTGATGGCTATTATTTTATATATACTATACTATTTTCTGCACTGTAAATAATAATTTTGTAACTTGTCTACCAAAAACAAGATTTGTTTTTTTTGGTCTTCTATTAAAACCTGTTGCTTGCTACACTTGTCTTTCATTTTTAACAATTTAATTTCCGTTTCGTATAATCTTTGACTAATTAGTAATTTTTAGGAGTTCTGTTCTTAAATACTCACACGTTTGGGTTCCTTTCTTGGCACTTTCATATTTAAGAAAACTTAAGTTTTCTACGGCATTGGGACTGTTACAATGAGCTGAATAAGGAATTTCTTCTATTAAATCTTCTTCCACTAAATCTTCCTCCACCAAATATTTTTCCATCAAATCTTCTTCAACTAAATCTTCCTCTACTAAAACTTCTTCTTTCACTACAACTTCTTCAACTCTAAATCTTGTTTTATTTCATCGTCTTTATGTCATCTTCGTTTGTAATATCTTCATCCCTAATTTTGGCACAGACTTAAGTATCCTCTTCCTGCTTTACGTCTGCAGTAAAGCAGATACTATCGTCATCGCAACAGTTTATCTGGAACAGTTTCTGTATTCAAGCGGATTTTGTTAATCATCCGTCTTCAACATTTTTGCTATCCCCAATTTCTGTAGCCAAAATTCTCTCCTGTTGTAATAAATGTATGTTTTAAAATAACCTGCATATTTAAAAATGCAAATACAGGGCGCTAAAATATCTAAATCAAGGAGTGGAAATACTTCCCTACAGAATTTTTTGTAAAAAACCGATTATAGGTTATTATGTAACGTATTCTTCACTATTAATCATATATTATATATTATATTTTAATGCTCACAATTATTTTGCTTTACATTAATATTGAAAATTATTCAAATCTTATTATCATATGTTATTATCGTGTGCTATAACTTATCTACTTGATGATTAATGCGGCAACATTCCACTCTGGTATATTAAGACACTTTAAGGATAAAGAAGAGGGGATCTTAAAATTCACAAAACGGATGCGTAGGACAGAGATCTCAAAAATCACCAGAGTGTGACTGAAAACTAAAAATACATATCGTGAAAATACGAAAAAGCAGAAGACCGACAAATATCAATCAAAGACTTTAAACATTTCAAAGAGCGGACAGTTCAGAGGTATGCGTGCAAACAAGATTATTGAAGACTGTTCATGCGGTAGTGAAATACGTACGTATATTAATATATGGAGCAGATAGTAAAGTATATAGGTCTCTCTTAACCGGACCATAGAAACAAAACGAAAATGCACCGACCTTGATTTCCTATTGATCCCCCATTATTATATCTGGCTTAGAAAAGAAAGATGAATGCCTTCGCCTAATGTCTTTCTATGACCGATTTCAAATAAACCGCGTTCTGGAGTATACCTCATAGGAAGTACTTAAAGTAAGATCCATGAGATCAGGCGATATTCTAGTCAAGGTCTCTAATTTGACTTCCGCCGAAAAAATTCTTAAAAGCTAAGCAAATTGAGACTATTCCAGTAAAAGTTACTTCCTACAATAAACACAACTCGGTCGAAGAAAGAAAACTCTCTAAGCACATAATAAATATTCCTGAGAGGAACTATTAAATGATCTTAAGAACATTAAAGAAATAGAAGTGAAGAAAATTATATATATATATATATATATATATATAAAGTATTGGTACCTACATGAGCTGCAATTCTTACGTTACAATTCTTCCCAGCTCAACACCAATTTTTCGAATATTTCACGGCACCACCTCTTTCGAGCTGCTGACAACACTCAAAGAGTAATAACTGTCTAAGAAAGTTTCTCAAATTTCGCCGTTCGGAGTCGGAAAAAAAACTGTAGGTCCCTTCTACTCGTGAGAGAACAGTAGCGCGCACAACACGAGTAGTTGATGAGCAAGCTAGGCCCTGGTCCCCCTCTGGACTGTAGCGCCAACAATTATTATTAAATCGTGTTTCCTTATGTAGCACATATCACTACATAATTGGTGACCCCGTAAAGCGAATCAATTTGCACCCGCATATATTATACCGAATTTTTATGAAAACATTTTCAAGACATTATGGCTGATCCGCAGGACCAATCACAGCAACCCCCGGCCACACCATAACCACAGCCGAGTGGCCCCCCGCCATCCGTTACACCCGTTACACCCAGCGAGCATGCGCAAAACACGCCATATTCACAGTTCACAGTCCCGTCATCCGTCCCGGTTGGAGACATCAAAGCACCGCCTTTCTGTGCTGAGAGACCAGCCTTGTGGTTTGCACAGCTAGAGGCACAGTTTGTCAACAAAGGGATTCTGTCCGAGCGACATAAACTTTTGGGGACAATCCCATTGATTGACGCGATATGCAGCAGAAGTAGAGGACATCATAGTGGATCCACCGGTGCTCAACCAATATAAGGCACTGAAAGTAGCTATTATTCAGCGTTTTTCAAAGTCCAATGAAGCTAAAATTATTCACCTTTTGGATGGAGAAAAACTTGGAGACCGTTCACCATCGCAACATCTGCGCTAAAGCTGGATTTCTCTTTTGCCCAAAAAAAACGTGCCTGCCTATCCATTCAGAGGTCCGCCACACTCGCAGAACTGGTCGAACAAGCAGACATTTTCCACGAAGTTTACTCTTCACAACACCTAGCAGCCGTTGCAACGAATGATATCACGCAGCAAGTTGCGAAATTAACAAAACAGGAAACGGCACTCACGTCAACATTGTCTCGACAGATTTTTGTCAGATATCGCCACAGATTTAAATCACCAAGCGCATTTCACCAACGAGTGCCTACGTTAACAAACATCACCTGCTGGTATCATTCAAAGTTCAAAAAAGACGCCAGAAAATGTCTACCGGGATGCTGACCTGATAAGCCATTTTGGCCCTCTAGTCGACCTGCAAAACTAACGTATTATTGACCAAATCACAGGATGCCCAGCAAAAGGAAAAGTATGTCCCGCCCAAATATGCTCCATCAGAGTTCCACTCGTCGTCACTGAAGAACCATACACCACACTGCTACATCAATTCCGAAGTAACACTCAACCAGGATTGACATCGCGATTCCAGCAGTATGCAACAGTACACCGCATAAACACTAAAGCCGGACCTCCTGTCTCCAGCAAGACGACTCGCTCCAAATCGCCTTAAGATCGCTAAAAAGGAATTTGAAAAGATTATTACTCTTGGCATTGCTCGCTGGTCAAACAGCCCTTGGTCGTCTCCTCTCCATCTTGCTCCAAAAAAATCCGGTAAGTCCCGTCCCTGTGGCGATTATAGGCGTTTAAACGATGTCACCATTCCAGACTTATACAGAGTACGCTACTTGGAAGATTTTGCTGCTGACCTTAACAATAAAAAGGTATTTTCAAAAATCGATTTGGTTCGCGCGTTCAATCAGATACCAGTAGCAAACGAAGATATTCAAAAGACAGCAATTATTACCACATTTTGTCTTTTTGAAGTTCCATTCATGACGTTTGGGTTGCGAAACGCCGCCCAAACGTTCCAACGTTTCATGGATGAGGTGACAAAGGACCTTCGTTTTCCCCTACATCGATGATTTATTGGTGGCATCGGAAAATCAAGAGCAGCACCTGGTGCATTTTTAAACCCTGCTCAAGCGATTTCAAGAAGCTGGCCTTATTATCAACGGTTCGAAATCTGTCTTTGGTAAAGAGGAAGTGTCCATACAGCGCCATACAGTGTAAGAGCAATCATGGAATTTCTCTTACCTAAAACCGTCAAGCGCTTCAGAGCTTTCCTAGGCACCTTAAACTTTTATCGGAAATTCATCAAAAACGCAACGCATCTCTCAGACCACTTAACAAACAGCTGGCAGGACCGGACATAAAAGGATCTCATAACATCAGCTGGACACCGGAATTAGAGCAATCATTCGTAAACTGCAAGAATGTCCTTTCAAATTCAGCATTACTTGCTCATCCCGACGTAAACGCTGAATGGGCTGTTTTCACCGACGCATCAGAGCAAGCGATTGGAGCAGTCCTTCAACAGCGCAGTGGGAATAACTGGCAACCATTAGCCTTCTTCAGCCGCAAGCTTTCAAGTCAACATACGACAGAGAGCTGCACGCTATTTACGAAGCTGTTCAAAATTTTTGGCACATTTTCGAGGGTCAGCACTTAACCATCTATACTGACCATAAGCCAATAACACACGCATTCAAACAACAACCCGAACGCGCTTCTCCCTAATAATTTCGAAGGTTACTTCAGAAACTCAAGCTTGTCCTCAACGTGGAACTCTTCTGCGATATTTCGACGGGTGCGATATGTCAATATGTTCCTGTTAGCTTAAGACGTCAAGTCTTTAACTCGTTACATTCATTTGCCCACCCCGGACGACGCGCATCTCGTAAGCTGATAGCTGAGCGTTACATCTGGCCTTCGATGAACAAGGATTGTGCGGAGTGGTCGAAATGCTGCATTCCTTGCCAAGCCAACAAAGTAGGCTGTCATACGATTTCGCCCATTGGAAATTTTTAACTTCCTTCACAATGGTTTGAGCATATTCATATCGACTTAGAGATTCTCAAACCATCTAAAGGCCTTAATCAGTGTTAAAGCATCATCGACAGATTCACCAGGTTCTCCGAAGCCGTCTTTCTCGAAAATGGATCGCACGTTTTAGAGTGCCACTCCGAATAACGTCAGATTTGGGACGACAGTTTGAATCTGACCTTTTAAAAAACCTCATGCAGATCCTGGGATGCAAATATCTGCGCACTACGCCATACCATCCACAGGCAAACTGACTCGTGGAACGCTTTCACAGGCAGCTGAAATCTGCCCTGCTTTGCCATGGTGATTCTTGGTACAACGCCTTACCAGCGGTACTTCTTGGTCTTCGCGCGGCTTGGAAGTAGGATCTGGGTACAAATCCAGCGGAACTCGTTTACGGTGAGACGACTGATTTGCTAGGTGAGTTTCTCCAACCGTCTTCCAGAACCTCTTCAGCACCAAAAATCGTGCGCACTCTCGGTGACCATTTCAGGCAACTCTCACCTAAGCAGATGACTCGTCATGGTCAAAGAGCTACCTTCGTTTTCAAAAGTCTTGCTGAAGCAACTCACGTCTTTGTAAGGCATGACCATATAAGCCAATCATTCGCGACACCATACGATGGACCTTTCCTAGTCGTTGAGAAGCACGAGAAATATTTCATCATTAACTTTAAAGGAAATAACATACCCATTCCCATCGACCGCCTGTAGCTAGCGTATATATTTGGGGAGAATAACATTTCAGATATTTCTTCGCCTCCAACCAGCAATACAGCCCGCCGTTCACACGTCCACTTCATATAAACATTCTTTTCCGCGAAGGGAGATATGCAGAGTCTGCCTTAGACTTCACATACGAGTAACACACACTCCGACATGTAGATGTCAGTACCTAGCGGCGGCCATTAACTCTCAAGTTCAGTGAGTTGTCAAATACCATCATGAGCAGCCGCGCAAGAAACATTTAAGTAAGTCTTTATAAAATTCAATAAAGTAATAACTAACAAGTAAATCGTGTTTAATTATGTAGCACATATCACTACATATACATCTTTTCCAAATTAAGAACTACAACGTATTTCATCACGATAAAGACTTTCAATATGCCAAATCATGCATAGGCATCTTAATAAAATACAATATTCCAACATCCGCTTAGGTCACCTCATCCAAAGACACCTTTACTGCAATTGATGAATGTCTATGCACACCTGATCTAGCCCCCCTCCTTAGTTGTGTAGTTAGGAAAAATTTAAAATAAATTCAAACTGTTACAATTGAAACGTTCTTTATTCAAATAAGAGCTGTAAAAGTAACTATGAAATGATTACCCGCCTGTTCTAGTTACTTTTGATATAAATACTCGTTACAAAAATCTAGTCATACGTTACTTTACTTGTGGTGAGTAGAGTCAATTCGTAGAGTCAATTCGCAGTGTAACTCACGAGTGAGTGATTAAAAAATATGGATTATTTAAGAAAAAACAGTTAATCAAATTGTGGCTCCAATAAGGTCAGGTTTTTTGTTTTTCAATTTTATAGAAAATTTTACATAATAATAAATGTAAATAAGGAACTCCTTCGCTTTAATAAAATGATTTAAGAATTGTAACAATTTCACTAATTTTAAATTCATTTCTCGGGCAGAACTCATACGTATTCTAGCAAATCTGGATATAGCAGTTTGTCTTTTGGGAGGAGGACCTAGCGGTAAAAGGTTGGTTTCAGTAGTTGCTGTAGTAACTGAACTTATTTCCTGATGAGCACTTTCATTTCTTTGTTGACTCATGGGAGCTGGAAAAATTAGTTGCACTGTTGATTCTGAGTCGGGCGATGTCTTGTCATCAAATTTTTTTTTTTTAAATTTGATACCGTACCGTGTTGCACAAATCACACTTTACCCGATTTTCGTTGCCCAGTATTGGACTGAAAAATTTTCACAATTTGCTCCTTTTCTTCTCCATTGTACTCCAATACTTTTGTGCTTTTAAATCTCGACCGCGATTGTAATTTAAATTAGAATTTTAACGTAGACAAGTACAACGTAAGGAATTACAATTAAAAAATATAACTGCGCTGAGAGAATAAAAAAAAAATTAAAGGAAGATACTTATCTAAGGGTTCCCATTCTATACATTAAGAGCCTTTAAAACTTCACTACAAAACTTGCTTGATAGCTAAATATTATTTTTGCTTTCACATCACACTACATTACTACTACTACATTTATTAGCTATGAGAACTAATAAAATACATTTTTTGATTTCTTAGTCAAATCGTCAATTGTAGTCCTTTTCACCAGTGGGAAAGTATAAAAACAAACATACTAAATGGTTTTTTTTTCTTTTTTCCCACAGTGGTACTAATCATCAGACAAGTTGTACAACTTGTAACCACGTGTGAACAGCATATTACTCGTCTGACATAGGCTACTATGGTTTAAAAATTACCTCATAAGCAACATCGGGTTCCAGTGACTGGAAAGTTACTATCTGATATTCAATGAATACATTGAGTATACAAGAATACGCACACGTGTAGCCGTATCCATCATTCATATACATACGGATATGGTTGTATTCGGAGTTTGCATTCCAATCGGGAAAGTAACTACTTTGATTTGGAGGTAATTTTTAAGTACTAGTTACTTTACTCAATACTCGTTACTTAGTAACTAATATATACGATTCACTGCAGCTCTAATTTAAATTCGCTAGTGCCTGAGAAGGTTAACGTATTTATAGAAAAAATGCATTTTGACTTTGCAGACTTCGGGTCGTTCAAATAATCAGCTGGCTTGCAATTTTCTATGCCAGAACGAGATAGTACTATTCATGTCATGACGGCACAGTATGTGGTGCAAGATTTTTTTTTATTTACTTTTGTTCTCTTCTACAGTTGGAATCCAATCAATTATCAATCAATGCAAAAAAAACAAATGATGTGTATCTTCAAAGAAAACAAGGCCGACTGAAGCCTATTTAAAAGTTTATCACACTCTTTATTTCCCAATTTCCCCTAACATCAACAAAGAAGCCTCAAGCATAGAAAAGGTTATTAGAACCGCAGCAGCCAGAACTATTCCTACATCCAAACGGATTCCTAAGATTAACCCCATTTGTTTTACACAAGAATACCAAAGTCGTCAAAGAAAAATAAGACTCATGGGCTGTAGCACTACCATACGTAGTGCTACAAATTGTGTGCTTTACAAGAAGCATTTGCAAAAGTCAGGAAAGCCTGTGTGCAAGCCAACAACAACTGTATACAAGAACAACAGGTGCTCTTAGAACAACACCAATCGAATCGAAGCCGGATACTCATCATTTAGTGTATTATCCACAAGAAGAGCTTTCAACATAGGATGCAATGCATTAGCAGATGAACTACATCCAATACACCCAACCGGTCATTAGAAGAAAAAATAAATTAACATGAGCGTTGAGACGTATAGCAACAATTGTAGCTTCTTGCTATCAGGGTCAATCAGAAGGACGCTCGTCAAGACCGGATCGCAAACCTCCATGGAAAAGGCATCTACTTCCTATAGATACAAGCATCACCAACTTTATGCAGAATGCTTCTACAAACAACATCTTTAAAAAATTACATGCAGAGTTAGTAGTCTATCAACCCAGAACTGATTCTCTACACTGTTGGGTCGTGCACAGAAACGATCTGCACATACGCAGTAATTAGATGTCAAAATACTAGTCAAACAGTAACCTATCATCGAGAACAACGGCCACATGCAGTAGGAAGCTACATTGCCGAACTGGCAGGGAGGTCCCAGGACATATGTGAATCAATTGAAATGAAGCAGCTTATTTAGCAGCAAGAGAAGCGTCAAAATTTCCGCTCCTATTAGAAACACCCAATATCTTTCAACTTGCTCGTAACCAATGTACAAAAACCCAGGATGAGGAAATCAATGAATCATGTAACAACTGTATCAGTTTCCTCAGGTCACACCAAGAACAACCTAAACGTATTCCCTATAACAGCGCATTTACTAGAGACGAATGCCTCAAACTGTCGGTAAACCATTATTTTGCTGCAAAAATTTATTTTATTATTATTATTATTATTTTTATATTATACTCCTGAACTCTGTCAAAACTGTGGAATTGTCCTGTCCGTATGGTACATTTTCGTCGAATGCCCAAGGTCTAAACAAGTTGGTGGCGAAATCGAATTATGAAAAAAACCGGGTCAAATTTTTGAACCCAGCAAATAAAGAAGCAATTAGTAACATCAAAACTGCTACCTCCCATCACTTGAAATACCCGGAAACATAAATTCACGTAGTTTTTCGTTACTCTAATACAAATGTATCTATGTAAATATTAATGTATTCAAATTGTTAAGACTGAAGTGTTAACTGCATAACATAGCTTACCTTTTAGAGTCTATAAATTCACTTTATTCACTTTTAATTTTAATAAATTTTAAATTTTAAATTTAAAAAGGATAGACCTTACCGTTCATATGCCTGTTCTTATTTGACAATTGATTTTTCAATCACGAACCAATGGATGATGATGAGCACGTTCAGAAATAACATAAGTAAGGCAGAAGTTGCATCAGTAAAGCAATAGTTTTTAAATGTATAACTTATTCAGAAAGAAATATAATAATAATAATAATAGTTGGCGCGACAGTCTACAGGGGGACCAGGGCCTAGCTTACTCATCAACTACTCGTGTTATGCGCGCTACTGTTTGCTCACGAGTAGAAGGGACCGACAGTTTTTTGCCGACTCCGAACGGCGAGATTTGAGAAGCTTTCTTAGACAGTTATTACTCTGTGAGTGTTGTCAGCAGCTCGAAAGAGGTGGTGTCGTGAAAAATTCGAAAAATTGGTGTTGAGCTGGGAGTCGAACCTGGACCCTTTGGCGTGTGAGCGTCGCACTCTACCCACTACGCCACAGCGACCACTCTGTCAAATGCTTTTGAAATATCAAGTGCAACGATTTTGCTTTCCCCTGCATTGTACAAAGATTGGTTCCATTTTTCGGTGAGATAAGCCATCAAATTACCAGTGGACCTGTTGCTGCGGAAGCCGTATGGCCGGTCATTAAGAAGCTTCCGAGTTTCAAAATATTTCATAAGCTGATGATTTATCAGCGTTTCCATGACCTTGAAAAGTAGGGACGTACGGACAAATGCTGTTTTCCACTTACTCGGAAAGAGCCCTTAAGAGTAGGACAGATGGAAAAGTTTACGCAGTGGTTTTGCCAGCCTAGAAGAGCACCTCTTCAGAAGAAAGGGGGGATACCATTTGCGCCAGCGGATTTGTGCACCTTTAGATCTTTAAATACTCTTGCAGCTGTACGAGTTTTAAAATGGACTTGTCTCATGGAAAAATTTACAGGCGCGGACAGAGTTCATTCTGGAACTGTTGAGCTGGCTGCAAAATGTGCAGCTAACAGATTTGCTTTGTCCAAAGAGCTGACAGCTAGAATGTCATTGCAAATGAGCGTTGGAATTGAAGACGAGGCAGAATTCTTTACGTTTTTTACGAATGACCAAAAGTTGATGCCGCCTTGTGTCATTCCAGCACTTTTTGCCTTAACTTTTGATCATAGGAGAATTTAACACGTCTTATTAACGCATTGCAATCATTTCGGCCCCTTTTGAATTTCTTCCGGTTTTCCTTAGAAGTGTTGGCTTTGAATGTCCGGAAGCTTATTTCTCTCCACCTGATAGCCTCCTTGCAGGTCGAGTCATACCACGCATTTTTCGTCTGTTTGATACTCTTCACTGTGTGAGGAACGAAGGATTTCATACCTGACAAAATTATTTTCCTAATCATATCAGCTGCGGCATCCACGTCACTATCGAGGAAACATTGTATATTTATAACGGCTTATGAAATATGTAGAAAAACAAGAGAGTAACGGAAGCTCGTAAGACCAACATTATGGAAGTATTTCATTTCAACTGGTGTTCCAAGTTACACATTTTATAATCAAAATAAAGATTATTATTTCTGTTGTTATTTACTTAAAAAGGCTATTATGCAAATTATAATTTACATTTTTCTATATAGATTAATTGATCTAAAAAATATCAAATAATAATAAAAATGAAAAACATATCTGTCCAACTACAAAAGCCTTGCCTTGCCAAATACGTTTACATAAAATTATGAGTAAGAATTGTATGACCTAGCTTTTATAAATATAACTTCGAACAACAATGGATGGCAATAATAGTACCTTAAACCATTACGGTCGTTTCGAAAAGGACATTTTAACAAATATAAGATCCTTTCTAATCATTATTTTAGACAACTAGTACTAAAATATATGTATTGTCTTACTTGGCATAATATATTTTTACAACTGTTGTATGTGAATTTTCGGGACACCAGTTTTAGAATTTAAACTCAGTAGTGGCTATTAAGCGTTTAGTAATTATTGGGACTACAAAAATACTATTTGTTGTCAAAATATATGTATTATATATATTTATTTCTGTGGCCGCCGTGGCGTAGTGGGTAGAGTGCGACGCTCACACACCGAAGGGTCCAGGTTCAATTACCGGCTGAACACCTCGAATTTTTCACGGCACCACCCCTTTCGAGCTGCTGACAACACTCTAAGAGTAATAACTGTCTAAGAAAGCTTCTCAAATGTCGCCGCTCGGAGTCGGCAAAAAACTGTAGGTCCCTTCTACTCGTGAGAGAACAGTAGCGCGCATAACACGAGTAGTTGATGAGCAAGCTGGGCCCTGGTCCCCCTTTGGACTGTAGCGCCAACAATTATTATTATTATTTGACAGAGTCTGTCCTCAGGCTCTCTTGTCGTAAATGCGTGCTTTTGGCATCGATGAGTCTTCTTCAATGGATTATAAATTACGTTTCGAACCGTTCAATACAAGTTGTATTGCATGGGTTCAAGTGTTATATTCACCATATTAATGCTGGTGTTCCTTAGGGCTCCGTTTTGTCTCTGACACTCTTCCTCATTTTCATAAATGATCTCCTGTCTGTCAATTCTAATCCAATTCACTCCTTCGCTGATGACAGTACCCTCAGCTTTTTATATTCGTTCCTCGGCTCTCGTACCTCCTCTTGGGCCATTAACTTGGAAAGACAGCGTATGTTAAACTCATTAAATTTCGATCTTAACAGTACAATTGATTAAGGTAAAAAGAATAGAGTGGAATTAAATGCTTTCGAAACTCAGTGCTGTCTACTGTCACTCAAGCGTTCTCAAAACAACCTGTCATTATCTATGAATGGCTCCTGCATTGTTGAAACTGAACGACTTTCCATCCTCGGTACGTGTATCAACTCAACACTAAGTTGGAACGATCACATATTCGAGATCACCAAAAATTTCTTAAAGCGATGCAAGAAATACTTCACTCCTTCTGATCTGGCAGCAATATATAAGGAGTACATCCGCCCAAAGCTTGAGTACAACGCTCTTATCTGGTCCGGTGCTCCTTGGGCCTCTCTGCACCTATTAAATAGAATCCAACAGCGAGCGATAAAACTTATTGGTGATAATAACAAATAATGTATGTATGTAGCAAAAATACTGCAAATAAATTTATATTATTTATAATTTTATCTGCTTTATGATTCTGTTGACACTTAAATCATAAACATTTTGCTTTAGTTATTTACGAACGCAAACTTTTGAATATACACGAAATGGCTGACCAATTCACGAACTGTGGGCAATTTACGAGTGTTTGACATCTGTTTAACACTATTGAGGGCAAAAATTGACAATTTGGCCGCCATATTGCCTATTTTGGAGGGGAAACGTAAACATGTGTGAGCAACATAAGATATTGTTCGATCAAACGTTAAAAACATTCAGAAATTGGGCTTATATCTACCAGAACACGTAAATAACAGTCGAACGGTCGATGGACAAAGGGGAATCAGTTGGTTGATCAGCTGCTCAGTTGACCATCTCCGTCCTTATTGCTTTCTGCCTTTTGGCTGTTGGCTGTCGTTCTGCGTTGTTCGCCATTAATTTGAAACTATTATGTGCTAATTTTATTTTTGGAAGATGATCGAATCACACTACATGTGCAAGTATGCTTTAGGTGGCCTGTGCTTTGATCGGCGTATGTTAAGTCCATTTAATTCCGACCTTAACAGTATAATTGATTGGCGTACAATGAATATAGTGGAATTTAATACTTCCAAAACCTAAAATAACCAGCCATTATCCACGAATGGCTCTTGCGTTGTTAAAAACGAGCAACTTTTCATTCTCAGTATGTCTATCAACTCAACTCTTATTTGGACCGATCACATTGTCTAGATTGTTAAAAATTCAGCGAAATGTTTAGGTTTCTTAAAGTGTTGGGAAAAATATTATAACCCTTTTGACCTGGCAATAATATAAACAGCGTATACCCGCCCAAAGCATGAGTAAAACACTCCTATCTGGTCCTAAGCTCCCAAGACCTCCCTGCACCTACTAGATTGAATTCAACAATAAGCGATAAAACTTATTGGTAATAATAATGCTACGAAGTCAATCGATTCGCTAGAATGTCGAAGAAATCTTGCGTTTTTATAACTGTGTTATTGATATTTTAACAAATAATGATGTAATGAGTTAGCCAGCTGCATTCCTCTCCTTTAAGAATTTGTTTGCAATATCGCCTCACTTGGAATGCCCACCCGTTCAAGCCAACCTTCGGATGCACAGCTAGGTTTAGGGACTCATTCTTCAGTCGCATGAATATGAAATGCTTTTTAATTTCTTTCATTTATAGTTATTTAAGGGTACAGTCACATTACAGTGCGCCAATTATAAAAAAGATCAATGTCCAAAGTTGTTACAAATTTAACTTTTTATATCAACGTTTAAATGCCAATTTTGGTGTGCAAAATAATAGCACCATGTCATTCTAAAAAGTGTTTTCGCAGTGTTTGGTGGTGTTTAGTTTTTTTGTGCGTCAAAAGATTTAAGTAAAAATATTTAAGTATTTTGAAACTAGTATTTTTTTATAATTAAAATGGGTCGCGGTGTGCATTTTAGTCCTAAGAAACGTGAACTTATAAAAAAAATGTATTTCTGACGGAAAAACGTACAAATTTATTCGGGAAATCGTTGGTTGTTCGAATAAAATTATTACTAATGCAAAAAAACACGTCGAAAAAGAAGAAGCAAGAGGTAGAAAATCGAAATCAACCTCTACCGACGAGCGAAGAATGATAAGGTTAGTGAAACAAAACCCATTCATCACATCAAACAAAATAAAAGAGGAACTAAATCTGCCCCTATCAACATCAACCATAAGTAGGAAGTTGATAGAGAAGGAACTACCTGTCAGAAGTCCCAGAAAAGTATCCTTGCTGACAAAGGTCCATCTTCATAAAAGAAAACAATTTGCGCAAGAACATTTGAACTTTGAACCAAATGGCGTAATATATTATGGACAGATGAGTCTAAAATTGTTTTATTTGGAACTCCTGGGACCAGGATATTTGTTCGCAGGCAAAAAAACCATTAAACACGGCGACGCGAAAATTAACATATGGGGATGCTTCTCCTACAACGGTACTGGTCCTATATTTTGGATAAAACCAATGATGACCGCCGAAGTTTATGTTGGCATAATGAGGGAAATCATGTTGCCCTACGCCGAGTGGAATATGCCTCTCAGATGGGTCCTGCAGTAATGACCCGAAACATACGAGCAAAGTGGTCAAGGAATTTTTTCGAGAAATGGGGTTCAAGTTATGGAATGGCCGCCGCAATCTCCAGACCTAAACCCCAATGAAAATTTTTGGACAGATGTTAAGAAAGCTGTTTTTAAAGCGAAACCAAAAATACACTACAGCTATAAGAAGCTGTGCAGGCTGCGTGGAGGGATATTCCAATTCGGCGATGTCAGGCACTATTCGACTCTATGCTATGACGTTGTGCCGCTGTGCTCAAAAATAAGGGTTATAAGACAAAATACTAGAAGAGTAGTATAAATAAAAAAAAATAAAAACCGTACTATTCCACTAAATTTTGCATTTTATTTACTACGTTTTACTTGTGGTGCTATTATTTTGCACACCAAAATTTCGGTTTCATTTGGTATATTTGTCTTAAAATGCATCTTCGCTAATCTTGTTTTTTGCATTTTATTACTGATACCCAACAGATGTCCTACAATAAATATCGTGTCTTTACATGAGCATGGAGAAAAGTAATTAGCATCCAAAGTACAGACCTCAACGTGCTGCTATTTTTTTGCACAGAGTTGTACGTCCTATTTCAATTGTCGCCTCCCAAAAACTGCTCATTTCCATTCGGCCCCATATTTCTCAAACTAATGGCTGATCAGACAATCGATATCTTTTGTCCACTTTGGGACATGATCGACTGACCACCCGTAACGGTCGAAATAGATTGGACCACCATGAAGGCCGCAAACTCTCCATCGTATCATGCACCGGACAAAGAACGGTAACTTTCACGCCACGGCGGAGGAGGATAAAGGGTCAGACTATCGCTGTAGATCAAAAGCAGGGAAAACTATCGACAGGACATATAAAAAAACCGAGCAGTCTGAGGAAAGCCTGCAACCGAACTCACAACCCTCAACACCCCTGGGGTCTGCTCCACCACTAAGCTATCTCAGTAACTCAAGCACAATGGACATATAGACTACGCCGTGATCCTCACTATTATTCAACCTCTCATTCTTAACAATCTCAGGTATACTTAAAGGGGAAAACATTTCAACTGAAGGAAAATCATAATATCCTCCAGAGTAAGGAGTGGTTTGAAAGATTTTTAATTGACCTAATAATCACCTGTAAAATGTTTTTGAAATAAAAAAAATTAACGCTGTAATAAGTATCAATTACAAACTACTACAAATAACTTCAAAGTATAGATTAACGAAAAACAAGGTTATGTTGAGTGCATTGTAGCATTATAGTAGAGGTATCTTATATATATGACATGTTCAATTTAATCCATTAGTATATCTAATCAACCATTTACATAACACACACCACCTAGGTGGTTTGCGATTTACACTAGATATTAAAAAAAGAGCCACCAGAATTAACATAAGCGGAGCAGCCTTCCCTTATGATGATGCCAATTCACACCGATATCTGATGACCACTAAAGTTTGAGGTTTTTCAATTCATTTTTAATTTAATTAGTTTTGATTAAGCACTTATTTCCAAAAATCTACCAAAAATCCAACTTTTTTTTACATAAGAATGAAATGAATATTAAAAGCAATTGGAATTAGCCCTACTTGTGCCCTACAGTGAAATAAAACAATAAGAACATTGTAGGTGTAAAATACAAAATAATTATTAGTAAAAGTGTAAAGACACATTAATTAATAACCAGTCGAAGAATATTCGTATCGTCATTCATTTAAAGGTTAATTTTATGTCACAAACGTTATTAAATCATTTTCACCCCGGTCAACGAAGATAATCCAGTTTTAATAACACAGCGCGCCGTCTGCTAGCAGCCATAAAACGTCACAATTCGTTCAAATTTAATCATTATCCTGCTGACTGCCGATGATTTCAGCATAAAAAAGAATTTTGAAGTCATATCGTTTTAGGGTTGCATGTTTGTAATCAATCAAGCACTGTCAACAAATAAGAACTGCCCCATACTTTGTTTGCTCTCCACTACTGGGACGTCTTGTGTATAAAAGGTCCCTTGGAGTTTCTTGTTTAGTTTTCTATTACCTTTCACTCTACTGCCATGTGTCGAGTTGTTAAATGTATTCTCTACCTTAGCCTAGTCGTCTGCGATGGAGCTGAGTACTGCTCATCAGTTAATGTGTCGCTTCTCAAGGATATTCTTCGTCACGGGGATGGTTTTGTTCATTTCCCGACGTTCCCCATTATCGCGCAACCAAGTGTCCTCTCCGAAGTTCAGGACATAATCGCTGATCTGCAGAACTCTTTTCAACGACCAGTCTACATATACTCAAAGAATATGAACAGTTCACAATTTCGATATAACCTCTTCAGCCAATCCCTAGTTTTAGCCTTCATGTCCAATTCGGTCGAAAAGTTGCTGAACATGACAAATACCTTTACCAGAGGGAGACGGTTTATGGCGGTTGTCATTATTTTGATAGAAACGGCGCGCACGTCTGAAGACGCTGTCGAAATCATGCAGCAAGTCTTTGCTGACAGATACATGAAAGCTATGTTGCTCTATCGTGACCAACAAGGGGAGGATCATCTGGTTACTTTCGATCCATATTCCAAATTCAAGCTCATTAGTCTCATGGAAACTTACAGAACCACTGACGTGTTCACGTTTAACGACAAGGACAACTTAAAAGGCTACGTTATACGGACTCCAGTTAAATTTGACATGCCCCGAGTTTTTAAGATAACAGATTATGATGGGAAAAAGAAGATTAAGGGCCCGATGTTCCAGTTATTTAAGGCATTCGTCCATTACAAGAACGCAACGTTTGAAGAGATGAACATTGACACTAATCTTACGAGCGCCGACCGAGGGAAAATCTTCGAAATGGTGTCAGATGGTGAGACTGAGATGAGTTTACATGCGCAGATTGTGCAGTACTACGAGAACGTGGAAAGCAGTTATCCGATAATGCTCAATGATTTGTGCATGGTCATTCCAATGTCTAACGAGATCCCGTCGTATATGTATTTATGGCTGCCGTTGGAAGTCGACACATGGATTTTGGTGGCTTGCGGAACTCTGTATGTGGCGTTCATTCTTTTGTGGATTCATCCCCATGGCAGTGGGGAAAAATCAAAGGACTTTGGTCGATGCCTCCTGCAGAGCATTGGTTACATGCTTCATATCTCGACATGGGGACACTACTATGCCGTCAGCTGGAGGTACATAGTCGTCTACACAGCCGCTTGGATTCTTGGATTTTTGATAACAACATGGTACTGTGCTGCATTGAAGAGCTTTCTCACTGCCACTGTGTATGGACATCAGATCGACACTGTGGACGAATTTATGGCCTCGGGTTTGAAAATTCTCCTCACCGATTTCGACGCGAACGACGGTGTGCGGATGGCATATCTTCCAAAGAAGATTCGGAAGATCTTCAGCATCACCGATATGGACAACTTGAACAAACACCGAATTCCACTGAACACATCATTCGCGTATGCATTAGCCTTGGATCGTTGGGAGTTCCTAAGTCAGCAACAGGAGTTTCTGAAGCGGCCAATTTTTCGCAAATCAAACATATGCTTTCTCAAGCATCAAATTGGCTACCCCATGGCATTCGACTCTAGGCTAAGGTACGCCCTAGATGCTTTTATTATGAAAGTTCTGCAGTCGGGACTAATGGATTACTGGTCGAGGGCAGACTTTAAATACGCCGTACACGAGGGTTACGTCAGATTTATAATTGACTCGTTCAGCATTGAACCACTTAGTATCGATAATATACGGTTGGCTTGGGAAATTTTGTGCATTGGATGGTGTATTAGTTTGGTGGTCTTTGTAGGAGAAGTGATTTCATTTTATAAGACGTATAAGTGGAGTATTTTAAATTTACGTAAATTATTCGCATACTGGAAAAGAAAATGTTAAGAGATCTATTTGTGTAACCTATAAAAAAGGGTTGTTACTCATTTTAATCTTTTTATTATGTGAAGATATGAACGAATTGAACAACAATATATTAGAAATAAAATTGCTATTTTTTAGAGGGATATATACCTGCATATTAAAAGGTTATTGAATTTGGTTGTTGCTGTGGAAAGCACGTAATTTGAAATCTATTTGATGATTTGGCTAGAAACCACGGCATGAAATTTTTAAAATCTTCATTTTCAACAAATTTAACAATTTAATGCAGTTTTTCATTTTAAATACTTTCAAGTCAAGTTTTAAATATCTTGTAGAGTAAGTTTTTGAGGAGCATGCTTTTTCAACTTGTTTGATAAATTAAAAATAGCGCCTCTTTGCTCTCAGGATATCCCGAGTTTTCTGGCACAGACAGTTAGTTTAACTCAACGACACTTCGGGTAGGGGTAAGAATGAACGAAAGGCAAAGTATGTCTGTTATAAAACAAACTGAAAGGCATCGGTTTATAATTCAAATATAATTCAGAAATGCATATCATTATGTACTCCAAGGTTCCATACTATATTCCATCTTGTTCAATATTTTTATGTATGTATGTATGTTCGCAACATAAACGATAACTTTTTTGCAGAACTCACTATATGAAATGGAAAATAAAGCCGAATGTTGATAACTTCCAGGCTATGGGGTATAATAGACGCAGAAAACAAGTACTTAAATTTATTATAAGCTTACCTTGTCAAAGAACCTATGTACAGTGGGGTGCAAAAATGAGTACATGTTTGTTCACTTTGCACTTATAATAGCATAACAATAAAAAATCAAAATTAAAATTGAAAATAAAATAAAAATCTTATTTCTTATCCAATTTTAAACAAAACAACTTATAATTCAACACAGGAAACAACACATTCTAAGAAAAAAACAATAAAAACAAAAACAATTCCAATGTCCTCAATTTTGCACTTTTTTCCGATAGAGCTTTTTTAGTATTTTGTCCATAGGCCCATATTTCGTAAAACACTTTCGATGCCTTTTGGCATACTTTCCACCAATTTCTCTATGGTTTTTTTTTGGAATATTCTGCCATTCCCGCAATACTGGCTGACAAAGCTCTTCCAAGTTGTTTGGGTTTGATGGATACTGGATACCATCTTTTCACGATTGACCACAAATTCTACATCGGGTTAAGGCCGGGACTTTGCGCTGGCCACTTGATCAACTTAAAATTTTGCTCAGAAAGCCATTTCTTCACGATTTTGGCCGTGTGCTTTGGGTCGCCATCTTGTTGAAATGTGATTTCTTCCTCAGGATAAGGACTCAAATTTAAAAAATCAGAAAGATGAGTTCGTAAAATATTCAAATAGTCTTCCTTTTTCATGATTCCATCAATTTTGTGCAGTGGTCCAAAGTGCCACCACGTGAAACAGCCCCATACCATGACATTTCCCCCACTATGCTTCACTGTTTCCTTAACATGGTGTCTTTGGATGGTCTCTCCAAGACGGCACCAGTAATATTGTTTTCCGTTTGACTGAAAATTATTAAATTTGGAGTCGTCTGACCACACTTCACGCTTCCAGTTATCTGCTGTCCAATTTCGGTGTTCTTTGCAGAATCTCTTGCTTCAAATTTTTTTTTGAGAAAGCTGGTTTTGGCTTCTTGACCGCAGAGATGTAACCAATGTCATGAAGAGCCCTACTTGCAGTCCATCGACTGACAGGCTTATTTATTGCTATAGAAGCATCTTTTGGAGTTAAAAATTGGTCTCTTTTCATCTGTAGAATCATGAGACGTGCATCCGCTTCTGTTAATTTTCTTTTACGGCCTCTAATTTGCCCTGCAGACGACGTTCCTCGCCTTTTTTGGACTCTGACTACGACCGATTGGCTTATATTAAGCTGCTTAGCTATCTCTCGCGTCGAGGAGCCATTCGTCGTCATTGTTACAATGGAATCTTCAATGTCTCTTGATAATTTCTTCATTATTTTAATATGCTGTGAAATAATAGTTTAAATAGTACAATCGTTTAAAATATTGATCCAAGTATTCTGGAAAAAAGTTCTTACCTCACATAATCTCAAATCAAAATAGATAAAGCACAAAGAAACCAACCAAGTAACTCAAATTTTAACTATAAATTTGTATTTTTGCGGAGAACATATTGAGCAACACATGGTACAAGATTGAGTACATTGGAATTGTTTTTGTTTTTATTATTTTTTTTTCTTAGAATGTGTTGTTTTCTGTGTTGAATTATAAGTTGCTTTGTTTAAAATTGGATAATAAATAAGATTTTTCTTTCATTTTCAATTTAAATTTTGATTTTTTATTGTTATGCCATTATAAGTGCAAATGGTACAAACATTTACTCATTTTTGCACCCCACTGTAAGCACAATTTCATGTTCTCTCTTTAAAAGCGGTCTTATTCGCAACATTTGAATTATAATAAAATGCCACATGTAAAAATCTTAAACTAAATTACAAATTAACTGAACTAACTATGAACCTAAAAAAATTTAATTAAGCAAATGAATAATATGTTACAATTGATTCTTGCACGGGAATTCAATGTCAAACCCAGTATATATTATTTGTCAGCGATTTGATAACAGTTGGGTGTACTGTATAACCATACTGCATTTAATAGATCAGAATATATCAATCTATTCAAAGAGCGGAAAATATGCAAAGAGTTCATTACTAGATAAATGAAAATGATGAGCTAAAGTTTTTGAAATATTCATTAAAAACAAAGTGAAAAGAGAAAGTAAGGTTAATAGCAAAAATTATTACATAAATAATATGTTAATTATAAATCGGAAAAAAAAATTAAACAGATGACATTGTTATCGTAGTAATGTTGGGTGATAAATTTTAATACACGGCTATTGTCAATTTTTAACCAAATCGGGGCACATATGCGTTTAGATGCATTTAAAACGGCTTCAAAGGTGACAAAAATTTAAAATGTTTCCTTCTTGTTACCTGGCTAAAGAAAGATCCTTATTGGCTATTGCTTCATGCATTTCATAATATATATATCACTTGCTTCATGTTTACAGCAACATTACTTACTTCTATGATTCTATGCCTTAAACTTAAAGCTTAATTATTTTAATCTCTTGCTTTTATTCTACTGAAAAGTCTTACCAATATTGAGTGTGTTTTGTATTTGTTATCAAAACGCTTTTTGTCTTCAAAACGTTTTTGTTAATATTCCAATGTAAAATTTCATCATTCATTCATAACAGTGTTGGACAAATTTTAGTCATATAATGAATAATGACTAAATTAGTCAGTAGTTGCCGCATTCAAGCAACTAATGACTAATTTATTCATTATTCATGAAAATAATGACTGACTAATAAATTATTCATTATTTGCAAAAATTATTCATGACTAAATCAATCATTATTCTTGAGTTATTCAAATAAGTTAATCATTAGTGATTAATCACTAAATAAGAGCAATTATGCAAGCCATATCTTTGTTAATAAAAAAATAAGACAAAGTATTGAGTTATTTTAAATGATAGAGTGGATAACGCACTCTTAAATATTATAGTCGAACTTTTTGTTTTTCGGTGATTTCCTACCATTTAGTTTTTGCAATTGTAGTTTGGCCGCGTAAATATATACAGCACTGTGCAAATTAATAGCACCATCTTCGATTTTGTCACTATTATGTCAATCACTTTTTCCTATGGTTAGGCAGCCGCCTCATATTCAATGCACAACATCTATTACGTCAGTCATAAAACCCATGAACAAGACATTAAAAAATTCATCTTGTCATTAAAAGAGGTCTTGTTGCTGGAAATGCAAATATGCGTAAATTCCTAGATACGCGTGATTGGTGGTTATTCATGATACATGACTGCACTTTAATCATGAATAGCCGTCAATCAGATGTGTGAATAACAAAAATTCATGAATAAACGTTAGTCATGAATAAATCCGGAAAATAAATTATTCATGACTAAAGTTTAGTCACGTTTCCTTTTTTTTATGTTATTTTATGCCCAACTGAATGAATTTCATATTTATTTTCACAGAATAGAGCTCTCAAATCAATAATGTCTCTACCCAATAAGGACTTGACAATTTGTTTCTTAAATAAAAATCGGACCTTCTAAAGTATTTAAAAACTTTATTATCGAGTTGAAGATGGTTCTTTTTACTCAATTTTTAACCACTCGTAACTATCGTTATTTCGCTTTAATTCCTCGAATGTCGCCGACTTGTTGGTATAATCCAATGACTTTAAAAGATTTCAGAAAAAAGGCAAGCGGTATTAAAAACTACGAACGAAATCAATTTCTTGAGATAGCACGCTCATTATACTTACTCTCAGGATTGTACAAAGGTTGCCTTTTACATTTCGGGATTGGGCAACCCTAGTGTTGCAACCTGGCAACTGCCATCTCTATCGTAAAGTTTGACATTTTTGAGGTTATATGTACTCAGAACGTTTTGAAACACGAGCGCTATTGGTGTTGTTTACAGTAACTTAAAAGATTAATCTCGCCCAAAAAACGGAATTAAATCGTGAACATTTTTGTGCGATTATTTTTTGCAAATTTCAACGTGGATTAACTTTACAACAGTGCATCGATGAACTTAATTCAATTTTTTGCGTTGAAGATCCATCAAGGACCAGTGTTTATCGATGGTATGGTGAATTCAACCGAGGTCGTAGTTCACTCCAAGACGAATTTCGTGAAGGTCGTCCAAAATTAGTTGTTGTTCCGGAAACCATTGATGCTGTGCAAAGCTGATATCGCAAGACCTATCGTGAGATTGAGACAACCTTAGGCTTAGTGAGACCAGCATACATTCAATATTGCATGAAAATTTGACCGTCAAAAAAATTTGTTCTCTGTGGATCACACACAATTTGTCAATCGCTCAAAACAAGGCTCGTGTCGATTGGTCGAAAGAAATGCTCCAAAAATACGATCGCGGTCTATGACATCGTGACAGGTGATGAATCGTGGATTTACTCGTATGAGCCCGAAAGTCGAAATACAGCAGTCGACTGTATGGGTGTTTCAAATTGAGCCAAATCCAACTAAAATTGCTCGCGCACGAAGCACTTCCAAGCAAATGGTCGCCTGTTTTTTCGGGAAAACTGGACATGTCGCAACCGTACCATTAGAACAACGCAGAACAGTCAATTCTGAGTGTTACACAACCACTTGTTTGCGAGTTGTCTTCCAAGAAATCAGGAAAACCAACCGCCGAAGACGGATTACTCTTTACCACGACAATGCGAGCTCTCACACATCGGCTCAAACAACTACATTTTTGAGCACTCAAAACATCGATTTGATGAGTCATCCGCCGTATAGTCCTGACTTGGCACCGAATGACTTCTTTTTATTCCAGTAAGCAAAAAATAAAATGAGAGGTCAAGGTTTTTCGACACCTGAAGAAGCGGTTGATGCGTTCAGAATGCATTTTTTGGAGATACCTCAATCAGAGTGGCAAAAGTGCTTCAACAATTGGTTCAAACACTTGCAAAAATGTATAGATCTTAATGGGAAATATTTTGAAAAACAATACAGCTATTTTCAATGATTAATATTTGTTTTTGTTCTCTAATCCCGAAATATAAAAGGCAAAAAGGCAAGATACAACATGTTTAGTTGAAACAACATGTTGTATCTTTTAATTCGGTAATAACGTTCGTCGACAAAAAAATTATGGGACCATTACGCAGCTAGAATGCAGACACCACTTAAAAGTTATTTTTTCTGAATAAAATTGAAATTCATGATTCTCATTTGGACAAATCATATTTTGCTTATTGAGCCAAAAATGGAAATCGTTACTGAAGATGAAGTTACGCAATTTATCGTATTAGACCATTTACTTCAAAGTGCAATCGAAGAACGTTAGCTTCAATTCTTTATCTTGTATGGGTATAAACCATGATCCTGACGCGAAATACGCTATAATGCAGTTTGAGTGACTGATGCTTGAGCTATAGCAATTTTTTCAACTTCAGCAAATCCGTTATCTCACCGTCACGGGAACATAGCACAAGGAATCTGTACACTCAAGTCTTTGTACTTAATATCGACAAACATCATTTCATTCATTTCTGACTTGGATTTTATTGCTGCATATGGATATCAAATGACTCCTAGAGGTACAGAAAAGGGATTTGGATTAGAGTTATCACCTGGCACACCATGGGGTCCCTCAAGCATGATCTCAGTTTTGTACTTGGGTAACTAAATAATATATATATACTTATAAAAGGTAACGGTAAACTAAATTCTTTAGTTACCCAAGTACAAAACTGAGATCATGCTTGAGGGACACCTTGGTAGAGAGCGAGCCCTCTCTGGGTCGTAGCATTCAGTTGAGAAGCACCTCTACACTGAGCCGGGAAACTTCTCTGTCCGATTTGGATTAAACAAAACAGCTGGACCAGCCAGCACGGTACACTAATCTAGCCGACTGTTAAGGTATTGAGTATAAGGTTTTAAGCCACACCTAGAACGATATCCCCTTAAAAGGGTCTAGGGACAATCAGGCTGGAACAGAAGTTCAAGGAGTCCTGAAGCTGTCAGGTTTCCTCAGCACTTGGTTCAGGGAGACTTTATTCCATCAGTGCTTTCGTTGAGACTAATTATAGTACTTTGGATGTGATATTGAATCAAATGAAGCTTTAAGGTCATCGTGTACACTTCCAGCTACAGATGAAATAGTTTCTTCACAGCGTGTTCGATGTGGTCTTGCTGATCAAATACCTGGTATACCTGTATGGGAAAGTAAAACCACTTTATTCAAATTATTGGTTGTTTTCTACACATTTTTACAACCTTTCTGGCAATTTGTGAATACCACGCAGATAAAATTTTTCGTCTTTACAAGCAAACCAATCAGACACCCAATTTTCGACCTCCTCGTAGGAATCAAAGTGCTGCTCAGCCAATGCGTGTCCCATCGATGAAAGCAAGTGGTATTCGGAAGGAGCCAAGTCTGGTGAATACGGCGGGTGGGGTGCTGCTCCCAGTCAAGTGTTTTAATTGTATCCTGAACCGGTTTTGCTTTGTGTGCAGGTGCATTGTCATGGAGCAAATTAACCTTGCCGTGTCTTCTGGCCCATTCTGGTCGTTTCTGGATCAATGCATGGTTCAAATTGATCATTTGTTGTCGGTAGCGATCAGTATTAACGGTTTCACCAGGTTTTAGGAGCTCGTGGTACAGAACACCTTTCTGGTCCCACCAAACACTTAGCATTGTCATCTTGCCGAATCGATCTGGTTTGGCCGTCGATGTTGATGGTTGTCCCAGATTAACCCATGATTTTTTCCGTTAAGGATTCTTAAAATAAATCCATTTTTCATCGCCAGTAACAATCCGATGCAAAACCGATTTTCTTTCGTGTCTTTGAAGCAAAATTTCACAAGTGTTTTTTTCGGTTTTCCATTTGTCTTTCATTCAATTCATGTGGCACCCATCCACACTTTTGGAACTTTCCTATAGATTTTAAACGGTTAGAAATTGTTTGTTGTGCAACATTTAACATTGCTGCCATTGGCTTTCGACTCAAAGTGTCATCTCCATCCAATATCGTTTGCAATTCGGCGTCTTCAAACTTTCTTGGTGGTCTTCCACGTTCTTCATTTCTCACATCAAAATCATTATTTCTAAACCGTTGAAAGCATCTTTTGCATGTTGCTTCTGATAGAGCATGATCACCATATGCCTCGACAAGCATTCGATGCGACTCTGCAGCACTTTTCTTCAAATGAAAACAACAAATTAATGCTTTTCCCAAATCATCACTTTCTGGTACAAAATCCGACATTTTTAACACGATGAAAAAATATGATGTTGTCAGTTCAATGACTCGATGTATACTAAATATTTTTTACAGATGTCCAAGCAAACAAACTAAAAAATAAAATAAGGGCTCGTTCACAACAAATGTTCCCTATCGAGACATTTGTATCTTGACGCTCACTTTACTGTACACGTATAACCTGGTATAATCCACTAATGTAAACTGAGTTGAGTGTTGTAAATCCTGTAACCAAGGCTTCCACATAACTATTCTCATGTGTTTTTCTTTAAAATTAGTTAAAGTACGGTCTATGTTCAATATGTGCCTTTCTAGCTTGCATTGGGCTTATTTATTTGTCTTCAAATTGACATCCCACCCAAGTTGAGGCTATTTCTCATTTCTGTGCATAATCTAAAGCGAAAACCTCTTTTGCTGTGTTTAGCCAATGGCTTGGATTGAAGGACGTACGTACAATGACAATCATGAAATACGTAGACGCTTGAATATAAATATCCCTCCAATTTGTTACGTAACTGAGCAAGACAATGAAAATAAAAGTTTTGGCCGGTGCCGTGCTTTTGGTTTCTTATTTGTCTCTTTTAGAAAATACGTGATACGTTAATTTTTAGCTCAAAAATTGTTTGAATATTCTAAGGCTCTGTTTGAGACATCAATGTATGTAATGGCAGCTTTCTTCGAGTTTTGTTAGATAGCAGCTGAAAGAATAGAAGGACATTCAAAAAAAATTCTTTGATGTCAAATAGTGAATGTCACCACGGCAATAGACTACCTTATTCCAAAAATACTATTTACGATCTGTACAGCTTTGTTATTTCACGTCAAAATCATCTGCTTTGGTGAATATTAAGAATTTTCTACAAATTTATATACTTTTCGGTGTCGTTTATTTTTATAATAATTCCGGTTTAGTGTGTTCTTCATCTCCAAAAGTAAAATGTGGAAACAGAAAGCCCTTATGAAGAATCGCTTCTTGCAGTCACAACTGCCGGACATTCATCCTCAAGTTATAAATCAGCATGTGGTTTCTGGTATACTTATTTGAATATTTGTGTCAAAACCACAAACAAATAAATAAATATATAAATATATTCTAAAGGATTTCAGAAAATTTCAAATAAGCAACCGGTTCCAGAACTAAGAAGCATGCACCCGATTAAGTCCAAACTGATTGGAGAAGATAAGGCAAATCTGGCTTTTGGAAGCTGGGGTTTAGCAAAATTGATAAAAGAAATTTGTAGCGATGATCAGAAAGTTCAAATGTGTGCTATGAAAACACTTTCCGAATTGTTACTTAACGATTTGGAATGTAGAAGAGCCATTTTGGAGTTTGATATTGTTAGAAGGTAAGATTTTCGTGGTTTCTGCTTAAATACTGCTGCTTATGCTCGTCTGGAGTGTGTTTAAAAGAAATCAAAAATTACAGCCAACAATATGGTCAAATTTGTTTTGATTTTTCTTAACATTAGGCGTGAGGGTAAGGGTCTGCGAATAACCGAATAATGTGTAAGCAAATAGTGTATAACAGAAAAAATAGACGGGAGATGCAAACGCTTTGGAAAACCTGCGAATTATTATTATTATATATATATTCTAGTAAAATTTTAAATGTAGTTTCATCGGCTCTTTTTTTTGTTTTCTTACCTACTAGACTAAAAATACTTAAAAGAAGCTAGTGCTCTAAAATGCAGGCCTTTCGGCTTTACCTCGTATACCGGTATAAAGTGAGCGTCAAGATACAAATGTCTCGATAGGGAACATTTGTTGTGAACGAGCCCTTATTTTTTTTTTTTGTTTGTTTGCTATGACATCTGTGAAAAATATTTAGTATACATCAAGTCACTGAACAGACAACATCATATTTTTTCATCGTGTTAAAAATGTCGAATTTTGTACCAGAAAGTGATGATTTGCGGAAAGCATTAATTTTTTGTTTTCATTTGAAGAAAAGTGCCGCAGAGTCGCATCGAATGCTTGTCGAGGCATATGGTGATCATGCTCTATCAGAAGCAACATGCAAAAGATGGTTTCAACGGTTCAGCAATAATGATTTTGATGTGAGAAATGAAGAACGTGGAAGGCCACCAAAAAAGTTTGAAGACGCCGAATTGCAAACGATATTGGATGGAGATGACACTTTGAGTCAAAAGCCAATGGCAGCAATGTTAAATGTTGCACAACAAACAATTTCTAATCGTTTAAAATCTATAGGAAAGTTCCAAAAGTGTGGAAAATGGGTGCCACATGAATTGAATGAAAAACAGATGGGAAACCGAAAAAAACACTTGTGAAATTTTGCTTCAAAGACACGAAAGAAAATTGGTTTTGTATCGGATTGTTACTGGCGATGAAAAATGGATTTATTTTAAGAATCCTTAACGGAAACCGTTAATACTCATCGCTACGAACAACAAATGATCAATTTGAACCATGCATTGATTCAGAAACGACCAGAATGGGCCAGAAGACACGGCAAGGTAATTTTGCTCCATGACAATTCACCTGCACACAAAGCAAAACCGGTTCAGGATACAATTAAAACACTTGGCTGGGAGCAGCACCCCACCCGCCGTATTCACCAGACTTGGCTCCTTTCGACTACCACTTGTTTTCATCGATGGGCAGCACTTTGATTCCTACGAGGAGGTCGAAAATTGGGTGTCTGATTGGTTTGCTTGTAAAGACGAAAAACTTTATTGGCGTGGTATTCACAAATTGCCAGAAAGGTGGTCAAAATGTGTAGAAAACAATGGCCAATACTTTGAATAAAGTGTTTTACTTTCCCATTAATAATTAGTGTTTTATTTTCAAAATCATGCCGGTCATTTCATACCGGTATACCATATTTATTGTTTTTGTACGCTTCTTGACCCCAAAAAGATAACCTTTATTGTACTGAAAATATCCACCTAAGAGGCGCCCAATTAAAAAAAGAAATATTTTAAAAGTTAAATGAATTCTGTTTTTATTATAACTTTAATGAATTATTGATAAATAAAGAAAATATTAATATACATTATTATTTTTAAATATTAAAAATAGTTATTTCTTCTTCTTCTTCTTCGGATGGCGTTACAGTCCGGGGTGGACCTGGGCCTCAACCAACATGCCTTTCCAGCTAGCACGATCTCTTGCCAGCTGCTTCCAATTGCGCACTCCAAGTTGGTTGAGGTCCTTTTCCACTTGTGTGCGCCATCTCAGTCTAGGACGTCCTCTGTTGCGTTGTCCCTGTGGTTCGGATTCGAAGACTCTTCGGGCCGGAGCAGTGCTGTCCATACGCTCTACATGGCCTAGCCACCTTAAGCGTTGTATCCGTAGACGCTTGACTAGGCTCATGCCGCCATGCAGCCCATACAGTTCGTGGTTGAATCTTCTCCTCCAGATGCCATCAAAGCAAACTTTTCTCTCGACGAGAGCGAGGGCTTCCTCATCCGCTTTTATTAGCGTCCAGGTTTCTGCGCCGTAAAGCAGGACTGGGATGATGAAGGTGTTGTACAAAGTCACTTTGGTCGTTCGGGAGAGGGCTTTATTACTCAATTGCCTCTTAAGCCCAAAGAAACAGCGATTGGCAAGAGTGATTCTGCGTTTGATTTCGGTACGGATGTTGTTGTCCCTATTCACCGCGGAGCCGAGATAGTCGAAGTCCTTGACTACCTCGAAGTGTCTGCTGTCCATAGTGACGCTCCGTTCGAGACGTCGATGTTCTGCGTCCTTCTTCGATGACAGCATTTACTTCGTTTTGTCCTCGTTTACCACTAGTCCCACTTTAGCCGCTTCCGCTTCGATCCTAGCAAACGCCTCATTGATGGCTCGCTGAGTTCGTCCGATCACGTCAATGTCATCCGCATAAGCTAGCAGTTGAACGGACTTGTTGAAGATCGTGCCTCTGATGTTGACGTGTGACTTTCGCACGATCCCCTCAAGAATGATGTTAAAGAAGTCGCATGACAGTGAGTCTAAATCCTTTTTTGACATCGAAGGTCTCGGTGAGTTCGCTACCGACCTTGACGGAGCAGCGAGAGCTCTCCATCCTCATCCTACATAAACTGACCAGGTTGGTAGGGATGCCAAAACTAGACATGGCACTGTATAGCTGGACTCTATGCACGCTGTCATACGCGGCCTTGAAATCGACGAATAGATGGTGGGTGTCGATTTATACTTCTTGAGAGATCTGGTCGATTGTGGACTTCCCTGGCCTGAAACCACATTGATAAGGACCTATCAGGTTGTTAACGAACGGTTTCAGGCGCTCACACAATACGGCAGAGAAAATTTTATATGCGATGTTAAGGAGACTGATCCCTCGGTCTTTAAAATTTTGTAAATACAGAACAAAAAGGAACAAAAGCGCACGTTATCTTTCTGAGGTTAATTACTTTTCAGTTTTAATTTCCACTCAGTAAAACTTAAACAAATTGGGACATCATGTTCAACTTCATTAAGTTAAGGACCAAAACTAAAACCTAGTGTAAAACCTATTCTATATACAATACACAATTCATTCATTCATTCATATTCATATTTTTATTGTAGTTTGACTTTTACATTTCATAATTACATGTAATTTATGTTAAAGATTTAGGAAATTACGTACCTATCAACTAAGATGTAATTTGATATAACAACATTTTAGAAGAGTAATTTATTTTGTACAAGGGGAAACTACAAGCAAAAACCCTTAAAACTGGTATTGCAATTTCCCGTTCAGTCGTCAGATAGTGTTTATATAAAGTTGAGTTACAAGATCATTATCGGAAAAAATACAATACAAAATACAAAAGATATTTTAGACTTATTAATATGCAAATCTATCAAGTTGAAATTGGCCTTATCATGCAGTCTTCTTGTTAAGTAGTGCCATGGAAGATTCAATATCATTTTTAGCGATTTGTTTTGACATCTTTGTAATTTTAACTTATGATTTCTAGCACAATCGCACCAGGCAGGAGCTCCATACAAAAGTATGACTTGAAAAATTGTTTTGTATATTAACAGTTTGTTATCAACACTAAGTTTTGAGTTCCTGCAGATTAGCGGATAGAGAACTTTAATTCATTTATTTATTTTATCAACTGTAGGGGATACATCTCAAAGTTAAGCTTGCTGTCCAAGATAATACCCAGATATTTGCAATTCACTGTCCAATTTATGTTCAAGGAACTTAATTTTAATTTGAAATTATTTGGACGATAGCATTTTTTTTTACGTTTTGTAAACCAAACAGCTTGGGTTTTTTGTGCATTAAGTTTGATTTTCCGTTTACAACAATACTTTTCGAATTTGTAAAGAGCCGTTTAAAGTGTATTATATACGTCAATAAATAAAGTTCCAGCTGCAAATATGTCAGCATCATCTGCAAACATTGCTACTTCAGCATTATTACCAAGACCGGACCGAGGTAGGTCCAAAACGTAGATATTAAACAGAGTTGGGCCAAGAACAGATCATTGGGGAAGACCATGTTGGATGCTTTTTATCATAGATGTATGATTTAATATATTGACTACAAGCTTTCTGTTGCTTAGAAAACTCTGTATTTAACCTCTATTAAATGATAGCAATTACAAAGTTGTTTAATGAGTTTGTGAATTAGTGCGTCATGCCACACCGTATCAAATGCATTTTCTACATCAAGTAAAACACGTCCAATGGATTTTTTTAACTTAAGTTTTTCGAATATAAAATTTTTAATTCTGACGACTTCATGAATAGTGTAATGCCCTTTTCTAAAGCTGAATTGAAAGTTAGGTACAATGCTTTTGTCAGTTAAAATGATGTCTATTTTTCTTCAATAATTTTCTCGAATAACTTACTAATGAAGCTAAGCAACCTAATATGTTACCAGGCTTTGCTATAGGTACCATTACCGCCGTTTTTTATTTTACGGGAAAGTAACACCGTTTCAGGCACATATTAAAAATGAAAGTGAGATAATTAATTGCTTTGGGTAGCATTGTCTTAAGTAACCGATTGTTTACCTTATCGAGGCCAGCTGATTTTTTTGTGTGTTTTAATTAAATCTTTAGCTTTGGTGGTTGAAACGAGATAAGATTCTTCTACCGAAACTTATTGGACAATGTAGTTTTTTTTGTGTGTATTTCAGACGTCGTCCTTACATCTCTTAGCATCAACATTTGTTAAAAACCACACTGTTTTAGTGCACCTAAGTGACGTGAGTACAATACACTAAAGTCTAATTAAATATTAGGTGTAAACTATGTCCGTGACATTATAGGAACGCGTGCACCAGGACGTATGTGTTATATTTATGTTTCACATACGTGATAATATAGTTTATTTAATATATGGTGCCGTACACTGGTACACTATACGTGACAAGGGGAAGGGGAACTTTAAGGAATACAACATTCCTTTCCCATTGGGAAAACTTAGAGCTATTCGAAGAATTGTTAGTACATATTGAATGGCGCAATACTACCCACAAGACGACCAGAGCCTAGCTACTTCATCAAACACTTGTGCTGTGCGTGCTTTTGTTCTCCTTGAAGCAGAGGGGAACTACAGTTTTTTGCCGATTCTGAATGGCGAAATTTGGAAACTCCTTTCATAGAAAAACAGTACTTTTTGAGTGCTGTGATTTGTTAACAAATAACGTTCGAACTTAAAAGAGAGCACCATTGACAAAATGATTTCCTGTCAACCCCACTAAATGTAAACCAAGAACAGCTGTTACCCTTGTTTTTGACAGACTTAAGTATATAGTAGGTCTATAAAAAATCGCATACTTTTTCTTTCGTATCAAGTTTCCGGTGCCCTGTACTATTCCTAGTTTTTTACTTTTCAGACTTCAGAACATTTTACTTAGACGCCGAATACAAACGCATAAGGACCAGAATCTGATCACTGTCACACTTAATTGTTTCTGTAAGGATCATTTTTATAGCAAACGTTGAACAGTGAGTAAACATTTTATTTTTCCAGGTGTTCTCGCCTCAACACTCAAAGCAGCCTTACAAATGTCAAAAAGAGACAATCTTATTATGACCTTCTACGAAATGGCTCAGGAGGATAACCATAAAAGGATATCTTCGTATATATTACGTGTATTGACACAACATCCACAAGTCGTCAACTACTTCATCAACGAATCCCAATGGTTTACGGTTCTCTCAAAGATCCTTAAAAAGTCCCATGTTACTCATGTGAATGAACATTTGCTGGAGCATTTCAGTCACTTTTTGCAGATCGATCCACACATGGCGATTAAGGAAGGATTCTTTGACTTGATCTTTCGTCAAATGCAAACCAAACAAAAGAATCAACCGACAATCCTAAAGTGTTTCTCACTTCTCCTAAACTGCAAAGAGGGACAGGATCTTCTTGACCAAGGCGATGGCATCCGTGTACTGTATGAGATCTTGCTGGACGAGCATCAGCCGACGTATGAGTACGTCACTCAGGCGTTGATGAATGCAACGGCAGCTAGCCGGATGTCATTGTGGAGGTGCAAGCAATTCACATCACTGCCTCAGATACTTATTCGGCGCGCTCATGACAAAAACAATGATAGGCAGCAGCTGTATTGCCTTCAGGTTCGTATTTACACACAATTTAAGTTAACTCATGGCAGTGATATATTTGCAGACTTTAAGGCAAATAACTACGGTGCCGTCTGTGAAGAAATATGTGCGGAAAGTTTGTCTTCCTCAAATTCGGAACATTGAATGTCGCTGTGAGGAAGTGAAGAAAGCCAAAAAACAACTTCTGCTTTGGATAAAAAGTGATGTGTATAAGCAATAATAGGCAGTGGTGTAGTTTTGTTTGATTTGATCAGTAGTCAATGTAATGTTTAAATTATTCTGGGTATCTTTTGATTTTATATTCAACTTGTTTTTTCAGACGATTTGATTTTTACAGAACCGTGTTTTTAGATTTTCAAAATTCTTCACTCATTTCTTGTAAATTTTTATGATTAAATATAGTGTGGAATTTATTAAATTTTGGAACAATTTTGTTGTTTGTACCATAAAACATTTTCTTATCCAGCCTCCTTTTCCAAAGTTACGTACCGAAACATAATTTGCTAATGAAAATGCGTCCAACATCCAACAATGCGTGCTGCACATGTTTACTTTAAGTGCAAAGGAGATAAATGTGTAATAACAGGGGGTGCCACTAAACAAATTAATAATTTAATATTAATATTTTTTGTTAGTGGCGTCCTCTATATGTCCCGGGGCTTATTGAGTGATCAGTTAGTATTATACATCAGCTGGGCTATGTTTTTATATTCAGAAAAAGGATTGTTGTGAAAATATGGACGTAATTTCATAATTTCATCACTTAAGGCAGTTGACTGCATTAACAAATCTTATATGTAAATGAAAATTTATAAGAAAAAACGAAAAATGGAAATAATTGCGCATGTGAAATGCAAGAGGAATAATTGTTAGTCAAATAATATTCAAATTCAAAATTATTACCACTCTAAAAAAATCATTTCAAGTTACTAACAAACGACACATGAAGAGTATGTTATAAATTGATAGTCTAAAACATCACATCAGTCATATCAGTTTGAATCAAGGTGGAAGGAACAAGTATTCACGCAATTCCGGAATTAACATAACGTTATCCTGAAAATAGAATCCCTTACCTATTCGGAGTACGACACTCATCGAGGGTCCAGATTCAATTCACGGCAACATCTTTTTCGAGCTGCACTATACTCAAAGAGTAGTACAGTAAAATATTTTTTGCACGATAGATACGTTCCTAAAAAATTCGTGTAAATAAAAAAAATACACGGTTCATATGTAAATTTGGAAATATGTTTCACAACCATAAAAAATCGTGTTAAATGAAAAAAATCAAATATTTCCTTAAAAAAAACTCCATTAATAAAACAAAATAATTCATATTTATTACAAAAAAAATTGTATAATTTAAATTTAATCCATAAGTATAAGAAAAAATATATATAAAAAAATTAGGAAACAAATGTTCATCGCTGGTTGATAACAATCGTGGACGTTTATTATGAACTGTATTAAGATCATTGTCGTCAGAAGATATGTCTAACGCAACTGTTTGGTTTTGTTATAATGCAGAATTGTCTTTATTATTAGCGAGAAGTTGATAAGCAATTGGATTGTTTCTCTGGCTGTATGAGATGTGGCGCCGTCTTGTTGAAACCTCATCCTCTTTACATTCATTTCTTCAATTCTAGGCACGAAAAAAAATTGTTATCATTTCACGATACCGAACTCTATTGACTGTTTGCGCTTGACCTGACTCATTTTCATAAAAAAAAGGCCAAATGATTCCTCCAGCCCAAATTCTACACCACACAGTGAGACGTTGGAGATGCATTTGCTTCTCGTGAATTACTCGATGATTTTCCTCGCCCCAAATGCGGCAATTCTGCCTATTGACGAATGCATCAGGATGGAAATGGGCCTCGTCACTGAAGATGATTTTATCGGCAAAATCAGCATTTTCATGTTGTCTCTCCAATACCAATGAAATTGCTTTGTTCATTCGTTTAGCGCTCCATTTTTATTAACCTTATACCTTCTACAAACAAACAAACAAACAATAATAATTGTTCAAATGTCAAACAATGACAATTCAAATGGCTCCAAATTTAAATCCTGCGTTCTTGTTGGGACACTGTTTAGACTTTAAGAAAATCTTCAAATGTTACTATCTTTATTTTTACAACAACTTAAAATAAGATGAACATTTAATTTAAAAAACGTAAGCGCAGGCATCTTCTGTTGTTCAAAAAACTCTCTGATCTTGAGAGTTTTATTTGCATAACCCATCATTTTTTTCTTGAAGTTTTCAAAATGTAAACTGATTTTTTTTTTAAATCCTATAGTGAAAAAGAAAGTGAAAAAGTGGCTGGTTTATGAATTCTTTAACGTCTTTATCGCAACTCCAACGAGTCATCCAATCCATTGACAATGCTTATACATTCTTCAATATTTTGTGCATAATTCTTAACAGTCTTCAATCAAGTTCGCCATCTTGTAACGATAACCCGAAGTGGAAGAGCATTTGTTTAAAAATAGGTATGATGGGGCCTTCAAAATATGATTTTGCCGTTCGAAAGTAATAATAACTTTAAGCTTCTTTTGCACTGACATAAACAGAAAGACAAAAGACAGAAACACAAAATTGGGACAAAATTGCGACATGTCAATATTGGAAAAATGAATCTTCGCAATGTGTAGTCTCTTTTTTTATGCTTTCTCTAGAAATATTCAGATCAAGATTTATAAATGAATCAACAGAATGGCCTCTTTAGGAATAGGAAATATTACGTTTATTGGGACCAAGTGTGACACAAAGCACAAAATATGTGATTTTAATTTTAAGTCTCCCTAGGTAAATTAACTTTCATTTGTGAAGGTCTGGCATGCATAAGTCCAAATAAACTGTTAATCGCGTGTCCCATTTTGAATTGACGAGGCAACTAGTTGTTTGAAACGGACTTAGAGTACATTATGACATTATGGCACGTCAATAGCGCGTTACGAGGTACCCATAAAAAATAATTTTTATGAGACATTTCAATTGGTATACTAGTCTGTTTGAAAAGTGAATTACGAATTTTTATAAAACACAAACCTATGTATGTGCATTGTATGTTCGATTTTAGCCGTATCCATTAGTTAATTCGTGGCCGCTTTGGCGTAATAGGTAGAGTGTTATGCTCACAACCCGAAAGGTTAGTTTCGATTCCCGGCTCAACACCGAATTTTTCACGGCACCACCTCTTTCTAGATGCTGACAACACTCAAAGAGTAGTTAATGTAGTCTGTAGTACTGTGAGTCCCTTCACTAGTGAGAGAATAATAGCGCGCACAACACGAGCAGTTGATGAGCAAGCTAGGCCATGGTCCTCCTGTGGACCGCCATACAATTATTATTATTATTAATTAATTCAGTTCGGTTAGTTCTAAAAAGCTGATCTGATTGCATGTTTTGTCTAGTGTATGATTTTGCCCTATTAAGAGAAATGTCTGGGAACTTTTATTAAATTTACTTAATTTTTTGGCTTATGGAGAATGAGTAAGTGCCTAAGGAGACTAAGAATTGACTCGGAATAACATTTACGAGCAATGTAAGCGAGCGGCAGTAATGCCTCTTTTTAGTAAAGTACTCTTCTTCTTCTTGTGGCGCTACAGTTCGGGGTAAATCTGGGCCTCAACCAACATGCCTCTCCAGCCAGCACGATCTTTCGCCAGCTGTCTAAAGTTGCGCACTCCAAGTTGGTTGAGGTCCTTCTCCACTTGTGTGCGCCACTTTAGTCTAGGTCGTCCTCTGTTGCATTGTCCCAATGGCACGGATTCAAAGACTTTTCGGACCGGAGCAGTTGGTTTCCATACGCTCTACATGGCATAGCCATCTTAAGCGTTGTATCCGTAGACGCTTGACCAGGCGCATGTCGCTGTACAGCCCATAGAGTTCGTCATGAAATCTTCTCCTCCAGATGCCATCAACGCAAACAGGACCAAAAATCGCACGCAGAACTTTTCTCTCGAAGAGACTAAGTGCTTCCTCATCCGCCTTTGCTAACGTCCAAGATTCCGCGCCATAAAGTAGGACGGGGATAATCAAGCTGTTATATAAAGCGAGCTTCGTCTTTCGAGAGAGGGCTTTATTACTCAATTGCCTCTTGAGCCCAAAGAAACAGCGATTGGCGAGATTGATTCTGCGTTTGATTTCGGTACTGATGTTGTTGTCCTTGTTTACCGCGGAACCGAGGTAGACGAAGTCCTTGACTACCTCGAAGTTTCTGCTGCCTAGTGTGACGCTCCGTTCGAGACGTCGATGTTGTGTGTCCTTCCTTGATGACAGCATGTACTTAGTTTTGCCCTCATTTACAGCCAGACCCATTTTAGCCGCTTCCGCTTCAATGCCAGCAAACGCCTCATTGACGGCTCGCTGTGTTCGTTCAATCACGTCAATGTCATCAGCGTATGCTAGCAATTGAACTGACTTCTGAAAGATCGTGCCTCTGGTGTTGACTTGTGAGTTACGCACGATCTTCTCGAGGATGATGTTAAAGAAGTCACATGACAGTGCGTCGCCTTGTCTAAAACCTTTTTTGACATTGAAGGTCTCGGTGAGTTCGGTACCGACCTTGACGGAGCAGCGAGAGTTCTCCATCGTCATCCTACACAATCTGACGAGTTTGGTAGGAATGCCAAAACTAGACATGACACTGTATAGCTTGTCTCTATGCACACTGTCATATGCAGCCTTGAAATCGACGAATAGGTGGTGAGTGTCAATTTGCATTTCTTGGGTCTTTTCCAGGATCTGCCGTAATGTAAAGATCTGGTCTATTGTGGACTTCCCTGGCCTGAAACCACACTGATAGGGACTTATCAGGTCATGGACAAACGGCTTCAGACGCTCACATAATACGGCAGAGAGAATCTTGTATGCGATGCTCAGGAGACTTATCCCTCGGTAGTTGGCTCAGTCAAAGGCGTCTCCTTTTTTGTGAACCGGGTAAACGACGCTGAGATTCTACTCATCGGGCATGCTTTCCTCCGACCATATATTACAGATGAGCTGGTGCATGCGCCCAACCAGGTCATCTCCAGCTGTTTTAAATAGTTCTGCGGACAGTCCGCCCGCTCCAGCAGCTTTGTTCGACTTCAGCTTGGATATTGCTATCTTCACCTCGTCTAAGTCGGGGGGACGGAATGCTTGTCTATCATCGTCCAAATTGCGTGGAACATTCTGCCTAACAGCGGGATTTGGGCCGTCATCGCCGTTAAGTAGTCTGCAGAAATGATCCTTCCAAATTCTCAGAACAGACTGCGACTCTACTACGAGTTGTCCGTTTTGGTCCCGGCAGGCTTTGGTCCGAACCTTGTATACTCCGGATAGCTGTTTTACCTTTCGGTAAAACGTTTGGACTTCATTTCTGCCATAACACCTTTCCGTTTCCTCGACCGCGCGCTTCTCATGGTCCTTCTTAGAAGCCGGTGCTCTTCCCTTCTTCTCTGTTCGTAGAGCTCACGAACAGCCCTCATTGTTCGATGCAGCGTCGCCTTATAGGCGTCTTGTTTAGCTGCGTGCGCTGGGCTGCACTCGTCGTCAAACCATGGGTTCCTTCTGGGTGGTGACGTGAAACCCAGCACATCAGTGGCAGCTTCTTTGATGGCTTCTTGACAACGTTTCCATTCTTCTTCTATGCTTAGTGTAGGAAGCGTCGAACTCTGAGCTAGTTTCATTGAGACTCGGTCGGCAAAGTTCCCAGCAATCGGTTGCGATTGTAGCTTTGCGACATCAAACCGTTTTGGCCTTTCTCGACTCCGTTGCTCTCTCGATATCCGGGTTCTTACCTTGGCTGTAACAAGGTGATGATCCGAGTCAATGTTTGCACCTCGGAAGGTTCGGACATCGAGAATACTGGAGGAGTGTCTGACGTCGATCGCATGGTTGACGGTTGATTGATCAGGAGATTGCCAGGTCCCTTTGTGAATGTTCAAGTGTGGGAAACGCGTGCTAGCCCTGCTAGGTTCCGCCCCGAGGCGAAGTCCAACAGCCTGAGTCCGTTTCCGTATGTGTTGTAGGGCAGGCTGTGTTTACCGATGACTCCAGCAAAGATGTCCTCCTTTCCCAGCTGAGCGTTGAAATCTTCTAAAACGATCTTGGTGTCATAGTTGGGGCATCGTTCGTATGTTCTTTCTAGGAGAACATAGAAGTCATCCTTGATGTTGTCATCCTTCTCCTCTGTCGGGGTGTGAGCGCAAATTAGGCTGATGTTCCCGAATTTAGCCTTGATGCGGATCGTGATGGCTATCCAGGGGGCGCCGCTTGGAGGCTGTATGTCAACTTGACCTGTGCACTAACGAGGATAGCCTTGGCAGCTCTCCATGTTGAGCGCAATCAACGACGTTACCTCGCGTGCACAGTCCCATGCCCCCTGCGACAATCAACACATATATAATTATGACTTTTAGATCAGACCTCAGTTAAGTTAGTAAAAAAATAAATTCATTGGAGATATAAGAAAATGTTTAGAGTAATAAGGCTCAAGATACAATGGGTTAGTAAAGCCCTTTCTCCAAGGACTAAGTTCGCTTTATGTAACAGCTTGATCATCTCAGTCATTCTTTATGGCGCGGAAACTTGGATGTAGCTTAAGGCGGATGAGGAAGCCCTTAGTCTTTTCGTGAGAAAAGTTTTGCATTCGATTTTTGTCCTGTTTGCGCTCATAGCATCTAGTGGAGAAGATTTAACGAAAAACTCTGTGGGCTGAACATACGCTCTACATAGCACAGCCAACGCTTAAGATGGCTGTGCTATGTAGAGCGTATGTACACCTCTGCTCCGGCCCGAATAGTATTGGAATCAGATCCATTAGGACAAGGACAACGCAACAGAAGACGGCCTAGGTGAAGATGCCGCACACAAGTGGAGAAGGACTTCATTCAAATTGGAGGCAGCTAGCGCAAGAACTGCTGGCTGAAGAGACGTGTTGGTTGAGGCCAAGGTCCATCACGGACTGTAGCGCTACAAGAAGAAGGAGAAGAAGATATGACTTTCTCGAAGGGAAAGACAAAACGGACGCAAATTGGGTTAAGGGTTTAAAAAAATCTGCCATTTAGTATATATATATATTTGATGTTGGGAAATAATTAAACAAAATTCATTGTTTTCATTTTTTAACTAACTTATGTACATATGTCCCACAATTACCCACAATTTTCCCCTTCATCGAAAGTGTTCGTATCGCTGCTTTTCCTGTTAATAATTCAAAATACAAACTTGGCTTGTGACAGTTTCTGGCTAAATATTGCTCATAAATTAGTCTTGTAGATAATTGAATAACATATGTGCGGAACATCAGTTGCCCTCCTCAAGTATACAATGCAAGCGAATAAACATTTCTGCTGGAATTTCGCAAAGTCGCATTTTATGTAGTCAAATAAAGTGTTAACATTTGAAAAATTTTTCAAAAATTGCATTTAAGTTAATATCCAGATGTTCTTTGTTCTGTCGGAAGTATGCCACTTATTTCACCCTTAACTAATGCACAAACACGTGTTCGGTGTCATTTGATTTCGGTGTAGTCCCCGTAAATAAACTTTCAGACAATGTATGATTTTTTTCATTGGGCAGACTTTCCATTCATTTTTGTTTACCTTTATATGACTTACAGCAAACAAGGCATACAATGCGGTTTACATGGAACTTGGTGGAATTCATTGGAGCCTCGGTAATAAATATCGAATAAATGTGGCAACTAATTTCAAGCGGCGGCCTTGTTAATGACAGAAGTGAAAGGCTGCTGTTTTTATTTATGAATTCAGTTCACTAGGTCATAACTGGTTACTTTTTCATTATATTAAGAAGGATGCACCCAAGTATGTAAGTTTGTCCGATCGAATATGTGTTCTTTATCTAAGCGATGCTTAAGTAAAGTTAAGGCAGATAGATAATCGTCAGTTCAAGGGAGAAATAATAATTGAATAATTATGTAACAAGACAACAAAAAAAATTAAGAATCAAAAGTTAAAATTACTTTCATAAACTAATTTAATTCGCATTAAGAGTCCTCCAATAAGGATTTGACAACTAAGAATTCGATATGTAAAAGCCCTTTTTCACTTATTTTCAGACAATCAACTTTAAAGTATTTAGTAAATTCTGGCTTTTCATATAGTGATGTACATGAGCCGGCAACATCTACAAATTTTAAATTATTTTCCGTATACTTTTATAGCGTTAATACCAATTTTCGGTCGTAATTTTGGCCCTTATAGTGTTGTCGTGTCGGTGAACTAAAGGTTTGGTGAAATTTAAAAATATTGCTTTAGTTCAGGCAGTTGAAGCAAACGATTGAACTCAGTCAATTCCACAGCCTTTTCAAGAACTGGTAACCACTCAGTTCCACGTTATGGCCACCCATACGAGATAAAACGACGTACGTTCTCCGTTTGGGTTCTGGAGATCCAGCGCCAAGATGGTGAATTCCATCGCAAAGTATTCTTCGGTGACGTAGCTTATTTTACGCTCAATGGGTGTTTCAATAACTGTCTCCGCTTAACACTGCTTGACAATGTTCTGTGGTGTGACGCGACCAACAAGGCGCCGACGTTGAAAGTGTTCAGAGCTAACTTTGAATGCAAAAAATCGTCCCTGACCGATTTGAATGCATCTCCCATAGCCAAATAAATGAAGTTGAATTTCATTTATAAATGTTTAAATTGTACTTCAAGCCAATAAAGTAAGTTTTGTCTTTCATTAGAAAAATGTTTTTAAGTAACGTACTAAAATTATGACAAGACAAATTCATTCTAAGTTTATAATGTCAGTGGGAAGACACATTAATCACTTACCAGACGAATAACAACGGCAGCCATTTATAGGTCAATCATTTGGAATACAACATGAAATCATGTTTAGCCGATGTCAGCAAAGGGTAATTCGGTTTTAATTACACGGTTAACAATCTGCCAGTAGTTTTAAAATGTAACAACTTGTTTTAATTCAACCATTATCCTCCTTGCCATCGACAGTTTCAGCACAAAAACACATTCTGGGATAGCCCAGTTAAGCTGCTTCCTTGGGTTGCATGTTTGTAATCAATCAAATCAAATACGAAATGTCCCGTGATTGTCTGCTCTGTACAACTCGTCTTCCATTTAAAAGGTCCGAATTGGAATTCTTTGTTTAGTTTCGTGCTATCCTTCAGAACATTGCCATGTGTAGAATTTTTAAGTCGTTCCTCTATCTGAGCCTCGGTGTCTGTGGTAGAATTGCACATTGCACGTCGGTTAATGTCCCACTTCTCATGGATATCGTTCGTCACGGGGATAGTTTTGTACATTTTCCAACATTTCCTATAATCTCGCCACCAACTGTTCTCTATGATGTGGAGGACATTATTGTTGAGCTGCAAAACAATTTTCAGCGACCGGTCTACATCTACTCGGAAAAGATGAACAATTCACAATTTCGCTACAACCTCTTCAGCCAATCTCTGGTTTTGGCCTTTACGTCGAACTCGGTCGAAAAGTTGTTGGATATGACGAATACTTTCACCAGAGGGAGACGGTTTATGGCAGTAATCTTTGTATTGATAGGCACGTCACGAGAGTCTGGGGAAGCCGTAGAAATTATGCAGCACATCTGGGCTGACAGATACATGAAAGCAATGTTGCTCTACCGTGACCAAGAAGGGGAGGATCATCTGGTAACTTTCGACCCATATTGCAAACTTAGGCTCATAAGTCTCATGGAAACTTACAGAACTACCAACGTATTTACATTCAGTGATACCGTCAACTTGGAGGGCTATGTCATACGGACACCAGTTAAGTTTGATTTGCCCAGAGTCTTTAAGATAACAGACTACGATGGGAAAAAAAAAATTAAAGGACAAGTGTTTCAACTTTTCAATGCGTTCGTCCATTACAAGAACGCAACGTTCGAAGAGCTTTACGTAGACCCCAGCATAGCGAGTGCCGACAGAGGGAAGATCTTCAAAATGGTGTCAAGTGGCGAGATAGAAATTAGTCTGCATGCTCAGATTGTGCAGTTCTACGAAAACGTGGAGAGCAGTTATCCGATAATGCTTAACGATTTGTGTTTTATTCTTCCTATGGCCAACAGAATCCCGTCGTATTTATACTTGTGGCTTCCGCTGGAAGTCGACACTTGGTTATTGGTTGCCTGCGGAACTGTGTATTTGGCGTTCATTTTTATGTGGATTCATCCCCACGGGAGCGAGCTTCGACCCAAGGACTACGGACGATCCCTCCTCCAGAGCATTGGATACATGTTGCACATTTCTACTTGGGGCCACAATTATGCCGTTAATTGGAGGTACATCATCGTCTACACAGCTGCTTGGATTCTTGGATTTTTGATTACGACATGGTACTGTGCTGCATTGAAGAGCTTCCTCACTACCACCGTGTATGGACATCAGATTGACACTGTAGACGAACTGATGAAATCAGGATTAAAAATCCTCCTAACCGATTTTGACGCCAACGATGGTGTGCGGATGGCAAATCTTCCGAAACAGATTCGGAAGCTCTATAGCATCACTGACATTGACAACGTCAACAGACACCGAAATCGTTTAAACACATCTTATGCGTACGCAATGGGATTGGACCGTTGGGAATTTCTACGCCAGCAACAGGAGTACTTAAAGCGCCAGATTTCTCGCAAATCAGACATTTGCTTTCTGAAGCATCAAATTGGATACCCAATGGTGTTCGATTCCCGGCTTAAATATTCGTTGGATGCTTTCATTCTGAGAGTTCTGCAATCGGGGCTCATGGATTACTGGTCGAGAACCGATTTTGAGTACGCTGTGCGTGAGGGTTATGTGAAATTTATGATTGACTCGTTCAGCTTTGAACCGTTGCATGTTGATAATATACGGTTGGCCTGGGAAATATTGGGCGTTGGATGGGCTATGAGTATGGCGGCCTTTTTGGGAGAAGTTTTCGTAGTGTCTAAGAGTTATAAGAGTGGTGTATTGAATTTGAAGAAGCTGCTTACACAGCCGATGAGTAAAAGATAAAAAATGTACTGAAATGTGTTCTGTTTTATTTTTGCGCTTATGTGTGGCTGTTTTTAAAACCCTTTTTCTCACCTATGGTTTAGTTGGTGAGTTTATGATGGAAAAATTGAAAAAAAAAAAACTGGAAACAAGAAACGTTTAGGAATAAACCCATTAACTCAATAACATATTGTCGTGCTTGTTTGATGGGAAATAACAATATGTCGAAACACACCAGGCAGGATCAAAAGGCGGAGAGGTGAATGAATCTCAGATGTAAAAATATATATTTACTTGTTAAATGATAACCGTGTGGCTTTGAAAAATATGTAGATCCATAAATAAAATAATAAATGAGCATATCTTATGCTCGTGCGTTTCTAATATTTTCACTAAAAAAAACATCTATGTATATCATTTTCGCGTATTGAATAGTGGCCTTAAATAAAAAATAATATGTATTACTGATAAGCAAAACTACGAGCTGTCATACAACTAGCTTATGTGCCAAAGACCAACAAATCAAACCTTTCAATATATTGGACACTTCATACTATTTTGTTTTATATATATCCACTTCGGAACATTAATTCTCGTCGGCTGGCTATTACCTTTCTATTGTAAAAGTTTTAGTCGCCTGTTTGGTTTTTTAACGTAAACCAGTAATTTGTTCGGCATGAGTCCTCTATATATAATTTTAAAACGACATGACAAAAGCTTTCCAAGTAAATCTCCCTTTTTTCGAGACTGTTGGTACCCAAGAATGATAGAAAAAGAGATTGCGCAATAGAGTGTTCAATTTTCTTTCGTTCTGCGCAGCTTACGTCACGTATTTCTATCATTCTTGGCTGGTACCTAGTTCATTGTTGGCAAACTGGTGAAAAAGCCAATTTATTCTAAGGAAAGGCGCAAGTACGAGAAGATCATGCCATGCCTTGCAATTGCTTTACTTGGCAGTGTTAATAAATTATTGTCAAAATCCTACCAGCTGGTAGTCGGCGAGCAAAGCAGAATGAATAGAAAAACACAGAAATACTCAGTGTTTCATTTCTGAATCTCTTCTTACGCAAGCAAATTACTTTAATCAATTTAAAAAAATAGTGGTGAACGCTCATGTGCCTAGTTGTAAAATACATCATAAAGTTGTCGCATGACAGACAGAATGCACTGGTTAACACATACATATATCGTATATCATAAATAATTGCATGGGCTGCAACAAAGCTCGTTTGAAGCTTATCCAAGCAACTCCGCCATTTTATTAGTATTCAAACTGCTTGCATAATCTTAGGCAGTGCCTTTTGCTGATTGTTACACATTTGTTTTTTGTTTTTTAATATCAGTCGGTGCATCAATTTGTTCACACCACAGGCAAAGTATACTTGGCTGTGGCTACAGGTTTTATGTGAAGATACCAAAATACATATCAAAAGTTAAACATAACAAAATTAACACAAATTAATAAAATTGTAAAGCCGACTTGAGATTGTTGATAATATTCATATATAGTCCATTTCATCGGAAAAAAGAACAATCGCCCAAATGTAAGCAGAAATGAGGGAATGAGATGTGTGCCAAACGGAGGAGCTAAGTTAGTTAAATCTTAAAATATTAGAATTAAATGGTTACTTATGTAATCGCTTAAAACGTTTCAAAATAATATTTATGAACGGTCTGTATCAAACGCCATTCTCTGCATTGCGTGCATTGCAAAATCATAAATTGCAGATGCACATTGCCTTGAAAAAAATACAAGTAGGAAAATGAAATGAATTTTGTAAAGATCGTAGCATTTCTTTTTTTGTTTTTATTACCAAGTTTATGCGAAAACAAACCATTTAGAAAACCTAATCCACGTGTATATCATTTCTGCGCCAAAATGTATGCAATAGAAGAAAATAATAATCAGAAATATTTCTTAGAACTGACCTATTTTTATGTATGGACTTTTATAAGTTTTTAATCTCAAATACCGCCCAAAATAAGACGATTAAAACCGCCCCCCTCCATTTATACAATTTTTCTTCGTCTCACTAAGACCTACAAAACTGCATCACTCAATCGTGGGGCCGCAAGTATCGGAATCATGCCTGTTTCCATCACAATGATGTCTTTGGCGAGTCGTCATCTTCACGTTTACGTAACTAGTGCAGCAGTGTGGGGTGACCTGGGCCTCCAAGAAAAAACCGCTCCAGCCAGAAACCTTACCTAACTGCCTCCATTTTCGCACACCTAGTTTGTTGAGGTCCTTGCGTTTTCCCACTGATTCGTAGTTAAAAATTCTCGAGCATGCACTCTATTTAGATCAATCATTTCTGATGTTGAATCCGTAGACACCTGGCTAGGCTGACGTCGCCATACTGTACGTTGAGCACCTGACTGAATTTTCTTCTCCAAAAACCATCAACGCAAACTGGGGTAACTATTCCTTAGCAACTTTTTTTTTATAAATGACGCTTGCAAAAGGGGTTGCGAGTACCCTTAAGTGACCGGATCAAATCACAGCGTGGGCCGAAGGTATAGAGGAAGAGAGGGAGAGAAAGTACCGATGCACATTGGTTTTAAATGCCTGTGGATTGTAATGAGGAGGAAAAATCGAGCTGGGAAGAGCATTCCAGATTCGTGTAGTGCGGCTAAAGAACGAGTTTCTGAATTTGACTGTACGTCTGAAAGAGGGCACGAGGGTTAATTGGTTGGGATTCCTAGCGAGGCGTGTATTGCGGGTGAATTCTTGAAGGGGAGGAATGCAACTCAAGTTTTGGGCGTTTGTAGGCCTTGTATATTTTAGCCAGATCAGAGGGGTGAAGTACTTCTTGCATCGTTTAAGGAAGTCTAGACATTTCGTAGCATTTTTGGCGACCTCAAATATGTGATCGTTCCAACTAATTGTTGGGTTGATACACATACCGAGGATGGAAAGTCTCTTGCGGTTTCAACAACACAAGTGCCGTTCATGGCTAACAGCTGATTATTTTGTGATCACTTTAACGACAGTAGACAGCACTGGGTTTTGGAAGCATTAAATTCCACTCTATTCTTATTTCCTCAATCAATTATGCTGTCAAGTTCGGAATTTAATGTGCTTAACATACGCTGCCGTTTCGAGTCTATGGCCGAAATGAAGGGACGTGAGCCAAGGAACGAATATGAAAAGCTGAGAGTACTGTCATCAGCGAAGGAATGAATAGGATTAGAAGTAGCAGACAAGAGATCATTTATAAAAATGAAGAAGAGTGTCGGAGACAAAACAGAGCCCTGGGGAACACCAGCATTAATATGGTGAATATCAGACTTGAATCCATTAAAAACGACTTGTATTGAACGATTGGAAAGATAATTTCTAATCCATTGAAGACGAGACTCATCGATCCCAAAAGCACTCATTTTCGACAAGAGAGCCTGGTGCCAGATCCTGTCAAATGCCTTTGAAATATCAAACGCAACAATCTTGCTTTCTCCTACATTGTGCAAAGATTGGTTCCACTTTACAGTGAGATATACCATCAGATCACCAGTGGAACAGTTGCTTCGGAAGCCGTACTGCCGGTCATTAAGGAGCTTCCGGGACTCAAGATATTTCATAAGCTGACGGTTTATCAGCGTTTCCATGACCTTGGAGAGAAGGGACGTTAGTGCTATGGGTCGGTAGGAGGTGGGTGACGAACATTCGCCCTTTTTAGGGATGGGCTGGACAAATGTAGTTTTCCACTTACTCGGAAAGAGCCCTGAAGAGTAGGACAGATGGAAAAGCTTACGCAGTGGTTTTGCCAGCGTAGAAGAACACCTCTTCAGAAGAACAGGGGGTATACCATCCGGGCCAGCAGATTTGTGTATGTTTAGATCTTTAAGTACTCTTGGTACTGTACGAGTGCGAAAGTGGATTTGCCCCATGAAGAAATTTATGCTCTCAAGTACAGGAGGGGACAAAGTGCTATCTGGCAGCGTTGAGCTAGCTGCAAAGTGTGCAGCAAGCAGATTAGCTTGCAACAATTATTTATTAGATAGGAACCCGAGAGCGAGATCGTTGTTAACATAAGTTTACATTATTCCGATGGGGAGGGAAACTTCAGTGAAGCCGTATTCCGCCAACTCCTTTAATAAGTGCAATGGTGTTACTTAAGCTCAACAGCTATGGTACTTGCAAATTTGTTCCTTTTCATTGATTGTACCAGTAGTCCGGAGTGGTAGTTTTCTCGATGGGTGTCATCTCCACTTGAGTGGACCATTTTCTACGTTTTCCTATTGATCGCAATGTTATCCGTGTATGCCAGTATGACTGTTCTAAAATTATGTTTTGGTTGCAGAGTTGTTAGAATCTCTAATGGATGAGTTATATAAAGATTTATACTGGCGACTAAATATCATAGGGTAATACTGAATAGCAAACTTATTTTAAAGAAACACATGGAATAGGTAACCACAAAAACAACCTGATTCTGAATGAATTGTAGAAGTTTTCCGGAGATGCGGCCTAAGTATTCTTTGTTCTAGCTACTGTGTGACCCATAATAGCCTGTGTTGACAAAGAGAACCCATTCAGTAAGCCCGGCGAATATGCTGAGCAAATTAGGAAGGTTGACATGTCTCTGCATTACTGTAAAACTACCCGACATCTGTCATAGGGGTGAAAGTGGAACTAGTGTCTTTACCCCAGGTGGTGGCTGATTGTGTACACTGAGTATTTACGAGAATGTTCAACAATTCGATGCAAAAAAAACTCACATTAAAATTCGTTCCGAGCGAAAAACTTTGCCTGTAAACTCAGAGCAAGACATTGAACTCAAGAGCAGAAAAAGGGACCGATACCGGATTATCACATGACCAACCACTACATAGCCATAATTTCAGACAGTCGCTCATCGATCATGTCTCTTCCTAGCTTATCAAATACAAGCTCAACTGGGTCTGCCGGCAGAAGCAGAAGCAACAAGAAAACTTTGCTGGATACCTGGTCATATAGGGCTAGTTAGCAATTGGTGACTCCTGGCAAGAAGAGAGGCATCAGAACCCCTGAAGAAACAAAGGTTATCCGATGAAAGTCCCTACAAATTCTTTGTAGAAGGAGAAGAAATCCCAGTGCACATTCTGGGAACCTGCGAAGCACTTAAATAATAATAATGATAATAATTGTTGCCGCTACAGTCCAGACGGGGACCAGGGCCTAGCTCATCAACTACTCGTATTGTGCGCGCTATTGTTCTCTTACGAGTACAAGGGACCTACAGTTTTTTTTGCCGATTCCGAACGGCTAAATTTGAGAAGCTTTCTTAGACAGTTATTACTCTTTGAGTGTTGTCAGCAGCTCGAAAGAGGTGGTGCAGTGAAATATTCGAAAAATTGGTGTTGAGCTGGGAATCGAACCTAGACTCTTCGGCGTGTGAGCGTCGCACTCTACTCACTACGCCACAGCGGCCACTGAAGCACTTACCTACAAACAACAAAAATTGATCAGAAAATATCTACTAACAGATGAAGAAATGTCAGATTAATAAACTAGTAACAGATTCTGCCAGTAGGCTGAACGTTGCACTCAATATGGACGATGGTGGACAAGAATTCCATTCCCCGACTAAGATAGCAGTATTGGGACTGAAACTAGACAAACCTGCTGGAGCAAATTACGAATAACTTTCCATAGAATTTCATCTTTCGGCATCTTTGAATAGGCCCAAGAAGCATAAATAATATTTGCTGATTTTAACAGCGAGAATGCGGTGGTGCAGTGAAAAAATTCCAGGTGTTGAGCCGGGAATCCAACCTAGACCTTCGGCGCATTCTACCCACTACGCCACAGCGGCCCCAAGAAGAACTTCGTTTACCTCGGGGAAATAATCAGTACCGAAATCAAACGCAAAATCAGTGCCAATCGCTACTTCATTAGACTCAAGATGTTATAGAATAAACGAGTTCTCTCTCTCGCAAGACAAACCTTTATATAACACTCTGATAACCCCAGTTCTGGTCTACGGCACGGAAACTTGAACGTAACTAAAAAAGGATGAGGAAGCCCTTAGTCTTTTTGACAGAAAAGTTCAGCCTGGGTTTTTCGACTTGTCTGTGTTGATGACATTCGAAGTAGAAGATTCAACAACGAACTTTACACCTGGTCAAGCGTCTTCAACGCTAAAGATTGTAAGGCCATGTAGAGCGAGCCCATCCGAGCCACATAGACAACATAGTACAGATCGGCCTAAGCTGAGATGGAACACACAAGTGGAGAAGATCCTCAACCAATTTGTAGTGCGAAGGAGAAGGTCCTCAACCAACTTGGAGTGCGCTTGCGAGGGATGATGCTGGTTGGCTGTTGAGGCCAACTTACGACCCGGGCAGTAACACAACACAAAATAGAAGAAGATAATGAAATGTAACTACTAGAATCGTCTTATTATCTCAAATATTTCAAAGCAACCGGTCTAAAAGGAATTCTGCAGAATTTTTTTCTTACACCCGTGCACAGTAAGAGACACATTACATGAGGCAAGCTCGAAGTACACCAGGTACCAGGTGTCTGACGGTCACATTGCGCTACACCCTTAGCACCAACATAAGATATCAGAAAGTAAAACAAACAAAACCTTCAGCTCAAAATCATGTCATTGTTATTAGCGTCTAGTCTTAAATAAAAAAAATATGTTACATAGTAATAAAATTAGTTATAACGTATATACACTAGTGAAGATGGGATCCTAGAATAAAATTATGCCTTGACGTTGTCGTATGGCACAAGGACACCCGGTGGACCGCCGAATGAACCAGTGTAACCCCTTTTGATGGTGGCAGGGCGGTCGGTTTTCGGCTGAACGGTAACCACTGGTGCAATAGGTACTGTGACTTTAGTCCGGGGTGGAACGGTGTGGTCGGGATCTCTAATCGAGCCGTCCGGTTGAATGGCGTATCCAGGTCGGTTTTGGCCGCCCAGAAGGCCTGGTGCACCGCCGAAGCTGCCGGTGTACTTGCCGGTGAAGTCAGTTGCAATGGTCGTCGCTTTGCCAACCGGTGCCTGTGTTGCAGCTGTGAAACCTAAAGAAGAAAGAACGCGTTCAATGAATTGTGAATGGTTATGATTGCAGAAATTACCGCTTGGAACTGCACCCTGAGAGAAGCCGAAGAGCGGCTTAACGCTGTTGGAGATCACTTTACCTTGATCGCTCTTGTTGAAGGTGACCTTCGATGTGGCTTTGGTGGTCGGTTCGGTGGCGGCTAGAAAATTTGTATTTGAAAGTGAATTCGTTTGCGTGGGGGGTGTGGCGTTGTTCGAATCGTCAGGCGCCAAGACTACAGGCGGCGTGAAAAGTTTCGATGGTTGCTGCACAGTTGTTGTGAATAGGGGCTGAGGAGTAGTGGGAACAGATTGGGAGAGGATAGAGTTATGGATGGAGCTCAATGGGAGAAGTTTAGATGAAATAGATTTTTGAATCGTCACCCCATCATTGATTTGGGCTTCTGATTCTTCCGATTGAACAGTTGGAGGCAAGAGTTCGCTAAAGACTACCTTATGATCACCGCTACCAGCATAAGTGAATGGCACACCGGGACCTAGATCGGGATCCTTGTAGTCGCTAAGCCATGGTGGAATGGTCGCTGTGTCGAAGATGAACTCCGGCATGGTGGACTTGATCGGGGCTAGAGTTGTCGTTCTGGGTATGGTGCCGAATGAGACCGTTTGTGGCCTTCCAATATTCGATGAGAGAAAAGGATTGAATTGGGCACCAAGGACTGGGATTGGGGGGACAGTGGGCCTTGGCTTGGAGGTGGAAGTGGTTTGGGCTCCGGCGATGGTTCTTGGCTTGAAACCGGATGGCTGGGCTGCAGTCGACTTCAGGGTGAACTGGGAGATGCGATTGGAAATCGGACTTTCAGTCGTGGTAGTAGTTGGGGCTGTAGAAGCAGGGAGAAAACTGGTCTGCTGAATGGAAGTGGATTGAGGGTTTATGTTGTTTGAAGAGAATCTAAACTGAAATGGGGTGGGTTTTGAGGGGGTGGGGCTTGTGGTAGTTGTGCGAATGGTTGTTGAGATGGTGGTGGGGGTGGGGGAAGTGCTGGTAGTGGTAGTGCTAGGGGTAGTGGAGGGAATGAATGGGGGTGCATCAATCGGCAAATCTGCTTGCCCGGGGATTGTGTAAGTCTTAAGGTCTTCGAATGGCTCAAGCGGAGGTAGTAGGTCGTTGGACAAAGTGTGATTGTATTTGTCGTTGTCTTCGGGAACTTCGAAAGGAACTGCTATCGACAACTCGGGGTCATCGTATCCCTCGAGCCAGGAGGGCAGGACAACCGCGTTTCCACCGGGTAGCGCCAGGATTTCGTTTGAGTTGCTGCTTGACGCGCTTAATGGTGCTTTTGTTGTTGTAGTGGTTGGCGGACGCCGAGTGGTTGTGGTGGTCGTTGTCGTTGTTGTTGTGGTTGTTGGCCTTGGTGTAGTTGTGGTTGTTGTGGTCGTCGTTGTGGGTTTGGGAGTGATTGTAGTTGTAGGTAAACTCGCTCGGTCAGCAATCGACAACGTTGACGCAAGCTCGTCCTCTTTTTGCGGCGGCAACAAGTCCCATGAGAGGACCTTAAGCGTATTGGGATCATCCATTGGCATGTATGGCACGCCGGGTCCCACATCGGGGTCATTGATGTCAGCTAACCAGTCAGGCAGCGTGTACTGCTGTGGCGCTTCGATGTCTGGATCTGCATCATTCGGTAGTGCAACGGCAATGGGATCTAAAGTGGTGGGAGGGGAGTTGTTAATAATGGGCGATTGATCAGTAGGAAAGTTAGGAATATTATTGATGCTGCCACCGATAGGAAGTTGATTCGATTGATAAGTAGAAGAGGAAGAGACGTCGTTAATGTTACTGCGGTTAGCTGGGTTGTTGGGGTGTGTTAGAAGATCAGCAGTGGAGGGATCTAGTGCAAGATCACCGATTAGTAACTCTTTTCGTTTTCGTCCAAGTCCATGTTTGTGTGAGATTTCATTGTCGTCGTCCTTATGGATTACGCGTTGGAATGTCTGAGAGTTAGGTAATCGTGTCCATTCGGAACGCGTGCTAGCGTCGTCAATTGTGTTTGGAGTCGTCTTCATGGTCTGTCGTAATTGTTCATCGGATGACTCACCAATAAATGGTGGAACCAAACTATCGATTGGCTTCTTAATCTCAGTTATGCCAGAAGCGTAATTCGGAATTTCAAATTGCACGCCCTGAGCGGAAATCACCTTTCTACCGTCCGGCGTTTCGATTGGTTGAGAGTATTTGATTGGATTACCATAGCTGTCGATGGCGTCTAAATTGTCAATTAGTGGTGGCTGAAGTTCTAATGGGAATGGCGTCTCGTTTTTCTCTGAAAATGAATGGAGTAGATTTGCAATTTTGTTTCGTTTTTTTCTTTTGTACAAATGTTTGCTTCAATTTAACATGTGCAATGTAGGGGCCATCCCTCCAGGCATTTGTCAGTGACAGGAATTTTAGTTGAATTGTTAGTAATGTACTTTAAGGTTGTTGGGTTATTTACACATTTTATTGCCAAGATTAAAGTTGTGTTTTTATGACAACAAAAAAATCAAATCACATGAAGGTGATGTGGGTTCATTCAAAGTGTAAACGTATAAAATAGAAGTCAATCACATCGTTCTTGGAAGTAAATTGTTATGTCACACTGGGTTAGAAAAAGTTTAAGAAACTTACATACATTTACTTCTGGAATCAACACATTAATTTAAAGCATAAAAGTGTGCATAAAGTTGACAAGTGGTAGAGGAGCATTAACATTCATTGGCTTTGTTATATTTTGTGTGTGTGTGTGATGATACTTGTGAAAAATATTCGTATATAAGGAGTAACTTACAAATAACATTTAGAAATACAACAAAAACGTATAAAGATCGTTATCAAGAACATCAAACCGCACCTTGGATTACCGCACCTTACACTTACCCTACAGCTTATAGATCGCTTTCAAATTGGAGCGAGCTACGCGGAACAAGGTGAGAAAAGTCATCCAATAAAAAGAACGCAACCTAAATTTTATGGAATCGGATTTAAATTTTCTTGGTAGGTGTGTCAGGATGGTTGTCATCAACTGAATGTATTTTGCAATTATTTCTTTAGTTTTGTATTAAGTTTGCTTTTTTAATTGTGGCATAAAAATGTATTTTAATATTCATATGTCTCATTGCAAATATAAACATTTGTTATCTTCTTATGTCTCATTGGAAACGTAAACATTTGTTATCTTCTTACGTCTCTTAGTTTTGCAATTAAACCTACAAAAGGCATATTCATTACAATACTAAAGAATCACACAATAAATTACTTATTATAGTGTGTGGTACAGCATCATAAAGGTCATTGAAACTAATGCGAATTCCTAAAAGTTTCATAAAAGTTCATCCGAAAAACAACTTACAAAATCAATTTCTGTATGTACACGAAAGACAAAACTCACAAAATCAATTTCCGTATCCACACGATAGAAAAACATAGCACACAGACTAACATAGAGTTACAAAATCACCGAATCATTCGCCCTCAACTAGACAACGACGCGGAAAAAAGAGATTGCCGATTTGAAAAAGGAAGTGATCGTGTCCGAGCTGAAATTCATTTCGAAAATATTTTTGCAAACACTAAGAAAACGTTTTGTTTCCTTTCAGTAGAATTGGCATCTGTTGAGTTTCGAAGTAATTTCAGATCAGCGGTTCCATTACCAAATACCTAGTATCTCACGCGTTACCATCAATGCGGACAAAAGTCCCGAACTGGTAGTCGGCCGAAAAGCTAACCGCAATAAGGCATGTTTGGAGCTGAGCATAAATAACGCCATAAAAGAATTCGCTTCATTACTTTCAAGTTTTGTCGCACATGTACAAATCATGAATTTTCGACCATTTTTGTGTAAGAATTTAATTAACTCAGTGCACAGCACATTTTTTTTATATTTTTTTTTTTAAATTATTTAATCATCTTGTGTTCCTTCACATGAAAGTGAGATTTAATCATTACCGAAACCTTTGACAAAAATGCGTATACATTTAACGTGGTGAAAGGCTCACGCTCGTGATGTGTGTTAGAGACCATTCGTTCTAACTTCGATTGTATTTTGAGTGCAACCGTGAATGTATTCTTGTCTACGTGCATAATTCCAGAAATATGTTTTAAGCGCATTTCCAGTAAGGTTGAGTGGTTTTGATGAACATTTAGTGTTGAAGGCCAGTGTGACTATGTGAGTAATTTGTTGAGAAAAACAAGCTTTGTAAGGCTTTTTTTTATTTTTGGCTGGCTCCAATGGGTCAATTTTTTTGCCCCTAAAGGCACTGGGATGAAGTTAAGGCACGGTTCGATGGTATAGAGGAACAAAGAGAAAGGAAACATTAGTAACCATTAACTTAAACAAAGGGAACAGAACATTCCATATTCGTGCAGTAAGGCTAGAGAACGAGTCTCTTAACTTTACAGTATGTCGGAGGGCTCAAGGGTCGATTAATAGGCATTCCTTACGAGGCGTGTGCTGCGGGGTAATTCTTAAAAAAAGGAAAAATGCAACCGCCTTTTCATTTTATTTTAAATTCTTATCTTAAGTCGATCCAAGTCAAGTGAACATATTTCGTAACACATGTGAACGACGAATATTTTGGCAAAACTATGAACAACGTATTGAGACAGGTTGTGATTCTGTATTATTTTCCGCTATTTTCAATGGAGTATAAGCCCGAGAAATAAATTAAAAAGCAGTTTAAGACTTTTTAATTTCTAGGTAATCGAAAGAAAGTAAGAATTACAAACTTCACACTTGAGTTCTTATTTAATCAAGGCCTTGTTGTATGTCTCGACACTTTTCTATGGGTTGTGTTTTATGTGGTTTTTAACACTATTCTTGCGAATATTTAAAACCTTTATTATTCATCAAAACTAAGTTTTAAACCTTACCTCTGACGTGCATATGTGTATCACTAAACACTAAAAGTGATTTTAACTATCCAGGCTAGAGTTATGTCAATTATTTAATGCGATGTATAACCGGAGCTAGATTTTTAACTTCAGTGTATTAAAAATTTGTAGTTCAGAGCCAACAACATGCCTCGGTTAAGGACGGATTAACTGTTTACGGCCCCAAAAAACGTTTTAAGGAAAATGATTTTCGGTTTTGTACGTGGAATGTGAGGTCGCTTAACAGGCCTCGTGCAACCGAACAACTTGCGGAGCCTTTGATTGCTACAAAGCAGACATTACCGCCATCCAGGAAGTGCGATGGGATGGGCCCGGCAAGAAAACGATGATAGACTGCGACATATACTACAGCGAAAGAAGGCAGCGCTTATTCGGATGTGGATTTGTTGTGCGAGGTAATAATAATTGTTGGCAAGACAGTCCACAGGTGGACCAGGGCCTAGCTTGCTCATCAACTACTCGTGAGCGCGCTACTGTTCTTTCACGAGTAGAAGGGACCTACAGTTTTTTGCCGACTCCGAACTGCGAAATTCGAGAAGCTTTTCTAGACAGTTTGAGTGTTATCAGCAGCTCGAGAGAGGTGGTAGCGTGAAAAATTCGATGTGTTCAGCCGGAAATCGAACCTAGACCCTTTTGCGTGTGAGCGTCGCTCTCTACTAACCACGCCATAGCGACCACTGTTGTTCGAGGTAGACTCAGGAAAAAAGTCATAAGCTAGGACCCCGTCAGGGAACGCCCCAAGACATCAGCCTAATATGTGCTCACGCCCTGACAGAGGAAGAGGATGACAAAACCAAGGATGACTTCTATGATATCCTAGAAAGAACATACGATCGATGCCCCAGCTACGACACCAAGATCGTTCTAATAGATTTCAACGGTCAGCTGAGAAAAGAAGACATATTTGCCGGAGTCATCGGTAAACACAGCCTGCACGACAACACATCCGGAAACGGACTCAGGCTGTTGGACTTCGCCTCGGGGCGGAACCTAGCAGGGCTAGCACGCGTTTCCCACACTTGAACATTCACAAAGGGACCTGGCAATCTCCTGATCAATCAACCGTCAACCATGCGATCGACGTCAGACACTCCTCCAGTATTCTCGATGTCCGAACCTTCCAAGGTGCAAACATTGACTCGGATCCTCACCTTGTTGTAGCCAAGATAAGAACCCGGATATCGAAAGATCAACGGAGTCCAGACAGGCCAATACGGTTTGACGTCGGTAAGCTACAATCGCAACAGGTCACTGGGAACTTTGCCAACTGAGTCTCCCTGAAACTCGCTTAGAATTCGACTGCACTGACCATAGAAGAAGATTGGAAACGTTGTCAAAGAAGCTGCCACTGATGTGCTAGGTTTCACGTCACCACCCAGAAGGAACCCATGGTTAGACGACGAGTGTAGGCAAGCGCATGCAGCCAAACAAGACGCTTATAAGGCGACGCTGGATCGAACAACGAGGGCTGTTCGTGAGCTCTACGAACAGAGAAGAAGGGAAGAGCACCGGCTTCTCAGAAGGAAAAAGAAGGAGCACGATAAGCGTGCGGTCGAAGAAATTGAAAAGTGTTATGGCAGGAATGAAGTCCAAAAGTTTTACCGAAATATAAAACAACTATTAGGAGGATACAAAGTTCGGACCGAAGCCTACCGGGATCCAAGTGGACAACTCATGGCAGAGTCGCAGTCTGTGCTGAGAATCTAGAGGGATCATTTCTGTAGACTCCTTAACTGCGATGACGGCACCAATTCCGCTTTTAAGCAGAATGTTCCGCTCAATGTGGACGATGATAGACAAGAACTCCGTCCCCTTGATTTAGATGAGGTGAAGATAGCAATATCCAAGCTGAAGTCGAACAAAGCTGTTGTGGTTTCAGGCCAGGGAAGTCCACAATAGACCTGATTTTCACATTACGGCAGATCCTAGAAAAGCCCCAAGATGTGCAAATCGACACTCACCACCTATTCGTCAATTTTAAGGCCACATATGACAGTGTGCATAGAGACGAGCTATACATTGCCATGTCTAGTTTTGACATTCCTATCCAACTCGTCAGATTGTGTAGGATGATGAAGGACAACTCTCGCTGCTCCGTCAAGTTCAGAAACGAACTCACCGAGACCTTCAATGTGAAAAAGGGTTTTAGACAAGGCACTGTTGCACTGTCGTGTGACTTCTTTAACATTACCCTCGAAAAGATCGTGTTGTAACTCACAAGTCAAGACCAGAGTCTCTATCTTTCAGAAGTCAGTTTAATTGCTAGCTTACGCGGATGACATTGACGTGATTGGACGAACACAGCGAACCGTCAATGATGCCATTGCTGTCATTGAACTGGAAGCGGTTAAAATGGGTCTGGCGTTGAATGAGGGCAAAACTAAGTACATGCTGTCATCAAGGAAGGGCACACAATATCGACGTCTCGAACAGAGCGTCACACTAGGCAGCGGAAACTCCGAGGTATTCAAGGACTTCGTCTACCTCGGCTCCGCTGTAAAACAGGGATAACAACAACAGTACTGAAATAAAACGCAGAATCACTCTTGCCAATCGCTGGTTCTTTGCACTCAAGAGGCAATTGAGTAATAAAGCCCTCTCTCGAAGGACTAAGCTCGCTTTATATAACAGAGAAAGTTTGCGTTGATGGCATCTGGAGGATATAATGACGAGTTCTATGGTCTGTACAGCGGCATGCACCTGGTCAAGCGCAGATGGCTAGGCCATATAGAGCGTATGGACATCACTGCTCCGGCCCGAAAAGTCTTCGAATCTGAGCCATTGGGACAACGCAACAGAGGACGGCCTAGACTAAAGTGGCGCACACAAGTGGAGAAGGACCACAACCAACTTGGAATGCACAACTGGAGGCAGCTGGCGAAAGATCGTGCTGGCTGAAGAGGCATGTTAGTTGAGGCCCAGGTCCCCTCCGGACTGTAGCACCACAAGAAGTGTAAAAGGAATAACCGTGATGGAAAAATAGCTTTAAACTAAGTTGCCTAGAGTTGAATTCTTGAATAATAATAGAAAAGTTAAGTTAAGTTTAGACTTTTGTTCATTTCGTATGTCAATTGTGCCTTGACTTTGGCCGTATTGTTCATGAAATCTTCTTGCATTTATTTAAATTTTTTAACTGGGAAAAAAGACAACAGTGCCTTCATTACAAAAAGCTACGTCCTGAAGACATTCCCAGGTACCGAGCAGAAATACCGAATTTATTAATTTCTTTTTGTTCAGCCAAACTATCCAACGAACTCTCAAAACACCTTGAACTTGGGTTTCTTTTAAAAGTAAACAGCAATCGTAATCATTTAAATGACATTGTGTAATAGAAACGACAGTTAATTGGTTTGGCACTATAGTTTACGAAAAAAAAGCAAAACCATTTTCTTCAGTTATTACAACGTACGCCGCAAGTTTTTTGGTTTTTACCAGAAAATAGGACCCACAATTTACTACGGACGGCGAACGGCCAGATTTGTTTTGCTTCTCAATCCTTCAGTGCTCTCAGATAGGTGAAGCGATGAACACACTTACTCATACCCTGACGGCCATTATAGCAACATAAGGTTGTTTTTAATGCTAAACAATGTTGCAGGGCTGTCTTCTCACCAAATAAACAAAAAAATTCAGTCAGATCGCCCATCATGTAGTCTCAAAAAACACAAACGACATCTTCGTTGCTTTTTAGCGTGTAAAGTCGATTACATCTTACCCAATCAATCATATTTGCATTTGCGAGTAATTTTCCCACTCTTTGTTGTCGTTATTGTGTTGAAAAAACAGCCCAACCCAACCTTAAGGCATTTAATTTGAAGAAATTATCACCTCCGATGTTTCCCGGTGTGAAACAACGTCATATAACCGCACACTGTATCATCAAAGACAATCGGTGTCCACTGCATGGGGAATTCACCCGATTAAAGCCTTTAAGTGATCTTAGTGGAATGACAGAAAACCGGTAGTCTTCGCCACAAAGAAACGTATAAACCCACTT